>OZ023167.1:11219114-12574114 GCA_963678695.2 Diplodus puntazzo | reverse complement strand
TGTGCCTCAGAGACTCAGAGGAGTGAGAAAGGGAGAGAGAGAAAGAAACAAAGACCAGGTGAGAGCAAAAACAGGGCACGTCAGGAGAAGACAGGCGAACTTCTACAGAAAATAAAACTACCTCTCAAAGAAAAGAAGACACAGAAGATTTATTTTTTTTCACAATCCAAAAGCAGGAGAGTGAGAAAGGGGCTCCTGAGGGGAGAACCTGAACTCTCAGGAGAGCCGTGTATCTATAACAACAAAGCAATGAGCTCACTGTCTCTGGATTGAATAAACTCGACATAAAGAGAGGAAGCCCTTTGAGAAGAAATCGGATACCAAAATGTGGATAAAAAGGAGATGAAGACAATGAAAACCGGAATTGCTGGACTGCCTGTTTAAATCTCTTTTTTCCCCAAAGTGTTGCTCTTCTGGAACAATATTTTTTTCTTCTACTAATGGTGTTTTTGATTTTTACAAACCATCATGTAGTGTCTCATTGCTAGCTCTGTGGATGGCCAAGTTTGACTAACAGGCAGTGGCTTCATAGTGGAGACATGTCTCTAGAAGATGTAGGAAGCACTGCCAGCCTCACGGCTGAAAGCGTAGCTTCAGACCACTGCGATGGCCACTCTCTGAGCCAAGGTCAGGAACAGGATCGAGAGAATCAGTGCCAAGGCCAGGATGGGATCGTTCTTGAGCGTATTGCCTCGCTGTCCTTGGACATGTTTGACCCAAGTGACTTCACTGGGAGATTTACAAAGATTCAGTCCAGGTCCAGAAAGAGGACGAGGATCATTGGAGGTAGGTGCAGACAAGCTTGGGATGTTTTTTTTTTTGTTTTTTTTATTGGAGTGAACATGTCAAGGCGGGAACAATCATGCGAGGAGTCAGTGATATGTAACAGATAGCAGATGGGTTTGTTAAAATGTGAATGGCAATTTGTCATAACCTGAGGGGTTACTTGGGCTGGAAATGGTGGAAAGGCTGGTTGAACATCTAGCTAAAGTAATCTTCAACTCTGTAACTAGAATGTGGGATGGGTTTTTCTAAAATCCAAACCAGGATTTTGAAATAGTTTCAGATCTCTTACTACCTGTCTCTTCATGTGTCAGAACTAGGCTCTTCTTTGCTGGTACTCCAGGGCTTGACAAGTGTCTTTGTTGTGGCTCTTGTTGACACTGTGAAAAGTGATACCTTCTTTGTTATGAGAAAACAGCACAATATTACTCCACTAATCCTCATTCTACAGAATAGGAAACAGACATGCCTGTGTGGCTCTGACCGTACATGTAAGCACAGCATTATCTTTTTCACTTGTTCTCAGCTATCCTCAACTTCTGGGAATTTCATGTCCAAACAGTTACAACTGTGAGAGAGCGCCAAGACCTTAAGGTGTTGGTCAAAGTATAATACAACTGGGCATATGCTTTGATTCAATGTTGACATTAAGGATTTTACATCAATATTCTGTGATTTCTTTGTAATTGTTTTTAGCAGCGGTGGCAAGAGGTAATTTTTAGTATTGGTTCCATGTCCATCCATGTTTATCTTAGGTTTGGGTGGAGTGCTGTACGTAATTGCAGCACTGATATTCCTCATAATAGGTTAGTTGATCATGCAAATGCACTTAGCCCAATGCTTTTGTGTTTTTGTATTTGCTTTGCTATCTAAACTATGTTAGATTTCCCATTTTATCTAGCTGTTATCAGCATTGACCAAACACAACAGCCTTGTACCTGTCATTGGTAAACTTACCAAGTGCCATCAGATGGCATGAGCAGGCTTGTGTTTTAAAGTGTTTTAATACAGTATTGCAACAGTTTTATTGTATTGTATTCCATACTTCAGGGTATAACAAGGGATGCATTTTAATGCTTCGAATTTAAAATTGTAACTGTGTTACTTTGGGAGTAAATTGGTTTATATCTGCTCACAGTTACCCTTATGTGATAATTTTTGGTTTTGATATTGGTATTGTCTCCTCCTGCTACTGTGAACATAATTTTATTGTTTGTCATAAACATCAATCTTAGCGTGATAAAATGAAATAATCAATTTGACTAATTTATATACTTTATATATAAGTATAGATAGGTGTAGGTAATAGGTACCACACATGTATGTAGCTGGGAAACCTTGAAAATGCTTTAAAAAAGTGCTTTGACTGGAAAAGGTGACGTAACGCTGCTGAAACACAGTCGAAAAAGAACAGCCAATCTGTGCCTGAACTTGAAACCTGTAAGTTGCTTGATGATTCTTTTGTCTGTTCGATTTACCCTCTGACCAATAGGGTCACTTGATCTCTCAACGTAGTAACAGATCCTGTGGCCTTATCTATTCCTGAAAAGCCACAGCCAGTTCAAAACGTAAAAAAAAAAAAAGCCTTAAAACTTCAGGACATTTTCACATTTGACCCAAAGTGACCCAAAGTTATAGTAATGATAAATTAATCCTCTATTCAGTCACCAACATCATGAACTATGATGGTGAGGAAAGCAGAAATGTTGTGGTAGTCATTCTATCTCTGACTATACATTTTTTTAGTGTAATTTGGCTGCGCTTCAAAAGGAGAGAGAAAAGTGGGCGTGAAGTTAAAGGGGAAATCTGGAGTGAGGTAGTGCCTGCGTAACCGAGTACCACCTGCACAAACATGTCTTACAGGAAAACAGTGACTTCTCTATAAATGAGCGCATAGATCGTGAAACTGTCGACAAGAAATGCAACAGATCTGAATATTATGGGACCTGCATGCTATGATAATGTGCATGACTGAGGCTTTGATGTTGGGGAGACAGGTATGCCTGGCATGACAACAACCTACACACAGACACACACACACACATTCTTCAGTTGAGTTATCTATTTGATCAACCCAGCTGTGTCAAGGATACACCACTGTGTGAACTGTGAACCTGTTAACAGCCCCTCTGCATTTGTTTGTGGCTATTTTCTGTGTGTGTGTGTGTGTGTGTGTGTGTGTGTGTGTGTGGGCTCATCTGCTGTGTTATGATGGACCATTAAACACCCACAACCACATGTCTAATGCACATATGAGAAAAACAGATGAGAACCACATGTTTGGTAGTGTTCTCTTGTTTAACGGATGGGATTTATGTAGTTGATTCAGCAAGAGTTACAGCTGAAACTATTGATTAATTCATCCATTAGTGGATTTTATTCTGAAACTTTTTTGTTCGATTAATTTCCTCTGCCAAGGAGTTATGTCTTCACCTGTGTCCATTTGTTTGACTAAACGGATTTCCGCTAAACTTTGATGGAGGATGGGTCTCGGCCCAGAGTTGATCCCATTAACTTGTGGTGCAGATTCAGGATAAAGGGACGGATCCAGGATTTTCTCAAGTTCTTTAGAATTGCAACGTTTCAGTAAATTTTTCACAGAAAATTTCATCGATGATAAATTCAGGCTTATTTAGGTGGCATGGTATTTAAGGGTGTGTACTGTTTAAGGCAGATCCTAAGGAAATATCTGGATTTTTTCATGGGGGGTAGTCTGATTTTCAGCTGCTATAAAGGGAGCTGTTGGGCCTTGGCAGATGTATGCGATCCGTACTGTTCTAATAGTAAGAGAAATTTTTAAGAAAAAACAAAACAAAAAAACAACCATATTTCCAGCCTTTTAGCTGTCGCTAAATAATGCTAATTTTGTGAGTAAACTGATGTCAGGCCAAAATAAAACTTTGCTGCCAAAGATTGATCAAAAGAATAAGGATGGTTTAGTAGTTTTAACAAATCATTGCATTTAAACTTTAATTGTATCAATTTCAGCATTTGAACTTAATTAGTTTTGAATCAGAACCTTCAGTACTATGATCAAGTAGTTATGGAAAAGAAAGGGAGCTAAATTAAGAAAGCTGTATCTGTTATTTCCTGTGTATTTCAGTTACATATTTAATCAACATTTAGTTGATTGAATATACATTAAGTATCACGTTGGACTCAACATTGCAATATTGAAGCGTCAAAAAATGTAATGCATTCCAAAAAGAAATGAGTCCATATAGTAACAGCTGGTGTTTAGTGAACATCCAGAGAGGCCAGATAGGATTCCTCGCCCTTAATATGTACTGTACGTGTGTGTCTCTCACCATGTGTGTGTAAGCTTTGGTCAACTTACCTATGCAACTACTTAAAATGCATTCATAATAAAGATGAGACACATCTTTAATTTGAGGATTACTTGGAATGCAACGTATGTCTTTGTGTCAATATATGAGCGTATGTATGGCTGTGTGTATGTGTGTGTGTGTGTGTGTGTGTGTGTGTGTATGTGTGTGTGTGTGTGTGTGTGTGGAGGAGTCACATTCCAACAGCTGGCATGCCCAGGCCCCTGCTCAGAATGTGAGGAATCCTAGGAGCTCCATAAGGAAGGGTGTGTGTGTGTCTTTATATCCATGATTTTTATCTGTATGCTGAAATGTGTGTGACTCTGTGACAAATGCCACCCTATTGTCATTGTGCATCATGAATTTGAATAGATTTCCATATCTTGGATAAGAGTTGCTCTCCGAAAATGACTTGCATGTTTCTCTGTCAACACAAACAGCTGTCCCCTCGTCATCCGCAGAGCATCTCATTTACATCCGGAGAAGATGAAAATTATTTGGCAGACCAAAAAGATATCTTAATTTGGAAATTTCTATTTCAAGAAATGTGTCTCTCACGCTGCCTCACCCACAGCTTCCCTTCTTGCAAAAAATCACAAGTCTAAAACATCCAAAACCCCCTGTTTTCTCACAGCTGTTATGCATAACTTTTAAAAGAAATAGGAAATATGAAAAAGGGGGGCAATCAAACAGTAATTCTTGACATTTCTCTCAAGAATGACTGATGCAGAGAAGAGGTCCATTGGGGTTGAGATAATAACAGGGCGTAGGCAAAAGGGTGTAAGCAAAGCAGTATTACAAGACAGGCTGGGCTACGGGTAGCTGGTCAGCATGCTAACTTCAGGAGATATCTCTGCATAACAATATGTAGATGTCTTTGACATAAAATCAAAATCAAACCTCCTCCTAACCTCCAGCACTAACATTCTTACATATTGCACCTCTAAAGAGTCTTAAAATGTCTTAAATTCGATTTTATAAATATAATTCTGTAAAATTGTCATTGAATAGTCTCATATTTAAATTTGTGGGGTCCAAATTGCCACAAACATTTGATTCTATTGTCATTTAGCCATGTTTCAATTTAGTCTAGCTCTAATGCATCAAAGTCCACATTTCTTTTGTTTTTTACTTTATATTTGCACTTACTTGTTGGCAAAATGTACTGTAGATTACACTACCTCACTCTAATAACCATTTTTTTTTTTAATTTAAAGCCTACTTCTGCACAGGACCACATACTTGAAAACTTGAACAAGTCTTAAAAGGCATTTCATCCCTGGATAACAGAACATAGATGTTTGTACAGTTGCAGGAGAGCATCTTGAAAATGATATTAGTTTATTTTCTCTGACTTTCAACTTGACTTGATTGTCTTGATTCAGTGAACAGAGACAGAAAAATCGTATTTGCGGGTACTGTTTGGCCCAGGACTGTAATGAAGTAAGCAGAAGTTGTGGACAGGAATAGGCCTGCAGTGGTTCTTTGCTATATTTCTCCTCCACTGAGATTAGACTGTAATTGTCTGTTAATGTGAACTAGGCCATCCTGTGCTCAGTAGCTCTCCTGCGAGCTGCAGCTTTGCATGATACTGTATCTTGTGGACTTTCTAACCACCCACCGCTCCCTCATTCTCATTTTCTCTCCCCCTTCCTCTGTTCCCCCTCCCTGGCCCATTCACATGTCCGCTGGCACTTCCGCAGTTCATCCAGGGAATTACATGATGACCCTAATTATCCACTTGTGCTTCCACTCTTACTCAACCGACCATAGCATCACCACCATGATGGCCATCGTACCTTTCTGCTAAGATAGCGGACTGGCTAAAGCAGTATGTGATGGAAGGCTGAGAGAGGGAAATGTATTTTCTCAAACTATTGTCTGATACTACAGTCAAGCTCCTTAAATGATCTTAATGATGGAAGAATTTAACCACAGCAGTAGAGTAGGAGGTTAATATCCGCCGCAAGCAAAGTGCTGATAAATGTTGGTGTTGGTTTTTTTAGTTTCTTGAAGAATGATGCTCACTGTACTTAACTGGAATTCATTTGACACTTGGCAGCATTAAATATTGCTCAATTGAAAACTATATAGACTGTATGTGAAAGCAGCCAGCGTCATGCATCATGTCACCTGTAATCGTTTAATAATTTAATTGCCATGCAGTTAATTTAGTTGGGCAGGTTGCCAAAAACATTAGCATTGTAAAGAAATTACTGCAAGTAGCACAAACGAGTTAATTACCTGTGCGGCACCACCCTATTACACCGCCATCATTTCATCATCTGAATGGTCATTTATTTCTGCTGTTGCTGTAAACAAATATACTGGATCATATATCGTCTAATATTCGTGTATTGGAGCTATATTGGCATTAGTGGCATTTTTGTTTGATTAACAACTTAGTGAAGTTTAATGTGATTTACAGACAGTGTCACCATAACATGCAGTTCATTTTTCAACTGTAATGTTCTGCTCAGTATGTGTCTAGGTTACTTTTATTCAAAAAAAAGAAACAAAACATCTCAGGGATGTCATTTGAGTTGTGCATTTTTGTTTTGAAAAATTACAGTCAGGCAGTGATATCATTATCTGATTTTTGAAACTCCTTAAGATTCATATTGATATCAGCCTCAAAAATCAAACCAGACTTAAGATGTAGCAGATTGGTACAGCCGACAGTGTCAGGGTTGAAGCCATTAATTCCCATCAGAGCATGTCTTTTAGAGTTGTTCATTGTGGATGAGTACATCCACAGTATTTCTAATCTTAAGTCTCCAAAGTGCAGTTTGATGTACTTTGGCACCGATTCAAAAAGTATTTGATTTGGTCTCAGAGCTGGATATTAGAACACAAAAAGGCCAAATGGATTGGGTCTGGTAAATACTGTATCTCGTGGGTTTTTAGACTTTTACTCAGTGAGTTGTTTAGATGTACATATAGTAGGTAAACCTATGCAAATTTTCACCCTCATTGGTTGCAGACAGACCAATGGACCACCCTAGGAATGTAGCTACTGTTTAAAATATGAAGGGACTGACTCACAATCAGAATAAGAATTCCTTTATTAGTCCCGCAGATGGGGAAATTTGTGCGTCACAGCAGCCAAGGACAGTAATATTACAATTAACAATTATAATAGTAAAAAATAAACAATATATTGAAAAGGTAAGAAATAGAATTAGACTTGTACATACACAATATTTCCAAATATAAACAGTGTAATTATAAACAGTGTGGCTGAGGTCCTGTCCACAAATACACTGGTATTTCTTCAAGCTTTTTCTATGCGTTTTAACCTTTGGTTCACATGTAAACAGCGTTTTAGGTCACTGAAAAGCGACCTTTTGGAAAACTAGACGTTTTCATGGTTAAGACAGAAGAAGAGATGTAAATGCATATATCACATACATCAGCATCATTGGCAAATGCGAACTTGGAGTAGGCCTTTTTCGTTATATCAAAGTATTTGAGTGTGTACATTGACGGAATGGACGTTATATTGTTGATAATAAGAAAGCCACAATCGGACATCACTCAATTCAAGAAGAGAGACAAATATGGCCGCTTGCAATGTTTTCCTGCATTATCCATGAAGATTCTGTGAAGAATAGTCACGCTTCACACCTCATTCATAGTATTTTCTGTGGCTACGCAACTGACCAGAGAACACAATCTGCTTCCTGTTTACAGTGGCACATGCATGCTCAGTGTGCGTGTGGACTAGTCCTGAGGTGGACTGCCATGCATTACTGCAATGTCACCCATCTTGGATGATCAGTCCAAGAGATTTTTTAGGTGCTGAAAATCCCTCACTACTGCTAGTAAAGTTTAATTGCTCAAATAATTTTTATTTTTCATTTATTTACGTGTTGTTTTCATGATTAATTCATTCATTGTTTTGTCTATAAAATAGCGAAAAGAGCCCAAAGTGATGTCCTCAAATTGCTTTTGTTCAACCAGTGGTCCACAGCCCAAACGCCCTTTATTAACTATCTTAGTTATCAAAGAAAAAAAAGCGACCCCTTACATTCAAGAAGCTGGAATCAGCAAATATTTGACATTTTTCCTGAAAATTAACTGAAATGATTCATTTATCAAAATAGTTGCCGATTAATTGTCTTTCAATAGAGTAATCAGTTGATCCACTAATCCTTCCAGCTTTAATTGTGGGACAACAGCAACCACTATGCACTTGCTTAAAAATCAACAGAAAGTCAAATGCCTTCTGCAAACACTTCATACACCAAACTTGATTTAAATATGACGTGCAGTACAGCCTCGGACACGTCTGAGGCAGGAATGCCATTGACCAGTTATTTTTCCTTTCTATTTGTTGTTGCTGCCTGCCTTTCAATGCTGCTCTTGGCTCTCATTGGACGAGGCAGGCTTGCAGCGTGCTCACTCAGCACTTATAGCGAGGGAGAGCTGGACAACAATCTCCCTGTTCACTGTCTTTTAATTGTCCTTTTCCTTCCTTTCTTCACTCTCTCTATTTTTTGCCTCTCCTGTGCAGTACTATCTACTGTATATATTTTTTTTATATTTTCCCTCCTTCTCGCCTTCTTTCCCTATCTCTCCCTCTCTCTCTCTCTCTCTCTCACCCAGTCACTCACTCTCTCTCGCTCACTCTCCCTCGGTCTATACTCTAAGAGGATTGGCTGCTTGCGTCTACCAACATCTGTGTATCACTGTCCTGGGAGAGCAAAACAGAGAGGGGATGGGGGGTGTTAGCCAGCTCGATAGCAACGCAGCGCACAGACAAGGCTGAGTGCCGCTCTCTTTTTCTTCCTCTTTAACACACACACTCTATCTCGTGGACGCCTGACTCACGCACACAAACAAACACGCACGTTCGACAGCAGACAGCCGCAACATCCGCATCGCTGGCTGCCCACCCCGCATCCCTCTCTCCTTCTCTCCCCGTCTTTCTCTCTCTCTGCGCGCACTCCTCTTTCTCTCACTTTGCTCTGGCCGCAGCGCCTCATCCTGCCGTCCTGTCCCCTAGCTGCTGTCTGTCACCGTGGCCACATAGCCTCTGCAGCCATGGCGACCAGCCAGCAGGATTCAGGCTTCTTTGACATCAGCATCAAGTCTCTGCTCAAGTCCTTGGGAGGGAGTGAGTACGGCTAACACATCTCAGTTGTTGTTGCTGGTATGCCAAACAAATGCATGATACATTCTGAGCGGCGAGCTGATCTTGCATTGTACAGACTGTGCTTATTTTGTTTGTGTGTATCTGTGTGCGTGTGTGTGTTGGTGTGAGCAGTGAAAAACAGGCAGCGAACATACAGCATGATCCACACTGTCAATATTTGGCATTGTTATGTAATGGAATAATGGAAGTCAAGGGGGGTGTAGAGAGGGAGAGACTTGCTCCAGGGGTTAGATAAGGGGAAATCTGCCTCCTCAGCAGTTTCCTATATGAATTATACAGAACGTTACTCAGCAGAAGAATAAGTCCGTCTTTGAGTTCGTTATAATCTTTACAACCATCTCTAAAAAAAAGTCTCAATCAATCAATTTGCCATCAAATTTAAAGCGGATCCGTATGTTTACATGTGTTGTTATCCTGCCGAAAGACCGAAAGACTTGAATTTCGCAATCATTTCTTCGGCCGGTGAGTCATTGTTTACCAAACAGGAGGTAAAGCTAATGTATATGAATCTGGGATGACCGCCCTGCAGCATCCATCATCCCAGACTGGACATACTGTACTTCCTCTCACTTTCAGCAATGGGCTCATAAACCTAAGACATGGCATTTGGCAGAAAGCTTTCCTCTTTTATAGTCATCACCACACTGACAGCCTGTAGTTAAGTTTTATTGTAACATCAATGTTTTGTTTGTTGATATAGAGGACGTATCCTGTTGTTGTTGTTCTCTGTGACTTCCATGCATTGACTGAATATTAGCTTTCATCTTGTGCATGTATGTCTACATGTGAAAGTAATATAAAAGCCAGGGCCGCAACAGTTATATTCATTTGCGAAGAATCTGTAAACTGATTAGTTGTTTGGTCTGTAAAACGATCCAAACCCAAAGTTGACGTCCTCAAATACTTGTTTTTTCCTTAACGACATGCAGTTTACTGTCAAAGAGGAACAAAGAGAAAAGAACGTATTCACATTTAAGAAGTTAAAATCTGAGAAGTTTGACCTTTTTTTTCTGAAGAATTTACTCAAATGGATTTATCAGTTATTAAAATAGATGGTTATTAATTTATTAGTTGATTGTTGAAGGTCTAATGGAAGCTTCTCTTTGTGCTCTTTTGCTGAAAGGTCGTCCTGTCGTGCGAGTCCCTTTCATTAGATACCATGAAGTTGCTTTGGTGTGCGTGTGTTTGGTTAGCAGGGCAGCTGTGTGGAGCTTGTATATTAGGTGTGTGCTGAAGGTTACTGTCAGCAGGGGTTGTGATGTCGTAAGGCTTACAGAGGAATTGCAGGGCTGTTGTGTTGCGTTGACGGTCCCCCCCCCCTTCAGCCGTTTAATGTGATGTAATAAAAAAAGAAATCAGCCTAATGGTGTATGTGTTTTCTCGTTTAAGCTTCTTGCAGCTATAGGACCAGAGTGAGTCGTGTAGGCTTGATTGCTCCAAGGTCATGATGATGATGATGGCAATCAGAAGGCTAGAAAGCCAAGAAACAGGCCTGAGAAGTCTGAGTTATGTTAGTGTTTCAAGTGTGAAATAACTAGATAAACAGCTGACCTCATCAAGTTGAACCGTTCCATCTCATGACAGCAATCCTGACATCATCGTGTGTCGACCTATATCAACAATATCAACAGACACACATAGTTGAAACAAGCTTACTCAGGTCTTGTGATTTATTTTTCAGTTTTCTAGTTTTTAGTTTTTTATTAAGGCTGCGCCTGATAAATATTTTCATTATGGATTAATCAGTCATCATTCTCTCATTTAATACATAACTTGTTTGGTTTATAAAATGTCAGTGTGTGAAAAATGGCAGTGATAATTGTGTCCCAAAGCCCAAGTCTGAGCTGTCTGGCAGTTATCTGTGACAGAGAAGTAGAAAAAAATCCCTAGAATTTTCACATTTAAAAACTGGACTCGCTATCACAGTATTGTAACCTGCTAGCTGAATCTATGTTATCATGCTCTAAATGGTTTTATTTGCTGTAACGTCTGGAAGCGCATGAGTGGAAGAGGACTATGATTTGAATAATAACACATGCTTTTATTTTTTTTAGCTACATGTCAAACTCTTCAATCATGTATGTAAACTTTGGCCGGTTCAAGCGTACAGATTTGCCTTTGTTTCACTTATAGCTCTCATCTCTAACTGAATAAATTAGTTATCAGTTAGTTAAAATGCCAGCGCCAGTAACAATGAAAATGCCAGAACACATTAATCTTCTCTGACAACATACAGGTTTGGTTCTGTTCGGTCTTGTCAAGGGCAGCCACTGTGTGTTTGTGATAATTGTCTGTGCTTTTAAATGTGACTCATCGCAATACACTTTACTTAGACACTGCCAACCAAACCGTACAAACCGTACAGGGAGGATTTATCTTTTTACAACCCAAGAAAACTTGTTGCAATGCTCACCAACCTGAGTTAACATCTCAGCCGTGATTTCAACCTCTATATGAAGACGTAATGTTTGATAGCTGCGTTCTTAATGAGTCATCACTCACGACACAGTGCATGTGAGCCGTGATTCATCACTTCAGTATGCTTGTTTGTCTATACGATGTGACTGATGTAAAGTAACCTCTCTACTTTTCCTGCAACTAACGGCTGTTTTCGTAAGTTCCGGAATGTGGCGCAACACTGAATTTTCAAACTGACTATTTCCATTTTCTGCAACTTCATAATTCTACTCTTTTTTTGGAGGAAAATATCATGCTATTTACTCTCCTACGATTGTTTGATGACTTTAGTTACTAGAAATTCTGTAGATCGCATGCTGCGTCAGAGCCAAAGTAGCGTATTTTTACCTGAATTTATTTGATCAGCAAACAGAAGAAAAAAAAGTACAACACCGATTGTGATAATCAGAAAGATGCACTTCAGATCTGATCATCCCTGGACTTGTAGAATTCAGTAAATACAGTACATGTTTTTTAAACTTTGAATGCTTAAGGGCACCTACTGTCAGGAAGTTTTGTATTTGTGTGGCTGTTTTTCACAGATGGGACTTTTGGGTACATCGCTGTTTTTCGCCGTGTTGTGCTGCTTCTTTTTCGATTGCTTAAGCGAAACTGTAAGACAAGGGTGAAAAACGCTATCCCAAAGTGCACGTTGATGTCTTTAACTGTCCTATTATGTCTGAGAGCCCAAAAACAAAATATATGACATTAACTGTTGTGTGTAATAAAGAACAGCATCCAATTCGAAATTCACTTTTGAGAGGCTGGAACCAAAGAATGGTAAAAAAAAAACAACAAAAAATGACGAAAAACAAATAAAATCGTTATAGTTTCTGATTAATTTTCTGTGTATCGACTAATAATCATTAATATTATAGACAAATCAACTAATCATTGCAGCTCTACTCTCTATATTCTTTCCTCTCCTCTGTGCTTCTTTCTCATCTGTCTCTTTGGCATCTTTCTTATTTCTCATCTTCCGTTTTTATCTCCTTGCTTTGTGTCTTTCTCTGTCCGCAATGTGATTAAACCACGGCTGACTTTTATCGACTAGTCACTACAGATTTCTGCTGAATCAGCTCTTAAAATGCTGAGTCATGCAAATTTCTACGAGGTTCCCGAGAAGTGCGCTGGAACGCTGTATCGACACCGCTACGTCTTCCTGCTGTCATCTGTTTCCCCCACCGACATGCATGGGGCTCACACATACATCCTTGTAAACACACACACACGCACACACACACACACACACACACACACACACACACACACACACACACACACACACACACACACACACAAATGCACCTTAGATTCATGACACTGAGAAGCTTTACCATTCTCATTAGAGTCAACCTTGACTAAATTAGATCAGTGCCATTCGCTTTGTAGTTCAACCACATTATTTTGTTTTCCTGCAAAGCTGCTGTCCGCCTCCGAAAAAGCATTGCGTACATGCCCGTGTTTGTGTGTTTGTGTCTCTATCAGCGTGTCTGTTTTCATGTGTGCGCACTCGTGTATGTCTGAGCAGGGGTCAGTGGGAGTGGTGGGTATGTAAGAGAGTGACCTCCAGTGGTCTATATATAGCGCTTCCCTCCTCCCCTTGCCTCTCTCTCGGGGCAGTGTTGAAATTCCAACCCAACTCTTCTGGTCAGATCTCCACAAGGAGCAAACTTTACTTAACTGCTGCAGACAACTGAAGGACAGCCACAAAACCACTCGCGAAGACGCACTTTATTTCAAGACAACTTTTCAATGCAAGGATTCCAAGGTCGCAGGAGCTACAGAGGGGGTGATTGGGCCCAGGAGGCAGAGCAGAGGCTAAAGTAGAAACTGAGCATATAGCTCTCAAGTATGGGGCGCCTACACGGCGTCTGATCTACATGAGCCTCCGCTGGAGCAGTGCAGTGGAATATCTCTCGATCCCTGTTGGTAGAGTTCACTCGCAGTGGAATAAGTCTCTTCTGACACTTTGACACCATCTCCTCCACTGTGATTGCAGCTCTGAGGTGTCACGTTGTCCCCACTTGGCCGGTTTTACCCTGGCCATGGATCTTCCGGTCTGTGGATTTCTTCCCGTTTCATTTGGATCAAAAGTGGGATACAGCTATCATGAGAGTTTTCTTTCTCGCCTCAGGCACACGTCTTTCACTTTACCTGCCTGTCATTTTTTGAAGGATGGAGCTTCACACTTTTAGCTTTGGTTAAACCTGCACGGTGCCAGAGCCAGACGTTATTTCAATGTCTGCATTTGCTGTCATGGTGGAATAGTTGGATATTAAAAGCAAGCGTCTCGTGTGCCGCTAAACTCTGGCGAGGAATTGAATTTACTTGTCAATCATGGGAGCTGTATTTTGCACCTTGTAGACGTCTCAGCCTCATACCCTCTCCCAGTGTTTCATTCCTCCTCCGTCCCGCTGTTTCTGCCCATTTTACCCATCTCTTCCCACCGTATCCTCTTCACTCACCGCGTTGCTGTCTGCACCATGGAAGTGCCAACTAAATGGAGCAGGGCTAGTGTCATCAGCTTCATCAAGGGCCTTGGTAAGCATGCAGGGGTGCGTGTTCATGTGACCACTCAGGTTTCACACAAACAGGTTGCCGTCTGTGAGGCCTGGGGTCCTTTCGTGTACTGAATTAGTATTTACATCTCACCTCTCCAGAGAGGTCGGGTCACGTAGTCCTGAAAGGTCAGTTAGACCTGACAGAGTTGTTAACTCAAACACACACTAGTAGTAGCCACTTGCTTTGTATAACAGTGTGGGAAAAAAAAACTCAATGCACCTTGTTCTTCCCACCGTGCCGAGGGAATTAAACCTGCAAATATTTTAGTGTGTACATGTACGTTTTCCCTTAAACTAACAATAGTCCGTAGTTCAACATGCAAGCTTTCCACAAAGTCTTCCTTAAGCTCCTACAGTGCACAGTCACTGACGCCATGGAAATGTGCTGCTTCTTAGAGTGACGAGTTTCTGCTATTTTAAGGCCGTGTCAATATTCCTCGAGACGCATGACAGGAAATGCCCTCTCCCTCATTATATCTGTCTGTCTCCAACTGAAACCCCTTCCAGGATCCACCCACTCCCTGTCTGTCTCTCCTGTCTGTCTCTCCAGAATTAATAGTGCCTGGTCTCCTTAATGATGTAATCAGGAGGGAGAAATGAAAACATTTGCTGCCATGCTGCAAGTGTGTGTGTGTGTGTGTGTGTGTGTGTGTGTGTGTGTGTGTGTGTGTGTGTGTGTGTGTCCATCTGTGTGCCTGGAAAGTGTACCCTGTCTAACTTGGACACAGCAGATATGAAATTAGTCATCACTAAGGGGTTTTAACATTACAGAAAGAAACTGGAATGCCACTCAGTGAAACACATGCATTCGCCATGGCCCAACAGTCCCCTTTAATACGATCAAGCCTAATTCAATATACAATAAAGCATGTTTATATCTGCTAGATCCAGATTTTAAATTTAGTATTTATTGTATAATTCCTGGATTGTCCCTTTATTTGGGCCGTCATCTAAAGTTAGCAGGGTCTGTTCAGCTCCACAGTACTTCTTTATAATCCTGTTCAGTCACACATTTCACCTTTATCCAAAAATGGATAACTTTTTTAGATTGCGTTATTGGCCATATTGTGATTTCAAACGTGAGAGACTAGTGAATAAAGTCAATGTTTACTACAGCAGATGATCAGGGATAATGAGTCTTGTCAGAAATTCTTTGGTGCTTAGACTCTACTGGGAGATTTTGTGACCAGAAGGCATTAGCCCTGAGCAGCATCAGCAAGAAGTATATCCCCCCCCCATGGAATCCAGACACTGGTGGTGGTGGTGGTGGTGGTGGATAGAAGACTCTTCTGAGACAGATAGGCTGATGAAATGATGAAGCTGATGAACTCTGACTCTGTGATGGGGAGGTGGAATTGGAGGGTGCATGCAATAAGCAGGAGACAATCTTATGCAAGTAGACAGCAGCACGATGAAAGGAAACAGCGAAGGTGTGTCACTGTTTGGATAGATGTGCCCGGCCGATGTGAGCAGCTGATTTCTATCGATAATTGCCCCAAATAATGAGAGGCAATTATGAGCGAGCATGAGTGAGAGGGTTGAATGAATAAGAATTAAACAAAGGACTGAGCATGCTTAAGAGTAGTCTTCCTGTCTACTTTGGACTAACTGACCTGTCCTGACTCTCCGCAGCCTCTCCAGTGGGACTGAAGCCGCCCCTCCCGCCAGTCAGTGGAACCTTGGGAGAGAGAAAGGGTCCAGTCATCATGGCGCCTGTCAATGTGGACCCTGAGAGTAAGCCGGGCGAGTTCGTCCTCAAGAGCTTGTTCGCCAACTTCACCTTGCTCTCAGAGCGCAAGATTCGCATCATCATGGCAGAACCACTGGTGAGTCACTTTGCATCGATAATGTCTCAGCCCGTCTCTCTCAGGTTACAGCATCAGTCAGGAATACGTTTTGGATATTATCTGTCTGCAATGATCCTCACTTCCCTCAGCATCCTAGCTTGTATATGATGTAACCTAATCTAAAAAAAGGCCTATCACATTTTCCAATTATCTATTTTTGGTATTTTCCTACACCTCTATTTAGAGTATTTCAGTTAAGTCAGTTAAGACTGAACATCCAATATATTTCACGAAATGAGCATAACAAGGTTAATACCTCAGTGCCTAAGTGCTAAATGGTGAAGTCAGTTCTTTAAATGTCTTGTATTTACAGGCTATAAAGGAGTCTGGGGAGATGCGAGCAATTTAAACGAATTCCAGCAATGCAGTGACACTTTTGTCAGTTTGAGTTTTGGGTTTCCTGTATCAAAGTTTCATAATAAAATGCCTACCTAGGTCTCTTCTGACATGAGTGTTTTCCCGTCTGTCTGTTCTCATATCTCACAGGAGAAGCCACTTAACAAATCTTTACAGAGAGGAGAGGACCCACAGTTTGACCAGGTGTGTATACCTTACATGGACACCTAATAAGCAATGAGTGCTTCCTCTTTTTTCCTCTTTGGTCCCACTGGCCGTAACATTAACCTCTCATTTTCTCATCTCTCTCGCCGCAGTTGATCAGCTCCATGAGTTCTCTCGCAGAATACTGCCTGCCGTCTATCCTGAGGACTCTGTTCGACTGGTACAAGAGGCAGAACGGCCTGGAAGACGAGTCCCATGAATATCGACCCAGGGCCAATACCAAGTCAAAAAAGTAAGACGATACAAGCGACACTCACACTCCCCTCAAAATCCACTAAATTGTCATATACACATATAAACAAATGCATGCAGACACAGTGAGATATCTGCAGAAAAACACACCCCCACATGCCGAAAGGACTTCTCTACTTTACCATAAAGAATTATATCTGTTTATCCTGGCTCATAACATATATAACAAACCCTAACCATTAATGTCACTCTTACTCCATAATTTTAATTCTAATCATTGCAGCTCAAAGCAGAAAAACAAAACATTTGAAAAAAAATGTAAAGTTATACTTGCGTTGACAGTAT
This sequence comes from Diplodus puntazzo, assembly GCA_963678695.2. NCBI lineage: Eukaryota > Metazoa > Chordata > Actinopteri > Spariformes > Sparidae > Diplodus > Diplodus puntazzo. The sequence goes on along the minus strand of OZ023167.1, from coordinate 12,556,881 downwards.
ACACAAATAAACTGCACTGAAGGTGTTGGCGTACTTGCAGGAGCTCGTTTCCAAATCTCTAACAAATTGCACACTGGGTACACACAGTTGCACAGTGGACCAGATGGTGCCTGCAATTAATTGATTAGCAGAAATATAATTAAAGCTGATATCTCACATAGGACACATACACACAGAAGCGCGGACAGGAGCATACACATGGACCCTGTGCAGTGAATGTGGCAAATAATGTTTCTGTTTCTTTGTTTCTGTCTTTTTGTCTCAGTGATGAGCAACAGAAGGACTACCTATTGGAGCGGAGAGATCTGGCAATAGACTTCATCTTTTCTCTAGTGCTTATAGAAGTTTTGAAGCAGGTGAGTCTCAGTTCATAGTGCAGTCAGTCACTTCACACAATGCTTTTCTGTCTCCTCAAACCTACGAGCATGAGTGGATTTAACTTTTTTAAAAGTCTGTCCTCAAACAGTATTTTAATCACTGGAAACAAAGACACAACTGTAAATTACTGTCGGCCTTAGCTTTAATCCTTTAATGCCTGCATAATAGTGAAAAAGGATTTAAACAACCAGAACAATATAAATATTTAACGCGCTCTTCTTTGATCAAAATCTCACTTGACATCAGTTGTACAGTATTTCCCACACAACTCATGTGAAGCTAACTAAATCAAAACAAATACAAAGAGTCATTTGCATTTTCTTGATGTAGTCTTGGATTCACAGAAATGCAATACATAATAATTTCTCCAGCAGAGTAGATAGTTCATTTATCTTCCTTTTTTACATTTTTTTTATTGAGTTTGAACTCAGAATTAATTGATTATTTTCTCTCCATCCAGATACCCCTCCATCCTCTGTTGGATGGACTCATCCAAGAAGTTATAAACCTGGCCTTCAAGCACTTCAAATACAAGGAAGGGTAAGAATTATAACATACAGAGACACAAAGCATTTACAGGAATGCGTTTAGAGTTTTGGTGTATTACTGTCTTAACTTTATGACCAGCGTACTCACGCGCAAATTTGATATCCATGAGAATTCATACATAGCTCTCACAAACTGGGCAGGCTCGAGGCATAGGCTTTCTTGGAACATGCTAGTGCCCAGAAAAATCTCCGGTGTTTATTCATTTATAAATATACAGAATATTAGCTGTACTTTTTCTAAGGCAGGCATACAGAGTACATGACTAAACAATAGCGTTTGAATACCAAAATACATAAATTGATCAGAAAAATCAGGAAATCGCTGAACATTGGATCCAATGATCAACCAGGGCGATAATCAGCGATAATTTCATCTTTTGTTGGTAATTGTTGAATCCCAGAAGGGTGGTATAGTTATGAACCACGGAATCTTTTAGCACAATATCTTCATTTTTATTTTAGTATGACTTTTGGGTACATTTCACCAAATGACATAACAGCACTGGACATGGTTCATATTCATTTTTGTGTTTTCTTCTCAGGTATCTTGGACCCAACACAGGAAACATGCATATAGTTGCTGACCTCTATGCTGAAGTCGTGGGAGTCGTAGCTCAGTCCAGGTACTGTTGTGCAAATGAGTGATTATACTCTTTGTGCATACATACACATCACATGTTTGCATATATACAGGGAGTTGATTATATTAGTTGGCATCCAGTTTATTTTTTTAAAAAGAGTCAGGATTATTTAGTGTAATTTTGCTGAGATGATCCTAAACACTATGTCTCTAATGTGTCGCTATTCACGACACTTGTGTGGCAGTAACTTAAATATCTCCAATTTGATTTTATTGTTTATTTATTTGTTTATTACAGCCTAAAATATATATTCCTTGTGTGTGTCATATAAATTGAATTTATAATCTAGGTCATGTTGCAGCTATGGGCAGATTCAGGGGGTGGGGGAATCGAATGTGTGGCTACCTGTCCTCCTCTCGACCCCATTTTTTGCAGAAATAGCAATTACCAGCGCTGTCCCTCTGTCTTGAGAACAAATGAGGGAAACGATACAAATGTCTGCCACGTGTGCCAGTACTATGGTTGTGTGTGTGTCATGGTATAATGACACTCCAGATGATGGTCCTCCGTCTGTTTAATGCTGTGTGTGATGAGAGATGAGCGCTGTTCCCAATTTTCCAGGAGGTTATTATAGTGATTGAGGAGGTGAGGGTTCACAGGATAGCTCAGTCACCACTGTCGCACGAACGTGCACACACAAACGTGCGCGAAAAATACAAGCTAAGCCATCGCATCATTTAGCACAGTCGGGGATCTAATACTGATGAAACTCTGTGGGTTTCCAATTGATTAAGCTGTTTGCTAACACCCTTTTCAGTGTTATTTATCCGTAGTACATAATTTACACCTAGTGCTGTGAAAAGGTTGAGCACACACAGGCTAAAACAATCTGGTCACATACTTTATTCTTTGTATTATTTGCGTACCTTTCCAGCTTGGGTTATGGATGGCGGGGTTTATGTGCATCTTATTTAAACAGTCAGCAGTAAACAGAACCCTGATGACTGTTGCACTCACTTAGCTGCTGTGGCAACCCCTGTGAAGCATGCAGAAGTACGGGCCCCAAAAAAAACGCCGACGCTTGAAGAACAAGTGCACGCACACTCGTACACATTCCCTCCACATCACCCCTCCAGATGCCATTCTAAATATAGACCTTCAGAGCACTGCTGGTATAATCTATCTGGATGGTGGGTACATACACAAACACATACGTAAGCACACACAAGTGTGCATGTGCACATAAAAAACAACAGATACATAGAGGAGGAAGAGCGACAGAGAGAAAATGTCATCTACATGACACAAAATTGTAGTAATCCAACTGTGTGCTGTCACTCTGCTGAAACCTGGATATGAAAACAGTTACTAAACTGAAGAGAATTTTAGAAAGACTTTTATAATAAAATATTTTCACTTGACGGGATCTGACCTGCCACTTCATTATACTTGGTGGATATGTGGGAATAGAGAAAAAAAACAGGAGTATTTAGGTGGTATCTATGAGTGAGTACAATTTGATGCGGATCAAAATAAAAGTCTGGATCTAGTGGATTTCAGTGGTTTTATTTGATAATGGATTAGGTTTGTTTGAATTAAAGTGAAATGTTGGGCCTTGGCACAGAAATGCGCGAGGGCCTGCCATTCTGTATTTGTTTTCTTGTTCTGTATATCTAGTTGTGAAAAAGTAATAGTTTAACAAATGCAGTACTTTTAATTGTATGCACAAACAGAAGTCTAATTGAATATTATTGACTATAATTAATTTAAATTAAACTGACAAGCATCAAGCGGCTGTTCAAATGAGATCGCACTTTCCTCCGCAGGTTCCCGGCAGTGAGGAAGAAGTTCATCTCTGAGCTTAAGGAGCTGAGACAGAAGGAGCAGAGCCCCTACGTCATCCAGTCCACCATCAGTCTCATCATGGGACTCAAGTTCTTCCGAATAAAGATGTACCCGGTGGAAGACTTCGAAGCCTCCTTCCAGTTCATGCAGGTAGACTGAGCCGAAATCCTGTCATTCAAATGTCAAGAAGTTGTGAGGAGGCTCTGGTCTAGGAATCTCAGGGAGTGTTCACAGGACAAACAGGCTCAGTCTCTGCATACATTCATGCCTGGAGGCTGTTTAGAAAACTATCTATTGATTAATCCAAAGTAAGCAAGGTTTAAGTGCCTTGTTTGTTTGCCCTTTCATGATAATTGCAGTCGTAAGGAAGTTTCTAACTCCCTGCCCCCATAACGAAACAGGGATTTGAAAGGGTGGCCTTGTATTGGCAGAATTATCATGTACATACACTGTTTATCACACTGTCTCTGACTCTGTCTCTCTTTATGTCATTAGGAGTGTGCACAGTATTTCTTGGAAGTGAAGGATAAAGACATCAAGCACTCATTAGCCGGACTATTTGTGGAGATACTTGTACCTGTTGCTGCTGTAAGTGCATTTTAATTTGCTGCTCCGTGCACTTTCGCTTTTATCAGATTGAAGTTATTTTTTGTCTTTTAATAAAAAAAATCTGTTCTTTTGTACAGTATTACTACATTTGTATTGTTTATATATTGAGACTTAAATCTCAAACTTGTGAATATATAATCAGGTAAAGTAGATTAAGTTCATTAGGGTCTTGTAAAATCAATTTTTTTGTGCTTCAATCGTCCTCCCCCAGACTGTGAAGAATGAGGTGAACGTGCCGTGTCTACGAAACTTCGTAGAGAGTTTGTACGATACCACGCTGGACCTGTCCTCGAGGAAGAAACACTCGCTGGTAAGTTTCTCCCCATATTCTGTTCCATCACCGGTCATCCCTCGTCATTTCCTCTCCATTAACAGCAATCAGTGAAAGCTCTTACTGTAACCCGTCCAACATGTGGGCTTTTATCTCTACACGAGGAGGAGACAGAAGTGCAGTGAGCAGTACACAGGCTAGCTTTTGAAGCAGTGCCAGATGGGCAATATTTGCCCACAGCAGGGAAACAGGCGGGGGAATCAGCAAATTAGATGCAGTACATCTCCCTTATTAAGATAGTGGTCTCACATGAGCAAGCATGCAATAAAACCCCTCTGCTTAATTATCAGGGCTCTCGCCATGCTACCTTAAAGTTTAAACAATTTGTGACACAGGATTGTGTAAAAAATACAACTTAATTCCCAGTAATAAGACAGTTCCTCACTCATCTCACTATTCTTACTTAATGTAATTTAGTATTTAACGGGGTAGCTCAGCCCAAAAACAAAAATACTAACCTTTTTCACTCTTACTTGTAGTGTTATTTATCCACCAAGTTTCTTTTGTGTGGGTTGTTGAGCTTTGTAGACATCGGCCATAATGGAGCTATATAGCTTTTGGCATGTGGTGCTCAAAGTGAACAAAAGTCAACAAAAATGTCTGTTTCGTGAAATTATTACCCTGTCTCTCAAGATAATCCACAGATCTTGTTGCGAGCACTTTCATCTAGGGACTCTTTCCTTTCTGTATCACCGTTAACAACATTAAAGGTGTCCTCTTTGGCTGAGCCGTAGCGTTAGCTAGCTTTTTTTCAGCTGAGTTAGCTAGCTTCTCACTAGTGGAAAATTAAGTGTTTTTAATTTGTTTTATTTCGATTTGAACTGTCCCATTAAACTTTAACTTATTCGAAAGTCGAATGAAACAAGAAAAACCTTTCTATAAGATTGGTTAACTTGTTAACCTTATAGAAGATATTTCCTAAAGTCTTTCTTTGATTTAGAGCTGTAACCTGTCTTAAATTGTTTAAGTGCTTCATTGGAAACAGGTTGAAGAAAACAAGGTTGTTAGACAGAAATTATTTGATAAAACCGATGTTTTAGTTGTCTGTCTCAGCAGTTCATTCCCTTTAGTTTTCTACAAAGTTTTGCCCCTTCTTTGGGTTGTATTCCACGACCATTTGATCAATCCATGGGATAATAACACATGGCATCACGTGATATTAGTAACATGTGCATGGTTCCTCATGCTGTGATGCAGGGCTGTAGACAGACATGTCACTCAGCCATCGCGCATGCTTCCTTTGATAGATTCTCCAAATACTTTAAGCAACCCATGCATTCAAGACTTGGCACCCCTCTCTGCTCACATTCTGAATGTGTTTTCACTTTAAGCGCACATGCATGAACAAAAACGAACAATAACCTGGCATGCCAGAGCAGAATGAATAGACATGATAGTGACAGTGTGGAGCATTTCAGTAATGGTTTTTCTTTAACATTCTGAGACGCTGAAAGGGGAGATAGACAGATAACATATATCCTCCTTGATAAGGATTGACAGGTAAATGATGCACTCCTCAAACCGAGTGTTCCCACAACCATTCACGACAAGGGTGTACCCGGACTTACACCGGTCATTAACGAGGTATTCATGTTTAAGAATGATCTGCATGCAGACTTACACACCTCTACCAGGTGGTTGAATGGACTAGACAGCCAAGTTCACATTCCTGTGTGTGAACTTTGCTTTCCACACGCTGGATTTGACTTTAAACGTATGAAGGTATTATTCTAACTGTGGTTGCTTTAATTATGCCTCTGCAGTGGTGATAGCTGTGACTGGAGGCGTTATGTTTTTCGGTTGTCTGGGATGTCGTCTGTACGTCCCATTCTCATGAGCGCCATATCTCGGAAATGCCTGGAGGGAATTTCTTTAAATTCAAAATGTCCGCTCAAGGTTGAACTGATTCATTTGGTGGTCAAATGCCAAGGTCAAAGAGGTTAATGAGGGATTTATGAAGCCTGAAAGCGGTTGTGAAAACATGTGAAGCTTAATCTGAAAATGAGATTGCCCATTGTTATCAAATGATAAAGAGCTCAGAAATTAGATTTCAACTCAGAGTTAATGATTCTCAGATCTGTTTGACTCACTGAAAGCAGTTTGAAAGTAATAAGCTGCATGCTGTAGTTACTGTATAAACCTTAGGGGTGGCAATCAGACCTATTGAAGTCCCAATACGACCATGATACATTGCCCATGATAACAGTTGTATAACGATGCAGCAATTCTGCGTTATTTGATACAGTGCAAAGCAATCATCTATGATAAATAACGATGTCTGTGTAACTGGAGAAAAAATAAAAAACTCATGTATTTATTCACTGCTTTGTGGTGTTTATTTCGCAGAGATTAAACTATGTACACAAAAGTGTATAGATTCTTAACTCAGTGCTTCTTCAACACACACCCCTAATAGACCTTCTGAGGAAGACTGAGAGTCTGAATAAAGATGAACCTCTTATTCTGATAACCTGATGCTTTACTGCATGCTGTGTGAACTGTCTGATGCATATATGTCCCATCTGTCTCCTCTCCCCACACCAGGCCCTGTATCCTCTGGTGACCTGCCTGCTGTGTGTCAGTCAGAAGCAGTTCTTCCTCAGCCGCTGGCACATTTTCCTCAACAACTGCCTCTCAAACCTCAAGGTCAGCCTCTTTCTTTACCATGCAAATTGGAATCATTAGCATAGCATTTGGGGGGGATGTACAGGTCACAGGCATTGTTATGCAGCTGTGCAATAAATTTCTATCCTTGGGGAAGAATTTTGACAAAGTGAAAAACAGTACATGCACACGACAGTGATCTTCACACAACAAACTGCTTCACTAGCACAACCTAATACCTCTTAAACTTTCAAATCCACCATCAGTATGTATTGCCTCAAGGGGAACACTGAAAGTTTAGAACCCAGTGATTGATGGGGGCTCATAAAGACTTCTGCACAAGTTGACTCCATGATCACAAAGTAAATGCTGAGCGAGCAACTCTAGTATGTGAGGAATGCCGCATGTTTCTCAGAAACGTTGTTGTTTTGAGTGAGAGGAAGACCCTGTGACATTTTTTTGTAATGTGGAGGTACAGTATGTGAATTAATGCCGCACATGTTTGCATGCACGTTTATGCAGAATAAAGACCCGAAGATGGCACGTGTTGCTCTAGAATCGCTCTACCGCCTGCTGTGGGTCTACATGATCCGAATAAAGTGCGAGAGCAACACCGGAACACAGAGGTAACAGGCAGTCGTTTTTTTCATTAAATTATAATGTATATTTCTTAAAATTGATGATATGTTAGAGTCTTTAAAAAGTAAAACCTGTAATGATTTTTCTGAGTTATTTGACACTGTCTCCTCCCTCTCTGCCTGGCGCCTCTCTCTCATCTCTCCTTCTTCCTCCAGTCGTCTGACGTCCATCACCTCCACCCTGTTCCCCAAAGGGAGTCGTAGCGTCGTGCCCAGAGACATGCCCCTTAATATTTTTGTCAAGATCATCCAGTTTATTGCACAGGTGTGTATGTATGACACTTGCACACACTTCTGTGAAGTCTCAGAAGCAGGTTGGTACTCTGCCTAAGGTCAAAGCGCATGAGAAATTAAATGGAATTTGTTATGTTTTGTATGGAGCCAACAATTTGACAACTTGTAAGATTTATTTCTGTGCTTTTTCTCTCCTATCAGTAAGAAAGGCAAACACCAGTTAATCCAAAAATGATGTTGACAGAGTCAAAGAAACAGGTCAAAAGCTAAAAAAAATGTTATTTCAGTACCTACTCACAGTCGCTCTGATTATACAGGATTACCAAGAGTGTAGGTCATCAGATATTCGTCACATTTCACCAAAATCCATTATGAAAATTGAATACACTTAAATGACATTTAGTGGATTTAGATAAATTCCATACAATCCACACATTGTCTCGTCCTTAAATGTCTTTTTTCGTTTGTAATCTCTCTACATAATCAGTTATATAACAAAAATGTCCCATGTGAGCACGGTTGGCGATGTACAGTAGATGTACTGGCTGTCTCGCACCACATAACCTCTGAAATCCTGTAACACCGGTATGTTTGCCCTCCTTTCAGGAGAGACTGGATTTCGCCATGAAGGAGATCATATTTGACCTGCTGAGTGTTGGGAAGCCTGCCAAAGCCTTCAGTCTCAACCCGGAGGTAAAGAGAGCAGACATTCAACCATGTGCACACATTCGCACACAGATCACACAGTATATCTCCTGGCCAAGTTACAAGTATGAGCATTCCAGTTTTTATTTGTAGTCTTCCGTCGGCGAGGAAGGTGAAGAACAGTGTGTTCTATGTTGAAGCTTTGAAATTTTAATGCACCACCAGAATGAATAGGCAACTTTTTGTTTTTAGTCTGCATTAAAGTGATAATATGCAGTGTGATTACAGGATTCTGGTCATGTGATCAGAAACAAATCATTAGAGTCACTGCATGTTTGAAGGGGAACTCCACTGATGTTACACATCAAAGTCTGTTTACAGGCAACTGCATATGTGCAATAAAGTAGTATAAAACCTTTCCAGTTTGATAATGTATAATAATACTCATACTAACTATAATACTACTGCTACGACTACTACTACTACTAGTTCTACTTATAATAGTGATAATAATAATAATGATGATGAGGGTAATAATCATAATTTATATAAACATTTATATAGCACCTATAGCAGAGTTTACAGTGCCCTGACAGACAAGCAAAAGCAAGAAACTCAGGAGGACAACATTACAGCACCCAACAGTCAGGCCAAACAAAGAAGCCTAGTCTAAGGAGAAGTTAAAACAAAAAGGCAAAACACAAAATACAAAATGTCAATACGAGTAATCACAAGTGGAAGTAATAAAAGTGACAGAACAAGCGAAATCATAGAAAAGCAATGCAACTGAGGCGATAAAAAAATGAATAAAATCAATTGAGGATGATAAGAAGACACCATCACATCATAGGAATTAAAAATGATAAATAGATTAAGAACAGTAAAGGGATTAAAAGATAAATAAATACATGAACAATTGATGTCATCTTAGCATCAACTGACAATAATCGGAACTCGCGGCTACATTAGCTGCTACTAAGATAAGACGACGAAATCTTTAACTAACCTGTCAGACGTTGTGTTGCATTATGGTTAATGTAGGCACAAGGTCAGTACTCTTTAGACATAGTAAAGACACTCACCAGTGTGGTGGGTATGTTTTGGATAATTCAGAAATATATAAAGCTAAGTACGACATCTAGGATTGTGAGATTACAAACCATTAATCATGCACTTCGTAAATTACTATGTAAACTTACTTTTAGTTTCAAAACCCTTGTTGAGCAGCACTGAATTATTGAATAAGTTTAAAAATAATCATCCCAAATAAACATTTAATTACAGTATTAAATATTCTGTTGTGTCCTACAAAATTAATTTTGCTTGCTAAAGTGTAAGGACTGCCTGGTGACAGGGGGGACTGGGAGATTTGTGAGGCCCAAGGCGAAGTCTAAGGTGAGGCCTAAGGCGAAGTCAGGACTTGCAACAATTTTTGTTTTTTATTTTTTTTTGGGAGGCTGGGGGGTATCAGGGAATATTTTTAGTTTAGTTTTAGTTTATTTTAATTTTAATTTTGTTTTAATTTAATTTTTTTTTTTTTTTCCCCCTCCCGCTATGGAGGCGCGAGTCCTCCATAGCGCGAGGCCCGAGGCGGTCGCCTTGTTTGCACCCCCCTCGCGGCGGCCCTGCCTGGTGATTTGCTGCCAGACTCAGTCCCTGCCACACATTCGCCATTTCTCCTGATAAATGGACTGTCTGGCGTGTAGTAAGGATGCTTTATCTGTGTTCCAGCGTATGAACATTGGTCTGCGGGCATTCCTGGTGATAGCAGATGCTCTGCAACAGAAGGACGGAGAGCCCCCAATGCCCAACACAGGAGCCACTCTGCCCTCTGGAAACTCTCTGAAGAAGAAGAAAACATATCTCAGCAAGACACTAACTGAAGAGGAAGCCAAACTAATAGGTCTGTCTGTGTGTGTGTCTGTAGGCATTCATGACAGAGTCATTTGAATGCAGTCTCTAACTTTATGTCTATGTCCTCCACAGGCATGTCCTTGTACTACTCCCAGGTGCGAAAAGCTCTTGACAACATCCTGAGACACTTGGACAAAGAGGTTGGTCGTTGTATGATGCTCACCAGTGTCCAGATGCTCAACAAAGAACCAGAGGACATGATCACGTATGTGACTACAAAGCATAGGAACTGTTTTTAACCTTTTAGTGCTGAGGGCTTTTCTATTACTGAGACATCAGAAAATGAGACACGTTCACTCTGTAAATCTTTTGGAATTGTGCTATTTTAATGACATTTGGTGCGTGATATTGTGATATATACATATATTGTTAAAATAACATACCTGTATTTTGAGTTAGGAAATTCACAAATGCCTTAAACAACTTTTAGCATGCTGAAAGTCCCTCTCCGTCTTTGACAGTGGTGAAAGGAAGCCTAAAATTGACCTGTTCAGGACGTGTGTGGCTGCCATTCCTCGGATCCTTCCTGATGCCATGTCCAAACCTGAGCTCATTGACCTGCTGTCAAGGTGAGTTAGAGACAGGACAACTTCATGTCTGACTAGCTAACATGCTATTCATTTACAAGGCACATCTATCCTGAGTAAATCACTGATTAAAAAGTATTTTTTGTTGGAAAACCCATATGAAGATGTGAAGCATAATCTACGCTGCCATCTGTCCCTCAGACTGACAGTGCACATGGACGATGAGCTTCGTCTTATTTCCCAGAACTCCCTGCAGAGCCTGCTGCTGGATTTCTCAGACTGGAGGGAAGACGTCCTGTTTGGTTACACACATTTCCTTTTGCGCGAGGTAAGACTGGCAGAAAAATGCAGATTACTCGACAGTAAAAGATAACTGTATATCCTGCATATGCATTTGTTACACCTTCTTTATGTGTGTGTTAAGGCTGGGTTATTGTGCCCATTAATGATAGACAATAGATAACAGAAGAAAATAGTCATCCAGATTGAGAAGAAGAATTTGAAATCTTAATTGGTCTTTTCCGTGTCCACTGAGTGATTAATCATTGACTTCATATTTTATCAAATTTCGAAATGCCCGACATTTAGAGCTACACAGAATCCTAAAATACACCTAATAATGAGAGAGAAAAGATATACAAAACTCAAAATTGGTTGGTACAACAGCAGTTTAGTTCCTTATTTCTTCCTTTTCACTTCCTTATGTCAATTGTTCAAAGCCAAAATCTCAATAAACTTAAGTTAATACTGCAGTGTAGCTTACCCTTGCAGAACTATCATTTGTGCCACAGAAGGCCTGTCAGAAAAAATCAATTAGAGTCATTGAAATCTTTATCCTTTTTAAATTAACAACATACAAACTTATTGAAATTGGCAGTCCCCTGATAAATGTCCCTTTCCCAACTATTCCAGGTCCAAGACACCCATCAAGGTCTGCAGGACGCATCTGTGAAGCTCCTTCTGCAGCTGCTCACACAGTGGAGGTTAGCTCTGCAGCTCCAGGGGAAGACACGAAGTGGAGTTGAGGTTTGTACAGCCAATTGTAACACACTTCATATGCTTTTCCCCCTGTTACACCAGTTATCTGGTTATTCGTCGTTGAGTTGACAATCTTTTTTATTTCTTTACTTTAAAATGCATTGATCCAATGCTTATCTTTCAACTTAAATGTTTTTGTCAAGTGCTATGATTAAAAGGTGAGCGAGTAATATTTATAACTCGAGACTAACTTCTCCTCCTTCTGTCTTTCCACTCCATCAGTCGAGCCCCAGGCTGCCTGAGCGAAGCCCTCACTGCTCAGTGCTCCATGCGGTTGAGGGGCTGGCCCTGCTGCTCCTCTGCTCGTGTCAGACCAGCACGAGGAAGCTGGCAGTTGGTGTGTTAAGGGAAATTCGCTGCCTCTTCACAGCACTTGGCCACGCTGAGGTATGACACTGGAAACGCTCATTTCCACCAAACAAACAACGTCAAACTATTCACCACATGTTTATCTCGCCTTTTAAAACGTCTACATAGTGACAGTGACTGGCAAAATACCAAGGACAAATATTACCATTACCTAGAAATGGCTTGATGTAAGGAGAGCCCTCTGACTGTAGCTGTGCAGCATATGCACCAGGTGAATTCTCTCACATTATATGACGGCGTTATAAAAATAGCTGATTCTATAAATGTCCTCCCCTCCAGGACGACGACAAACCCATGATAGAGGTCATGGACCAGCTGAGCCCTGCTGTAATGGACAGCTTTGTTCACGTGGCTGTGTCTGACTCAGTGAGTGTATTTATATTAAGAGTGTGATCACAGATTAGTGCATCAGATGGATAATTTTTTTCACAGTCTCCAAAATGATTTATTTTGCTCTTGAACTTCCTTCCTCAGTCCACGTTGCCTCTCAACCACCATGTTGACCTCCAGTGGCTGGTGGAGTGGACAGCTCGACTAGTGAGCAGCTCCTACGATGTAAAGAGCCCCAGCCACGTGTGGATCTTTGCCCAGTGTGTGAAAGACCCGTGGGTGCTCTGTCTGCACATCTTCTTGCGGCAGGAGCACCTACCCAAACACTGCCCCATTGCCCTGGGATATGCCTGGCCCTATGTTTTCACACGACTACAGCTGCTGCTACCACTGGTTGACCCCAAGTACAAGAACACTTTTTTTTTTCAAGCATTTAACTGTCATTTAACAGCCAAATATCTGTATGATCTCTATGATCATGTATCTCATATAGCACATTATCCTTGTCTATATACGATTCAAATATCTGACCACCTTCCTGTTCTCCTTCTGTCTTTCTGCAGCAGTCCCGTAAATGCTAAGAAGACCAGCACGGCAGGCTCCAGTGACAACTACATCTCTCTGTGGCGTAACTACCTGATCCTGTGTCTAGGTGTGGCTAAGCCGAGCATCATGTCCCCCGGCCACCTCAGAGCTTCCACACCAGAGATCACTGCCACAACACCCGATGGCAGTGTCACCTACGACAACAAGGTGTGTTTGTACTGCAAAAAGATTCCTGAATTTTAGAGTAGTGAGATATAAAAATAGTTGGCACTTCTTTTTATGTGGATGGACCAATTGTTGAAGCTCAATTTTTATTTTAATGTTGCGGCTCAATTTAGATTTTCTCTTGATTATTTTTCGATTTGATCTTTTTGGTCTTTAAAATTACAGAAAATAGTCAAAACATTACCCAGAACTGAAGGTGTTGTCTGCGAATATGTTTTTTCTTTAACTAGTTGCCCAAAATCCCCCAAAATATCCCATTTATAATGCTATATAAGGATATATCACCTCACATTGGAAAAGCTGGAACCTGAAAGTAATTGGTATTTTTGCTTCAAAAATGACTCAATCAATCAAAGCAATTAATTGTTTTAACTTTAAGGGCAAATTGTAAGTATATTGTTTCTCAGATCCACAGCAATAATAAATGTGATTCAAATTGTGAGGAGTAATCTTCAGGTAGAGAAACATTTTTATAAGCATCCTGGCTTTTAACATTTTTATAAGCATACTGACTTCGTAATCTGAATCCTTTTCAAAACAAAATTCAAGAATTGGAAATCTGACATTTTGAAATGGTGAAAAACCCGGGACTAGTTGATAATGACAGTGTAATAGACACAGTGTGCTCAATTTTTTTTTTTTTTATTTGCCTGATACATGTTTGTGGTTTGTTTTTATCTCTCAGGTGATAGGCACTCCTTCAGTAGCATGGCTTCTTAAACAGCTCGTCCCGCTGATGAGAGCTGAGAGTTTGGAGATCACAGAGTCTCTTGTGCTCGGGTTCGGATGTACAAACGCTCTGGTCTTCAGGTACGGGAACATGCAGACTTATACAGTGACAACACACGCACAGCTCGTGTAACACACATCAGACTTGGGTCATATTGTTTCACTTACAAGATGTTTGCTGTTGCGATGTTGATCCAGGCCTGTTGTTTGTTGCCGTGGAATAAACACACAAAGTCTGTTAGGAGGGAATGACACTGGACAGACTGGTAGATAACAAGAGAAAATGGATGATGTGCTAGATTTAGCCCTCATCTCTTACATAAGAATGCCACGATTCATCAGCCTTTTTTGCACTCCCCTCTTCTTCTGTTAGTTATTCCCATCTGTCTTCACATTCACTTAATAACTGAGATGCCTCAGTGACACTCAAGGGGAAAAAAAAACTGCGTCACAGATGTAGAAGACAATTCTCGGAGGGACAGAAATGTATCACATTTTTTCACAGGACAGAGGTTCCATTGTGACACGGAGGTATTTCATTTTAAAGAGATCAGCTATGTTTAACCTGAAATGTTTTCCAAAAGGGCGCTCATTGTTATTAAGGAGATTAAGGTCTCCGCAGACAAATTTGTCTGACATTCCTGCGTTTGAGGATTAGTGGTTTGATGGCATGTGACGTTTGGGTTGCACAAGATAAGATGTCTGTTACAAACCATTCAGTTCCCTGAAATCAGACTGTCCTCCATCTGCAAGTGAAGAAGATTCGATCTGTTTCATTTAGAGATGAAGCAATCAATTGATCTCTGCTCTCTTTGATCCTGTGTTTATAGGGAGCTAGTTGAAGAACTGCATCCACTGATGAAGGAAGCACTGGAGCGTAGGCCTGAGGTAAAACACACACATTAACACACACACAGACGGAGAATTTTGAGAGAAACACACTGATAACAGTGAAACAAAATCAGATTAACTTAATTGATCCCTGAAAATAAAAACAACTTATAAATACAGCAGTTAATAAGAGTGTAGACGTATATCTTTCATGTTGTATGTAGTTAATTTCGTCTCTATTTGAGATTTCTTACATATGTCAATAACTTAGAACAATTTGAAAATAGACTTGTTGATTTTTTGACTCTTAATGGTAAGTTGCTTTTACAAATCACAAAACGAAACAACATATGACTATAAACATGTTTTTTTTTTCCAATTCAACTGCAGAATTAATTTTGTTTGTTTGAGGACTTAATATTGCTCCAAGTACAGCAGTTCACTTAAAACCTGTGTTTGTTTTCAGAACAAGAAGCGCAGAGAGAGGAGGGATCTTCTCAGGCTGCAGCTGCTGAGGATCTTTGAACTGTTGGCTAATGCGGGAGTAATCAGTGACAGGTAGCACACGCGTTTGAACTATTGAGTGTCCTCTTGATATTTTTGTTTCGGTCTTTCCTTGTAGGCATGGGCTTATGCATCATTTCAATAGCAGGTGCAATATTAAACTTCTGATATCATGGGCAATATCACCTTTTTATTACCTCTCAGTGTCACTGCATACTACTTCTCCTACTTTTGTTCACTTACTTTCCTAAATTGTCTTTTTACTCACTCGCTTCCTTTTGTACCCTCTGGCCTTCTGATGATGACATTCCCTACATCAAAGAAGATTTCAATGATTGTCCTTCTTCTCCTTTACAGCACCAATGGAGCACTGGAACGTGATTCCCTGGCACTGGGTGCCTTGTTCCTTGAATATGTGGATCTAACCCGGATGCTTCTGGAGGCTGAGAATGAGAAGGAGCTGGACGTGCTTAAAGACATCAGAGCCCATTTCAGCGGCATGGTGGCTAATCTCATCCAGTGTGTTCCTGGTAAATAATTGTATTACTTTTTCTGATGTTATATATCATAATGCATTTGTCTGTCAGTGGTAATTGATCTAGTCGCCGTGGCTGCAAGAGTGTTCTGCAGCCACAGCCGAATTTACAATTGTATATTTAAACCTGTCTCCTATATTGACCCTTCATGTCTCTTTCTCTCTCCTCTCTCATCTTCTCACTCACAGTCCACCACAGGCGCTTTCTCTTCCCTCAGCAGTCTCTGAGACACCATCTCTTCATCCTCTTCAGCCAATGGGCTGGACCCTTCAGTGTCATGTTCACTCCCCTCGATCGTTACAGCGACCGCAACCACCAGATTACTCGCTACCAGTACTGTGCATTAAAGGTAAGCAATAACCATTTTCCCGTCACTCAAACCTCTCATTTATTCTTGTTATCGGATCATAAAAATGCCTTGGCTTTAACCCTTTTCTCACTTTGTCAACTAGGCCATGTCAGCAGTTCTGTGTTGTGGTCCAGTGTTTGACAATGTGGGTCTCTCTACTGACGGTTATCTCTACAAATGGCTTGACAACATCTTGGCGTGTCATGACATACGGGTAGGTCAACTCCGGAATCAACTTTTATCTGAAACTAACATATTAAGAAGCTTCAATACCAAGAAGTTATCATTCAAATCTTAGTTTTCCTAAATTTTTTTGCTCCTTCTGTGGAATAATCACATTACATAATAACGTGTGTTTGCCCCAGGTGCACCGTCTGGGCTGTGAGGTGGTCATCTTGCTCTTAGAACTCAACCCAGACCAAATCAATCTGTTCAACTGGGCTGTGGACCGTTGCTTCACTGGATCCTACCAGCTGGCATCTGGCTGCTTCAAGGCCATCGCAACTGTCTGTGGCAACAGGTAGGGAGTCATGCATTTGTAGATGAAACATACTGAAGATCGACCAGCTCCAGGGAAACAAATCTATATTTTTTTAAAAAAATGTACTATAATCAAGGTAAACAAATACCAGTTAGTAGTGTCTTGATTATAGGACTTCGTACTTCGAATCATCCAGAACACATTGTTAACAACTGTCTGTTCACATTTATTTATTGGTGTTCACATTTATTTATTGGTGTTCATTGCAACTAGCATCTAATGACCATTTTTCCTTACTTTCCCAGGAATTACCCATGTGACCTTGTGACCTTGCTCAATCTGGTCTTGTTCAAGGCCTCAGACACCAGCAGGGAAATATATGAGATCTCCATGCAGCTGATGCAGGTATATACAAGAAACAGAGAAGAACCACACTGTCAAATAATATATATTTAATGATCGCACGCAGAGATGTGGATAAGAGCATATAGCCAAGATCTTGCAATGCTTTCTGTAAAAGATCAATATCATGTGTGCAGGTGTTGGAGTCCAAGCTGTGTGCGTACTCTAAGCGGATGGTAGAGCAGAAGCCTGGAAATATTTTGTATGGAACGCACGGCCCCCTGCCTCCCCTGTACAGCGTCAACCTGTCTCAACTCTCCATCCAGCTGGCCAGCATGTACCCAGAGCTCACTCTGCCTCTTTTCTCAGGTACACCTTTCACGCTGAAACACATTTGAAACTTCCAAGAAGCCATTATTTCTTCCTTAGACAGTTGTTAAATCCCAGTGTGTTTCTATTGTTGTTCAACATCTTAAAAAAAAGGAGTCGTCAGCTTCGTCAAGGTACTTCAGCTCCCATTAATTTCTCTGACATTTTTTTCCTCCTTGTAGAGGTGAGCCAGCGTTTCCCAACCACCCACCCCAATGGCAGACAGATCATGCTGTCCTACCTGCTGCCATGGCTCAGTAACATCGAGCTAGTGGACACAGGGCTCTTACCGCCTGCCTCAAGCCCGTGCACACCAGAGGAAGAACCTCACGGTCAGGGACAGGGCGTGAGTCTGTCTCCGTGTCTCAGAGGTAATGGCTGGGGCTCCCTGCAGGCGACATCACTGGTGCTCAACAACCTCATGTTCATGACTGCGAAGGTAAGTGTTGAAAGTGACAAATTTTCCGATTAAGTTTGCAGCCTTTCAACCAGATTTTCTTCTTTTTACATCATCAGTACGGAGACGAGGTTCCTGGGCCGGAGATCGAGAATGCCTGGAATGCATTAGTGTCCAATGAGAGGTGGAGCAACAACTTACGGATCACCTTGCAGTTCCTTATCAGCTTGTGTGGAGTCAGCAGTGATACCACACTGTTGCCTTATGTAAGTGTTGTCTGCAGACACAGCGGCACTGCTCTAAAGTTGTAACCATGAAAACTAAAAGCCCCAAAGGAATTTATTTGTAGTGCTCCCTTTTGAAACTTGTAGTTTACACAGTGCTTTTTGGCCAAATGTAAAAATATAGTAAATGTATTGTAAATGATTTATTCTGCAACAGTAGCTGTGGTTCCATCACATTGTGTTTTCAAAGTTTGAAGTTCGTCACACATGACTTAATTTACGTTGTTGTTGCACTCTCTTCTTCTGCAATGATTTATGGTTTCCTGACAGGAGAACTGATGTTACCAACTCCGCAACAACTAATAATCTCATAACGGCAGTGTAGGAAACTAGCATTTCTCATTATTTATTTACTTTTGCAGATTTTCTTGAAAGTCAGTTAAAGGTTTGTGACACATTTGGATGAAGATGCTAATGACAAAAACATGACAAAACTGTGTTGGTGTGTTTTATTTCATACACATAACAATAACCATAGCACATATGCAGCGACAATGTGAGCTAAACCTTTTAATGTGTTTGCATCTGTTTCAGATTAAGAAGGTGGTGATCTACCTGTGTCGCAACAACACCATCCAGACCATGGAGGAGCTCCTGTTTGAGCTGCAGCAGACTGACCCGGTCAACCCTGTGGTGTTGCACTGTGACAACCCCCCCTTCTACCGCTTTGCTGCGAGCAACAAAGCCTCCACTTCGCAGACAGGTAAAAGGAGAAGTTCCTGTCACATCCTATCGCGTCTGCGATTGACTGCACTGTATGTCTGATGATCGTCTCTGAAATGTCTTGTGTGTAGGCACCACCTCCAGCAGTAACACCGTGGTGGCTGGTCAGGACAACCTGGCGGACACAGATGAGTGCAAGCTGAGAGAGAGTGAAGAACGGTTAGTATTAAAACATTTTATATGTATTTAAATATATTTTTTAAAAAGCTGAATGTCTCTCAAGACACTGAAAGTAGATACAATGTGTCAAACATGTCAGCATCATAACAGTTACAGAACTGTACACTTTGCAAGCTGTAAATTAAACTTTGAGTTTTCATTTGTTTCTCTCAGTAGGGCAAGGGCTCACAACAGACTGGAGTCTCGCTACAGCAACAGCTCCGGAGGCTCCTACGAAGATGAAAAGAGTAAGTCTTTTCGTGTCTCGTGAGTATGAATGTACAAACTTGCTGGCCTAGTACAATGTGTACTCTCCCACAGCCCATGGGGACTCACAGCTGTCTGTTGCTTGGAAGGAACTCCAGGACATGGATTCTTCCTGTCAGTTCATATTGGTTACCACTTACACCTAAGACCTTTATACTATGTGTGACAAATCCCCTCGATACAGATAACAATGTACAGACTGACATTTGTTTAAAGAGTCTGTGCGCTAGGAAGTCATTCTTAAATATACACAGTTAACTTTACTGCTGTGGCCAAGCTGAAACCTGGGTGTGCCCATACTCTGCATTTGAATTGTTGTTGTTTATCAAACATGTTAGCCAAGGCCCACCACTGTCCCCTATGTCACAGAGATAGATTTAACCTCAGCCACACTGATGGCACTCGGTCTATCTTTTGCAGGCGTCTGTGTTGGGAGGCTTCCAGGCAGAAGTCTGCTGCTGTAGTCCTCATGTGACTAAGCAGAGTTGTACCCAGAATTACATAAACCCTATGATGAGGTTACGTACTGCCATTTAAATCGGCTAAATGTTGTTTTTACACTTCAGTTTATTTTGTACGGATTGAGCGAAGGACATAAAACATTTAAATTAGAGAGCTTTAGAGGTGCTGGCACTATGTTTGTACAGTAAGCTACTTACCAGCTTGTATAGTAAATTAGCCGGTCGTAGTTTGATCTTTATAACGCATAGAAGAGAGTTAAATTAATCTTCTCATTAACTCTTGACACAAAAGCAAGCAAGCCAATTAGTCAATCTGAAATATCAAACCTTGCATACATATTACATATTAACATCACAAAATTAATACAGGTAAAAGAAAGATTTTGATTAACAAGAAGTACTTTTATTTTGTCTTTCAGTAGATCCTGCTTACTCTGAAATGTCAGTAATAACCTGTAAAGGATTTTCTCTCCCTCAGTTCACTTCTTTATACGTGTACATTGCATTATGTACATTTGTTCAAAGAAAATAAAATAAACAATAATCTAGTACTGTATTGTACTTCACAGTGTGTGCGACTTTGTTGTTTAAATGCTTGGAGCGTGACTGAGCTCATGTTTGAAATTCCACGTTTTGAATGGTTTCCAAATGAGCTGTCATGTTAGCTGTTTGTTATTGTTTTGATTCACATGGGAAAACATTTTCATGCTTCACAGTCCATGTTCAGCAAGTGAACCCGTTTTGTTTTTGGTATATGTTTAATTTTTATTAACAAAATCTTGGTATTGTCTTGTATTTCATAGCTGACCCACTCCCACCATACGCTGGTTGGCTGCTTGGTGTTTTGGAGACCAACCATCCTCAGCCGCTACCCATGCCTGTTAACGGAGGCTGCTGGGCTCCTCTGGTCGACTACCTCCCGGAAACCATCACACCTCGAGGACCGCTGCACAGGTCTGCACGAACAAACACGGACACACATTGAGCGACTCAGAAGGAAACACAAAAATCACACTCAGAAAACAGTGGCGTTGTTATCAGTAACAGCAGAGTCAGTAAAGAATGGTATTCTCTCACAGACGAGTTCCACCTACTCACCGACTCATAAACTGCAGCACAGAAAGAAACCAAGCCACTTGCCCTGTCTCTGCTATGTAGAGAATGAATATTAGAAGGGACTCTACTCATTTATCTTCTCCGTCTCTCTTGACGCCTCAAAAACCATTAAAATGAAAATGAGACTCAGCTTAGATTTATGAGGCGTGTTTACAGGAGAGCAGGCTGTTTGATTATATTAACACGGCTTTATATTCACACAGTTAATTTGTCGTGTTTATGCTCATTCAGTACAAGAGAAACCTCACAATCACAACACAGTGCATACACAAAACCAGTTTCCAGAATAGGACTTATGATGATGATGTGAAATCACGTTTTTGCATTTTTGTCTCATTGTTTCCCTCAATTGGTGATACAGATCTTCTTTAAGACTGAAGGACATTTAAGGGGACAAACAGATAAAGAATACAGGTTCTCTCTTGAACACAGTTGTCTTGGTTTTTATTCTGCTGATTTGATGTAGAGTTGAAACAACTAGTCAATTGAATTAGTTGGAAAATTGCTGGCTCCAACGCCCGGCTCCCCGGCTGCATGTCGAAGCATCGTTGAGCAAGATACTGAACCCCAAATTGCTCCTGATGAGCAGGTTGGCACCTTGCATGGCAGCCTCTGCCATCAGTCTGTCATGGCTGGAAAAGCGCTTTAGAAATGTCCAAAAAGTGTAAATCAGAATAAAACAACTAAAACAAACAAAATAGTAAAAGAAAAGCAAGAGAGATAAAATGAGAGAGAGAAAAGACAAAAAGCGCAGCACAATAGATATCACATTTATTGAATTTCCGTTAAACTTGGTTAATGATTTTTTTGATTAATTTGCTTGGTTGTTTATATCTTGCATGATCCTCTTACTTTTATGTGTTTTTACTGTAATGTCTGGTCTGATGCAGCAGTTCTTGTACTTGAAGTTTCTCCCACAGGAGACACCAAAATAACCTTAATCATAAATGGATATTATACTTAAGTTTCAATTGAGCCTGGCTCTTTTAATCAATAATTTGTGGTGCGAAATAATGGACTAGTTTGTTTCCCTGCCATTGTCATCTAAAGATAATTAGACAATGTATCGATGATGACATTCATTGTTGGTCGCAGCCCTAATTTGACCGATGGTCATTATTCTTTTCTTGTTCTTTATGATGAATAGCCGAACATGTGGGCTTATTGACGTCAAATGGGCTTTAAGGAAGGTCACGCAGCTCAGTACACCTCCCCACCGCCTACGGAAGGAGAAAATGGTGTCGATTTTTTGTGCACTCATTCGATCTATGTTCTGTATTTGTCTTCAGGTGTAACATTGCAGTGATCTTTATGACTGAAATGGTGGTGGACCACAGTGTGAGAGAGGACTGGGCTCTACACCTGCCCCTGCTACTACATGCCCTCTTTTTGGGTAGGAGCACACACACACACACACACACACGCACACACACACACACACGCACACACACACACACACACACGTACCTCGTCTACATTTCTCTTGAAGTCTGTGGACCTTTTAAGCTGATTGATCTCAAAAAGTAAGAACAAAGGAAACATCTCAAAAACAGCCTAAATACTTTGGAGAGTGCAATATTTTTATGTTAAAAACTGGACCAGCTGGTTGGTCAGCCCTATTTACTCAGAAAAGTTCTCCATCTCTTATCTCCCAATGAGGTAACATGAGGTGGACTTAAACTAAAAACTAAAAATGATAAGATCAAAACATTGTCATTCACTGGGTGTCAACAGGGTGTTTCCCTCCCATAACATCCTCCCAGTATTTTCTGTGACGTCCAGTAAGCTCATAGCGTGACACAGACATGGAGGACAGACCATTCTGATGTGTCACACAGACACAGACACATTCCCCTGGGTCTGCATTTCTCACCACGACTTCATTATCTTACACGTGGACACATACCTCTTCTGTCAACTGTGCAGAACTGTATTATTATGCACGCTGCGTATTTAGCATACTTACCCTCAGGTTCTTTATCATCCAATCTGTGTGCATGAAGATGTCTAAGAATCCGTGCTGCATTGTGTCGAGAGAGATGTTTTATTTATGCTGTTTCACCTCTCACCGGAATGCATCGCCATGGTAACTAATGCTGTACACCTAACCTGCAGGTGATGTTCCAGATAACAGATCAACACATAAAAAAGCATCGCCTTCTGACCGATCAGTTCTGTAGAAATGGCCTCATCATATAATAGCTCAGTGTGCAGACTGTGATAGGTGTAACCCTGTGTAGCAGGGCCCCCTCCAGGCAAAGTCAAAGCAATTTGATTGTTCATTTTATTTTTTATACCAATATCATCTTACCACAGAGATGGATTGAGGCATTAAAGCCTTGTACTTGATGTAAGATATGAAAGTGCAGCCTTGATTTATGTTTTAAAATGTTAAAATTATTTGCTTCCAAGCCTGTTTGAGTCGCATTGCACAAAGTCTGAACGAGACTCAAACTCTTTTTCACACTTCATAAGAATGGATCCAAGCAACACACTAATTAAATAAAATACACAAATATCATTATTGGCAGTTCTACACATGTTTTGACGCTAGCGCACTCATATTATAAGACTCTGAACACTCTGATTTTTTTTGTCAGCTGTACTTCCTGCATTTGCTAACTGTAACTGTGTTTCTTTGGGCCTTATGTATTTAGCATTTTCTGTTTTTTCTATTATAGTTAGCTCTCAGTTTATAAAATATTTTGTTTGCTGCCAGTTGACTTGTCTATGGTTGTTGGCCACAAACACCTCCCCTTTTATGTGATTGGCTCATGGCTAGATGTCAAAATCCTGGTATTACTTATCGAGTTTGTAACCACCTTTGTGTGACTACTACTACGAGTTAGTGAAGCCAGGTAATGAAAAGATAGGAAATTCTACTTCCCTAATTGGGAGTGAAGCACAACAACAGTCCTTGTAAATTATGAATTTAAGAAACTGTACACCAACATTTCTGGGCACAGCAACAATATCAAGATTTCACTTCTCCTCATACTCTACCATATTAGATCCTTCTATGTAATTCCTAAAAGTATACAAACTCGTTTTTACAGCTAGGGCATGTAGTTAATGTCAGCGTTGATACAGGCTAAACAAAATCTCAAACAATCGTTATTTTTCTCTGTTTCTCTCCTTCTTTGTCTGTACCTGTACCCACATAAATTTAATCCTGTCATTGTCTTTCATTGGCCAGGTCTGGATCATTACAGACCTGAGGTCTATGAACACAGCAAACGTCTCCTTCTCCACCTCCTCATCGCCCTTTCCTGCAACAATAACTTCCAGGTCAGAATGTGATCCTAATAATAACTGATAACTCTTATTTTTGTGCCATTTTAGCTTGAAGTAACATAGCCAAATTGCTTCAGTCACTGAAGGATCTTTCTTGTGGTGATTACAGGTAATAGCCTCAGTTCTGATGCTAACGAGAGAGATCAGTGACAACAAGACCCTCACCATCAAGTCCAGCTACCACACTGAGTACCAGCAATCACGTAAGTAGAAAATATTCGACACACATTTATGAATCCTGCATTGGTTTTCTCATGGGAGAACCAATGAAAACATGTACTGAAACCTTATGTAGTAACAAAATGATTCGTAATTATTCCTTCAGACGCGCCTGACTTCCTGCGAGAATGGCAGACATCTCCGGTGGTGGATTCCGGCCTCAGCTCCACCTCCAACTCTTCTTCTGCCAGTCTGGGTGGGGGCAGCACTGCAGGCAGTGTTGGAAATTTGCCCCTTGTGACACCTGACGACCTGGAGGACCTTGAGGATGCGCCCAATGAAACCGACGAGAAGACGAACAAACTCATCGAGTTCCTCTCCACCAGGTACGTGTGGCCCCACTGGTGTTGAAATTGGTGAAACTGTTCTGCTGAAGCGACGTTTTGGCACGCAAATGTTCAAGCAGGTGTGTTCGTGAAGTGCATGTGTGTGTCGTGCACACTGTGTGCGCACATTTAAGTGCTTATGTAACATGTATGTGGTGCTACTGGTGGTGGGTATACAGTGCCTGGAGTACTGCTTTGTCGTTGCTCAGAGCGTTCGGGCCGCTGTGGGTGCACGAGGACATCACGCCAAAGAACCCCAACTCCAAGAGCACGGAGCAGCTCTCCAACTTCCTTCGCCACGTAATCTCTGTCTTCAAGGAGTCGAAATCAGGTGTGAAACTGATCATGTTAATGCCAGATGTCAGAAATGTCAGGGCTCATTTCCCACAATGATTCACGTGTAGTGTTTTGAAAATATTTGTTTAACGCCCTCTGTGTTGTTCTGCAATGACCTCGCCCGTCATCCTTAATGTATCCTAATGTGTCTTCGTTCCCACCTGTTTCTCCAGACTTCCACCTGGAGCACCAGCTGAGCGATGTGGCTTTGCAGACCGCGCTGTGCAGCTCCTCGCGTCACTACGCCGGACGCTCTTTCCAGATTTTCAGAGCCCTCAAGCAGCCAATCAACAACCACGCAGTCTCCGACCTGGTCTCGCGCCTCGTGGAGGTGGTGGGAGAACACGGGGACGAGGTGCAGGTGAGAGAGAACGAGTTAATGTGTGGTAAGAAGCAAGCATATGTGAGAACAATTACAGCACTAAACATCCAATTACGTGTTTCAGGGCTATGTGATGGAGGTGCTGTTGACGCTGGAGTCGGTGGTGGTGAATCTAGCAGAATGTCTGAAAAACAGCGACCTAATGGCAGCTCTAACCAGGTAGGCCACTGCTCATTATGAGTGAAACATTTGATGGAGCAGTTTAATTAGAATGTTGATTTTCACTGCTTTTGATTCACAGGACGTCCTCACCAGACTTCGTGACCAGCGACAAACTGATGAACAGAAAGAGCACGGGTCAGTTGAACTTCCCTGGCCCCGGGTTTGTCGGTCTGTCGTCACAGCGCCACCAGCGCTCCTACTCGGTTCCCAAGAAGT
The DNA here is from genome assembly GCA_963678695.2 of Diplodus puntazzo. NCBI lineage: Eukaryota > Metazoa > Chordata > Actinopteri > Spariformes > Sparidae > Diplodus > Diplodus puntazzo. Next base: position 12,531,036 of record OZ023167.1, on the reverse strand, counting down.
TTGGCGAGTGTGGCCACCATATGAGTGATCCTCCTCGCAGTGCAACTCTGGATCGCATACAGGCAAGAACGAGAGATTCTTGTCACTATACTACTAGAACAGACCTGTAGAACATCTCGCTAATTCAGAGTTTATATTTAATTTTTATTCTACAGGCCTGCAACAGTCACGGCCTCGCCAGAGCAGGGAGAACCCCGGGGTCCTGCTCGTCGTCAACCAATCGTATTGATCCCAGTGTCCTATCGGATCCTGCCCATGTTTCCCATCCCTCATCAATATTGGCTACAGTCTTTTGGGTGGCGGTGTCACTCATGGAGTCTGACTTCGAGTTTGAGTATCAGATGTCACTTCGCCTCGTGCACAAGTTGCTGTCAAAGGTAGATAAGATGAAACTTACTGATCTTAGAGGGAAATCAATGTAATTATACAAATTTTAAGGGGGATTCCCAGTTATCAGTACTGTGCAGAAATACAAGCAACTGACAACAAAAGTGTATCTCAGGAGCAAAAATAATACAACCAGCTTTAGGCTTCAGTTAAACTAAAAACAACTCTTATTTCCCAGGTGCCCTTAGACAGAGCAGAGAACCGAGAACGCCTCGAGAAGCTGCAGGCTCAGCTGAGATGGAGCGGCTTCTCTGGGATTCAGCAGCTTCTGTTGAAGGGTTTTACCTCCCAAGCCACTTCTGACCTCACCTTACAGCTCTTCTGCCAGCTCACTCCGGTCTCCCGTGTGCCTGTTGTTGACAGCTCCCAGTCTATTGGTAGGTATTTTCCTCCTGTATCATTGTATGTTATTTTATCCGTTTTTATTTATACTGTTGGAAGTTTAACCCCCTTCTCTCTGTGCAGGGTTCCCTCTGAATGTGCTGTGTCTGCTGCCTCACCTGGTGCAGCACTTTGGCCATCCTACTCAGTTTTGTAAGGAAAGCGCAGAGAGGATCGCACAGGTAAGACAAACAACTATTCTTGTCTAGTTAGACCACTAGCCTTGTCACGTTTACTTAAATGTCTTTCACTTTACGTTTCTTTCAGGTTAGTTTAGTTTAGCCAGTGATCGTAAGAGAAAGAAATACGAGATTTAAAAAGAAAATGCATTGTTAAAGCAGTCTGGTGCCTCTTCCTGTCTCTTCTTCCCCCAGGTGTGTCTGGTAGAGAAGCACACAAAGCTGTCCCATTTGGCCCACGTGATGACTCTCTATAAGACACGGTCCTACACCCGGGACCCTTTCTCTTGGGTCAGTGTGGTTTGCCGCTACCTCCACGAGGCTTTCTCTGACATCACACTAAACATGGTCACATATATGGCTGAGGTACGTGCTGATATATGTGCGATGCATACCTTTTTTCTAGGCTTGCCTGGTTATAATTTGCAAGACATTGTTAGGAAAGCAATTTGTTGGATAGCTTTTGGTCTATTGACCACAAGGACAGTTAGAAAGTGGTTCATTTCTCCAGTCAGGTGCAGAATGGGTTCATGTTGATGTTTACAAATGATATAAAGGTGGTTTAAAAGCTAAGCTAAGTCATATAAGCCATAAGTGTAGGCAGTGCAGGAGGGTTTTTTAGTTTTGATTTAAAAGTGGCTTGTCTTCTATAAACGAGGAAATTATTCCACGTCTAAGTTGCATACAACAAAATGCTGTTTCTCCACGTTGGGTTGTAACTCTTAGCACAACCAGTAGACTGGTCCCAGATGTCCTCAGTGTTGTTGAAGGCTCATGGCATGTATTTCAGTCTCAAGCCATAGATTGATTTGTAGATGAGAAGCAAGATTTTGAAACCAGTTCTCTACATGACTGGTAGCCACTGTGAGGATTTTCAGAATTGATGTAATATGGTCGAATACCTGATTAACTAAATATCTGTAAGCAATATTTTTTTTGTTTGCATGCTTTCTCACTCATTGAATGTCTCTCTCCATGTCTCAGCTGCTGGATAAGGGCCTTCCCAGCATGCAACAGTCTCTCCTCCAGATCATCTACTGTCTGCTCAGCCACATGGACCTGACTGCTGTACAAGTCAAACAGTTCAATGCTGATGTCACAAAGACCATTGAGAAGTTTGTCCAGGTAATTATCTGCTCATTCTACTACCACTCTATGCGTGATGCAAAGTATGCACTGCAGTCTCTCTTATACATTGCACTTTGTTTGTGATTCCACAGACCATACACTGGAAGGATGCCTTGAACATCTTAAAGCTGGTCGTGTCACGCTCTGCCAGCCTGGTTCATCCGGTGTACGGCCACTCGCAGGGTGACCTGTCTAACCTCGAGGTCAGCAGAGTGTGGGACGGTTCATCCAAAGCTCTGCCTGGAAAAACCCTGGATTTCACTTTTGACATCTCTGAGGTGAGGAAGCAACTAAAAGGAATGGAATTCCCACTTACACTTTGAGTACTCATAGTATTTATCATATCCGCACATTTTGATGAGTGCTTGCCTCTTTGTCTTCCTCGCAGACTCCTGTGATTGGACGTCGGTTCGACGAGCTCCAGGGTTCAGGAGGTAGAGAGGGGAAGGCCAGAGCCATGGCTGTAACCCGCAGTACATCCTCCACCTCCTCTGGATCCAACTCGAACACCATCCTGGTGCCCGTCAGCTGGAGGCGACCACAGTCCTCTCAGGTAGAGTTACAGCCTACGGTTAAAGTATTGCCATTTCAAAATGTTATTCATGGTTTATGCACATTTCTTTATGGAGCTCTAGCTAGTAGCTAAGGTAATATCTTTCTGTATGTTTTATGCTCTGCTATGCTGAAGAAAAACTATGCTAGATGTTGTACATGTATGAAAAAAATGTTAGATTAACGGAAGCACTTATATAACATTTGAAGCAGCTAAAAAAAAAGGAACGCCAAGAAACAAGACAACTTGAGTTTAGTAGAGTTTATGTCCATTTTGTCATTACTAAATACAACATTCTTTATTTCTTGCTGTCTTTCTCCTGAATAGAAGAGAACCAGAGAGAAGCTGGTGAACGTTTTGTCTCTTTGTGGACAAGAAGTCGGACTTACCAAGAACCCATCTGTAAGCTTCCTACCATCTCTTGTTTACAGTACTCTGCCTGTGCTTGTTTACAGTCAACAGAAGTCTACAACAGGGCAGAAGTCACTTTTGTTGCTGCTAAACTTAATAGCACTGGAGAATTGAGAATAAAACAAGTCTAAATACCTCTTTTGTTCCTTCTCGCCAGGTGATCTTCTCATCGTGTGGTGACTTGGATATGATGGAGGTGCGGGAGAGCGGTGTGTCGTCAGAGGAGGGCGGCACCAGAGAGGACACGCTCGACGACACCGCCAGCGAGCAGCAGTTCAGGGTTTTCCGAGACTTTGACTTCCTGGACGTGGAGCTGGAGGACGGAGAGGTGAGACTTACCTTAAGCGTGGCTAGTAAATTATCTGTATCTTTCGTTCCCTTTTACCTTGAATGCATCATTTCTTTCCTAACATCAATATATTTGAAATGTATTTCTCTGTCCCTCCTCCTTGTCTCTCTCTCTGTCTAACTCTATGTCTCTCTCTCTTCCCCTCGCTGCCTAGGAGCTCCAGGTAAGGTCTCTTACACCGAGCACTTACATTAGCTTCTATCTGTGGTGTTGCTGGCTCCTTTGTTTCCTTCTGAATGAACAAAGGAAGATTGTGCTTCATTTTGCTCTCACAGCTTGGTTGAAGAACTACATTTCTGACAATACTGCTACTCGTCAAACTGGAGATAAATGATATTCTAATGTCTTTATGGGATAAAGATCATCATATTGAATGCAAACAGCCTTTCCAGCATATTTCCATGACATGAGTAACATTTCATTTTGCATCTTGTGCTTGTCATCAGAAGCTTTTAGACAACAAGTGTTCCTTATCTTGAAGGTTTATGTCCTCACTGCTACCATCGCCTCTGCCTTTGCCTTTCATTGTGTCTGTGTGTGTGTTTTATTCAGGGCGAGACGGTCGATAACTTTAACTGGGGCGTGCGTCGGCGATCTCTGGACAGCACAGAGCTCGGCGACCTGTTGGAGGAGAGCCAGCACTCAGGCAGCACCCCCAGTCTGGGTCACGAGGACCCCCACGATTCAGACGAGTCGTCAGAGGAAGAGGAGTCCTCAACCAGCCAGAGCCTATCTCACTCTCAGCTTGTGCGTAACTGTTGGAAATATACAGCTCTGACATCCACTGAAAAGCTTTATTGACTGTTTTTGTAACGATGACCCAGTTTAAAAGAATTTCCTGTTTTTCCTCCCTGTTCCAGACTAACCCTTCCCCATCAGAGGAAACCAACCACACAGATTCTCTATCTACTTCTTACGACACATCTGCTGACCCACAATCCCTCAACGCCACCACACCGGGCCAAGGACCACTCTGTGATGATCACCATGGCCTACACGTGAGAAATTAATACACATAAACATACGAATATGTTCGGGTTGGGCAATATGAAGGTATATACTGTGCAAGAGTAGAAATGGGTCCAGAGGTAGAAATTTGGATAGATAGATAGATAGTAATATGTAATAACTTTGTCTTCTCAGGGGAGGGTGTGTGTTGATGACGAGGACACTCAGGCCCAGTATGACGAGCTGTCACTGAGCGCCAACGAACTTCCTCACGGCTCGGACTGCGGCGAGAGCTTCACCCTGGAGTTGCCGGGGCAGCCCCAGGATCAGCCTCGCAATCTGGACCACAGACTCAACCCGGACTACTGCCAGCCACCGCTGGACTTTCTAGACCCCAACTGTCTGCCCAGGTGAATGTGACAGCCAGGAACAGGAAACAATATGGAGTATTTTTTCACTGGAACTTTTTATCAGCTGAGAATTGGACTGAATCTCAGTTAAACTGCAGTTTAAGTGCTTACTTGAAGCTGCCACAACCACAATGTTTGTGTATGCAGCATTGGGACAGATCAGGGAATTTATTAATAGCTGTGATTCACAATGAAATGCGCTGTAAATACTTTAAGAAAACCCAATTTTCTGACCTTCTCATTTATGTAAACTCAAGTTAAAATAAATATATACTGTTTTTCTTTGTTGCATTATATTTTTCTGCGCCTTTTAACTTGTATTTTAGGCTACCTCTACAAAGACCTAGTATTTTTCCAAATAAAACTTAACTTATTAAATAAAACCATATCTAAATGGCACAGAGGGTATCACATTATCCATTTTACATAATCCCATGAGGTACTCTAGCTGGACACTTGAATTTGTTTCAGAACTTTTTTCCGGGGAAGATATCAAAACCCTTTATTATTTGTGCCCCCGTTTCTTTTCCATTTTCATGGCGACAGCTTACGTGATGATGTAGATGACTTGGAAGACCTTGGTTTTCCTCCTCCCCCCTCTCCATTTTTCTCCGCCATCTTGGCAGCCTTCCAACCCGCAGTGTGTGACGATGCCGAGGAGGCATGGCGCTGTCACATCAACCAGCTTGTGACCGACTCAGATGGGTCCTGCGCCGTCCATACTTTCCAAGTCTTCTCGTCTCTCTTTAAGGTAAATCACAGGAAGGATCAGTTGATATCTGTTGTAATTTACTTACATTTTTCTGTTTTTCTCTTTGTGCCAATAACTGTGTTTCTATCAATGTTTTTTAATGCACATTTTGAAGTATCACATTAGAAAGTTTAATGAATAAAGAAGGCGTCCTACATTTTTATATAGATTTTTTTATGCTTGCTTAAGATTGTTTTGTTGTTGTTCAAATGCATTAAAATGTGCGGATATTGTTTCTTTCAAAAAGACCTACTGCACATTATTGGAGATTGGGCTGCACAATATATCGTTTCACCATCAACATCACAATGTCACAATGCAGGTTCTACAATGTCACGTGAGGCAAATTCGCAGCATTCTCTAATACTGCATAATTTAGTCTGATTTAAAGGATCTTGGATACATGGTTGTGAGCCTCAATTGTTCTTGACCATTTTATCAATCAAAGGATGAGCTGATTTGGTTGTGTGGTAAAATGTACTCCTCATGTACTCCCCTACAAAATTTATGTGTTTGTCTTGGTCATCCCTTTTGTGGAAGCTTGACTTCACAGGTATAATATTACCCGGATCTTCTGTGTTGTGTGGCTCATAGAGGCGTGCACTGAGGCTTGTGCAGACCAAGTTGGCTAATTTACATGGGAATAAAATGATTTGATTGTGTGACTCTTCTAGACTTTCCAAATGTTATCAGAACAAATGGATCAAGTTCTGATAGTCGAGCAAGTCATTTTGCCAGGGTTGTGACGCTCAAGCAAAAAGTTTCCACCATATTACACCTAGGAAAAGTCTGTCTGGGCCCCGGTACATCACTTGATTTTGTAATTACACAGTTTGGTCACTATGAAAGTTGGCTTCAAAGCGTGGCACTCTTCCTGGGGCCTCGGTTAGGTAACAAGTTCACTATATCTACATTTTTATACTAATTTTGTTTATTATAGCCATGCATAAGATTGCCTATACTGTCAAAATGTATTTGCTCCAAACCAGTTGATGGCAACAAACCTAATTTTCATTTTGTTTTTTCTTCTTTTTTGGTGAGTTTGACAACTGGATGGAAATACAGTTTATGATGCTCTTTTTTTCACTTGAAGCAAACTCCCATATTCAGTAGGATTTAAATGTGTGTGTGTGCAACAGTACATTAATCTCTGAAATTATCTTTCTCTCCCAGAACCTCCAGGGTAAATTCTGCCTCTTGACCACTGATGTTGCCACTTACCTTGGAGAGGGATTAAGGGGCATCGGATCAAAGTTCCTCAGGTCCTCACAGATGTTAACCACATGCTCAGACTGTCCCACAATCTACATTGATGCGGACACGGTGAGCGTTGAAGGCAGACACGTTGGACTTAGTGTTGATCACAGCCTGTTGGTTGGATCAGTCAAGGAAAACAACTAATTTTCCACCTCCTTTTCTCTTCTTGTTGGTCTTTACAGATCATGTCCTATGGCCTCCTTGAGAAGATGAAGTTCAGCGCGCTGGAGCTGCAGGAGTATCTGGATACCTACAACACCAAAGAGGATGCCGCTGTATCGGTAGCTCAACCTTTCGTTTTGTTGGATTTTTTTTTTTTTTTTTTTTTTTACATGCAAATGTGTGACCAACTAACAAAATGCTCACCATCTCTCCTCTTCTCTTGTCACCTTACGTTGTTTCCTTCAGTGGTTGAGGAACTGTAAGGACACATTTCCCAGGTGCCCCGGTGAGAGCGTGGTCACCTGTCAGCCTGGAGACTCAGAGGAGAAGGTACACGACAAAGTCATTCACTGTAACATGCCGATACCTAGAGTTTACGAGCAAACAGTCTTCCACTTAGGTTTAACTTCTTCTCCTGTGCTATGTTTGCTCTCTTTGCATGTTTGCTGTGTGTTCTCTTTTTATTCTCCTTACTCCCGCAGTCACTAAGGACTGCATAAGATTTCAAATTTCTGGATTTTATACACCGTTGACTAATTCTTGGTAGCTTGACTGTGAATAGGGGTGGTTTATACTGTGCTGTGCATGTGTTTGATTGACACTTTGTCTTCCTCTCACCTCTGACGCCCTAACACGCTCTCACGCTGTCTAGCAAATGGAGTCTCTTGCAGTAAGTTCTCTTACAAGTTTCTTCACTTCACTGCTTTAGATTCTTTTTAAATAAACTGCTCGATTTTCTCTAGAAGCTAGCTGTTACTGTGCGTTGGTATTCCTTTCACGCGTGGTGTGTACTTGTGAGAACGCGTGAATGTGTTGTTGTGTCCGTGTGTTCCCTTATGATGAATCTGACCTTGATTATTCTTTAATGTCTTCCAGCAACTGGAGCTTTGTCAGAGGCTCTACAAGCTGCATTTTCAGCTTCTCCTCCTCTTCCAGTCCTACTGCACGCTCATTGGCCAAGTTCACGCCATCAGCTCTGTGCCTGAGGTGAGCCAAATCTCAGTTCACAGAGACATCACCCACAGTCTTAACACAGCAAGTTACATTAGCAATTGACTTTTTTTTTTTCTTTTTTTTTTTTATGTAAGATACAGTCAATATTTTATTAGGATCCTTCAGATTTGGTTATTAAAGAAATCTGTGAAAAATCAACTAAGCAAGACAATTGAAAAAATAAGGTGGACAAACACAGAGACACTGTGTTTCTGTGCTGAACTTTCTGGTCACTTTCATGTTACTTCTCTGCAACCAAACTATAATAGCCTGTTTCCGTTTTACCATAGTACATGTAGCTGGGATATATGTGATTATATCTGCTTTAACAGTAACAAATGAAAATAACTTATACCACTGCTGTACCAGTATGTCGAGAATTATTACTCCTACTCCTACTAGTCACAAACAGCAGGTTTAAAGGGACTCTGTGTGACAATTTGTAGCAATTTACATGTATTCATCAGGACTGTGGACGATTTGTTGTGGAGGATGGAGGATGTCACTTTATGCCATTCTCGAGTAGACTATATCAGTGTCTGTCTCAATTCCACTAACAGAGAGCAACGGTAGCTGACGTTGGAGTCAGCTAACGACTGGCATCCAGCACTTTTCCAGCATCTTTAAACACTGTTGAGGCATCTACTGTACAACTAGAAAGCAGTATTATGTTAAAGATAATATTCTTAATTATACAACTGATATGGACGTTACTTCTGTAATTACTTATTAAGCTCACTTACACACACACTCAACCACTGTATGTATCTTTCCCACCCCGTAGTTGCTGAACATGTCTCGAGAGCTCACTGATCTGAGGACCAGCCTGCAGGCAGCGGAGGCGGCTGTGGCCAGCGACCTGGAGCACAAACACTTGGCCCACGCGCACGCACACGCCACCCAGGTGGCAGCCATGGTCGTGCCCAGCTTCGCCACCTCGGAGGCAGCTGTGCAGTCCATACTGGAGTGCCTTAAAAACCACGAGTTCACCAAAGCTGTCCGCTACATCCAGGAGTTCAGGTAGACTAATTAACATCTAGTAGTTTAAATATGTAATTTTTATGTCCAAGTATTTGTATTTGTTTTTTATGATTTTTCTCACAGTATGAGTCTGAATCATCAGGTATGCGTGTTTTTGAAATATTTTCATTAGTGTAGCGCTTTTGCAGGGTCATCTATTCCATAAAATGAGTAGTATAAGAAACTTTTCAGAGATTGTGTTTGTAGAAAACTCTGCAGGGAACATTTAAACTAAACAGCTGTTTTATATAACTGCAGCAGTGACTACCCACCTATCATACTGACCTGTTTACACCTCCTTATCTCAGGAGGCAGTGGCCCAGCGGAGTGTTCGGTGGCAGCTCAGAGAGCGAGGTCCAGACACTGCTCAACGTCTACTTTCGCCACCAGACGCTGGGGCAGACGGGCACCATCGCCCTGGTCGGTTCCCGCCAGGACCTCAGCCTGATCTGCTCCAAGCTGCTGGAGCTCAACGGGGAGATCCGCGACATGATCCGCCGCGCCCAGGGGTACCGGGTCGTCACAACCTACCTCCCCGACTCCAGCGCCTCCGCGACCAGCCTCTGACAGGAGCTCAGGAGCCCCCCACCCCCTCCATCCCCACCCTTAGCTCCCCCGTTGCTGCAACCATTGACCCTCCCAAAACCATCTCCGCATCCCTCGCTGCCGGCAGACGAGGCCCAGCACCCGCACACCTGGCCGCTGCCTCCTCCCGTGTGTCTGCTGCCGCGGCTGCACAGCTCCAGGCAGATACCTGCCTATCAACCTTCTCAACACCAGAACCACATTTAGACCAAAACCTTCCTCTGCTCTCCTCATCCTCATCCACTGTAGACTCTGATACCTCTCTGCTTGATTTCCCCAAACCCCCAGACCTGTTCTCATCGCACAGCTGCACAAACACACCAGATTTTACACTGCCGCGCACACGAGAGCAGAGGCGGAGATATCTTGACGAGAACGTTTGTCATCCTTTCAGGGGACACTCATCACACAGCTCACCGCTGTTACATCTACACAGCAGCAAACACTTGAAATCGTCCCTCACATCTAACATGCTCCCGACAGTAGCCTCAGAACCCACCCTGCTCGCGCACTCTGACTCAAACGCTCCACCCGTTCCCCCACGGGGCTCCCATCTCCCCCATTTCCCTCGCTCTCCATACAAACACTCGAGCCCATCTCGAGTCCCACACCCGAGCCATGACACAGTCTTAACCCAAGGCCCTGCCCCGTCTTCATCCCTTCTTCCTCCTCCGCCACCCCTTCCCTGTCCCACCGGCCCAGGAGAGGCTGCAGCGTGGGGTTGTTGTTGCTCCCTCGGCGGTGCTGCAACGCCCTTAACCCGCTACCTGGGGAAGGTGGGGCACGCTGCCCTGCCTCTGCTGAAAGCAGGGGGGCTCCTGAATGCTGAACCTTCAGACGTCCAGACCTGAGACATAAATGTACAATACCAGAGGACCTATGAATCCAAATGCCTGAAACCAACTATTCCTGTGCAGATTTTGAATCTGAAAAGGAGAAGACGACACACTTTTTCACTTTGTCCCAGAAGATACTGGGATGTAGATGCTACAGATTGCTGCCTGCTGATACAGACGACCTGATGTGATTCTATGCGAGCGCTAGCTTTCGCTTTACAGCCACATGTTGTAAAATTGATGCGCTCCTGGCTTAAGTCCTGCTTGATGGCCGTCATTCAGCATTAATCTGTTGTGCGCCTGAGGACCTGTGAAGGCTCTAAGCTTGGATTTTTTTTTTAACTCGCTTCCCAGAGGAACTCAAGAACTGATTGAACTTGATTGACTGTTGCTGCCTCCTTCAGGTAGTCTGCTGGTAGTATCACCAGAGACAGTGAGGAAACTACCCGTGAAACCATGTAACATCACTGGTAGAGTTTAACACTATTGCACTAAGTGGAGTTTTGGTATTAGTTTTTAAAAAAGATGTTACAGGAAAGGAGGGTATGTTACCGTGAGAGAAAAGGCTGTCACTTTTACCGAGAAGGAAAACGCTGGATGAACTTTTCTCTCCCGTTGTGTCTACTGTTTTCGACACCTCCTTTGGAGGACATTGTGCAATGCATGACCCAGTTGAATGCTTTCTACTGTACTAGCGTCCCTTTTTTTGCTCCCTAAAAGTCTGACCTCGCCAGACTGACTGAAAGACTGAAGGACGAAGAGCGGATGCAGAATATTCAAGCGTAATTCCTCATGCTGCCCTTTGCTCCGTTTATATTCTGTATCAGTGAACCAGCCCGTCTCCTGACTGCTGTTGTAAACATTGGTAGACTAATCATGCTATTATCCGTGCACTCCTCTGTGGCTAGTGGTAGCATCGTTAGTGAGGATACACACTGTAAATGTCTCACTGTCCGACACTGTAACACGCTGACCTTATGTGTTCACATGCCATGAGGATGGTGCATGTATACACAAATATTTTTGTCTCTGTCTGTATACTGTTTGTAGTTATGGGCGCGCAACCATTGTAGCATATGTTTGTGTGTGGTATGTAGTTACCTTACACGCAAGGGAAATGCTGACATTCAGCACTCATTGATGTTCAAAACAAAAATCTGTGCTACTACTGAAGTCGAAACACTTCTTGTCATCAGCCCTTTTTTGTGACTCTCCCTGTAGAAGTTATTTACTGTACAAAATATCTTTTGTCTATTTATATCCGATCAGCTCCAAATCCCTCATTTGACTTTCGGTTTTATATTGATGTTTGTCCTCTCAAATCAAACTGCCATGCATGCATCTTCTATGTACTGTATGGAGTGTTTGAACTATTTATTAACAAAAATCATATTTTATCTGAAAGATATGTTTGTATGAGGTACAAAAGGGAGCTTTGAGCTCATGCGGGTATGTTTTTTTGTTTGTTTTTTTTTCCTGTGTGTGGGAGAACGTGTGTGTGCATGCCAAACAAAGAAATTGCACATTTTTAAAGCTTTTTAGATCGAGACTGTAGTCGTTTTGTTTTTTCACCTTGTAAATACTTTTACAGCCTTTGTGAAGTTGTTTTTGAGTTGATGCTCTGTACAAGTCGGTGTCAAAGTAAAAAGACGTATGAAAATTATTTGTGCGTTTCACTCGAAGCCCTCCTCCCAGCACATATTTAAAAACATTTTGATTCAATGTACTAGAAAGAAATTGTTGTAACCCAAACGACAAGTGTTGTGTTTAGCTGCTGCGTTTACCTTTTTAGACATAACAGTACTGAATTGAACATTTTTGAAAGTAAAAAACTATACAATTTTGGTTCATTAGATTAAAAAGTTGCATACATTCAAGCAGCACGAAAACAACTGATCTACTACAGCTCTTAGATCAAAGTTCTAAATTAATGAGTGACTATTCAGTATAATCTTGACAAATTCAGTCAACTTTTGAGATGCAATATATTTATTTCAATAACTTTTTTCTTCTTACAAAAATATTTTTTTCATGTTTAAGCTCCAGGATTAATGAAGGGATGCAAAGACAGCCTTATTACTACATTATTTTAAAGAAGTTGCTTCAAATAAAAAAAAAACCAAGGCAGAGATTCATCTACTCGCTGGCAGGAGAATAAATCCATCTCTTCAAGTTTGTTACTGGAGGCAACTTCCAATCTGTGACGTGCACAGTCATCAGTGTCATCAGGTCTACAGGTGATTCCAGACATGTAAAGGCTGAGCTCAGACGATGTATTTGAAGCTGTAGGTGGCGTCACAGGACAGCCTCATGCCCTTGCAGCGACAACACAGGTCCTGTCGGTGAGGCCTCTTCATGTTGATGTGCCTCTGCTTCTTCTCGCAGCTGCAGCAGGTCTGAGAGCAGCCCTGAGACAGTGAAGTGAATGGAAGAATCATTGCATTGCACTTATGCCGTATACTTCTACTTCTTCACTTAAAAACAAAGTTAGTTAAATATACCTTGCAGAGGATGGACTCCACTCTGTAGGGGTTAAAACCCACCTGACACTTCCGGCAGAGCTGCTTGTAGTACACCTAGCCAGAGTTTTTTAAAACATGATTTAATGTAAATTCTTATGAATGCATATTTTGCCAAACACAAGTCAGTGCATTTTAAACAATGAGACATCTTACCTTACTGGTTCCAGAGATGCACCACACATAAGCACTCTCCCACCGGATGTTACACTTCTTGCAGTGGAAAAAGCCATACCTCTGCTCCAGGAACTAGTAAAAACAAAACACTGGACTCATTTGTGCACAGATCCATGGCAGTAGGGCTGCAACTAACAATTACTGTCATTTGCAATTCATCTAGTGATTATTTTCTTGATCATTCGAGGAGTTGTTTGGTCTAGAAAATATTTAAAAATCGTGATCAGAAAGCAAGATGTGTCCCCAAATGTAGCGTGTTGTCCACAATCCAAAGATAATCCAGTTTACTTTCATAGACGAGTAAAGAAACCAGAAAATGTTGACATAATTTACTCCCATCAATTGTAGCTGGTGGTCAATTTGATAGTCGATGACTGATCGATTAACCATACCAGCGCTACATAGCACAAAATGTGATTTCACAATGCAAGTAGGTCCATCTATATGGTATACTGAGTGAAAGCATCATGCAGAAAACAAACACTAAGCCTCAATTCACAAAATAAGGATGTATCACAAAGTGGGTGAGGTGGGAAAAATAACCCCCAGAACTTATCAGTTTGAGTTTGTCCAAAATTCCTTTTTATGGTTTTGTTTAAGGGGAGACAGCACAGACATAAAAACAGTGTCTTTCAGTTCAAACAAAATGTCCAAAAATCAGATTCAGGTTTGAACTGTAAATCAGATTCCCCAATAGGAGTTGCATACACTTAAACAGTTGTATTCCTATCCATGTTCTGCAGGTTTCCGGTCATGTATCATTCAAAGCCCAATTTATACACTACTCAAAATGAGTTGGGGATATTTTAGTCTTTCTCTTGGTTGTTTTTTTCCTGTGACATATCTGAATTTTTAGTTTGCGTTTTTGCAAATACGGTTTTTGGTCTCCCAAAAATAACACTAAACATTTCACTCGACTTTTATTGCACATCCACGCATATATGCATTCATAACCTTAATGTCCCCCAACTCATTTTGATTTGTGTACATTTTATGTCTATTTTCCGCTTTCTTGACACACAACAGAAGGTTTGGACCTGGCTTTATCCCATGTCCAGATTTCTGTTGAGGAATTGTATGCAAACTAGTAGATTTTAATTGATTAGAGTGTCTTATTTGAATATCTGAACATAACATTTCATTACAAGAAGAAAAAAAAAGGTCTTTAGGTAAGCGATCAACTGAGGAAGTTTTTATTTAGTTGCACATTTGACCTTTTCACATGTAGTGTTGCACTTTGATTTGTTGCTGAAAGACGCTAAAATAATAAAAAAAAAAGCTTGAGTTGAAGGCCTTAAGATGGGACTTGTGATAGATTGTCCTGAACTCATTTTTCAACTGTGTGCTTCTGTGCTCCAAATTTAGAAAATACTGTACTGTAAATACCAAGCACTGAATCAAACTATTGCACAGCAAGATTGTTGGGAAATCCTTTCAGGGGTTACCTGGAAGTTGGAGCCCTTAGAGGAGCGGTGTAAAGCTGTCCTGAAGTCCTTCACCGTGTCCTCGCCGCTCTGATCCGTCTCAGCATCCTTGTCAGACTCGGCCTGCTCAGCCTCGCCCTCGCTGCACAGCTTCTTCAGGTGGATCCTGCGGTCGAACACCGGGGAGTAGATGGACACGGGCCGCAGGAAGCGCAGGTTGCTCACGGGCGGCGTGTGGCACGGTGGCGTCAGCGGTTCCGGGTTCTTGGAGCACACGTGATGGTCCCCCTCCGAGCAGAGGAGAGTTTTGGGACCCAGCGAGCACTGCACGACTTTGTCCACTTTGGCGTTCACCTGCACGCCGCACTCTTTGGTCAGGGCCCTCTTGAGGGCGGGGGGCACGCCGGGGCCGACCTGGGATATGATGGCCTTGCAGAGCTCCAGGTAGTTGAGGCCCTGCGGGATGATGAAGCGGCCATCTCTCTTTATCCAGCCGCCGTCCTGAACCGGCGGAGCGCAGACACTGTAGGGTGGAAACGTGGAGAGGAACCTCTCCATCCTGGAGCCATGAAACCAGTCCGGAGGCTCCCCGCTCGCTGGGGGTTTTAGTCGCCCGCTCGCAGCACTAATTGGCTGATTGAGAACAGGGGCGTGCAGGCTGTGATTGACCGGCCACACAGGCAGAATCACAGTAGGTTTAAAGACGTCACACAGGACAATGGGCTAAATAGCGAGGGTTTATTGTTTGCTCATTCAGAGAGGATGTTTAGATTCAGTAATTGTTCCTTTAAATTAGATAATCTGATTGAAGTCGAATGGTTTTAGTCTGTTAAAGCGTGTTATTCAGTGATCCCCTCCACACATGTATTAACGGATAGGTTCACCCCAAAGTGAAAATTCTGTCCTCACCTCTGATCATGACAGTGGTAAGTTTGGTTTCATATTTGGCAAAACAGTCTCACCGCATTCTCCCCAACAACTGCAGCAACAAATGAAACTCATCTGGTGTATAGTCCAGGTGTCCGGACCAGAAGCCCTGAGATCCCAACTTGGTCTGTAAAGGTGTTATTTACGCTCACGTTTTAAGATTAATTCTTCTGTTGCCGCGAAGCTAAAAGTGTTAGCACACATTATCTGAAGTGGGTGCACAAGGCCTGACTGCTTGTCGAAGGTGTAGATAACGTATTTTCTATTGACCTGGACAGTGGCGTGGCAGGGGGGGGCTAAAGTGTCCTCCTGGGAGCCAAAACGCATACTAAAGTGTCCTCTTGCTTCGCAAAATACACTAAACTGCCCCCTTGACTGGTTAAAACGTGATAAACTGCCCTCTTGGGAGCCAAAATGCGCGCTACAGTGCCCTCTTCAGTGGCGAGAACGCGCTGTATTTTCGCCCCTGCCCTTCAAAAAGTCTGTGCACGCCACTGGACCTGGATAAAATCAGTAGTCCCCATCTGCTTCAGTTGTTAAGGAAAATGTTGCTTCATAAATGTGTTGCAAACTTCTCCAAACGTTGCATCCACAACATAATGGATAGATAATGATTCAATTTTAATTTTGTGTCCTTATCCTTTAAGGAATACAATAAATCTGTGTCTGACATCTATTTAGGCAGGAAATAAAGATAATTACCAAATCAAAATCCTTTCAACGACACCTAGTCTTCTTCCCTACTTAAAAGTGTTATATAATATAAATGTGATAGTATATAAATACGTAGATATTTTCCATTTCATAAGTTTAAAGGTGCTATTTCTAAGAACAGTTGATTATTGAGTCGCAATCCCAAAGCGTCATTATTTGATGAGCTGGGAAAGAGATTCAAAACTCAATTTTTCAGACAAATAGCACCTTTAACTGCTGGACACAAGATGTCTCTCAGCGTTTGTGCACTGGTGGATCCAAGTGACCACATCACGCTTGGGTATGCTGAATATTGGATTGGTTTACAGATGGCTTCCTATTTGCGATGTCACAAATCATGCTCGTTGTCCCGACTCCTAAAATCAGATTTTCCTGGAGCACAGAGAAAATGTTATGCCTACAGCAGAATAATGTGAAAAAACAACATTTTTGACTTCAAATCAATGCCCTTATATTCTATTTTTTCCCAGCCCAAAGCTTTCATTCAGCAGCACAAATACCACAAAAGTGCCCACTGACCTGCAGGTCTGTACGGTAGCCACCTTAACAAATGATGCCTCAAAGCTAATCATCGAAACATTTTGCTCTTGGATTGTGCTTAGTATTAATGTTTCTACTTCTCTGCAGTGTGGATTTGAAGGGGGCCACATGTGAAACGTAAGCCTATATTGGAGCTCCCCCTATAGCTCATACTGGCCGAGACCCGTCACAGAAAGTCAAAGCAAGCAGTGATCTGGGAGACATCTATTCCTTTTAGTTTAAAGGTCTGTAAACCTTCGAAGTGGTTCAAAATCGTGTGCGTTTCTCAGGAAATCAGCAATTGACATCATAAAACGACAAGTGTTACCAAAGTAAATGCACCTGTAATGTAAAAGAGGAGCAGGTGTTCCTGCACGGAGACACATCCTATTAATGAATAGGTTAACAGGGCAAAGGAAATGGGAGAAATCAGTGGCTCTATGGTAGACTTAATTGTATCTGAGAAAAGGCAGGATAAATAGACACACACTGATTTGATAAAATCCCTTTTAATAGGCAGGAATGCCTTTAAAATATGAATAGCACTATTGAGAGGCAGCAGTATAAATACATGAATACCATCCCCTAATGAGAACATTTTGCTTTTTGTGATCTTGTCTCATTTATGAGATCATTTTCGCACACAAAAAAAATCTAATGAAACACTGCTG
This sequence comes from Diplodus puntazzo, assembly GCA_963678695.2. Classification (NCBI taxonomy): domain Eukaryota; kingdom Metazoa; phylum Chordata; class Actinopteri; order Spariformes; family Sparidae; genus Diplodus; species Diplodus puntazzo. The sequence goes on along the minus strand of OZ023167.1, from coordinate 12,513,735 downwards.
GTGCATTCAGGGGCTGTGGGAATTCTGAATTTTAGAGCGAGAAAACAGAACTCAAGGTGTTAAAGGCAACTCAGAATTGTCCCCTGTGACTCAATATGTACTTTTTCTGTAAACACATTGTGCTCCTATTTCAGTGTCTGTTTACTTGTAGGCTGTGGGCTAACTGTTGCACTTTTTTTAATCATGAATAATTAATAATGACTAATATAAATGAATAATAAAGGCATTTTGTCCCTTATTTTTGCATTACAACCATCAGAAAAGTTTTCTTTTTAAAACATCAAACAAGTAAATTTTTCACTTTAAAAACAGTACAGTATAACATTGTACATTCTCTGTAATTTAGGCCTATTTTTCTTACAAATATTTTAGTGTTTGTAGACAAAGTTGCCCAATACATTATAGCTATTTTATAATAATGAAAAAAATATATAATGATGATAATTATTTAAGATTTAAGTATAATGATGAAGTCATTGTGTTGGATTTTCAATCTTTTTTAAAAAAGCTGATTTTATAATCATCGACATGAAGTCAAATGACAACACAAGCATGATTTGAAGGACTCAGCAGCCCGACGCGGCCTCGCTCTATAGGTGGCGCTACACACTCGTTTATGGTTTGTACCCATGGGCACTGAATCTATACATATTGGCGCCATTTTGGAGCTAGGAGGGGGAAGAGAGCTGCAGAGGAGGACACGATTGATCACAATTCACCGTATCAGGTAAGAAAATGCACAAACTAGCAAATCACTTCGATTGAAATGGCGCCGTATATTCCGACGCCGCTGTGAAAAACTGTATATAACCCAGGATGTGTCCGCGGAGCTGCCCGCTTTCCGGCGATAATAGGTGGAGCGCAGCCCGCCTCGCTCGCCTGTGTTCTCGGCAGCCGTGTCGGATTCACGGCGCTGGTTGACATGGTCCTGCGGCGCAAAATGGTTAGCTAGTGAAATACTAGCACATTCGCTGGGTTCGGTGTGCCAGCAGCAGGAGAAAACAGTGACTCGGCTCGGTGGTACGGCTGTGGTCGTTGTATCGGTGAGGATATAACGGCGGCTAGCCGGCTGTTTTGTTGAGTGCAACGTTACTCTCTGTCCGCCCTCTGTCACTGAGATTGCTGCTGCTAACGTTAGCTGTTAGCTGAGTTACGCTAGGCAGTGTGTTTGCTAGCGAGACGTGCACAACAGCTAGCTAGCGGCAGCTAACTAGATTAGCTACGGTCAAGATTACAACAACAAGGCAGTCCGGCTATATCATAGTCACTGGCCTTGGCATGCTGTTGTACCATTACAATAAGCACCTATTCATACCCCCCCCCCCTTACGCATTAACATGAACTCACACTAGCGTTAGCGTAATTGTGGGGTTAATGTAAACCTAACGCTGATAGTAGTCCGGTGTCTGCTCCGACGCAAAATTATGTACGTTCTGAGTCTGGAGTGTCATGATCTACTAGTAAAAGGCGCATTGCCCTTTCTCAGTGCACACCGCCTCACACCGTTAAACGTGTATTTAATCTGCCCGAATATGCCAGATGCCAGCGGAATATCTCACTTTTACTGATGAGGACTGCACGAGTTAAAGCGATATACCTGGTCCCGTGCTCACTCATTGTTATGAATATGTCTGCAAACAACAAAAGGCTTTGAGCGGAGGACACTGAGACCGGAGGAGTTTTTTTTTTTTTTTTTGGAAAAATGGACACGGCTTGTTATTTTATATGAGTGAGGGCAGTCACCTCCAGAGTGCTGCAGTGCATTTGTTTTGACAGCTGTGATTATTGTGTGTCACCATCGACACTGCAGAGTGGTGAACAGATTACAGGTTGTTAAGAAGTGTCTGAAATATGTGATTGTGTAGCCATGTAATAAGGATTTTGGTTGTATAGAAAGTTGTATTAGGAATTTGTTACCACATTACACGTAAAAACAGCGTTGGCTAATTAAGTTTCCGGAAAATGTTAAAATTAATGTATAGATATATGGTAGGATTGCCAAACTAAATGATTGAGTTTCTGCTTCCTCTCTTATTATCTATTTGTGTTCACCCAAAATGTTTTTGTTATGTTATTATCTTTTTGAAAGGCAGACCGATTAGTGGCCCTGTCCGATATTCTGCAATAAACTGATTTAAAAATGTGCTTCTTTGGCCCTGATGCAGCATCGTGGCACACATGGTAACGCGTCACATTGATGGCATATAAGCACTGAAAAATCTGAACCTGCAAAGTAACTACTAACTAAATTTATAAACTGTATAACTATTAAATTGTATGCAAGAACTGTACTTAGATCGGCTTTTCACGATTTTTTTTTTTTCTACTGCAAATGAATATCAGTCCCAAATATCAGATTTCAGTGTTCTTGATTTCTGATAGTCATTGTCAGTATCGGACCTGAAAAAGCAATATTGGTAGACCCTAATCTTTTCGTTAGGCTTTTCTTTTTTATATTTTAACAGCAAAATTGCAACAACTAAAGTAGAAAAATATAAAAATGGCTCAAAACAGCTCATTTGGCATAATTAAAATCTGTGGAAGCCTTGAGAACCCCAATAAGATGTTATTTACACCCTTTTATAAAGCTGAAATCATCTTCTTTATACCGTGCACCCCTTTGGAAGTGGTGCACAAGCTTGACTGCCCATTGAGTGTGTAAATATTGTCTTTTCAAATAGATTTGGGATGTCAGGGCTTCTGAAGATTACAATGGACGAGCTGTATGGAGCCAAAGTTTTAAATGAGTCCCCATGGACTTCAGTTGTTTAGGGGAATGGTGCAGTGCTGCTTTGCTGTGAAGCTCCAGAAATTTGTTTTGTGGACTGCAAAAGCTGCTCCTGACACTCCATTGGCATGAGGCTGAGCAGATAATGACTGAATTTTCATTTTGCGTAAACTTGTCCTTTAAAATGGCTTCGCACAAAACCACACAGACTTGTGTTTCATCAGTAACCACTTTGCAGCAGTTCTGGCTGGAGTTAATTTTTGCTTTCGGTTTTTCGTTTGCCCCTTGCTACAACCAGTGAAGGCTCCAGCCCTTCCACTTTATTTCTGCCAACTAACTGAGCGAAATTATGTTTGGTCAAATGCTCATTCTACAAAGCCACAATGATAGTCATTAGCTTGTCTCTCGCTGATGGTTTGCTTGTGTTGATTGGGCACAGAGGAGGTACTGATCTGCCCGATGATCTAAGACATGCCTCGGCAGTGTTGCATGTTTGTTGGTGTCATGTCATATGGGCTTTCATTGCATTGTGGCTTCTTTTGAAAGTTTACTTCAACCTCTGTCTCATTTTCTCATAACCTTTGGGCTTATTTCAGTACCTCCTTCTCTGCTTCATTGTTGTTTCTGGCCGGCCTTCACTGGTTCAGATTTGGCAGAGACGTGCACCGTTCAGAAAATTTTGGTTCATTTCATCTTGGGCGAATGAAACCTCTTTGACTGCGTGCCTGTTCAGCCTGTTTCCCCCACTTTGTGTTTGTGTGAGTGCCCGCATGGAGGTCCTTGAGTTCAACCAACTGGTGTCCAGTCCTCCCTCTGCCCGCTGACAGTCGCTCTCTAACTGGTGACCACCAACAGGGTTAAAACAAAAGGATGTCTGTGTCAAGGTTCAGATTAGGTTAGGGGCACTGCTCTCAGTCTTCATATTTCATCTGGCAGCTGTTTGAAAGGGCCGAAGTGGGGAGAGAAGAAGCAGTGAACAGATTTAAAGCTATGGTGGGAGGGCCAAATGTGTTTTTACTGCGATAAATAAGTATTAAGTTGAAAGTAGCCCATGTTCAAGAGATTTAGTGTTGGTTAAAGCTTGGGTGATCATTTACCGCCGCTTCTTATTTAAAGTGAAATATTCCCTGGTGGATGGTACCCAGACAGGCCCACCCCCAGGTCGAGAAAATACTCCGTTCTGATTGGTTTAAATGTGTGTGTCAGCGTGGTAGAGCGAGAGAGAGATGGACTCAAATTTGGCAGCAGCTGTGGGGTGGAAAGAAGGTCAGAATGGAGCAATTTGGCTGTCTGCCAGCGTCCAGTCAGTGTGTGGGTTTTTGCTCTGCATTTGTGTGTCTGTGTGTTTATAAAAGCTCAAGTACAGCTGCAGAAAATTGTTTGGTTGTTATTCAAAACTCACTCTCACAGTTTAGTCTCTAAATCAAACCCAGCAAGTGCTTTTGTCAGACCACTGACCTACTGACCCAGACTGCTTCGATGATAAAAGCAACATAAATTGTGAGACGATGCAAAGAAGACGGTAGTCGTTTACACACAGAGAGACTCTGCATTATCTCCGCAAAGGAAGTTTGCCAATTCCCCACCTTTGTTTGTTCACACAGAACCGAACCAGCTCGGACGTAAAGACGCACCAGTGTTACAATTCATACAGCAAGCCGGTGCAGCAGATCCAAAAGAGGCGTGGCGGTACACGTCTTGATGATAACGTCATTTAGAATCATATGGATGCTGTTATAATTTATTGTGATTGAGATCCTGACCCACTATACATCCTGGAAAGTGACAAAGTTGCTGTAAATTACACAATTACATTATCGGCATCCGTAAACAGGACGCTGTCTAACTCTTTCACTCGCGGGGTGGGATGCTGTTTTCTGGGGAAATGTTTAATGAAGTCTCAGTCTGGAGGGCTGACCATCTCGGTGAATTTAGACGGTAATGACAGTAACACAATAGTGGAAGGAGACAAACACTTGGTGAGTTCAAGTTTTTTGTGGGGACATGCGCTGTTTTTCGGGCAGAAATTTGTAGAGGAGTTGGTAGGATAGACAGGATGACAGAGGCTTTTCCACGGAGGATCTGTTTAGTTATCAGACTGCAGACACCATCAGACTGACACGCCCCCGCTCCGCGCCTCTGGCTTTTCCATTCATGTAGACGCTGGTTCGCCTCTGATACTGCCTTCGGGGGTGCATCAGAACCGCAGAGAAATTTAACCCCTCACTGCATCTGAAACTCTCACACAGATGGGGATGCGGAGAATTGGTGCAGGATCCCCGCACTCAAAGGGCAGTGTGAGTGGGGCTAGTATTTGCCAGGGAAAATTGTCTGTCCATTAATATAAAGTGTAGGTTACATTATGCTGTGATTTTGTGTTTTGTTTTTTGTTTTTTTTGTTTTTCAAAGAGTAAAAACATGTTTTCCCTTGGGGTGGTGGTAGTGGTGGTGGTGGTTGTTGTTGTTGTTGTAATTTCTGATTTGAAAGCAGTGCAGGGAAATGCCACTAATGCCGGTGCAAATCACACTTCAGACAAGTTCGGTACTTTACCAGTGAAAGCAGGTTGTCAGCAAGTGCTGCCTCTGCACCGTTCCAAACTCCAAACAAAGATTGCAGCGATATAGTATGAAGTTAGGACTGGGCGATATGACCTTGAAACAGTATTTTTTATACAGGTTTGCTTTACACAATATATACATCAATATATTGAATGCTATGATAATAGTTTTGACTAAATACCTCAATATTAATATTGTAGGGATGAATATTGGTACTGTCTCAAAACAGTAGCACAATGAAGCACAAATAGTAGTAGTAGCACAAATCATATTGTGACTTTGACAGATATCGCAATTGTTATACAAGTTGTATTTCATTATTTCATTTTTACGGGGGGGGGAAATGATGATGATGTGACCTTTACTGGGGTCTTTGCCAAAGAAGCATGTTCCCTTACGTCTGGAGAATGTTATTTGTAGGATGGGGCATCTCTGTAACCCCACAATGCTTCATTATAAGGTTATGTTGTGACACATTTGACCTTTAACAAAAAATTGCTGCTCCTGCAATTTGCCCTTGACCATATTGCGATTATGATAATATTTCAATTAGCCCTAGTCTGCTTGGATGGCAGTCTTGTAGTTTACGTTTTTCATTCAAATATTGAGCTTACCAGGGTTACAGTATGAAAATATTATGATAACAAGCGATTTATTTTCCACAGCCCACTGTGTAACATCTTCTGATTTTTTTTCTTTTGTGCAACTAGGGATCAAAAAGTCAAAGATATTTAGTTTACCCTGCAGTAGACACAGAAAGCAACACATCCTCACATTTGAGATTCTAGATCCAGCAAATATAGGAAATAATGTTTGCTTAAAAATAACCAAAATACTGTTGTTCCATTATCAAAATAGTTTCACAATGACAAGTTAATTGAATAATCAGTTAATCATCATCATTATTATTGCAGCTCTCAAACGAGGTGCATCTCTGGAGCATAGTTTATTTGAATAACTAATGCTATAAATTCACAGCTAAAGCTCTGAAACAGTCACATTGTCTAAAAATGACCACTGAGTTCATGAGTCAACAGTTAACTTTTTTCCACAACAAATGTAATACTCAAGACCTGAAACTCTTAAGACTCAATAAATTAGGACGGATGTGGAGCTAGTTGGAAAAATGTGCGTAAAGGTATGCTAAATAATGGTGTTTAAATTTTTAAATGTTATTATTTTAATTTACCAAGTTTTAAAACTAACCTAATAAATGTGGTTGGAATTTGTTGGGGAAATGTTTTAAGCTTTCAGTCTGACCAGCCAAAAGTAATAAATTCATTTCAACACATTGTTTCCACTTGTTTACCAAGAAGAAATTTTCATATCCCCGGAAAGCACATGCCTTTCCTGTGTAATACAACTTTTTCAGCCTCAAAGTAAAAACAAACCTTACAAGCTCAGCTTTGGTTATGTCGATAACACCTGAATACCTCAGCTAACCAATTTCCTGTGGGGAATCCCACATTACATTGATACATAATAGTTGCTTGTGTTGATAATAAAGTTTCTGTATGACTCACAAAAAATCTTCATGCACAACATTTTCATTCCTATTTACTACCTAATACATTGAATAATCAGCCTGATTTCCCCATTGATGATGTGGATTTTATGGTGGCATATAATAATATGGAACTGATGACTTGACTCAAATCTAATTAACGCTTTAATTGTATGTCTATTATATGCCCAGTGGCAGTTTGCTTGTTTTGTCTAACCAACAGATCAAAACGCAACAATAAGTTAAGTTAGATTTCACATATGACAAACAAAGGCAGCTAAGTTCCCCTTTTTTTGTTAAAGAAATAATTGCTGACAAACCAACTAACCATAAACCAAACAGTTTATTTTCTTTATGTTTTTGAATTTGAGGCAGTGTGTCCCCTCAGAGGTGGCATAAGGCAGCAGTCACTCATTTGTTCGCCTGGTGTCACTGCCATTTCCCACTGCTGCTCTGACGACAACCCCCAACTTTCTCACCCAGCAGAGAAAACTGTAGTATCGATGTCTGTCGGCCATTGGCAACGGAGACGGGTATCATTCATCGTACCATCCAGTCTGATAGTGTACTTGCACCTGTAGAGTGGACCATCATTGCTCACAAACAGTCTTTTGGGGCTTTTTCATTGCCATTTAAGGCTTACTGAGTCAAACCATGCCATGCTGATGTGATTTTCCATTACCACTTTAAGCGTGCCTTGTTGTGCTGAGCCGTGCCTTAGATGGACCATCTCCAAAGTGGGGCCAAAGCACACCCGCCCCGCCTCATAATTTGCTGCACTGATGTCTCACAATAATGACCAACCTGTGTAGACCTACTCCTAACCCTCAAACAAGTGTATGTTGAAAGACTCAACTTATGTCTGTGCAGGAGGCCGGAGAGACAGACCTTAAGTAGAAGTCGGTGCAATCAGCTCTCAGTACCTTTTGTGGCTTCTAACTGAACCTCTGTGGTTTGAATTATAGTTTCCTTTGTGTGTCCCTGTTTGCACTTTCAGACATCTGCTGTATTTTATGGTTTCATCATGTTCTGGAGTCATTTGAAGTTACTGCTGCTGGAAACCTTAACATTTCCTGCTTTTCCTGCTTGATAGTAAAGCTTTTAAACAACAAAATAAGGGGAGGAAATGTGTAGGAAATGAAATGTGTTTATCAATAAGTTAGTGGAGCTTTGTTGATGGCAATTCTTCAATAATACTGCAGAGAGTATTAACAGTTGCTCCTAAGTGTTTAATAACCACCTTTGAGGGATTGTTGTGAAAAAAATTGTCTATATTGGCTGATAAATTGATATTGTAATGATTTTTTTTAAATTACGTAATATCAGAATTAAGGTTGGCGATCAGACGGATATATGCAGTCTAATTGTTGGTCTATTTTTTACATTATATTGTGCTAGATTAATGGTGTGCCTCCTTGAAAGATTCTCTCAATAAATAGCGCAGAGATGATGTCTCACTTGTCTGGTCAGAGAAAAAAATGCTGTTGACAACAAGATTAAACACTGATTCTCTCAGCGTATGAACAAAAGGGACTAAACCAAGCTGTTGCATAAACCTACAAGGTTATATTTGAGCTGTCTTGGCAAAATAGCCCACAGCTCAAAAAGATCTCAAGGATATTTATTTTTCATTTATTAAAAAGTGTTGCCCTAAACTTTGGGCTGTAGCCTGACGTTTGAGTGAAATTGGCAATCGTCAATTGATGGGCTGACTGGGGCCGGTTGGAAAATTTTAACATATCACCCAAACCTAATCAGAATCTTCATCAGGCTCAAAAACTGCATATCGGTTGGCCTCTAGTTATAATAGATATGCAAATCTCTGCCAGGCTGGGCGGATGGGCCGAGTCTAACCAAGTCAAGCCAAGCCATGTGCATGGAAAAGCCCTATTTGGCTGAGTAGAGACATCGGTGGCCAGAAAGTTTCCCCTGTTGGAAATAATATTAATTAACTACAGCTGATGCTAGGATTGGGTGATCTACTGTGTTTGGTTTTTGAGTAAAATGTCATCATTTTGAAAATGTAGTTATTAAAGCATGCATTAAAAATGCATTTTAATTCAGGCAGATGAGATTGAGCTACATTCATTTTGAGTCACGGTTGTGTAAACTGTGACTTGAACAGTTGAGGAAACTAGCATGAGGCTGGAGAAAAGTGCTCCTATGATTGATACTAAGGAGGCTGTGACTGAAGTGCTCTATCAGAGGCATTTTTTTAATAAGATGGTCTTCTAATTTATGTGTTGCAAATCATCAGATTCAGATCTCCAAGTTTGCCTCCCTACATTGTATGAGAACCCTCAACTTTCAACCTCTTTGCTGAAATAATGCATTGTTGTATCAAATGCTTTGGTATCAAATACTTAATAAAAAAAAAAAATTGTATATAATTCTGAGTCAGGTTGTTTTAAAGGGTGGGCAGGTGAGGAAAAATCAAGTCATATTCCTCACTGGGTACGTTTCTGCTCTTTTTATTATCTTAATGGACAAAAAGCAGTGGCAAGGTGACACAGGTCACTTAAGTAGCCGTTTTGAAAAGACCAACGTGTAAAGTGCACCATGACATATCTGGCCTTGAGCAGTGCACTAAAATGAAAGTCGAAGCACATTTTGCATCATGTGAATGCCTAGACATGATTTGGGTGTAATCCTTGACAGGCTAGTGGCCATGGTAATGAAATGTGGAACACACTGGCAGCAGCAGATCGCAGTGAAAAGTCAGCCTGCTCTCTGGATGCAACAATTTCATCATTCATTCAGCTCGTAGAAAGCTATTACTGTGCTGTGAATACCTCGTTGAATATTTCAGAGGTCTCCATTGCAGTCTTCTTTTCGAAATTTGAAGTATTAAAAAGATTTGCCTTGGGTTTCAAGTAGTTAAGGGTGGGCTTTTCTTCACTTTTTCGTTGGTTGAGGTTGGTTGAGGTTGGTTGAGGTTTACTTTTCTCTCCTCCCTCCTCTTTCTTTGTTCCCTGTCTTACCTTCTCTCATGCTCTCCTCTACTTTATTTCAACCGTTACTCTCTCTTTCCTCAGGCTGAGAAGGGCTAAAGAGGATGGCTCACTCTAAAGCTCGAGTCACAGATGGGAAGGTGACCTACCCCCCGGGGGTCAAGGAGATCTCTGACAAAATCTCCAAAGAGGAAATGGTCCGCAGGCTCAAGGTCAGTATCTCTTTCATGTTCTGTTGCGGACAGTCTCCTTTGTTTACACTATCATTGATTATTTGAAACAAATGTTTTTAAGTACTAGTATTTATAATGTGTAGTACATAGTGGTAATTGATGATGTGTTTTAATATCGTAGTAATATTAATACTTTTATTTGTTACTAATACATTATTGAAATATTAACTATTCTATTCTAACTATTAACTATTTTTATGGTGTAATTTAACAATTTGAATGCTGTAGAGGGAATTTAAAGGCACACTCTGTTAATGTTCTTTAAGAAATGGGTATTTAATATTAAAGGCTGTGTAAGAAGACAGAGCTCTTGATACAAGGAATAACAGTTTACAAGAGCTAACATGAGTTTAGATATAGGGCAGCAGCTAGTGATTATTTTGAGTGTCGATGAATCTGTTCATTATTTTGTCCTTTAATCAGTTTGATAGTTTTTAGTCTATAAAATGTTGGGATATGGTGGAAAATGTTAGTCTTTCCCAAACCCCAGGAGAACATCTTCAGTAGTCTCGTCTTGCCTGCTTAAAAGATCACCTAGCCCGATTGATTATCAAAGTAGTTGTCAATTTTTAAAGTTGTCAGCTAATCAATGAATCGACTAATTGTTGCAGCTCTTTTTGGAAGTGCTTCGGTGTGGAATTTAGAAGTCCTACGGCTCAAGAATATAGTTCCATATAACCAAGATTTTCTGAAAAGGTTACATGTTGCACCTTTAAACCTTTTAGTCAACTCAGCCACTAACCTCCGACACCTTCTCTCTTCTAGATGGTTGTGAAGACCTTCATGGACATGGACCAGGACTCTGAGGAAGAGAAGGAGCTGTACCTGAACCTGGCCCTCCACCTGGCCTCAGACTTCTTCCTCAAACACCCAGACAAGGACGTGCGTCTGCTAGTTGCCTGCTGCCTGGCAGACATATTCAGGATTTACGCCCCAGAGGCGCCCTACACCTCCCCAGATAAACTCAAGGTATGTCACTGAAGAAGACTCTGCTCCCACCGATTGAATTATATAACCCAGTTGCATCTTCTCTGGGGTATTTACTTCACACTAGCAGATTGATTCCAGCCACCATTTTTGGCTTGAGGCTTGACAAGACTCACACCTTAGAGAGCCTCTAAACACACACATTACACACTAATCAATATTCAGTGGCATGTCATGTATGCATTCATTTTGGTCTGTTCAGGTTTCAGTGTTTGTGTTTCAATTGGAACTGACATTTAGCCTGAACACCCCTCTAGGTAATTTTTTTGTGGCTCTTTTTGTTGTTTTTTTTTATCTGCTAATGACACTGTTTCTTTGTTGTCTCCAGGACATTTTCATGTTCATCACACGACAGCTCAAAGGACTTGAGGACACCAAAAGTGCTCAGTTCAACAGATACTTCTATCTGCTCGAGGTATGTAGGTCATCCTAAATAAATTGAATTGTATGTGAATTTGAGTCTCCTTATTTGAATCTGAATCCTTTAGAATCCCTCATACAGTCCTATTGAGTTTGGCTTTCAATGCTTTCACCTAGTATCTACAGTCATGAATAACTCAAACTCAGATGTCTCTGACTGGGAAGGAAGAAACTTTTCAGGGTGGCAGCCTAATTAATGCTCACAACCTGCAGCTACAAAGTGAAAATGCAATGCAATGACCAGATACTGATCAAATGTGTCTGAAGTAACATGTGAAGGCTGCTTGGAGCAAATACTATCAGCCCCTGGTCATATTTGCGAAGTGAAAGCAGCTAAAATGACAAGCTCACTATTCAAATGTTTCCTACATTGCTCATTGCTAGTAAAAAGATTAAAGGTTTAATTAAGGGATTTGTTGGCTTTGGACCCTAATAAAGCTGGGAATTTTGCCGGTGAACTGGCTATTTGAAGGAAGAGTTCACATCCCTATCATGAGTAATGTTTCTTAAAAAAGGCGCATAAAAGGAGAGCTAACTGCCTCTCTTGTACTGCATATTTCATGTTCACAGTGTAGCAGGAAAGAGGAATCTTGGAAAAAAACAGAAGAACAGTTAACCGATCATTCCGCTTAAAAATGTGTTTTGCTTATTGTTATTTGGGTAGAAAGTTTGACCTTTACTGTACCAATGATGTATGCATGTACAGTATTTGACACTGGAGGGCTGTTTTTACGCATCTGCTGTTTCGCTATGTACTTCTGTAATCTGAGTTTAACATGTGTAATTACAGTGATTTGTAAAGAAGACCTCATTCATCCAGCAGTTAAACCTTTGACGTGAACAATATTTGAGTATTATAGATTGAATAATGAAGCAGCATGAGCAAAGTTACTTGAAAGATTTTTATGGGGGATTTAACTTTATTATGCAAAACCCATATCGGACAGAAATTGTTAATCCAAGCAGTTTCATTCTAAATGTTTTTAAACAGCATTATGTAGAAATTGTAATTTTGTGTGATCTTTTGTAACCGCATCACATTAAATGAATTATATTGAGGGCTTGTGTAGAGGCAAGGCGGAGGAGGCGGTGGTGACAGAAGGACATGCACTCTCTTCTGCTGTGCAGCAGGAACTTGGAGGAAATCTGTTCGTATCAGCAGCAATCTGACAGTTTTGTTTTTCACCTCCCTCAGGCTGCAGCAGCCTCTGTCTGAACTTCTGAACTCCTTTAAGTCAATAGAGATAATTCCAAATTTAATGTGGCTTCAAAAATAACTAGACTACATCCCTCAGTATTTTTAGAAAAGGAGTTCTCTGATGTTCTTTTGATATGGTTTTGTTTGATTTTCAAACTTCTTGCTTGCTCTTGATTGTGTGTTTCAAAGTGCTTCTGATTCATTTATGGGATATTACAAGAAGCAATTTCCTGGTGAAATCAAAGGGCAAGTTGAGTCAAATTGGATTTTATTTGCAGCTTGATGATTATTATTATGGAGATTGGCATTAAAATGCCAATGTTATAAACGGGGCATAATTGAACAATCGGAAGCAATTGTGTGATTGAGGAGGTCTAACTTGCAGTTTTAATTACATTAATTGCTTTGCACTTCATGCAACAATAGTGAAATCCAAATTATAAGCTACAGCAGCCCTGAGGTGGTTTTTAATAAGAAGTTTTTAATTTAATGTGAAATGGAAGCCAAACTGGCTTCATGCTCTCTGCAAATGGACACAGTGAGTGCCAACAGAGCTTGTTTACTGAAGTTCATTTAAAGTGACTCTAATCAATATTTTTTCTTATAACGATGCATCAGATGACAGTGCGTAACGAGTGAGGCGCATGGTAATGAGTCTGCAGAGACCCATTGTCTGAATCTGTATTTCCTCTCTGCTTTATGGAGCTTTATAGGGAGTTTTAGCTCATTGTTCAGCTGTTTGGACTGAAACTTTACTGTTTGCTTTCACTCTGCCTCAAAGCTCAGCACCAAACAGCAAACATAGACAGGTAAGTGACTAGCTGGTGAACAGAGTGGAGCATTAAGTAGCTAAAAAGCCAGATGATTCCAAAAACGGAACAAAAACTTAATTTCGGACTCCTTTTCACCAGGTGATGAGAAATACAACTCTAAATAACTGGCAGTGTTGCCCTGTAAGTGCTGGATGTTTAAAGAAGCAAGTTTAAACTTAAAGGGTAAAGATGTGTCAATGGTGCATTCGCAACCTGCTGCTCCTAAGGTACCAACAAAGGCATGTTTGCACGTTTCTAAATGATTGAAGGACGATAATTGAAAGTCAACAAGCAAACATGTAGCTGTCTGTCCTTCCCTCATGTTCATATTTTGCATCTGCTTCACCACTTACATCCGTCCTCCTCTTTTTTTTTTTGTTCAGAATATAGCATGGGTGAAGTCATACAACATTTGCTTTGAGCTTGAAGACAGCAACGAGATCTTCACCCAGCTGTACAGAACACTCTTCCAGGTCATCAAGTAAGTCCTTATATCAAGAGGCGTGTCCATATTCATTATGATGAATTTGTGAAAGTGAGGCCAGCCTTTATTTTATCCGCAGTAGTAATCCTTGATATCAGAAAATTATCTCTCGTAGCTTTTCTCAACACATAAATCTGTCTCTGCTGCTACATCGTGAAACTGCACAGTAGCAGTCCAGTTGTTTCTCTTTGGTTGCCCTCCCTCCTCTCCTCTCCTTCCTCCCAACACGGCTCTCAATTTCACTCTGCTGAACACAACCTTGAGGGCTGAATTCTGCAGTACGGAATTTGGCTCTTTGCCATTGGAACAAAATAGTGTTTGTGTGTGTGTGTCAAGGTTGTGCCAGCACAATGTGTTTTTTTTTTTTTTTTACTCTATAGGAAGAATCTAAAGAGCTCTGCTTTCCATTTGAAATATGTGCAGTGTAGAGGAATTTAGCCCTTAGTGTGTGTGTGTGTGTGTGTGTGTGTGTGTGTGTTTGTGTGTGTGAGAGAGCGAGAGAGACAAAAGTGAATAGGAGGTAATGAGACTAGTAATGCCTGGCAACGTTGAGGACGGCAGTCACTGAGATACAGATCTAGGTAATAAGCTTTACCCCCTGCTGTCATGCAGATCATTATGAGCAAATGCACCCACCCTCCGTGATCGGTGCATCGCAGTCTGTTTTTGTGAGGCCAGTTTGTTTTCAAAATGAGTGAACTGGCAAAGCAAATCTCAGCAGTGGTGCACTCAGAAAATTACAGATTCTTGTGCTGAATGGGTCCCGTACACTCTCAAAACGACCATGGAGTATTTGACAGTTTGATTTAAACCAAGTCAAATTTAAAGTCAGAAACTACAGGCAAAACACTGTCAGTTTCAAGATGTTAGTCTGATTTGCTTCCACAACGGGTCTCTTTCCTACTAGTAGAAAGGAAACATCCAAAACATGCAATTCGTTCAGATTTCTGTTCTGGAAATGTATGCAAGTTAGCACATATTCGACTAAATACTGACACATTTGCATAGTTTTCATAAAACTTGCAATGCAAACAATAATTGTCTCATTGTAAGCAATCAACTGGGGACGTTTTGTAGTGATGTCTATTATAATTTTTCTCTCCACCTCATCTGTAGTGTCTTGCATTAAGTTTCCTCTCTTAATAGGAGCTAGTGCGTAATATTATATTTTAAGTTATGTGATGATGCCCTCCTCGACCTTTGACCCTTCTTCATCCCGTTTCCCTAGCAACGGCCACAACCAGAAGGTGCACATGCACATGGTGGACCTGATGAGCTCCATCATCTGTGAGGGAGACACTGTATCGCAGGAGCTGTTGGACACTGTGTTGGTCAACCTGGTGCCAGCACACAAGGTAAGATGATGGTCACACAGAAAACTGTTAATATTGAGACAAATATCATTTTCCATACCCTGTAATTCAATGAGACCCCTGCAGGCGACGCGGGGTAAGGCAGCTTATGAGGTTGTGCACAAACATCTGTGGACATCTGTGCCTGCTGCAAGCATCCTTATGGGATTCTTCTGAGTGGGGAAAAAAATGATTGACTACACCCTCACTTTTCACATTATATATTGTGCTTCTGCTGCTGTTGTTGTTGTTGTTGTGTAGTATGTCCTCTGGACTGCTGTTTTATTCACCACTTGTTGTTCCTGTCTCTATAGAATTTAAATAAACAAGCCTATGACCTGGCTAAAGCTTTGCTGAAGAGGACTGCACAAGCTATTGAACCCTACATCACCAATGTAAGATTAACACTCTCCTTCATGAATACTTTGCTATTTTTTGTTTTGTATTTTGTACATTCTGCGATAGTCACAAAAACACACAACTGAGACTCTTGAGAGCAATTACTGTTGAAACAGTGAGTGCTTTACGTGGCTTCAAAGTTCTGCATGTATCCCAATAGCACCGAAACACAACGTTTGTTTACAATAACTTCCAGTTTGAAAACTCCTACATCATGCACAAGCTAACATACCGTGTAATTGTATTTTTTCATGACGTCATCTCAAAGTGTGTACATCCAATTTGTCAAAACTGCATATCTGATGCTCTCATATCATGTGAGTAACACTTTCAACAATGTTAGTTTAGAGACATAATTTGTCTGATGGGCCACAGACTAAAGAAATCACAGCTTTTGTTTACTCCAAATTAGCAGTTGTTGTTAATCATTTCCATCAAATCAACTGTCAGCCGTCATGGAAGTGACTGTTGTTATTAGCACAGTGTCGCTATGATTTTGTTTACAGGAAGAGCATGATCCTAACACCACCACAGTATTTGAACAAGGGCCAACAATGCTAGAAATGTCTTGGCACCACAAGAGATTCATACTGTATATGAGCAAATGATGAAGCTAAGTGATCTATTAGACATTAAAGTCAGCTGTTGAACATAAAACATTTGGAGCATCGAAGTGTTTACATCATGTTACATGCTGCACAAGTGCTGTAAATTTAGATTTAATGAGGCTACTGGAATGGGATGGAATAGGTTGTTGAGACTGTCCCACAATTTAAGACTGGTTTGTGCAGAGCAGAGGTGTGATTTAGGAAAACACTGAAATTCCTCACAGCTCCATTGAAACTGATCTGTAATTGACCTTTGACCTCACCATAGGAAGGAAGGGCAAATAAGAGGATTTCTTCACTGAGATCGCAGTCCTTACAGTCATTGTCGGACATCCTTACTTTCTTCTGTCTCAACTATAATCGATCCTTTAAAGATCTGTTATAATTATTTGATTTCATTTGGACAAACAACATTCACACACGTGGCTGCACATGTTTAAACATATAGTCATATAAATACATCTACACATGCTCATTCTGAAGCCATGCCATGAAGAGACATGTGCATGAAACTATAAAATATAACTATAATAGACAGTTTGAGTTGGAGAACCGCACTGGGTTATCAGTAACCTTTATTCCTCCCTCTGTCTTCTTCAGTTCTTCAACCAGGTGCTGATGCTAGGAAAGACCTCAGTCAGCGATCTGTCTGAACATGTTTTTGACCTCATCCTGGAGCTCTACAACATAGACAGCCACCTGCTGCTGTCAGTGCTGCCGCAGCTCGAGTTCAAACTGAAGGTGAAGGAAAACGCCCTGTAAACGCTCAGATTTGACTGAACACAGCCTTTAGTGTCACACACTTGTCATATCGTGTTGTTTGTATAGTTTTTCTTTAGTGCAACACACCTCACTGTGCTTTATTAGGATGTTTGACAGGTAGATAAATGAGATTATGTCGTAATGATAATAGCGGAGATGGAAGCAGCAGCGGCGCTCGTGTTATATTGGTGTTATGAGTTCATCCACACGCCCGACTGAAACCCTGAATTCTTCTCAAAGCTATTACCCACATCCTGCACATTTTCACTTTCTCTGCAGGTTTGTTGATTCATATTAGAAAGATAAAGCAGTCAGCCAGTCAGCATAATGTTGCTTCTGCAGTGTCTCATAAAGGCATCCTGCTGATGGATAACGCTCATTAACTGTTCAGAGGGAGTGTAGATCACTGCTGTCTCCTCAAAATAATAGCTGCGATAAAATTTCTCCCCCACAGACTACACGCTCTTCTTTTTTTTCTCTCTCTCATATTTGCTCATTCTTTGTCTCACCCTCGCTCTTTTCATCTTTATCTTTCCTTGCTTGTTTTCTCTCCTTTTATGCTTTTCTTCTCTCATCCTCCCTCCTTTCCTCTTGTCTTCCTTTGTCTTTACTTCTCCTTGTCTCCTCCTGTTTCCTCATTCTACAACAATACTGATACCCAAGAAAAACATCTGCCTTTGTGTGTTAGTGAAAATGTTTGCCAGTGTAGTTCATGTAAATGAGTTGCTGTGTCTCCGTAAGAAACGGCCAAGTTCCTTACATCATTTCTCTCCCTGTGTTCCTCCTTCCCTCTGTCTCTGCAGAGTAATGATAATGATGAGAGGCTGCAGGTGGTGAAGCTGTTGGCTAAGATGTTTGGAGCCAAGGACTCCGAGTTGGCTGGACAGAACAAACCCCTCTGGCAGTGTTACCTGGGAAGGTGGGTTTCAGAGTTGTGGCTATGGCATTCTACAGCTACTTGAAAAGTCTGAAAAAGTCTTTTTAAAGTTTTTTCAAATGTGTACAGACCCTTTATTTTTGAGGGTTATTGTTTCTTATTATTGGTGTAACTTTTATGGTTAGATTGTAATAAGTGTGTTTTTTGTTTTTTTTTATTTATCTCATGATTTATGATTTTGTTGCATTGCAAAGTCCAAAATTTGGCATGCTAAGATTATTTAGGTTTTCAGGTTTGTATAAAGTCTTGAAATTTTGGGTAATACTTCATTTTAACCATTATGTTTTCAGGGTTAGGAATATGTTTGAATTTTAATATACTCCTTGAAAAATGCTTGATTTTTCAGCATAATCTGGTGTCTCTTCAAAATCTTAGCAAAGATGAAATCATTATGATCAGAACATGCATTCAAATTTGATATAAACAGTGAGGCTGCAATTAATAACTATACATGGGACATTATGAATATTAAATTTCATGATTACTCTGTCCAACATAATTGCATTTAATGATATTAGTAGTATTTAGTATTATTAGTAATCATCAAAATATTCTGAAAACTCTTAAAATTACACTAAAATGTAATGATGTCACTGTAAACTTACCTTTAGTCAATGAGTAAAACCAATCGATAGAGTCTTAAACAAGTAACTGTTAATCATAAGGTTGTCCTGCACAAATAAAGGATAAATAAGTGATGGTAACCTCAATTATGTATTTGTCATTTACTATCATAAATGACAAGGACAACTGAAATAATCTTAATCAGGCAAAAAGAACTAATTTCAAATCATTTTATCATGTTCAAATAATAGTGTGTGTATTTATGTCACCTTTGCAGAGTTGCTGACATTAACGAGCGCTCCTTTTCCCGACAGGTTTAATGACATCCACGTGCCTATCAGACTGGAGTGTGTCAAGTTTGCCAGTCATTGTCTCATGAACCACCCAGACCTGGCCAAAGACCTCACCGGTAAATCAGCTGAAATGCTTCAGTTTATCAGCATGGAACCCTGTTGTGATCCCTGTTGATATTTTGCCACCTCCTTTTTAAAGTGTGTAATTTGGAAGAATTTGCTGGGTTACGGTTAGGGTTAAGGTTTTTCATTGTGGCTTATTCTAACGCATCCAACTAATTTGTTCCTGTTTTCTTACCCAGAATTCTTGAGGGTCAGATCACATGACCCAGAGGAGGCCATCCGCCATGATGTGATCGTCTCTATAGTAACTGCTGCCAAGAAAGACTTGTCTCTAGTCAATGATGCACTGCTCAATTTTGTTAAGGAGAGGACATTGGACAAGAGAGTAAGTGGGAAATTTTATGTATGTTCTCATTGTGTTTTCAGCATTTTCGTTTGAAGCTTTGTGCAATGTAATACATACATTTTATGTACGATCAGAACATTTAGTCACAGTTATTTGTATACACAAAAAATAGAAGTATACAAAGCTTCCACACTAAATCATTATGAATCTTGTAGTTCCTTCAAGCCAATTCCTTTAAGTAGTACAGTATTTTTGGATTGAAATAACAGTTTCACTAAATTTGACTGCCGTTTTTGGACAATGTCTAGCAATCTATCTTATCAACTGTATGTCAAAGTTTCCAATTTTCTTATGGGGAGGATTTCCTGTCACTGTATGTATTTATAGATCGCCCAGCCAGTTTTCTTTTGAGGACTACAGCCACTGTAACCCTTGTATCTTCTCATAGTTTCTTATTTAACAAGTTGTCATGGTTGGTAATGTGTCTCCCTTTATCTTTGCCTATTCTTCCTCATCAGTGGCGTGTACGTAAGGAGGCCATGATGGGCCTGGCATCGATCTACAGGAAGTACTCGCTGCAGGGAGAAGGAGGCAGGGAGGCCTCTAAACAGATTTCCTGGATCAAAGACAAGTTGCTCCATATCTACTACCAGAACAGCATCGACGACAGGTTTGTGTTCCTCTTTGTTGTATTCAAATTATTGGAAAAGCAAAACATCTTCATGAATTTCAAATAAGTGTTTAACACCTGGGGTTAAGTGTTTTTAAAGAGAGTATTTTCTGTGAGAGAGAGATTCTCTGTGAGTGTGTTGAATCAGTTGCACCTCATTTGCTCAACTACAGCTCCCATGTATGCCTTGGGCTATTGGCAATGTACCTTTGCATTTCTGCACTTAATTTAGTTTGAATTTATTTGTCTTGCTCCATGGATAACAAGCTCAGTGTAGATAATTAAAATGAATCCTTTGCAAATAGAAGTGGTATGCCAAAAACTGGATGTATCTTGAAATGTTTAAAATCTGTACAACCTCAACTAAAATGTTATAAAAGCTAATTAATCATTATAATTGATTACATTTTTTATTGGACATGTTTTATCGGTAGAATAGACTAAAGAAACACACAAAACACATTGATCCAAAAAGATGTCTGAATATAGAAGTATGAACAAATTTTTCTTAACAGTGAATAGTGAAGAGATGTTTTGATAGTTTCACCTGGGGGTAAACTGTTTCCCCAGTGCATACATTGGTAATGTGCTTGTTGTGGTGTCATAATTTCAAATGTTTCACATCCTTGAAAATCTGCACAAGCAAGGCTAAAAGGTTATGTAAAAGTATTGAAATTCACTCATCACGTTTTGCACCATGTTGCATAATGTAATGACATCATCATAAGTGTTCAACGCGAGATGAGCTTTTAATCAACTTAAACAGGATCATGCAAACACCGATCTTCCACTGCTAGTTTGGTGCTGTACACGTATGTTTTCATAAGGGTAATATTGATAATGACAACACATTGAGATATTTTACAGCAGAGTTTAGCCGTGTGGGAACCTTATTCATCCATCTGAAATCTAGTGGTATTGTTGTTAGTGCCGCTGTTGCAAAGACAACTGGATAATTTCTGTTTTCCTCAGAGTGTCTATAATAGAAATGGATAGCCAGTTTACCTTTGTTTTCCCCAGGAACCCCTTGCCTGGTGGCAGACAAAATTATATTAGTGATAGCAAAGTTTATAACGAACCAATGCAAACGCTGATGGTCTCATCATTCTACCCATTACATTGTGCTATCAAGATTCACTTCATAATGATACCTGAAGCAGAAAACTTGTCTACTGCCGAATCCAAACACCAGATTCTTCTCTAATGTGACCACTACATTAGCCTCAGGCCAGCATTATGGTTTTTTTTTTCCATTATTTGAGCAGCCACACAGCGCACTACAGCATAACTTGTTGCATCTCCACCTGCAAATGTACGACACAGACCTCTGTGGGAGTCATTGAAAGTCATTCTACAAAATGTCACCAGCTGAAGTAGAAAATAGATGAGCCATGTCGAGGGCAAAGTGGGTACCTCCTGAATAAATGCCCGAATGACAAAACACACACGCACAAAAAAGAAAAAACGACAGTCCGGAGATCTAACTGCAGAGCCGTGTTGTCCTTTTGGATCACTCTGCTGCAGTGGAGCTGCCAGCAGGAAAAGTGTGTATTGTAACAGGCAATTCCTGTCTGAGTGCAACTGTATGAAAGTTAAGCAGTGCAGCACTGAAATACTTGTGCATGCTCAGCAAATTCTCTTTAAAACTGCTGGAATTTATTATCTAAAATATACTTAATCATTAAGTGTCAAAATGTTATTATGAGAGGTACTCAATGTGAGATTATGCCGGGACTGCTGAGAAATGTATTTAATTAAACAGTCGCTAATATATTTGGTAGGTAACTACCAGTGAGGGACTGTGATCTCATTTATGCATAAATATTTCAAAATAAGATGAAAAATTCAACAGGAAACTTTTCTTTTTTTCATTTTGTCCCAAGCTGCCTTGATTTTCTGATCCTGGTGTGGATAATCCTATTAACGGGGTACACACAAGTCTGTGAAATCCTTAAAAGATTGTGAATTTGAGGGGAGAAAATCAAGGCCGTGAAAAAATGTTGAAAACAGACAGATATGGGCCATTGAAAGTGCTTATATATTGTGTAAAGGATTTAAATATATATTTATATAAAATTGCTAGTTGTCATTACGCTTGGCATTGTTACAAAAATGAACCTTGATCCGTGTCATAAACTTTGCCTTGTTGGGTTGTTTCATTTGAGGGAATTTGTCCTTGAAAGTCCTGGAAAAGTTCTTGAATTTTATGTTTAAGAAGATGTGAGAACTCTGTAATAAACAAATCTTATCCACTCGCTGTCAGGACTTTTTGGTAAAACCTTTAAAAAGAAAAGCAAACAGATATTCTTCAGTTTAATCTAAATATCACCTTAAATATTTCCTTTAATGTGCACAGGTTGCTGGTGGAGCGAGTCTTTGCCCAGTACATGGTTCCTCACAACCTGGAAACCACGGAGAGGATGAAGTGTCTTTACTACCTGTATGCCACCCTGGACACAAATGCTGTCAAGTAAGTCTCTCCAACACAAATGATATAAACATAGTTACCAACTGTGACTTTTGAAGAAATGTTGAGAAGGAAGACCTCTATAATTTTCCTCCTCTGTGCCTCTCAGAGCTTTGAATGAGATGTGGAAATGCCAGAATCTACTGAGACACCATGTCAAAGACCTGCTGGACTTGATCAAAAAACCTAAGGTAACTCCGACTGAAGCTCACTTCAAAAAGCTAATAGTGCATATCTTCAAAACATATCCTTGTCTCGTGTTTCCTAACTGTTTTTGTCTGTTTTGTTGTAGTCTGAAGCATCAAGCAAGGCTGTCTTCGCCAAAGTCATGGTGATCACAAGTAAGGCATCCTACATGTGTTAAATTACTTGATAAAGTATAAGGGAAAAATAGCAACATCTCTTCTGAAATTGCTGAAACAGGATGAGCTAGCCATCCCTGTTTCGAATTTATGCTTTGTGGAAATCATCTTTTTATTCTGTGTCTACAGGGAACCTGCCAGACCCCGGCAAGGCTCAGGACTTTGTAAAGAAGCTGGCTCAGGTCCTGGATGATGACGAGCGCATCAGAGATCAGTTGGAAACCTTGGTCAGCCCCTCCTGCTCCTGCAAGCAAGCTGAAGTCTGTGTGGTGAGTATTGACTTGTCCGTCCCAGGTCACAGCGTAGTGCCGTTCTAATTTAATTGCTGTCACTGCCTTTGTTTCGATTGTAATCGATACTCAAATGAATTTCTCAAATGAAAGGTTTTGACTTCAGAATCAAGATGCAGTAGAAAACCTCAGAGGTGTCTTTTCAACCTTTCTGTGTAGAAGTTTTTCACTTGTAGCGTTAAGCCTTGAGTCAGTATTTTGGGTTGAAAAAGATTATTAAAGTTGGTACAATTGTGAATTACGAGGATAGCTTACCCCTGCTTCTAACACTGAATCTACTGATACATTTCTTACATCAGTTCTTCATCGAATTATCAGAGAGCAAATGTTTCTGTCTCTTTTATAATCTCTAACATAATTATTGAATAATGGGGTGTTAAGTTGGGCCTCAATTCCTGTTTCCTCAAAAGTAGTCTGTTATGAGATTTACTACATATTGAATTATTCATTTAAACAGTTTTCCTGAATGAACACTGGACATAAATGGAGATGGAGTTTTCTGTTACAGTTTATTATTGTAAGAAGTCTGTGTTTTTTTTAATTTTGTTATGTTTGTTTTGTCCTTTTCCCTGGTTGCACGTCGAGAGGATTTGTTTCTTTCTCTCTAAAATGTGCATAAAAGATGATGGTGATAAGACATTTATTACACTGGTGTAGGAAGGTGAAACAAGCCACGCCCTTCTCCGCTCTCCACCTTGTGCTGCTGCTGCCATTACGTTAATTTGACAGCGATCAGCTCAGATTTGTCTTGGTGTTGGATGTTGGTCACTTAGAAAGTGTGATGAGCGTTTTACAGCTTGCCAGTTTTTATGCATTACTGTCATTAATTTGATATTTTTAAAAATGATTTGTCACCTTTTCAGCGAGACATCACTAAAAAGCTCGGAAGCCCCAAACAGCCCAGTAATCCCTTCCTGGAAATGGTCAAGTTCCTGCTGGAGAGAATCGCTCCTGTACACATCGACACAGAGTCCATCAGGTACTCTGTGTGTGTGTGTGTGTGTGTGTGTGTGTGTGTGTGTGTGTGCGTGTGTGCGTGCGTGCGTGCGTGCGTGTGTGCGTGCGTGTGATAGATATGATTCAGTTGTGCAGTGTTTGACCTTCTTTCTCTGTCTCTCATCTGTTAGTGCTTTGATAAAACAGGTGAACAAATCTATAGATGGAACAGCTGATGATGAAGAGGAGGGCGTCCCCACTGAAGAGGCCATTAGAGCAGGACTGGAACTGCTGAAGGTAAAAAAATCAAACGTCAGCTGGACATCTGCATCTATCTATAACATGTGGTGATGAATACTAGGTAGTCTTTTCATTATCTCATGTTGGTGCTCCATTTAACAAAAACGATTGGCTCTAAACTGCTCTAGCAGTCCTGTTGCTGGGGTGTCTGTGTGAATTACTGCCTGCTACTACAGTAATCACTGAATAAATATACCGCTGTGCTCTGTTCCTGTTGAGTGAAAAAATGGAATGACAAACGCGGAAAGGCAGCACCAGTCATTAAACATTAAATGCTGACACAAAGACATTTGTTTTCAAAGAATTTTAGTTGAATACAGTCAACACTTTATATGATTGATGGTGATTATTATAGAAATGACATGCAGCTACTTGACCATTTCTTTTCTTAATCCCACACAGGTGCTGTCGTTTACACACCCGGTGTCATTCCACTCTGCGGAGACATTCGAGTCCCTGTTGGGTTGCCTGAAGATGGACGACGAGAAGGTTGCAGAGGCCGCGCTGCAGATCTTCAAGAACACGGGCAGCAAGATGGAAGAGAGTTTCCCTCACATCAAATCGTACGTTCCATCGCCTGATTGATACTTGAAGCAGGGCGTGTGCAATCACTCTGTTCAATCAGGCATTTAAAAAAAAAAAAAAAAACTGGTTGTTCATGTTTTGGGCGGAGACACTTGCTTTGAGCATGCTGCACTCTTCATGGCTTATGGCAATGCTTCCTATGGTTTGTAATGGTGCTCTTCTGCGTGCTCCCCCTAGTGTGCTGCTGCCGGTACTACAGGCCAAAGCCAAGAGGGGCCCCCCTCGCCAGGCCAAGTATGCCATCCACTGCATCAACGCCATGTTCACCAACAGAGACACACACTTCGCCCAGATCTTTGAGGTCAGTCAATCCCATCACTTTGGTTTTAAACTTTCTCACTCATAAAAGATAAATATATACAGAAAATGTAAATTAAATTATGCCAATTAAATGTGACATGTTTGTGTCTCAGCCTCTGCATAAAGGCCTGGACCCTGCTAACCTGGAGCAGCTCATCACTCCTCTGACCACCCTGGGTCACCTGGCTCAGCTGGCACCAGAGCAGTTTGCCGCCCCGCTCAAATCTCTAGTCGCCAACTTCATTGTGAAGGATCTGCTCATGAACGACAGGGTACACATTCCATCTTCGTGTAATCATCATATATGCTGCTGTAAACCAGGGCTGCTGGTTATTATTATTTATTTGACACTGCACATTTTCACTGACAAAACTTCAGAGGGAAACCTTGAAATGTTGCCAAAAAACTGTCATACAATCAGTATTTATGTTGCTTGTCTGTTCATATTATTTGAAATAAGTTGTATATTATCATCTGTGTTGTCTGTAGATCCCAGGCAAGAAGACAACCAAACTTTGGGTTCCAGATGACGAAGTGTCCCCGGAAACTCTCGCCAAGGTCAGCGGTGAACCTTCACATGTCCCTCGATAGCTCTGTTCACCTTTTCCGTCTACTGTTGTTTGTTTTTTATATGAAGAATACTTCACCACAGTCTTGCTTTATTTGCCTCTATTCAGATCCAGGGCATAAAGCTGATGGTGAGGTGGTTGCTAGGAGTGAAGAACAACCAGAGCAAATCAGGCAACTCCACTCTGAGGATGCTGACCGCTATTCTACACAGTGATGGAGACCTCACCGAGCAAGGCAGGATGGGGTAAACAACAAAGCCTCTACTTCTTTATCAGACAAACATGAGGGTCCTGTGTGTACCAGCCTCTTGAGCGCCTTTGTATTCAGATTATTGAAATGACATTTTCAGTGAAGCGCTGGATTTTAATAGGTTTTCTGAAGCCTAGGGGGGAATGTTGGGCTTCATCATAACCACATGAAATCCTTGTTTACTCTGTCTCCTCTGCCTCCTTCCCATCATCCCCCAGTAAACCAGACATGTCGAGGCTGCGGCTGGCGGCGGCGTGCGCCCTGCTGAAGCTGGCACAGGAGCCCTGCTATCACGAAATCATCACATTGGAGCAGTATCAGCTGTGTGCACTCGTCATCAATGTAAAAACCTCCGCAAGTCTCTCTCTGTGTTTATGGCTCTGATTTCACATTGTTTTTTAAATGATGTATCTGCGCTCCCTCCCCACATTTCTCCAAACCATTTCATCATCTGTCTCCTCCTCCTAATCACCGTTACTGTTTGTCCATGCGTCATTCTCTCCACTCTCTAGGATGAGTGCTACCAGGTGCGACAGTGTTTTTCCCAGAAGCTCCATCGGGGCCTGTGCCGCCTCCGCCTGCCTCTGGAATACATGGCAGTGTTCGCTTTGTGTGCCAAGGACCCCGTTAAGGAGAGGAGGGCTCACGCTCGCCAGTGCCTGGTGAAAAACGTCAACATACGCAGAGAGTACCTCAAACAGCACGCAGCCATCAGTGGTAAAGAAATTCGACGATATCTGACATTTTTCAAGTGAAATCTGATATTTTTATTTGTTTTTCATCTTAAAAGCAGCGCTCAAAAGTCTGTAGCATTTAAAAACATGTCATCAACCATTTAAAGCATAAGATCTTTTGCTTCCTTTGCCCGCACGTCATTAGGACTGTTGTGATGAGGAAATATTGCTACAATGTTTACCTTGTGTGTGTGCCAACAGACAAGCTGTTCTCACTGCTGCCGGAGTATGTGGTGCCCTACACCATCCATCTGCTGGCACATGACCCAGACTACGTCAAAGTACAGGACATTGAGCAGCTTAAAGACATTAAAGAGTAAGTACGCAAGGCTGTTTGTAGATAACGCTGATGATGAACGAATGCTTTAAAATGAGAAGAAAACACAAAGCACTGAATATTAACTCCCCCGCTATTACCATGTTATTATTGCTATTACTCATGAAGTGCATCATAGGAGTCCAAAGAATTTTAACGCTGCATCCAAGAACTTTAAACTAAATAAGCTCTGAATGTCCTGTATGCCAAAGTCAAACCTTCCCTTTCTTGTCAGGGCTTTGTGGTTTGTCCTTGAGATCATCATGGCCAAGAACGAGAACAACAGCCACGCCTTCATCAGGAAAATGGTGGAAAATATCAAACAGACGAAAGATGCCCAGGCCCCCACCGATCCCAAAACAAACGAGGTACACGTCTCAGTCTGCAAGTCAAGTTCTCATACACTGACTTTATGATATCTGGACAATACACAGTAACTTTCTCCCCCCTTAAATATCAACATTTTGTGTCTTCCTCTTACAGAAACTCTACACAGTGTGTGACGTAGCCATGCACATTATCATGTCAAAGAGCACCACCTACAGCCTGGAGTCACCAAAAGACCCGGTGCTGCCCACATGCTTCTTTACCAAACCAGACAAGGTGGGTGTCTGCAGCCTAATTTCCAGCAGAGCAGTATCTTTAATGTCGTCTTCTTGTCTGATGTATAATAATAGCAACAGCTGAGCTGCAAATCAGATCAGATCTCCAAAACAATTTATTTTCTTTGACTTCTTAAATGATGGGTCAAGTTGCACAATTCCCTTTAGAGTATTGTGGGTATTTATGCATCTGCACCTCTTTGAGAAGTGGTAATTAAAAGATAAACACAGATGACTTGTATTTTCTTTTGTTGTGGTAGCTATTTGTAACCTAGTTAATTAATGGAAGCACCCCAGATTTTGTGTAAATACAGGCTTGTTTCAGCAGGAATTATCAACATAGCTGGCACAAATTTTGAATTTAGACTTTTTGTCTGGAGCAAACCCTCTCATTATAATCCTCAGCTTGTGTTTCTTTGTTTCTTTGTTTTTTTGTATTTGTTCACCCAGACACACAGATACTCTAACATAACCCTGTTCTCTGTTTCAGAATTTCAACAACACAAAAAATTATCTCCCACCAGAGATGAAGTCATTCTTCACACCAGGAAAGGTAAGCTTATTAACACTTCAAAAATGTCTGTGTTGGCCATTTCCTGCTCATTTCTGTGTTTTACTGAATGAAACACAAATCACACTGTAACTTTTTGTCATCTCTCACGCTTCCAGCCCAAGTCCGCTAACGTTTTGGGTGCAGTAAACAAGCCTCTGTCGTCAGCGGGGAAGCAGCTCCAGAGCAAAGCTTCTCGCATGGAGACCGCCAGCAACGACGACTCTTCGTCCAACCCGGGCTCTCCACAACGCAGCAAGACCAGGTAAAGGACATGTTATGCACATGAAAACTCCTGAACAAGCCTTTAACCGGCTGACGGTTTTGAGAGTAGGAAACTAAATCCAATCCAGTTGAAGACGTTCAGGTGTTCTGATCTCTGAACAAGAGCTCAAGCTTACAGTTATTTTCATGATCGATTAGTCCTTTAATTAATTAAACTCTCATCATAGTTTCCCAGAGCAACAAAGTGTGACATCTTAATATTGCTGCTTTTACCAGTTAAACAACAGAAAGACCAGTTGTAGCTCAGGGGGGAGAGCAGGTCGTCTAGTGATCGGAAGGTTGCTGGTTTGAATCCTGCTCCCTGGCTGAGCTGAGCTGCATGCCTAAGTGTCCTTGAGCAGGATACTGAACCCCAAATTGCTCCTGATCTGAGCCTAAATATGAAAACAAACTTCCTCACAGCCCAGACAGTGAAGATGTTCGCTGATATCTGATGATGGACTACGCAGAACCACAGAGTCGGCTTTTCTATTTTGTCACTTGCAGCTGGTGTTGAATTGATGTGTATCTAAAATAATATCTGTGTTTCAGGCACGACAGCACAGAGATGGATCACAGTGAAAATGAGGACATCACCCTAAAGAGAGCAGACAGCACTGATAAGGTATCAAAACCTCTTTTATCAACTGATGTAATATCTACTGTGATGTGAGTCTGAGAACTTCAGCTGCTGGGTCCTACAATTGAACTTAAAACGAAAATAAAACTCTTCTTGACCTTCATTTCCTTGGTACTAAAGAAAGCTTTTCAGACCATTTTTTTGTGTGTGTGAATATCATCTGAAAGCTCCAGTAATCAGCCCCAAAAATTCCATTATGGGTGATGGAATGTTATCAGAATCTCCCAGCCATCATTTTCTGGAAAAAGTTGTAAGGATTATTATTTTTGCATCTGCACAACCCAATTTCTACTAACTGACGCCTGATTTCCTCCTTATTACTTTAATTAACTTTTGATAAGAGCCCCGATAACACCAACAGAATGAGTACTAATGATCCTAATGGCAGATTTGTTTAAACAGCAGTATTACTGGTAATGAAAAACGAACATGATTTATAGTACGACTGCACAAATAAACGAAAAGGCATTATCTTAAATAACACCGTAGCTCAGGACGGGTAGAAAAGGGCGCGTTGCTGTGATCCAGTGAAGTGTTGGGGTGGTAAAACCTGGTGCGTCTGTGTTTTGAACCTACTGTGCAAACAGCTGCTGGACTGAAGTCAAGATAAGATTAGCAAGTACACATTGCATAAACTGTGATTAATAATAGCCTTCAAAGGTACCGCTTACATCATTTTGTTGTTGAGGTGATGTCTTCTGTCAAAACAATATAAACGTTATGTGCATTTCAAATATTTGACAGGAACGTTCTAGTATTTAACAACCTGTTTTTCACATTTGTTTAATTAGAAGGTAGGGTTTTAAGCAGGAAGCACACAACAGTTTCCAATTTTCCTGGGCTGGAAAACATCACCATTCAGAAAAAAACAAGAGTTCACACATGTTACAGCAGCCATGTCTTCTTTCTTTTATAGGATATCGAAAAGCCCCGCGGTCGCAAACGTGGCGTGACCTCCAGCGACGACCAGGACAGCAAGCCGAAGCGCGGGCGCAAAAAGACGGCAGCCAACACGACCACGCCAGCTGAGACCGAGGACCAGTGGGACGAGGACACTCGGCCAGAGGACGAACAGAACAGTCCGCCGAAAAAAGGACGCCGGGGGCGGCCTCCAAAGTCCGCTGCTGCCAGTCAGGACACACCTGCCAAGGGAAAGAGGGGGCGAAAGAAGGCTGCTCCTCCACCAGAGGATGATGAAGAGGAGGAGGAAGAGGAGAAGGGTGAGGAGGAAGCAGAGGAAGAGGAGGAAGAGGATGACAGGAGCAGTGAAAATTTGGAGGTGAAGACCAAGGGAGGAAGACAAACCAGGACGCCACGGCGATCACAAGGGTAAGACGCAAAGTTAACCCATCATCTATGCAGTAAACGCAGACAGAGAAGTGGAATCAGCCAGTAGCATCTGCTGTCGGCACTGGAGATCTGTCAGCATGTTCATTTTTGACTCAAAGTCTGATGTCATTTGCATTTTGTCTTCGTTCAGCAGTGCAGAGTCAGCAGAGTCCACGCCGCAGAAGAGGAGAGGACGTCCGCCCAAATCGGCTCAGCCAGCCGCCAAGAAACCAGCGTAAGAGACACATATTTTGTGACCTCGGTTATATTTTGGAGCATTACTGTATCTTACTGGCCAGTGTGCTAAGTGTAAGTTATTGATTTATCAGCTGAAGATTCTTCTCTCCAACATTTGGCGCCTGGTCGATGGGATATTGAGCGCGAAAATTCGGCAGGCGATGTGTTTACATGCTGAAGCACTCTGATTCACTGTGTATCCCCTCTGTGGTATCCAGGCGCGGTGGGCGATCGAAGGCCGCGGCTGCTAAAGAGGACTCTGAGGAAGAAGAAGAGGAGGAGGAGGAGGAGCAGCAGGAAGACGAGCCAACACCGAAGGTACTTGCGGTGTCACATGAATCATATCGGGGACTAATTTAAGAAGTACGGGAGGATGTATGAACTCATATTTTCTGGGTAAAGTTTTCACCATACTGTTTTATTGTCCACAGGGTCGCAAGAAGGCAGCAGGGCGGAGAAGATGAGCTAAAAAATGACGGAGGACAAACGAAAAATGGTGCGCCTACTCTAAAGTCGTGGAGAGATGACGTAGGAAAGAAAATATGGACATTGAACTTTTTAAACTTTTCATATGCCGACGCTCCTACTGTTACACAAATTCACACACTTGCATATACCACACGCACACTACATGAGTACATCTGTATCATCAGCTGTGGGTTGTTGCATTGTGATGATGTTCGCCACATTAAGTAGAAATAATTTTAACAGAAAAACAAAAAAAGATCACCCTTGTAAATAGTCTCTTATGTCTGTTTCATGTTCTGTTGTTGTGTTTGATGCTGACTGGGGGGATGCTGTAAAGCCGTTACCCGCCGATATTATTATTATTAAAGTGCTCCCATAAAGCAATATTGCTTATCAATCATTCCCTCTGTGTCACACTTTTTAAAACCGAAAGAGATTAACCATTACCTTTTTTTGTGACGTTAATTGTGTCATTTTACTTAAAAAGAAAAACATGCATTTTGTTTACAGTTCTGTATATTAATACCTTTTTTTTTTTTTTTTTACCATGTATTGAGAAAAAAAAAAATTGTCAGAAACCTGTCCAACTGTAGAGTCGCCTCTGGAAAAGATTGTAGTGTGCATCTAATTTTTAGGTTTGTACTTGCTGGTAAATGGAAGTCATGAGCAGCTGTGGTTGTAGTGTTTGTCACTGCTGATTAACTTGGCCTCACATCCACCCAGTCAGATCCCCTGTTGTATCAATATAATTCTCTATAAAACCTGACATGCTCCATTTCTCTTTATTTCACTTTGAAGTCTTGGGTGTTTGCTACACATGGTAATTAGCTGTGAGTCCTTCAGGTGTCAGGGAAATCCGGCGGAAGAGAAGAACACAAAGATTGGATTACTGATCCTGTGTGGGCACAAATTTAGTCAACATTCATTCATTTTTCAAAAGAAATTCTATAATTGAGCCTCTTTTTTTTAATTAAAGCATTGCTATCCTTCATCATCCTATATACAGTACACTGACCTTGAAACTGTTCCCTGTATGTATTGGATGATGACTCCACTTTCCATCAAAAGGCCACATCTAAAACCACAAAGATCAGTCAAGTATTGACTCCCAATTATTCATTTTTAACTGGCTTTTGTTGTTTGTTTGTTTGTTTTTGATATAAAACGTGGATCCAGGGACGCAGAATCCCCGCCATTTGTGTTGCTAGGCAACATCACCAGGAAGGCGTTGTGCTGTCCCTTCGCCCTCTTCTGTTAGCATAGTTGATTTGGACGTAGACGCACATTCACAGGAATTTAACATATTTATATTGGAATTTACGTAGTTTTCTCTGAGAAAATTCTTATCCTGCTTTCTGTATGTAGACGAGTGGTTACGCTATTAAAAGAAGCTCCAAGCTCACTGTTGCCACTATATAAGCTGGCTAGCATTATTCATTGATTTATTGTTCAGCTTTATTTCAAATTGTGCGCAAACGGTAACAGAGGTTAACATAGACTCACATACATTAGGATAAAGCATTAGGAATGAAGGACATTAGCCACTGACAAACTGAAGAGGACGGCATAAAGAAACAGGACAATACAAAGGGATGAGAGAGAAGGTGCAATTCACAGGAAGTAATCAACAATGACGTC
Organism: Diplodus puntazzo; assembly: GCA_963678695.2. Taxonomy (NCBI): domain Eukaryota; kingdom Metazoa; phylum Chordata; class Actinopteri; order Spariformes; family Sparidae; genus Diplodus; species Diplodus puntazzo. Next base: position 12,481,028 of record OZ023167.1, on the reverse strand, counting down.
ACTCTAACTTTAGCGTACAAAATGTCTAACGATAACGGTAAAACCACGGATTTAACTGAAAGAGCCTTGTTTCACTTTATTTGTTTGAGGGAATTTTTGTTTCTTCACTTTCTTCAACATTGCTAACTAGCTATTAATTTGGAACTGCAAACAAATATTCGTCATGGGATTTATGGTTCAACTCCACAACTTTCAGTCAGTCTTATACACACGGTGGACACGCTGCGCTCAAAAGGTAAGGGAGCCATTATTAGTTATTAGCGCCGACTGTGCCAGTGACATGTCAGCATGTCTGCTGTGAAATTAAATTTCTAAAATGAACTGGCTGCTGTGTTGAAAAGCATTGGCGCCACATCACATAGAGACATTGGAACCTGTCACTGCAGCAGTCCAAGGTTTTTTACTTCTATATTTATAGTTGTGATCTGAGCTGTTAATTGATGACGACGGTCTTTTGACAGGTAAGTATTGTCCAAATCTGTCCACATTCATTGTAATACTTTTACACAGTATTACTATATGCTAGGCTTTGTAACTTTCATACAGAAAAAAAATCACATTTACACCAACAAGGAAAGATTTGATATTTGTGCATTGTCCGTCTTTCTGAGGTGTTTTTCGGCCTGTTTCTCCACCATCTGCAATTAATCTTTATTTCTTCCACCTGTGTGCAGCACCTCCACCTCTAATGAATTGTGGGTAATATGGTGTACATCAACAGCACACGCGAAAGTGCTGAGTCTGCAATAGAGCAACATCAAATAATTTGATGCACCTTTTAACTGTTGTCAAGCCAAAAAGAGAGAAGAAAAACAAGATTAAGGGACATGAAGGCTTGTTTTGGAGCAAACCAGACAGAAATAGTTCTTGCTGAAAGCGAAACGTTTGCACAACACAACACTCAACGCGTTTTGATGTAGAACTGATCGGCCAGCTGAATAACTGAACCTCTCAGAGGTCTTAAAGGTACTGTTTGTAAGAAGAGTTGACGCTTTGGTATTGTAGGGCAGGTCGACCACCATCCCAAAGCCTCGGTGCTTTGACAAGTTTGGAACGAGACTCAAAAATCTTACAAAAAGGACCTTTTAAAAAAATGTTTTACTTGATTAAAAGTTTGTGTTTCTAATGAGCTGTACAAATGCTTCCGTCTTCCCCCAGATACTACTGTTTGCATGTCAGACCTTCTCTCCTAGTAGTATTTTATTTTTATTTTTGCAGCACCAGGGTTGTAGAAGATGTGGATGAATTGAGGGACAAAGCTGCCTCATAGCCTGGTGGCACAGCAGCGGATAAGGTCAGTGTCTTTCCAGAAAAAACAGCAGGATGGATGGACTGTAACTGATGGGTGTTGTCTTTCAGTAAGGCATCTCACTTCACTGAGATCATCGACGTGTGTTAGATGGGTACCTGTAATGCTCTGGGCAGTTTATTCCACATCTTCATGGCCTTTAGTTATATTGGCTGAGATTCATTATTTGCATTGTGTGTGCAGGATTGAATTTACCCACACAGGTCCATCACAAACAGTGTGTGTTCTCAGGCTGCTAAGCATCCCTCAGTGGTGTTCTTCCTTTGCTCTATATGTAGACAAGCAGTGCTCTAAATTGCATATGCATGTACACTTGTGATGGGAACTTTCCAGTGGAAAAACACCCGCACACCACGTTCTGCCCCTGGTTATGATCCATGACAGGGCCATAACCACATGCTGCTCGACTGCCATGTGAGTCTGTGTTCCTGCATCGGGGAGATTACCTACCTGCCCACTCTGTCACTTGTACATCACTGATAAGTGACGCCACAGCACGCTTTGTGTAATGTTCCTGTTCAAAGAACCAACAGTCTGTCCAAGGTGTGTGATGATTCTTCGCTCGCTGAACTGTCTGCTGTTTACAACTGAAATCACAGACTTCATAAAATGAAGTAGGTTTTTAATTTTTATCTAAAGGCTTTTCAAAAAGCAACTAATATTAATGGGGCTAACAGCAATAATAATGAGGAAAAACAAAATAAATACATACAAAATAAATAATAAAACAAATAAATAAAGCACACATTAAGGCTGTAGTTGTAAAATCATTTTAAGGCTTAATAATAATAGTAATAATAAAAAATTGTATAATAAAACATAAATAAATAAACATGAATAAAGCACACGATAAAGGCTACCAGACTTATCGATTAAACCACCAATCATTTCAGCTCGCTAGGATTTACTGTCTGTTGTCTTTGATTTGTGTGTTTGAAACTTTTTTGAAATTATTTTTTTAATGAATAGATAATACACTATAGAAACACTGCACACTTACTAGAGCTCAAAGCTCACCTGTCATAGTGATTTCCATCACTTTGACCTGGGAGGTAACGCCTCAAAATGAGAGAGCGCGCGCACACACACACACACACACACACACACACACACACACACACACACACACACATACACACACACACCATGGAACAGGCTCATACCTCCTCAGATATCCATGCAGCTGGCCCAAGATGGCCAGCAACAAGAGGCCGGAGTTTCCATGCAACCGTGCTGAAAGAAGAAAGATAAGGAAGTAAAGTGAGCAGGGTGCAGCAGGGTGCACTGACTGTTGTTTGCATATCCTCGCCTCACCCCACTCACCCCCTCCCCCCCTCCTCCTCTCCCCCCATCATCCTCTGACAGAACCAGATCCAGTGACATATGCAGATGAGGTTTCTCCCCTTGTTATGAGATTATCTGCCAGCAGAGGATGTATGATGGTGCTGTCGCTGCGCTCCTGCACCTGTGTCTCTCTCCTGCGGCCTCGCCTTAACTGCAGGAAATACATTGATTTAATATGAGCCCTAATGTACACGTTCGGTCACAACAGCAACTAATGTGTTCCTGCTGTGCTTAAGATTGATCATTCGGGGCCTCTTAACATCATGTTGTGCCTGGAAACCATCGTGCGTCAGGTGCTTTGGCTAATAATTAATAGATTTGGAGAGGCGGCGTGTGGTGGCTTCACAGCTGGCTGACTGCGCTCCACAGACTGCTGTTTAGTCACCCACATACCCCAAGCATGGTTAAATGAAGATTAGAGCCAAAAATCTGGACATCTGAGGCCCGTACAGACAGGCACCATGGGTGCTCTGCTCGCCCTTTTCACATTTCTCGCCTTCGCCGCTGCTGCCGCAAAACCCAACGCCGGTCTGAAAACGTGGGGACGCTTCAGTAAACTGCCCAACCCAGGAGACAAGGCTTTCCTCTACAGAACCTTCCCCAAGGACTTTATGTGGGCGGTGGGCACAGCGGCGTACCAGGTGGAGGGCGCGTTCGAGAAGGACGGCAAGGGGCCCTCCATTTGGGACACTTTTACGCGCGGGGGCAACCGGAAGGTTACCGGGGACGTCGGCAGCGACAGCTACCACAACATCCACGCCGACATCCGAGCCATCAGGCAGCTCGGGGTGAGCCACTACAGGTTCTCCCTGTCCTGGTCCAGGATATTTCCCAACGGTACGCGCGGGAGTTACAACGAAATCGGCACCAACTACTACCGGAACCTGATCAAGCGGCTGAAGGAGAACCGGGTGCAGCCGGTGGTCACTCTCTACCACTGGGACCTGCCCGACCACCTCCAGCAGAGCCTCGGTGGCTGGAGCAACCCGGAGCTGGTGGGCATCTTCAGGGACTACGCCGATTTCTGCTTCCAGAGTTTCGGGGATGATGTGAAGTTTTGGATCACCATTGATAACCCGTTTGTGGTGGCGCGGCACGGGTACGGCACCGGAGTGGTCGCACCCGGGATAAAGAACGACCCGGATCTGCCGTTCCGGGTCGGACACAATCTCCTTAAGGTAAGTGAGTTTGACATGATAACTATTATTATTATTATTATTATTATTATTACAGTATTGTCCTTTTAAGGTCAGTTTGTTTGTATAGTTTATTCAGTCATTAAAAACAAAGACAGTTTGTTTCTTTAGTGCATTTAGCCATAAAATAATCAGTCAATTGGGATCTTTAAGTTTATCTTTACATTTTAACAGGTCATCAAAAACCTCGAGGAAAAACTTTGTCACTATGTCTTTGACTTTTTATCTTTCAATTGTCTTCTTGTCCGAAGTCCAGTTTGTTTTTCATCTGTAAAGCATTTTGAACTGACCTGAATGAATTATGTTAGCCTTTAATTTTACCCTTCTCTTTCCATCATCCTTTTATTCCCACCATCCTCCCCTCTGTCTGTCCATCATCTCTGTTTCTGTCTATCTGCCTGTCTGTCTGTGTTTTCTCCAGGCTCATGCAGCTGCATGGCACCTCTACAACCGCCACTACCGATCCCGTCAGCAGGGCAAGCTGTCCATGGCTCTGGCCTCTCACTGGATCAAGCCCAGTCGCACCCGCCTGGAAAGCCTGCGAGAGTGCCAGTGCTCCCTGGACCACGTCCTGGGCTGGTTTGCCCGGCCGCTGTTCATAGACGGAGACTACCCTCCCTGCATGAAGGCGAGGCTCGGCCCACGGCTGCCCTCCTTCACCCGGGAGGAGAGGGAGCAGGTGAGGGGGACGGCGGACTTCTTCGCCCTCTCTCATGGAGCGGTCCTGAGCTTCCAACTCATCAATGAGAGCCTGAAATTTGGGCAGAACGAAGAACTGGACCTGAGGATGCTGCTCTACTGGGTCAACGCTGAATACAACAAGCCGCCCATCTTTGTGGTGCAGAGTGGTTGGTAGGTTTAGATGTTGTGTTGATCTGTCTGTATGTCTGTTATTTACCTGTGAGTCGTTAAATGTATTCAGTGCTGCTTAACACAGGTACGTCCTTGGAAACACCAAGACAGAAGACCCAAAGCACATGTACTACCTCAAGAGGTTCATCGCAGAGGCACTGAAATGTAAGAAATGACCCATCCTGATGTCATACATTCATCACAAGCTGCATGGAGATCTACATTTTTACATATTTGAACCAACAACTCAGCTGAAGTATTTCCCTTTTCAATATGACCATAAACCATTTTACATGAAACTAAAATCTCAAGCAGTGTCTTCATTCTCGCCTGTACATCTGTCCACTTTTGGCACACAGCGATCTTCATAGACGGAGTGAATGTAATTGGATACACAGCCTGGTCTCTGATGGACGGCTTCGAGTGGCACAGGGAATACGGGATACGACGAGGACTTTACTACGTCAACTTCAACACTCTCGACATGAAGAGGGAGCCAAAGACATCTGCCACCTTTTACAGGTACATGGGATGTTGTAATGAGTGGAGATTTTGACAAAAGATGCTCAGCACTGAGCTTTGTTCAGAAATCTGTTGCTTTTGTCCAATAACAATATTTACCCTCTTAATTGCAACACTTGAGAAGTGTAGACATGATACTGCAGGAATAATGCTTTGGGATAAGTGCAGATATCTTTATAAAAGCTTTGCTTCATGACTGTGGGTTCCGTGTATCTGTAATCACTTGAGATGCTGAGCACAAAGAACTTCCACTCGAACATGTAGAAAAAAATCTTGGATAAAACTGTTTTTTCTTCCATTACAATAAACCGCCTTCCTTCAAGGAACAAACCTGATCCCTCCAGTCATCAAACATGGTTTTAGAAATTCACAGAAAGTCAGATCTTACGTTCCAAAAAATCTGGTACTGTCACATTTAAACACATTTTATAGGGAAGATATTAATATAGACCAGAGCTCGACCAATTCTGAGGCCCGATGCTAATATTAAGCGGTAAGAAAATTTCTATATAGAATTATCAGCCGATGGGGAGAAGAGAATATACAGTTTAAAGGCCCACTCCAATGAAATTCATGTTTTAACCTTGTTAACCTGTCAATATTGTATTTTTTTAAAATAAGTATATCATGTGCAAAATAAGCAGCCAACGCCATAGCTGAGCATTTCTACTTTGGAACCGCTGTCTACCAATGACAGTCAGAATAAAAACAGACTCAGACAGCCAGTGTTTGGACGTCAAAAACAATCCTGTCAACCTCCATGTCATTAGCACAATACTACTGGGCAACAGCCGGTAAACTGTGTTATCCAAAGTGACATCAGAATAGTTCAAACGTTTTTATATCAGACAACATATACACTAATATCTGTCATCTGATCATCACGCTCCAATATAAACTTCATATTTTTTATATTTATAATACAGTGAAGCTAAAAAACAAATTCTACACCCCCAGTGTTTTTATTTGTGGTCCCCTTACATTGGTAACATTGGTATGGTTTCAGTGTAGCTTATTCTGTGCACATGATGGCACATGCTGCCTCACAACTACAGAGAAAGTCTTCACTCTCAGCACAGCTCCCCCTGAAGTGATATTATTCATTATTGTCTAAAGAAACGTCATCCAAAAGAACGGTTTCCCAGAGCTTCCAGAGAACAGACCGGCACAAGGAATCTTCCCGTGTGATTTCGCTTGGGGGGTGTCTGCCAACTCCATACAGGTATGTATATATATATATGTGTGTGTGTGTGTGTGTGTGTGTGTGTGTGTGTGTGTGTGTGTGTGTGTGTGTGTGTGTGTGTGTGTGTGTGTTGAGGGTGAGAGGCAGGAGTGTGTGCACCGAATGTGGAAGGATACAGGAGTTGTGCAGGGTCAAAGGGCTAATTATAAATGAAACATAACTACACTTCTTCCTCAGAAATGGTACAACTTGAGGAAACATTAACAATGTATTAACTTTGGTTAGCTGATATTGTGTGAAGTGCAGTATAAAGTTTTCTAAACTCTAACTATTACTATTACATTATTCTCTGTTTTAGTAAAAAAAAAAAAATAACTGCAAGCTCTGTGCTCCTTGTTTAGTTTATATCATGGTAATATTACTATTTTGAAGTTTTTCATGTTTAAAAGCCTCGCTTAATCATAAACCACGTAGCCTCTCACTGTCTGCCAGCTGAGCTCAACAGCACAGGACCAACTGCTGCAATCGATTTGCCCCATTTGGCCTTTATTTGCACTTGTGTGTATGATGTAAACGCAGAGTGAGTGGGCGAGGGAGTGCATTTTTACACTGCTGGGTTTTTCTCTCCGTGTCACAGGTGGAGACCACACCCAGCCAGTTTGCAGACCCCAGTGTATACTTGTGGAACATCTCCAACAATGGAGAGCTGCTGAGGCTGGAGGGCCTCAGTGCGCCTCCTTTACGCCGAACTACACACTGTGCCGATTACGCTACCATCAGACAACAGGTACATCCTCCCACCAGTCCAGCATTCAGCTCTTTTTTAAAACAACTTCTCATTGCCTTTGCCAAAGGAGGGTCTGTTAGTTGGTTGGTTGGCTTGTAAGCAGGATAATGCAAAAGCAAAAGCTACTGAACAAATTTACCATGAAAAGGTGGATGGAGGATGTGTTTCAGCCCAGAACAGACCACATTTACTTCTTGTGTGGATCTGGATAAAGAAAGGGATCCAGGAATTTTTACGCCATTTTCTGACATTTTCATTAATGTCTCTGGAAATAATGCTCAGATCTTTTTTGGGAGCAGACACACTTGTTAGTAAGACTTTCTGGTGTTGAAGAAATTGTTGGTGATCATTTTACTAACTAGTATTTGTATTTTTGAAGATGCAAGGTTCAAACATTGATTTAATGTACTTCAGTTGCATGTTATCCCATCAACAAGCTTTCATACAAAAAATATATGTATTATTTCACATGTTTATCCTCCAACCTCTCTTTAGGTGGATGAAATCGGGCAGGTGGGGGTAAATCACTTCCACTTCTCCCTCAACTGGTCAGCCCTGGTTCCTACAGGTGATGTGGCTCACCCCAACACCACTCTGCTGGGCTACTACCGCTGCTTCACCCGCCAGCTGCTGCAGGCCAACGTCACGCCTGTGGTCACTCTGTGGCACCACACACACCAGCGCAGCAGCCTGCCAGCACCGCTGGACTCCAACAACAAGTGGCTAAACAGGTCAGATACCCAAAGCTCTTTGAACTCCAGCAGTGATTTGTGATGTATGTTTATGATCAACTGTGATGATGCAACCAGAAATATCACGTGCCTGATATGCAGTCTTGAATCTTTGCCCAGGGAGACTCCTGAGGCCTTTGCAGAGTATGCCAGACTTTGTTACAGAGAACTGGGTGCCCACGTGAAGATGTGGATCACCCTGAACGAGCCCAACGATGAGATGGTGAGCTACCAGGAGGGTCATCAGATGCTGCGGGCGCATGCTTTGGCCTGGCGCGCTTACGACCACGAGTTCAGACACACACAGGGTGGACAGGTCAGTCGCAAACCTTCCATAAATTAGGTATAGGTTGAATCACTTTGATCACCAGTACTTCCATGTTTGGTGTCATGTCTCAGGTGTCTCTGGCTTTGCACATGGATTGGGTGGAACCAGCGTTTTCATTCAGCCGCGAAGACGTGGAACCGGCTAAAAGGGTTTTAGACTTCCGCATTGGCTGGTTTGCAGAGCCGATCTTCGGCAGTGGGGACTATCCTCTGGGGATGAGGAGCTGGCTGCGTCAGCTCAACTCACTTGAGTACAAAAACTTCATTCATACTTCACTACAGTGACTCTGATAGCCTTATAATAAGCACTGCTGTCATTTGATGTATTTCTGATTGTAACAGGAATTGGGGGATGGATTTAACATGAATATTCAATGGTGTATTATGATGGGATATCTGCTAGAGACTGTGGAATAATCTGTTATGTTTCTATGGGTCAGCAATTTTAGCCTTGCTAATTTTTTTGGCTCTATTCGTCAGTCTGTGCACTTCAACAACTGAAGGATGGATTGCAATGAATGTAGACATTCGTGATCCCCAGAGGATGAGTCCTACTTAGCCAACTCTGGCGACTCCTACACTTCACCTCAGCTCTACTTTGTGTTCAGTTGAAGCCTATTTAGCACATGTTGGCTCGATAGCATTCTAAACTAATATGGTGAACATAGGCTAGACTCCATTCTTTGGTTTACATTTGTCCAATACTTTGGTGACTAAATATCTGCAAACGTACTGGAATTCCTAGCAGCTTAAATACAGTAGTACACTGTGTTTTAAGGTGCAATATGTAAGAATTGGACACCTGTTGAGTTATCAGTGCAGCTAGCAGTCCGGACTGTGAGAGAGTACCAGGGTTTGTGTTGGTTTTTACTCAGCCAGCACGGGAGCTCTGGAGAGGAACAGGGCTAGCTGGCTAGCATGCTGATTTATCTTTACAACATAATACATAGATGTCATAACATCAAAACTGTTTGAAACTCAACATCGTTTTGATCATTTGTATTAATGTTTTAATGTTTTTAACTTAACATATTGCAGCTGTAATGCTAATTAGCAAATGCAAGCATGCTAACATGCTACACTGGTGAAGATGGTGAATGTGGTGAACATAACACCTTGTAAAAAGTGAGAATGTTAGCATGCTCGTTGGCATTTAGTGCTGCTACACAGCTGCTAAGCTGCTAGCATGGCTGTAGACTTTGACAATACATCCATATTTGTGTAAAGCTTGTCTTGGGCAGTGATTTTTATGCAGATGACTCGAATCTGATGATGCAATCACCTACATGTTCACTTTAATAGGTTATTGGTGATCTAAAGCACTTAAATTAATGGAAATCAATAGGTTCTGTGGTCGTTTGAAATCTAATAAAAATGTATGGAGTGATTTGTCATGAATTTTTAATGACACACAACTGAATAGTTAATGGGGCAATTCTTAAATACTACTGTTATATCATCTCCTCTGGTATGACACTTCATTATTTCTGTGTTTCCACAGCCTGCCAGTGTTCAATGAGGATGACAGACTGCTTGTTAAAGGCACTTATGACTTCTTCGCCATCAGCCACTTCAGTACCAAGCTGGTGACACATGCTAAGGAAGACTCGTAAGACAAAATCATTTTTTGCCTTTATTTTGGTAGTGACACAAATGGGAAACATGGGGACAATAAATGTCCGTCTTAATTGTTGCAGTGTTAAAGTAGCTCAGTTTAGTCGAACATGAATATGTTGCCCTGATGTAATGATACTTTTAGTATGTAAAACCTAAGACATCACAACCATAATGGTGTTATTTTTTTTTTCATCCCCATGTCTGCAGTTACACCTACATAGCAAGGCTAGAGGTCCAACACATGATCGACACCACGTGGATCATGTCCCCGATGCCTGTCGTCCCCTGGGGCCTGAGGAAAGCCCTTAACTGGGTGAGATTGGAGGGGTCTGAGTCACAGTTTGTTTGTGTTATAGATTTTTGAGGAGCTAGAAATGTGGATGTTGACCATTTTTTCTATACTGTAACCAGTAGTAGGTTTAACTTGGATGTTTGCCTGTGTTAAGTAGGAATCATTTTTGTCCAAGAGTTACATTTTTAAAAAGAACAATACTTGCATATTAATAGTCTCTCCTCAGTGTTGGAGAAAGAGAGAATGTAAGGCTTTTTAAACCAAGTTATTGTATTGTGTTTTTAATTGAGATTGGTACAGCTATATATCACATCTGTTTTAAAAAACTTTTTTGAGCACACAAAAAGTGAACAGAGAAAGAAACCCCAAAATATACATTTTAGATAAGTGTCGACTTTTTAATCTCATTTTTATCTTTTAAATCTCATTAATATTTTTTTCTCCTAATTAGAGCTATGCTTTAATTTCTATTTAATAACAGCAGAGGACACAAAGTGGATGAAATCTATCGAGTTGATTGCTCTTTTAATGTGTTAAACTATAATAATGAACCTTATTTTTGATTTAAAAACTGTCATTGCGCTCCCCTTTGCCAGGTGAGGGAGCACTACTGTGATGTACCCGTTTATGTGATGGCTAATGGAGTTCAGGAGGACCCCGCCCGCTTCAAAGACAGCCTGAGAGTTTACTACCTGTACAACTACATCAATGAGGCGCTGAAAGGTGAGACTGCACAGACGCATCATGCTGCTGAGACACTTGTGTGTACTGACTGGACTTTTTGCCCCCCACTGGCCTCTGTAGAGCTTAATTATTAGACAGGCATTTAGGACACTGACCCTTGAATAGTCAGCTGACTGCGAACACATGCACTAACACAAAAATATCAACAGAGATACACACTCAACACTGATGAGTCAAGGTTACCTGTCCTTGTAAACTTTATTAGGCAACACTCTCTCAGCACTTTGCTGTGTCATGCTTGGATGTGCACACACTACCACTTTAATAGATGTTGTAGTTTGCTCCCTCACCACTAAGTGGCATCCACCTACAAAAAAAATATTTGTGTATATTTAGATAGAGTGACATTTACACTTTACAAACCAAAGTTTGGAACCATAACACATGAGAATTAATTCATTTTCACTTTTTATGTTGAATGCTTTATGACATGTTTGACTTGACTGTATAAGAATTGAGAGGAGTATTACTGTGGAAGATGATTCAGGCCGGGAAAATAAATAGGACATCTTATAGTTGTGAAATAGTACAACGAACATGTCACTTTCTTGTGTAGTTATGAGGTACTTTTCATTAATTGTAATATCTGGAACTCATGCAAGATTATAAAAAATGACACAACAATGAAATGATCAAGAGAATTTTTTTTAAAGTAAAAATATAATTTGGATGTCAAAAAACTTTGAAACTATGACACTCAATTACATAATTAATATCAAAATAATAAACAATTCAGATATTTTATTTCAATTGAATCTACACCGATGCTCTATGTTCTATTTATCCGTATTTGAATTTGTTACCATAAATGCAAAATGTAAAATAGTTTCAGAAATTCCTTATTATACTATATTTTACCAGCTGTTCGTGTTTACTTTGAATGTTTTGTTCATTATTATTTAATGCTTACTAATTTTAATCAGAATGTAATTGGATAACTTAAGGATTTTCCAAACCTTTAAAGACTTGGTGAAAAACCTAAAATAAATTAAAATAAATCTTCAACTTCTCACGTTTGGCTCGTTCTCCTCAGCATACACTCTGGATGGTGTAAACCTGAAGGGTTACTTCGCATACGCCCTCAGCGACCAAAGGGACCCGGGGTTCGGCTTGTACGGCCACATCCACGAGGAGGTCATTGTCAAGGCCTCTCTATCCAACTATCGTAACATCATCCAGCACAACGGCTTCCCCATTCAGGGCTCTGCGCCCCAGCAGTGTCCCAGCACGCCTCAGCCCTGCCTGGGCTGCCATGTGCTGGTCAAGAGGCCTGTGGTGGGCTTCCTGACTCTGGTGGGTTCAGGGGTGCTGATCACACTGGGCCTCATCATCTACTACACAGCCAAGAGACACAAGGAGTGTTACTGATGATTGTGAGGATTTGTTTTGACTTTGAAATGAGTTGAGGGAAAAATAAAGCTTATTGTTCATAAGCATGGAGTTGAGTCCCGGTTTCGCTATACAGCAACTTTAAATTACGGTTATTTATATTTCCTGTGATACAGGAATTATACCTGGGTTATACAGTCAAAATGTAGTCTGCAACCATTGTTTTGTGTTGTTGGTGTTGCAATAAAAAAAGAAATCATAAAAAGACTTTTGCTCTTTGTTTTTCTGTAATTGTCACGCAACCAACAATAAAAAACAAAAAAGGGTGTCATTTTTATGTTTTGATTTTGTCTTCCATGCTCATTATCATGACTTCAGGAGTGGTGGTCAAAGATTGTTACGTCTGGTCATTCTAATAAAATCCATGTCTGTCTTACTCACAGAGCAACACAAGGCCTTTTACATGTTCTAGAGAAATCAATTTATTGTAACATTCTGCTGCAGAGTTTGAATAAAACATCCTGTGTCCGTACAGTGTATTTTCTTTAAATGCAAAAGGTCTTCTTGGGGCAAAAAGTGAGAGCAAGGTGGTGAAAAGTATCAGTATTTAAATGATTAGGAAAAGTATCTGTCCACCTTTAAGTCCATTCAAAGTTAAAACATCATGCCATCCAGACCATCCTCCATGAACTTCTTGTAGATGGCCATGAACTTGGCGGTAAATGCCTCAAGGTGGTAGATAGATTTGTTGCCCAGCTGCAGTCTGTGTTCGTAGAAGGCTGCCATGTGAGCCACCTCTGTCTTCAGCTGGCCATCGCAGTTACTGAGTAGCTCTTTTACCAGACCCTGTTGGAGGATTGGACAAAAAAAAAATCAACACTCGTGATCTTAAACATCACTCCAAAGAGTCTCAACACTTTAGATGGGAGATGAGACGTAGTAAAGGTACCTTCATAATGATGTCAGGAGGGATGCAGTGAGTCAGCAGCTCGTACAGTCTGGCTCGAACCTCCAACAACCTTGAACAGAGACAGATGTGGATTTCATGTTAAAACATCCACACAAGTCTGGTTAACGTTCTTTAAATCGCCATCATAACAACTAAACCTCTTCTCTTTGCCTCTCCTACCTCTGAGGGCTTTGCTGGCTGACGATGGCATTAGCAGTCTCTCTGAGGTAGACCTCCCAGTCTGTTGCCGGGACGTCTTGATCCACTGAGAATGGATACCTGGAAAAGATTAACACAGGCTAAATAAGCAGATACTTTTTGTTTACTTTTCCATACTGGACGATGATGGATACATTTTGTGATAACTTACTGCTGCACCCTGCAGGCCTCGCACATCAGAAGGGCTTTGCGGAGGTTGCGACCGGACTTCTCAGCGATTTGTTTGGCCAGCTCAGGTGGGAGGAGCAGACCCTCTTTTTTACAGACTGATGTCAGAACATTACAAACCTGGCAAAAAAGAAAAACACAGATAAAGAAAAACAAGGTTAAAATGTTCCAATTCTAACGAGATGCTAATAATTACAATCTGAGCCACATCATCTCCATCTTGCCTCTTCTGTGCTTGGCAGAGGAACTCGGACAGCCAGACAACGGCTCCGAATGGGCCCGATCACTTTGGAGGTGGAGGTAGAACACAGGATGAGACGGCAGGTGGACATGTACTTCTCCATCGTCCGGCGCAAGGCGTGCTGGGCGTCTTTCGTGAGTCGGTCCACCTCTGTCAGCAACACCACTGAGAACGAAAGTGTGTCATTACTACAAGAGTGACAGACATGACAGCTACACAGACAGATGGTCAACAGAGGGAAAGGGGGAGGACAACATAAACCAGCAAGTTAAAGGTAGTTTCTTACCTTTGAACTCCCTCTGTGTGCTCGATTGGATCTGCTGTGACTGAGCTACGGTTTTAATCAGCTCTTGAATCACCACACGGTCCTGATTACCAGCATCACTGGAACGACAGAAGGACAAAAATGCGTTCAAGTCCAAATTAAATCTAAGGCCTTTTTATCTGCTATATGCTGTCAAATTAATGCAATTGGAGTAAAGAGTACAGTACAGTACCTCCAAACTAGGATTAGAAATTTGATAGATAATCATCAGTGACGAGAATATTAGGGTTAAAAGATATATCAGGCTGATAAATTAGGGTCTAATATTGGTTAATAAGTATGTTACAGGCATTGGTATAATTATAGCTGATAATACAGAACCAAATTGCTTTCATCAGCTCAACAACAACCCCCACACTCTGATACATTAGTTGGCGGTATGCACCTTTAAGTCGGTTTGAGACCGCAAATATATCATAGAGAGGTAAGGCGCACCAAGGGCGATAAAGTGCCTATCACTGACAGCAGACTATACAGTGAAAAGTGTTGCATGCTCTGGCTCAGTATGCAGTTTTCTTTAATTCATCCATCTTATCTCATCAGATCTGAGCCTTTCTTGGTCTCCAATGTGCATAGACTACAAGTTAGAAACTTCTTCGGTAAATGTGAATGTATTAGTTATCTTGTTGGTGTCGGCCATGAGTAGCAGGTAATAATCAGTTATCGGCATTGGCTGAAAAATCTGTATCATGCATCCCTGGAGGATATAGTGACTATGTGGGTGAAGGCAATCTGGAAAGTAAAGATTATCACATCACTTTGCTGTAATGCAATATTATCCTAAGGTGATGTGTGGACATCTACATAATGCAACAGCACTTCAATAAACATACACAGCTACTTTCTTCATGACTGAATTACCTTGGGTTGACTTCCAAGTGGTAGTTGCTGGCTATGGTGTTGATCTCAATTTTCTTCTTTGAGGGAGCCTGGAGACAGAGCACAATGGAGGATGGAACCGACTATTTGATTCTGAGCTCATTAAGACTGAGAGAGGAAGATGTGTGCATATTTTCTGAAAGGCAGCTATGCAATGAACAGGAGGTCTAGTGACTGTGTTTCATCGTTGGCCTTCTTACCACGATGCTCTGGTGCTCTATGCGAAGTTTCTCCACCCCGGCTCCGTACAGCTCCCTCAGCAGACACATGATGCGGGTCTTCTTCCCGGCGCCGGATGGACCGTACACCAACAGGTGTGGGAAGTCGCCACATTGAACCTTCAAAACAAACATTGAAAACGAGGCCATCACTTTTACTACCACTCCTGACAAGCAGTCGGGGGGCTTGTGCTGCTTTTTTTTTTTTAAAGCTCCTGCAACGTTACGATTTTTAATTATGCGTCGTTATTTCCTTGTAAAGTAAACCCTGAAGAAACACAGGGTCATTTTGATAGGAATTAAACAATGACGACACTCGGGTGGCATTAGTGTTTGATATGATGGACACTGCTAACGTTAGCTTAGCTTAGCTTAACTTAGGTTGCTCTTAAAAATAACATTCACACTTTAATGAGTGGGTCGACAACAGAGGTTGGTCATCACAGGGAATCATTTCTGACGGTACACTCAACGAGACCTGTTGGTACAAGTCTTAGGATGCTAATGCTAACGTTACCTGAACGCAACGCGGTTGTTTATCTTAACTCACCAGGTTTTTTAGCTGAGCTGCTTGCTCTTTATGATAGTCGAGTTTCCCGAGGGAGGTCGGTCGGTATTTGTCCAGCCATAAACTCATCGTGTTATGGATTCAGTAGCTGTTACAGTCCGTGTTGTTGTGGTTGACAGCAGACAGCCCGTCGCTAGTTCCTCAGTCTCCCGCGAAATATTCTCAAGCAATCCGCCCGGCTGTTTCCTGTTCCTGTACGGATAGTCGAACGGGTCAAAAGTGTTAAACGCGAGTGCGAAAACCACCTTTTCCACTGTGATTACCTCAAAACTGTAAGTATTTAATTGGGAAAAGGTACTTTTTGAGGCATTATGTGGTTTTAAATAAGAAATTCAAAGTCAGAATTTTAATATTTACAATATAAATGAGGTTAATGATACAAACAAGCTTTTAAACTTGGAAAATAAGGTCCCAAGACAACTGTTTGAAGCTATAAAGGTGACAGTGACACATATGTGCAAAGAAAAACAGTTGGAATTGTGTTATCCTTTAAGTTCAGTTATGAAAACAACAAAACTTTGTTTATTTAGTTTGTTGACACATTGAAAAGTGGCTTCAAGTGGCAGACATAGTGGGCTTTAACTGATAACAGTTCATAAAGATGTATTGTGTATTAGTTTCATAACGCAACATTAGTGCACTATGTGAGGTGCAGTAACGTGAGGACATCATGCATATCTATGCTCTAAAGTCTAGATCCTCAGCTTCATAGATGCGCATGATGTCCTCAAAGTCTGTCTTTTGTGATGATACATGTGCCTCTCCAGCAACACGCCAGAGATGACCTCCACTAGAGTCACTCGTGCATAACATCTGTTGTTATGTCCAGGTATAAGTAGAGATTTGTGTGCAAGTATACACAACCCAGGGCCGCCTGGAAGAGACATTTGTCGCGTTGGGAGAAACCAAGGAGGGGACTGGGGGTTACAAGGGATTTAGGGTTAATCTGAATATATCCTCTATGGAATTTCAAGCAGGTTTGCATACGTTTACCCTGAACACAGTCAGGCTGCAATGATGCCATCAAGGAATGTGAGACATGTAATCCCATGCCACAAAAACAAAAGCTCAAAGTGTCACCACATAATAAGAAGGTGTGAGGACAAGCTCATCTTGTAAGTATTAGTAGCATACGCTTGAGGCTTCTCCCTAAATATGTTACCTTTTGTACAGGGAGTCAAGTTAAACGCCTATTAATCATGGGTGTAGGAAGCATTGATAATGTGGGTGGGAAACATTTTTTACATAGTAGATGCCATGTCCTGTATTCAGGCGGTCATCTGGTTATGGCATTAATTTTTTTCAAGATACTAAAAAGCTAAAAGTCCAGAAGTTTATTTGGTGACCAATTTATTAATACCTATGTGACACAGGCTCCTGGTATGTATACTTCTTTGTCTAAAAATACACATTTGCTGACATTTCAAAAAACAAATCCAACACAATAAACCGAAGTGATGAAATACTTCAATAAATCTGGCTCAATCACAAACAGTGACTTAAGGGGGTTGACGCTATGTGCTGTTTTAAATGTGATACATTTCATCACCTCACACAGTTATCAGCAATTGTATCATCTAATATAACAGAGGTACTGCAGTTTAAAGATGTAAAGATAAAAATAAGAAATGGAAGCTTCATGCTAGAGCTCCTCCCTGCCTTGAAACCCTTCACCCCTCTCTTTTAGTCTCATTTGCCACCTTACTTTTCTCTTTCCTGTCCTGTTTCCCTTCTTCCTACCTTGTACACTCTAACCTGGGCATTCCCTCTATTAGAAAGTGAAAATGGATTTGATTGTGAAGCACTGAAACAGTCACTCAAAAAGCAACATTTTCTTTGCTTTACCGACCGCACGCATGTCAATGTTTGGTGTCAAGACGCGGCTGTGTGGTCTTTCGCATACTACACAGTGTCTACTGTACACAAGATAGCGCGGCTTACATGATTCAGCATGGACGTGCAGTGTTACCGTCTCTTGTAAATTTAAATGAGACAATCATGACCAGCCTGAGCTGTTACAGATGCCCCTTATCTTGCTTTTTTTTCTGTAATTGTTTCATTGTGTGCGTCCACCTGTCAAAAATCTCACCTTCTTTTCCTCTGCCCTGCTTTTCTCCAGCCTGACTCAGCTAACTATACCCCTCGGTGACAGGAATGTTACATATGAAGGAGCGTGTCTTGGCAGGTTGGCGTGGCGTGTATTGAAAATACGTCTTCCAGTTAGATTGATATGCATCCATCATCACAGAGATGTAGGACAATGTAAACATCTGGGACGAACGACTAAACTTTATCAAGTTCATTCAAGCAAGTTCATTCATAAATATCGATTTGACTCGTTAATCGCCTGACCGTTCAACTTGTGCTGATGCTGTGTGTGTGTTGTTTTGGTTTTTTTTTAGCATCAGTTTCTATTAGATATTAATAGTATGAAAATAGTTTAGTATTGTGTTTGTTGGTGAAAAGACATGATAGAAAGCCTCCACCTTGACCAGATCTCTTCTCCCCGAGACCTCGAGGGTCAAACAGGCCTCAACAGGCAGACTCATCCTCAAGGTGAACACACAAATAGCAGGTCTTTTAACCCCCCTGACCTCCTCCGAAACATGAAATTCAATGTTTGCTGGCAAACTTGACGAATTCCGCGGTTCACCGACAGCTTTTTTTAAAAACACTTTAAGTCTTTCTTTGTCGTTCGAGGCTCAAACATTGGCCGCGGCGAGAGAGATTTGAAAGAGCACAAGAACGTGTTTGAAGCATTACCTCATGTGTTGTCGAGGAATGTACTTCCAAGGTGAAAAATCCTTTGCCTTGAGCCATATCATACAGCAATGAGTGAAAAGGAGGAATGGGGAAGGGGGGGGGGAGATGTACCGCTGACCCCGAGCCTTTTAATAATTTGTCATCTTTTGTCAAAGTCAAATGTACGTTTTTCAATTTGTTTGATCACAACAGCACTCTGTACTTAATCTGCTTTAAGTGGTTCATCTAACATTTTGTCTCGCTCTTGTACATGCTTGCATTCACAAAGGCACACACACGCACACACGCACACACACACTTGCACAAATAGCACAAACACCTGCCTGTGGAACTCTTGCTGAGGTAATGTAGGAGGGCAAAGCATTCCTCAACCCCTTTTCTTTTTCTCTCCTCCCCTCACGTCGTTTCATATCTTTTCAGAGGTGAACTCACTCTTTCTGCACCATCTGTGTCATGCGGCATATAAGCGCTGAGCTGTCCTGGCTGGATACTGGATACTACTGCCGCGTTAGATGAGTTCTTGGATGACACAACTTCGTCACAAAAACATCTGGTATGTTAAAAATATTAATTCTCTGCGTCTTTAGCGGCCTTATTTCTTAAATTGTCTTATTAAGGAATGGGTAAAGGTTACAAATCCTCTTACTGTTGAGTATTTTTCTGAGGCTAAGGTGCGATTAAGTTGCTGTGGGGTAATATTTTCCACAGACTTGACACATGGCCTTTGCACAATGGGAAAAAATGACTCAGTATGGCAGAACGAAAAACATTGCTGGGACAAACGGACACAATGTTTTCTGCGTGAAGGAAGAAGTCGATGTATAATATGCGCTTAATTTACAAGAAGGCCCAGATGATTCAGGATTTGTTGTAGTCAGCAATTCATGAAGTTATTAACACTTCTTTTAAGCCAGCAACTCACAAAATTGAGTGATCTTTTAAGGGAATGTGGGGAGTTCCTCTCCCCCCTCGTCCCCTTGCTGTTGTTGACTGTTGTTGGCGTGGCTACTTTGACTTATAGTGTGTTGGCGTTCAAGTTCGGAAGTGTTGTTGCCCTGGATGACAATGACGTCATTATGTGGACTGAACCCCCAACACCTCCAACTGTGACTGACTTCCTGTGTGCCTGATTTAAACCTAAGCTCGAGACCCACCACCATGGGTTTGAAAGTCAAAGAAAAACATGCCAGGCGAGGGAAGGGTGTGTGTGTGTGTGTGTGTGTGTGTGTGTGTGTGTGTGTGTGTGTGTGTGTGTGTGTGTGTGTGTGTGTGTGTGTGTGTGTCTTGGCTGTGGCCAAAAATATCCACCAGGAAAAAACAATGTGTTTGAGAAAAATGCTACAGACTGTGACTCCGTGGGGCTTTTTTGGGAAGATAAACGTTGCTGGATTTGTTTGGCTTTTTGTGTTCATTCTGGCTCAAAAATGATCCTATTTATCTCATTAGTAAGGCTTTTAGTAGAACACTTATAGTATCAAAATAGGGGAAAAGTATAACTTTTTGCAAAGAAATTTAAAAATCACTTTCGACCATATCTGTAGTTCATTATGTGTTTCATTCATAATGCCTTGTGATGCATGCATTAGTTACATCCCTATGTAGTTCACTTTGCGCATTTATTTTAGTATTTATTAATACAATGTTTTATTTATCTATTGTTTGTTTATTCATTCATTCATTCATTCAAAGCCTAAACTGATTTGCAATGCCCAGCCCTAGATGGGCCTTTAAAGAACATAAAACTCAAAAATAAACACACAATAGGCGATACACACACAAACTCAACTTAATTAATACATACAAGAAAATACAGACAAAACAATGTGAACACAGCCGAGGAGCCTGGCTCTGTATGCGGTTATAGATGAGTTTAGGTGTCAGAGCAAATCTGATACAAATGATCAAAGCTTAACATATTTAATATCTGAACATCATGGCAACAATGTGATCTGATGGGCTTCCTGTCCAAAAATGTAATTTCTTGATAGAGATACTGCATGAGCTATTACAGTTTCCTATAAGCCTGTTCTACAGTTGATCGTAGTCATAATGTATTTTTAGCCCAATCAGTAAACCTCTTCTTTATTGCTTGTCAAATACATCAGACACTTTGATTTATTATAAGTCACATCTATAATGTTTTCTGACTTCTATTGTTTTAAAAATGTTATATTCATACATAGTATTACTTTAAGGGTGGAAAATGACTGCTCGGCTGTTATTGGAAATCTGTCCAAGTAATAGTTTTCTTCCTTCTGGAGCACTTAAGTCTCTCTAAGCAAATCTAGACTTGAATCCAGACATATGCAAACATTTACAGATCCAAATGGCCCTGGATTGTGCATACATTTACTTTTTAGTATATACATGTGAAAACATGAATCATTTGCCCATATTTACATTCTGTGTCTCTTCTCTCTCCAGCTCAGGTGCCAAAGGAATTCTCATCCACACGTAGCTTCATTTCAGCAGCTTCACATTAGCAGGCCGCCGTTGCGCTCGCTGTGAAAGACTTGAAAACTGGTTCCCTTGTGATGCATGAAGGCCCGGTAGCTGCACTGCCTGTTCAGCAGCAGCCCAACAGGCATATTTACCCCCAGGCTGTGGGTGACCTGCAAGGTCAAGTTCCCTTCCTGTCTCAAAGCTCCGGTGGCAAACTGAGAACCATGTCTAAACCTGTCCCTGTGCTGTGCTGTGCTCCGGATCCTGCGGACGGTCATGCTCAAAGATGGAAGGAGCTGAAGATGGACATCACCTCCCCCTGCCAGAGCTCAGACGTGGCTCCTGGAACAGGTCTGGACCTGGAGGTGTCAGATGTGGACAGTGGGGCTGCAGAGGATTTGAAAAACTGTGGAGACATATCAGCTCAGCGGCAAGAAGCGAGCCCTGTAAAGACCTCCTTATCTGATCCTGCCTCCTCACCAGCCCCGGATAAGAGGAGTCACAAACATCTTCAAGCATCTGTGAATGATTCAGAAGAGTGTTCAGTTGATCTGCTCAGGATAGTGAAGCACAAACCGAGTGCCATCGTGTTTCGTGACCATAAATGTAGCTCTGACAACCAGGTGATCGTTGCCAATGACAGCTCCGACAGCGGGGACTCCTCCTCATCCAACACCGAAGAGGCAGAGGGCGATGATGGCGATGAGGAGGACGACTTTCCCGATGCCCTGCAGTATAGGGAATTCCTGGTCAGCCGTCGGCGCAGACACTTGAGCAGGAACAGGAAGTGCTCGAGGAAGAGACAGGATGCCCAGCCTAATGGCACCGCGGCGAGGCCCGACAGCGAGAGCAAACCTGAGTTCACAGGTAGCCAGGAGGAACAGGAAATACCGCAGAACAATGGAGCACAGGTAAGAATAACAAGACGGGAGGAGAGCGATAACAATCAGAAAGAAGTCTTATTCACTGTGCCAGAGAAAGCAGCTCAGCGGCCGCATGCGTGCATTGCATTGCGCTGCAGACAGACCCGTTTCACAGCAGACGTTTTTCTTGTGCTTGCAGGAAAAGCACGGGCCTTAATGATAACATTGGCAATAGCTCGGTCCTCCTGAAATGTCAGCCAGCAGGCACAACACCAGGGCCCTGAAACTGGGCAGCTAAATGGTATTCAGCCATCATTTATTATATTAGTCACACCGGGGAAAAACTGTCCAGTGATGGAAAATAACTGCTTACATTTACTTAAGCACTGCATGAAAGTTTGATTTAGAGGTACTGCACTACATTTCAGAGGTCAATGTTGTACTTTTTAAAAACATGTCATTTATCTGACATAAAATAAGCTTTTTGAATGACAGTGAGTTCAAGATTAAAGCAGTGGTTCGAGCTGTAGTTTTGTCATGTTTCGGATGAGTTATAGTTCCATCAAAGACACGTCCCCTCTGAACTTTTCAGAAGGTTTCATTTGAAAAAACAAAGACTGGAGAATCCGTGAGAATGAATGAATGAAGATTTGTAGAGCAGAACCATTTTGTTCTTCACAACTGTCCCGTTCATTTTCCCAGGACTGCTCATTATATTTGATGCCATGGGGGAAAATCGACAGAACGGTCTTTTTGATTCTATCTCATCTCATTTAATTGAGCATATTATTACTTTATTCTATTTCATTTTTCATTTTCTCTCGTTCTACTCTGCGCTGCTGCTATTTTATTGTTTGCATCCTGTTTATTCCCTTGTGCTGCTGTGTCATTTCTCCTACAGAGGATCAATAAAGGTCCATCTTATCATATCTTATCTAATAATATACAAATAACAAGGCTACAAAACATGACGATGAGGTATGACTTTCCTGTTCCTGGCCAGTAGCAGTAACAGCAGAATGACTGGAAGTAACATTTCTATATATATATATATATATATATATATATATATCACACTTAGTAGAAACATTCTTTTTATTCATTATGAGTTAACTTTCCGTCAGAGAGAAGAGAGAGTGAGAGGTACTGATGTATCGACACTGCAGGACAATCCTTCTGACAACACAAAAAATGTCAGATATAAAAAAAATATATGTCATTAACACCTTTGCTTTAATACTGATACATTTGACTGATAATAGTGTATTTCTACTAAAATATGATATTGAATGCAGAATTTCCCTTGTAATGAATTTTTCATCAATGCATGGTAGTCTTCAGTCAAACAGGTCTGTTTGTAATGTTGAACCCTGTGTCCACCACTAGAGGGCAGCACTGTCAAACTCTTTCATACTGTGCTCTTGTTTCCACTTGACTTTTTATTTGTTGCGTGCAGTATTTTTTTCAATTTGAAGGTCCAGTGTGTCTTCCACAGATGTTTAAGACACATTTTTAAGCTTGTGAATTTACAAATGCTACAATGCCGACAAGGGACTAGATAATTGGTTACATTATTCATATTCTACGTAGGCTACTTTATCCTGCACAGTTGATTGCAATAAGTTAGTTGGAGCATCCTCATGGATAAGTGGTCAGAGTTGCATTCATTTAGATGGAATATGCAGTAGAAATGTCTGTAATTTAATTCTAAGATAATGTCCTTTTAGTCTAAGTAGCAATGCTTGTAATGTTTCTATGAATATTAGCCTGCCAAACATTTAGAGATAAAGAGTTCACAGTTCATTTGGAATCTTTGGTTAACCAAAAAGGATATCTGATCACAAATTTAAATTTTGGCACCTTCAATCATGAATTCCTTTCATTTTTCCCCTGGCCCCGCCTGGCATCTCCGCCTCCCAGCATGCACTGCACCAGCGGGCATCCATTAGTGTGATCGTGCCCCGGACCGTGTTCTCACACCTGTCAGAGCGGCCCTTCAGCCGCTGGCACGTTCCCATCGCAGTCCTCTGGTGTGCTGCACACTGTTCCCTCCTCTTGGACTGAAATGAAAGGACTTGTTCTTTTGTGATGTCTTTCTCAGAGTTCGACTAAGTAGCTTTTAAAGTCACTTATTGACAGGCATCGGACCAGCGCTCATTTGAATACCTGTTAAGTCAAAGAGGCCCCATTGTGGTTCCACATTCTTGGAATGTCTTGGTCCAGGCAGTTTCGTCACACCCCACAATGTGGGGAACGACTTTGCCAAGTGAAATAATTTGAGAAGTTTAGCGTAAAGACAAGTTATCAAACTGGAGTTAAAGTGAAATGACTTCTTAAAAAACTTGGCTCTGATATTTGAGCCCAGTATCAAGGCAGTTTTTCTATCAGTTCCCAGTTCTGTAGGTGTTTTTCACTTTTTTTGCAGCCTTGATCATCGGCCACATTATTGTCTCAACCAATTAGGCTTTTCACACTGAGATAGTTTACAAATTATTATACGCCTTTATAGATAAAAAAAAGTGTGATTTGAGCCTTTTAAAGATAGATTCTTTCATTCCCAGGAGACGGTGCACTTATGAATTCCTGCGATTTCCAGTGATATATTTAGCCTAATATAAGGTGCCTTATCCTTGTCTGGATTTGGAAGATCACCAGAGTTAGTTTTTAAGTGAAGCTCCTGCTGCTCTCTACAGATTCCAAATTAAAGTACATGTGCACTTCTTCATAATGGACAGCACCACTGGACATTCCCTCTTTCTATTACATGTTTGTGACAGTGAGGGCAGATAACATACCTCACTCTTTGAAAACAGAATAAAACATTCACAAAGGAGTGGGTTAAATTCTACATCTGGCTTGGTCCTGGTTGATGATTTGTTTTTGTTTTTTTATTTTTTTTTTTGTCTTCAGAACAGTTATAAACAGCATTTCACAAGGACAATATGTCATATGATAATGTATAAATGTGAACCGTGTTGACTCCATAAAGAATTATCACCCAAATCTGTAATTCTCTGTGGCTTTACGGAGCTCTGAAGAGAGTTTCAGTTCATTGTTTAGGTTTCTGGTCCGCAATTTTACAGTTCTTGTTTTCTGTCTTTGCTTTCATAGCAATGTTTTTAGCTCCACAAGGCATCTAAAAAGCTGCTGTTACCTACCTGCTCGCCACTGAAGGGCAGACAGACTCAGTTAGCAACTGCATGGTGAAAAGACTGGTGGAGAAACAGCAAAGAGCTTAATGGACTTTCTCATTCATCTGGTGCCCATACACGTGACTCCAAATTGATGATGATGTTGTTCTGTAACCTGCTGGATGTGTAGTTAAACAACTGTTAGCTAACATCATCTTATCGACTTAAGGGGTGATGGTATACCAGTACTGTACTCCCAACTTGTTTCGACTGCCCTCAAGTGGCCAGAAATAAAGAAAAAAACCTTACTGCAGGTTTAAAGATATGCCATGTGAAGGTAAAGCAATGTATGGACGCATACAAAAGTATGAAGTTTGAAGTATTACCAGAAAGAGATACAGGTCAATTTGACTGAGGGCAGCGCAGGGCTACACGTACACAAAGGCAGAGCAGAGAGTCAAACCCCTGAATAGGATGACATGCACACTCCGCCTGCATTCACACAAATTCTGGAAGGTTGTGCGGCGGTGAAGGCGTCTTTATTTGGGCTTTAGAGTGGCAACAAATAAACAACCAGGTACAATTTCCTAAAACAATATCTGTGAAACTTTAGGAGCGATCTATTTTCCAGATCTTTTAAAATTGACTTAACCACCCCCCCAATTCTGACAATTTCAAGTGTCCTTCTGTAGATTATTCCAGAAAGAAGGATAAGACACTTACAGACCAAGGATAGCCTACAAGTCTTTGGTTATTCATACTCAGACATACAGTATGTGTCTTCACATGAGGTGTTTTAACCCTTCAAGACGGTTAATACACCACTATATCTCTCCTATGGGACTCTTTCATTATTTGTCTTAAGTGCTCTATCCTCTGTAAAGACTCTGGACAGACGCCTATTAACATTTCATGAACTTTGAGAGCACTCTGCTGTGAAGACTAAGTGTCCACACTCACGTGCCACTCTGCTTATGCTCATGTTTGCAGTCGCTCATGCCACTGAGAGGCCTCCTCCGCCTCGTATACTCCCCTCGCCCTGGCTCTGTCCCCCATAGTGAGGGTAAAAATAGCACCCTGCTGCACATAGACAGCCCTCTGTGTTCCTGTGTGTAGGAATCTGGAGATGTGGGGGCTGTAACACACAGGAAATGGCTTTACTGCCAAGCCCGTTACTGCAGATATTTTTTAAACTGGTCAACATGATGGGGTTTTGGGAATGGGAGTGGACAGAAGGGTGTGTTTGTGCGCCTGAGTGGGTGGGTGTGGGCATGCATGTGTCTATGCACGCATGTGTGTGTGTGCAAGTGTGTGAGTGTGTGAGGGGGCTGTTTTTGGCCTTGGAGCTCCTCAAAGGGGCCCTATGTGCTGCTATCAGCCTCTGGGACTTCTGGGATTGGCAGCGGAGCCTAGAAACAAAGCAGTTTGTTCATTTCCTGGAAGGCCAATGAACAAGTGTCTCAGTCAGAGTCCGTGACCAATGGCTGGAGAGGGAAAGAGAGGGAAAGCGAGGGTGTATGTATGTGCATAACTGAGCTGTGTTGAATGGACAGATATTACAACACATTTACATAACATGTGGCCACACTGCTGTTTGTCTGTCGTTAAGAGACAGTTGATTCTTCTATCTTTGGCGGTTGTTTTTCTCTTCTCGTCCAATAATCCCACTTAGAAGGTGTCACTTCCTCCACGGTGCAGGGTACACCATGTGCCCCTTCTTAGGCTGAAAGCGTGGTGTTCATCCGCAAGGACCTGGAGGCAATGAAGGGTGGAGTGGGTGGGTGAGAAAGAGGAGTGTGTCTTAGGTTCAGCAGATTTCTCCTGAAAGGCCTCAGTGCAAGTTAACCCCCAGAGATTGCCCTTCAGCCATATTTGCCTGAGTTTGTGTGTGTGTGTGTTTAGGCTGCAGCGTGTGACTCCATGAACATGCTGATGAAAAAGCTGGATCACCTAAATGAGGAGATCCAGGAAGCCCAAAGCGCTAATTCCTCTTACGGCGACGAGGCGGATGCCGACGAGGAGCGGCAGGGCACCACGGTAAGTCGCAAACATAAAGAAACAACATCTAACAACAATAAATGAACTTAAATGGTTTCTGAATGGAGTCTGTTGGGACTTCTCTCTTCATGACAAGGGAATGCATCAAATAATCTACTGATCCTGACTAACCAATACAGATACTTTATGATAATTACTCAAATGTGATTTATCATCAATGGATCTGACATGTAATGTCTGGTGATTGGGGGATCTATTGGCAGAAATGTTGCACTGCCATTTTTCTCTAGAAGACGAGAACAGACAGACCAAACACTGGCCCTCCGAATCTCCTGCAGGTTCTACTACACATTTGAAAGGGCAGGTTAGGTGAGGGGTATACAGTTGGTTGATATCTGCAACATTGACCACTAGATGCTACTTACATCTACACAGTGGAACTTTAAAGGTGCAGTATGTAAGAATTGACCACATCTTGAATTATGGGCAGCATATCACCAGAGGAAACACTAACGCTAAATGCTGCTAACTGTAAGCTAGTAAGCCCAGGTAACTGTGCAGCTAGCAGTTGTATTAGCTGACTCTGCCGGACTGGGAGCTCCGATCACAGAGAGATTGTTGGTGTTGTTTACCATCAGATTAGCGCCTCTTCAGTTAGCTGGTTAGCATGCCAACTTCAGTAGGTAACCCTCATCCCATTTCCTTACGCTGTCCTGTCTAATAAAGCCACAAAAGCAAACACAAACAAACAAACTAGCAAACCTTGCAGGTGTCATGAGAACTATGTGGTGTCATCAACGCCAGTTTTGTTAGCTAAAAGTAGGAATTTTGGTGGATGGCCTGGCAGTTTAATGTGTAAGTGAAATGGGGAAGCCACCATGGCCAATCGCCTTATCTGCAAACAGACCATTCATAAATCCTAGGACATGATGGAGAAGGGTTTTCTCAATTGTTGCCACTAATTTACTTATATATTGTTCCATTTTTAGACAAAGCTCATAACTTTACAATGTGTGGCCACACACGCTGAGGCAGAATTTACCATCAGTGTACCACACGCATGTTGGACGGGGAGCCTACTCAGTGGAATGGGTTTGCCAGGATTGTCGTCTCTCTCTCGATTTAATATGAGGTAGATTAATTAAGAATAATAGTTTGGATGGTCTCCAAGCCTGTTGTTTTTCCGCCGTTAAAGCCTTTCATAAATCAGGCCGGTTTCTGACTCGTCTGGCATCCATCTGGAAACAGCATTAAACCACAGATACTAAGAGCTGAGCTCAGACCAGCCGACTGTTATTTTAAAGGTTTATTTAACGCAATTTCTGGAGGAGGAACGCAGTTTGTAAACGGCTCCTGTGCTGCGCTCCTCTGCTCGCCTCTCGCAGGGCATTCCAGCTGCCTCATTATGCTCACCAAGTGTAAATCTGGTAACCTCAAATAGCTCTTAAACCAACAGCACAGAACTTGAGGAATTCATATAAAAAGGCTGTATTTAATCAGGCTAATCTTAATCAAACTGCCTGGCAAGCCAAGAAAACAGCAGTAAAACCGACATTTCGCTTCGTCCGTCACACTCTCTGTCAAGTATTTTTACGTGACGAGATAAGACACACAATACAACACGATGATGATTAATAAAAAAACTAAATCAATACAAATGCTCGGTTCAGCTGCCTGCCCTACAGCGGGAGAGGAGGAATGAGATGGTTTATCAAAAAAATGTCAAATATTTATAGGGTCATAAAGATTAAATGAAGCCAGCCCAGAGGGGTAATGCATGACTTTTTTCTCTTTGTGGTAGTAAAAAGGCATTCAGGGTTGGGTGTGAGGCAAAATGATTTATTGTTTAGATAAAAAGAAACTGAATTCAACCGAATTTGGAACGTCCTCTTAGAATCAACACAGTGTCTTTATTCATATCCAGAATGAAGTTTTTGTCTTGCAAGTCACGGGCTTTATATAGAAAGACTGATGATGTAACCTTTTTCTCCCAACAGAATTTACTGATGGCCTATTAAGTGATTCTTCGCTCATTGTCCTGTATTCAGACAATATTTTTTAACCACCAGCTCCTCCACATTCTGCCAGTCATACTTTAAAAAAAGTTTTTTAAAAAAGCCCCTCAGTTCTTCCATTTTAAATTTTTTTGTTATTGTATGTTTTAGCCATGCTATCATCATAGCTCTGGTGATGCCCTTTTGTCCGTCCAAAACTTTGGTCCAGACTTTAATATTTCAGCAGCTATTGGATGGATTCATTTGAAATTTGAAAAACACATCGTTGCCATTTTCGTGCAATCATCAGGTCAAGATTTCTATTTGTTCTATGAGAAAATACTATATGTATTATTATGATGAATCACTGTTTTAAATGTTTTTATATAGGGTTAGGTGGCTTAAAAAGAGTGGAACAGAACATAATAAGTGCTCACAGTAAAACATTTTCATTTCAATTGTGGTCAAAACCTGGAAGATTGTTTAAAATAAACTGACATTTTAGTGTGTTACAGAAATGGGTGTAGCCATATGGATAAATCTGTATATTTTCTTGTGAAGACAAGATAGGAAGTAAACAGGTTGTTTAATAACACTTAATAAAGAGTCAATATGATTAACTAAGATGGACTTGTGATATTTTTTGCATGTTAGCATGCTAACATAAGCGTTTAGCTCAAAACAACGTTGTGCCAGCTAAGTAGGCCAGCTAGCTACAACCTCACAATGCTGCTAGCAGGACTGTAGACTCACTCGTATTTTGATAGATTGATAGATTTCTACTGTAGAAAGAAAATTCTCCCGTACATTCCTGTTGGTTAAATGATAAAGAACATAAAATTTCAAAAATGCTTGTCAACCAAGTCGCCATATTTTCAAACCCTCAGATCAATAGCCTAACTGTTAAATGTAGGCTACAGCGCTTAGCACTCAGATGGAGCACACATTTCAACACCATGGACGTCGCATTTTTCTCTGCCAGGTAATTTACAAAGGAAGCAGTAAGCCTCCTGGAGTTCTTTTTTAATTAAAAACAACTGCCACGTAATGTAGCATGACAGCTAACCATTAGCACACTGAAGCGTCATAGACAAAAATGCATGCCTGTAATTTATTCAGACCAATTCAGACCAATTACATGTTTTTATAATGGGTCAGGTAATAAAGAGTGGAACAGAACATTAGAGGCGGTAAAAACAGGTAACATTGTAATTATCATTTTAATGGTGGTCATAACTGGGACGTCTTAGTGTTTTACAGATATTTGCCAAATAAAGACGTCTGTTCAACATAATTAAGACTGACAAATGTGGAAATAAAGTTTCGCCAAAATTAGAAATTTAGATGAGATACTGACTGACTTTCAGTTTGAGTTGGGGACACAATGTCCTTGATGTTGTTATCTAACTGTGACTGCATAGTTAAAATATTAGCACCATGCCATCTCTATGATGGAAACACTACAGGGTCAGAAAGGGAATTTTCAACACAGTCACTCATTGTACGTTGCGATGAAGGGAAAATGTGTCTCTCCGTGCAGTACTTGATTTGAAAAAAATGCAGTTCACGGAAATGTTTGGCCATTCCTCTTTCGATCTTAGCTACACACTCGCACTGGCACGGCATCCATGTTATCAGTGTGCGACGGGAGGGGGGAGCGGGAAGCACAGCGGCAGGTCTCCCCCACTGAAGTGGGTACAGTAGTTGAGTCGCGAGGTCAAAGCCGGGATGGACTTTCCCATGTTGTCAGTGAGCGGACATTCAGAGGGGACGATGATGGGCTGGGGAATTTTTTCAGAATGCGAGAAGGGCAGACACATCATCAGCAGTGTCTTATATCTTCAAACACTCATCCTCCAACACCAGCTCAACTTAGTACTCCACAGAAACCACACTGCAGACACAGGCAGCTGCTGAAGGGGCAGGTGACATGAAGACAGGGACTGGGGTAAGAGAAAGGGGAGACACAGAGACATTGATATTAACAAACAAGATAACAAATAAGAGGAATAATATTTGTAGTTTAAAGTGAACGTCAGTTGTCTTGACAGCAGAGAGTTTCTCTGAATGGAATTTAAAAAAGAAATCATTTACAAAATGATTGAATTTGTGTTTAGGGAGAGATTTCTGTAACAAGAAGAAATAGGGTTTACAAAACGTGTAGTCATGGTGATAGTTTTATCTTTGTAGAGCAACTGAATTTTATTTTTTGCTCATGCCATTATTTTATACTAAGGTTTAAAGATGCTTGATGTTGTAAAACAGATGTGTGAATGAAAAAGCATCTTATTCCACCTTTTGACTGACTTGTACGGAGGCCCCGAGAGGCCAGTTTGAAAAACGAAATGCTTGTGATCCATTTTGTAAATCTGATACAAATTGTTTTTCTCAGGATAATTATTATTATATTATTAACGATTAATTTTTCAAAACAACCAGGAAAAAAAACAGAATACTTCTTTCTCTTTTGCCTCTCAGGGCTTCCATAGATTCACCTTATTCATAACATTAGCAAACACACTAGCTCTGTAGCTGGAAAAACAGTCTAACCTCTCCTCTCTTGGAGATATTGTTGTATCATACAATTTTCATAAGCAGACAGAGTCATCCTGTTGAGAGCTTTGAATTTTCGTCTTTTGTGCTTTAAGGATTTCTGTTCTTAAAAGTTACAGTATCGGTCAGCTGCCGTTTCCAATGTTAAGAATCAACTTTTTACTTTTTAGCCAAAAATGACAATTACAAGTTCTGAAACAGGGTTGCTTGATGTGATTGAATCTTTAATCTTGTCTCTTTGTCCTTCCAGGGTGCTCCAGCTGTGGGCACGACGGCAAGCCGAGCACTGAGTCAAGATCAAGGAACCTCCAGAGCTCCAGACAAACATGAACCACTGACGAGGCGCCCCTCGCGACCTTTGACCCGCAGCAGACCGCTGACCCGCTCGTCCCTCTCGTCCCCTACACATCTCCACATTCGACGGGTCAGGGTGAGCGAGACTCCCCCTCTGTGGGTGCGTCTGGGACTGTTGGAGACATAACATTTTTTATTTTTCACATTGTTAGTGCTGTCCTCTCTTTAAAAACACACTGACCTCCAATGCCCTTCTCTTGTATTTCATATCTTACAGTGGGAAGTTCCACCCTAAGCTCTTTACAGAAGAGTAAATGTTTCCCTCACTTTCTCTTCTGGCTATTGTATCTTGTCTCCTCCCTCCTTCTTTCTCTATTTGGGCTTCTGTCCAGTCTGCGTGTCCCCTGCTGTTGTGTAAATAAGGTGAAAGTAAAAGGATGAGACAGCTCTGCTCCATCCAGCATGATGCAAGGTCATCGTTGTTCTGTGTCAGCACTGCGGTAACAACAAAAAAACCACCACACATGCTGTAGATATCACTGCTCAACATGCACAACTGTGAGTCAGATCAAGAGAGGGGGAAAAGGCAAAACCAACCTTGTAGATCTCTACAACAGTAACAGGCTGCTTTTTCCTAACATTTCAACCATAACTTCATCAGTGGATAGAGTTTGGTTAGTTGTCATGGATATAGATTGGTTTGCATGCGAACTGGTTACCTTCATACATACTAGATTCGTACTGTTTCTTGGTTGTTTGCAGGGGAAAAAAAGGTGTAGACACCTGGGCTATATTTAGTTGAAAAGTAAAAATGTTAAAACTTTTGCACTTTGAAATATTGTCATTTCATGCTGTTAAAGCAACAGTTATATGCAACCAAGAACTTAAAAAACAACTTTATATCTCAGGTTCCGTATAGATATAGGTCTGATTTCAGGTCAGATTTAGGCTCCCTGTCCTGCTTCCACAACAGTTGTCATGCGTCTGCAGAATCCAGTGGAACATACCTTTGTAAGTGCTGCCAGTAATTTATTGTTCCTGAAGTGTCGGGATTGTTAGCGGAGGTGTGAGTGTGTTGTGTGTGGATGTGTAGGTAGGCACAGAGAGCAGCAGGGGCCGTGGGATCAGACCGATGCTAAGAAGTGGGTTTATTTTTCCCCCAACCGTGACTGATAAAGTACAGCTGTCCAAACTGACGTGGACACACACATACACACACGCGCACACACACACACGTACATATATATCTTAACAGTTATATTTTTTTGATATTTGCAGAAGAAAGTGATTTGGTTTCAAGGTAGTGTGATCTAAAAATGCTGCTACCGCAGTAGCAACTGTATGTCTGCTGACTGACTGGAGTGTATATATTTTTGTAATAAATATAAATATCGATATAACGCCTGTTACATAGTGACGCACATAAAAGCATAATATGACCTCTTTAATATAAGAGTTCCTACTTGATACTGAGATGATGCCTTGTTTGTTTAGTAATTTACAGTATATGATCTCAGGCCCAAGGAAAACCCACAAGAATAATGCAGAATTTCCCGAGTAATTGCAAAAGTGCAGGTGCATTTTTTGGTAAATCCCAGTTTCTGATGTCCTTTGGTTGGATGTGGAATTTTCTTATTCCGGGCACAGCATTAATGATACAATATCTGCGATGGTATGATGTTTCACACGCTGACTGGGAAATCAATCTAGGCTATTTATGTTTTGTCAATTCCCATGGGTTGTGGGAAATTTTAAGAAGTTTGATGTAATCCCCATGACCAGAATCTCTCATTTCCTGTGTCAATATTCAAGCTATTGAACATTTGAGTCATGGGTTGTTGCTGCTGGATTTTACTGTTTCTGGTCTTGATCTTATTTTCTTCCCTCTTCCCTTGTTATTAACTCCCATCATCTATTTTGATGACCTTTCCTGGCATGCCCTGTTTTTCTGCTTGGGATCTTGTCAAATCAACTCTCTCTCTCACACACAGACACACACACTGACACATGCTGCATGAAACATCCTTTCTAATTTCCTCAAATGTAATTGCATCATTTATTATGATTTAAGTCTCTTTTCCTGTAAAGGGACTCCAGTCTCATTCATCGAGTGGATGTCATCCAATCATTTTCATTCTTTTTCACTTTTTAATTTTGATAAAACTCTAGTTAATAGTTAAACAAATAAGCTATGAGTGCTTGTTAGGTTCTCATATGATCATATAGCGTAAACACTCAGGAAATGTGTTTCTTTTGCTTGAACCAGATTTAGAATTTGGGTCATTTTCCCAGCGTGGCTTCTGCTGCTGTTCAGGGAAGCTGAGTCACTGCCTCTGGCTGATATTGAGTTTACATTCTCCGAAGCTTTAGAGTGTTCATGTCAATCCACCTAAGTGTTTGTATATTT
Source organism: Diplodus puntazzo (assembly GCA_963678695.2). NCBI lineage: Eukaryota > Metazoa > Chordata > Actinopteri > Spariformes > Sparidae > Diplodus > Diplodus puntazzo. The sequence continues at coordinate 12,446,783 of OZ023167.1, read as the reverse complement.
TATTGCTTTTGTTTTAGTACTCATTGTGTTTTTCCTCCCTTTTTCATGTCAGGCTGTTCCCAGGATGACGAGTGGGTCAGCAGGTAAGATAAGAGAGAGTGAGTGTGTGTGTTTGTGTGTGTGTTCAGTGTCCATTCAGATGAATTGTTTGCATTCCCGCTTTGGGATAAAACCGGACTTCTGGGAATGTCTCCCACAGGATTCCCAGCCAGAATGTCAAACCTCAACCACCCAGAAGTAATGATATACTGTTTCTACTATTACACACACACACACACACACACACACACACACATACATGCATTGAGTAGACGTACACAACACATGCATATTCAGGTGCATAAACACAGATATGCCGAGGAGCTCAACCAAAAAACAACACAATCATTTTGTGCTTTGAAGTCTTGGTTTGCTGGAATTTGTTGTGTGAAAACACTCAGAAGCAGAATCATCTCTTCTACGGAACAAAAACAGGTTTCCCCTTTTTTTTTAGGTACCTGAAGTAAACAAAAGTCATACTTGACCAAAAAATAAAGGTATCATGTTAAGAAATAGCTTCAGCAAAATTGACAGTGACCCTTATAAATGTACTTAAGTGTAAAAAGCACAAGTAAATTATACATATATTTCCATGTATGTGAATACCAGGGGTCGACTTATTATCAGATCCAATATCCAGCATTGAAGTACATCTAAAATGAGAAATGTCAAGACTTTTACTGAAGTACTGTTCATAGGGGTAACTTACACTTTTACCAAAGTAATATTTTAACACAATGTTACTTTTTTTTTAAAGCACTGTTTTTTTCCCCTTTGTTTTTAAATTCACGTCTTTTCTCTTTTTTCCCTCTCGGACTCAAGTTCCCGGAGAGGGCGATACGAGACTCTGAGGAGATGATTAATGAGTCCAACTCTGACCCCTGTCCGTATCTCTTATCCTCAGAGTGTGTCCCCTTTGATTGACATGCACAGGCGTCATGGCGACTGTCGGGATTGTTTATTTTTGTGTGTTTTTGTCTGCATACGTGTCGTGATGGTGTCTCCGACGTGGCACCACTCGTCAGAAAGGGTCACATTACTGTCAGTGATAGTCCAACGCAGGAGAGGTGCAGTGTGGGTAATGAGGCCCCAGAGGGCCGCCAGGAGGTCGGAGGTGACCCCGCCAGTGGCATATGACGAGCGGGTGTTTTTGAGGCAGCAACATTTCATACAAACACGTCCGAGTGTAGATTAGCTTTGTTGTTTGGGGTTCGGTGCTTCAGATTTGTTTTCTCACTCCAGTGTGTTTATTTTCTCCTCTGATACGAGGAAACACTTTGGCTCCTCGAAAGAGAATTCTGTCCAATCAATCAGTGTCGGGCGGCCTGTGTGGGCCGAGTATCAGCTGTGAGGGGACAGGATACGATATGCACATATCTCTGCTCACATAGCTGACATTCACTCTGAGCTGGGACAGATAAACGGGACATTCCTTTTTTAACAAGAACTACAGTACCTGTGGTCTCGGGCTGTAGGTTTTTGCTATCATCCTCAGCAGCTTTGAGTCTGACTTTCTTCTTGAATGCCAGTTGGTGTGTGTATGAGAGGGAAAGCCCGCCATCTGAGCCTGAGCCAGTAAGGAAAATATTTTAATCCCTGCAAAGATGAAAGGATTTATTGTCAATACATTTTATTCTGAAGAATTAATGCGCAATATCGGAGTATGTATTTTTGTATAAGCGTCTCTTAATCTATGAGGTCGCCTCCATTGCGCCTCTGTTCTAATACGCATGCGCACATTACACATTTAGCATCTCAAACCCACTTCCACACTTGGATTATGGATTATTACAATTGTGTTAGCTCGTTTGATGCTATTGTCTCTTATTTGACCCGTCAAAGGTCTGCAATGTCCGAAACAGAACGTGCATCGTGCAGTTTACATTCAGCCTTTAAGCTCCAGGTTCCAGTCAAACAGTGATGAAGTAGAAAGATATTTGAAGTTAGTTTTAATGAATTTTCTTATTTTCTTATGATGATGACCTGCTGGTAGATTCAGACGTGCAGTAGGCAAATAAAGAAAACTACAGTTTGCGTGACATGCACAATTAAAATGTCATCTAAACGGCTTGTCATATGGGCAGAAATATTCATTTTGGGTCGATGCTGATTTCATTTTAAAGCCTTCATGACTTACAGGTATTATCATGCATCCCTAAATAAAAGTGTATGAATAATTAGGAAAAATCACTTTTCACTTTTCACACACAATAGAAATGACAGTATGTACTTTCTGATGATGAGAGTCATTGTCTTCGCTGTTAAACAGCTAACGTTGCTGATTGAAAAGTAACTGATGTGACTTAGGCAGAAACTGCAACAGATGATGCGATGGGTTAAAGTTTTTATTCGCCAACGTTTAGTCACGTTCACAGACTTCCCTCCCCTCTCTCTGACGTATCATCTGACGTTATCCTGGACATTTTTGTGACAGGCGACCAAATGAAACATGCCGTTACCCTGAACAGAAATGACACTCTGGGACGATGTAAAAAACAACTTGACAAAATACATAACAGAACGTCTCGTAATTTTAATGTAGAATTTTTTCGTCCTATACCTTTAACTTGAGATCAGCCTGTGATCAATACATTTGCTTTTCAAAATAAAACTTTAGTGCAGCATACTGATATAGATTTTTTCCAGCTGTTTTCAGACACACTGATTGTGTTCTACATTGCTTCGGTTAAATTTTTTTTAAAGAAGGACCTCTCAAAGGTATTTCCAAAGAGTGTTGCTGTTTTAAAGCAGCTGACTCAAATGACCTTATCTTGAACCAAACTCACACTGACACACATTCTCTCCACTTTCACTGCAGTCCAGGATTATAAGAAAAACACATAATCCATCACGTTATTGGAAAAAGCTCGGGGGAGGCTGTGGGTAATCTCGACCTATGGCCTCTGAATCCTTTTAGTGTGTCCCTCGCATGTCTGTAATATGTTTTTAATATGTCTGACTGGAGGGATTCGGCTGATTTACGCCGCCGGCAGACACGCATTTTTCTCGAGGCGATGTCACGCTGATGTTCAATCCAAATGTTTTTCCTCTTGTTGTGGTTGTTAATAATTCACACGGTTCCATGACTTTGTCTTTTTGACTTGCTGACAGTGGTTCAGTGAACGACGTGTGTGTGTGTGTGTGTGTGTGTGTGTGTGTGTGTGTGTGTGTGTGTGTGTGTATGTGTGTGTGTATACATGTGTGAAAACCTGTACTGCTGCCACAGTGTGTTATACATCAGATACCTCACACAGAAAAAGCAGTTGGCTCAGCAATTAACTTCCAATAAAGCTTTATAACTTAATGACGGTGGCTTGTTGTGGTGTTAATGTGTGTGTGTGTGTGTGTGTGTGTGTGTGTGTGTGTGTGTGATGCATAGACCCACCAGAGTGCATACATTAAAGGTTTGTGATGCTAGGAGGTCCCTTATTAACTCAGTGCTTAGTCAGTGAGCCTGTGTGTCTGTGTGTGTGCTGCAGCGCTGTAACAAGTCTGGAAGTGGATTTGGCTGCAGTCCCGCTCTCTCCCCGTGTTTCTTCCCTCACCTCTCCCTTTTCGTTTTCCCTCCGTCCTTCCACCCTCTGCTGTCTTTTTTCCGACCCTTCAAACCGTAAGTCGACCCCGCACGGAGATTTATTTTCAATTATAATTGTTTGTTTCCAAGTCTGTTTTCCATCCCGGCTTGTTTTACTGTAACTGTTTGCTGTGTTTTCTTCCGTTTGCATTTGAATCCGCCGTGTTGCTTCCGCTGCCAGATTTTTGAGTGAAAAGGGCGCACACTCAGCACGATTAAAAGTGATAGTGTCTATATGTTTCATATCTGTCTGTGTCTCGTGTCTCATGTTGGATTTTTCACATGAAAGAAGCCAACCGTCTGACGCACACCTGAGTTAAACTATCGGCGTGTCATCGAGCTCTGATAACGACCCATTCATTTGAATCAGGTGTGGCAGGGGGGCCCCCCAAGGACCTGGACTGAAGGACATTGATCTATTATCAGCTTAGTTATCACATCTAAGAACAAAAACAGACATCTGAGGTCCAGCTGTGTTCTCTGTGAGGCATCACTCAGCAACCGGGTCCCACTTGCCATCTTTTTGCAGCTGAGCGACGCGGTGAGGAGTCAGAATGCGTTTAAATGATAGTTCTTACAGCTTCGGTCTTGCTTTAGCAGTTTTAACCATCCTCATATACTTATAACGTTTTTTGCTGAAGAAATATGAGCAGTAAGACATTTGCTTTGAATGAACCACCAGGTAAGCTAATCAAAAAAGAAAGAGAAAACAAGGGCCGACAGTAGAATTTTACAGCTCAACCTCCGGGTTAAGCTGTGGCCACACAGTTCGACTTGTTACCATAATTTTTTGGTGGCACAAAACAAATAGTTTGTACGTTTTGTTTGCATAATCGCCGACTCTGTCTGTCGTATTGTCCTTATAGTGTAATTTTTGGGGTAACTATTTTAATCAGAAGAGTAGATCATTCATTTTTTATGGCTAAACAAACTAAATGAACACACACTCTTTTGTTTTCATGACTGAATAAACTGAATAACAAATAGACCTTAAAGAACAACACAGTTCAGTACTGTTTCACATTGTTTATATTTGGCAGAACTGCCACCTTTCTAGCTTCAAACTGTGATCTGGGGACCTCAGCTTGTTTATTCAGTTATGGAAAAAACAATATATTACTTCATTGATGTTGTAAACATTAAATATGTTTGAATTTCTTCTCCAAAGCTACCTAGTACCTCTTTAACAAGGTGAGGACATAACTGATGGATATTATGGTCAAAGCTACGTGAAATTAAGGGCATTTAATAATAAACCCAAATGATCTTTTCAGTTCATAAACCTGCATTACAGTAACTGATCTCCCTGACCATTTTGAGGAAGTGCAGCATGCTGTAAACACAACACTGACATATTAACACCTTAAAGGAGGAGTAGACTTCCAGCAGATACGAAACGATGCACGCATTCATTTGGAGATTTGTTTGTACACCGCGATGTTCAATTTCCCTCTATTATTAGCTCTGTTTTGGTCTCCTCCAACTTTTAAGGGAAATATCTGTCTCTGTTGCTGCTAAAGGCTCCTCTCTGTTCACCAGCTAGTTTTTAAACTGCGGTTTGGTGCTGCTGATTTGTGACTACACAGCAAATAAACATATAGATATTACTCTTCAGTCTATTATACATGCATCATTTTCAGTACATCAGATTATTTGACCACCGTGGTGATAGTTTGATCGTAAACAAAAACACCACTGTGTCGGACAGCTTGTGTATCTGTCGGCATGTATGTTCGGCGGCGCACATATGAGCGCATATTTGTGTATCGCCTGTACACACTTGTGTGTTTGTGTGTGGTCCCGCAACCCTACACCAGCACGGGGGGGAAAAAGGCTTGAGGAAGGAAGTCGGTCCTTGAGGATGTTCCTGCTAAAATGCTTATTTGAACAACTCAAAACCTCACAATACGTGTGTCGTTCCTAAGTGCCTTTTAAATGAGACCCTCCGCAACGAGGGCTCCTATCAGCGTGTGATCTGCACTCCTGTGACCCGTGGAGTTTCCTCTGTGTCCATTAGCTATTGTTTCCCCTCCCGGCCCTGCCATAGGTCCTGCCGCTTCCATACCACAGCCTGCACCCCGTAGCCCTCGGTGCTCGGCTTTCAAAAACCCACGTCCGTCTCAAAATTCAACATCTACCCCTCCTAATTAAGTAAATCTGCTTCACATAACCCCCACCCCGGTTTCCCCCTATTTCCCATCTGTATCATCTCACCTCCGAGACCCTTGCTTTGTGTCCCCCCTGGCCGTGCTGATAGCCATCTCCTTGCGCAGGTGATCCAGTCCCCAGACTAGGAGGTGGACAATGTCAACAGACTTCTCTGCGTCTGCTGGACAAGGGAAGTTGTTGTTGTTGTTACTGGAGAGTGTGTGGAAGATAGACGTTCACGTTAGCTCCTGACCCACTTTTTTCTCGTGGCCCATTTTTCTGAAAGGAACTGACCAGAGAGGCATTCCTTGACGGCCACTGCAGAAATATTGACAGAGACACCCCGATCCTGTTGATTCAAGCCCGCGTGAGGAGATGGGTATAACCCTGGCTCAATACATGAGCAGGCAAATAAGAGAATAATACAAAAAGAAAAAGCAGTATGTCTTCCACTGTGCTGTGCTGATCAAACTCAAATGTCAGGCAGGAAAATCTGACTGGTTTCCACTTGTCTTTAAGCTTTTAACAAAATGAATTCCAGTTTTTTACTGTTTTGGATTTGGGTCATCTCTTTTCTGGTCTCCAGAGCCACCATCTTCAGTCTTCCCATGCTCGCCTCCTTTCTTGCTGAATCTTTGCTGGCTTTTCCCTCAGCATGGAGCACCTGTCAATCACACGGTCTCTCTGATGTATCAGAGTCAAAGGTCAAGTTAACAGCATGGCCTTCTGAATACTAAACACAGCAAGTTTCATGTTGTCAACTTTCACTTTTAGCTGGATCTTGAATATTTTTGTGTTATTCCTCCAAAAGAGCCTGAATTTTATCAATGTTTTCTGTCACTGAGACTCTCCTGCACTGTGATAGTGTCACTGCAAGTGAACTGACAGTATGTGGCTGCATGTGCATGCAAGAAAGTGGGTTGGTGAGTTCAGTCTGATCAATAATTGAATACATCATGTGATCAAACAGTGACTCAAATCATCTTGTGCAACCCTCTCTCCCAGCTCCCTTAGATTTGCATGTGTGCTCGGCTACCCTCTTCCCCTCCCTCCTCCTTCTCCTCCTCCTCCCTGCTCATTTTTCTCCTCTTCATCCCTGCCACTCTCTCCCCGGCCTCTGTCTTCTATTTTCAGCAACACTCAGTCATTCAGGCCAAGCTGCTCAGCTCGCTCGACTCCAATGTTTGAGAAAGACACGCGCACGTAACCCGCCCAGACTTATGCAGCCCGTCGCCTCGACCGCCGCTCGCTTGAAACGTCGAGGTGCGCAGCAGTCAAAACCAGACAAATGTGGGATCCAGACAAGACGGAGCATCGTCTTCGACTGGCAGAAGAATCCAGAAACATTTCTCATCTTGTGAAAGCAGCTTGTTACCTCGAGTGAGCACCAGCAGCCTGCTTAAAGTGGAAAAAAACCTCCAGATTAAATGAAACCGTCGAACAGATGGCACTGTGTGACCTTGACCTAAATTCCTAGCTCAAACTATCTGTTTGTAATGATCCTTGAGAGCACACACACACACACACACACACACACTCACACTCACACACACACACACACACACACACACACACACACACAAACCTAATCATCTTACTATGAATCACATAGCAATTCCATATGTTGCTCACTTCCTCAAAAAAGATGCAGGATCCAAATCACAACTTCTGTTTATGTGTTCACTCATGTTTACGTTCTTTACCATCGGGAACTTCAATTTAAGTGAAAACTTTATATTCATACCATAGAACTGTTTCTATATGATTAAAGAAAATGACAGAGGGGTAAAACTACAAAACAAAAAAGCTAAATGAAGGAAAGTTGCCAAGACTGATTATTCTGATTATTCCATCCACAAAACCGCTCCCTTCTCCCCACACGCACTAGCTCGGTTTAGAGTCATGAGACATGTCGAATCAAAATTGCACAGTCGGTGGAGTTTCTTTAGTTTAATTTCTGTTTTTACATCCCTTTAAAATCATCAAAAATGTACTCAACCTGCTTTCATGTTGTCCATTTCAGCCGCTCTTCCATCTTGAGTGAGATCGTGAGCTTTTAGGTCATGATGTAGAAACAACAAGGAAGCCACAAAGAAGATGACTTATGTTTTATTGCTCTTAAACATGTTGATAGCTGTTTGAAGTTTGAAGCTTCATATCACAGGGCGATTTTGCCCCAGACCCAGTACTTTCCCCAAAACAACTAAAATAACGATTCACCTTACTTGTTATCGGGGGTTAAACACATAGTATGTAATGTCTCTCAATCAGAACAATACAAAAGACATAGGAATCGTGAGATAATGGGAATTGTTGTCTTTGCTGTTAAACAATCCTCCTTGCATTTCTGTGTATGTGATGTCAACGTTGGCAAGTTGTGCACCAAAACTTTCTCTGGTTTTCCGAGATGTTTTTCCCCCACGTGACGTGGGGATTCACGTTAGTGCTGTAATGATATCAGACGCCTGCTATACGAACAGATTCATGATAACAATGTAATCGGGATATATACTGACATATATACTGACAATTCTGGGGAAAAAATGCTCACCTTTTAACTTCGTTTGATCTCTTTTTGCAATAAATAATATCCCATTATCATCAATAGTATCTGTGTATCACGACAACCCTCGTTCACATGACTTTTCTCAGTCAGGAACTCGTTTTCCCAATAATTCCAACACCACATGAACGCCCTATGCATCTTCTCACGGGCCGTTTGTGCTCATTTGACCTCGGATGACCTGACAGGACGACAAGGGAGACTCTCTACCTCCTCCCTCTGCTCCACCCTCTCCTCCTACTCCTCCTCCTCCTCCTTTCTCTGCCTCTAGAAGACAGCAGCCTTCTCCAAAACCAGCCCCGTCCATTTCTGTAACCACTGCGAGATCTGATCGCTCTCCCGGCGGAGACGCCCATGCTCTGCTGTGTATTTGTTCTGAATATCTGATCCCGGGTTTCGGTCCAGAACACGTCCATTGTGCTGCTTTGATTGGCCGTTTAAATGTGTTAGGTGGGTGTTTTGATTGGCCGCCGCTGTGAGACAGTGTTCCTGTGGCGTTCTCCCCGCCCGCTCGGGGTGGACGTTGACCTCACGGTGCAGCTTACCAGTCCACATCTCACAGCCCTCGACATCACAGAGGAGGAATACAAAACTAAACCCTGGTAGTTTTCCCACAGAAGTGTTTGATTTCTGACCTGCGGCCTCCTTCTGTCTCACTCTTTCAGTCTCTTCACCCACAATCCACTCTGTCTCTATAGTTTCTTTAAAATCCAGTTAGTCCTCTTTAAAAGTAAAATCATTCTGTAGTGTCCCACATTACTACAATTACCTGCTGCTTTCTTTTAAATGAAGATCGAGATCTAGAGAATCAGTTACTTTTTAGCAACTTTGGCATTCCATCTCCACCAATCAGTCCTTTTGTGTTTTGTGTTGCTTATCAGTATCCGTAAATCCGTAAATGAATAAGCAATATGACCATTCAGTGTTTCTCTGTTATAATTAGCTGGCTAATTTTTGTGTTAGAGGTCACTGTTTGCTGAGCTAGTAGACATCCATTGATGTTATGATTCCTTGCTCACTGGTAAAAGTTATACAGTCACAGATTTTCTCCTTGGAGGGACACTCTAACGATGTATTTTGGGTAACGTGCAAACGTTAAAGGTGCATTATGCAACTTTTTTATGGTCCTTTTTAAACAAACGGAAACAGAGCTTTTGATACAAGAAAAAGCAGTTTACAAGAGCTAATGTAATTTTAGATGTAGGAAGATTGTAGTATTGTTGCATTGTTGATTAATCTGTTAGTTGTTTTCTTTGTATTTGTGGGGTGAGAAAAACGTCAACAGTTGAAAATACCGGACCAAAATTACACAGTTCACCTTTTAAGATCAGGCGTAAAATAAGTTTCTCTTTTTAAAACAGGCAGTGGATAAATAAGAATAATAAATTCTGCGTCTTCTCAAAACATTTTAGATGAACTTTGCAAAATGTTTCAGGGCATCTTCTTTTACTGCCTATGCCAGTGAATTTAAAATTGGACTATATATCAGAAGTGAATGTTTAAAGGATTTAAGAAAAACTGCAGTAAATGTCAATTCTGCTTAATCTTCTCGTTCTCATAGTTATGTCAGAGTGTTCTTATAATTAAGTAAGCTGTGCCTGTAGGTGGCTGTGATAATGTGCTAAAATCCCTTAATCCTGCAGCCCACACACGTTTGCACGGGGGACACGGGTCACAAGGTAATGTGTGCATAAGCAAGCTGAGCACACATGCATCCACTTATACGTTTAGCGTATTCGTGATTTGGATTCGTGTGGGTTTGACTTTATTTATTTGCGTTTCACGTCCGTACACAACATTGTGTGTTTATGCGTCTGTGAGCGTCAGGAGAGGCTTGTTGTCGTGCCGTCGCTCTGTCTGGTACCTTCGGGGTTTTCTGTTACACTTCGGTTCTACGCTGCGTTTCATGATTGTAAAATAATGCCGGTGCGTGTGTGTATAAGTTATGACATAACATCTACCAAACGCACGCAGTTGTACAAACAACGTGTCAGAAAATCAAACAAATGCAGCAGCAATCTGTCACACAGACCAGGTTTTCCTTTTCTGTAATTATGTTTCATAAATAAAAATCTGCAGGCAGGCTCGTTCTTGAGAAAAATGACTGGAACCGTACATATATACGATTATAGATGAAATATAGTCATGGAAAGAGAAAATCTCTTCCTTCTACCCATACTATGGATATACTGAATAGAATAGAAAGAGACTGAGAAGCGTTCCACGAAACACATTAAACCCTTCTGCACCTTTTGTCTGAAGGCTCAAATATTCCTGTTGCTCTAATCAGGGCTGCAGCTACTACACTATCTTGATGTTGTGATTTTAAAACATAAAGCCACTTCGATCTGAGCTCCCCGGTCTAAGTTTCTACAAGACTCTGAAACTGTGCTTGAGGGACAGAGCGTCGTCCCTTTAAAAAGTTATTCACTCTCTCTGTGTTTTGGTGATGCTTGGTCACCACAAAACCGGCTTGAGATGATCCGACACCCTGTAAAGAATAATGTGGTTTTCCTGTAATAATAATAGCTGGTTTTGGTCGCCACAAAAACGGCTGGAAATGTCCCCGCGGACTCTCGACGTGGTCGCCTGTCTGGAGGCCTTGCGGCTTGTGTTAATGCCACAGCCTTCCCTTCCACCTTCTGGTGTCAAAGTCAGCTAATGAGCATTTAATGTGAACGTGATGTGCCACGTTTGGTACAAATGTCGACCTTGGAACGTGCCTGTGGTTTGCACAAACTTCACCTGCTAACATCCTGGTGACCGGGCTTGCCTTGTGTCCATCTGATCCATTCGGGAAACGTCACATTCTCACCTGTAAACCTAAGTGTGTGTTGAAATAGGGTCCCTGTTTGTGTCTTTCTTTACGTGGTGGTTCGTCTTGTACCTGTGCATAATTCATTCCCACACAGTCTTATTCCTGTCGCATGCACTTATCGTCATCTTTTCAGAGCTGTCTTTTCTCCTCCTCCACATGAATAACGCTCTCCCCCTCCAAATATCAGCCTCCGCGACGGCATCCAATTCTTTAAAGGGATTCTTGGCCTCGTTGCACACAGATCTAATGCTGTGTGCCTGCGTATGTCGAGGTCTCTTGCCAGCTCTGGATCCCGAACCCCATGAATAGAGCTGATTCAACTGTTTAATCTGCTCGCCTCTGTTGTTAACCTCTGATCAATAACGAGGCTATGAGGGAGAAGCTTACCCTTGAGGAGGTATTGAAAATGTCTCATATTTGAGCAGAGCTGAAAGCATCTATTCATTGATTAGCTGATTGACTGCCCAATGTGATGATATCTTTCAGGTTTGGACAGTTTGTCGGGCAAAATAAGACTTTAAAAAATGTCACTGTGGCTATAACAGATCTTCAGGAGCGTTTTACACCCTGCATTAGTTAGATTAACATGGTAAATGGGGAAACTGAATATTTCAGCTGCACATATTAAGTTTATTTCTGGTAGTTTTCAGGATGTTTTCTCTCTAAAACTCAAATTAAAAAAATATCTGTATGTAAATGATGAACCGTCTCATATGGTAAGTAACATGCAGTGCGACTTTCATCCTCTTCTTCTTCTTTCGTTCCTTCTCCTCTCAGCGACTGATAGTTTCATCAGTCTCTTCCCCGTGAACCACTTTCCCTCTCATCATTGCTGACTGCCAGTGCCACCCATCAATCTCACCCTGGTCTCAGCAGTTTAACGCAGGAATATAAATCACCGGGTCTACTTCCACAGCTTGACTGTCATCGGACACCAGGCCACAGCAGAGCAAGGCAGAGAAAGTGGGGCTGTGAACTCCAGCCTTCCTCTCCAACGTGTGTTTTGAAACTGTACGTTTGACTGAGAACTGTAGCAATCCCATTTTTGGAGCAAAAATCCCCAAAGTGATTATTCATAGCCCCATTTATGGCAGTGACCGGTAAAGTGGTGTTTGGTGTCCGGATAAGTGCAGGATTCTGCTGACTGCCCGGGATGTTGAGCGTGTTTCAACAGGCCCAAAATGTCGAATCAGGGCCCTCTGCTCGTGGATCCTCGCTGACCTGGAACTCAACACCCCAAACGGGACATCCGACGGTGTCAGGCGGACGGCAGCTGAGGAGGCATCCCGGCCGGTCTGATCACTCTGTCTGGCATTCCTGGGATAACACGGGAGTAACTCAGAGCTCGGAGAGAAATTCCCGAAACTCTCAACCTGTCAGACGGGTGAATGACACACAAAGAGAGGGGGACGGCTCAGGCGGTTGATGCCCGTGCACTTTCACCCAGGTCGTCAAGCAGACTGTGAAGGTGTGTGTCGAGCATGCTCGCCTTTTATCTTTGGTTAAAGGATAAGTTCACTCAAAAATGAAAGTTCGTAATGAAAGTATTTACCCTCATGTTGATGGAAATACACCAATACACCACTGTGCTGCCCAGAATTGGAACTAGGTGGTGTAATCTTTCCTTGAATATCGATCCGATCCTCGCTCCCATTTGCACATGAGCCTATGGGAACTATGCCTGAGCACTTCACTTGTGCAGTTAAAGGGAAAAGGCCACTTTATTCTGGATTCCTTTGTGTGTTTTGTTGTGTTCCTCTCACTAAAACCACTTTCACATCGCAGAAAGAGATCTCCAATGCGGCTATGATTTATAAAATCACCACCATTTACTGTATCCAGCATCTGAAATGTGAGGATTCGCTGCCGTCCCCTGTGTTCCCGTCATTACAAGTCACATACATTTTTGTTTTTCTGCCAGTTGATGAGACAAAAATGATCAATATTGCCGGTGGCGGGACAGGACCGGTGCCCCCACCCCGGCACGCCCGTTGCTGCAGTTGCCACCCTGTGAAAAAGGTCACACTTGTGAGCGAATGAGCCGGGGATGCTCAGGCGAGCTTTTCCAGCACAACTCAACTCTGTGTGCGCGCTCGTATGTGCGGCATGACTGTGTGTTATTAGTGTGTATCAAGGGTGGACTGAAAGGGATCCTTGTTTGGGTGTGTGGGTGGGAGAACATGTAGTTTTGATGTGTGTGTGTGTGTGTGTGATTGAAAGAGAGAGAGAGAGAGAGAGAGAGAGAGAGAGAGAGAGAGAGAGAGAGAGAGAGGAGGGAGAGAGAGAGTGTGTTAGGGGAGGGGAAGGGTGGGGTGAGGGGGGGACACCGCCTCTCACATCTGGCTCTCCATGTCAGAGACTCACATGAACAAGTTATGCCGAGGCACTGCTGCACCTTCAGGGTGCTGAGGAGGAGAGGAGAGGAGAAAACAAGCCGGATGGACTGATTCTTTTCGTTTTTTTAGTGGGTCTGGATTTTGTGAACAGGACCTCATCCGCCTGCGCTGGTGCAGGAAGGTGACGCAGCGTTAGAGGAGCTTTCACACCAGGTGAAGCGGTGACGACCATTGCGGCACCGCAGCAGCAGCAGCAGCAGCAGCCGGAGCCGCCGGGAGCGCACTGGAATAAATAAATAAATGGACTGAGGAGGAATAACGGGTTGCTGACGGAGCGCCGCATGTTTTTTTGTTTTTTGTTTTAGTATTATTATCATAGTCAGGGAGTGAATAATGCCTCCACCGCAATGACAACCCAGCGGAGGTCTGCCAAGCTTCAGCTGCGGCGGTCGATCAGCGAGCAGCTGCGGGACTCCACGTCCAAGGCATGGGATCTGCTGTGGAGGAATGTGCGGGAGAGACGGCTGGCAGGTCAGAGAGCCAAGTGGAAGTGAAACTTATTGTACTGTTTTAATTCTCATTCTCGACTGACGCGCGTCTGTTAAATAGATCTGTTGCGGCGCGATTCGTGAACTGCTTCCTTTAAGACATCCCGTTGTGTTTTTAAAAGAAAATCATATCAGGGTCGGAAAATGGATTTTTGTCCGCGTTTTTTTAATTTTTATTTTTTACAATTTTAAACAACTTCGCTGATGATCAACATTAACAGGGGGATCAGAGGCAGAAGTTAATCTCGCCGTGTGTATCCTCTGTGTTATGCCTGTAGCGTCATGCGCAGCGCGCTCGCTGATATTTTGGGAAGGTCATTGTCAAATATAGTGCTCCAACCAGCGCAGGCATGTGCTGTGGACAGGAGTCCAGCTGGGTGGTGAGGGGGGTTCAGATGCCAGTCAATCAGCATTTGTTGTCCCAGTCTGCGGATTTGCTTATAGAGAAAGCGAAAGGGGGGGGGGTATATTTTTGGGGGGTTTTAATCAGCGGGGAGTCAGAAAATATTCTCCATGCGCGCCAATGCACCAAGTTTGTGGAGGGTCAGCGGGTTTGCTCTATATTTACAGTGGCCTGGACGCGCAGGGTTGGATGTCTCTCTCTCTCTCCCTATGTAGAGAGTTGCATCTGTCTCCTCGCTTTAATGTAATTATCAAGATGTCTGCCTCTTAAGCAAATTAAGCGATGAACATTCCCACATTCAGCACCCCGCAAACTCAAAATCAGTCAATGCCACAGTGCCTGTCAAGTGCAGAGCGCTGATAAATCAGTTGTGTGGCCAGGCCATAGGCCACAGAGCCATTGTTGAGCATCATTTTCAGTATTGCATGATGGGTAATTAACAATGAAGAAGATGCTTTGTGTTCACATTCGAGTCAAATGGAGCATCCGGGCGCACCTGCTACCCCTCCCACCCCCACCCTTCAATTTCTCACCCCTTAATCCTGTCCTCAAACCACACAGCCCCCTCCTACACCACCCCACCCCCACTGCTTAACCCATCGGCTCACGAGGCACACAGTTCACATCTGTCTGGATCAGATTTTAACGGGAAGGGGGGAATCCTTGAAATGTGCACATGTGGCCTCTCCGTTACGCAGAGAAGATGGCATTTTGTATGTGGATGTGCACGTTGGGAGCCGATCAGATGTTTTGAATCTCAAAACCGAGAGGTGGATTTGCGAGAGACGGCTGTTGGAGCAAGAAATAATGTGAAAGAGCAGGCCTACGTTTCAAAATAATGCACTGGATTTGTCTGAAAACTAAAACAAATGGCAATAGATGGTGCTTTAAGGACAAATGCACACACAGCAGAGCAGGGGGTCCAAGAAATCACAGAGATCAGCCGACACAATTCAAGTCCCCACTGCGCGTTCAAGTGGATTCGATTGTGTTCACGTTTCCGTTCAATCATCCGAATGCTGTCGTGCATGTGTGAAAAACTGAGGGCGCATAATAGCACTTGGATTTAGCGGTAATCCCACAGATTTTTAGGTTAGCGGTGGGGGTTGGAGCTCCCTTTGCGTGCAGGATTTGAGGGTCTTAGTCGCTTCGGTGTGGGAGGTGTTGGCGAATGTGCGGGTGTGGGTGAAAAAAAACACAGATGCAGGTAAATGAGTTCAAACCTTTACCTTGAATCATCTTCGCGCGGCTATATCAGTTCGCCACCTGCGGCTGTCTTTCACTGCTGTCCTGTAAATACTCGGCTAGCTACTCGGCTGTGGCTCTGAATGCTTTTGAAGACACATTCAGAGGTGGCTTTGTGCTTTCTTAGGTAATCTAAAAGCCGTCCCAACGAAATTTAGGTTTCATCTTTGGTTAAAGCCTTTACATACCTTTCATAAAGGTAACCCGATCACCAGAATCATTGTTGGGAATGTCTCTGAGAATCACAGATCACAGATGTTAAAACTTTACTTTTGGTTAGATTTTTTTCATGTTATGTTCTCTTTGCTTATGTTCTGGTTACATTCAGGTACAAAAACGACTTGGTGAGGGTTGAGAAAAGATAATTTTTTTAGTACCCGTTTGTGTCGCCACAGACACGTTACGAAAACTTCCCGACGTCTCGCATGAAACCCTTGCTGTCTGGGTCAGTTTTCTCAGACTGTCATCGGTATACTGCAAAGCACCAAAATGCTCAGCTATGGCATTGACAGCTTATTTTGTTCAGGATATGTCTTGTATGATAAAAAAAACACTATCTGGACAGGCTGACAAGGTTAAAAACCTGATTTTCATTGGAGGGGGGGTCTCTTACAAATGTTGAAACGCTATCTCATCCCCTCCCCCTTCCGACATGAACGTCAGACAAACATGTACACTATGTGACACATATGAAACGTACGCATTTTTGCAGAAAAAGCAAAAATGCCAACATCTTATTCTGACGACTGGGCGTAATTCATCTGTGTTAACAAGTAATCGCTATAGAGCTTCAGAAATCTGGAGCAGACATTTGAACACGTCACTTTGATGATTGATATGATTTAGCCCGCTCCCCGCACATTTCAGATGTTTCTTTTTTTATCTCTATTGCGCACATGTGCGACCTCAGATGCTCAGGAATGGGCTCCCTCGGCTCTATCTAAGTCCGTAGGTTAAAGATTAAAGGTGACCAGGCTTTGAAAGTCAGAGCCCTGAAGCCTGGAGATACTGACTGCAGAGCTCAGGCTGGTTAGTGTCATCCTTTGGATAGTTAAAAACCTCCCAAAGGCTTTTTTATAACGAGACCTGCAGCCTTTTTCCCATCTATACTCTATTGCTGGTTCCTTTTCCACATCTGCTTTTATTTGTGTTTTGTGACTGGTATCCATAAAACAACATATTTCGCATGGCATAGATTTTCAGTAGAAAATTTTGCTTATGGGTATTTTGTTTTATTGGGGATATTTATTCAGGGGTGTATTTATATGTTGCACCCTGTCCTCGAGCAAAGGTTTGGTTTCATTATAAGAAGTGCGAGAACATGACAGCCCGTTAATGTCCATAGTGGAAGTTTATCATTTCCTTTCCTTTTGGCTGAGCTAAGCACAAATCCATTTGATTAAAAAAAAACACGTTTTTGCATTCTTAAAAGACAACTAGACAATTCCCCGCCGGGGAATCGCAAGAGTGGGCTGTGCGCTTTGCCCCGTGACAGACAAAAACTACGAAAGCTAAAGCAAAAGTTGAATCCCACGTTAATAATTTGGACTTTTATCTACATTTTAAAGTTTGAATGGTGTGTCTCGGTCAAAGTATGCCAGAGATGTCGATGTTTGAACTCTTCCTTTCGATCCTTTAACCTGGTCTCATTCACTTTGTGCGTGTGTGTTTGTGTGCATGTGAATGTGTGTGTGTGTGTGTGTGTGTGCATGTGTGTCTGTCTGTCTGTCACTCTCTCTATGGGCCCAGCTGATCTCGGTTGCTAGGTGACGGTTGGTGAGGGCCCGTAGCAACGGCTGTCCCAGGCTGATTTGAGACTGATTTCTGCCTCAAATCTAGGACGTCAAACTAGTGCTATTTAGTCAAAATCATACATGATATCGGCAATTTTTTTTCATGATCGAGCCAGAAAGGCCTTAAAGAAGACACTCATGAAGTTTTGTCGTCCTAGCTTCAGGAATGTGGAAATACGAGCGAGTTTAAAAAAGGTGCAGTTTGGAAGATCCTCCTCCCGATTTACATTGGAGTGAATGGGACTGTTGAGAGCTACTCTTGTCGGTTAGAGACAGTTAATTCAAAAACCGTAAATCCTACCGATAAAGTAGACACATTGAGAGAAAGAAGACACGTGTGGCTACAACTCTGGAAAATATCACTGTTTTTGAGTGACATTTGTGGCCGGGATCATGATGTAAACAGAAAATAGCAGAGGAAAATTTTGAGTTTCTGCCACTGTGTCAGTTGGCTCTCTCACTCTGCTGCACGAACATTCCGCCATACACACTCATTGAAAACCCTGAATTCTTCCAAAATCACTCACCATCATTAAGGGGTCAGAGTTTAAAAACTATACATTGTAGGAAAAAAGTTCAAATACAACTCAAATAGACAAGACTCGTGTCTACATTTTAAAGTTTGAATGGTGTTTCTATGTGAACGTATGCCAGAGCAGGAGATGTTTGAAAAACATCGCAGATTTGCGACTTTTTTGACCTCGTCCCATTCATTCCTTATGGGAAATTTTTCGCAGTTTTTCGCGTCTTACGACGCGAAAAATGTATATTCTGGTGATGAAAATAATAGCATACCGAGTCAGATCGAGCCGCACGTTTTGATATATAATTTGTTTGTGTGCGACCAACGGTGTGGGACAAGTTAGCGACAGAAAAAAGGAAGGAGGATGAAAAATAATAAGAAGACGCGCGGTGAATATCAATAGTGGGCTGGCGAGCACAGCCCACTAATTACGCATGATACATTTGTAAAATCATAACTATTGATTATGTACAGCCATATGTCTTGATCAACCTCTTACCATGTCTAACTGTGTAATAGCCCCGCTGTCTTGTTTTGCCTCCCCTCCCCTTGAAAACTGTGGTTTCGCTTTCAAAATAAAGGCTCCAAAACTGCTTGGTTAGGTTTAGGAAGAGACTGTGGTTTGGCTTTAACTACGTCCTTAAAAGATTCACCGTTGACTGTTGGCTTCACACAGGATTCACAGCCTGGTTTCTTGGGAGATGGTCCTGTGACCATCCCGAACTTCTTGCTTAGACCCACTTTTGACCTCTTTAAGCTATTTTCCTTCTTTGCTCCTGTCATATCACCCCCTGCTGGTACTGCACTTTTTCTTAACACGTGTGCATTTCTCACGGCAAGGCGAGGAAAACCACGACACTCACATGAGCTGTCTTGACGTTGACCTTGCAGATTTTGTGTTTCAAGCTCTAAGAGGAAAAAACTACTGATATTTATAGTTAGTTGTCATCGATCAGGACTTTGAGTCTTTAAAGATCTGGACATGGGAGCATCGCCAAAGATGACTTTTGTTTCTGAATTTATTATTTATTTATTTATTCATATTTCCTTATTTCATCCCACTGATTCTTGTCGTGCTCCCATCTTTGCCACCTTGCTTGTATGATTCACCTTTACTGTCACGTAACTGTAACCAGCTTTTAGTTTTGCCTGTTCAGTTTTGGCCAGCTGTAAGTGAGACGGAGCGATGGATATTATATTACTGTCTCCTTACTACAGCCCTGCCCCGTGCCAATCCATTTACACACATCTATTTAGCTCAAGATCACGTTACTGCGTCAGGCTGCTGGTGCCCGGCGTCAGTCAGAGGGTTCACTCACCCGTCTGCGTCGTGTTTTGGGTCTATTTTCTTTTCTCACTTAATCCGCTCTAACATTAAAAGTAAACATTGTCAGTTCACACTTCCTGTTTTTTTCAGTGAGACATTTTGGAGATAAGTTGTGATTGTTTTTCCAGATTACCTCAAGAGGGCAGTCTAATCAAATCACAGTTTTTTAGATTCCTCCCTGGCTTGTGAGTGAGCATTAATATCTGATACGTGTTCACCTCTCTGAAAGCGTTTGACCTGCAGGCTGAATCTCTCTGCTGTACAGTTATGATGAGATCAGGTGCCCGAGTGTGACTGCTGACCTGAATTGACTTTGCCGTGACCTACTTTTCCTGTACGCCCCCATCAAACTCTTAAGTGCCCCCCCCCAAAAAAATGAATTAAAATGACCCCCTGATATCCTCTAGTCCTTGCAAATCACTATTCTGCCAAACTAGGTCAAAGTATGAGCTCCTCCTTCACTGCATTCCATACATTTATCCTCCAACTCATTCACTGTATGGCAACATTCAGCTGCACATTTCAGACATTAGCATAGAATACTACAACTGCTACGTAACTGTTGTTTGACAGATGCTTCGGCGATCAAGAGGGACCTGGCGTGGAATGTGGGAGATCTTTGTAAACTAGATCATTCAGTGTTACAGTTCCCTATTGTGCTACTTTATACTTCTTTATACCTACAGCCAGTTAATTTGCAGATTAGAATTTCACATAAACGCACATTAAATAAAAGCCATTACGCTGATTTCAGCTCCCTCATATTCGGATTTGTTTTGGTCAAAGAAAACAATATAAAAACACCTCTGCAATGGTTTTTGAATATTCTATGAAGACATTTCTCATGCTACAAAATACGCACATATACTATGGCAGCGAAAGTGGTGCGTGAAGAGGAGTTTTCATTCGTCTCCTGGGGGTGTTTTTATATGAATGTCACCTGTGATGTCGACCAATTTAAGTGTTGGTATCCTTGCTGAATGTATCTGGATGTCTCTGCAATATCAAAGAAAGAGTGGAAAGCAGTATAAGGGCAAACAGAAAAGAATAGTAGTTTGCGTGTGGTACAGCTCCTCTGGGTGACAACTGGAAAATGTTCAGGGTAGCAGTACGTATGTGAAAGACGCTTAGAAATAGTCAGCAGCTCCACGAAAAAGACTTTTCCCCTCAAATTCTCAGATGGTTTCTCTTTAATAGCTATTGAGGCCGAAAGAGGTCAAATTATCCAACATTTAATAAAAAAAAAATTCAAGAGTTGAGAAAAATCTGGAAAATAAATACAAATTTGTGAAAAGGAACTTGGTCTATTCTTCTTTTCTACCTGATAAGTTATTTCATGACTTGTCAGATTTATTGTGGGAAATGGCCCATTGTCTAGGTTGGAAACCCCTGGACTGAACAAAACCTGCCTGTCAAGATAGCCACATTATTGACTTATCATACATATCTTATCATACATGTATTATCAACGTATTGATATATGGACACAACCTAAAGAAAGACTGTTCCAAAAATGTTACAAAAAAATGTCTGCTATGAATCAAAAGTTCTGTCCTCTTTCAAAGGGTGTACTTGCGTTATTATGATATTACATTATCAATAAATCAGTGGCATGAAATTATCTTCAAATGACAATAGAGCCAGCATCTTGTTATCGGAAGGTTGCTGGTTCGATTCCCCTGGTCTGCAAGAGTCCTTGAGCAAGATACTGAACCCCAAACTGCTCCTGATGTGCTGGTCAGCACCTTGCATGGCAGCCTCCGCCATCAGTGTATGAATGTATCTATGAATTACTGTAAGTTGCTTTGGACAACAGCATCTGGTTAATGTACAATAAATATTATTTGTTGCATTTTTTTCTGGAACAATTGATGGTCCTAAAAAAAAAGTTGTTGTGACAGGCCCAACTGTAAAAAAAGAAGTTCAAACTAGCCTCATCTGGAACAGCTACAATAGTAAAATGCTGCTTCAATGTTGTGTCAACGATCTAATAATAACTTAGGTCAGAATGAGCACTTTAATTTTGATCCTTTGATGCACATTTTGTTGTTGGGATCAGTTATGTGACATGTCATGTGGTCTGAGCTCGGCGGTGTGGATTAAGAGAACTTTTCTGAATGGCATTACAGTCCTACTCAGCTTTAGTAACAATAGGTTTTCTCCTACATACATTCCTCAGCACAGTTCGTGACTCGTGCACCCCCACACACTCTCTATTGTTCCTCACTTTCCCATTTCACTCTGGCATACAGCTGCTGGGAGAGAGTGTTTTTCCTCTCAGGCATACTCTCATCTCCCATCCCAGATATCCCCCTTTCTCACACACCCGTACACACATTTGCTCGAGGCATGTACCAAATTGTGTCTCTGGCACAGCTTCAGGAAGCAGTTTTCCCTGAGCTCTCATGCCATTGGCTTCTGGTCATGTGAGCAAAGGAAATAACTTTTGTGAGTTTGTGAGACTTCCTCCGATCTCAGCTGAGAAGTGAGCATGTGTGGGTGTGTCTGGGGAGAACAAGGTCTGTCATCTGAGTCAGGTGGTGTGATGCAGCTTGTGTGTGTTTGTTCGGCTGTGGTGAGTTGAAGGGAGGAGGCGGGCGGGCTGGCGGGTGGGGAGCTGATTTGGCTTCCAGTGAGGGCATGTTAGAGGCAGGAATTCGGGAGGAGGGCTCACACAGCGACTCATCAGGGTGAGAGTGGAGCGGGACTTCTAGGTTGGGTGAGTGTGTTATGGACCATTATGGATGATGTGGACGCTGCAGCAAGCATGGACAGTACAAACGGAATAGGAACTGTCCTACAAGAGGACGTTACTGGGGGAGTTATCATAAGACTGACCGTCGCTGACAGTGTGGACGACACAGAGAGTGCTGACACCGTCTGTTCCGAGGCCAGCGTGGATAGTGCTGACCTCACAGACAGTAGGAGCGTGGAAATCGATGACCGAGTGGATCAATGTGCCAAGGACCACAGTACCAGCGGCGAGAGTGACGCCGACAGCACCAATGAGGGAACTTGTCTGGAGGCCATGACACCTTCCGGGAAGGACCACTACCTGAGGCTGGGCGACACCCCTCGTCGGCGCTCGGCCCTGCGCCTCTCCCGCATCATTGCCCGCCAGCAGCTGCTGCGGAGGCTGGCACAAGGTAGAAATAGACAGCTACAGCCAAGTGGTGATGTGTGATGAGATTCTTACAAGAAAAGAGGAAAAGATTATGTAAAATTCAATCCAATTATTGTTGTTCTTTACTTTAGAGCTGTTATTACAAGGAGATGGAACCTAAATAAAGATGCCACGGATTAATCTATGAGTGATCAACTAATAAATTGATTAGCAACTATTTTGATAACTGATCTATCAGTTTGAGTAAGTAAAGGAGACATATTCTCCTCATTTTCAGGTTCATAGTTTTATTTCAGGTTACTGCTGGAATAGGTTTACATGCTTTAATGCTCAAAAAAGCAGCTTGTCCCTGTCTCTTCAAGGCCCTCCTCCCAATAACCCAGTCTGCTCTGATTGGTCAGCTCACACAAGCCTGAACCAGTAGCGTTAGCGACAGCAGAGCAGCTGCGCTAAATCAATTCTCGTGTGGACAAAGTAGCCGCAAGGCAAAAGTTATGCAAATGTGTGACATGGTGACATAGTGTGATGTCACATAGTGACAGAATTAAAGGCAGGAGCAGTGTTTTCTGTGGTATAGAGGAGCATCTGTTGGTGCGGACTGTTAACTTTCAAGATCTTTTGCACCACAACCTGAGGGGAAAAAAGCATAATAGGTCAGACTTCTGCTTTCTTTACTCCTCTATATTAAACAAGACATTTGAGGCCGTCATCTTAGGCCCGTTTTTTTTCATAATTTTTTGACATTTTATAGCCCCATGTGTATAGATCTGACACTGACTTTATAGTGTTTAAAGCCTACCTCATGTGACTTTTCCTAGTTTTCTTTTCTTCTGTGGATGAACTCAACAAACTCCTCATGTGATTGTCCATTGTCCAAAAGAAGAGTGAGTTCTGGGTGCAGATTGAAACAATGCAAGCTTTGATCAAGAAGTCATTTAGTTTGTTTTTACCTATTTTCCACTGGTTTTAAATCCTACTTAAACCCACTAAGATCGGGCTTTTTGTGTGCAATGGGAATGTGTACACTGAGCATTTACACCCGGGTCAATTGTCTCTGCAGTAAAGACAGGTTTTTATCACCTTGGCTAATCAAGGACGTTTTATAACTAGACTTCCCAGCTATGAAAATACCCGGATCGCCGACCAAGTTGGCTAACTTCCGGTTTAGCTCCTGGCTAGCTTGACTGCGGATGAAATAATTCAATCGTGTGGCTCTTCTAGACTCTCCAAAGGTTATCCGACAGAATGGCTCAAATTATGAAATTAAAAAACTTTTTTTGTGGGGGTTGTGAGGCTCAAAAGATTTAGCAACCGTTTCACCGACGCTTCTTTCACAGTGGGTCTATTGTTGTTTCTCTTCCGGCGCTATCGTGACGTGAAACGTACAACGGAACGCTTCAGATAAGAATCAGACGAGCTGCCTTGCCTGCGGGAAGTAGGAATGGGTGTACCAACATTTAAAAAGAAACTTTCTAATATCGGTGGAAAACCAACAAAAAAAGGGATTGTGACCCTTTGTCATCAGGGAATTTTGCAAAAATTGTCCTGCGCAGATTTCTACACACTGGAAATTAATAGACCTTACACGTCCAGAAGAAGCCCGTCTAGCTTCTGTTTCATCGTGCTTTTTAGGTATATTGGCAAGAGCTCACACATTACAGGTCGCCAGCACTCCCACTTTCTTTCTGGTCTTAATCAGACAGACATATGGAGCCACTTCCCCTGCAAAGATGCCTTCCATAAATCTAAAAAGAAGTCATAACAAACCCTTAAAGGAGCGTAGTGTTATTGTTTTTGTCTATGTCCCCTCTTCTACCCAGCTCGTCAGCTTTGTATTCCATGGTTACTTCCTCAACTTCCTGTCACATGACTCATGCTTCCCGGGGAGTAAACAGAACATCCCGGTGTTCACTTAAGAGGCTTTGGTCTGCTCCACTGCCTGTTCCTTACATGTGTTATGTGAGTTTATTGTCGAAGATGAGTTACCCTGCTCTGAACATGAGGTTTTTTTTTCCAGGTGTGGGTGTTGGTAGACTTCAAACTCAACAGATCTTTGTGTTGTCTTTTGTTCTGCTGATCTGCTGTACTGTGGCCCACAGCTCGTGGTTTTATGAAGGAGAAAAAAACTTGTCAGGTCTTGAGTGAGTCTTGAGTGCTGATGAATTTGTCGTTGCGAGCAGAACCTAAAATGAAAAAATACTGCTATGTGTGAAGGCGAGAGAGGCAGATGACAGCTGCAGCGTGCAAGGAATGTAGTTGGAGAAGCAAGTTTATGCCTGTGCTGGTTTTGAGTGATGGTATGACTTATTTAACTTTCACTGCCTGCCTCTTGGACTCATACACGTTTCAATCATACTCTGTCTTCTCTCTCTCTCTCGATATACTATATATATATATATATATATATATATATACATATATATATATATATATATATATATATATATATGTATATATATGAAGTATGATATGAGTATACACACACTTCACAGTGGCCCTCCACTTAAAGTGTCAGACAGACTTAAATAAAAAAAACACCTCATTCACTGGACCGAACCTACATCTGAAGCCTTTACAAAAGCTTGATTCATATCTGAAAGTACATGCCGTCCCTCCTCCGCTTATACACACGGGCTATATACAGACGGGTGACAATCCAGCCACCTGTTTTCTGCTCAGGATCTTTTTATTAAGGTTTTTTTTAACAAAAGTTTCCTTGGTAGGTCAGATCTATTCTCTTCAAACAACCCCCCCTGCCCCCTTTGATTATCGAGAAAAGGTTCAATTCAAAGTGTCTCAACTTAAGGTGGAGAAACATAAAGGGTAACTCCACCAATTTTACAGCTCAAAGTGTGTTTGCAGGTGAAAACGTAGTATGAAGTCTTTTTATTGCTCCAGTGGAAGCTGCATGTACTCTCATATATTGCCTCCAGTGGTGTCACCTAGTTGCCGAATTGCATTATGGGAAATGTGGGCGCCAGGGGTTTAAAAAGGAAGAAGAATGTGTGGAATGACAAAGGTGATGCCTCTGGTTCTGCTGTATAAATTTAATCATTTGTTTTCAAACTGTCATAATGAGTGTTACATGAGTGCGATGTTAGGCCGTTGTACTGCTTTTCAAAACCTGGCGCCTTCATGTCCCACAATGCAACTGAGACACAGGCAATTTATCAGCCAACATTCAACGTCCTTTGGAGCCTCAAAAGGCTTCATTAAAATATCAAGACCTTGTATAATTTCTTATCAGAGCTGCTGACTGAGGAGCGTAACATCTCCGAATTTAAAGGGGCTCTGCGGAACTTCAGTGTTGTGCCGGATGCCGTTCTCTAGTTTATTACAGCGGACATTAGCTTCTGCTGCTCTCTGTTAACTGGGTGGGGAGGGAGGACACTCAAGAAAATGAATAAAGTCACAACCTTTGGACTTTGTTCCATCATAATGATTCTGAAGCTGTTATCTTAAGGTTAAAAAAACTTACATTGTGTTGCCTTAACATTTCAAGTACAAAATAACACTTTTTAGTAGAGTATCAATGTTGTCTAGCACCTCTTTTCAAAATCTCTAAGTCGTTGTCACCTGTCTGTGTCTTTCATTTAAACACTTGATAAAGGATGCTTCCAGAGAGACTCTCACTGAGTGGAGCTGTCAGAGTGAAAAAAACCACAAAGCCGTGCTGACCGCCAACCCAAGCTCAGCACATAACCACTTCTTTGTAAATGATCGACCACAGAATAGCAAAATGGAAAAAATATGCAGCACATAGTGTACATCCCACTGAAGTTACCACAATTTGACAGACGTGCTGCGGCGCGTCGCTTTAACACCCTCTGCTGGGGGGAAAGCGGCACGACCGGACACACAACTCGATCACCTTCAATCTTTTTATCTTAATCTTGCTAATCTAACGCTGACGATAACCTCGGTGCTGTTAGTAATCATCATCACAGCTGACGTACAGCAGTCCTGCCCCATCCGTCACACACCCAGGTGCTGTCCGACCTCGCACGAGAGACTCTGCGTCTGAGCCTGCGGTGATTTTAATGCCCAGCGTTGATTCAGTTTTACAGTGCATTCCTGAGAGCTCGACATCATCACGGATGAACCATCTGAGACGGGACGCATATTCCTCTTCCACCCCCCTCCCTCCCTTCCTTCCTCCTTCTCTCCCATCACTCCTCCTCTGCCTTCAATGCTACTTTTTTTTTTCCTCTGTGACCTTTAAACATGATGGACTAAGTGCTTTAGCGTATGTGGGAATATGGCTGCTTTCCAGGCTTCCTGTAAGTGTGTGTGTGACTGCTGAGCTCATGCCTGTACAACCTGTACCGACCATAACTCACTGCTTCTCCCTCCCCTGTCAGTGGTTGTGGTTCTTTCTGTCCAATTCGTTTTGGCCGAATAACCCAAATTTAAATACGACTTTTTGAAATTAACCCCCTTCTTGTCTACAATGAGCGTCGGTCTGTCTAACAGCTATCCCAGCTGAAACCCGCTGACACGTTAAGTCCAGAAAACTTCCTGTTGCCGTTCTTAGCCCACATGCCGCCTGGGAAATTCAGAGCAGGAAATGATGTCATGCACGTCACTGGAGGGTCCTTAAGACCTGACAGAAGGCTTCCATAATGCTGAGAAAAGGCTGTCAGAAAGTCAAGGTTGGAGAAAAAAGGAAGGAAATGAAATGTAGAGGACCAAAAGCCACAAATTGAAAGAAAAAGCTACGAGGACGTCAGGGTGCTCGCATTGTGTGCATTATGTAACGTAGCGGGCACCCTCGTTATGTAAGGAACTACCTCGCAGCCCCTTTGTCCCACACACACGGACGCCCGTGTTCACACACCCACACACTCAGTCGCACACACACACCATCTGTCCGCCTTCCCCTGCTGCTGTTCTAGTGGCTCGCTGCCGTTTGTCATACACTCTCCGCAGCAGGAACGCAGTGACGTGGAGTGGACTGAGGGAAAAGCCACGGTAGGCAGCCCCCGGATTAACTCCGTCCGACTGTGTGCGTTTGTGTGTTTTGTGGCCCACAAATAACATGTTTGTGCGCCCTAATTAATCTCTTGATTAAATTCCGCACAGACGAATAGCGGTGCTTTGTCCTCAAGCTGACAGGAGCTCCGCCACTTGGCACCTTTTGTGCGCAAACACAAAGGCGTGTTGCCCAAACAACACATGACACAAACACCGCGAAGCACTTTTGTGCTTTTTTACCCACCATATGTGTAGACTTCAGAACTGTTGAATATTTTTGGGATGCAGCACTAGAAAAGTCAGTGTAAATACAATTCAGACACTGACGGTTTTGGATGCAGTCCGTGGATGGGGTGTGATTTCAAGTTTGCCTCGTTTTTTTGGCTGCACAATTGATAAAAATATTATCGAAAACTGCTAAATGTCCAAGAGCAGTATCCAAATCGCAGAAGCTGCTATATTTTGAGAAAAGTAAAAATGTGAAAAAGCAGCATTTTATTGACATGCTGTAGAGCTGCAGAGATGTACTGGTCAACAAATCTTGTTCTCCGGATTGAAGAAAACATGTTCGCTTGGTACAGACCCAACAAATGTCACGTCATCATCATCAGCATCATCATCATCAGCATCATCATCATCATGGTTTTAAAAGGTTTTTCACTGATAATGTAACTTGCGATACAAAAACGATCATTCCCGCCAATTGTGAACCATATTACAATCGTAATATCTGTCCAAATAATCACAGTATGATGGTTTTGTTGTCATATTGTGCAGCTAGTCTATTGCAACTCAATTTGACATTTTCCTGTAGGCAGGATTCCTACAGTAAGAAGAAAACTGTCTTTTTTGCAGATGTTTGTAGGATTGTGGGGGGGGGGGCATATTGGCAGAAATGGAATATATAACACTGATGATTATGCTTTAATCAGAGTAGAATCGGCTCGGCACAAGAACTGTTGTGGTTTTCATACCTTAGAATGAGTCCTCTATATCTGCAGGGTGAGGCGGTCTGATATTGTATTATATTATATGATAAAAATCAATATATTTCCAGGCATTATTTTGGTGTTTTCATGGACTTATCCTTTGATATTTCTCGTTTTGTTATCTTCCCTGCTCTTCCTTTACATCTCCTGTTCGAATGGCTTCTATAAAAAGAGCCGATAATCTTTCGAATCTCGCATCCAGTAAATAAGTGGCTGGTGTGGTATGTCTTCCTGCCTGTGGTTTTCCCACAGGGTCCGTCCATCTCTGCTGCCCTCCCCACCCCAGCTGTCTGCAAGTCTCATCCTCTCTGCATTCTCTGACTCACTGGGGGCAACATCTGGACTGCGCTAAGCGTCTGCGCTGTGTGTGTGTGTGTGTGTGTGTGTGTGTGTGTGTGTGTGTGTGTGTGTGTGTGTGTGTGTGTGTGTGTGTGTGTGCAAAACGATGTGCATTCCCCCGCAAATTGCTCCGGTCTGCAGTGCTGCACACTTAACCAAAAGGAAAAGAGGCCGAGGTCAGAGTATCCTTGCCGGCTCGCCGGTAGGTTCAGCTGACATGTGAAGTTAGCGTCCAGTCAGTCGTCAGTCTGTGACCTCGGGGGCTGGCTGATGCAAATGCCAGCTGAAATTAGCCATTTCCTCTCTGGACGTGACGGGGCGACGGCGGCTCTGGTGATGACAAAGAAGATGTGAGGTCGTTGGCATCGAGCGGAAGAAAGAACGAGGAGGTCTATGTAAGAAAGAATCTAAAGGGACGAGTGGAAGTGCAGAAAGACATGGTTAAGTGCGAGAAAGAAAGGGTAAGAATTTAAACAGAAGGCAGAGCGAGAGCAGGGGAAAATAGAGAGATATTGTATGTGGATCCTAACAAAGCAGAAAGTGCGAGAGAGGAGGTTGAGGAGAAAATTAGAGGGAAGAGAAAGCCTGCATGGGGCAGGCTGGAAGAGGGGGGCAGAGTTGTAAACACAGGGGTTGGAGAGGCAGCGAGGAGGAAAGTAGAGAGAATCACTTGACGTGAAGCTGGATGGATGGAAGGCGAGTGGATGTGCTATGGGATGGAGAGGAAACCTCAGTCTGAGCAGAGGAGAGGGAAATAGAGGCATGTCATCGGCCGCACCATGAGGGCTTCAAGTAAGTTTTTCAGCTGCTCAGATTTCCTCAGATTTCCTCAGGTCTTCTCTGGTGAAACGCTCCTCACTCCGAGGTATATATTTTCAGAGTGTTACCCCCCCAAAAAAAGAAATATTTTTTGCCTCGTGTTGCTTCATATGTGATTTAGAGAGATGAGTTATGCCGAGAATGTTGGGAGAGGGATGTAATTGCCGGATTGCGGTGAAGGGATCATTTCCTCCTGGCCGTTCTCATCTCTGATGGTGGAGACGGAGGCTTTTTATTGCCCCGCTGAACTTTGTCCCCTGTGTTTTCTGCGGTGCCTCTCCCATTCACTGCCAACACCTCTGAATGGCTGAGTGAGACAAGTGAAAACGGTTAAACGGGTGCTAAGAGAGGTATGAGATAATGGCAGCTACCGCTTGCTGTCGGTGGTTAGTCGACGAGTGTTTTATTTTGGAACCTTGTGTGGACGTTTGGATTATTTTGAGTTTAAAAACTTGTCATTTAGCCTTGTCCTCTGGTCTTATTTTGTCTCGTAATGGCCTAGCATGGCCCTGTAATCCATATTTATCATTTCTATCATCCTTTTTTAGAAGATGTCTTTCAACAAACTTTTCAAGAGTTTCCAGCTCTTTCTTGCACACATTTTTTTTAAAAGGATATGTAGCCAATGCGCTGTATGTGTAAGCGTAAATGTGTTTGATGTGTCTGTGTGTATTTTATATCTTTTAAATTGCTGGCACCAAGTTCATTCTCCCATCTTTGTCAGCACATAAGCTCTGCAGAGGCGTTTAATCAGTGTCTGCCCATAAAAAAAATGTACACACACACACACGCACACATTTCCGAGCTGCTATACATATACTAGCGGAAAAAAGTAGTAAAACACGCAGCCGCAAAACGTCTCAGGGTGCTGGCAGCAGCACCTAATGGGGTGTGGTGCTATGTGTAAGGCCTGTTAAATTTATGCATTAGCGGCTAAAATCTAACAAAAAAAAATGGTTGAAAGTACAGGATATACTGTATATTGTAATCATAAATAGTACCCAAAAAACGTTGGGACTCGTAATTAAAAACAGAATGCGACCATTTGCAATGTTCCCGAGCCCCGTGTGGTAGCAGCCTTGATGCAATCATGGTTTTCTCACAGCAGTGTTGAATGTCGCTCCATCCTTGCTTGAGAGCGACTGAGCCTTCCGAGGGTGTCCCTTTCTTACTTTCTTTATTTCTGTTTGAGCTTTCCACAACTTCTCCCGGTCTTGTGCTGCCCCTGATCCTAACTTGTTGGAAATGTGTCGTTGGCATCAAATTCTGAAAAAAACATACATTTACGTAAATCCATGAAATTGATAAGATTATCAGTAAAATGCCAGGTCAATTACACCAAGCCAACGCTAAGCGTACAACATAAACATACATGTAAATTAATGTTTAATTTACTTTTACTTGTACTTACGGTATTTACTACATTTATTGCTGTAAACGTACTTTTATTACCTAGGCACTTGGCATTTCAGATACTTCTACTTAAGTATTATAAGTATGGGTGACTTTCACTTTTACCAGTCATATTTTAAGTCATAAAACTGAGTAAATGTTAACTCTATTGTATATAAACTGTGTAAACTGTTTCCTGTCTTGTGTGTCCCTCACTGGCTCCCTTCCAGCTTTTCCAGTCTCATCATTCCAGTGAATTCCCAGAGGAAAATGTAATTTTCTGAGACATCCCCCCCCCAAAAAAAATCTAAAAATCCTATGGTAGAGATGGCAGACAAAAGCATCTGATGCTCATTATTCATCTGTTTATAGCATTTGTTTTTATGCATATAAAAGACATCAGTCCACCAGAATTCTCAAAGGGAAATTCAATAACGTGGGGACTTTCCTCCACAAAAAAAAAAACATGTTTTTATGGCTCCCATTTCAAAACTGTGGGTTTTTTTTATTATTATTCTGACTTGTTGCCAAAAAATCCATATGGTCAAGTGTGTTCTCAACGTGACTCTTCTGCTTTTCTTGCTCTACAGAGATCGAGGCTAAGGAGGCTTGCGATTGGCTCAGAGCGGCCGGATTTCCACAGTACGCCCAGCTTTATGAAGGTAATACGGCCACAGCACTTTAAATCTCTCCCCTTGTTCATCTCCGTCTCTCTCGCCGTATGATTATTTTCCATCCCTACTGTTTCTCTCCCTACGTCTTCTTACGCCCGTCTTCAGTGCCACTGCGGTTCTATTTCCAGGCTTCAGTTCCTGTCCAGAGGGAGGGGTCATGGGAAAGGCCTTGTTATCACTGCTGGGACTCTCACAGCCTCTCCCCCCCTCTCTCTTCTTCCTTCCACCTTTCTCCGTCTTCCCTGTCCCTGCCTCTAATACAGTCATCCCCGCTTCGGAGTCTTCTCTTCCTACCTCTTTCTCTCCTCCTATCTTTTTTTCCCCCCCTCTTTCGACTTTTCTGGAGAGGCAGCAATTATGTGATGATCATCGGGACTCATACGGCTGAGGCACAAACAGGAAATGGCCCCAGTAATCTAAGAAGTAGCTCTCAAAATCCAGCAGTCCCTCTTTAACTACACAGACAAACACACACTCACACACACACACACACACACTCTGCACTTCTCTGAGTACGGCTGTAATGTCGGGTTGCGGATGTCGGCCTCTGAGACTCTGCGGCTGCTCCGCGATGCCTTGCAGTCGGCCACCACACACAAAGAGTCGCCAAAATAAAAGGCTTGAGTCATTTTGGTGCTGGCATTGTGGAGAATTCAAGTTATTTCGGGGGTTTGAAAATGTGTGCCTGCTGCTCTGTAAACTTGAACTGCAGATGACAGGTGGCAGTAACAGCAGTCATGCCACATGTCACTGACTTCATCAACGGCTAACGGGCGGAAAGGAAACTGCTGTCTCCTGTCAGTCAGTAAGCAAACTGCAACAAACTTTTAACTGGTTATGGGTGAGGACAGAAGCTGCTCAGTAGTCTTGTGGTACTGTGTGACACCAGACACACTAAGCTGATGTCAAGGAACTAGCAGCAATCAAGGCTGACTACATCGCATCCCGTCAATCAGCCACAATGCTGCACCGCAAAGACTGCAGCCAACTAGCTCGTATTTCTGCAGTATGGATTGGACAATTAAAATCTGGATACAGCTTCAGAGGCGTATCCCTGTTCGTTCCTATGAAAGCTGCTAAGTGGTGCTGCTCGCTTCACAGATATTAGTAACCCAGATCTTCTGCATCGTGTGGCCCAAAGAGCATGCGCACCAGGGACTTCCGCCAAGTTCGGCTAACTTGAATGGGGATAAAATGATTCAGTCATGCGGCTCCTCTAGACTTTCGAATGTCATCAGACCTAACGGCTCTAATGATGTTAGTGAAACCAGTCACTCAATGGGTGTAATCCTGGATACTACACGGACAGTCTCAAGGGGCTTTTCCGTTTCTTCCATTTTTCTTCTCATGCACTGATTCGCTTAGCTGAACAACCAATCAAAGTGGTTTCTCTGACTGACAGGCCACAGCTGACGAGGGCTGACGAGGGCCAACAGTGCCGGACACACCTCAAAAAACTAGGGACATGGACGCTCACCGACGGCCTCAATGCTAGCAAACGGTTAAAACACAGTTCACTTTGTCTCACCATCCTCATATGGTCATGTTTCTAAAACATGCAAACAGCTGTGTTTGAAACAGAAAGATAGCGCGCCGGAATGTCGCTCCTTTGTCTCATTTGATTCCGAAATTTATGCGCATGCCAGATCGAGATGTTTATGATGCAAGGAGACGGTGCTCGTACAGATTTTGTCCACAGAGGCCCCCAGAATCAAGAAAAATGTGTAATTCTTTGTAGCTGCTTTGAATGACAAAACTCAATGTCTCTCACTCTCTCTGACAGATTCCCAGTTTCCAATTGACATTTCCTCAGTGAAAAGGGACCACGACTTTCTGGACCGGGATCTGGTGGAGCCTCTTTGTCGGTAAGGACACTCATACACATGCAGACCTCATTCTCTCTCCAGTAACATCACAGATTCCTTTTCTAGCCTCCCCCCCCCACCCACCCATCCATCCCGGGTTCTGTAGTCTGACTTGTCCCTGCGGTCTGGTGCTAACCACTAATCATTAGATGTCTGACCTCGACCCTTAATGAAGTCCCCATCCCTGTCTCCCCTCTCAGACACCCGGGCTTTGATCTGGTCACCTCCCCTCCCCTCTGCCACACTCTGATCTCTCATTCAAAGAGCCGAGACCCTCAGGGGGCAAAACTGGGTGGGGGGGGGGAGCTGAGGGTAATGGGGAAAGAGTGAGGGGCTGCTAGTATATTCCACCAGATGGCTTTGAGTGTGTGTTTAAAGTCCCTTTGCACACCTCTATGATCTTTCTCCTCCACATCTCCTGTTCTTCTCCCCTCATTGAAGTCTTCCTCGGGCTCGTACCGGCATACCTGCCTCCCCCCCCTCCTCTCCACCTGCCTCTCCAATCCTCCGGTGTCTATGGGAGAGGAGGGTGCGGTAATTATAGCGTTAGTGATATTCCTGACAGCCGCGCTGCGAGAGACTACACATCCGACCCCCTGAGAACTGTCTCTGGAGCTGTGAAAACACACTCGTAATGAGCCAGGCTTTTTCGTGCGTCGCTCTTTACGTCGCTCATCTTCCCGAAACTGAAATTTTTAGATTATACAGTCATGCTCGCAGGAAAATATAGTGCGCGGAACGAAGACTAAATCTGCACGAATGTCAGGAAGAAATGTTTGCATCATCATACAGCAGAAGTACAGGGTGTGGAGCCTTCGAGGGCTCCCTTTGTATATTTGTCAGCTTGGATGTTTACTTTCAGCAAGAAGATATGACAGCTCGCCTCCTATTGTTTTTTTTCCTGGTTTATATGTAGCAACAAGCAATCCCTTGTCTGGCCGTTTGTATGAGAGGACAGAGAAAGTAAACAGTGAACAAACGAGGATATTCAGAGGCTGAAATCTTCTAAATCACACAGGTCACAAGCCTCGAAACACGTTTTGATGATCGCGTCTTGAAAGGCACCACCCTCCTAACCAGTGATGGAAGAAGCACTCCGATCTTATACTTTAAGAAGACACATTATGCTTTTTCATTCCCTTCAGTGTGTTATATAGGTTCCTATGCATGTAAAAGATCTTGAAAGTTCACACCAAGTGAAGCTCCTCTCTCCCACAGGAAACACTGCTTCTGAAACACCTCGTCAGTAGCCCTGCCTTTAACTCCATGCTTTTGTGACATCACACTGTCACAAATTTGCATAATTTGTGTTGAGTGGCTAGTTTGGCATGTAAGAATTGTTTTAGCACATCTGCTTAGTTGCTGTTAGTGGTGATGGGTCAGGTGAGTGTGAGCTGATCAATTAGAGGAGACTGGGCATTCTGGAGGGCCTTAGGCTGGGGTCACATTGGATCTGGTGGTGCAGTGAAAAAGGCAGGTTTTCCAAAAATGTTAATGAAAGTAGCTGTTTTTGACCAAAACTAGTGAAAAATAAGTGGTGAGGCTCAGAATAGACATACAAACAATCACAAAAATGATTCAAATGTAGCTCTGAGGCCATACTTAACTAAAACGAGTATTTTGGAGTGTGATTTTGCAATATACAATTAATTTATTAGAAGCTTTTACGTGAATTTATCTCTAGAAAATCCATGTCGTGAACTTGGAGGGCCCAGGTAGCAACAACACAGTGTATAAATACAATTCAAAATGTTGCTGAAGTAGAAGTTATCAGTCCAACTTATGCAAAGTAAATAAAGCTGGGAAATAAAAGTAGAATGTGGAATGCAAAGTACAATATTTACCCCTGACATGTTGTGGAGTAGAAGGAGAGTACTTTTTAACTAGCTGCTTTTCACGTCTCTGGGTTGCAGGAGGGGGTAAAGTCTGGGTGGGGAAGGATGGATGTAGACCACACAGATCATTTTTGGTGAGGAGGTTGCACATGCACAGAGCATGGACGCGGAAGGGAGTGGGGATGGGTGAAAGATGAGAGGAGGAGGGGAGGAGAGTAGAGGGGAGGATCAGGCTGTGTTTTTTTTTGGGGTGGGGCAGTCCTTGCGGATCCCAGCAGAGGGATGCCAGTGGAGAGGAGGAATGAGAGGGGGATAGATACAGGGATCAAAGAGGAAAATGAAGAAGCCAGACTCGAAGGAAAAGGGAGGCAGCAGAGGTGAGGAGTGAGAGATGATAGAGTGAAAGTGAGAGTGCAGAAGGAAACAACGACACGGCAACAGATAGAACATATCCAACCTACCAGCTCGAGGATGTTTCACTAACTGTGTGTTGATGTGTGTGTTGCAGACGTCTAAACACTCTGAACAAATGTGCCTCCATGAAGCTGGATGTCAGCCAGCCCAAGAAGAAAGTAAGACTATTTTGACTCCTAAGTAGACTCCTTGTCTTGCTGATGATATCCGGTCACTGTACATCTGAAAATGTTCTGACATGTAGGTGATGATCTCACGTGAATCTATACATTTACATTTGATACGATTTTTGATTGTCATTGGTCCACACATTTACAAAATATATAAACGAACATACACATAAGCAACAAGACATGACAAATGTTTCAAGTGTTAAGTAACAATGATGTCAACCATTGGTTTGTGAGTTTGGGATTATAGCCATCCTAATTTTGGTTTACTGGAACCAGAGGTGACCATATTTGGACCGATCACAAGGTGGCCACGCCTGAAAACCATGACCTGCTTTGTCATCGCTTTTATTCTAAATGTATTCTTTTTTTAGACTTTTTATTTTTTTAAATAAAAAAAAAATGACCATCATGCTGTATTGAAGATTTGAAACTAGCACCTGAAACCAGTCATTAGGAAACCGTTTACTGAGGTAATAAATCAAATGAGAAGCAGGGTCAGTTTCTCATAAACTCATATATAATCGGACTTCTTTTTGCAACCAGTGGATTCACCCCCTTGCTGGCCATTAGAAAGAATGCCGGTTTAAGGCACTACTGCTCTGGCTTCTTCTATATTTTATGCAGTCGCTATTCCCTGATCATGTTGCATCCGAGGACAGCTTCGTGCACTTGCTAGAAGTAAAATAAAACAATCTGTCATGATTTGTCTTTAGTCTAAGCCAAAGGAATTATTTGTTTTACGAGTTCCTAATACCTCACGTCTTTTATCCCACCATAGGGTGATGACTCTGATGAAGATGACCCGTTGGCCATCAGTAAAAGATGGACGTTCGAGTGGAGCAGTCGACGCTGGTCTCGCCTGCAAGACTTCCTGTTGGACAGTACCAATGACAGCAGCCCGACGGGTCAGGGGGAGGGTCTGCACAGCACAGTGAGCAGCGAGAGCGTGCTGACAGACCTGAGTGAGCAGGAGATCACGGAAATCTCCTCGCTGCACAGCGAGGACTCCGCCTCAGCCATGCCGGACTCTATTTCCATGGCCTCTCTCTCCGCTTCCTACCAACCGCCCAGGGAACTCCCACACTACAACTCCCTGCCAATCAAGAGCAGCCGCCACGGGCAAGGAGGGCGGAGTAAAGCCAAAGAGTTTTTGCGTCGCATGGAATTAATGCGCACCTGGGGGCCATCAACGAGGCGGAAAAGCTCAAACCGCAGGCCCCCGCTGGTCATCAGTGGGCCGGTGTTACAGGGCGAGGAGCCTCAGGCGCTGCAGGTGCTCCAATGCACTCCTATTAGCCAATTAGAACACAGCCCGAAATTCAATCACCAACCTGATGGTGACACTTCCTCTGTCTCTCTTACCAACGATTGTACAGACCTATCCACCATGAGTGTGAGCCCCATTAATGAGACCGCGGTGCCCGTTGTGAAGGAACCCGTGAGCACCAAACCTCACACTGCCAGCAAGAGAAGCAGCTTGTATCTGGAGGATATGGTGCTGCCCTCTCAGGGTAAGAGGACTGAAGGTCAGAGCCAGTTTGGCAGAAACCAGTTCCGCTCGTATGAAAACCTCCTCGTTCACATCCCCAAAGACCACAAACCAGGCA
The DNA here is from genome assembly GCA_963678695.2 of Diplodus puntazzo. NCBI lineage: Eukaryota > Metazoa > Chordata > Actinopteri > Spariformes > Sparidae > Diplodus > Diplodus puntazzo. The sequence goes on along the minus strand of OZ023167.1, from coordinate 12,409,261 downwards.
CCTTTCCGAAAGCTCTATCCATAGAGAGCCTGGCTCCTTCCCCCGACGACAGGAACAATGGCCCCCAAACTTCTCCTCCCAAAAACGGCCTGGGCCAGCCCTGGTCCGGTAAACCTCTGTCCAAGCCCCCCTGTCCCGGAGCTCCCCGGGGCAGCAGGGTGAGTGTTTACGACAACGTGCCGGGCTCCCACCTTTACGCTAGCACGGGAGACCTGCTGGACTTAGAAAAAGAGGACAACCTGTTCCCTCACCTAGACGACATCATCCAGCATGTCAGCGGTTTGCAGCAAATAGTGGACCACTGGAGCCGCAGCGTGCTGCCCGAGGGCGAGACAGGGGAGGGGGAGGAGGAGGGGGAGGGCAGGACCACCCCCAGTGAAGGCGAGAGAGATGGGGTCTCCTTGAATGACACCGATTCGACAGGGACCAGTCGGGAGAGACGCGACTCTGGAGTTGGTGCATCGCTGACAAGACCACGGTGAGTAGATGTTTAGGCATCTGAAAGATGATTTAGCTTTACTACATCTTGGCTCTTGTTTTTATAGTTCTGGCCCTCATTGTATATGTTATTGGTCATGATGATATCATACTCACCAGAGTAATTACTCAGATCTTGGAACATGCCGACATCACTGCGAGTCAAACAAGGCGAGAGATGACTAATCAGACTGTCAGGCAGGTTGTAAAAATATTTTATTTAGAGGTAAAATCAAAAGTGAGTGCATTCAAACTGCAGGTCAAAAATGAACTTGACTGTTCATTCAAACTTAGCAACTCGAACTAGATCTAGATACATTTAAATCTAAATAATAAAGATGGATAAACAGAAGCATAGGTGAGGCCTTCCAGGTTAGCCAGACTTGAAGTTCTGAAAAAAAAAACAGTAAAGCTAGTTCTCAAGCTGCTCAGCCTTAACATCCATAATAATTTATTATGACCCACAGTACTGAAGTTTTAAACAGTTTAGAGGAAAAATATGTGTTTTTGATTTGGGGGTGTATCATTCCCCCCTATTACAGGCCAACACAGTGACCCAAGAAGACCCAAGCTGTAAAAAAACAGAATCATCCTTTAAATTGACCTGATGAGGCCTCTATACTGACCGAATCGCTCCGTCTCTCTCATTCATGACCGGTATTTTCTCCCCTCTCCCAGTCTACGATGGCCCAGTTTCAGAACCTCGGATCATCTCAACCAACCGGCATCTTCACTGCAGATCAGCAGCCAATCAGCAGGCCAGCTCAGCCTGCTGCAGAAGTTCTCTTTGCTCCGCCTCACCGCCATCATGGAGAAATACTCCATGTCTAATAAACATGGCTGGACATGGTGGGTAAACATGTTGTCCATGTGTTTCTCTCCTCTTCTCTACGATGTGGCTATTAGCTCGTATTTTCATGAAACAGCAGGACTATCTGCACAATCAACACCTTCGCACATGATTCTGGTTACTATGGGGGTTTTGTGCATGATGAGGCCGTCGAAGGCGCCAGTGTCGGTCAAAAACTGGCTTTACATTCTCAGCCCACGGCCCGCAAACACAAGCACATCCTTGTGTTGTTAACGATCGGCCTTGTTCACTTTTTATGATCCCCACAAGGGGAATTCTGTCGTTTAGCATCCACATGAAGAGAAAGATAATGATAGCGCTGGCCGCCCTTTCTCCCACACACTTCCCTAATTGTTTTCTGTCTATCGCTCCCAGGTCTGTGCCCAAGTTTATGAAGCGCATGAAGGTGCCGGACTACAAAGAGAAGAGTGTGTTTGGTGTTCCCCTCATCATTCATGTCCAGCGCTGTGGTTTTCCGCTCCCTCTGTGTTTACAGCAGGCCCTCAGTCACCTCAGAACACACTGTCTGGACCAGGTTAGGCTGCCCTACAGTCTGTTCATTTCCACAGAAAGCAAATCATAAATAATAAATTCCCCCCATTTGTTTTCGTGACTCTTTTCGCGTTCCCTTCTCAGGTGGGATTGTTCCGCAAGTCCGGCGTGAAGTCTCGTATCCAGGCTCTGAGACAGCAGTGTGAGCTGTCCCCTGACTCTGTGAGCTACGAGGACCAGTCGGCGTACGACGTGGCCGACATGGTCAAGCAGTTCTTCAGAGACCTGCCAGAGCCTCTGCTTACGAGCAAGCTAGGGGAGACTTTCCTGCATATTTACCAGTGTAAGTCTGCCCGGAGCTGTGAGTGCTGTGACGTGTCGCGGCTGAAGTCGTCCGCCTGCTTCCGAGGATGTAACGATATGGTTTATTATAAGAATTGTTTCCCAGGGGGCCTAAGTTAGCATCTTTAAGTTGCTTTTTTTGTTCAGCCAACAGTCGAATCCCCCAAAACTCAAAACTTCATTTACTATCATAAATGACAAAGAGAAGCAGAAAAATGTTTCTGCAAATATTTAACTTTTTTGGTTGAACACTTGAAATGTGAATCAAGTGTAAAAAAAAAAAAGTTGTTGCAGGTTAATTCTCTTTGGATCACTAATTGATTAATCGTCTAACCGCTGCAGCTCTGGTTGCATCAAACATCTGGTGTCGATAATTGTGACCTCACTTCACCTCCTCTTTTCTTTTTTTGTTCAGATGTCCCAAAGGAGCAGAGGTTGCAAGCCGTCAGAGCGGCCATTCTGTTGATGCCCGATGAGAACAGGGAGGTCCTGCAGACGTTGCTCTACTTCCTGCGCGATGTCACTTCCTTGGTGGAGGAGAACCAGATGACGCCGATGAACCTGGCTGTTTGTCTGGGGCCTTCGCTGTTCCACCTCAGCATACTAAAGAACGAGACGCTGTCGCCGAGGTAAACGCACAAACACACTTAAAATCTGCCAACTTGAATTTAATTGTCTGCCTTGATAATCATACTGAGGTAATTGGTTTCCTGACTTTTTTTAAAAGTAAAGCAGCCTTTTAAAATCAGTGTACTGACACTGAAATCTGTAACTGAAGTGTGTTATAATTACCAAGCTGCAAATGCTGAATTAAACAAGCAATATAATGATTAATTTGGGAAAGAGAAGAATAAATCCTTATTGTTTGAATTTAGATAATGTTTAGATGAAGTTTAACACTAATCTTTCTTTGTTATACATTTCTGTGTACTCATTGTGCATGATTATTTTTTTGTGGCTGCATTAACCCAGTTATTTTCCTTCTTATTTTGTCATCTAATTCTTGTTTTAATTGTAGTTTTTGTCATGTTCAGCAGTAGTCCCACAGTAGTATACATTATATTGGCCAGTTTAATCAAAGTTTTCCCAGTTTGCACAAAGGCTTTATGAAAGTACGGGACCTCCTCATGATGAAAACAGCTTTTAACGTTAACAAGTGCGCTCCGCTGTCCCTCCTGTGTGAACGCTCACATGATTTATGTTCTGTGTAATCAGGTCGATCCAGAGGAAGTACACCACGGGCCGGCCCGATCAGAAGGACCTGAACGAGAACCTGGCCGCCACCCAGGGCCTGTCACACATGATCACTGAGTGCCAGCGTCTCTTTCAGGTTCGGGATTTACGATTTTTCACATTTTCCATATTGACTGCTTCTTTCGAGGTCGTTGTTGTTGTGGAAAATGATTAACGACCGACAGAAGTCGGTTAATTCGCTGTGCTGCTGACCGAGATATGAAGCGTGACCACATCTTTATGACTGAGCTCGTGAAGTGGAGCAATATCTCCTCTCCTGAGTTGTTATTATTGTCCAAGGCCACAGTATCATTGTGTAATGAACACTTTTCTAAAGCTGTGTATCATCACTACCTCAAGACTGTCGGTATATAGAGTAAACCGTTAACCGCTGCTGACGGTGAGAAGCTTTTCGAGGCCTATGAAAAACTACTACTAATTTATTGTGGTTGTAAGAGTTTTAGACGACACTAGGTATTAAAAATGCTCCAACGACAGACTCTTAAATCTCTGTCCTCTGTTATGGCTCAGATATCAAATGGACAGCCAGTCAAATCCTCTGTTTTATCTGTCAAGATCTATTTTCTGCAGAGATTAGCCCTGGAGCTGATGCTGTGATTTGACGCACGTCCGCTCTCTCTTCCCTTAGATCCCGGAGGAGATGGTGACCCAGTCTCGCAACTCCTACATGGAGGCCGAGCTGATGGTGCCCCCGCTGGACGAGCTGTGCAAGGCTCACGAGGAGGAAGTGGAGGACGATGAGGTAGAGGACGATGAGGAAGGATCCTATCACGCACATCTAGAAAGGCTGGTCCAGAGCCTGCTGGAAGAGGCCAGAGATAAGAGCAAAGGCTGGGTGTCGCGCTCAGCTACTGACCATACAGAACTGGCGTTTAAAAAGGTACGTTGGAATTGCATTTCAGGAATATCCTTGGATTTTGAGGGAAAACAAGGAATATCTGCACCTTTTATGAATGTATCAGACAGGGACTGAATTATTATACGATGTGTCTGTTTAGCTCTAGAAGTTTATGAGCCAAAAAAAAGGATATTAAAGGAAAAGCTTTTTAAACACATTATGAGATTAGGTCTGAAGCTCTTCTGTCACAATGTGTTTGGGTGTAAGGTCGGAGACGGTAACCCTCTGAGGCGGTGGCGGGTGTGCATCGAGGTGTCGGCAAATCCCAGCGAGGTGCTGCAGCGCCTGCTGAGAGAGCGCCCCCTGTGGCAGACCGAGCTGCAGAAGGAGAAGGTTATAGAGACGCTGGACAAACAGACGGACGTGTACCAGTACTCCTGCCGCAACATGGCGCCTCAACCCAGCTGTGACTACGTGGTACTAAGGTCAGGACTTAGATATGGTGATGCTTTTGGGTGTGATTTCTAGAGAATGACTTCTTATTGATCAGGACGTAGCTTTTCAGGTAGTGTGACGCAAGCGCTTTCTAATCTTTCCGATCTAACATAGATGCATTTGTGTTGCACTTTTTTGTTTGTTTTTGTTAAAACATTTTTTATCAGTAATTTTGAAAATTATTAAAAAAGTGTTTTTGTTGTTTTCTGTTTCCATTATATTTCTATTTAAATGTTTTTTTAATTTTATTTTAGTGGCTGTAATTCTGCTTTGAACCCCAGGGAGAATTAAAAGAAATGAAAGAATTGAAATCTGTAGTTACAACGATTTTAAGACTATTATGAAATATTACTTAAATGCCATATTGTATAAAAAGTAAAGCTGCAATGATTAGTCAAGGGAAACTCTTGTTCAAGTCATTTTTGTAAGCAAGTACAGCAAATGTGTCATGGTTCCAGGTTCCTAAACATGAGAATTTGCTACTTTTCCTGGTCTTGCATTGAAATAATATGAGTATTTTATAATTCTGGACTTTATGTCAGACAAAATTGGACATTTGATGACACCACCTTGTGCTTCGGGATAGTTGGCTGGGCATTTTTCATTGGTATTTCTTTTTGCTGTTTTAGCAACCAACAATTTGTCTAATTAATCAATAACATAATCCGCAGATTAATTGCAGTCCTAATACAAACAATTTCTCATAACTCCAACATTAAATCCCTGACTTAAAGCAACATTATGTAGAAAATTGGCATGTTGGGTGATTTGGCGCCCCCCTCCACAGATCACGAGAGAAACACGAAACTGAAAATGACTTTATTGTCTCTGTATAAGTACAACGAAATTAAATATGTAGCTTCCGTACTCGATGCTATAAAAATAGAAAATAAAACAATAAATAGATATTATGAGTAAAACTGAATATAGGGTGTATATATATAGTAATAAAGTAGCAGTAGGTAGCAAACATTATGAACAATGCCTGGTAGTAAGTGGTCATTCTTTTGTCCCTCCTCCTCCTCAGATCGTGGCGCACGGAGCTGTGCAGAGGCTCCTGCGCGCTGGTGTGTGTGTCCGTCGAACACGAAGACAGCCCACGCATGGGAGCAGTGAGGGGGGTGGTGCTGGAGTCCCAGTACCTCCTCGAGCCCTGTGGGACTGGGAGGACCAGGCTCACACACATCTCCAGAGTGGACCTCAGGTGCCGGCAAACTTCAAGCGCTCTCATCATCGAGGCCTGAATCAATATTGCAATCATTAATGTACCTTGTTTTGCTCCTCTTGCTCCAGGGGAAGGTCTCCAGAATGGTACAACAAGGCGTTTGGTCACCTGTGTGTTAACGAAGCCCAGATGATCCGCTCCTCTTTTCTCCCCCCGGATCAGACGAGCTCCGAGGCCAAGATCTAATCCCCCAGGAATCGAGCTTCATCTCGGGTCACACTTCTAGAGCAGCTGGGGCCGGGAGGGGCCTCATCCAGGCTGTGGACACTGGTGTCTTTTCAGGCTGCTGAGCCATACTGAGCTCCACTGTACCAAACTGTACTGAGTTACCGCCATTCACACACACAGAAGAGAAGGAAGGAGTGTTTTCAGTGATGTGTTCACGTAATCCTGCCTCCTTAAACAACGTATCACTCGTTATTTTTCTCATGAATTATGATTTTCCAAACATGAAACAACTAATTAGATTTTCTTTGCAGAGCCACTGATGTTTGATAAAATGTAAGTCACTCAGAAAAACATGCATCCAGCGAAGGATGAGTTTGCGCGGACTGAAAGTATTGTCAGTATTCATTGCTCTCGGCGATTCTTCCAAATTCTCATCCACTAATCCAATATCTGGCAAAAAAAAAAAAAAGATGAGCTAATAAGGTCGCCAGCATGAGCCGATTAAATCACGAGATGGTTGCCATAGTATCAGGGTTAATGTTTAATCTGCAGCACCATAATGTGGTATCACTGTAATAGTCATCGTGATAGAGCACCTACCTGAAGCTTACACGTAATCAGTCTGTGACTTTGTTGTACGTACAATCCAAAATGGCATACAATGTAGAATACCTGCATTTGTATTGATCACTTTGGCAAATTTATCCAATCTAGCTCTGTAAAAGGTCACATGGCCTCTCAGCAGAACTGTGGCAATGGACAGAAAAACAAATGAAAATCAAAACTCAACGCTGAAACTATTTGAATTTGTAAATTAAGCTATCTGTCATTAGAAAAAAAAAACACAATGACTGTTTTTTATTGAGGCCAAACAGTTATCCTAAACGTAAACCCTAACATTTAATACTAAAATACAAATTCCCTCTGTAATTTGTTTTTTAATTCAGTAATGTCATAGCGTCAGCCTCGCAGTAGCTGTTTATTAAATAAAAAAATAAATCAGTCATAATTCATGTAGAATTTGAGTTGCTGTCGACGTCACAGATCGGGCTGTGCAGTGACACCAGAAGTGCTTCACAACGATCAGTATTAAATGTTCTTATTAAGCTCTAACTACTTAAACTCTGGTTTAGTCTTATTTCTCGGACAATTAGGACAAGGGTCAGAATTTGGGACGACTGCTTGTGATCGTGGACGGTTAAATCTAAATTCAATCCAGTATAACTCCTCCTTAAATTTTGAACCATCTATCATCACACAAGTCCACCCGATCTAGAATCCACATCAAATTGAACTCGATCATAGATACCAGCTACCTAAATACACCTGATTTTATCATCAGGATCCATGCATATTACCTGAGAAATGAATGGAATTGTGGAAAAATGGCCTGTCTCATAATTGTGAAGGACAGTGAGAGACAAATTAGAATCCACAAATAAAATCAATGGGATCTATCCTGGGCCAAGACCCAGCGTCCATCTGAGTTTCTCGTAAATCTGTTCATTAGTTTCTGTTTAACCCTGCTGACAAACAAACAAATTAACATAACAACATAACCTCCTGGAGGAGCTGATATATGTGTCCCTATATATACTTAAGCAAAATTCTATAAAGCAGTTAACATGTCACTTACATATGCACATTATTAAAATGCACTTACGATCGAGTCTTCTCCAGGTAAAAATGCATAAATCCCAGTGCTCCCAGTCAATAGGAATGACCAGGACCAGTACAATATGGGTACATGTCAGCATCACATTGTGAAGGGTGCAGTAGTTCAGGAAAGAAAACACAGTACATGAGGGATCCGGGTCCATAAATGTGTTATTATGGATACATTGTGTTGGACATCACTGTTGATTTAGTTCTCTGTCACTATTTTCAGTGTTAAACTTATCTAAATGTTATTTTATAGTTATAATTATTGTCATTTTATTGATGTATATGGTATCACTTTTTTCTTCTTTTTTTTTTTTTTTTGCTGTCATGTTATACAATGTCTAAGACATGTGACCATTTCACTGCTTCTGGGAAGCATGTTTGAGTGTGTGAGTGTGTGTGTGTGTGTGTGTGCATGGATGTGCCCGTGTTATCTGCATTTTAAGATATGGGTCCAGCCTTGTATTGTAAATATATACAGTATGACGCTTTCTGTGCCAGCAGATCAAACATCGTAGCTTTTCAGGGTCTTCCTATCATGTTGATATGCTGAAATGTGAACCTTCCACACGCCATACTACTAAAGCAATACTAGACTAGAGCTTGCTCCGCCGTGGCACTGCCTGGCACTGCCTTGGCTCTTGTTTTCTTTTTTTTGTTTGTATTCGTTTCCAGCTGTAGGCAGCGTTGCTATGGTGTTGCTATAATACAATATCCCTACTGTGCCACCGAAATCCTGCGTGGAGGATGCTTGCTTTGGGAGTAGAGTGGCATGTGTACGTGTGTGTGTGTGTGTGTGTGTGTGTAAATATGTGTGTATGAGTGAGACAGAAAGACAAGGAGTGAGTGAGTGACTCTGACGTGAGCCCAACGACTGTTCGGGGAGAGGCTCCAAACCTAGCCGAGTAGCTGAGACGAGGTCTGCGTGGTTTGTTTTCTGACAAAGCGGCAGAAATAAAAAAAAAAATACGAACAGTTGTTTCTAAACAGGAAAATAAAAAAAATCTATAAAATCAAACAGTCCTCCTCTGTGGTGATATCCTCATGCATGCACGTCACAGCATATGTGCCTTGTTATGTGCCTAAGTGTCCATGGAGTGGTGCTGTTGGACTGCTGGAGTCTGAAGGTCGTGAATGAATCTAGTGAAAGTGTGCCATGGAAAATGTTTTTGCAGATAACTGAGTGAATGAAGCGTAATCAGGGCGGGGGGGGGCGTTTTTTCTGTGTCCTTCCCAATGGGTTGGATGTAAGAATCTAAACCCTCCACAGCTCGGATCAATACCCAATCACATTTACCTACTTAGCTGAGTTAGAGTGGGGCCCTCGCAGAGGACAATGAAGGTGTTGGAGCACAGACACGCCTCAGTCCCCAGCCTCCCCGTAACCAGGGCCGTCTGTTAGTTTTGTAACAACACAGAAATGAGTGAAACACTGCTCCATTAACTTCTACCTCATTTAACATGTCAGTGATTTTATCTAGAAAGTAGGGCACACTGTGGCAGCTCCTGAATGTCAATGATGCTCCGCACCGTGGGTGTACTTTCGCTCCCTTACTCCACAGGCTTTGACAAATGAGGAACATCATGTTGCAAATTAAACTATGGGGAGGGAGAGAGAGAGAGAGAGAGAGAAAAAAGGATTACTGACAAGGTGTATTGAATTTCCCGACTGAATCCGCTTTATTTTTGCAGTGCAGTGGATTTTTGAGAGCCACGGGGGGTCGTCGGCAAAGCGTTCAGATTATGAAGACGTGGACCGTGCAAACAGCGTCAGTGCTGGCTCTCAGTGCGTACAGATGAAATACAGAGAGATTTAAAACACCATCAGTTTTTCCTCCTCTCACAGGTGACCCTGTGAAGGGATTTAAGGGTGACCTCCTGTGGAGAAAAGAGGAAGTGCATGTCCAACCACTGGTCCAAGAAATCTTTACATCCCTTGGGCAATTTTAGATTTTTCCCCCCCCTTTTTTTGTCCATTTTTTCAAAGTGGATGGATATAATGATAACGATATCAACGATATAATGAGTCTTACTGTGGTAATGCAAAATGAAAAGAGTTGATACCGATGTACAGTATTTTGAACTCTTATTACTTGTCTTCTTTCTATTTTGTTGATTGGTCTAATCATACTCTAACTTTCACGACTACAGTTCTGATAATGTTGGTTTCTGGACAACCACTATTTGTAAGACATGGCCAGAACGTTACTGACAAGAGTGTGAGGAAATAACAGGTGTTGATGTAATGTCAAAGACATTTACGCACTGTGTTGCACAAATGTCTCCAAAAGTTAGCATGCTAACTAGCTGACCCCAACCTGTCTCCTGATACCCAGAGTTTAACACACCAGCTATTTGCTAGCTGCTAGCGTAATAAACAAACTAAATAAACTCACAAAATGTGAGGAAATGAGACACTTTTACTTTTATTTTCGTTATTATTTTTATTATACAGTACAACCGTACGACTTCTAAATTCATGTTCCTCTCTTTTACCAAACTTAAACAAGCATTAAAAACAATTGCTAGCATTAACTAGCTAAAACTGCTCAAACTGTACATAAACTAAATAAAATTCACCAAAAACGTTGGTTTGCCTTTTCACAATCCTCAATTCACAGAGCAAGATGTGAAAACATTCCATCCCTCTGCGCCATTTTCCCCAAGTGATCCAAGGCCCCAGGCCACTGCCCACTGACTGAGCAGTGAGCTAATTAGCTAACAATGGCTAGCTAAAGCCAAGGATAACTAGCGAAGAGCAGCAGTTATCAGGCTGGCGACAGCCTTCATTTCAAGTCTTCTAGCTACCTTCAAATTCAGTCCATATTTATCAAATGACACATTTATTGTTGCCGTGGAGTCACAAGTCAGTTTGTCAGTTAGCTCTGAGTTACCACTTTAGCGCCATATTTTACCCTAAATTTGGACATTTTGGACTATAAGAAGTATGAGGAATTATTTATTGTGGAAACTCAAAATATGCAAAAAAAAGGATATTCTCAGTCATATATTTTATAATGCTTTTCAATAATTTATATTACAATATTCTTTAACATATCGAAATTCTAGGTGTATACTGTGCTAAAATACTGAGTTTACTTTCTTTAAGACTGATTATATATGCCATTTTAATGCAATTTTAATTTCACCTGAGATATCACAAAACTGATCGGTTTTGGTCTTCGCTTTGCATTTATTTTTTCTCCATCACAGATTGCCGGCTGAACTTAACCCCCAGCCTTGTTTATGTGATGGATCAAAAATAACAGGATATGATAGAAATCTCTCATCTCTCAACATCGCTCACGCTATCTGAACAACTCAGCTGACGTTTGTGGTGGCGGACGTCGGATGTTGTTTAATGCTGTTACCCCCTTATCTGCATTGTGTTCACATTATAGAAGCAGGAGCAGGGAGAGAGGAAGGAGGCGGGTGGTGAGGTGGTGGGGTGGGGGAATAGCAGATGTATCTCCTCTGAGACTGGTTAATCCACTGTCTTCTTCCAGACAATCATGATAAGGTCATTAATGAATAAATTATCCAAACGAATGAATTATTGATGGGGCCTAGTTGGCAGTTGTGTGTACAGTATCCTTGAGCACGGCGTACTATAGCCAAAACTATGCACAATTAATTAGAAAAATGAGTGAAGCGTGCGTTAAATGCTTCAGAGAGAGAAATCTGTCACTTCATTTCAGTGAGGTCAAAGGTCAAAATGTTCTTGATGCATGAGAATGAGGGATGTTGCGAGTTTAACACAGATGTCAGGCACTTCGGTTGGAGATTCACAGAAAAGAAAAAAGTCACAAAGCTTTACCGAATAATAAATCATCTCCATACACAACTGCAGATCAAAGGTGGCCATATTGAGAATAAGTGATTAGTTAGGCCCCAGATAGAGCCTTTTTTCACAGCGGAAAGGTCAGACGGTTTAATTCATTACGGCAGCGCAACTAATAACGTCAGTGGTGGCTCCTCTCCTTTCAGATATATATCAGTGAACCTGCTTGCATGACAAAAAAACCAAAAATGAGGGCCTGCAACAGGAACAGCTAATAGAAATGTATGCCGCGATAAAAGTTTATTTGATTCCCTCTCAGGCTCACTGGCTCAGGTGTCTCACCTGCAAACACTTGAGGCCGTTGGCAGTAGCACTGCAGAACCCTGTATTATGTTTTGAGTTGCATTTGAACCAAGGCATCCCGATTCCCTGAAAAAATGAATTGCCCAGCGAGCATTGAATAAAAAAACCCAGAAGGTCGTTTTTTTACAACACGTTCTGCAGTTGTGAAGGACTTTTTTGATTAAAAAACAGGTGCGGGCTGCAACCAGGAACGACACTATGAGAGTGGCGAGAGTCAAGCAAGAAGGTAAAAGTTGTGGTTAAAACTCGGTTAAGTAGAGGAGCGCTGCAGGGTCAACTGATAACTCTGATAATTACCACTGAAAATAATTTTTGGATTCTAAAATATCTGTTTTTATGACTTAACATGTGAACTTTTTTTTTTTTTTGCTAGGATAATCTTTGAAAATTCCATTGTTCCACATTGTTATCAGGTCCTCCGCAGTACCAGGGTCACAAGTTTCCTTAAATGACTTCCGGGCCTCTGTGCTCAGATTATGAGAATAATCAATCCTACATAATACATTTTACGCTAAAAAGTTGCGTTATGCGATAAAACCTTTTATTGTCCCATCACATCGTCCAATTTTGATACGATTTTTAAAAAAAGATATATGTTTAATCCATAGAGCACAGACAGAGATTTACTTGCAGGTGACCCCTTGAATGGATGTGGCCCTCTCTGATATGGTGTCATAGTAGCACCATATAAAAGAATAAATATGTGAATGAATAAGAAAATAAATGATGAAATATAAAGAAGAGGAATTAAAAGGTACAAATATTTTTAAGTATGGAAATATGAAGAGAAATAGAATGAATACATGTGTAAGCATGAAGACAAACAAAACATTAAAAAAATATGTTTTCAATTATAATTTTTCACATTAATTCCTGTAGAATTCTTTTTAAAAGTATACATAAAAGTTTACATTGTTTCAGTCTTTTTTACATCCCTGTGTTTATCCTTGTTCTTTCCCTGTTGCCTTCGTGTTTGATTTTAAATCAGTCTTTTACAGATTTATTCCTTTTATTAGGACCCTCTACAGTACATATGATAATTGGCCGCACTTTCACCCATCTGTGCAAATCCCACTCCTTTCCCTTTAGTTAATAAATACATATCTTCAGAGAAGGGAAAATATTTTACACACTCTTCGGCAATAGCAGCAGTTAAATACGATTTCATTCCCCTAGCTCATGTATCACACGTTTATATTGAGTCAAATCTCTCAACTCTGTATGCTTCTGTTTTAAGGCCGTACCTTGACATAGTAAATTCTGGGTGTTTTGTGATTCAGGCCATGCACAGCGAACTAACATGACAGATTTGATTTTTTTCGAAAGCCTGATAGCCTTGAGTGGAATTTTAAATAAAGTTCTGCCGGTTTGAACTACGCCCGGCTGCATGATAATTGACTCATCGGGGGGTTGAGGGTCCGTCATCGTCACGTAGGCTGGACACAAAAATGGAGATGCGGCTAACAAGCAGATGTGTTGTGTCTGTTCTCTGGTGTACGTATTTGTCAGAGCCGGCCTTTGCAAACTCAATAGCCTCAAGGTCCACATACCGTATGTTAGCTTTTCCATCAAACTGAAGTGCGTGTTTCATCTCAGCTGGGTTATTCATGGCCACCGCCACTGTTCAGGAACCGCTTGTGTTCCAGCCCAGTCAAAGAGTAGAGACCTTGATCCCAGGTCGTGACCCCTGTCAAAGAACTGGATCCTTCATTCCTGGTGACAGCTTTAAAGACCAAAGTGAGTGTTAACACAAACCAATGAAAATGAGGAACTCTGACATAGAATCATATGTTTTTCAACATGATTGTGATCGGAGCATTTTGTTCTTGAAATTGAAAATCTCCCTAATTTTTCTTTGGCCAAGACAAAGCAAGCTTGTTTTAACCTTCATTATCGCACTTCTGAGTTCAACCAGATGTGGCTTTGAAGAGATGCACACTAGCAAAGATGGTCTAATCTTCTCAACCAGTGGAGGAGTGTGTAATCCTTTAAAAAAAAAAAAAAATGACAACGATCGTAATTGAAGTTATGAGATATTAGCGGGATGACATTCTTCTCTTGTGGGCTCTTTCTCTCTGACTGATACATAGCCACTTTTTTTTTTCTTCTTTTTTTTATATCTGTAATAAGCTACTCTGTGGCGTCTTCTGAGGATTGTCCTCTGCAATTCCACCAGAATTAGAGTCGCTGAGTGAAAGCGACAGGGAATACGACCTGCTTGTTGAAAGTATTTGGTCCCAAGATTGCAGAGATTCTCAGTAAAAGAGCCACTAAGAAAAATCTTGTCTAATGCCCCTAGAGTGCCGACTTGAGGTCTCAGTCTATTTTCAGCAAGGTTTCCAAGCAGAGCATGAATTGGAAAGGAGAGATCAACGTTATTCACTTCGCCTGTCAGAGCTTTGTAATGTTTTGGCTGAACGGTGTTTATCTTATTTCGACCATTGGCTGACTTAGCTTAGCTTTGGTTCAAATAAATGTTCCCTTTCTTGCATTGGTCTTGGATAGAACGCAACTGTTACTTATACACCTTTTGCGTTGTACTGTTGCATCATTTATTGTTGGCTAAAATCATACTTCATACATAAATTGGAATTGAGAATCGTTTAGCTTGTGACGTGACTTTTGGCAAGCTACTGTAGCCAATGAACATATTCCCTTCGGATAGTAGCATATCTTGCCTGCACTAACATTAGCGATCAAACAAGCTAAGGTTAGCCCCAAGGACATTGCATCGAACCTGGACACAGCATTGGAGATGGGGCCCGGTTCATTCTTCATGCCTTTAAAAAGCTCCTCAGTGGCGCATGAATCCAAAAAAAAGCTTGACCTCCCAGCTTTACAATTACCCGTTCGTTGCACGGCCCATTAAGTGAGTATCCACCATTTTACAACTGCTTCTTTCACAACGTAAGCTTATGGGGAAAAGTCTTTTTGGGCCTCAGTGCATCACGTGGTGTTGTAATAACACAGTTTGGCCAATATGAAAACTGGTTTCAAAGCCTGGGGCTCTTCCTGGGGGGCTTGATTAGCCCGATATCTGTAACTTAGCTGAGCTGCATGGATCTGACTTTGGTTGTTTCGGAATGTATGCTGATAATTTGCCGCAAAGCTGGCTAATTTGAGGGTAGATAGTCGGAGAAAGTCCGGGATGATCTAATTTTTAGGTGATGTTACATTGCGTTTGAAATTGGCAATACAAAGAGATTAATGTGTTTAACTCGCTTAACATTCTTGCACAGACGGTAAGAAACTAATGAAAGTGCACTGGGATCCCACTGGCTTCATATATTTATAGAAAATTTAACTAAATAACTTTTTGAGATGGATGATTTTGTACCGTACAAAGGGAATGCTACAGATAATAAGATGGAAGACCATATGACTATAACATTATTATAAACGATTACCTTGTGTTGAACCATCAAAACAATATGATAGATACCTTTTATTTAAAAAAGAATTGTAAACATAGAAAAAAACGACTCAGAAACCAAAATGAACAACAGAAAAGCATTTGATTCCACCTAATCTACCCATTAGTCTTCGAATCAGCTGGCGGAAAAAAAAACATTTGATTGTTTACTGAAGTAATATGAAATTGATTAATAATAAACACATGAAGAGACAACAAGCTGCTGTGTTGAGTGAGCTCTGCAATCAGTTTTTTCCGCCGCCCATCTCTATAACTCTCAAACACACACACACACAAACACACACACAGACACAGGAGGGCACACAAATCTTGATGATGACTCACGACCGTCTAGGAAAACAGGAAGTTAATATCTGTGTTTCTATCTGTGTGAGGTCAGCCCGTAAACAAGTTTGCTTTTCAGTTATCCTCAATAGGAAAGCAGAATAGATAAAGTCAAATTTATTACATCCGCCAAGAAGGTTATGTTCTCATCTGTGTTCGTTTGTTGGTTGGTATGTCAGCAGGGTTACACAAAAACTACAGAATGGATTTCCGTGAAACTTGGATGGAGGATGGGTCTCAGCCCAGAATATATCCCATTACCTCTTGGTGCGGATCCAGATTAAAAGGACAAAGAGAGGAAAATGTTCCATTGTAATCATTCAAGTCTTCATGAAACAGAAGTCAGAGTGTTATTTGTTTCTGCATATTAACATGTCTCCTCTAAAAACAATCAGTTATCGAGGGACTTCTCGTGTTTCTGCTGTTTATACTAGCCAGTGGCGTTAGCGCCAAACATAACTTATGCTCCCCGCCATTCGGCTGGATGTCAAAGAAGTCGATTCTGCCCGACTGTGTGCTCCCAGGGAACACAGTCGATGAAGCAGTGTCGTAAAAAGTAAAGATATGGTGTTAAAATGTTACTTCGATAAAAGAGAAAGTCACCCATACCAATAGTTCTTGAGTAAAAGTCTAACAGTATCTGATATTAAATGTACTAAGTGTTAAAAGTAATTAAATAAATTAAAAAGTAAAAATCTGGTGGAAAAAAAAACAAAAAACTTAAATATCAAAAGTACGAGTAAAGGTACAGTCAAACCTGTATTTATACATATACTGTCGGTTGAATGATCATTGGCCTGACCGATTTTTGAATGCAATATTCATCTTTTTTCGGATTATTGGAGAGATAATCCAATCGCTGATCAATTTAACAGCAATATTCTTAAGTAATCTACAAAGTAACTAGTAACTTAAGTTAACAAACACAATATATGCCGCAAAAATGTATTGGCGTGATGGTATCAAGTAGCAGCAAATGGAAATGGAAGTGCAAGTAGCTCAGTATTATACTGAAATACAGTGTTTGACTAAATGTACGTAGTTACATTCCATCACTAAGATTACATGAGTAGAGGGCTAATGTGGATTTCTTGCCAGGCTTGGCTCCCTGCATTAGTCGAATAAGTAGCAGCGCTAACTTTAGCTGCATGACTAAACAAGCAATCGGCAACTGTCTGAAGGCAGCTTCACTCTGTACACCACCTCAGTACTGGATTCCAGCAGTAATGGATCGGACAGTCGGTCCCTCCCGACACTAGCTGTGTTCATTTTGGAGCCTGGTACAGTTAGCTTACTTTAGCCAAAGAATCAAGTCATCTGTGTATCAGGAAACTCCATAAATCACAGAGGGCACAGCAAGATCAGATGAAGGAAAACCAGAAAACTGTTTCTTCGTAACAAATGACACATAACATATCCAGTTTTACCAAATCAGTGAATAATATTAGAAATGTGTGTTTTTGTAAGGTAATAAGTCAGAAAAAGGTCAGCTTCAGCAGCGTCTTTCTGAAATGAAATCTTAGTTATGTTACTGGTTGAAAGGCGTTGGTTCAATCTTATGTAAGGACGAAGACGTAACTGGATTTTTATTAAAAGAAAATTACAAAGAAATTGATTATTTGCCATTTTTTGGGAATATATTGATCAATAGATGCAAAGTGTCCCTGTGGATGTTATCGAGAATTGTTAAAAGGGCATTTTTCATTTCAGCTTGACTTTTATTTTATTTTGTATTTTTCACCAACCTATTATTCTTCCACATCACAATGGAGGTTATGATTCCATGTGTATTGTTTTGTTGTCCTAATGGTTGTCTGTTACAGATCTCTGATCATAAATTAAGGTACAGTTATGGTTGGTTAAAAAAAATTGGAGTGATACAGGGCTATCGAGTTTGATATTGAATTAGGCTCGATTAAATCAAAGTAGACTGTTTAGCCTTGGTAGAGGCGGCGATGCGCTCTACTGAGTGCCATTCTCACTCTGCTATTGTAACACTTATTATCATACTTACTGTAAAGGCCTTGACTGAACTATCAGCTGTTTAAATGATAACAGCAGATCGTGGATACCTGTCAAACCAACTCTAACCAACGACCACTGCACAGAAAGAAAAAAGCTGCCAAGAAAACAAACAGCATTTTCTCCAAAATGCACTGATCAAACCCTTCCTGACAGACGTCACCTCGGCTGCTCTCTCCCTCTAACTGAGTCCCGATCCCCTCTGAAGCTCCGGCACTCTGATCATCAGCCCACACAAGACACCGGCTTCCCCTCTGCACATCTCGCATACAAAGGCACGTCAGAACAGAGAGGTAAATGACTGCCTGCCCACCAGTGTACTGCACCTCTGCTAGAGGTGAGGGGGGTGGAGAAAGACGAGGTGGAGGAGAGAGAGAGAGAGAGAGAGAGAGAGAGAGATTGAGTGAGGGGAAGAAAAGCGAAAGGGAACAATGTTAGGGCTTTTTCTCCCCAATCACCAACCAGATCCCGGTTAAGACCTCTCTTTCTGCTAAAGAAGTCTTTTGTGAAATCATGACAAAGCTGCAGAAGCAAGCCTTTGTCAGAAAACAAAGACGAGTGTGTTTGTGTGCCTGCCATTGTGGTTGTAGTGTGTCTATGTGTGTGTGTGTGTGTGTGTGTGTGTGTGTGTGTGCACATCAGAGAGTAACATAGCATGTGTTAGTTTGAGAAATTACTTCGCTGAGTGTGAGGGAAGTGTGTAACAGATGCGGGCGTTGTGTGTGAGTGTGCATTTGACAGTGTGTACGTGTGTAAGTGTCTCCTTCATTTCCTTTGTGCTGAAGATTGGGTTGGGAAAAAAAACACACAAAAAAACAGAGATGGCCTCTGCTCATCTGGAAAATTCTCTAATGATCTCACATGCACGCGAGCACGTGCGTTAAAATGTGAAACACACACTCACACACAAACGCACAGCCAGATAGTGTCGCTCCCGTGTCGTCCCCCGCCTTGTCCCCTCTGTCAACGGTCATCATCTCAAAGAAAACGAGGAGCGGAACGTGGCCGTTGTTACTGTCTATTTGGAAACACGCTCAGACAGACACGCATAGATAAACATGCACAGACAGAGTGACGAATCGGCCTCTATAGCCACCTTGCTAATGGAAATCCTACCCAGCAGATGTGCCCTGTTGGAAGAACACACGGAGTGTGAAACAGGCTTATGTATGCGTACAGGTAGTGAACCAGTAACCAGAACCTGAGCAGCCCCCGGAGGATACTGCAGGTGTGTGTGTGTGTGTGTGCGCGGCTGGACCTTTGAGTTAGTGCTCAAAGCGACTCAATGAGAGCATGACATCAAAAAATTGGAGAGAGAAAAACATCTCGACACAGTTGAGCATGCAGGACGGTGTGGCGTCATCCAGGCTGGATTCATACAGCAGACACTGTAGTTCCATATATACAGCAACCATTTGCATACCTACTGTGTATGCGTGTGCGCCACTGGGTCTCAGCCTGGAGGCTTCTACGCTTAGAGTTCCCTCCTTTTTCCTGCCATACATAGAGCATAATTTTAGGGCAATTATTCTACTTTAGGGCCCGTACGATATAGAAATGGCTCTTTGTGAAACAGAATAAGGAGTATGAAGAAGAGAGGTAGGGGTGGGAAATGCAGAGTATGTTACGATATAATTCACAATACGTTGTCCATGATATCGATCGTATAGAGCAAATACACTGCTAAGCAATGATACATTGCAATATCTGTCTAACTAAAGAATACAAAATACCCATAAAAAGACAAATTGCAGGAACTGACCTTATTCACATGGGGAAACCTGAATGCTGCGATAATGTTATTGTTATGTTATTGTTGCAAGTTGTACAAAAGTACGTAATCTGACAAATTGCTACAGGTTTCCAGTTAATCGGCAACTGAAAAGACAACAGAAAGTGAAAATCTGGAGGAGCATTCAGCCATGTTTCAAGGTAAAACAATATATTAGAAAAGGCGTTAGCTGATGTTAGCATTCAGCAATTTCCTGGCAAACGTTACATCTCATTGCATCATTTGTGTTCCACCTCGTTGATATTTCTGAAATAATTCACACCGTTCCTAATTGTATTGCATCAAAACAGTGTTGTATCAAACAGTAACGCTGGCTAGAATGTGATTAGGTGTTATCATTAGCTGTTGCCTAATGGAAGCTAATCGGTTATCAAATCGGTTGTTTTACCCTGAAATATGGTCCAACCTCCTGGAAACTGGCGACCATGTGGATATGGTCTTTCTGGTCAAATTGTCATGGTGGCCATTTTCCTCTGACATCACACAAATGTCGAACTGCTGTATTTTAGGGTACAACATGTAAACGTTAGGAATCTGGCAAACTGTTAACATTTGATTGCTTCCTGTTTGATCAGAAACCGAAAAGTCAGTGGATAGTGAAAATCTTGAGGCCATATTTCAAGCTTAAACAAATTGAGAACCCATTAGCGTCCATTATACAACAGCTAAGGTTAGCATTTAACCACTTTCTAGCTAACGTCACTGTGTGAATGATGTTACACGATGCGACAGGAAAGGCGTAAAAGAATTCTGAAATATTTACACAGATCTTGGACACATTTATTCATACCTGGATGTGAAAGACATAGGGTGTAATCCAATGGCAATGTTAGCTAGGAAGTTTTTTGAATGCTAATGTTAGCTAACTGTTATCCAATAGTGCTTCTGTAGCCTTCAGTGGAACAGGATGCAGGTAGGCCTGTGTGGGAATCTGAGTCTGTCGTTGTTGGCTGACCTCTAGTAAGTAGTTCAAAAGATACGTTTCAATTTAATAATCGTTACTAGTCATCATTTTCTCTGCTCTGAATGACAGGTCACTCTTGTTAGCTACTGGTTAGCTGGCATTCACTAGTGTTAGTAGTAGTATTAGTGAGTAGTTAATGTAGTTTTCCTTAGCTGACAGGATGATGGAGTGTTCTTAGCAGGGTTGCCGCACTACTTTGTTGACCCCATCAGGAATTTTTCTTCTGAGAAAATTCCCTGTAGTTCTCCCCTCCAAAGTGGAGTATTTCTTTCATGATAATTTGACCCACCCCTAGAGGTGAGACAAGGCGCAAAAAATGAAATAGCTTGCAGGAAAGAGGGGGATGGATGAGGAGATTGGAGAAGAAGATGGGGGAGGTGGTGAGACGGTTGTAGAAGTAGAAATTAGTGTCAAGAGAACAATTGTGTGACGCTTAATGAGGAAACAAAGACACCTCAGGTACATGGGACAGACATAAGTGGGACAGATGGATGGTTTCTGAATATATAAACAGCCCCCATCTGGAAGGCAGACTCCCTAAACCTCTTCAGCTGATTCTGAGTTGACCCCTTTACTACACCAACAACATGCCCACCGGTAGTTATTGCCATAGTATTCCTGTATATAGTACAGTATTTTCCACATCTAAGTGTAATTAAATATTAAAAACACACAAAACAAACAAAAAAAACACTCAGTTGTGCAGGTACTGCTGTGCTCTGTATGAACCCATGCATGGATGGCTCCATGTTATTCAGCTTCAGCACCCTACCAGAAAATTCCCCCGAGTGCGCATGCGCGGCTAGAGCGCGCTGCCGCAGACAGGGGGCGTCAACATGGCGCTCTCTTTCACGACGACTGCACTGACTGCAAGCTGCCAATGAGAGAGAGACAGAGAGAGAGAGAGACAGACAGAGAGAGAGAGAGAGAGAGAGAGAGAGAGAGAGAGAACAGCGTAGGCTATCATTCTGTCAAACCTCCATCCTTTTCGCCAGCCCTATGAATCCCTACACATTTTCAGGAGGATAGGGTGATTTTCTGAGGATTCTGTTGGGTTTTTTTTTTTAAACCGCCGCTCTCCCCTTGTTTTTTTTTTTTCTTCCTGCGCAGTGGATGTTTTTTTTGCGGCAACAGACGCAGCTTGTAGAGCAGGTGTGAGAGACAGCGGCGACCGCTCCTCTCCTCCCTGTTTCCAAGGGGAAATGTCGAGCGAGAAGCCGGTTTCAGCACCACCGGGCTCTGCTTCTTCGCTCGCGGACACAGACCGAGACTCCCACCCGCCGCTGGGCTCCTCCGCGCAGCAGCAGCCGCCGTCGCAGCAGCAGCAGCAGCAGGTCGCCGCGGGCGCTGGCTCCGGCGCCACCGGGGAAAGGATGGTGTCTTCAGCCGGGTCTATGGTCCTCCCGGCCGGGGTGATCAACCCCGCCGTCCCGATCAGGAATATCCAGATGAAATTCGCCGTGCTGGTGGGCCTGATCCAGGTCGGAGAGGTTAGCAACAGGGACATCGTGGAGACGGTGCTGAACCTGGTGAGTGGAGGATAAAGCAGTGTTAGAAAAACAGAAAAGGCAGCCATAGAGCACACAGCACAATCACAGACCTAACCCGCTATGTTTTATTTACGATGCCTCACTCCCGTGGCTGTGTGGCTTTCAGAGGATGATGTCATTTGTTTGTTCGGAGGATGTATGTGGGCTTTTTTTCTCTCTTCTCTTCTTCCCCTGCAGATGTAAAAGCGACACACATGAGCCTGTGTGTTGGGGAATGAGATAAAGCTGTATTATTGTTAAAGCCGAGAGGAGCCTGAATGAGGCATGTGACCCCACCGAGGCATGGAGGGTATAATCACCAGCCATTGTTGACTAAATGACCCGTTTGCGGCGCCACAACGGAGAGACATTTGCAGTCAAAACTGTGGTGGCCGGTGGGGGGGTGGTAGTGGTGGTGGGCAGTGGAGAGAGTGTATGCAGGCTATTCTCCTGACCCCGATGTGTACCCTGAAGTGATGCATAGGCAGGTTGTAGCTACCGAAACGGCGGACGGTCATAAATGTTGCGCACAAGCACGCCGAGACCCGAACGGATTTTAAAATCGGCTCCCCCCCCCCCAAAGAGCGAAATCGCGCAGGTGTGCACCTCTGTCGAGATCCGAAACAAAAAAAAGCCCCAACACGGACAAAGGCCGACTAGCATTATGCTACCCCATCGACATATGTGTGTGTGCATGAGAATGGCTCAAAATTATGCATGGGCCTATTGTTGGAGGCAGGGCCCTGCATCCTGTGCGCAGAGGAGTGATGTATAGGTAGCTGTGAAACGGTTAGTGGTTTATATTGCCGCTCGTCAGAAAGCGATTATTTTATTTATGGATCAAGATATAGGTTGCCTACTCCCCCCTCCTCATCCTTCTCCTCCTCCTCTTCCCAGCTTTACCTCTCCATCCGATGTTGTGTCGGCGATGCTGGGCCTACCCTACACATCAGGGGATTTAATCCAGCTGGGGGCTTTTTTTTTTGACATGACTGGTGTTTTCCCGTTACGAAACAGATGAGCGAAATGCACAGCGAGACGTGGGTCTGGGGGACTAATGCGTTAGGAGGGATATAGGACGCGTCTGCTGGATGCTGCCAGGCTGTTTTCTCTTCTCCATGCATCAGGCTGATGGCGTGTGCTGCATGATATTACATATCTGCTATGAAGATGGGGGGGCTCTGATCATTATTCATTTGCTACTGAGGAAGAATAATGTAGACATAATTTATAACCTGATTCCAGTGCAGTGCTTCCTGGAGGTTGACTATTTTCAGGGTTTCATGTAGCCAGTGGCCTATTTACTCACTGGATGCTTGGAGCAGGACAGACTACAGCTGGGCTAAACCATTTTTTCCTCTCAGTCAGACTGGTGAGCCGTCCCGATTCGGGTCGCCTCTCATCTCCCTATCGATTATTGGTACTACAAGGAAGAACAGGGGGGGCTTTGCTCCTTTGCTTCCTTGCTTGCTCAGTGCCTTGTCTCCTTCCCTTACAACGCTGCACAGGCTGATAACCATACATCCTGTTCCCTGGCCTCCTTCTTCACTCTGGAGGGGCTGAGAGGAGTGATGCTGCCTGCATAGACCGGCCTGGCAGGGCAACGCCATGCATTTAAAAGCAGGTGGAGAGGAGGAGGAGGAGGAGGAGGAGGAGAGGGGGTTGAGGGAGGGTGGGGGAGGAGAAGCGAGAGAGTGGAGGAGGAGGAGGAGGATGAGGTGGTAGGATGCTGCAGTGGCTATGTGCTCAGAAATCACCAGCTGATGCAGCGGAAGAGGGAAGAGGACTCTGGATTGGTCCACATCAGATCAGTGAAAGCTCATCAGAGCGTTCAACTGAAATGTACTCTGCTTTTACATAAATACCTGCATTAGGCCCCCGCTCTTTATTTATATTAACACACAAAGGCCTGACACCCCTGACAAATTACAGCAGTATGTGTTAGCCATACAGAGCTTTACTTGCTAAATCCTGAATTGAACAATCAGTTCTGGTTGCAAGGCTGCCAATAGCTAAGCCTGTTAGGGAATTCTGTTGCCCAGCTCCTTAATTAAAAGAGTTGAAACAAAGAGGTGTGGAGGCAGGAACCTCAGTGGTCATGCTGCTGGTACAATGAGTCCACTGTGACCCAAAAGCTGATCCATTATTCCAGTCAATGTGGGAGACCACAGCAGCCACATTTCTCCGTCCGCCACGGCCGTATTGATCAGATCCCACTGCAGCCCGGGTGGACAGATGGCTTGTCCGCTGGATCAGATACGTTCCCTCAACCTACACATAGAAATGCTGGCCCTGTGGCGAGTGATGAACTGTAGTGTCTCTTGAAAGAAAGGGAAGAAAAGGAGAGGGAAGACAATAAAAATCAACTTGGGCCAGCTGCACTGATGCTGATACAGAGACAAACAACAGAGCACAATCAGTTTATCAGCACTGCTGCCTGTGTAGCAAGTATCATAACAGGCTTGCTATTGCTTATAATAATGTAATGATATTGATTTCGAATGGAAGTGTACCTGCAGATGTAGTACGCGCTGTGCTCACATATAGAAACATGTACATTGTATTGGTGCACGCGCGTGTGAGTGGGATGCTGGCGGCGAGGTACTCAGCTATTATCATCAACAAGGCATCACAGTTGTCAAGGCAACACTGCTCTTTGACTGCCTGCCTCCAGACGCTCGACCACCTGGTGTTTCTATCCACTTCCGGACTTCTGTCACAGCACTCTGCCACAGCATCTCCCTCAATCTCTCGCTCTCTTTCTTTGCCCTTTCGGTCTCTCTCCTTTTATGTGCTAATATCTTTTACAGTTTGAGGAGCTCTGGACTGAACGGCAGCAGCAAGCTAGAAAGAATCGGACAACTGAGACACACCAATGCGGCTACATTTTAGTAGGGGAACCTGGAGTAGTGGAGGGATTAGCAACACCGTTCCCAAAAAGATATTCACAGATTGAACACAGAATTATCAGCCAATCATCGGTAATGGCTGATATTCACCTTGGTTACTGAGATTGGCTCATCACAAATAAGGTGACATGCACCAATGGCGGTGGGCGATGTTTATCTGTTGTGTCCCATCAATTTTGCGCTGGCACATTCATGAGCTACTGGCTCGTGACATCCCTGCCAACAGTTTGGAAGGGTATATAAGTAGTGACAACTTTAATGATTGATGACATTTTTCCCCCTATATGAATGATGATTTCTTTGCTTCCCTGGCACAAAAAGTGGCAATAAACAAAAAATCATCATCTTACGATGGGATCACAACGGCAGAGACGCATGTAAACATATTCACATTCTGACCCTTGACAAGTACAGTAGCTCTTCCTACATTATTACATGAGTAGTCATTACTTATGAGTCAGACCACACCCATTCATTTTGATCTTAACTACCCACCTGTGAGGTTTCATGACTATCTCTTGCATGGTTGTGACAAAATCTCTCCACCGAGAGACAGACAGACGGATAAATCTGGCAAAATACTCAAAACTGCTTCTGCATTAGTTCCTGCTACAAAATGTGTCTCCAGGACCACATTTTGTCATTATGACACACAAACACACACAGACTCATAGGGTGGGAACATCACCAGCTGACACTGTCGCAGCTAGTAAACATCCCCTATTGACCAAATGGTTACTTTAAACATTGGTATCAGCCCATAATTACACAATCGCTATTATGTAGGTTTTTTTTTTTATGATGGCAGTCGGAAGCACGTCATCCACAATCTCTTCTATCAAAGGTGTTCAGTTGGGTTGAGATGTGGTGGCTGTGAAGATCATGTAGCATATGATTTATGCACTCATCCAACCGTATGGTTAGTCCACCGTGTTGAAAGCTGCATTTGTCATGTTTCTCTCATCATTTATTCAGTTTTTTCCAGTTGTCTGTACGTTGGACTATATGGATATAGGGGCTCTGAGGGTTCATGAAATGATTAACGAAACAGGAGAGGAAAAAAAAAAAAGGATTTTTTACAGATATTCCACTAATATCTGCCCCTTTTTCTTGAAAATGACAGAATAGTTAAACATTTTAGGACAAAACTGGGTCATTTGCATGTGGGCAGTGGTCAAAAAGATTCGGACCACTGCAGCTGATGACGCATTACAAGACGGGATAGTTCCAGATGTTGTGATGGACCCATTTAGCGGTTGTGTAATCGCTTTCTTTTCACTCCATTGGTTGGTCTGTAGGATGAAACCTCAAATGTTTCTCATTAGTGGTCGGCCACTTCTACTGCAGGCCGTGATTGTTTGCTTAGACATGTTGTGATGTTTGAGGCCAGGTGAGGAGAAATGTTTGTCAGCAGTAGAAAGAGGGTTGACATGTGAACTGTCTATCTGAACTGTACTGCCATGTCTCCTCTTTATTTGAAATGGTGAAAGGTACATTTCAAATGCATCTACAGGCGGTGCTGTCAGTCTTGCCTGAGCGCAGCACCAGCTGTGCTTTATTTATAGACAGCTTTATCTTGTTGTAATGCTTTTTTTGGGATCAAAACGCTGCGTTTGTCGTGCACAGAAAAAAAATATCTGTGACACTCACTCTGGCTCGCTTCTGGTCTCCGTGCCTGTTCTTTGCTTTTTTTATTCTCTCTTTCACCTTCCTACTTGGTCGGATGCAATATCTTCTGGCAGTGTCAGTCCCCACCTGAGTCCCTTTAGCGGTCCCACCGAGTCTCTGTTAGCAAACGTCTCATTATTCTTGTCCACACACTCCACAATCACCAAGGTCACCTGATACAGAGTCCACAGCCAAGCAGTGCTGGAGTCAGCACAACACAATGAGTCTGTCACACGCACAAAAATCCCCCTAATATACTTGCATGCTCACTCAGATATTCATATGTTGACATTCAGACGCACAGCGAAACAATCAATTGCACCCATGCAGCAGCAACTAACGGATGTTTCTCTCTTCTGAAGTATAAAACTAATGGTAAAAGTCAGATGAAGCTGAGGGAAAAGGAAGGAAGGAAAAATGCGTCAGAAAAGATTTGTTTTGTCACGTGTTTAACACTGCTTGACCCTCTGTCTGGAGTGCAGTGACACTGGTGTGCTGATTTATACGGCCGTGCTTTTCCAAAGGAATAGGTCACCCGATCTCAAAACATATTATATGACATGCCCTGAGGTGGTTTGAAAACTGCGGTGCAAAATTCAGTTTAATTTCACTGTTTTCCAAGTTTGCCCCGTGGCTGCGCACTCAGGGCAGAGGCTAACTGTTTCCCTGCAGCACTGTAATCTGCTTGCATGGCTGTGCGGGGGAATAACAATGTGTCATCGTGCGCCCGCACAGCCATGCGGATGCCTCCCATAACAATGCCAGTGAGTGCAGAAAATGATCTCTTGTTGGATTTTCGGCATAAATACAATGGAAATTAACAGTTTCTTTTTTGTTATTTTTCCCAGCTACGGGACATACAGCACAGTTTCTGTTCTGCTGTAGCTACAGCCCACAATTGAAGGTGCAATATACAGCAGCACGATTTTATTTTTCATATTTTTTTCTCGTTGCCATCGTCTAATGAGACCACGGTCGAGATGTTAGGCTCTGTGTCACGCTGAAACTGCGACCACTTCTCCAGTAACTGCCATTATGCAAAAAAGGGTGTTGCATGTGTCTGCATCATGTTCTTGTGTTGCTTTCATGCATTTTGATGAAAATATTGCTACTGTGAGTTATTCGTCTTTACCTCTTCTTGTGTTGGAGCTGCAGCGGCCATCTTCCTGGTTTTTGTCCAGGCAGTGTGACGTATTGCTGTAAATTAAGTCTTTGGAGGTCAGCAGTGGTGTCATCAGTCCATATATTATTTTTATTATTGGAGTAGTATTACCATTGTAACATCGTAATCTGAACGGTCCGCATCCCCCTACCTCCTGACCACACTGAGGTTGAGGTGCACCCTCCCCTTAGAAACTCTACCACACACAGACAGGCAGGTGAGTACCTGCGTAACCCTCATACATGCTTTGTTAAAGGTGAGCCCAATTGAGGCTACACCTGATTATATACGGTTATACCTTCATATGAGTAGCTTAAAAGAAGGGATACCTTTTTATCATGTCAGTAAAAGTGTAGCTGATAAATAGAGCTGACAGTTTAAAGCCAGATTGCTTTCATTGACTAAACAAGAGCAGCATTTACAAACTTTGATAGAGTAGGTTGCTGTTTGCACCTTGAAAGTTGGTTTATGATGATGAAGAAGAAGAAGAAGAAGAAGAGGAGGAAACGTAAGAAGAATATAGAATATTAAATCATCCCTCTTTGCTCATTACATCTTAGGAAGTCAGGAAATTATTTTTAAAATATAAAAATGCAAAATTATCTGCCATGAAAGCGTGTTTTTGGTATTGGCTGAAATCTTATGTGAAAATAATTCAAATGTTTTGTCTAACCAGCAGGCCAAAACCCAAAGATATTCAAATAACTTTCACCAAAGACAAAAGAAAAGCAACTGAACCTGGGGAATTTTAACAATTAAAAATACTTGACGATCGTTTTTCTGTTGATCAATTTATAGATTAACCGACTAGTTGTTTCAACTCTAAGTGCCACATTACCTGAATTCTGAATACATTTCTACACTCTGCTGCTGTACCCTGTCTTCATGAAGGGGAGGGAACATTAGCCTCAGGCTAATGCTGCAGCAAAGAGAAGAAAAGTGCCTGGTGAAACCCTGAAATTTCAACATAAAAACAGAAGAGAAGATGCACATTTTGTCAAGCGTTCACCAAGTGTTTTGCC
The DNA here is from genome assembly GCA_963678695.2 of Diplodus puntazzo. NCBI lineage: Eukaryota > Metazoa > Chordata > Actinopteri > Spariformes > Sparidae > Diplodus > Diplodus puntazzo. The sequence goes on along the minus strand of OZ023167.1, from coordinate 12,380,489 downwards.
TGCCTCAGTGAGATGATGTTGGGGGTTATTTTTGGGAAAGATTAGCAGCCATACTGCTGCAGAGGAGCTTAGTCAGGGCGACAGCCAGTGAGAAACGTTAGGTAACGGTGACAACTGTGCTGGTGCTGACCAAAGGAACAAAAAAAAACACTAGTCAAAATGTTATTATATGTGGTGAGGTCCTGCTTTTAACTGCATGAACACACACACATGCATTCGCGCTGTGGAAAAGGTGGGGGACAGAGGGTGTGGCTCCCACTGCAAGGTCATGAATGACTCTGCGATCTATCACACAGCTGAGTTGTCTTGACCCCTGCATGAGCCAGGAAGAGAGAGAGAGAGAGAGAGACAGAGACAGACAGAGAGAGAGAGAGAGACACACACATACACAGAGAGAGAGGGACGCAGAGAGCATGAAAGAGGAGGAAAAGAGATGACTTGGGGGTGGATTTTCATCTGTGCTGTAGAAATAGTGACAGAGGGAGAAGGATGGGAAGCTGAAGGGAGAGAAATGAAGAGGAGAGTTTCAGAGGATGAAATGGAAAAAGTCTGATTGTCCTTCAGGTGTTCTTTTCTTCTTGAGTATAACATAGGTCCAGCTGTACGACGTTCTGTGGGGGTCTGATGAGTTCCGACCCCCCTGTGGATCCTCATCACGCAGTGTGTATCACTGCTTCCTCCTCGCCTCTGCTCCTGGTGTATGGAGGAGTGAAATACAGCAGGATTGCCGTGGACATGAGTGAACGGGAGAGCCTGTGTGCTTTTTTGTATAAAGCCTCTTAGAGATACCTTGACATTTTGAGTTTTTAATTGGCCATTTTTCATCATCAGTCACTTGTCACATTGTGGGATTAGTCTCCACTCGTTTGTTAGCATGGTTACCGTTCCGCTGTGAAAATCAGGGGTGCAGTTATAGCTTCCATGAACCGTGGCATGCCGGACAAATCTAGAAACCATTTCCACTGCCCACAAATACGCGGGGAAAGAAAATGAACTCATTAAGAGACGAAATGTCAAAGGTCCCATATAGTCGAAAGCGAGATTTCCCTGTCTTTTTTGATTAGAGAGCAGGTCCAGATGCTATATACTGTACAGTAAACACTGCGAAATTCTAAAAAACACCCAATTCACGGAGAAATGTACACAGCTTGTACCCAGAAGCTGTTTCTTTAAATTCACAGTTTGTAATGTCTACCACTAGGGCTCTCTCAATCAAAACAAAGCAAAAAACACAAATAGCGTCAGATCATGGGAGTAGCTTTCTTCATTGTTGAACAACCAACATTCAGTCAGGAATGTTCATGGACGACGTGATATTTTAAAAATGTGATTCAGGTTTTTTTTGGCCATATTCACCGACTTCCAATCTTACCGTTGATCAATTGAAATGCACTAGTTATTTGGTCATTTTTAGATATTTGAATCCAGAATTCTTACATATATCTTTAAAGGAGCCATCAGGACTTCTGTAAAGTTGTGATGTCACAACTATACAGTCATCGTCCCAGCATGGCCATGGTTGCAAAAAAACCTTGACAGCGCCGGTGTAGGAACACGGTGGGCAGTGCCTGCTCAAGCCTGTGAAAGCTGACCAACCACAGCAGACTGGGTTTTTCAGGAGACGGTCCTTAAAAAGACAGTGGGAGAATAAAGGTGCTGCACCAATGGGCTGTGAACATTTTGGACTAGACACCTGAAATAGTTATACGGACCTCGAAAATGAGCATAAAACGGGACCTTAATGCAATGAATCTTTTTAATGCTGATTCTTGCTGAATTTCTTTCATGTAATTATAACCCGATTTCTGGTTAAGTCTTGCCTGTCTGCTTTGTATGTCTGTGGAAGTATGAGGCGTTAAGCATCCAGGCTAAACCGCTCACCTCTCCGTGTCTTAGAGCCCCTAAATTCTGCTCCACTTATCTAAATTCCTCCTCATCCTTCGTTGGCTGCTATTTCCAGATGCTGGGATTTTGCAGGGGATAATCCGTGTCAGATTTGGGACGAGGGCACCTTTTGGGAATGGGGGGGTGAACACAGACAGAAAAAATGTCCCATCCTTGCTTAACGACACCTTTTGTTACTTCTCCGGCGCTTCCTCTATCTCTTCATTCTCTATCTGCTCTAAGCACATCCATCTTGTCCCTAACCCTCCGGTGTAATCTTGTCCCTCGCTCCCTGACTCCCTGGTTGGGTGAGGTGACTGGTGGATGATGTGGATGATCCCTATTGTGTGGAGGTAATGGAGCTGTCTGCTGTGCCATTCCTCTCTGGTTCCTTAACCTACTCACTCCAGTCATCTTTGCCACATTTCAAGCTTAGAAAGCCCGGAGGGAGACTATTTGCTGTTAACCATATGCCTGCCATCTCTTCTTATCTACTGTGGCTTTGCTTTTGTAAGCATGGATGTCAAATTGAAGAGAATGATGGAGGGAGATGACGGAGAGAACTTAGGCCCATTGAGGAAAGGAGAAATGTGTGGAGAAGATGAGTGGGGGATTCAGGATTCCTGACTCTGAGTGACAGAAGAGGATTGTACAGCTGTAATTGCTTTTTGAAGCTCCAGGTTGTTATACTATATTGTATTCTTAACCACTGGGACATGCGAACAGTATTACAGGGTCTTTTTCTAATAGTGCTGTAACATTTCAGTTTGTCATCAGACGCCAGAGAGCATGTATGTAGACAAATCGCATTGATCTGCTACAGGAGTAGATCTCAATTAAACATTAATTAAACATTAATTTCACACGCAAAGTAGGAGCTCAGTGCCAACTATCGAACTATAAGTTTAATTACGATTAATCAAACATTGACATCCCTCACTATATTCCTTTGTCTTAATACAAATGTATTTGTTTCACCGAAGCTCCTTTTTCATACTTGTACAATGCAAAGAGCCACGACACCAACACAGTGTTGTGTCATAAACAAACCAGGAATTATGACATCCATATGATGGTGTCAGTGATGCGCCCATATTCTCTTGGCCTGTGCCAGTTATTTTCAAGGAGACATATTATGCTGATTTTCAGCTTTATCATTTTATCTTTGGTTACAACTCAAATAGGTACATGCTTTAATGCTTAAAAACACATCAGCTCTCTCATATTGTTCGGTGCTGCAATGCTGTATTCTGTCTGAAACACCCTGTTTTAGCTCCTGTCTCACACGCCTGACCCAGCACTGCTCACACCAACAGAGCAGCTGTTCTATGTTAATTTGTACCTGCCAAACTAGCCACGAGGCATTAATTATGCAAATCTATGACACAAGGACATAGTGTGATGTCACAAAGTCACAAAGAGTTAAAGGCGAGACTACTGACGAGGTGTTTCAGGAGCAGTGTTTTCTGTGGGAGAGAGGAGCTTCTGTTGGTGCGGACTTTTTTTGTTTTACATGTAAAAGAATTTTTTATAAAAAACTGAAGAAAAGAAAAAAACTAGAACCTAATATGTCTCCTTTGATTATTGATTTATCCGCCACACATTTCTAAGACTGAGAGAGATCTTTTCAAGAGGAACACAACTGTTCATTTCAAAAGACCATCTGTCAATGAGAAGAGGGGAATGTCAGTCATTTGCATTTCCTGGCCACAGGTAAAGCAATTTCCATAAATGGAATTTTGGAATTAGTTGAAGATCTGCTGACTCTCGTGAAATTCTAAGCAAAGCTCAAGATCTAATGGGAAGGTCACTCCTGTGAGGTATCACAGAATAAGAAATTCAGGTGTAGATTAATGTCATTTCCACTGGGGTGAGGTACGGCTGATGGAGGAAATTATAGCGAACGACTCTGTACCAGCAGGGCATGAACAGGAGCTGACTGATCATCTTGACATAAATCTGACCGGCGCTGTTCATCAACTGTCAATTTGAGATCTGATTTCCATCTCTGTCTACATTTGTGCAAACCTGGCAGGGCTTTCATCTTCAGTCACAGGGATCTCGTTATCAATCTTACTGTAACTGTCGTTTAATTTACTTGTAATACTCATTTAGGTTTTAGTAATTTACACTGAAAAATATCTGCTTATTTAATTGAAGAACACAAGAAACCACAGATGAATAGGGTAAAAATGTTCTAATATATGTCACCATGAAACCTTTTTTTAATTCATGTTTTCTGAAATGTTATGTTTAGATTTGCAAGCAGGGCATTCTATAACCGACTACCTGCTGTGTTGCATACATTTCCAGAACAGAAATCTAAACTCAAATAAACACCTACATTGTACAGCTAGTCTGAAAGAAGACATTTGATGGAAGCAAAGTAGCCTCTAGCCTTCTGTCGGATGGCACAGTTAAGGTCCTTTGGTGCTGAGGACTGATCAAAATATATTTAAGAGAAAGTGAAGATATAGATGGGGTTCAAAGAGTTTTTGATCATGCTGCGGATAAACCAGAGTTTCCTGTCATAAAAAAAAAAAAAAGATCAAACAGGACATTTACGCATGTTGTTTTTACCTGGAACTTTTTATTATTTATGTGTTTTTGTCTTATTTCTCCAGGGTTTATATGTCCAAAATGCATGAGGACATATTTCTAGATTGTTCTTTGAAACAAAACCTAAAATACTGAGCCCTATTAATAATTTACCTTAGAAAAATGATGAAAGAAATGAAACGAAAATCTGACTAGAGCCCAAAGAAATGGCTTTGAAATACTCATCTATAATGATTTAATGATATGAACCAAATACAAGTGTCTCTTTGCGTTTGTGGCACTGTAACCAGCTGGTCATAATTAGATGTTTATATTTATTTTTTTCACATAGAGAAATAAAAATACGAAACAAAATACGAATGGTAAAATACAAAGAATCAAGATCGTCAATGCATTGTAAACATCAGCAGGGCAGCGTATTACTAGCATAACCGTTAACTACTGCTAACTGTAGCTGCTGTTAGCTAGTTACGTCACTTAGCTGTGCGTTTAGCGGTCTAGACAGGAAGTTCAGAGCACCAGCAGAAAATCTGCAGAAAATATTACATAGACATAAAAAATTCAAAATTGGTATTTCTTCAAAGTTTGTTGATCATTCGTTTTGAATGTTTTCAACTAAACGTATTACACACTGCACATTTAATAAATAATATCTAAAGCTATGAGGTAAATCTGTAATCCTATAGCTGACTTTGAAAAGAAATATACAGCTTTTAAGAATATTGATGTAAAAACCAGTCAACAATTGCACTATAAAAAAGAGAGGTGCACTTGGTACAGTAAGTTTGGAAAAGGTCGCCGATCTAACAAAGTGTTTCTGCCGCAGCAGTATTTTGTGCAGATAAATTGGAAAAGTACTCGCCCATATAACAATTTTTTAAATATAGATAAATTGTACTATAATATAATTCTAATAACCATATATTGTGTAGAAAAATATCCAAGACCAACATTTTCTCTCTAGGAGAGTTATTTCTGCAATATTGATGTAAGGTTTAGATATGAACTGTGTTGTTTTTGGGAAGAATTTTTTATCAGAAAAGAAAATTCTTTATTGACAGTTTTTTTTTTCTCTCTGCCTAAACAAACTTAATAAACAAACTGTCTTTGTCTTCATGACTGAATAATCTGCATAAACAAACAGACCTTAAAGGACAACACAATTTCATGCTGTTTTACTCTGTTTATATTTGGCAGACCCTGCCACAATGTAAACAGTGTTCTGCAGACCTTGCAGCTTGTTTATTCAGTTATGGAAATAATATGTTTCCTGATTTTGTTTTATTACCTTAAAAGTAACCTGAACATGACTTTTCTGAGTTTCTGAATGACTTTAACAAAAAAACAATACAATGCACCAACTTATTTGTTTGAAACCAAATTGAGTCATTGAGAAGTTTGTGACTTTTACCCGATAAATAAGTAAAACTATAAATGGGTTATTAGAGTGTTATGTAATTGATTTTCTGTTATTTCCCTCGTCTAGATGAATCATTTATTGCTCCACTAAAGACTACAGGAGGCTTGTGCTCTAAATTATTCTTGTTTTCATTCTCTGTGCTCCTTGTTTTCCACACCATTGTGTCTGGCTGGTTCATGCTATTGTGTCTGGCTCTTTTGTGTGTTTTTTTTCCTCTTTTCTAAAACGTGTACAGCGGCGGCGGTGGCGGGGGGGTGTGTGTCTTCATAGGGCATATTTGGATCAAAAAACACGGTGTCGTTGCCACGTGTGTGTGTGTGTCTCAGTCTCGCACCCCTACAATGCACTAATCTTCACATTATAACGAGCAGCATTGTTGGAATTACCTGGTGTTTGCGCGCTGGCGAGTGCTCGTCTGAGCCCCAACATCCCCCCCAGAGTTGATAAATGAGCGTTCCTACAAACCCCTCTGCTTTAGTCTCCCACACCTTCATCTGCGCATTTTCTCCAGCAACACACACATGCACACTAAAAAAAAAAATTTTTTTAAAATTACACACTGGTCCCTTCCTTCTTGTAGCCCACATCATTGCCTGGCAGGGGTGATTTTATATTCATGCTGGCCTACTTCGCCTCTCTCCCTTGGCTCCTCACGCGTACATACGCACTCCTCACACGCACGCACACACACACACACACACACACACACACACACACACACACACACACACACACACACACACACACACACAAACACATCTGCTTTGCTGTGAAGTATAGCTAGCTGTGCAGCTATTCATCATGCATGCTGGATGCTGCAGTGGCTGAAGGTTGGTTGATTATAGCAAAACTTTGTTGTGTGCATTTTTTTGCGAGCGTTACTTCGGCGTCCAAGAGCTGCTCCTGATGTTATTTTACACCATCTCCCTGCTTTGCCCATACACCCCCCGCAGCATGAAAAACACTGTCAGTATTCGTAGAAGTTCATTTAACACCACATTAGACTGGTTAGTAGGTCTGTGCTGGCTGTTGAACCAAAACATTTTTTTTCTACTTAAGTTTCTCGTGACCTCCCTCTGCACACTGCGCCGGCAACAGTGCATCAGGACTGCATGTTCTCCCCGCGAAATAGACTTCACCAGGAGAATGCAGATGAGAGCCGCGATCCCTAAAGGATTTCATCTAATAAATCCAGTTCGGTAATGACAGGGAGCAGTAGACGTAGGGGAGGTTTAAACAAGGATTTTGAAGCTTTCAGACGAGGATTTTTTTCATACGACAGCAGAGTGCGATGAGAGAGAAAAGGCCCTGGTAATATTTTGTACGCTCCAAAGAGAACTAGTTAAACAGAGAGACAGTGGCATAATACGCTCCTTTTATTGTGTTCCTGTTCTGCGGATGTGGCACCACAGCTGCCTTTGGTTTTAGCGCACGTAATAAAGTCAGGTCTGTGTGCTCCGGTCCATGTCAGCGAGGGAAATAAGAAACTGTATCCAAATCTACCGAGACGTTATTCAACAATAACAATCCGAACGAGATTGTCATTCAGTACCGGCATTTTGTGCTCGTCTATAAAACCCTAAATGACCGCTGATTGGGATGTTAGATAACTACTTACCAGAAGCAAGGAGAAACAAATGGTGTTCAGAAGTCGTACACCTTCATCTCTACATAAATATTTACATTAAAGGGAAAATCCCATCCGAACAGCTCCATGTTCACAACAGCACGCAGAGAATTTGCTAGAGACGAGTACAGCACCAAAGGCTAACTTCATTATGCTAACGTCCTCTCAAGGAACGTCCTAATGCGAAGCTGGTGTAATGTTGTGAATGGGCCAGCTACATGACACACCAACCTCACTTTATGACACAACAGCCTGAGATCTCTTCATAGCCATAACCGAGATGTTTGGTGCCTACACCTAACCATATGGAGGGTATACAATGTAGTCAGCGTGTCATGAAGCTACCTCCTTGATAATGTCGACCATGTTTACCATCTCTATCTGTCGTATAAGCATCCTACCATTTGGTAAACACAAATTGTAGCTGAGACTGATGGCGTTGTCATCGGTTTTGTAGGTTTTTGGTCGAAAGTAGCATTGCAGTATTAAGGAATGTAAAAATTGAGTCTTTGGCCCGATGAGTCCTGATCATCCAGTAATTGTTGCCACTTTTCAATTTTAATGGCCGTCAGTGTGATAGTTAAGATGTTTCAGTCAGTACCAAAGCTGCTGTAAACTGTAAGTTTTGAAAAACTGAAGAAATAAATTGAAACTATCACAGCTGAGGAAACCATTGGCTATTGTCTGATGATGATTTAGCCTCTGGGGATGATGGCCAATGTTCCGGTATAGATATCCAGATAATGGTTAATTGTCTACAGTCCGATTCGCAACTTGCGATGCAAGAACGGAGTCAGAGTTAAGAAACTACTAATGTCTTAAAATGTCTGCATATAGTTTCAGATAAGTTAAAAAAAAAAAAAAGCTAAATGCTAAACATGTTCTGTCTCTTCTGTTCTCCTTGTGGAATGTTAAGATGCGTCTGACTAATCACGATGCAATCAAGATGGTTGGTCATTACTACTTGGACTACAAAATGGACTATGAACAGAAACTGGAAAGCTTCTGAAACCAAAATCTGGTCCCTTGCCTCCCGATGCCTTTTTATACTATAGTAAGCGACTAAGCCATTGCATTACAAGAAATTAGTTAGAAGTGTTGTGTTCATAGTTTTAAGTGTGAATGATTACCGGTAGTTAAGTAAATAATAAAATGTCACTGTTCACATACATTATAGGTGATTATGAACAAAGCGACAATATAGCAGACACTGATTTGACCCATCCCTCGAAGTCATTTGTGCTGGAATCATTGTAGTATCAGGATTGATGCCCTGTAGCTTCGTGCCAGGTCTGGCCTCACCCCCTCCTGTGAGCAGTTTCACACTCGATGTAATTCCGGTGGTTAGAGGTTGAGGAAGAGGTTTTGCAGCCAACACCTGGCAGCGTTGACTCACTACATCACCCAACCGCTCCCCTCCGTCACACCGCTCCCTATCCTCGAACCTCACCCTGCCCCCCATTACATTCAGGCTCTGGTTCCAGGAAAACTATTAGTTTGGAACGCAACATCTGAATGCAGAGGAACACCCGCTCGTAATCAGGCTAATGTATGGATGCAAAGGGGGTCTTGTGTTAATTCATGTTACCGCAGGGGTCATATATGGAAATTTATGATCATTCTCGCTCACACAATGAACTAAATTCATGTTTGACTAATTTGCCATTGTTGCTATTGAACATGCACATTAATTATTTGTATTTTAAACTGCATTCCAATGGCTTTAGACATGACTGCGTTGCTTTGCCTGAGGGACTGGATTTGCACAGAGGATTTTTTTTCTTTTTGCCTCCAAACTTAATATGTGCGATTTATATACTGTCTGTATCTGTTTCTCAGAATTTACTCACTCACCCTCTTACCCCATGCCTGGACTTTATTTCTTCTCCTGATATTATTTTAGGCTTTGCAAAAGCACATCAAGTACTTTTTTTTTTCCAAGCTTAATCTTGCAATCCTTTTGGAACCAAATGTTTATTTTCTTTTCCAAGTGTTTGGCCTTCTCGAGGAAGAGTGTGAGCTCTCAAGGCTACGAGTGCATGCCGCCAATGGCCTGTGATATTTGAGAATGGATTCTCTGTTGATATGACCTTTTGATAGGAAATTGTTTTTTTTTTTAGTGTGTGTGTGTGTGTGCATGTGAATTTTACATTTAACATCCTCATCTGAGCAGCCTGAGCAAGTACCTGGATAATATTCTGCACTTAAACTGCTTGGGTGGGTTTGTCATATTATCATACAATTGTAGTAATTTGTGTTATTTGGAAGTAACACCATCTGTACGGGAGTCCTGAGGGTCAGAACACAACAACGGTCCAGAAAACACAACATTTCACAAAACACAACACCAGTTCAGAAAACACGTTTCACAAAACACAAAATTACTGAAATGTAAAATGTTTTTTTGTTTTCTGAAATGTTGTTGTGTTTTCTGTTAGATGTTACTGTGTTTTTCGAAATGTCTTGTTTTCTGAAATATTGTGTTTTAGTGAAAGGTTGTTGTTTTCTGATCTGTGCTTGTTGGTTTCTGTGAAATGTTGTTGTGTTTTGACCCTCATGGCCGCCATTCATCTGACTAGCTGCAGCACTGTACGATTTAACATTGATGGCTTCACCGGCTCTGTTTTTAATTAAACATCCCGTAATCAGTAATCTGCTTTAAAGTCTCCAGTATTCCCCATGAATAATAGCTATTTTAATGCAGTTGTAAACTATTTGCACTCTTACTAGAAATTTTTATAATTCAGAGTTTATACGTCATTACAGTTGCAGCTAAGTTTTAAAGTCTTACTCAGCTTACTCGTATCTATGAGTTATCCATTAGAATCCATGAAAACATCCTCCAGGATGATGGCAATGTTTGTAAATTATTCCATCATAATAGAGGCTGTGAGATAAAGTATTAATGTAGTAGATCCCCCAAGGGGGAATGCAAATAAGGCACACTTCTCTGTAAAAACAGAAGGAACTGATGTGAAAAATATGGTTTATGTAAAATCGCAGCACTGGTCAAAATATGCAAAGGATTTGAATCTCACTCGATCACCACAAACGCAGTCTTCAAATGGTTCCCTTTCAAGGTTTTTACTTCCACAAAAAACACAAGCTTCTGACAAATGTTACACTGTTCCTGCTGTCTCTGCCGTACTTCAAACAATGTGGGCTTCAAACGGCTCGTCTTCGCCACTGTCCAGTGAGGAGGACAGGTCTGAAGTAAAGCTGACGCGCTGACAGGCCTGAAGCATTGGAAACACCTTGACAGAGAAGCGGTTGAAGTTGGTTGATTCTGTGGACCAAAAATGTTCATTAAAACTGTGTTTGAAAGCGTTTTAGATAATAACACGTGGAGAGGTGAGTTGAGCGTTCTGGGTTTTCTGAGTGTTTTCCTCTGCTGCATGATTTACAATATCTGATTGTCTAACGTGACTCGTGATTATTTTGTGTGCACAGTGTGTGCGCACTGTGGGTGGTCTTTTTTTTGCACAACATACAGTACATCATGCTCCACTAACCTTTCCAACCCAGCTCTGTATGTGTGTGCGTGCGTGCGCGTGTCATTCCGACCCTGTCTTATGATGATGGATTACTGGGACTCATTGGAGCTGCTTGCTGCCTCTGTTATCCTCAATCAGCTGTGGCTCAATGGAACAGTACCCTCCATTGTTTCAGTGGTGCACAACTGTGTGTGTGTGTGTGTGTGTGTGTGTGTGTGTGTGTGTGTGTAAGTACTTACACACATGTATGCACACATCATATCTGCGGCTGTAGCGCATACACTCAACCAAACCAAACAAACAGATTAGTGGCCCTGAATTGCCACCAGCCTGGCCTGAGTCAGGTCTGTGGGGCTTATCTGCTGACCTTAGAACTTAGCATCAGCTAGTCCACACCTGCCTCATCTGACAGGCACACACACACACACTTCACTTTGATGCATTAAATAAAAAGGCAGTTATTCTTTTCCAGTAGACCATATTTTGATCCATTCACACACACTTAAAACACAAGAGGGTTAATATTCTACAATGTTGTCGCTCTGATCGACCCATTCCTTGCAGGCGCACAGGTAGTAGGAGTTCACAGTGCCTTGTATCTCTCACCTACCCTCTCTATTCTTTATTTTCATCCCTGATAAGCCCACTGAGATGTAAGCAACACGCAGGATGCCCCGTAGGACTTTATTTCCTGTCAGCTCCCCCACAAAACGAGGCAGGAGACGAGGCGCGAAGGCCTTGTTAATGTGCCGCATCTCAGCCTTGAGTCCTTCCTTTTTCCGAAGCTCCCATGACGTAACCTACACGAATGCCCTTGTTACTGCCTGTCTCGAGGAAGACAATAAAAAGAGAGGGGAATTGAGTTGCCTCTCGTCCTCGACAGCATCTGCTTTTTCCGAGCAGAAGAAGGCAAAGAGAAAAAAAAAAAACTCAGAAAGACAACACCATAACACCTCCCCCCCCCCACCTCCAACACCTCACCATTCAGCCTCTCTGCGCTCTTGTCTTGGGCGCTCTCAATCACCACCTCTCCTTGATGCTATTTTTCTCTGCCTCTTTAATTCCTCTTATCGCTCTTTCTCTCTCTGTGCCTCGGCGCTTCAGATGTTTTCTTTTGCTCGCTCGCTTCTAGACCTCTTTGTCCCCTGGCGAGAGGGGTTCACTTTGTTCCTTTTCTGTTAAACCATAAATGTTGAGTTCTTAGCACATAACTCATAACAGTTTCTGGTCTGGTAAAAGCCAAAACCTTTTTGAAGACATAGGGGATTGCTATCACTGCTTGCTTTCTGTCTGTAAAGAGCGTGGATTTGTGCTTGTACAGTCATTCGTGCAATGAAACATTGACATTTAGTTATCAAAGATCACAAAGTCTCTTTTTTTTATTTTGTTGTCATACTTTAGTGGCAATTCTGGAGATTGTTTGAGTTGATATGAAGTTGTGAAAAGGTTTTGCTTTGAGATGTCCAATAGATGAAGTCTTGGCTTTCTACACTTTTGAGTGTTTCCATTGTTATCTGATCAACCGTGATGACTATCACTACACAAGCTGAAGTGTCTCATGCTTTGTATATTTATTGGATTTAGGCCTGCGAATTCCCTCCTATCATCTTCTTTTTCTTGGTAGGATCCAACTAACAGTGGATGACACTTGATGCACTGCAAAAGCCCAATTAAAAAAGACTATAGCTTGAATTTGTATTGTGTTCTAGAAAGAAGAATGTAAATTTATTCATGGGAATGTGCGGTGGATTCTTATTCTAGCCGGGAGGCATGATTCTTAGCAATTCTCCAACACTGCTAGTCTCAAACATATACACTCTGTCATTAAATTGAAATGGTAAATTGCTTCTTTTACAGGGAGTATAGACGTAGAATTTAAATTCAAATCTCTATCCCCCTAATGCTTAAAAAAAAGGCTTTTAATGGTAGAAATTCCAGATCCAGCTCACCACCAGCCATTCCTTTTTACATTTCTGCTGACATAGCTGAATGGAAGGATATCTATGTTCCAAGGTTCTGTTTTCATCATGTCCTAAGTTCCAGAGTCTATATGTTCTAAGATACTATGTTCAAATGTCCTAAGTTCCCAAGGTCCTCGTTCGAAGGCTGAAATTCCTAAATTCCTAAAAAAAAAGTGTTCTAAGGTTCAATGTCCATCATTCCCTATGTTCCTAAGGGTCTATTTTTCCATCGTCCAATATTCCCAGGCCTTTAAGTTTCCAAGTTCCTATGTTCAAAGGTCCTGAGTTGGCAGGGTCCCATGTTGCTGGGGCATTTTCCCAAGATCCCAACTTCCCCACTTCAGTGTGTTCAGTAAACACACAGTTACCCTCATATTGTGTTCAGGTCATATTTGACCGTTTTCAAATTAAATTAAGATTCATGATGCTGTTGGTAACCATGCAGATCTATCAACAATGTGTGCAACAACACGTGCGTGTGTGTGAGAATATCACATTTGGTGTTCTGCAAGACAGGAAGAAAAAAAATGTTTTATTTGTTGCCCAATAGCATGTGGCAAGGCTTATTGCTAGATCCGTTACTAAGCCTCTTTGGCCAATCAGGTGGCAGACATTTTAAACTGCGGTTGGATGAAGTCAGAGTTGTGATCACTTGGCTGCGATCCTCAATCCATGTAATGTGTACGTGCATGTGCGTGTTTCTGACCTGGATTTTCTTTCTTTCTCAGAGAATATCAGCTGTGAACAGTATGGTTCTGTCAGGCTGCGGTGCTCTCACAGCTTTGGATTTCATGTCAGAGTTGTATTTTGCCGCCACACACTTTTGGTCCTTGAAAACATTTGCGGCATTAGTACGGCAATTAGTACAGTTGCAGTTTCAGCTGTTCGGCAATGAACTTTTGCAGCCTTGGTGAAGGATTTCAAGCCTCTCTCTGTCAGTGTATCCAGAGAGAGCGGGAGCTGTCCATTGTGCTGAAAAAAAAAAAAGACTGCTGCTCTCCTTATCTGTCATTTCTCTCTGCTTTCCCAAGCAAACATTCGCACCATTACTGTTGCTGCAGCCTTTCCTCTCTGGTCTGTGTGTGACGTCTGACCTCACTCTCTTGCACCCGCCTCCTTTCTCTCGTCTTCTTCTTCTTCTTCTTCTTTTTCTCTGCTCTTTTTTTTAAAGCTCCCTCGCCTCCCACTCCAGTAAACAGACTTTTGAAAAAACTTGCCCGCATGCCAATGAGATAGCGACTCATTATTATTGGATTATTTTTGGGAAGATTCTTTGTATCCTCTTCCAGTTCTCTTGCTCTTCCTGCCTCTCCACTCTCCTTCTGTGTGGACTCATGCTGTCATTCATGTGAATCGCCGCCGCAGCTGCATGAGTGTGTTGGTGACAGACTGAGTCAGAGTGTATGTGCGAATGACTAAGACCTACAAGGCTTTTTGCTATGAATTGTTTAAAAGGCTGTTGCCCTCCAAATGCTGAGTATGTGTGTATTTTGGCTGAGTTTGTCAAGTGTGTGCGAGTGTTGCTGCGCGCTTGTGTGCATGTGTGTACAGTATGTTTTTTAAGCTTGCACTCAACAAGCTTTGAGTCAGATGTTGGAGGCGGGAAAAGGCACAGTGAACTGGTCCGCAGTCAACTGGAGACTTTCTAGAGGCTTTTGGAAAGACAGATCTCAGCAGGTATTGCTGCTTCTCTCGCCCTCTCTCACTCCTCTTTTTATGCAGCGCTCCCTCTTTTGGTTTCTGGCAGTGTTAATAGAAGCTGACAAGCCAATACATGGGAACGCTCAATAGCTTTGCTTTCTTTTGATGTACGTACAGAGGCGCATTCATGGTTATTTTTGTGGAAAATGTGCCCAGGGTACAGCTCTTGGCAGCGAGAACACAAATGTCTGCATTTTAATCTAATGGAGGTGTAAAGTGTACACTTATTTATTAAATTGGAGGCAGCAGTTGCTTGATTGGAATTCGTCACCTTCCCCACACAGCTCCTTTGAAAGGATCAAACCGATTGGAAACAAGCCTTTTTATGCCCTTTGGTCCATGATGTTTACACGTACATGACTTCAGCTATATGCCAAATTAAACCATGAAATGCCGCAGCCCTCCATAGCTCATTTTTCATGCATGGCTCATACATGAAATGTATTTCTAGCTCATCATGTGGCTCTATTCTACATCAAATGTTTAATTTAGAATTTCTCTCAGATGCCCTACAATGTGCAAATCCATTCCTATTTCATTTTCAACTTCCCCAAGAGCTAAAAAAAAAGCGCAGAAGAAGAAACGTATGATTGCTAACTCATTATGTCATTAACTTGCGGATTTACTGTATTTCTTTCGCTGATCTTCTATTTTATGCATTAATCTAAAACACAAATACTCATTGGATATGCATGATAGTTGCTTGCGGTTATTCTCAAGCCAAAATATACTTATTCAAGGCACTAAACAAACAAAATTGTACGTGAAAAAAAATGCAAGAGGACAGCAGATACTGTAAGCACTCGAAACCAAACATTAAACATGGCTTATTTTCTACCATTTCTTCTGTACTGGCTCTGTGATTGGATAGATCATGTGTGAGAGATGAGCGAGAGGGATAAGAACAGTGTTGATGTCAAAGAAGGAAGTGTGGTTGCTCCATAGAGCTGCTTCATGTGGTTGACGTATCAGCTTGTAGTGAACTGCTATTTGCTCTCTCTGGTTGGGAAAATGCATTATGTGAATAGAAATGCAACGTAATCTGTGTGCCTTATTTTAGCATGCATTGACTGTTGGAGCCTCTCAAGGTGGTTTTCTGTCCTCTTATGGTGGTTGATAAAAGTCTAATATATACACACCAGTGGTGTGTAAGAGGAAAATTAAATTAGGTGCAATACAGACCCATCAGTCTCAGTCAAATCAGTGAGAGTGGTTGGATCAAGATCTGTCAGTTTCCCATGATCCATTAGCTTTTTCTTACACATGCAACCTAGGGCTAGGGCTATAACCTTGGCCTTGGCAGTATTTATTTTCCAAAAATCCAAAAAAGATAGTCATGCTAGCAGCTGAGAGGCTGAGTTAAATTCTGTGTCCTATTTACTTTTTCTGAATTCTGTTTTTTTTTTTTTTTTTTTTTTACAGTTTACAGATAACTATTCATCTTGTTTTAAACCAATTTCTATATAATATCGATATAAAATAAATATAATTATTTTTTTACCCAACATTTGTTTTGTTGATAGATGATTGGTTAGCGGTATCGGCTTGTACTGCTTCCAGTGATTGGTGATTGGCCCCAAGAATCCTGATTGGGGCACCCTTAATTTCGCATCATGTGTACAATATAATACAAGTACTTATACTGTCAGACACAGAGGCAGGCAGGTTGAATAACCAAAAACAAGCTTTAATGATGAGCTGATATCCAAAGTCCAAAATCAAAAATGCAAATAACAAAAGGCAGGCAGCAGAAAAGTCCAAGAAAAAAATTGAAGAGTAATTCAAAATTGAAGACGAACCAGAAGCCACAGCGAACAGAGCAGGAACACAGAGGACACGCAAGGACCAGGGAACAGGAACACGAGAAACACAGACGAACTAATGAAAGGAAAAGGAAAAACACAGACTTGAATACACAAGGGCTGTTGAACAAATGAAACTGGGTTGTATGCAGAAAAAGGGCTGTAATACAGACTGAAACAGGAAGTGGAAGGTAAACTAAAACCTAAGACCTTGACACTGGTGGACTTACTGCAGATCTTTGCTTGTTGTCTGATTTTGCTAAATCAAATCACTTCCATGTCCCAGATGAGACCCTCTTGCCTTAAAGAATCTGCATCACAGCTGTTGTCTCGTAGTGCGCCTGGCAGACTCAAAACATCTGCCTTTGTCACTGGATGTTAATGTTGTGACTTCGAGCAAGCCGGTTCACAGCACAGACTGAGACACTGTTTGACAATGTAATGAGATTACACATTCAACCACCTTGTGACATTAAAGCATCCACCATTCGTTTCACAAAGCATTTGATTGGTAACTTAGCATGCGGTATGGATCCTCCCATAATGTCACATACTCTCTGTCCTTTTTGAAATTCTTATGGCGCTGAGAGACATTTATTATGAAGTTAATGCTTAAGTTAAGTTAAGGGCATCATCGCCCCTCACCACTATCGCACATAAACAAAAAAACCTGCCTTACCTGTGCTGGCCCTTAACTACCCTTATGTATCCAGTGTGGATTTTACGTAATCATTGGTGTATCTTTGCCGTGTGCGTTGAAACCTTGTTTTCCCTCTGCATACTTACTAAAGCAGCTTCTGCAGCGCACTTGACTTCTCTCTGTTTTTGTGCCAGCAAAGTCTCAAGTGGAAGCCCTACGCTTAATGCAGAACAGCTCTCAGATCAGTCCATACACTCACGGTTGATAAGGTTTATTTTGCTGACTCGTGAGCACACGTGTGTGTGATATTGTCGCACCGAATCAGGGTTTCACCAGCGGGGGCTGTGTCTCGTCCCATCTGCCATCTGTGCACGCGCTGGTACAAGGGCCCATGGGAAATGCAGTCCGGGGGGCTCCCTCCCTCCTTCCTCTGTGTCTGGAGGCTCCAGTCAGTCAACATGTCATTGTTGATCACAATCACAGAGGGAGAGACACACACACTGCCATTTCCACGTTCCAACTCCTCCTTTCGCATTAACATTCACTGTGGTTTTCCAGAGTTAACCCAGGGCTCTAACTAATCCTTTTCTGTTATTATCCAATCATCTAATGAGGGTTTTTGGCAATTTTTCTGTTAATCATTTGGTTAATGAAATGTTAAAAGATAATAGTCCATTGTGATAGTCCAAGAGCTCTAGATGACGTCTTCAGATTCCTCGTTTTGTGCAACCAGGTTTTAATAACGAAGAAGAATACGTGAATTAAAAAAGGTGATATCTCTGGCTCTGCTGTGTCAATTTTGATAATTTGTTTTCAAACTTCTTACAGCCTGGCGCCTACATTACCCACAGTGCTTTTAGCCACTGAGTGACATAACTGGAGGCAATTTATCAGATTACATGGAGCTCCCTCTGGAGCCACATGTGCAGTAAACACACTCCACGGTGTAAAATTGGTGGAGTTACCCTTTAAGGAGCTGTAAAGCCTGATTTGACATTGACATTTACAAATGCTTATTTGTCTGACCATCAGTCTGAAAGCCAAAGATATTAAGATTACGTTCATGTGACGCAATGAAAAGGAGCAAATCCTCACTTATAAGAGGCTGGCCCGGAAAATGTTTGGCCGTTTTTGCACAGAGAATGACCTAAAATCTTCTGTGGATCGACCAAAACGATTAATCAGCTACTCCTTTCAGTGCCTCAACGACTCTCACGAAAACAGATATTGCCAATATTTCTGTTCATGTCTTTGCTCTAAATATCCTGGTTGCCCAGATCCTCAACCTAAAAACCCCCAAGATTATGAGAAGTTTATCCCGAATCTGAATCCAAGCCAGCGATAAAATGAACCGCTGCTCTTATCGATGCTGTTTACAAAAAACAAAAAAAAATGAGGTCACGCAGGAAACAGAATGTGGATTATTGCGTGTTTAGTGGCCAGTTTAGTCCTAGTGTAATCCATATCTTTTCAGAGATTTGCTCTGGTCATCATCGGAGCACTAAACCCTCCGCTGCACATTGTAAGGCTCTGGGGCAATAAAAATCGCTCTGCCGTCCTGATAAGAAAGCACAATAGCGTTCAGCCACCCTCATTTTCCTTTTTTCGATCCATCTCTCCTGTTCGCGCTCTCAAACGCACACACACACACACACTTCCCCTCAACACTGTTTTTGCACTTCTGCCCAATCTGCTTCCTCCTGCCTCCCTTTTTTATTTTTATTTTTGCAGTTCACACCGCTCATTCTCTTGTGTGCTTTTCTCCCTTCCGTCTCCATTTTTTTTTACCCTCCCCTCGCTCTCCTTCAATTTTGCACTCCTGCGCTCCGTTGAGCGCTCTTTGGCGAAGCGTTAAGTGTATAATCTGTGATCTCATGTCTAGATGGGCCTCTCGTCTCCCTCGCTCGCCCGGCGCACAAAAGGGACTGAATGGCCACGGCTCACTCGGGGGACACAAATGAGTAATGAGCCACACGCACAAGCACACACTGAGCAAACAAACACACACACACACACCTCTCTAGCGCGCTCCCAGGGGGCTTTGAAGTTGCATATTGATGATGCCAGCTCCAAAGGCTCAATTGAATGCGCAGAGGTAGAGGGGGATGGCTATTGACCGTCCACTCGCCCGTCTGACCTGTCATCTCTGACGGCCGTAATGAGCAACAGGTGCCTCTGTTTTTTTTTTGTTTTTTTTGTGCCAGCGCTGCCCTTGAGAGTCATCCAATATTCAACAGTCAGTCACAGTAATCAGCCGGCGTAATGGCTCGTTTGATGTGCCATCGCAGCACTGCATAATGGACTGCGGTGGGTCTGTGAGAGATCTATTTCAGTTAAATAATCATCATTTTAATGAATATAGCACGTTTCAGAATACTGTTGAGAAAGTGGTGGTTTAAAGGCTAAAAGTAATGAGAATGAAATCAGCAGAATATGGAAAAGACAATAGATAAAAAAAACATAGATCGGTAGCAAACCAATGATAAAACATGTTAAAATAAGTCAATAAAGGAATATTGTTAGTGTGAAAAATAGGCATATTATAAAGTCTCATTGTGTATTTCATGGTCCTTGATATGACTTTCTGGGAGTCTCGAACAAAACTGAGCCATCGTTAATGTTTTTCGTAAAATCTGTGCTTCACATTTAGGACACTTGAAAGGTTTTAAATGTTATGTAATTTGAGTTACCCTTTAAACACGTCCTTTCTCGTATAAACAAACATAGATATTAAAGATCAGGATGTCTGGATGGCTGTATTTGTACAATGGGATCGCCCCCAGGGAACTGAATGCTCATTTCTAACAGTCCGAATGAATTGCTGTACTTTTTTTCAGTCATACAGGATAAAGGAGACTGTCAGCAAACCAGGCCTGCATGATATGAGGGAAATCTGCAAGGCACGATAACATTTGCACTCGTAGGGTATTAAATTCAGATCCTTTGGTGCAAGTAGACACAGCGGTTTGTCTCATTCATCAGGTTTCAGGCAGTCTTTTGGACATGTTCATATTGTGTGTAATGTTTTATAGGTCAGTGCTGGTTTGAACACTGAAAATGATCAGTGTTTACTTTTTTTTGAAGTGCACTGTTAGTGTGACTTTGAAAATCCCGGACGTTGTGCCACTCGGCAGCCATCTTGGCAAAGCCCATGGTGAGTTTCTCTGCGCTAAAAAGACCAGTCAACTATCTGAATGAATAGGGAGACAGCCATAACTTAACTTCCAATGGCTTTTAAACAAATGTGAGAGTTTAATGTCTAACCCCGAGATTCCACTAGACACGTGTGCGCTGCGTATCGGCTCTGTCCCAGCTTCGGCAGTCCGAAGCCCTCCGGAGCAAATACACAGGACTTCTATTTCTGGCGGATGCCGCAGCCACGACGCAGCAATCAGCCATATTTAGCCCAGAGCAGACAGGAAGTCATGCACCGAAACAACAATGTTGTCAACAGTGTTGACACCAGCACACAAGTCTAAAAAAAGAGACAAATACAAGCTCTTCTACTAATCCTTCGGTCGGGAACACTTCGTGTTGTTGCTGTTATAACACATACCTATAACTGCGGCCAAGTGATTATCGCGGGAACTCCTTGGTCTCGCGACACCAGTTGTGTGACCGTACTGCGCCGTGGCGGACCCAAAACGCAACTGGTGGAACTGATATTCCTCTGAATATCATTAGAAGTCTGTCTACAGGAACATACAATCAGTAAAAACTGTTGTGAATCCCAGCTATGCGCTTGCATCAGTCCAACAATACGATAAGTTGATACATTTCCCAGTTCATCAAAGAGAAAAGCTGATGTTTGGCTTTTGGGGGGAAGAGGCCTCTTGAGAAAGGTCTGGCTAGACCAATTCTCATTCTTGTATAGGAGGAAAAACACCTTGTTTGCATTTCTTTGACCCAATCACAATCGTCTTGGGTAGTACTAAACCCAAGATGCAGCAGCTGTGCCCTTGCCTGCAAAATCGAGTCAGGGGAACTGGTTTTGTACGTGGGGAAGGTGGAGCCCTGTGATTAAAAATGGCTAAAACCCCACAAAAGACAGGGTAACAGCTGCTAGCTTTTTAAGGCCTGTACTGCCAGGTCAGTGCTAGAATAACTTGCCAGTGTCAGTGTGTAGGGTGCTGGCTTGAGGGTTGTTTGATTACCAGCAGATAGCGAAAGGAAGAGGATAATATCACCTGAGATTGCCGCCCAGTGACAGGTTTTATATCAACAATGTACATCCGGCGACATTTTAAATTATTAAAACCTCCTCTCATTAAAGATAAGCAGCTATGTACAGTAGGTATTCTTTTGGAGGCAGTGACAAATGGTCTATTTATATTTCTGCAGAATAACAGAATGTAGAATAGACCAATTTTCTCAGCAGACATTTCGACTTGACGCAGGTGTTACTAATAACATTAACGATGGCCCTGTTCTCCTCAAGTGTCCCAATAAGCCGTGACAGTGAGCCAGCGTGCACGGTGCCAGGCCCCTCAAACTGAAGGAGCGCAATGAAATTCAACCGTCATTAATTTTATTATACGCACCTGTGTTGCTCCGACCGTGGCGCATCAAAATGTCTTTGCAGCAAAAGGCCCAGTGCCCTTGGAGCAACTCAGGACTGTTTCTGAGCAGTGTGTGGCTGGCTGGCGAGAAAAGGGTGAGACGGACAGAGGGATTGTTTGTTTTACCAACCTCTTATGAGAGCTGGTTTTGGCTGGTCGAGGTGCCTGCTCATATAAGCCCTTTGTGGTTTGAAGACGGATCTGGCACTGACCCCCCACCCTCCACAAACACCCACCTCCCCCGACACAGCCAGAGTGGTGCCAAGCTGAGTGCCAGCTTCCTGCGGGCTCTGAATGAGCAGAACTGCAAAGCCGGTCCGAATTTGAAATGTGGGAAGAGGGAGGAAAGGTAACGTGTAAGTGTGCAAGGACAGAACTGATACTTCACAAGAAGCATTTTTTTTTTTAAATGAACCACAACTTTTATTAAAGCACAATTGGAGGGTGAAAAGGTGAGAAAGAATGGTGTCTGGCAGACAGACAGACTCTAAAACCCATAAATACTCAACAATATGGGGAGATTAGTCATCAGTGATCAGACAATTGGGATATTCTTACATTTCAGACTGCAACAGAAAGTGTTTCAAGGTTAAACATGTCACACTGTATGCTCTGGAGCAAGAAATGACGTTTTCTCTCTGCTCACAACACACAGGGAATATTAGATTTCAATATGGTGCCATCTTGAATCAGTTTTGTTTATTTTCCAGTGTGAGAACAGTTCTATATACAGCAGGCAGATGCGCATTCAGATGCTTCAGCACTAAACAACATCCAGCCTCTGAATTACCTGTCAAACTGCCTGGGACATTGACGGTGAGAAAGAGGTTGTCACTTCCTTAGCAACCGCATGACTTACCCACGGGGTTTCTTGCGTTTTTGTTTTTTTTTGTGTGTGTTTTTTTTTCTCCTTGCGAATGGAACATGAGTGCTGCACTTGGGGAGCAATCATTGTCATAATGCTGCCAAAACAAACGTCCTCGACCGGTTGCCAGGAAGACAGTGAGGTCAGTGCTCGCATCGCCTCGGAGGACGCAGGGGGTGGCACTGCCAAGCCCCTTTATCCTGAGGCGTGTGGCATAATGTGGGTCCCTGTTCGTGTGTGTGCTTACCACCAGGGTTCGTGTCGGGGTAGTAAAGGCCTCTTGTGCGTCCTCACTGATGTGCTTAGTCGCCCCTTTGTGAGAACTTCCCCGGGAGGGTGTGAACTGACATTGTGGACGCGGGGTGGGGGCGATGAGAGAGATCGGAGGCTACAAGTGTTTATGCAAAAAGGAGCATGTTCCCTCATAAAACGAATTAGCAGCCTTTTGTCCATGTGCATGGCGGCGACGATGATGGTGCTTAAGTGCGCTCGAGTGTGCTCCAAGCTGCTCGTGATCAAACTTATTGCCATCGAGGCAGCATGTTTATTTATACATCAATTAAAAGCTCTTCTCGAGCTAATAACTGGTGTAGAAATGCTCAAGCATCTATCATTTTTATGGGAGCTGCATGAAATGGAGAGCATATATTTGATGTTGAAGAATATTTCTGTTTGTCTGACTGGCCCTCATCTCTTCATGCCACCTGATGTCCTTTGTCCAGGCCGGCTCTCCCGGCTCTTGGCAGTGTCGTCGAGGGTTTAAGTCGCCTTCCCAGATGTTGCTTCTGGTGGAACATAGATAATGATTATCTGGGCACTTCCTTGTTCCCCTCCTGCGCTCACCCTCCCCTTTTTCTCTCTATTGTTGGTCACGAGACCCAATTTGTTGCTGTCGTTTGCATCACCCTTCTCATCTCGCTATGATGTTCCGCACACGGGTGGGAAGCACGAGCGTAGAGGGATTATGCTCGCGCTGTACATGTGTAGGTATGCCCACAGGGTGTTTTTTTTTTTTCTTGCGTTCAAGTTGCTGCGCATGTATGAGCGAGTTCCTGCAAAGACTTTCTATGCTGTCTCCCTCTAAGCTTCCATTGCGTAGTATACCGAGCATCTTCAAACTGGCATTTATATAGATGTTTTAGGACACGGCGGTCCCCAGCGAGCTCTATAATTGGGAACCTCGGAGGAGAGGGGGAAATTCGATGTGGGATGAATTAATTCTTCAGCCTTTTATTCCTCGCCCTGTTCAGGCGTCCTCCTCTAGTGCGTTCAGAGTGCAATGGATCAATTCACTTCACAGAGAGAGAAAGAAGGACAGAGAAAAGGACGGAAGGAGAGTTAGAAAGGAGGAACAGTTAGTCCGTCAGAAGCAGGTCAGCGTGGATCTTGTACACTTGTATAGGAGGAGTTGTTTTTATGACAGATTCCCGAGTCTAAAACCCCGATCAACCGCAAGGTGACATACGTGAAACTTAAAGTAAGAATGGGGCCACAGTTTACAAGGCCTAAACCTTAATCTTAAACGTCTCATTGGGGCTGAAGTCTGTCAATTGGCCAACATGTAATAGATGCTGGTGGTGCTAATGATCGCCGCAGCTATTGTTGAAATTCGTGTCAATATGATTCAAGGCCACATCCCTCGATCTTGTCTGCTGTGGTGCTCCAGCATGCATTAGAGCTGGGGTCGGGTTTTTATATGTTTCCGTCCACATGTTGCACAATAGTTAACCAAATTTTCATAAAACTGGCAAAACTAAATAGGAATGAGTTTGTGATTCCATCCATTACATGAATATATTGGAGGGGAGGACAGTGTGATAAACAGCTAAGTTTACAGTGCTAATTGACAGAGCATTAAGCCATTGCAGAATAAATGTCTGCAGTCAGATGAGGTAATTAAAAGAGCTCGGGTCAAACCTCAAGCAGTGGAAAGCCATCTCCTAAAGGTGATGGAAATAAGGCGTTTATGTTTATCAGAAAGAAAAAAACATCTAAAGATTGCTACATTAGCTAACACTAGCCGCCCTAAGCTACTGGTCATACCAAATAAACCCATGATTTGCCAGGAGAAGAATGTATTTCTTGTTTGAGAACTTTCCTGATCTCACTTTAACGGCATAATGTGTAACATTTTTGCAGTAAAATGTCTTAAAACCAGATGTACGTATGCTGTATATTGGTTGAGCTGAGTCCTGACATGATCCCAAATGTTTCCAACAATGATCAAACCCAGCGAAATGTGTAATTTTATTCAAGTTGACATTGTGTTTCACTCAGTCACCCGTCAGTGGCGTCATATCGCCTTCACCCCTGTAGTTGCTATAACGTCATGGGAAATGCGGGAACGACAGATGTTAGATTAGATGGAGGCAAGAAGCCAGTGATCGAGCTAGTTAACACGGACTTATATCCAAGACAGAACAGCAACTCACATGATCCCGTACTACTTTCGTTATTGTTTTGATTGAGAGACCACTAATATTAGAAGTAACATACTATGTTTTCAATTTTCTAAAATACTTGTAGTACCTTGAATTAATACAATTATATCAGCTTTCATATCTATATATATATATATATCATTGTCCAAACCCCTTTATATCAATATTGAAGCAATCTTGTAAGGATGACTGTTGATGCTTTTACAAAATATTACCGCAATGAGGTTTTTGATAAATTACACAGCATAATGTGGATATAATTACTAAGTGGGTCAAGGCAACTGTTAGAGCAAGTAGAGCAATTACATCACTTTGCTGTAATGCGGCCTCAAAGACCAAGAAAAGACAACACTTATACAATCATAATACAATGATATCCAAAATCTAAGGTGATATATAGTCCCAAATCATGATAATGATATGATATTGAATACTGGGCAGAGGGCAGTATCATCAATTGTAAAATTGTAAAATACAATTGTAAAATCGATATGTGTTCGATATTCCCCAATTAAGGTAATTATTATTATTATATAAGGTTTTTGTGAGTTTTCAACCCCATCCCAGTTTGCTCAGTTTTCACTGTTCGAGCCAGCAATATATTCCACTATTATGCAATGGATTAAAAAAAAACTTCGCACACATGGAAAAACAATAAACTGAAACAAGTCATTTTGTTGTGTGGTTTTGTTTTTTTTAATTATGACTTGTACAATGCAGTTGTGTACAGTGAAAACAAGGCACTATCATCTCACCGAGATATGATAGTGTACAGACAATGATATGAAGCGACGCCTGCGAGCTAGTTCAGGCAGTCAACTCGAGCTTCACTGCCATATACACACGTGATACGCCTCTCTCTCCAGACCATCCCACAAGCGCACCCTCTCTATTGAGCGGGTTATTTAAATGCATGAATTTCGCTTCTCCCCCTTTGGCTCGTTAATGCTGATGTTGCTCTGCGCAAGCATCACCGTTCTTTCAGCCCACCACCACCCCAGCATCCACCTGCAGGCTCTGTCTATGGGGAAATATATATTTAATCATCACTCCCCAATATCTCATGTAAACATATCCGCGGGGAGTGGTGAGGTCAGAGCCTAGACGCCAAACAAATCTAACTATGTTCTGCTTGTAATAAACATTTCAAACGTGAGTTGTCTGACTGAAATTGAATTCTTTTCCAAGTAAGAATAATTTCTTGGTAATTTAACCATGTGCAGAATGGATTATGGAGAAAAGCCATATGCAGATCCATTTTTTTTAGTTTTGACTGATTGCACATGGACCCTGAGTCTATAGGGCTGGGTGACACGGTTAAAGAAATGTATCACGATGAAATGTTTAATTTCTGTTGACAGTGATTAGATAATGATGCTTTTGACATTTGATATTCTAGACTGGAATTGAACCACTTTATTTCAAGTTTAACCTCCTGTCCTAGCTGTAGGTTGTTTTCTGAGATGTAGCAGGTGTAGGTTGTGACCGGCGCCATGTTGAGTGGAAGATGGGAAGCAGGAGGGTGGAAGCAGTTAATGGGATAAAATAATGCAGTTGTATATCCAGTCTCGGTTAGGACGGTTTTTCCTGCAGTTTCAACACAATGCTGTTCTGACATCAGCCAGACCAGGAAAAGAATGTCACTTGTAGCACCCTCCATTATCTAGAGATATGATGAGCTGTTCACGAGCCAGGCTGCATTTGTTATGTGCTTTCATAGCAGCTCAAGTATCTAAGAAACAACTGTTTTTTTTTTTCTTTTGAACGAAGTGTTGTGTATATATATCACTATCCTTTTATCGCCCAGGCTGACCTGAGCCTGTCATTCACCTCTCTTATAGCAATGTGCGACACTGACTGTGCTCAAGGCGTACATTCATTCCTTTCTCTCTGCCTGTGTGGAGACCACAGTCGCAACCACGTTAATCCTTTTTCTGCGTTTTCATTTCGTGTCTTCAGTCTCTCGTCTGCTACCTTCTCAAAACTTATCGCAGGTTTGTGTTCCAATCGGATTTAATAACCTCCATGGTGTTCTCTTAGCTTGTTGGTTGCCATGGCGACCATTTCCTGGATAGTGTAGTATGCTGAGGCTGAACTGCGTGGGGTATGCTTGTGTTCATGTGGTGCGTGAGTGAATGTGCGTGTGTGTGTGTGTGTGTGTGTGTGTGTGTGTGTGTGTGTGTGTGTGTGTGTGCGTGTGCGTGTGAGTCATAGCGATATGAAGCCTGCACTATCGCAAGTAATAATGGTGCACCAGCCATTAAGAGACAGAACATTTGCGCTCGATTTTACAAAGTATGGTGTCCTCTGACTAATGCTATCTGAGAGGACAGGGACTAAAAATGTGTGTTAATCAGTGTCATCTGTGTGTGTTATGTGTGTGTGTGTCTGAGACAGTAGAGGGGGCCATTTTTATGCCTGCTGTATTTTGAGAGTGATTGTAGTTCAAAGAGGAGAGTGCTGCGCTCTTCACATTACAGAGACAGCGGAGGATGAGACGGCACTGTGTGCGTGTGTGTGTGTGTGTGCGTGTGTGTGTGTGCACAGATGAAGGATGTTTATTTGTTGCATTATGTGTGGCCCCCCGGCAGAAGAAATGCCTCCCTAACCACAATCAGCATCCATCAGAAGCCAGGCTTACCTCTCCTACAGACAAAAGGTTAAATGGTTCACTAAATCATTCTCTCTTTTTCTTCTCTCTCTCTCCTCACACTGGCTTCATCACCCCTCCCCCTTGTCCTCTCACTCCACATCCTAACACTTCCACTTCCTGCCCTGCCCTGCCTCCCAAACTGTGCCTCCCCCTCCCCTTCCTGTCTTCCTCCTACTTCTCCTCCTCCTCCTCCTCCTCCACCCTCTCCCCTACCCTCCTCCAGCTGGTGGGCGGCGAGTTTGACCTGGAGATGAACTTCATCATCCAGGAGGCGGAGAGCATTGGCTGCATGGTGGAGCTGCTGTCCCACTGCGAGGTGACGTGCCAGGCAGAGATCTGGAGCATGTTCACCGCCATCCTCCGCAAGAGCGTGCGAAACCTGCAGACCAGCACCGAGGTCGGCCTCATCCAGCAGGTGCTGCTTAAGATGAGCACTGTGGATGACATGATTGCAGGTAACTGTGTGAATGAGCATATAGTGACGTACACACAGACAATGATGGACAATAGGCTGGGAGGAGTCATGAGTATAACTTGGTAGAAGGTACGTCTAAATTGCAGGAGCTACAAGTCTTTTCTCAAGATGTGTGAAACAATATTTATTTGGTACAGACTCCAATAAACATCACATCATTGTGATTTTTTTTTTCAATTAAAATGAAAATTGTGAGCAAAAAGTGCAACAAATTGAAAGAAACACAGAAAGAAGTGGTTCTGATAAAAACACGGTTCTTGAGTGATCTGATCACAAGCGGACGGCTATAGGTACAGGTGTGAACACCCCATGATGCATTGAGGACACATCTGAGATCTGACAACTAGAAGCTACAACAACAGGCAGAATGGACTACACGTTATCTGATTTACATGTGGTTTGTTGTAATGTAAATCACCTGTTTGGGCTTCCTTACGTTGCCAATTTTAGCTGCAAAGTTTTTGAACAGTTTTAACAAAGCATTGAACCAGTAACCACAATATCCCCAGATGCTCGTAGAAAGCAAATGGTTTTGAGAATTGTTGAGTGCTAAAGACTAAACTTTGTGAAACGGCTCCAGCATATTTTAAATAATCCATAACTTAAAAGTTGTTTCTTTCCTTGTAAAAAGGCGCCAGTTTGTAGAGGCACCTCTGTACTAGTCTGCCTGCTTCTCTATCTTCTCTGTGTTACCGCCCAACTTTCAACAGCTGTGTGAACACACAGGTTTAACTGGTTTAACCATTAATGCTACATTTATGAAGGAAGGCATTTTACTGACGGTTAACATTTAAAATTTTACAAATACAGTTAATAGTCACCAGCATAGGCAAATTCTCTGACGCCTGTGGAGAAAGTCCCCAGAGAGTTGTTGAGTTATGAGAAACTTCAGAACATTTGAAAAAAACTCTGTCAAGACACATGGGCCTTCTTGTTAATTTGGCAAATGTTACACAAGAAAAAAATGTGTGAAAAGCATCTCATCCCTCTGTGTCAGTGCTGTATATGTTTATATAGATTGGATAAACGTGGTCCAATCATTTGAGGTGGATGTTGAGACACATGTTATTGCTAAACATTAACTGATGGACCTAGGGATGCCCACTTGTGATTGGATCCCTCAGGATGGATGTTAATACTAGGACTGAATTCCCTATTTTTTAGACTCACATCAGCACTGTGACATCCCCAGCATACAGTCTCATATAATGCTTTTATGGTGTTAAGTGAGCACAAAGGTGTGTGTGGCAATTAAGCTTTTCCTGCGTGCTTGGCCTAGGTAGTGATTTTCTCACAAGTGCCTTTCAGAATCGCACAAAGAGCTCCTGTATTCGACAGTGGGTTGGATGTGTAGGTGGGAAAACAATTGGGATACCATAGAAAAGAAAGAGTCAGTGAAGCCACATGCCATGTTGCAAACACTGCATGTGTTTCCACTGCAAAGCTGCTTTTGTCTGTTTCAGTGGCTCATTTCTGACATTGAGCTCTATCAGAGCTGACAATATATTCTTTATTTTAGACTATTTGTCCTTGTGAATAGATAAAAGCTTTTATGTTGCATTTTTTCCTCAAAGCTCAGAGCCAACAGTTGAGTATTTCCCCGACTGAAGTCTGAACTTTTCCAACCACAGAAGTCATGTGCGTATGTATATTTACCCTGCAGCCATAAATTCGTAACAACAGCAGGAGCGGAGTAGTGACCTCAGTGTGTTTCTGTGTGTGCTGCGGTTTGGATTGCAAAACAACACACACAAAGCCGTCTCTTTTCATGATCAGATTGACCTTGACTTCCCTTTAATGATGCCTCAGGGTGGGTGTCCTGTCCTTCCCTCCCCCCAGTGTCCTCTCTGCCCTACCCGCCGCCGCAGGATAATGTGCTTTATAACTTCTATGACTTATTACCGCTCACCACAGCAGAGTACACGCTGCTTAAATCAATTTAATGCCAATTCTCACAGACTCCCTTTCATAACCACTATTCTAACACTTTCTACAAACTATTTAAAATGACCTACATGGATTGATCGTACCAAAAACAGAGCTTAGGGGTTTTGAATCTAGGACATTGTGTATTTTCCTCTCATACCAAGCACCTCGGTGAGCTAGCCTCCTGCTTTATTCCCTATCGCTTGGCTCTGGCTAATGAAATATTGTGGAAGGTCTCTATTCATATCTGGCAGGCCTAATGGGAAAGAAGAGCCTTTGTAAGCAGATTGCCTCACTCTGAGAGGGCCTGCGCTGTACCCCTGCCATATCCTCACTGATCTGTCGTGGCTGTGTGAAGTGAAAGTCAATGCGGCAGGAAGGTCATTTTGACTACACAAATGTCTTTAAACGCAACATACTTTTGATTAAGTGCTAATATATTCAGAGAGAAATATTTTGAAGACTTGTTTATGTTAAATTTCATGACAAAAAATTCCTCCGCAGCATTGGTGAGATATTTGACATTGTTATTGCTTGTTTAAATGTGTGTAAATTATTATTTTTGTAGAAATCAGCATTTTTTTAATGCAATTTGGCGCCCCCCACAGTGTCTGAGACAGAGACACCATTCACCAAATTACATGAAACTGTACCAACAACAAGGTTTTGAAGCTGGTATTTTAAGGTAAAAAAGTTACATAATGTTGCTTTAGTATTTTGTGAAAGGACCAATGGTCATCCCTAACAATATTATCGCAATAACAAAATCATGGCACTATGTACAAATATTGTGATATATGATCTTTTCGCCCTGTCTTAGCATTTATCCTCATGCTTTCGAGGAAATTTCGAAATATCGTGATACAATGCAATATAACCCAAAAATACTGTATAAAGGCAATATTGCCCAGCAGTATTATAAATACACTCATTTGCTTTCTTGCCAAAAGTGAGACGAGAAGATTGATACCAATCTTAATGGTTGAACGCTAAATATGAAGCTAGAGATAACCTGTACTTTTGTTAGCTTAGCAAGACCAGAAGCCAGGGGAAACAGTCACTGGCCTACCCAAGAAATTTTTATTTTTAATGTTTTTGTACAAGGTGCTGGCAGGCAGATTTCACTTAGCCAGGCTAGCTGTTTCCTCCAGTCTTCCAGCCCTTTTGCTAAGCTAAGCTAATTGCCCACTGGTGAAGTTTCATATCTAGCAGACCAACATGAGAGGGGTATATGTATGACTTTATTGAACAAAGTGTATAATAATTAATCATTACTGATTAATATTCCTCATGTACATGATGAATGAGCATGTCACTGCAAATTAGCTAATTAGGGAAGGGATTACATGGCTCTTTGTTCAGCTATTAGCTTTGAACACTTCAAACTTTCTCAGTCTGTTTGCCGTCATATTACTTGTAGATCGATACATGACAATAACTTACTTTGCTCTGTACACATTCACTATATGAATCAATGCTGTTCTCCACAAACTCCCTTGAGTTTCATGATTTTGTAAACAGTGCAGTAGCTCTGAGGACTTGAATGCAACACACTTGAATCTCTGTCTTGCGACCTCACCGTATCTTATCAGAGAAGTGTCAGCAGAGGACCTTTCAAACGCCGACTCACCGACACCAACACACACGCTTGGTCGCTTGCACTCACTTTCTTCCTCCGTGTGTTTCCTCAGACCTCCTAGTGGACATGCTGGGGGTCATGGCCAGTTACAGCATCACAGTCAAGGAGCTGAAGCTGCTCTTCAGTATGCTGAGGGGAGACAACGGCATCTGGGTGAGTAAAAATGGAGTTGAACAGAGTTTTAAATTGTGCTTGTGCATCAGTGGGCGTTGTTATTGTTATGATCGCAGATTTTTGCTTAGCGGACACGTCTGTCAGTGCCTTGCAGGTTGTAAACAACAAAGATGAGCACAAATGATTAAATCATCACAATTATATGTTTTATGTAAAGAATTCTTATTTTATGTCACACTGACTGATATCTCACCAGAGCTGGGTTTAATGATTGGATTCAGTGGTTATTTTGATTTACGATGCTATTGTTCACAGTTGTTGACTAAGAAGAAACATTTCACTTTAGATTAATTAGGATAGTGTCTAAATATATGATTATTGTGTCATTATAACTGTCCATACGTTAGATCCTAGTCTTGTTCTTGTATTCAAGAGCAAAAGTGACTTAAAAAAGAGATATTTAGCTTTTTATGATATGCTATTATTCTACAATTAATAGCCTGAGAGGCAAAATTTATTTTGCACAGGATTAATTATACAGCACGAGTTTGTTTATGTGTCATTACTCTGGATGTCACTTAATGGGATGGTTGTACTAATAGACCAGAATAACAGAGGATGTGTCTGTGTGTGTGTATCTATGTTTTAATTGATTTGTGCGTGTAAGTCAAGACAAGGGCAATTTAGCTTACATTAAGCGTTTTTTTTCTCTCTCGTAATCAACGTTATTAATTCAAAAAAGGTTTGACTCGCTGTGTTTTTTTGTTAGAGTAATAGAACCACGGCGATTGTTTTTCTTCAGGTGAATCCCTTTTAGCAGAACCTTGCTATATACTCACGTTCAGTCCACGTTGTAGATTGTGAGATTTTGTTGCAGATCATGATGAAAACACTCAGGATAAGTTGCAGATTTCTTTATCGGGGTGATTATGAAGCAGCATCACCATGAATATCTTCATGAGTGACTAGAAAAACTGTTTAGCTCTATAATACAGAGTTTTATATAGGGTTGCGGTAACATACCGGTTTCAAGGTATACCACGGTAAGAAAATTAATGGTTATTGTAGCATGCAATATTGAATTCTACTGTAATGGTGATTTTAAAGTACATATATTTCAAGTTTATATCAATTTTCATGTCTATCAGGACATAAAAATAACAATAAACTCTAAAAATCCTGCTTTTTTCTATACTGTAAGATATCAAGCTTTGTCTACCTTTTGAACATTCAGCCAAGAAACTTTTGTTTTGGTTATTGTCAGTGTGGGCAGACAGATTTTGATTAATATGTTTTCTCCTTCTCTAAATCATCAGCATGAACCCGCTCTTACTGACTGCTTCAGGCTTTCAGAGTAACAAAAACTGAATTTTGCCCTGTTGTTGAATTTCGCCAATTCTGCTAAGAAACGAGGGGAGATATACTCCATGCAGTTGCTAAGTCATGCTTGCTTTTAGAGCTTCGATGCCAGCTTCACTGTTGGTCCTTATTAACAAGATAAATTCAGAGTCGAGAGTCGGGAGTGCTTAGTACAAATTCCACTTACAGTGCTACTTGTTGTCATCATCTTAACTGCTCCCTGTAGTTTGCTGATTGGCCCAGCTTCTCATCAGTCAGACTGGCTGCTTTAGAAACTCTTTTTTAGGACAGTTTTGTGACGCTAAAACTTCCCTCCTCACTATAAAGCTAGAGATGACTGTGTGTGCTACCTTGACAGCTGCAGGCAGCTACTCGCTGTGTCTGTACGCCCTCGTCCCTTCTCGTCAATCTCCCCTCTACTCAGGCTCTGGGGCAACTGCCATTAACAACCCCTGGTCACTGATCAGTGGTCCACAGCGAGGCCATCATCCATCCCCTCAGCCCTATCTCCGAACCTCCTCTGTCCAATAACCATCACCACCTCATCCACCTTGCCCCTATTTGCCTGTCTTTTCCAATTCCTCCGCCCCACCAGCAGCCTTCTCCAGAGACAGATCGATTAAGGGTTGCCATGGTATTGATGAGGTGTTGTCGGGGGAGGGCAGAGGGTGATTGAAGAGTTATCGATCCAGTGGGGTAGAGATGTGATGTCACACCATGTTTTTTTTTGATAGAGACTCTCCCCTGTGACTTTGATTGTCAGCATCTGTCACATAATAATGATCACTCTCTCCTCTCCTCTCCTCTCCTCTCCTCTCCTCTCCTCTCCTCTCCTCTCCTCTCCTCTCCTCTCCAGCCGAGACATGCGATCAAGCTGTTGTCGGTGTTGAACCAGATGCCTCAGAGACATGGTCCTGATACTTTCTTCAACTTTCCAGGACGCAGTGCAGCGGTGAGACGTACAAACATGCACACACACCTGAGCTTCACTGTCAGCAAATTAGCCTCATGTATTCTCTGTAAAATTGCTAAAGAGCCAGCACATGTCAAAGGAGACATATTTTTCATGATTTTTATTTTCAGTTACTCAGGTTTAGATGTGCTAATGCTAAACAGTGCTTAACAATGCTCCTGTCTCTTTAAGCCCCTCCCCCCGAACACACGTCTATTCTGATTGGTCAGCTCACACACGCCTGACCCAATGACACCACTCACAACAGAGCAGCCAAAGCATTCAATTATGCCAATGTGTGACATGATGATGTAGTGTGATGTCACAAAGTCATGGAACTTAAGGCAGGATAGCTGACGAGGCGCTTCAGGAGCAGTGTTTTCCGTGGGAAAGATGAGCATCTGTTCGTGCAGACTTTTGATCTTTTTAACTTTCAAGATGTTTTACATGCACAGGTACCTACAACACATTGAAGGACATGAAACAGACATAAAAGCAGAACAGGTCTCCTTTAATCGGCACTTCGCGCCGTCAGAGCGTTGAAAAGGAAGTAATGACTGACTGTGTGATGCATTGACTCCTAAACACTGACAAGAGATGATCTGATGTGTTTGTCCTCCCCCCAGGCCATAGCGTTGCCGCCAATTGCCAAATGGCCTTACCAGAACGGATTCACTATCAACACGTGGTTCAGACAGGATCCACTCAACAACATCAATGTGGATAAAGACAAACCGTACCTTTATTGGTAAGTAGGACGCCCTTTATCTGGTGTGTTACATAATTCGATTATATTCTTTGTAATGGGATTCTGGGACTGAAAACACCATCACATCATAAAACCTGAAAGTACTTTTTTTAAAATCCACTGTTCAACACTTCAGCACTCTAAGGATATCGGTCATGAATCTTTCATTTTCTTTGCCCATTCCATTGGCCCTAATGACATATATCATCGATATTTTTGTGCCGACGCAGTTACAGAGGAATTTTTAAAGAAGAAAAGGAATCAAGAACATCAGTGGCAAACATCCAATTTTTGTGTCAGTCCTTCAAGTTCACAGTGAAACGGTTTCTTTATAGACCCTCCATTTTCAACAGTCATACAGAGAAGAAGAGAGACGCAGAAATACCAACTTCCCTACTGAGACAGGAGGCCTTAACGCAGCACGGCTTTAAAATATTTTTACTGTTTACTGTATGTAAGTGAGATTGACTGTCTCTCTTGCTTTTCCTCCACTGTTGATCCGAGCAAAGAAAAGCACACAGCTGAATAGAGCAGGTTCAGGCTTGTTCCTTCTGCGTGTCAAAAGGCATTTTGGTTCAAGAAAGAAGGAACTGACTGAAGTGAACATGAATGCTGCGAGTTGAAGGAGAGTGCACTGTGCTTAATGAGAAAGTATGAGAAAACACTCAATAGATTAAATAGGCTTTTGCTCAGGCCTGATAATATCCCACATTAAATTTAAGCAAAGCCCTCTCACAGTTTGAGCTAAGAGAGGATAGTTTCACAAGCTAAGAAATAAAAAATAAACAAAATATGTTTAGCTATGTCCTTCCACTGACAACCACCCACTCTGGTGTGGTGCTGGTTCTATGTTTTGGTGTTCAGCTAGTTTCGATCAATCAAAGGTCTGCCTGCCGCTGACACAGATGTGATCACATACGGTAGCTGAGTGCAGCTTGTTAGAGGTAACACTTAAGCCTTTTCTGAGTTTAAGAATTTCTGAACCAATCCCCCCTTTTTCTGCAACTTCCTTCTGAGCAATAAATTCAGCATTACTTCAATTCAGAATTCACTGAGAGTTCCTGTGCTGAGTCACACCAGATGATAAACATTTAGCTCATTAGACTGAATGACAGGGACAGGAAGTTAATAGATAAACCGATAATGAATTAGAACATAACTTTAAATGTCAAGGCACACCATTATGAGTGTGCTGCTGGGTGGATTCTGTCACCCGTCAGCGTGCAGCTTTGGACCTCGCTGGCCTCGACGTCAGTGTTGTAAGTGCACGCCGTTAGCCGCCATGAAGCTTCATTAGCTTTGACCTTTTATTTAATTGAACTCTTTTACTCCGCTGCTCGTCTTCTTCCCCCCACCTCTTCAGTCTGAACAGAAAGGTTTTGCTGAAGAATCAGCGAGCCAGTCTCTCTACAGGAAAGATGAGATACATTTGTATATCTCCAGATACCATCGCAGAGATAAGTGTCAGGATGTAATCCTGTTTCCGTAGTAACCGTTTGTCAGGTTGTCATGGTAAGTGAAGAGTAAGAGAGGGAGGGAGCCCTTCCCCTCCTCTGGCCCAGTTCTTATCATCCTCCCCCAGATGCAGCTGCAACTCCAGTCGCCTGTCTGATACAGGCCTCCACAGCTGCAGGAAGGCAGTGATAACACGCCGCACGCTCTCCTCAGGTGTACCAGGGATTCACTTGAGAGGGATTTATGTCTGCTTTCTGGCTCGGCTATGTGTGTGATCCTCGTGGGCCTATTTTAGATGAGAACTGTGTCTTGTTGTTTTGTGAAGATTCTTAGCTGTGAGACTGGGCTTTACGTGGAGGTTATGAGTGCAGGAAAATAAGCATTATGGGAGAAAATGGAGGGGAAGGGGATTAGTAGTGTTTTTGCACAAACCTGTGTTCTGGGACCCCTGGTGCTGCTGCTGCGAAGAAAATACTACTCACGCTCCTGAAAATACTGATTTTGTAACCGAAATAGGCTTTAATAATCTTATGTGTGAAGGTATGGAAGCCCTGAGTGGCAAGTGAAGAAGTGTTTTTTTTTTCTAGGTAATCCATTTTCCAAGTCCGATTTTTTGTTTTTTTCCGGGAAACTGAAGGAAAAAAATTAATTGCCAGGAAAAGGAAATTTCTTCCAGGGGAGTGTCTTACACATGCAAAAAAAAAAATATTCTCTGATCTTTTTTCTCATGATTTTTTTTTAACTCACATGAAAAAAGTGATTTGGTTTTAAAACATGAAAAAAAAATCACGTTTTCACTTATTGAAATATAATTAAAGAACTTCACTCGCCCCTCTGTAGTACAGTGCTGAGCTTTTTGTACAATTTTTATATGCATGTAGATGACCTTTTGCAGTTATAACAGTAGCTTGCAGAAACCAAAAAACAAACCAGACAACATTGTTGGAATGAAATTTAATTTTTTGTCTAATCTAATGTTACTCCATGTTGAACATTTCATTCAGTTACACAGAAACTGATGCCATATAGTGTCTCGTGAGCATGTGATGCTCAACAGAAACTTTATCTTTTTTATTTTTTATTTATTTTTTTTTGCCTTAGGGGTGCAGCAGATTTTTGACTTGATGACAAACTGAATGAGTGTCACTCTGTCTGATTGTCCTGCAGTTTTCGCACCAGTAAAGGAATCGGTTACTCCGCACACTTTGTGGGAAACTGTCTCATTGTGACATCGTTGAAGTCAAAAGGCAAAGGCTTTCAGCACTGTGTGAAATATGATTTCCAACCGCGCAAGGTAAGAAAACACACACACACATACACACACACACACACACACACACACACACACACACACACATGCAAATTAATGCATTTAAGTGAGTGCAGAGTTTTGTACTCCAGTGCCACTTGTTAGATGAGAGAGCACCAGGAGTGTGTCGCTGCTCTCCTCGTATCTACCCTCGCACTCACTGGGAGTGTTGATGAGGACAGATAAGGTCTGTCAATTAAGACCTGCACTGCCCCTTTACCGCGTTGTCAGCATTCTGCTATTGTCCTGCACACAAACACACACGCAAACACACACACACACCCTCTCGTGCACACATAAACACACACGCATTCGCTTGATGAGATGGCCTTCCACATTTTTTTGCTGACCCAGTTGAATCTCTGCGCTGCCTAACAAAGTTCCCGGTGGTTCCATTTGATCAATTTATAAGTCACCACATCTCACAGCATTCTGCCCACTGTGTGCATGTGTTAATGTTTGTGTGTGTGTGTGTGTGTGTGTGTGTGCTTGCATGCACGTGTGGTATTGTCCACTCCCCAGCAGCTATGCATACACCAGCAAAAAAAATTCTAGCTTCCTCCCCTTCCCCCGCTGTCTTCCCTCCAGGGAACCTGTGTTCACTGTCGCCAGGAAAGATGCTTTCTAATCAACTCACACACACACACATGCACTCTATTAATGGTATACAAAGGTGGGAAAAGCCTCAATCAGAGGCCTGGCGAATGAACGAGGTTAAGAGGTTGTAATCTTCTATGTGCACTGACCCTTATCTAGAGAGCTAATGCTGTTAGAAGGAGTCATCTCAGTAGGACAAAACAGGACAAAAAATAATCTTCCATCCCCTCCTCCTTTTAGACAAAAAAACCTTGACACAATTATGTATTAATTGGTCATGAAAAGAAAAAACTCAAATTAGTTATTGCACAGCAGGAGGCTTGTATTGAAAGATCAGAAGTACAAAGGCGCAAAAAAACACATTTCGCTCACCTCAGGGTTCAACGAATCTTAGTCAAGTCAGTATAATAAATCTGGCCACCCACGGCGTGATGTAAAAAAAAATGATATTCAAAAACATCATTAATAGAATAGATACCGTAGGGGAGGCAATAAGTGTCAACACCTTTCAAACGCAAGAGGAATTCAAAGTGCTCGCAGAAGGTAAAGCAAACAATCAAAAGGAAAAAAATCAATTAAAATACAGCTCTGTTTACTTTGAAAACAATCACACATGCCTCAATCAACAGAAAACACAACAGAAACTGTAAAATCTGCTCTCTTTTTTCAATTGGTTGTACTGCTGCACATGAGTTTGATTTGATTTGTCACCTTGTCTCTTTCAGTGGTACATGATCAGCATCGTCCACATCTACAACCGTTGGAGGAACTCTGAGATCCGCTGCTACGTCAACGGTCAGCTGGTGTCCTACGGCGATATGGCCTGGCACGTCAACACCAACGACGTAAGAGCACCGAGACAGACCTTTATGAAAAGCGATTACGCTAAAGGTTTCAGAAAAACACACTCAGTTTGATCAAGAAGCTGCAATTGAAGTATGAGTCGACTGCTTCTTTACACTTGATATAAAAATGTTTGCTTGCTACCGGAAGTATTTGCCCCAGCCGGAGAAGTCCGGTATCGGTGTGGCTGTGCTTACCATTCCCACCTGTTGTGATATTGGCAGACATTTGAGGTTTGCCCTCTGCATTCATCAGCTGGAGCAGGGTTGCCCTTGGGTTCCAGTTCCGTTCCAGCACAGCTCACCCAAACTCCAACTTCAAACTTTTCCATTTAGCAGGGGACAGGTAGCCTGACCTCCCAGTGGCAGCACTGCACTTCCTCACTTTTTGGTTCTTGACATTGCCGCAATTACCAGGGGCTGGTGTTATTCTCTGTAAGAAGTACCTCAGCCTTAAATGTATGATAGTTCACTCAGCTCACTGAAACACTCCTGAGAAAAGCAGTATACAGTAAAAGAGCGAAAGAACAGGTTTGAAAATGTGCCGATGCTGTCAGGGTTTGTTTTGTCCCTAAGGCTGAAAGATAAAACTTATTTCATCACTTTGAAGAAGCAGAAGAGTAAAGATCTCAGAGTGATGAAGTGTATCAGAGGGATGGAGTAGTTGAAAGGCGGGTGGACAGAAAGAATGTAATTGTTGTAACGGATCGATTAGAAACGAGCAGCCATCAAAAGTTCATCTTTTCTTTCCGCCATCCTCTGTTCTTCACTGCAGAACGCCATGAACTTATGACCAGAGGCTGAACTTGAAAAATTAATTTACTCTTGGGACGTCTTAAAATGTGAAGATCAACAGACTTTAAACAAACATTTCTTCTTAAAGGTGTTAATATGTAATGAAACTGAAAGAAGAAAAAAAAAAACACGGTTGTGGCTAGCTTTCTTTAGTTTACACGTCAAACAAACAAGAATCTTTTCGCAAGAAAGCGCTGCCAATTTTGAATATTTGACGTGATTGCTAAATTTCTTTTGTGCGCTACATCTTTTCAGAGCTACGACAAGTGTTTCCTGGGTTCATCAGAGACGGCGGACGCTAACAGGGTGTTTTGCGGTCAGCTGGGAGCCATTTACGTATTCAGTGAAGCTCTCAACCCAGCTCAGATCTTTGCCATTCACCAACTTGGCCCAGGATACAAGGTGAGACGGCACCCACATACTACCCTATCTCCCACTGTACTCTCTGTACGCTTTGCATCAATGTCATGCGCTGTTTGGCAGGCTGAATATCCCGGCATACCAGATGATTGCATTCACAATGTTATTTAATGCTGTCTTTGCCCGTTTACATTGTCAGCTAGAAGTGGCTGAGGCCATCGATCATTCTTGGACTGTCAATCGTGGAATAGCTTGTACATTGGTACCAGGGTGTCCTTGTGGTTGGTAGGTTGAGGTTTTCATTGTCAGTTAATGTATACCGTGCAAGTTTTGCATCATCTCCTGTCGCGCAATCATGCAAATAGCTATCCATTACTTTTAGCAAAGTATTACATCCATTTATTTTTAAAAACAGATTGTATCCATGAGGTGCAAGAAATGTGTAGCTAGCTAATTTACTGTTTGTCCACTTTTAGTTAACAATTAAAATCATTCTTACTTTTAACTAACCATTACTTTGAGCAATTTCACCATTTTATCCAAAAGCTGTCGATTCAACTGTTTGTTCAGGGTAAGCTTACTAAAGTATTTCAAACATTTAGTCATTACTTTCAGCTATTTCACTGTTTGTCCAAAAGCTGTCTAATTCAGCCTATGTTGTAATTATACCGGGACATAGCCCTGACTTTCTAAATGTTAGTGAAATAATGACAGTGAAACGAGTCATTTTGCGGGTGTGACGCTCAAAAAACTGTATCCACCCTTTTACAGACGCTTCTTTTACAATGTTAGCTTATGAGAAAAAGTATGTTTCTCTTGGGGGCCTGAAGTCAACTGTTTGTCCGCTGCAAGCTAACTATTTCAACTATTTTAACCATTTTTACTTTCAGCTTATCTTAACCTTTAGCCATTTCACCATTTATCCCAAAGCTATCTCAATTATTTAGCAAGCCATTACTTTTAAGTGACCATTACTTTTAACAATTCAACCATTCAACCAAAAGCAACCTAATTCAATCCACTGTTAGCTAACCATTCCAACCATTCAGACTTTTAGCTAGCAATTACTTGTAGCCATTTCACCATTAGTCCATTACTTGTGGTTATCAATTTAGGTGTTTATACATACTATTTTAATGCTTTTTCCATTTATCCAATACTTTTAACTGCTGACTCATTTACTAGCTGTCCTGTTAACTTCAGTTTTCGCACACTTAATTGCAGTCCTTGGTGTTTGGGTGTTAGCTGACTTATATGGATATATTTTTGAAAAATCAAATCAGAATTGTTACTCTACTATCTGCCCATGTATCCTCTGGCAACAAGCACCCCCTGGCTGGGAATCACTGGGCTTGAGTACATTACTAGATCCTTTCTTTACTTTTTAGGGAATTACAACATTTTGGTGCTAAAAAGCATTTATTTTGAATGTATGTATGGATGTATAAACTTTTTTGTAAAACAATTATACAAAGAGAACTTCAGGGCTAGTGGAGAGGAGGCGGAGGTGATCAAAGTATAAAACGTAATGTCGCTTGACACTCTTTACCTTGATGCAACAAATTTTACTGTCCAAAAAGCAAGCTTTTGACAGGGGAGCTGTCTTCATCGAGTTAATCTAATAGTTGCAGGAATATTTGTCATTTTGACTTATTTCGCTCCTGTCAGCCAGAGCATCACTGCTCCCAGTGTACATTTTTTAATCCAGTATTGAAAAAAGGCAGATGTTCCAAAACAGATTCTAATGTCGAGCAGCTAAAAGACATATTTTGATGTGAGCGAAGGGCATGGCTGCGATTACAACCACATTACTTGAGAGCTTGCTCGCTACATACATTGAAATGCTTAAACTTAAACAGTTTTTTTTAAAGCTCATGCACAAATTCTCTGGAGGGTATAGAAACACATCCCTGCAAATGAAAGATAACCCTATATAAAGTTAAAGCAGATGAAGCAGATTGAGAATAAGGGGGCACAATGAAAAGTAAAATGATGACACTGTCACTAAATACCTTCTGGGAAATCACAAATTGATGTCTTGATACAGAACTTTGCCACGTTCCTGTCGTAATGAAAATTATTTAAATGAGGCTTTACAAAGTTGGGTGTTGAGCATAGATAGCTCAACTCACCATCTCTGTCTTTTGGCCTGGCTAACGGCGACAGCTAAGATGTCGCAACACCTTGCCAGCTGTCTGCGGCTTGTTTTGGCAGTTGTGCACGCCTCGGGCCACTTACAGCTTGTTTATGAAGTTGTCCAAAGCTGTCAAGATTTCCACACCATGAGGCTGCACGGATATCTGAGGCTGCTGATGTTTTGTGAACAGCTGCTGATATTTCAGCAGTGCCTTAGAAAGGGCCGTACTTTGTACTGCATCAGAAATATATGTTTGTTGCCGAAATAAGGTC
Organism: Diplodus puntazzo; assembly: GCA_963678695.2. Taxonomy (NCBI): domain Eukaryota; kingdom Metazoa; phylum Chordata; class Actinopteri; order Spariformes; family Sparidae; genus Diplodus; species Diplodus puntazzo. Next base: position 12,337,903 of record OZ023167.1, on the reverse strand, counting down.
AAACTGATGGAGACAACATCTGACATCACACAACACGCGATTGGCAACATGTAGAGTGCGCATTTGTAGATTGCGGGAGATAGAACTTCGTCTCACATAGGGGCCCTGAATCATACATGTCAGTTTCATGCCTCTGTCTTTCTCTCATAATCACCTCTCTCTCTCTTTCAACCTCTCCCTGTCACATCGTGTAACATAAGGCGCGTTTTAGACGAGAGCTCTCACTCCTAATGATCAAATGCTCGGGGTTTGCCGTTTTTTTCTCGGCCGTGAATACTGATTCGGCGCTCTGTCACAGCCCACAGTTTCCTGGGGGTGATCAGTCAGATGATTGCCTCTCTGCGTGGCGCAGAATGGGCCTCTCAGATGCCCAGAAGAGACCATTAAATGGCTCAGTTGTTTCAAAGCCGCTGGCCCCGGTGCTGGTATTGTGATGATGAGTTCACGGGTGTTTCGGTTGGCTAAAGGAAGACGCCACTGGGACTAGGCTTGTTTCACGCAGCTTCCTATCTTAATATGAATATAGTCTGGTCCTTGCTCTCGTGGCTTCACACTGATGCCGTTGTGTAAAGATGACATGCCGCTTCTGGGGTTTTGCCTAATCGGCGTTGAACTGCATCTAGACTGTACAGTATATATATATGTGTAGCCTCTTGGTCTCATCCACTGTCAGTGCTACTGTTCAGTAATGAGCAGCAAAAAGCAGACAGACACTCTGCTCGCTCAGCTAAACAAGCCTTCAGCACAGTGATGGTGTTCAAGGTCTTCTCGCTCAACGTGGTTCATGATGGCCAACACGCTGTGTGTACTGAATGTCTGTATGTGTGTGCAGTTCAGCACTTCCATGCTCTCCTAATGACAGGAAGAAGATGGAACATAACATCTTGTTTTTCTGTGTGGAAAGAAAGCTTCAGTGTTTTTGTCTTTTTGTGTGTCTCTGTGTATGTTTGTGTGTGTGTGTGTGTGTGTGTGTGTGTGTGTGTATGTGTGTGTGTGTGTGTGTGTGTGTGTGTGTTTGCTGTGTATGTGTCATTCACATGCTGTTGAGTGTGTGCCGCTGGTTGCACGACTCATCAGGAGTCCAGATGTCTCATTGCAGAGTACTGCCAACTGGCCACAGTGTAATTAATGGACCGTGTGAGTCTATCTGGACACCTGTATTGTCATGTGTCTGTGTGTTGTTGCATCGACATGTGTCTTATGTGTTTTTGTGAGGGTTCATGATAAATTAAGTGACGTGCTTTTTAATGTTAAACCTTTAAGGTGCACTCCGTAGTTTTTGGGGAAGACAGGTCTCCATTGACTGATTTTTTTTAAGCCTAAACACACTAAATACACAAATTCTCTTCATTTTCATGACTGAACAAACAGAATAAACAAACTGACCTTGAAGGACAATTTCATACTGTTTTAATTTGGCGGACCCTGCCACATTTCTAGCTTTAAACAGTTTGTCCTTTTGAGAACAGCTTGTTTATTCAGTTAAGGAAGAATTTAATACGTATTTCTGAGGTTTTACTATTACCTCATTAATATTGTAAATACAAAAAAGTCCCCTGATGTGTCCCCCAATGTGATTTGTGATTTTGGGCTATAGAATTAAAACTGACTTGACTTGACAATGGCTCAGTAATTGGTAGACAATCAATGAATTAACACAAAATATTAACAACAATTTAGTTGTATGCTGGAGAACTCATTTTAGAGGATTGCAAACTATGTGGTGATACAGAGAGGCACGGATATGTGTGTGTGTGTGTGTGTGTGTGTGTGTGTGTGTGTGTGTGTGTGGTTATCGCTGCAGGCCAGTGTCGTATCTGCAGCTGTCAGGAGTGACCTGACACTTCATTCTTCTGTGTGTGTGTGTGTGTGTGTGTGTAACCAGGTGAGGGACACATATGTGTTCGAGTGCAGCCGTTTAAAGCTTAACATATGTAAGAATTTGCTCTCTCCTCAGTTCTGCGTGTTTTCTCCCGCTGCCTGTTCAATGCCTCTGTATCCCTTAATACTTTGGAGAGTCAGCAAAGCTCTTTTACACCTTCAGCTACATGCTTCCATCGTTTTGCACAGCAACATAAATACATATGCGCAAGTAGACACACACACACTTCATAAATGCACCACAATAAATGGGCTTACACCGCATAAAATGTGCATCTTAATAAGTGTATTAATTTCACATGCAGGCTATTCAGTGTTTTTTCGTTGCGGAGGGCCCACTAACCTTCAAAATAAACCAGAGAGCAATTTATTTGTGTTTGTGATTTATTATCCTTGCACATGGCTGCAGTATTCTAGGTTGCTTTTAATGGATAAGCTGTTAGATATATAAGCTTTTTAACACTGGATCATCGGCTTTTGTCTTTCACTAAACTATAAATGCTATAAAAACTATAAAAATATAAACATGGGCAGGCTGTTATACCGTATAATCACCATTAATTCCTGCTGGAAATAATGTTTTGCAAGCAAGAATGTGTGTGGAAATATGTGTGGAAAGTGTGCCTTGCATTCAGATGATATACAAGCAAGCTTTTTGTATCACAAGTGATTTAAAAGGGGAGAAAATTAAGACTAACACAGCGCTAGGAAACCACAGACTTGTGTTCAGCCCCTGGATGGAGATAAGGATGTTACACTGTGGAGGGGCCATTTTCTTCAGATGCCTCCATTGTGTAGTGCGCCCTTAACTTCACTGTGGAATTTTCTGCTGCATAGTTAAAACTGCTCAGGGCACATTTTTCTACATCAGACATCAGATGAAAGGTTCAGAACAAGTCGGGCCTGCAGGTCTGTGAGCAGCCCGGGGCTTTCCTGTGCAGTCGGGCTGAGCAAGCCACCTGGGGACCCAGCCGCTCGAAGGCGAGAGCGCCCCTTTGCCTGGTGCCTCCTGCAGAAAGGTGGCAGAGCAGCTCGCTGGTCTTTAGTCTGTGGGGCTTCATGAGCATATCAACACAGCTGCAGGATATATGGACTCACAGACCTGTGCAGACAGACAGATATAGACATTAGATGCAGACACTCACACACAAAGTGCAGCCTCCTACGAGATCTGCATCGACAAAACAGATTCATTTTTACTTAAGGTTGCAGAGAACACTGTAATTGTCTGTAGAAACATGCTGAACCATTCTTTACAGTTCCTCCATCCCAAATGTGTCAGATTTAAGGCTGGGCAACATATCAGTATTATTTTATTATGACCATTATGGTCTCATATCACAACAACAATGTCAGTATCAGAAGTCGTTATATTATGATATGGCGCAAGTATTGTCTTGTCAAGGTTTTAAGGACTGCATTACAGTAAAGTTATGTACTTTTCTGAAACTACCAGACCGTTGTACCTCTGCCAATACTTGCCTATTCCCACATTCATTATATCTACCAGGGTTAGACTGATTATAGGCCCTTGACCATTATTGGGACGATATCAAGCATTTTACAATTATCTATCTGTGACTTTTGTGTCAAGATTGCCAATAAAATAAACTAGTTTAAAGATCTGCTACTTTGGCTTCAATGCAGCATCCTCTCGCAAAAAATGTCGCCCAAACAACAATATCTGATAACATGTAACACGTCACAATTAATAATCTGAATAATTTGAATCTGCAAAGTAACTAGTAATCTCAAAAAGTATCTCAAAATTGTACTCCATAAAAGTACTTGAGTAAATTTTACCAATGTTTATTTTGTCAGTGGTTGTTTGTAATTTTGACACAAAGAGTTTCAATTTTACTGCAAATGAGTATCAGTCCCAAATAGCGTTTTTCATTCTCCTTGATTTCTAATTATCGGTGTTGGTATCGGCCTTGAAAAAGCCAAATCAGTTGTCCCCTAATATCCTCATTACTCATGATTATTTGTCATAAATCTTGTAAAAGTACCATTAGTGATCCCTAAAATATTGCCCAGCCCTGGTATTTATGAAGTGCTATTGAAGAGGTAAAAGAAGAGGCAAGAAATTGTGTATATTGGCTGATCTATCAATACCTGGATTTTTTACTCCCTAATATCTGTAACCACATCAACATAAAGAAATCAGTCGGCTCTCTATTTACTGTAGTTCCAATACTAACCAGCCCTAGGCAGTTTATGTTTTGGCATTTCTGTTTTATAAATGGTAATTTCCTCTCAAGGCTGAAATTATGAAGTAAAGTTTTGATTTGCAAGGTAAAAGCTTAGCAGTGCAGTGAAAAGGGTAAAGTTGATGTTATGTGCGTGACAAGTACGACATAATTATGCAAAAATTTAACCATATTTGTCTGTCTGTGTCCGTAATCTTTTGTGTGTTTTTCGTGGTGGACGACAAAGAGAGAAGATTAAATTTAGAACCTGGAGTGCCTTTCTCCCGCACACCCGCTCCCCCTCTCCATCTCTTGTTCAGGGCTAATTGAATTAGTGGCCGGGTTAGCACTGTGTTCATTAAGCTAATGCTGTGTTGTTTACACACGGCTCATGCCGCAATTAAGCAGACTCCATTTTGGGTGTTGAGCTTGCACACACACATTTCTCAGTGGCTCTGATTCAGCGTGTTTCTCACACGACCTTTGATGTCTTATTCTCATCTCCTTCTCTCTCTCTCTCTCTGTCTCCAGAGCACTTTCAAGTTCAAATCAGAGAGCGACATACACCTTGCCGAGCACCACAAGCAGGTGCTGTACGATGGCAAGCTGGCCAGCTCCATCTCCTTCACCTACAACGCCAAGGCGACGGATGCCCAGCTTTGCCTGGAGTCATCGCCCAGGGAAAACCCCTCCATCTTTGTCCACTCGCCACACGCACTTATGCTGCAGGTCAGTGTGGGCTTCATCACTTCCAGACCTCTGAATCACTGCCACATCTCCTGATTAGTTTCACCAACTCATGTATGAATGATTGAAGCGAAATGAGAGGGCAGTTCAGTCTCGAAATCAGGCTAGTTCATCACCCGGTGTCTCAGTTACATTCGGGAAAAAAGATCATCTTGCATGGTGTGAGGTTTACCTCAGGATAAGGATACATTTTCCGTACTGTACTTGTACTTGAGCAAATATCTTTCAGTGTCCTCCATTCAAGGATGGTAAGGCTCTGCTCTGCTAATGGTTATTTTTATTTTTATCCCTTCTACTCTTATGCCCATTGTGAGAACAATGCACCAGCAATTCAGGGAGCAATTACAATACAAAGGCAGCAAGTGAATCAAATTGGATTAGTCATACAGTTATTTTAGTTATTTTAGTTTATACAGTTTTATTTAGTTAAGCTTGGACAGGTGCCATTTAAATAGTTATATAAATGTTCTGGCATATTCTAATCATGATTATTTATAGATTATATATATATATAATCTATAAATAATCATGATTAGAATATGTTTGTTTTTTTCTCTCTGAAATTTGAATGAAACAGTTGAGAAAATGTTTTGTTTTTACCAATCATTTACATTTCAAATCAACAGTAGTCTGCGTATAAGAGCTGTTGATATACCAATGGCAGTGGGTGTGTGTGATTTTATCTCTGTCTGTGTGTATTCACAGCAGAGTTTGTGTCTCTCTCGCCACTTACTGTCCATTTCCATCCCACAGGATGTAAAGGCCATCGTTACCCACTCCATCCACAGCGCCATACACTCTATAGGAGGCATCCAGGTCCTGTTCCCTCTCTTCGCTCAGTTGGACTACAAACAGCTCAATGACAGCAGCGTGGACACCACAGTCTGGTGAGCGGTCCGCAAAGATAAATCCACAGGCTGATTTTCTCATGCAGCAAATGGGCTCCGACATAAAAGGAAAGTGTTGTGCATTGTAATATGCACTATTTACTGCAGCTGATCCTGGCATGGACCCTGAAACAAAGGAAAAACGGGAAAAGAAGTGATAAAAAGAGACTACAAGTGACATTGGATAAAGATAAATGTTAAATGTGTGAAAATAATCTTTAAACTTAAAGACCAACCTTAGATAAAAATGCTGCAGGCTCGAAAAAACTGATTATAGAGAGCAGGGTGTGTAAGTGTGAAAGGAGAAAGAGTTATGTGGTTGTCCCTGGAGCGATGAGCAGCTTTTTCAGAGCGTTTGCGTTCTTCTCTCCCTAAGATTTTCCCGATACCACCTCCATCACATGAGCCCTGGTGCAGTTACATTTCAGGCAGCGTCTCCACATCGCGTTAGCTGAAGTCAGACTATTTGGAAGAGAATGATAACAAAAAAAAAATACAACTGTTTATAAAAGATAAATGAGCGAGAGCAAACAATGAGCAGATTTAGGGAATATCTAGGAATTCAATCGAAGATTTCCGCGCAGCGTTAATGCAACATGTGTGTACCGTGTGTGTGTTGCAGTGCCACTCTGCTGGCGTTCTTGGTGGAGCTGTTGAAGAGCTCAGTGGCCATGCAGGAGCAGATGCTAGGAGGAAAAGGCTTCCTGGTGATTGGATATCTGCTGGAGAAGGTCAGTAAAAAGGCCTTGACAATGACAAGCTTTTGCTAACATGTTCATGCACATGTTGTTGTTGGGTGAATCGGAAGAATAGCCTTGATTTTGTACCAAGACTGCCCCTGAGGTTCTCAAGGCTTTTCACTTTTCAAATGTTTATTTAACTACATGCTTATTTTTATGCATCTGTGATGGTGAAAGCTGTGGCCAGACGAATTATGCTTTCAGGTTGTCAGTCCATCAGTGTGTCCGTGCCATTTTTGTGAACACGATATTTCTTCATATGTGTCACAAACCATTTGGACTCAAGGACAGGCTGAATAGAATTTGTAAGGTCACTGTGACCTTAACTTCTGTCCCCTTCTCTTGAAGGCCATATCTCAGGAATGCATTGAGGGATTTTATTCTAATTTGGGACAAAATGATGTGGTGATATTGGGCTAATTGTTGTTGTACTGTGTGAGGAGGCTCTGTGTCAGTTCTCTGTACTCCCCTGAAGAAACTGTCTCTACGTGAAGACAGCATGTTTCTCACTGTAAGTGATTTCACTGAGGACTACATTGATCTTTTCTTAAATTTCTTCTGCGCTGCATAGGCTTTATTATATGTGTAGACAGGTGCTGCCAATATTTTGTCCACCCTATTTAGACGAGGAAAGGGGATATAAGAAAAACAAATCACAGCACAGCACAAACTGCAGCCTCCAAAGTAATCATACAGTGGAATCAACACCTCTGTGAAACAACAACACGGACGTTTATTAATTTTGTATTTCTTCTGAGGCTGGCGCCTCATGTGCAGAAAGATTTTGTGAAAGATGGAGAAAGAAATCTAAGGAAATGCGTCACACCCCTGGCTGCTGGTGTCAATCAATGACGTGATCACCTGTTCACAAAGGCGCATTAGACTGTGCAACACAACACATAATGCAGCAGATTATTTGTAGATCTTAATGAAACTAAACTCAGTGCACTCATGTCCTCCGTATCAGCAAAATGTCAAACGGTAACTATGGCAACTAAGCATCTTGTGTACTGTATGGATGTAGGTAGCATTTGAAACAGGTTGATGGAGCTCTATAGGTGAGATCATGCCCAGTTATCAGGATGAAGGTGTATTTGTTAACTAACATGTTTGACTCCATTTTTAGTTCCAAGTCAAAACAAGGGTTTGCATGAACATTCAGTCTGTTTAAATCACGGCTTACATTTTCTTTCTTTTGTCCAGTCGTCACGAGTCCACATCACCAGAGCGGTACTTGAACAGTTCCTGTCTTTTGCCAAGTATCTGGATGGTTTACCTCATGGAGCGCCACTCCTGAAACAGCTCTGTGACCATGTCCTCTTCAACGCTGCCATCTGGATACACACCCCTGCCAAGGTCTGTTTATCTGTGTGTATCTACTGAATATGTGTGTGTGTGTGTGTGTGTGTGTGTGTGTGTGTGTGTGTGCGTGGCTTCATGACCTTGCTGCAAAAACACAGAGGATGATGGTCTGAGTAAGAGAATTAATGGGGTGATAGGTAAACGGGTATGACGGAGAGAGGAAATCACAAAAAAAAGCAAGGAAAATGTAGTTTTTTTTCAGTATCTTCCCGAGTGCAATTTATACAAGCACACAACATATAACAAAGAGGAAGGATGGACTGACATCTTTCATGGCCGTTGCCATTAACAATAATATCCCAAAGGAGGTTGCAGTACACAGAGGTTAGGAGCTGGCACATCACGCATGGAAAAGACAGAACATGCAAGAGAAGGAAAGAGAGAGAAAAAGTGACATTTTAAAAGACCTGAGGGCTGGAGAGAGATGTGTAGTTCTTCTTCTTTTCTTCCTCTTACTCTGAACTAGATGTGAGTCTTCCTGGCGTTCCCGCAGGGCCAGTCAGCTCTTGCCTCCATTATTTTCAGAACTTCCTGTCTTCTCCCCTCTGACCCTGAGATGTGATTGGCTCTTGGGTGTAGCAGCACCACTTTTCAGGGCATGCTGGAGTTAAGATGTAAGAAATGCAGGTGAGCTGTTACTGCTGCTGAGGAGAAAGTCAGAATCCAGCACAGCATGAACATATCAACCTTAGCTGACGAGTGAAATAGTTCAAAGTGGCGTCGTTATTCGATTTTTAACTGTAGTTGAGTGCCAAATACAGAAAATGACAACAAATAAGCTTTACACATTCAGTAGGGCCATAATGAGAAAAGGAGAGGCATAATAGATATACTGAGCAGCAAAAAACATTTTTTAATCCTTTAATCTTACATCCACTGTGCCATTTTGTCTCCCACTGAGCTTTATTATTTTCCACTTCTCAGGGTATTATTATCACCTTCATTATTGGCAAGAATAGCCTTGGTCACGTTCAGGACTTAATGAAACACTTGAAGAAATCACATCCGAATCTCATCTCCCATCTCTTATAACATCTCCCTCATGAATTCTCACTCAAAATAAAGAGCCTGTTTCCTTTACGAAGCACATAAACATGATCCTAGTGTGCTGTTACAGCAATAACAACATAATAACAACAATATGAAAGACTTAGATATCAACACGTTTTTGGATTTGCACAAATGTCACAATGCCGACCTTTTTACTAAGGCGAGGGACACTGACATCAGTGGCTGACGTGTTTGTAAGCTTTTAAAAAATCATATTTTGACCTAGCTCCAGCTATTTGCCTTTGCCATATTTTGATATAATAAACAACATGTTACGGCATGTTAAAGGGTAACTCATTCAATTCATGCATTAAAGTGAATTTTCAGGTCTTGTCTAGAGCTGAAACCTGTTGTGAATCATATCAGATAGACACATGCGCTCAGTGTGTGAAACAAAATGTAATAAAGGCCATCTAAGACAGCTGAGTGCACCCGCCATTCTCGATGATGAGCTATGTTGCGGTACACTCAGACTGTGGCGGCACTCAGCTAATTTCATCTGCTTAAACAGAGCTACCTCGTTAAGACCGGTCCTCGGCGTCATGGTCACTGTAATGAGCTCCGAGATTTGTGAGCAGCCCCAGCAGAAGACTTGAGTCTTTGTACCAACGATGGCAAGGATCTGTTAGAGGAATATTAAGAGAGGAAACAGGACGGGTACAGCAGGAGGCAGGGAAGGAGGGAAGAAGGAAATGAACAATTGGAGAGCGCCCTCCTTAAATGTCAGGGCTGCTTAAGAAGCTCCTCAGATGCTTGGCGGCTTCAGGCACCGAAAGATAAGAAAAATAACACAAAGCAGAAAACATTGGTGCTTTTGCTGGATGGAAGTTTCCTATTATTCCCCTGTGGCTGTCTTTTCACAATAAAACCCAATACACACAGATGACTCGTTTCTCGCCAGAAGGTGTGTGACAACGTGTATTTGTCCATCAACATTTGTGTGCGTCTTTATTTCTACTGTGTTAATGGATATGTGTGTATACAGGTCCAGCTATCCCTCTACACCTACCTGTCATCGGAGTTCATTGGCACCGCCACCATCTACACCACCATCCGCCGTGTGGGTACCGTCCTGCAGCTGATGCACACTCTGAAGTACTACTACTGGGCAATCAACCCGCTGGAGTGCAGCGGAATCACCCCCAAAGGTCTTGGTACGTTCACATGTGCACACAATTTGCACACAAATGGCATGGTCGCTGTGAGGGAGAAGAAAAAAATACAAGGAAGTGGAACAAGAACAATGACAGTCCCTTTCACACTCCTAATGAACCCCACTAGAGAGTTAAAGACACTATTCCTGACCATATCTATACTCTATGATACACACGTATATGGGACTATAGTCCGTCTGCACAGTACTTGACATTCCCTCTCTACATTTCTGTCTCAAATTCTCCCACTTTGAACACTCTATTGTTTTTTTTTTTCTTCATCCCTGTCTTTATTCGTGCTGAAGATGCTATAATGGTTATCAAAATAGGACCCGAATGCAAGACACTAAGGCAGACAGGAAGCCGAAACAAAGAATGAGCTTCAACAACGTAAAGCTGAAACCACAGTTAATCAAAGGAAGCCACCGGAATTGACAAAAACAGGTTCGGGTAAATCCAAAAAGCAAAAAACACAAACTAGAATGAGGCTTGGGGAACACAGAAAACACATAGAGCAAGTACCGAGACACCAGGAACAAATCAGACAATCTGTCAACAAGTAAAGCGTGCACTCATTGTCTAGCCTATGTAGAAAGCTGTGCAATGCATTCTGGTAGCTGAGTATTACATTTCGAGGGACGAGCCGCTACTATTACCAGCTCCTCATTTGCATAAAGTTGAATTCTGGTTACTTTATGCAAATCAGGGGCGTCTCTCTCTATGCGATGCCTCTGGAAACTCTGAAAATTGTAAAAACAAACTGTTGTCAAGTTAAAATGAAGACAGATCCTTCAACTGCTTTGCTTATTTCTTGCCTAAAATGTCACCAGACACACATTAGCTGCCCTGCTTTCATAATAAAAGAAGAAGTTTCCAAACAAGCTGCCACGTTGGTCTCGTTTGAAATTCCGGAGCGTACAGCCAACAGTTGGTGTTCGTCCTATCGGGCGCAGCCAGTCAGTGTTTGCATGGTGTCCGAAGGTGTAGCCTGTTCTGTCCAAGCAAGCAAAGCTGGTAAGTGTTGCGTGCCCTTGAGGGAAATCTTATTGGACTAAATATAGAAGGTGAACAGGAAAAAAAGTGGGGAAAAGACAAAGACAGGAAGTGTCTCGTAAACTGTGACACACAAGCATACAACCTACAATATAAAACAGGAAATGAATAAACCTAAAACCCAAACCATGAGACATAGTAAACATTTTTTGTGATGCAACATTTTTACAGCATCCGCAGGTTCATCCATCCATCTTCTATGACTTAACAAGGTCACAGGCAGCCGAAGCCTGTCACATTATGTTCAATGGAAAATGGACCTACATTTATACAGTGCTTTACAACACTACAGATTCACAGGCGTATCCATTCACTGATGGCAGAGGCTGCCATGCAAGGCTCTGACTTGTCAGCCCAAGCGCTCCTTGATATTTCAATGCTCATCCATTCATACGTACACTGATGCACCAACAGAACAGCCATTGGGGGCCATTGTGCTGCCAGAGCCTGGGATCAAGCCGCTGACCTTGGATCAGTAAATGACCCGCTGTAACTTCTGAGTCACAGCTGCCAGGCCAACCGCACAAAGACACAGTGTCACATTTAAATGTGTGAGCAATTTAAGGTGTTGCCGGCTCAAACCCTTCACACCTGTCTGATCTCAGAGTTGAGGTGGCTGTGTCTGATTATTAACTTTCCCGAAACTGACAGTCCGACAATCTTGCTATCAAGTGTGGAGAGGTGAGAAGAGAAGCAGGTTTTGAATTTCTTTCTTGAGCTAGATTTTTTTCAATTCATCACATTCAGCACGTGTTAATTTTTGCAGTTACATTCGGTCTAGCCTTGTATCAGACCAGACCATACAAATAAACCTGGGCTGACTCAACTTGATACAAGGTTTCATTAAATCAGCTGCTCTCTTGAAGGTGGCTGCTGTCGCTGCATTAGTGCAATTGATAGATGCAGTTACTAGATAAAGGCCTCCATTGATGGAAATATGGAGTGAAGGCGGTTTGCATATTTTTTGATAAGAATTTTCTCGGCAACAGTCACACCAGGCCATACTGTTAATACCTTCCGCTAGATCTACATTATTTACAAGTCCACACATTAATCATCACTCTGACGCACTTGTTAAAGACTTCTTTTTTCCCCCGCTTGCTGTTAAAACAGCTGTGAATAGTCAGCTAACAAGTACATTTCATGCTTGTCATGAAGGTAGTTTATAGCCACCAGAGAAACATGAGATAATAATGAATTGTAAGACTGTCTTTCCACAGCAGTATGAAATATAAGTCATTACAAAGTAGATGACTTCCAACAGATAATGATTAACTGTGTTAGTTGTGTTGTGTGTCTAAACAGAAGGAAGCTTTTCTTTGACAGCCACCCCATTTTTCACTGTTTTGACGAACTGTGACACTATCTATTACAAATTTTCAACTTGATTTTTATTAAACCTTTATTCTGCAGGACCCCGAGTTACACGCAGCATTTACTAATTGCTTTTAATTGTCTGCATTTGCCCAACGAGCAGTGATTACTTTGCGAAAAAAGATGAGCTTTTTAAGATGTGCTTAGAGGCTTCGCTCACAGCTGAAAACAACCTCATGAAGGCTCAAAGTAAACAACCAGTGGGACTTGAATAGCTAACTGAAATTGTAATTGCTTTGAATGGTTGCGCAGATTGGCAGAAACAGACACATGCGTGTATTTGGAGGTGTGATTGGGTGATGTTCCTTTCCCTTGTTCATGAGGCATGCTGAGCGGTTAATTTTTCTCTGTATGTGAGACTGAATAAGACCGCTGTGCAAAAGATAACTAATATGCTTTCTTGTGGTAAAGAATGGTTTCTTTATTAGAATACCAATGTTGCCTGTGTAATTATTTTTTCTTATTTTCAATTGAAATGTTTGCACATCCTTTTGTGGTTCCCGTGAACTACAGTGTATTTGGAAACAAAACTACAAAAGCGCACCTCAGAGTAAGTAAAAAGATTTTTATAGATGTATTTTTTTTTTGTAATTCAGCTGAGAACAGAGAGGTCGGAGGAGGCCTTTCACTTTAATCAATCTCTTCTTTAGCCCAGGACCCTCCACCAAGGATGAGTATGCATCCCCACGTTGCTGTGGCAACAGACAGATTTGATTGGCAGATCCAAGGGAGCCTTTGGAATATCTAATCAAGTGTCTGTCTGGCTTCCTTTTCTGTGTGGCGATATTGCTGTTTGACTGCTGGGATTTAGCCCAATAAGGAGGCACTGATAACAGTAGCAATTAGCCTTAGACATACTAATGGCTGTGGTTTTGAAGTCTGCATATGTGTGTACTTGACTATACCATAAGAGTGTGATATGCATCGATGGAATTAATTAGCATAGCAATGGGCATATATTTTGAACATACAGTGAGCTTTGTTGGCAGAGATGTATTTAATTGTACAGTTCAGAGTAATGAGGTTGAATCTCAGCGCCATCTTTTGTGTGAGTGTACTTTTACCTTTAACCTGCTTTGAACTAGGTTAAGAATATATAGTTCCTCTCTGAGCTTTCCTCAGATTTTACGCTTTCAGTTCCACACAAAAGGAGAACCTGGTTTGTGCCTAATAGCAACACTCTGAGGTCTTCGGCTAGTCAGGAATATTGCTTTTGAACACTGCAGCTTAATCATAGTAAGACCGAAACAGTGTCTAAATGGCATCTATTGACTGAAACAAGAATGCCGCTTAAACAAATGAATGACATTAAAGTTCTGCCAGTTCTTAAAGCCTGTAAAACCCGACTGTAATATCATTTGATTGGTATCCAAAAGTAATTTTAGCACAAGTGACAAAAAACTGCAGACATTCACAGTATTTTTTAATCAAATAAACTTGTGCGTAATTGTTGCAAGGTTCTAAAACTCAAAGACATACTCACACACTAACAGAAACAGAATAAGTTCATTGAAATTAATTAAGTAAAAGATGATAATTGTAGCTGCCCCTGAGAGGCAGTTCTGATGAAAATCAGCTTTGTTCGAATCCTCTTAATAAAAGACCCGGTAGCACCTGGTGCACCCATGCTCTGGGTCGACAGAGAGCTGCTGCGTAACCGTGATGGATGGTGAGCGTTGCCACTCCGCCGACATGTACCAGCTTGATGCGTAAGGATGATGGATCACAGGGGATCGCTACGGTGTCATGTTTTGGCTTTGTGCAGAGCAGGTGAACCGACTGAAGCACGTACACACTCACATGATTGAAGGCCAGCAGAGCATGATGGAGATATGGGGGGAGTAGCTTGTATCTTCTTCCTTTTCACGTCCTCCGTCTTTCATGTTTCTCTCAGGCTACTACCGCTGGCTTAGCGGCTTTGGGTCAGATATGGGTTACAGTGCATTTCATTGAGCTCCCAATAAACACTCCCTTTGTAGTGCGCATAAAATAAGGCTGAATTGGAACGTCCTGACACAGCAAAGTGTGCGGTGGCAAATGCACACAAGCCGGACATCATAAATGTTTATTGTTGCCTTATGAAATTAGAAAACCTCTGTTGGGAATGTAGAGTGCTGATGAACACAGGTAGCCTGCAAGGGTTATCGTGTACTGACACGTTATAAAGAACGCATAGGAAAGTAAGAGAGAAAAATTCAGCCTGAAAGGAGATTTCTAAAAGGTGGGACTCATATCTTTCTTGCATTGATTTGAATCTATTCATCTTTTGGACTATATGGCACCATATTCCATTAGTCAGTTATTTGGCGGCCGTTTGGAGTTGATTCATCACAGCCCTAAGCTCCTAGTGTATCTGGCGAATACATAAAACACCTCAATAATGGATGAAATATAATTTACAAGAATAAAATAATGCAATGCCAACATCTGAGTTGTCAGTTTTCTTCTTAAACAAGTGATGCTACGCCAAATTTCAGATGTAATGAGCATTTTAAATGCGGCCATATTTCAGAATGAGCCAACATAGAAGTTGAAAACAGACATGTTGTGGCTCTTAAAGGAGATCTGTCATGCTTTTTTTTTTTTATCCTTTCCTTCAGTGTGTTATATAGCTTTTTGTGCATGTAAAAGGTCATGAAAGTTAAAAAGGTCAAAGTCCGCACCAACAGAGGCTCCTCTCTCCCACGGAAAACAATGCTCTTGAAATGCCTCGTCAGTGGTCCTTCCTTGAATTCTGTGACTTTGTGACATCACACCACATCACCATGTCATGTGCCATGTGAAACATTTACACCTAGTGGCTTGTTTGGCACTTCAGAATTGATTTAGCTCAGCTGCTCTGTCGATGTTAGCGGGGCTGGGTCGGGCATGTGTGCGCTGACCATTCGGGAGAGACTGGGTATTCTCAATAAGCAGGAGCTAAAACAGAGCAACCTCGATTGAAAGGGAGTACATTGCTGCAGCACTGGACAGAAAACTGATGTGTCTTTTGTGCATTACAACATGTAAACCTATTCTAGCAGTAACCCGAAATAAAATTGTGAACCTGAAAATGACCATTATATGTCTCCTGTTTGAATCAGTTGAGGTCTGTGGAAGTTATGAATCACAGAAAAATGGAGTTAAGTGCTCCAAGACGTCACATCGTTTAGAAGGAGGCAGTGCCTTCACATGAGAAATTGCTTGCGTTACGCGTCAGATGCTTCTGTGTTTTTAGCTTGATTATTTCTTCACAGCAAAGCAATCAAACTGACCGAGTGCCAGAACTTTAAAGCAGTTACAGTACAGTGGATTACAGCGCTTGTTTGGTTTAGATCATTTGGACCATCAATCACATTTTTTGTAAATTGCCATGTCTTTGCTGTTATAAGTTGGATTAGTACAACTATAAAATATCCAGATTGCCAAAATGCCTGCAGAGTTATTGACAGTGATTTACAGTTCTATCATAGAGAGAGAGAATGTGTGTATGTGTGTTTGTGTATTTGTGTTAACATGTTTTTCTCCGCTCTCCAGGAAGCCTAATAAAGACCTGTTATCAGTAAACAGTAGGGCTCGCTCAGACTGAGCTGCAGACATATTTAGCTGATCATTATCGTGCATATAAATGGATTTTTAGCAGGAAATTATTCTTTTTTTCATGTGTGTTTTGTTTAGACGGACCACGACCATCCCAGAAGGAGATCATCTCGCTCAGAGCCTTCATGCTTCTCTTCCTCAAACAGCTCATACTGAAGGTACAGGACCGCTAGTGCACGTGGAGAATCACATTATAGATCAGCAGACTGAAAAAAGCACTGTGGCTTTTATGTTCCTGTGTGTGTGTGTGTGTGTGTGCTCACATTGATTTACCGCGGTTACATTCGACTGTCTGAAGTTGTTGCTGCATCACGGATAACACGCATCGACAAAGAACAGGATTACTGAAGTCGTCTGAGGTTAATAAGATGTAAAAAAAAAAAAAAAAACGAAGATCGCGAGTGTTTCAATTAAAGAAGCCTTTTGTGTTTGTCTTTCACAGGACCGAGGCGTCAAGGAGGACGAGCTGCAGAGCATCCTCAACTACCTATTGACCATGCATGAGGTAAATGCTTCTTTCAGTGCAAGCAGTTAAGTGGAGCTGGTGGCAAAATGTGCGTTATAATTTGTGGGCTGCACTTATGGTCTTCTTAAGCGAGCAGGAGTGTGAGTCAGCCTTGCCACCGCAGCAGCATGAAAAATGGCGCAACAGTGAACCGAACAGAATTTCACTCTTCTGTAACAATTATATCTATTCTTGCTCTGAAATACCAGCTGCTCCTCCGCAATCCCCTCCCCTTCCTTCTCCACCCCCTACACCTCTCTCTTTGTCCTCTTAACCTTCTGTTCTTCCATCCCAGCGGGCTTCTCTCTCCCTCCTCCATTCACCTGTTGAACTTTGCTTTCTTTTCTCTGCAGGATGAGAATATCCACGACGTGCTCCAGCTGTTGGTGGCTCTCATGTCTGAACACCCAGCATCCATGATCCCCGCCTTTGATCAGAGAAATGGAATAAGGTGAATGCTGCGCACATTTACAGAGATGCACGCATTAATAGATTGTGATGCAAGAGCAGATCCGACACGTGTTATCTCACTTTATTAAATCATTGTCCGTCTGAACACATTTTATAATTTTTTATTTTATTTTTGCTGCTTAAGTATTTTTGTTACATGACCGGAACAAATATTCACACAATTCAGTATTACATCACTATATAGAGACGATAGAGATTAACTGCTGAGTATTTATAAACAAAATAAGTTGAACTACAAAAACTTTTTTTAACAGCTATACCTGCACATTTCTTATCATTATGGTATTTTAGAGAGAGATTTAATAAAAGCAGAGAGGTTTTGATTGACTTTTTATCACCCTTTATTCACCAAATCATGGATACACATGCTAATACATACAAAAACATGAGGAACATAACAGCAAAGAAAACAAACAAACACACTAGCAAACAAAAAAGCACCAAACAGAAAAAAAACAACAAACAAAAGGAAAAACAGGCAAGGGTTGTGCTGGTTTGGGTAAGTATCGAGTGAGTCTTGCAGAATAAGTTTTGTTTGGATTAAGTCTTTTTGTCATTACACACAAACGAGTGCCATACATATATATATGTGTACATGTACATCCTTACACACGTGTATATACATATTAAATTATTTCGTGCTCCTACTCTCTTTTTTTTTACTCATTTAACTTTCAAGAATCCTAGCCGCTCAGAGAGTGATTAAGAAAGTTCAATATAAATTGTAATATTAAATGTATAAAAAAAGAAAAGGCTAAATGAGTAAAATAATAACATCTAGAGAATTGATAAAGCAGTTACATTTCAAATGAATCAACTAAAAGAAGAACAGTGAACGGTGAAATAAAGTGAAGCTATAAATGTAAATTGGGCTCAGGGTAAAAACAAAGCTTTAGATTGTTCTTCATGTTATTCCATCTATGAGAAAAAAAAGATTTTCCAAATGCAGTAAAAACAGCAGGCAAATGAAACCAATCATTTGATGATGATACAAAATTAGACTCTCGGTCTGTATTTTTATTAGAGCCCAACTCATGGCTGTAGCTTTTTTTTTTTTTACAACCTAATCCAAGTACTTTACTGATTTACAATACATACTGTGAATAAATGCTACCTCATTTTATTTATCTTGCTTATTTTTTTTGTTTATTCTTATTGTTTTTAACTTTTCTTGTTTTGAGAGCTACCGAACAACATTTTGTTGTATGCTTCAATGACAAATATAATGTGTCTTATTTTTTATATATCAGAATTTGTTGTTTCAGAAATAAAAAGAAATCCTCAGTAACAGTCATCAAAAAATAAATTGGTTGGTCAACCATTTGTTCAGTTAAAACACTGATGCTATACAAAGGGTAATTGCAGCTCAGCAGCTTGATTCCTCCACTATGGACTCCAGCTGTGCTGCTTAGTCTCCAAAAGCACAACCACACACGGATGTTGCTTTGGTAAATATCGTGTTACTGGAACGCTACTCAGAGAACTACTGTGTCTTACCTTTTTTTTAGTTCCCTGCTTTGAAGAAAGATGCTGCAGTCAGTGCACATGTCTCTCATTTTGAGCAGGCGTTTACTGAACTCCTTTTAACTTCCATGTTCTGTGTATGTAACCAGTTTTGCTTGTGTGTTTGAAATGTAACAGGGTGATCTGCAAGCTCCTGGCCTCAAAGAGCGAGAGTATCCGGGTCCAAGCCCTCAAAGTCCTGGGCTACTTCCTCAAGCACCTTGGCCACAAGTCAGTACCTCGTAGTCACTGTTTGTTCCTTTGTGTGGTTTCAGGAGCTCAGTTAAAAAATGGAGACTCACTGAAATAAGGGAGCACTTAAAGAACTTAATTTTTCTTATCTGTCTCAAATAAAACTACTACAAATAATGCATCAGGTCACACTTCCCCGAGTGTGAGAAAACACTGCGGTAAAAAAACTGAAAAACTACAGCAGCCTCCAGTGAGCCTAGGAAGGACGGGTTGTTTGTGTGTGTTCACGAAGATAATGTCCTCATCATCAAGTCCAGGCGGAATAATCATTTCGACAGCGTGCACTGGCAGGGAGGAGGGACCTTGATGAGCAGCAATGAATGCTGGGGGATTTATTCGTCCCGTGTGACACCCGTGCCTCTCGCAGCACGACACGAGAGCAGGCTGCCGAGCTCCACCTGAGCCCTCCACCTTCGTACCTAACATCTGCTCAATGTTGGCTGCCTCTTTTAAGTTTACGTGTCACTACAATGCTTAAGAAAAATTACATATGGATCCAAATTGTAATTTACTCACAACACAGTGGTAAAATCTTTGAAGGACATTTCAAGATAGTTTCATTAATAGTTTTTAAAAATGCTAAGATAGCTCAAACATAATCTATTTTCATGTGATTTACCGATTATCTGACGACTCATTGGCTTAAAAACAGGATAAAGAATAAAGTGCTACGTCCTATAATCGCAATTTCATAGCCACCGATCTCACAGATTAAAAATGTCATGGTTTTGCGTGTGGATGTCAGCTCACTTTTTTGAGCTCACCTTTTTGCTCTTTTACCGGCGAGCCCTCGTGTCTTTTGTTTGGGTCCTTTTCTGTTGACCCTGACAAATAAAGCCTGTGAGAGTCAATGTCATGTCTAAAAAAGAGCTGTTTTAAGTTAACTCATAAAAAACAACTTGCCATTTTCACTTGGTTGTTGCTATAATCTTAATGAATCATATTTCCTGCAGCGTTTATTATTAAAACTGTTGCTTTGCATGTGTTCAGTATATACACCTACAGTTTACATTTAGCCCCTTGTTCTCACATGCTGATTGAAAGCAGAATGAATCAGGGTATCACTTATTGAACAGAACGAGCTGCTGTGGATGAGGTTCTATCGATACAGCAGTCCACCTGTCACAGTAGCAGAACGGTGAGGACTCAAGTTGCGGATTGAAAACAAAAGTGAGCTTTAATGAAGATGGAAGTCCAATTAAAAAAAATTTAAATCCCCAAAAATCCAACAGGCAAACAAGAGAGGCAGGCAAAGAAAAGTCTGAAAATGAAGGGAAGGGAATGGCAGGTATTCAAAACCCAGCAACAAAGCAACAACGCAGTCGGTGGAACAGAGGACTGGGGGACAGGAGAGACACGCAGGAAACACAGGGGCAGAACAGAGCAACAAACAAAGAGTGAGGAGAAAACCTAAGCTTAATTACACAGGGGACGATTAACTAATGAAACACAGGTGAGGGGCAAAAAGAGCGGGAAAACAAAGCAAGGAAGTACAAAGTGAGGATATAATTACCAAAATGAAATACAGATGGCCGAATGACAAAAAAAATAAAATAAGACACTTCCAACCTCTAACTGATTAAGGTCTTGAAGTTACTTCGACATCTGATTTAACGTTTTGCATGTTTTTTAATCTCAGTCGTCAGTCACAGTCCTCAGTTCGTACACTTAACGCCTTAATTTCCATGTAAAATGTGCCTTCGTGCTCTCAGTAATATATTTTCTGTTTGCCATTTTTTATTTAATTTGTTCAAAAAGACAAGTGGGTTTGTCCAAAACAAATTAAAAACATGACGATGAGAGCTGAATTATTTGGTTAGAATTAAGATATTGTGCAAACTTTGCTGCATTTCGCATTTCTAATGACCTGCTTATAGTCAGGAATATGCTTTGAGCATTATTCATGTAATTCAGTTTAAAAAATTTAAAAAAAAAGACATTTCTGAACCTCTCAACTTAAAAGCCTCTTAGAGGCACAATTTTCGCCCACTGGCAAGGTTAATAGCCAATCTTAATCGTTTGCAGCCACGTGAACGTTGCCCCTGGGGCTCCTGCAGCGCTCTGTTAATGCCTCTTGTTAATTTCTCTTGTTAATATTCGTTTCGAGTCCTCGCCGCTCCCGTCAAAGCTGACAGGGCCACATGGTGCCACCTGCCAATATTGGATCATCGTCAGGCCGGTGACAATCAATGTCAGTTCCGACTGTCATGAATTCTCACATGAGTGGCAAATCTGTGTGTGTGTGTGTGTGTGTGCATGTGTGTGTGTGTGTGTGTGTCTGTGTGTGTTTTCCTGCAGAAGGAAGGTGGAGATCATGCACACACACAGCCTGTTCACACTGCTGGGGGAGAGGCTGATGATGCACACCAACACCGTCTCCATCACCACCTACAACACTCTGTATGAGGTAAGTTTGTTCGTCTGTCTTCGTGAAGGGATGCCCTTTCAATCTTGTTCTGCTTTGTAATAGTCGGGGCATTTAACCAGCGGCCATTCATCTTCTGTCTGTCTGTCCGTCTGCCTGTGCAGATTCTGACGGAGCAGGTCTGCACTCAGGTGGTTCACAAGCCCCATCCTGAGCCCGACTCCACTGTCAAGATCCAGAATCCCAGTAAGAACGAAAAAAAAGACAAAAAGCCGTAGCTTGCATGATCTGTCTGTCTCTCTATGTTCTTTGGTCTGCCAATAATGCAGTGTTGTTTTAATGCGAGTAAACAAACAACAAAGCCTGTTTTCAGACACCGACGCTGCTGCTGCCATCTCCCACTTATTGATCTACCTCGCTCTCTCATGTACCTCATATTTATTGCTCTCTCTCCCTCCTCAGTCTCTCCCACTGATGTGTTGTTGTTTTTTTCTCCCTTCCAGTGATTTTAAAGGTAGTGGCCACCCTGCTGAAGAACTCCTCTCCCAGTGCCGAGCTGATGGAAGTCAGGAGACTGTTTCTCTCCGACATGATAAAACTCTTCAGTAACAGCCGCGAGAACCGGCGGTAAGAGCACCCAAAATGACCGCACTTTCATTTACTCGACTACATGTAATTTGCTTCATACAGCGCGTGCAGCAGCCCAGCTCACATGCAGTGTTTGTGTTGTGTGCCAGCTGCCTGCTGCAGTGCTCCGTGTGGCAGGACTGGATGTTCTCCCTCGGATACATCAACCCCAAGAACCCCGAGGAGCAGAAAATAACCGAGATGGTGTACAACATCTTTAGGATCCTGCTCTACCATGCTATCAAATACGAATGGGGAGGGTGGAGAGTCTGGGTTGATACCCTGTCCATCGCACACTCCAAGGTGAGAATGGAATACACACTTGTCTTCATCACATTGTTAATAAATAGCTGGTGTACAGTATGTTGCATTTTTCTGGTTTTATCCTTCTGTCTGGCGGTATATTTCTCTCAGACTACTGGATGAATTTACAATGAACGATCATAATTCATCCACAGCAAACATCAGATTTTGGTTTAAGAATGAAAGAGGAAATGTTCCTTTCTGCCAAACCTTGCCAAAGTAGAAGAACGAAGGGAAGGTAGGGAGGTGGGAATAACAATAACTGATCATCACAGATTCATTGATCAATACACTGTGGCATTAATGAGTAACGTTTGATGTAGGGGTGGACTTTTCGATGTAGTCTTATGTCATGAATGTGAGAACTGACTGTTACAAGTTCACCCCAAAATCAAGAATACATATTTTTCCTCTCATCTATAGTGCCATATCTCCATCTAGATTGTTTTGGTGTGAGCTTTTGAATTTTTAAGATATCTGCTGAAGAGATGCCTGCCCTCCCCTGACTGTGATGGACTTAGACTGGCTTGAGATACAACTCTTTTTTATTGTATTTTCAGTGTGATCAGCATTTACACAATAATTACACTTGTGAGTTTTCTAGTAGAAGTATAAAATAACATAGGACACCAGCAACAACAACAAGACATAACAGTACAACGTAGCAAAAAGAAATCACACACACACAAAGAAAAAGAGAGAGACCGAAACAAAAAAAACAAGCAACTGAAATAAGGAGCTGGTGCTTGAAAAACTCGACAGCAATGTCTCTTTCCAGAAATCATGACCTGGTTACTAAAGATAATCCAGAGAACTTGTTGTGAGCAGTTTCATGCAGGAGCTCTTTTCTTTATTCCGAACCACACCTGCCAACTGTATCATGGCACAGAAGGAAGCGTGCATCTACTCATGGACAGAAAAGGCTCTGTAACTAAGCTAACTAAGATTGCCAGTGTTACAGCTCAGCCTCAGGAGGACGCCATTAATGTGCTGTCATGAAGCATTGGCCTCTTGTCTATTAGTAGATGCATGCTTCCTTCTGCGCGCTGATACAGTTGGCGCGTGGAAAGAAAATAGCTTGTACATGAAACTGCTCACAACAAGGACTGTGGGTTATTTTGCGTAACCGGGTCATGCTTTCTGGAAAGAGTTTTTTTAAATATATTTTTTTCTGAGTGCCATCTAGCTTCGTTATTTTTGAAAGAAGGCAGAAATCTCTCCAAAATTCTTCAACTTACACCAAAACACACCAGAAGGATGAGTGGGAAAATATCTGTTTTTGATTTTTATAATATGTGAAGTTAAGCTTCCTTGGAGGCTTAAAAATCCTGAACCTGACCTGCGAAGCCCAGATACAGCACCATGCTGACATATGACTCACATATTTTGATCGATACCATTTTCGATTCTGATCGCCTCTCTCCTCGCTGGTGGAAGTTTAATTCACCCATATTCTTGTGGCAGTGATAAATCGAGGGGGCATTATGGATGAGGGTCTAATAGCCCCCTTAGGCTGGTGTCCCAGTTTTATCCATATGGCATTTGGTACTGATGATCCATGAGCCCCATAAGAACTACCTAGTGATGAAGTTACTGATGTGAAGGTTAACTCTTGCCAGCGCTGTTGTTCTGATCACATCACTAATTAAAGTCCCGGCAATCTGTCACAGGTGACCTACGAAGCCCATAAAGAGTACCTGGCTAAGATGTACGAAGAGTATCAGCGGCAGGAGGAGGAAAACATGAAGAAGGGGAAGAAAGGCTCTGTGTCCACCATCTCTGGGCTTTCTGCCACGCCCGCCCCTGTCGTCAACGGCAACCTGGAGATTGACGACAACTCACAGACGCAGACGCCTGAGAGCGAGGCCGAGTACAGCGAGGGCGCTGGTGGGGACTCGCGCAACCTCCTCGCTGAAGGCACCGTGAAGAGACCCAACGGAGAAGCACTGACACCTGGGGAGCAGAACGCCGCTCCGGGGGTGAGGGTGGAGGTCCACGACTTGCTGGTCGATATTAAAGCAGAGAAGGTGGAGGCCACAGAAGTGAAGTTGGATGACTTGGACTTGTCTCCAGAAGGCCTTAGTGGAGGTGGAGGTGGTGGAGGTGGGGGTGGGATAGAGAACGGACCTCTGGTGGAGGTGGATTCTCTCCTGGACAGTGCTTACTGCGCCGTAGTTCAAAATCTAAATGGGAATCTGGCGCCTAAAGATGACACGCCAGGCTCAGGGGTCGGGATTGGGTCAAGCCTCGGGCTTTCAGGAGTCACCCTGGAGGATGATGGAAACATGGGCCCGCTCATTACGTTGGCTGACGAGAAGGACAGCGTCCCGAGCAACAACGGATTCCTCTTCAGCAAGGTGGGATGTTTACTGAAGATTATTAAAATTGTTCCCCTGCTGATCTACAATATCGCACCACGATTCAGTCACTGTTACATCTCTAATACTTCTTGGACTTTCTCTTGTTGCTGCCAACTTCTCTGAATGTTCTTTTATGTATTTCATTACACCAAAATTATCGCTTCCAGGTTGACGAGAAACTGCTTCCAGCCCTGGCAGCCACAGACCCCCTCGTACTGCCGAGCCCAGACCAGCCCACTCCATCCGGCCCTGTCCCAGCTCACTCCACCACCAGCGCCAGCGATGACCTCAGCCTGCTGGCCCACATGACGAGCTGTGGCTCGGATTTAACGCAGACCCAGAGCCATACTTCTGGGGAGCTTCCAGAGGACGGGCCCTTCAAGATCCAGAGTCCCCTCGCTGACATCAGCTCCATCGCTGAGGCTGAGAGCCAAGCCCAGATCCAGGCAGCCTCGAGACCAGACTTCCCAGAGGGAGAGGGCACATCGGGGGCAGAGGGTGAGGCCGCAGGGCTGAAGACTGGAGGAGACACAGCCAGCACCACCTCTGATACAGAGAGGTCGGATGATGGGAAAGACAAGGACACAAAGAAGATCCAGACTACTGCGACCACTCAGGTGTTCTAATTGTGTACTTGTTGTACCTACTGTACTGGTCTCATGTGGCTGCGATTCATACTGTGTTTTAGAGAGTGGAATGATTTATTTTCCTATACTTTATCAGAATGTATAGAGACACATGAAGTTAGCTGGTGATGGAAGAAGTACTCAGATATTTTACTTGTGAAAAAGTAGCAATACCACAGTGAAGAAAGACTCCTAAAGTCCTGCATTTAAAATGTTTCTTTAGTGAAAGTACAAAAGTATCACTGTCAGAATATCCAGTAATTTCAAAGGTAAAATTATTCATCATGCAGAATGGTTCATTTCTTAATTAAGCATGCATTCATGTTGCAGCTGATGAAGCAGATTTTAAATACTTAATATGCTGCTGGGCTGCTTAAGAAACAATGAATCATCAATAATCAATTTATTTAATTTATTTATCGAGTGTATTTCTCAGGTTCAGTGCATATTAATGAACAGTACTATAAACATTACCAGAATTAGCCAAGAGGCTAGTTTTCATCCGTAGTCCCTGGCATTGGCAAATAGCAATAAAAGCCAAGTGAATCACACTGCAACAACGCAAAGACAAACAACATAACAAGCAAACAAAAGCAAGCGCACATGTTCAGCTTCGCAATAACCGACATGTGCAAGGACAGATAAGAGCAAAGACAAGCATGAGCAGACACTGATCTGAGAAACAACTCAGTACTAACGGTAACACTCATTACACTAACACAGGGCAGTTTAGCAGCG
This sequence comes from Diplodus puntazzo, assembly GCA_963678695.2. Taxonomy (NCBI): domain Eukaryota; kingdom Metazoa; phylum Chordata; class Actinopteri; order Spariformes; family Sparidae; genus Diplodus; species Diplodus puntazzo. Next base: position 12,312,137 of record OZ023167.1, on the reverse strand, counting down.
TACAAGTTGTATGTAGACAAACATTTGCCAAATGATGATGGTGTCCAAACTAATGCTGATGATGTATGTTTTGTGCTTATCTGCAAAATACCGATCAACTAAAGCTTTCAAATACATGTAGAGAAGTAAAAAGTACAATATTTGAGTCTGCGATGTTGTGGAATATGGAAATACTCAAGCAAAGTAAAAGTATCTCAAGTACTTACTGTAGTTACTTTTGATTATAGTTAAAAGACAGTAAAAAGGGAATACAGCAAAACATTCTCCAAGGATAATTTGTGGGTGCTTTTTCTGTTGTCTTTTAACTACGGATACACAAATAATCAAAGTATTAATTAAAAAAAATTGCATTGTGGCCAAGTGCAATATCCAGATTGCAAGAAGCTGCAATTTTTTGATAAAGGTAAAATGTGGGGCTGAGACGGCCTGACCTACAGCTCTTGTTGTCCAAATATAAGAAAACATGTTCGACATCAATGGAGAAACTGCCTCGTACAAAAACACAGCGTGACCTGTCAGTGGCTGACCTGACCTGAGGACAGTTTGTCAGAATAAAGAAATCCCATTGAGTTTTTGTGGTCTCCCTAATGAAATTCAATTTCCGAAGTGTATATATGCCAAGTTTCATATGTTACTAGTACAAGATGTACTATGCTGGCTGACCCAATCCCCCCCCTCCCTACCATGTTGCAGGCCCTCCACGGTCGCACTGCAGCCCAGCTGGAGCGGGACCTACGTGTCGATCTGGGTTTCAGGGGCATGCCCATGACGGAGGAGCAGCGCCGGCAGTTCAGCCCTGGCCCACGCACGACTATGTTCCGAATCCCAGAGTTCAAGTGGTCTCCGATGCACCAGAGGTTGCTCACTGACCTGCTGTTTGCCTTGGAGACTGACGTGCACGTGTGGAGGAGGTGAGTCGGGCTGTCTGCGTGACCCTAGTTTATAATTTTTATACATTTAATTCTGATGATGAGACACAAAACTTTCTGCTTCGTAACTGTAATAGCCTCATTTTTTCTGTCATAGGATGATACTAGAATAGACTGAAGATAATTGAAATGTGGTTTCTCAGATATTAAAAACTGAGTTATTTCTATCTTCATTCCAACTCTGAATTTGCATTTCAGCCACTCGACCAAATCAGTGATGGATTTTGTGAACAGCAACGAGAACATCATCTTCGTCCACAATACGATCCACCTCATTTCCCAGATGGTGGACAACATCATCATCGCCTGTGGAGGCATCCTGCCTCTTCTGTCTGCTGCCACCTCCCCTTCTGTAAGTGGCTCTACTCTGCCCCTCTGTGGTGGGAGGGAAACATGCAGGTCAACAGCTGCTTTGTAGGCCCTTAACACAGACTTTGATTTCCCCCTCATGTCTTTTTTTTAAACCTAAAAAATCATGATAGATAAGTGTTGAAGGTTATACTTGCAAAAGTTCTGTTTAGTTTGGCCTTGAATAAAAAAAAAAAAAAAGAAAAACTGGGTAAACTGATTAAAATTTCAAGAACATTTTCTGGATTCCTCTCATCTGTATCTCCGTATATTTAACTGTCAATCTAACACTTCTTTGCACAGTATCTTAACCTTTATTTGATATTTGTTCTAATCCTTTTGATTAACAATCTATTTAATTTGATAGTTTAATGATCTATTTATCTTAATCATCTTCCTTTTTTTTTCTTTTCCTCTCTGTGTTTCGTGTATTCTGTGTTCTTCTTGTCTTTTCCGTCTCTGTTTTTGTCTGTTCTTTTGCATGTGCAGAGTTCTAAGAGTAGTGCCAACGCTGTAAGTTGCAGTTTCTTCCTCTCTTTCTATTCTACTAATCCTTTGTTCTGGTTTATTTACCATTGTGAATGTCACTTAACCTTGCTTGTCTTGACATCCATAGTGTTTCTATTTGTTGTGCTCCTTTGCTGCTAATCAATACTCCCCCTTATACTGTTTGTATTTACTGTGAGTATGCATTGATCTCTCTGCCACAGTGTATCTAGTTCTTACAGTTACTAGGACTAGATATATTGAACTAGATACACTTTGTATAATATTCTAACACTTTCAGAATATTATACAGATAAGGGGGATTAAAATAGAGGTCAGGAAGTGGATTTCTAAGAGAAATTAGAGTGAGAAGATATATTTTATGATAGTAAACGCATGAGAGTTTTCCAAAAATCCTTGGGGGTTGCATCTGCTAAGCCTGTCCCATTTGTATCAACACTAAAGAAGGCAGGAGGAGCCGGACCCCAGAGGGGGTCAAAGGGAGAGGAGGTGACCCCTGTTCCTGGGGGTGGAGGCGAAGGGGGAGAGGTGCGTAAAGAGCCTGCGGCTCCCACCATCACCAGAAGAGCTAAGAGCACCAACCCAAGCCCTTCTGTCCTCACCTTGTGTGTCTGTTCTTCCCCCAAATGTCCGTGCTCACTCGCTCCGACGAGCCTTGCACTTTGTCGACTCTCCACAGCCCTGCACATCCTGCTTACTGAAGCAGAGACAACCCCTGCTATGCTGCCTGCAGATTTATTTTCAATAGAGATAAACTGAAAATTTGTAAAGAAATACTCAGTTTCTTTGTGAACAAAAGGGGACTTTGTTTAATATTATGAAATATGAAATATATCGCAGACTAGCTGTACACTGCTACTGTTATTGCTCATAGGCCACACAGCTACTGTCACACTCCCACTGTTCCCATTACCTGTGTGTCATCGGGCTGTACCTCCTCTGTGTTGTGTAGAACACCTCATGTTGCCAGATCTCATCATATAAGTATGTATTTCACGTAACCAGCATGATACACGAAGGTTGCTTTTCCTGTCTGTTGGTACAACCAGCCATGACTGTTGCGGTCATGCTCATGTAATACACAGCTGCATATCTTTTTATATAGGTTACTTCTAGGGCTGGGCAATATATCAGTAATACTGTATATCGTTATCATGATATGAGACTATACCTTTTATTTATGATATGGCATAAGTGTTGTCTTTCCCTGGTTTTAAGGGTTATATTACAGTTTATAGCCAAAATATGTTCTAAACTTAACAGACTATTCTATTTGTTCTAGTATTAGTAGTGTTACTATTTATTCCAAAACTATCTGTGTTAATATTTTTTGAAAGTACATATAGTTGCAAAAACGGTTGTGATATTGGATATAGTCATCCAGTTCTGGCATTCATGAAGTTCTTTTTAGGGGATTTCAAAATATAACGCAGCCAAAAAATCTTGCAACATTATTTTATGGCCATATCGCCCAGCCCTAGTTATTTCTATTGCTTAAAAAAAAGAAAAAAAGTGTACTTCAGAACCTTTCTAAAAACCAATGAGAGAACGTCCAGTTCTTTGTGTCTCCATCAAATTTCCACTGAATAACCTGCGAGCGTGTGTGTGTTTTTCCCGTCTTTCCCAGACGGAGTTGGAGAACATCGAGGCGACACAGGGCATGTCCTCAGAGACGGCGGTGACCTTCCTGTCTCGCCTCATGGCCATGGTGGATGTCCTGGTGTTTGCCAGCTCGCTCAACTTCAGCGAGATCGAAGCGGAGAAGAACATGTCGTCGGGAGGGTTGATGAGGCAGTGCCTCCGCCTGGGTGTGTGCTCGTCTGATGTATTCCGTCGTTTGCATTTTGACAGCTTCATGGGCGTGTGGAAGTAGCAGTTATTTTCATTATGATTTATTTATTGATTATTATTTTGATTAATCGGTTAGTCTGCAAGACGTCAGAAGAACCTAAGATGATATTGTCAAATCGTGTTTTTTTCATCTAAAACCCAAAGATATACAAAGTCCAATGATATAAACCAGAGAAAAGCAGCAGTGTTTCACATTTAAACATAAGAATGCTGATGGAAACAAAGAAAATGCAATTTTTGCCTAATAAATCACTAAAGAAATTGTTGTAAGTTAATTTTCTGTCAACCGGCCAGACATGTGATTCATATTATGAAGTCAGAGTCTTAAGTAAGTGCCAAGTTGTTTTTCCTGGGCAAGCCAAGTCACATGTTGTGTCAAGTCGAGTCCTTAGTTATCCAAAAAAGTGCAGTCTCACCTGTCTTTATAAGAAAAAAAGTACCCGTCAAGAACATCTACTCAAATTGCTATAATTAATTAATTTTTTTTGTATTACTTCGAGTCTGTTACATTACTTGTATTGCAGTATGCATTACACTATTTAACCTACACAGCTACTTTTAAAATCATAACTGGGTACTGAATTTGAATTAAAGCAGCTCTAAGCGTTTTGTTTCATATTGAAATATTCCAACGGTACATCACTGCTACTGTATATAGTGTTTGTAATTGAGTAATATATTAGTAATGTCACTGACAGTTGTTGAGAATGTATCGCATCATAGCATCTTTTGATTTCTATTCCTTCTTTGCATTTGCGCACCTGCTTATCCCGTTCAGGCTTGCCAATATATAGAAGGTATAATTCATGTTCATATTTTAGTTAGTGGTCTTGGAGGGACTGTATATACTCTTAAAACTACTCTGTGCATCTATAGTGAATCGAAGAAGCCAAATAAACAGGGAACAAATCAACAATATGCAGGATTCCTACACACTTCATCTTATATTCCGCTTTCCTCTTTTCGACTTTTTTTTTTTTATCTATGTAGAAATAAAAATAACCCCTTTCAGTCCATAATACTTACATGTTTTGATCTTCCTCTCTCTGTGTCCCTCAGTATGCTGTGTGGCTGTGAGGAACTGCCTGGAGTGCAGACAGAGGCAGAGAGATCGGAGCTGCAAGTCCTCCTTAGCCAGCAGCAAGTCACAGGACAGCCTCCACAGTGCCTCCACCACCAGCAAGGTACCACACACACACTCACACACATACGCACGTATCAAAAGCACATCCCGCTGACAACGCTGACACAGAAACATGCATATGTATGACACAGCGCATTTCTGCTTTCCATATATAGCAGGATCCAGACAGGCTCCTGCAGGATGTAGACATCAATCGTCTTCGAGCCGTGGTTTTCAGAGATGTGGTAAGCACGTGTGTGTGTGTTCTTAGTATATACAGTATGTAAATAGGCCCAAGTGCAAAGAATGTTTTTTACCAAATTAATTTGTGTGTTTTTCTGCTGTAGGATGACAGTAAGCAGGCTCAGTTTCTGGCGCTGGCAGTCGTCTACTTTATCTCAGTCCTCATGGTGTCTAAGTACCGTGACATTTTGGAGCCCCAGCGGGAGATTGGCAGGTCCACCAGCCTATCAGGGAGAAGCATCCGCCATGAGATCAACTCTCCAACCAGTACAGGTGATTCTTGTTTTTTCCTCCCGTTGCAATATCCTCAATATGAGAGTGTAATCTTGGATGAGGCAGTGGTGACTCATCATTGTAACGCTGACATAGTGAATACAGGCCTCAGGCAAACAACAATACCTTTGTCAAGAATGTGAAATAATTAAAGGAAGAAGACAGAAGAAGGAAGAAAGAAGGGAATTAGATGACAGGGAAATAAAAGCTTAAAAGCATGAGGAAACATCTACGAAAGATGTTACTAACAGACAGTGTGTTGTGGAATTTCTTGCCGATGCTTTAAACGAAAGCAAATCATCCTTATGTTGATGTTATATCGCTGTTGATCATCATACAATCACACTGCATCCGTTGTTTTTTCCCTCCAGAACACCCATCCACAGCCTTCTCCGACCGCGATAAGCAGACCCCCACCCCAGTGGACGACTCTCCCCGAGCCGGCCTCCCCCACACAGACTCAGGCATCGGAGAGGAAGGCCACGTGGCCGGGTCCCTGAACGGCTCGGAGATGGGCCTGGGGCTCGGCCTCGGCTTGGTGGGGAGAGAGACTGACAGAGACAGAGACAGAGACATGGGAGGAGGTGGGGGAGGAGGCACAGATCTGTTGTGTAGCCTGTCTGACGTTAGAAGGTCACAGGAGAGTCTTCTGGATTCTCCCCACAACCCCGGCTCCAGCTCCAACTCCAACCAAGCCCCGCCTTCGTCTATCTCCAGCATCAGCCAAACAAACAAAGGCATCAATGTCAAGGTGGGTCGGTGTGACCCCCCATGCCGACCTGGCTGCTTGTGACTACTTGTGAATCCAATCACAAGCAGTGAGAGCTGCCAGGTCAGCAAGTACTGGATGTACTTTCTACATCCAGTTTGAAGTGTATTAATACGTGAATGAATTTCCAGTCATAGAGAGAGGCCTGTCATGATAAAAATGTTATACACTTATTGTACAGTAGACATCTTAACTTATTGCACATACTGTCTCCCACACATATAGTTTACTTGGATGGTCCCATGTTTATTAACATTCACCTAAGTATATGTGGCCACCAATTTAAGCATTTTACACTATACCCTCACTCTTCCCCTCACGACTGCTGTCTACCGCACATTCTGTGCAGACCATTCCATCATCTGAGTCTTAAGAATTTAAAGTGAATTGCTCTTTAAAAGGAATAAATAATTGCATTATTATGCTTTCATGTTATCATTACATTGTTGTTGTATCATCCAACAAAAGACAGTTATCATGACAGGCCTACATAGAGACTCTATTGACACTATTGAGGCCCCGTGAATCCTTAACAACCACATCTGTATTGTTAGCTGTGAATGGGTCAAGATCTCTCCACATAAACTCCTTTTAGTGAGGTTAAATAAGGTCCTGTGTCTTTAAAAGCTTGCACACGTTTCTCACTCATTTACATGCATGGTTCACAGCTGGAAAATGTGTTTTGCAAATCCTACATTGAAAACAAAATTAATAATTTCATGGTCCCTTTTTAAGAAGTTGAAAAATGACCAAGAATTAGTCAAGCCCTTAAACGCCTCACAGCCTCAGCAGCATGATTGCTGTAGTCACCTGATGTTTTTGTTTTTTTTGTACGCCCTGAAATGTAGGAGATCCTGAAGAGCCTTGTGGCGGCTCCACTTGACGGTGGGGACATGGGACAGGAGTCTGGGCCGACGCCCTATCACCCAGACCCTGCTCTGAAGACGCACCCGATGCTGCCCATGCAGTTCCACTCCTTCGACAGGTCAGTCCCAGTTAGTGTTTGACCTACAAGAGACAGAAAGACATAGACAGTGCAAACTGACTCATCCATCAATTGATAGATTTGTCTGGCTATTACTGCATAGGAGTACACTGCTATTTGTCATGTATAACAAAGCTCTGTGGATGGTAGCATTAACAGGATTTACAAGCACACATAATGTGCTTCACTTGGCAGCAGTCACAATGTGTTTTTTTAGTACTTTGTTTTTAGGTAATTAAACTCCAATTATGCAGATAAGAGAAGCATTAAAAAAAATGGAATTCAGCACAATGGCTTGTTAGCAGTTTCTTATATTTACTGTGCACCAAGTGATTGAGAAGTCAATATAAAACCCAAAAAAATGTTATTTTAAAGAAAAGCATAGGTAGTTACGTGTACATGTTATAAAAATAGGTCACAAAATATATATTCACATACCTATATATATGCTTATATACATATGTGCATGAATAAACAACTAAAATAAAATAGAAAAATAATAAATGAAAAGAAAAATAAATAAATAAAATAAAATGAAATAAATATATACATATATACACACACACACACACACACACACACATACACATATATACATATATATACATGCACATACATACATAATAGAATCAGAGCCAAAATCATAACCCCACAGAGGATAGAAGTGAGTGCCAAGCCTTTATTGCTGACTCTGTAGCTCCGTGGACTCTGGCTGTTGACAACTCCAGATAAACAATGTCCAAGTATGTCAAAACCCATGCTCGGAAAGAAAGTGAGTGTGGAGGTTTCCAAAAAATAGTAATTTGTTTTTAGTGCCACTGATACCATGATTATAAAACATGACTGAGTTGCAGTTTATTACATTTTCTCCCGTTTTCATCAAAAGTCTGATAGGGAAATAAATATGTTTGCTAAATTATAAACTTATTGGATGTGCCAGGACGTAAACACAGTCTGAGCCGAGCCTCTTTCCTCCAGACTCTTAACATGTAGACTCTCCACTGAGTGATGACCTGCTTCTTTCTCCCGTGCATCACTTAGTCTCCTTGATCCTGCCCTGTGGCAGTCCTTGAGAGCCGAGTTATTGATTGAAGACGAAATGCATAATGAATCATGGATGGCTCTATATCAATCCCCAAGATGTCTATCCGATGTATCAGTCTGTCTGACCCATGCAGACTGGCTTGATAAATCTGATCCATCAGCCCATAGAAATTAATGGCTAATACTTAGCACAAAGAGTGTTTTTAAACTGAGATTTGTTAGTTTTCCTAAACAGTCCCAATGCTTTTGAGATCTGAACACTCACCATCCCTTGATTTAACTTGGATCTTTGCATATTGGCATTTTAGAGAACTAAATGAACTTTACAGGGCTTCATATTCATAACTGTGTTTTGATGAGATGTCTTATAAAACATTTTATGTAGGACTAAGAGTAATGATATCCAGTCTAAACCGTTAACACCAGCTATAAACTAGCCCTTAGCCTGAAATATTAAATGTGCATATAAAGTGATAGTGTTACACAATGCTACAGCATTAAACAGAATTGCCCCAACTGGCACCGAAAGGTTTAACAGCTGTGAAACACTGCTCTCTGTATTGTTTTAGTCAACATACTATACTTCATCCTCTCAGATGTTCTCGCACTGACCAGCACACAGAGCCAAGATATCACCGAGGAGCATTCGATAAAGAATCACGTGTGTGTACAGGTTCGTCTGATGCCTTTGTGTCCCGTCTCTTACAGGAGCGTTGTGGTTCCTGTGAAAAAGCCGCCGCCTGGCAGCCTGTCAGTCAACACGGTGGGCACACCCACCACGAGCGGAGCAGCCACTGCCGGCAGCACGCCCAATATCTTTGCTGCTGCGACAGCAACACCCAAGAGCATGATCAACACCACAGGTGAGAGATAGTACACTTTTAAAACCTTCTTCACACTTCACGCTAATAATTGAATTCCCAAACCGATTCTTTTGGATATTTTTACCCTCGTACATTTTAGCTCTGCATCTATTCAGTGCGTGTTTAAGTAGAGGCAGCAGACAGACACCTGCAGTATGACGAAGGTGTTGAAAGGCCTCCAGCGATTCAAAAGCTGCTCGATGAAGCAGGGCCGGATTTCTTCCCTTTTTACAGGAACTCTTTGATGCTTTCCTCTGCTGTCCTTTGACAGCCAGAACAAACTAGAATAGAAACAAACTGAACCAATAGCACCAGCAGATCCTTTCATGATTACTTTTAGCCTGGTTCAAGGGCAGAAACCAGATCAATGCAGTTAGGGAAAATACAGCGAGGGTATCAGGAAAGTTGATTCAGTAAACTAGCCTGGGTTGGACCGTGCACCTTTCACACGGCTCACATTTGATGCAGATGAAGAAATAAGCACGTTTTTGTAATGTTTTGACCCAGGAGCGCAATTCAAATAAAAAAAAATACTCAAAGGATAACAAGAAAAGAATCAAATACACATCAGCTGACATGCAAATCAGGGCTGTTTCTGTACTCAGCAGATCTATTGTAGCAGAGTGGATTTGTATTCAAGGCTCACACAAATTACACTGTATCATACATGCATAATGGACAAGGAAGGAATTTGTTCCCTGGAATGGATTCTGTATATTGATTGCAAAGCTATTTTCACAAATGGGGCTATTACCAGCGGACAAGCAGCAGCATGTCCAGTGAAATACTATCCAAATTGAATTTGGCCGCAGCAGATTGGGACATTAATACATTTTCTTTATTGTTATCCCGCAAGCTGCTGTAGGTCACGCTTGATTCATGTTTCTGTAATGCATGTCTGATTTTTCACCACTCTGTCCTGCCGCCTAGGTGCCACAGACTCTGCCTCTTCGTCCTCGTCCTCTTCTTCGTCGTTTGTCAACGGCGCAACTAGTAAGAACCTGCCGGCGGTGCAGACGGTGGCACCCATGCCGGAAGACACAATGGAGAACATGAGGTCAGAGCTCTCAACATCACAAAGCTTTTTGTCGCCTCGACCATTCACTCTTCTCCCGCTCTTTCTTTTTTTTTTCTCCCCCCTTTTGGCTTTTGTTTTCACTTTGATTTGTCTGTTTTTCCTGGGTGCCCGTCGTTTTTTCCACTTCATTCCTGTCCCTCTTTCACTTCTCATGTAGGTCCTCATCGTTCCCAATGAATTCTCGCTAGAAGTTCCCTCTTACAGTCATAATACTGATAATAAACTGTAGGGTTAGATACATTTTCTCAGGAATTGGGAACATCTGGGTTGCATCCACATACTTTTTGAGGCCTAGGTGACAATCCTGACATTAGTCATTACAATCTTTTTTAATGTCAGGAGCAATATAAATGCAAAACAGTGTTCTGACATGTTAGAATGACCAAACACACTTCACACTGATTTGACTGATTTGTCACTTGGTGACAAATGACTTGAAAAATCACAAAACAGCCAGTTCCATGTTCAGCCATCGAAAAGGATCAGTGTTGTGCAAGTTCACACTTCTCAAGAGCCAGCTTGAATTTCAGTTCACAAAGATTTAAGTGAACTAGTTCACGTTCATAGTTCACAATCCTGAAATTTTAATTAAATCCACACTCCCAAAAAATCAACTAGTTCACGTTAATTTCTTCCTCTTCGTTTTAAATTAACTGCTCTGAGCTACTCAGACCTTGTGTGATCCTTCAAATACCAATAATCATATAAAATGGCTTCGGCAGTACTGGTAGCAGCAGCTGAATTTCCAAAAGCCATGTCAGTATGGTGGCTGCTATAAAAAAACACTGTGTTCATTAGTTAAACAGGGATACATTCGTTTTTACTGTTCACAGAAAATGTGCACGTTGCATGAGAGTTCTCTTTTAGAGTGTTTATGCACAACACTGAGAAGCATACTGTTGCCGATAGTGCTCTATAAAACAAATGTTAACTGATAAATGTCAAGCTAGTGAGCTAGTTAATCTACCTTACCCATGGTATCTGACACGCACAAATGCACGCATACCTCCCACACATCTCACCCACTCTACACGATGTTGCTCTTCATCCCTGACATGGCAACTGTGTTTTAATGTCACCCTTACGGTATAATGTAGATTATTACAATATCAACAGGATTCCAGAGGACGTATTTTGAAAACATGTAAATAAAACTGTTATAAGCCTAAATAATTTGTTTTAGTTGTGTTACCATACTTTGTGTAGGCATCTGACAGTCACTAATAAGATATAAGATTACACTGTTAATAATTAGGAAAAAGCATTTCAGTAAGGCCTAATATATAAGTTTGTACTGTAACCTTTCTTTCCATGCACTCTCTCTTTAGACATGTTAGGCCGTATGTTTTGATCTGTGCAGTTGTGTGCTTCTAAATGTAAGGGAGTGGAGGCGTGCTTGCGTGTGCTCCTTAATCAGTGTGCGTGTCTGTGTGTTCGTATGTGTGTGTGTGGTTTGTATTGCAGTGCCTATTGTGAGGTGGCGCAGTGTGCACTGCGCAGCGGTCAGACGCCCCCTGAGCTCAAGTCTTTTAGCTCTCTGGCAGGCTTCCAGGCAGCTCCCCGAGATGCAGGACAGTGTTTTAGGCAAGGAGATACTCGTCCTGTCCCCATGCAACCCCCCCCCCTTCCTCTCCTCCTCCTCCTCTTCCTCTGCCCCACCTCCACCCACACACCCTCTTGCTACGCCCAGCCACTACTTAATGTTCCCAGAATGCCATGGGAGGAAGGACAGACATGTTTTTTCTTTTACCTTTAACTTTATAACTTTATATTTACAATCACTTCCAGCATGGCCGTCTTCTCACACTAACCAGCAACAAGCAAGTAGCAACAAGTTTGCTTAAAGGGTAACTCCACCAATTGTACACATTAAAGTGTGTTTACAGGTCTTAAGAAGTAGTACTGCAAACATGAAAAAAAAAACTTTAAAGCCTTTTGTGGCTCAAGCTAGTAAGTTATGTTGGCACCAGGTTTTGAAAACACTGTTTGATTCATTATGGACAGTTCGAAAACAACAATTAAAATCAATATACCAGAACCAGAGATATGATATACTAGACATTTTTCTTCCATTTCAAAACCTGGTGCCTACATTACCCACAATGCAACGTCTCTGAGTGGCAGTTTATGACATTACATGCAGCTTCCTCTTTACATATTAAGTAGTACTCCCCAAGACCTGTAAACACACTTTAATGTGTAAAATTGGTGGAGTTACCCTTTAAGTCAACTCAAATGTTTGTTTTAACCTTGCAAATGTCTCTCATGTTGCACTCTAATCGAGTTAAAACTAAATTAAAGTTTGTAAACACTTGTTACCCAGCTCTGTGTCAGAATGACATGCAAGGCCTAGACCATCCAATTCACTGCCATCATGGCTCCATACAGTAGTTTAGTCTGCTTTGCTGTTCTCTTCCTGCCCTACTTTCTAGAAAAATCTTACTCTGCACATGATCACACACAATTATAATTAGATATAAAAGTGAAGTCAAGATACAACATATACAATTTTCTCCAGTGCAGTTTGAAATGAGGGCAGTTTCATGGCAGGTTTAGCTTGTAATGCACTTCCAGCTTCACTCATCCCACAACGCTAAGTTGATTAGCTCAACGATTAGTCTTAAAAAAAAAAACCTTTCCTTAGCATTACTAACCCAGGCATAGTGCTCCCATACCAAACCATAACTCCATCCTCTTTGATTCTGTAAGTTTTTTGTGTCTTCTGTGTCCATTTTACTATTTCTTTCTCTTTACCGTCTCTCGGCTTGCCTTGCCTTCTCCGCCCCTGCATCACTCGCCCTGTGCCTCCCTTTCCCTCACCTGTTGCTCCTGATGCCGCGCATGTTCTCCTCGCTGAGGGTTTTACCTCACATGCTCTTCTACCCTCATCTGTATGTTGCTTATTTTATCTTCGCTCCCACTCTTCTCCTCATCTTCTCTCTCACTTGTTTCCCGCCCTCAGCATCACCACCAAGCTGGAGCGCGCTCTGGAGAAGGTGGCCCCCCTGCTGAGGGAGATCTTTGTGGACTTTGCCCCTTTCCTGTCCAGGACGCTGCTGGGTAGCCATGGGCAGGAGCTGCTCATTGAAGGTACAGGTGCTGTACACGGCTCCTTTTTCTCTAACTGGCGTCTCTGTGGAGTCTACCCATTCACTGTCCCTCACCGTGATGTTTGTGTGCAAGGACGACTGAGAGGAAAAGAGTGGGTGAATGAGTGAGTGTGTGCTGAGGGTGAGTGAGTGTCTTTGAGCTGGCTGCTTCACTCATTCGTCAAACAGGTATGAAGTCAGTATTTTGTACCGTTTTTCAACAGCTAGCTAGATAATGTGTTTTAATCAGATTACTTTCAGTTTGAGCGTTAACTGTGCTCCTATTCTAGATGCTACTAAATGTGATGCACTCTTCCCTCTGCCCACCTGCTTCCTGGCGTCCTGTTTTTGTGATCCACTGTCTAAGTGTTGATTTCTCCCTCTCCTCACTTCCTGCTGCTTTCCCTCCTTTCTCCTTTCTCCTCTCCCTCCTCCTCTCCTTACTCATCTTTTTCTCTCCGCTGTTTGTTCCTGTCTTCTCTGTGGCATGCTTTTTATAAACCTGACTACAGTGACTGTATACAATAGCAGAAAGCACTGGCACTACAGTGTCTTGTTTGATGATATTTTGGTGTCTTGCGGCGGTGTGTGTGTGTGTGTGTGTGTGCGCGCGCGCGTGTGTGTGCTTGTGTGCGTCAGAGAAAATGAAAGAGAGGCTCCTGACTGTGCTGTGTGTCTCTGTGCTGCAGGTCTGGTGTGTATGAAGTCAAGCACTTCAGTTGTGGAGCTTGTGATGCTGCTCTGTTCTCAGGTTGGTAACTCCTCACCTCTCGTCTCTGTCCTCATACATACGATCCACATTGTCACCTCGTTTCTAACCAGAGGTGGCAAAGGTACACACATTTTTTCCTCGAGCAGAAGTACAAATACTTTGGTAAAAACAAAGTACTGACTCAACCTCTCTCGACTGGCCATTTCTGCAAAGCTTACTGAAACTCATATTTATATAATTCAAAGACTATTTAACTCAAAGGAGGAATCAGTAGGATTTGACCCAGCAGTCTGTTAATGCACTAGAAGATAGTTGATTGTTGAGTATCATTCCAAGGACGTGGAATACCGACATTTTGAGTTGGTAAAGCATATCAAGCACCACAAAAATTGAGCGAATAAGAAAATCCAGACAGAGGGCTGCATGCTCTCTGCAGATACTGGACACCAACATAGTTTCACTCCCCCTTGCTATGTCTGCTGTGCATGATATGTACTGATAGTCTCGCGATGTTGGGAAGGTGCTGTGATTCCCCTTCATTGCGTATAAACTAAAGTAATTAGCCTGTTTTGATGATGTAAAGAGAAGAAAAGTAAAACGTTGTAGTAAAAGTAAAAAATGTCCAGAAAACTAAATATTCAAGTAGAGTATAGTATGTACATGTACAGTAACGAAGCGTTACTACTTTATTTCTTCACACCTCTGTTTCTAACTCGTTCTGAAAGTGTTTTATTCCTTTAAACCCTCATAACTGCTGTAAGGATCGCTGTAGACAGGAAGCTGTCGAGTGATTGATCTGCCCTATGAGGCAGGGTTGACCATGTCATGTGCGCATTGCGGATGTAATACAATCTCAACTTATACATCATCACACAATCAACATCAAGGACACAAAGATCATTCTTCACGTTTATCAGAGGCACGCAAACTCTTCTTGTCCTGGATTTAACTTTTAAAAACTTAAACTTAGAAACTTAAATCAGCTTAATTCATTTAGACTGTTTCCAGTGTCTTTTCTCGAACTTACATTCAAATCTAGTATCTCTATTTTCCTGAATAACACGAAAAAGACAGATTGACAACAATGAGGCACTTACCACTCTGGATGATGTGGATGACCAATTTTCTTTGTTGTTCATGCTCTGAAGTTCCTCTCCCAGTTATTCCCTCTTTTTATTGGATTCTGCAGGAGTTCCTGTCCTTGAACGAACCCCTCAGCTCTTCCCTCTTGCTCTTCTTCATCTTCAACTCTACCACTGTGCTCCCTGCATTTTCTCCCCTTTTCCTCTGCTCCATCTTTGCTCTCCTGGTCCATTTTAACTGGAGTGATCCAGTGGGCAACTGTTTTCATCTTCCACAGCTCTCCACACTGCCCTTTTTCCTCCCACCACTCCCTCGCCTTCCCCTCTGGCTGGCTGCTCGTCAGCATGTATAGTATTACCCGTGGCTCCGGCCTCGTCTGCCATTAGAGGCCCGGGAGAGAGAACCCTAGCCCAGATATCGATCCTACCGGATGGGGGGGGGTGTAACAGGAGATGCTCCCACGTGACCTTAACAGCCTTAAGAGCTAATGGAGCGCTGATAGTTTTGAGGCTTTCAGCAACACTCTCATGCTGCTCAGAAGTCTCCACTCTCGTATGCACAAACACATAAACCCCTCACATCCTCTTAGACGGATGCATTCCTCGTTAGAAAGCTCTTTAGATGTTTCTCCATCCTGTTTTTTTAGCAGTTTCGCGGTAGTGTACCTTCACAGTGGTGATTAATAATAAAACTGAAAATTTCCCATCTATTTTCCTTTTGAAATACACCATTCTCTTCGCAATTTCAACCAGGGTTGACCAATGCAAAAATATTTACTGGGCTACTGTTGTTTGTTGATTCATATGAAAAGTTATGCTTTTGATCTCATTTATTAGCAATATTGAGGGCAGACTATCAACCACCGTTTGAGAGCTAATGTGGAGCCAATAAAGATTGAAAAACAGAAAGAATCTACTTTGAAACCACAGAGATTTGCAAGGGATTTCATGACTCAGCTCTGGTAACCACACACAGTGTTCATTAGCATATTGTGAACAATGTTGCAAAGTGATTAGCAGCACTATTTTATATGAATATTGAATTTATAGCATTTATGTGAGAACATACATTGATTTTTTGGGGGGATATTTCATCTATACGGTTTGCCTAAAACAGACAATCAGGCTATTTTATTTATATATTTATTTATTTTATTATTTATCTATTTAAGTCTTTTTTAGACCATGTGCATTAATTAATACTTCGTTGTTTTTACTCTGAAACAAGTGAAAAAATCATGCTAATTTTTATTTCAATACATGTTGTTTTGAAAGAAATTATAAAAACTGATTCATGAATAAATGTTCAATCCAACTAGACTAGACTATAATAAGAGGGACAATGAATGTTAAAAATACTTTTAACCATATTTTGATATTATTTGTCTTATTCATAATTTTTGTGTCCTCTCTAGTGGACGCTAAATATCCCAGAGGCACTTGGTTCATCTCCTCTTCCCTCCACCATTTTGAATCTATGATGCCCTATTCCAAATGAGATATTTATAATAAGAAATAATCCATTGGAGTTGTAGACAGGAGTTTTGAGATGTGCCACCTGGTGATTGGGAAACAGTGACCTATCGAAGTAGTAGACACCTTGTGTCCATGAAAGGGTTAAACTACACTAATATAAAATGACTTGTACGGTGATAGGTATAATCCATCACACACTCCCAACCACATTAATTGTGATGACTTCTCTGCACTCAGGAGTGGCAAAACTCCATTCAGAAGAACGCAGGACTGGCCTTCATTGAGCTCATCAACGAGGGAAGGTAATCCATCACACGGACTGATTATCACCCTCTGTGATTCGCACATTAACAGACATTGTTATCAGTGCTTCACTACTAATGGCTGTGATAGAGCCCTAATGAGAACCTTGCCAGGATAAGTGCACGTTGCCATGTGTGTTCAGCTGGAGGTCGGATCGTTAAAGTGCAATTAAGTTTACAGTTCATTTGGGCTGGTCTGTTCTCTCTGCCTGTAATCATGTCGGTTTATTTCACTCCAAACTGTTTATTGAACTTAAAGTACAATACAGAATAGAAGAGGATGACATGCCATTCCGTCTGTTTACCATACATACAATAGCAAATCATGGACTGAGGCTAATGTGTGTAATGTTTGTTGCTCTCTTCCACGTTCATGGTTCTCCTCCTCCACCAGACTTCTATGCCACGCTATGAAGGATCATATTGTTCGTGTTGCCAACGAAGCAGAGTTCATCCTGAACAGACAGAGAGCGGAGGATGTGCACAAACACGCCGAGTTTGAGGTAAACACACAGTGCACCGCTGATGTATGTCGTGACATGTGACACTGTCAAATCCTGAAGGTAAATAGATGTGAAGTGGCTTAATGTAATGTTCTGTGCTGCCAACAAATACCTGGCTTATTTGTAAAGGATTTTCAATGGATTTTCTGTTCTCATGTAGCTAGTTACTACGTGTTACTGCGAGTGGCAACCAGCGTCAGAGCGACATTAACGTCACCCACTTTGCCAAAGTTAGAACAGAAAGAAACAAAAGTGATTTTAGAAGTGCTGGATTATCACTTCTTAGACAAGGATCTGTAAAAATAGTTTTTTTTTAAGATCTTAAGTGTGAGATGTTTTCAAATTGAAAAATGAGCTTGTCAGCATCTTCTGGTGGACAAACTGTGTAACAAGGACACTTTTTCTAAACCTTTTTGCATTTCTATATTGAAATTTCCTTCGATGTCAGCCAAAATACATGCCAGCACAGGTTATTATATTAAATTTATTCAGTATATTTGTATATATTGTGCTTATGTACAAATTTGAAGTACTTAAGTACCTTAATTTTGTATTCTTATTATCTACTTTCTTTAGCCTTTAAATCTATTAAATTTCAAATTAAAAATGTACCTTTTACTTCAATATATTTATTCTTTAACTTATATAACCTGTGCAGGTTCAGAATGAAAATACAAAATGTAATTATTTGATTTATTTATTATTACATATAATACATATAATATAAAATGATACTCCACAAGCTACAACAGCAGTGTAAAAAATAAATAAAATTACACATTTATTTACAATAAACTTGCTGGTGTGTCTGCCCACTTTATCCAATCAGGACAGAGAACCTATTTATCTTCAATACCAAGAACTCAACAAACATACAACACAGATGCTCTTTCCTCATCTCCACTTTCTCATCGCCTCTTCGTGTTCTGTCTTCCCTGTTTTTCCCTTTTACCTCCAGTCTAACTGTGCCCAGTACGCTGCCGACCGGAGAGAGGAAGAGAAAATGTGCGATCACCTCATCAGCGCCGCTAAGCACAGAGATCATGTGACCGCTAACCAGCTGAAACAGAAGATCCTCAACATCCTGACCAATAAGCACGGAGCGTGGGGCACGATGTCACAGAGGTGAGCGGAAGATTGCCAAGGAGCTGTGTATCAGATTAGATTACACAGGATGTCACTCGATAGGAGACTCTGTGACACACTTCTTGCATGACATGAAAAAACTCTATCAGGATGAGTATCGATTATTAAGTATGACCTTTAAAAAAATGTAAAACAAATTATTAAAGATTGTTTGGGGAGTGAAAGGTAGGATTCATTAAAAAATCAGAAGTCTTACTCAACATGAATTATTTTACATCAGCTCCATCTCTCTCTCTCTCTCTCTCACACACACACACACACACACACCCACACACACACACACACGAATCCTGACATCACCTCCTTATTTAGCTCGCTGACATACAGCCATTAAATCAATGATTGCTTGTTATCCAGATCTGCCTCCAGGCTGGCAGCTACTGTGCAGACATGTGATTCAATCTGAGGACATGTGACACGTAACATCTGAAGCCCGTTTTCCCCATGTCACTTCTGATGAATTAAATTGAATACTGCGACGTGAACGCTGTTAATAGAAAACCTCTTGCACTCGGATGGAAAACTAATTAAAGTTCAATTGCTTCTGAAGTGCTCGGCCCCCCGGTGATATTTTTAACATTTGTTCACATTAGCATATTTCTTATTGTCAATCACAGTTGCCTGACTAAGCCTGATTGTTTCATCTGTTTTCTTCAGAGAACCTCTCGGCTGAAAAGCGCACAAAGATCATTTGAATGTGTTTTCTGTCAGCTTAAAGCCTGTTTGTTGGCGTTTTCAGAATTGGAAAGGGTTGTTAAACTCACTCCTTTGATCAAAAGCTACCTTTCATCCCAATAAAGAGGAACCTTCTGACTTAGGAAAGTAGTTTTAGAACTTCTTAGAGTAAATGTCATCTATAATTTCACCTTTAATTCACCTGTAACTTTACGCCACCTGAAGGAAAAGTCCCAAAATGCACATGACTAAAACGACTATGTTTACTTACACACACATTAATTTTATAGTATTATCAAATATCACAATATTTGCCATCGTGTGCAATATTTCTCACATATCAAACATTAAACAGCTGTTACAGCATTTTGTGGCTTTTATTTTGAAAAGAATATGCATGCGGAGCTGCCGTAGCAATGGAGGCAACCTGCAGTGATATTAAGGAGGTTACTACAGGTTGATTAGCCTGATGTAGTGGCACACACACGTTGTTTTAACATACAGACATACAGAAGAATGCCAGGTCGCCAAATTGGCATTTCAGTTTCAAGCGGAAGAATGTGTCGAGCAATGGGATTTGAATGAGGCTGCATGTCGTCTTTGTTAACGAAACAAATTTGCAGTCTCACCTCACAGTCCATCACATGCACCAAAGAAGAGCCCACATTTCTTTTTCTCCATGGTTTTTCTCCAATACCGATATTGGGGACTACAGATTCTGATATCAGTATATCTGTTATTCTAGTAAAATATTCATTTTGTTTAACAATGTAAACAGCTTAGTTTTTATGTCTTTTCTGAAATAACTGCATAAAACTGAATATTTAATGCATGTAAACATAGTCAATGACATCTCTCCTCCAGCCAACTACACGACTTCTGGCGTCTGGACTACTGGGAGGACGACCTGAGGAGGAGACGGAGATTTGTGCGAAACGCCTTCGGATCCACTCACGCTGACGTGTCCCTTAAAGCCCTGGAGGAATACAGTCAGTGATGTGTACTAATCTTGATATTGTATACTAGGTCAGAATCTGCTTGTTGCATTTTTGACATACAAACAACCCTCACACACTCACTTCAAAACAAACAGGCACAGAGGAGGAGGAGGAGGATGGGGTGAAGTCAAAGAAGACTTTCCGTAGCCAATCAGTGGTCACCCAGAACCCAGAGGCGGAGTTAATGCTGGAGGGAGACGATGACGCTGTGAGCCTGCTGCAGGAAAAAGAGATTGATAACCTTGCAGGTAAGACTCACACACAAAGACACACACACACACGATGCTACAGTACATCTGAACAGTAAACTGTCTATGCCTCTTGTTTTTAGTACGTTTCCGTCAGAGACTTTTTACCTCCAAAGGCAAGTTGGAAGTTTGGCAGCAACGCTAACCAGCTGATTTATTTAACTCAAGAAGATGATGTCATAATCTACTAAAAAACTGATGATGCATATGTAAATCAGACCTTATTTAATCCCGTGGTTCCTCTTTGATTGACACACCTGATGATGTTTCATAAAGGAGGCAAAGTAGAGGAAGAAAAAATGAACAATCAATCTGAACTAACATAAACTGACTCTATTACAGAATGTGTGCCATTTAATTTGTCTGTTGTGTGTGATGACCGCTTGTAGCTGTTGTGTATTCCGAGCCTCAGTCATTGGCAAAAAAATACCTAAAGAAGTAACACCCCTCCCTCCACCTTCAGGCCCTGTGGTTCTGAGCACTCCAGCTCAGCTGGTAGCTCCAGTGGTGGTGGCTCGAGGCACTCTGTCCATCACCACTACCGAGATCTACTTCGAGGTGGACGAGGAGGATCCCACATTCAAGAACACTGATGCTAAGGTAAACACCAGCTGTCCTTGTTCCTCATTGTTCACTAAAAGATTTCCACCACATTCTCAGGATAGGTTTTTCTTACTTCTTCTGATTTTCTGTTTTTGATTAATTTGTAAAGAGTCTGTTTTTTGTAAAATGTTATTCTCACCAGGTCCTGGCCTACTCAGAGGGTCTGCACGGCAAATGGATGTTCAGTGAGATCCGAGCTGTCTTTTCCAGACGCTACCTGCTGCAGAATACTGGACTTGAGGTCTTCATGGCCAACAGAAGTACGTTTGCAGATTATTTATGACAACTGCTGAGAGAGTAACTTTTGAAATGGTATAGGTTACAGACTGGTTGTTATCCTTTTAAATATTTGGTAAGTAGCGTAACTTACTACATTTGATTTCTTTTCCAGTGAATGTTTTTAATCTGGGCAATACTGGATGGGCACCAACAAAGTGTAGTGCTAAAATTTGTCTTGAGTACATAAATAAATATTAATTTAAAAAATGTTCAATGCTATACAGTGTCCACATTTTGCTACCAGCTCAACATTAGTTGTCACTGTGAGTGATTGACTTGTGGTGTATATGCTGACTGTATCTGTCTTTTGCTCTCTGCAGCGTCTGTGATGTTTAACTTCCCTGACCAGGCCACGGTCAAAAGGGTGGTCTACAGCCTCCCACGGGTGGGCGTTGGAACGAGTTACGGCCTGCCACAGGCCAGGTGGGTGCAGAGTTTAGTCAGCTGGTCCAACACGCTTGTGGGTTTGAAAAGGATTGGTTGCAAGAGAATATACTTGAATGTGTGTGTGTTTCTTTGTGCTTTTCAGGCGGATTTCCTTGGCAACCCCTCGTCAGCTCTTCAAGTCGTCCAACATGACTCAGCGCTGGCAGAGGAGAGAGATCTCCAACTTTGAGTACCTCATGTTCCTCAACACTATTGCAGGTAAAAGTCCACTTTCGATCGCATTTCCTGAGTCTGTTTTTGTGGCTCTCAGCCTCCAAATGAACTGTGATCAATTAGTGTTCAGACACACAGTCATGTCTCATGTAGTTTGTTCTTAAACAAAACAATTGAATTAGTTTAAAAACACTTTCCACTTCCATGTTTCTTGTATTTTCTCTCTTCCTACGGTGTGACATTGACATTTTCTAGCTTATTTGCTGTGAAGATTTTACAAATTCAACCTTATTTTGTTGTCCTCACAGTTCCCATCATTCTGTGTTGTTAAGAAATACCCATCACAGAATCCATAAAATGCAGACTCGCCTCTTTTTTATTTATTTCTCACCATGTGCATGAATAAAGAAGCCAATGTATAAAAAGACTTTACTGAAGAGACCCGATAAAGAACCTGAAAGATTTGCAAGGATGCAGCTTTGTCAGCTACAGCGCCAGCTCAGCTGCAGTTTGCATAATAACAGTCACCGGAGTGACCTGTAAATATATATATATTCAAAAATAAATGAATAATGCAGCATATTGACAAAGCACGAAGAGCAAAGCAATATGAATTCTATTTGAGTGTGTCCTATATGTGATTGAAAATGTCAATTTATTTAAAGATATACTATATATCTATATAAGTCATATATATGTAAGCAATAAAACTGCAGAATAATTTGTATGGTAGCCAGTGAAAATTTAAACTCTGAAGTAAAAGCAGCAGCCAGCTCTTTTCTGTCTCTCTCTACTGGAGCGTCTTTCCTCACACAATCATACAACCTCAGTTGGTCTAATTGTAATCACAGTCAACATTCAATCTTTGTTTGCGTCTGAAACTCGGTTTCATTGATTAAACGTCTGAACGTGAGCCTGATTCATTAGGCGCAGAGGTTTTGAAGCCTTACAATTGGTTAATCACTCTTTTATATAAGCGTGTTATGGCATGTTTTAATCCGATTGTGTAAAACTTAAAGCAATGTCGTAATTCAGTGTAAGGCCAGTAAATATGCTGTGTCTCCATAATGTAGGCAGACACAGAAACACAGTTGGGACCATCTTTATAAAACTAATAATGTTGTATCTGTAAATCCTTTGGGACTTTCTCCAATTTTTCCCATCTTCTATCCCTGCAGGGAGGACCTATAATGATTTGAACCAGTACCCCATCTTCCCCTGGGTCTTGACCAACTACGACTCAGAGGAGCTGGATCTCACTCTACCTGGAAACTTCAGAGACCTCTCCAAGGTTAGAAACACAACAATTTGTGAATGTTTTCCAATCAGCTGCATGCTTGCTACTGAGAAGGCGCTATAAACCCAAAAATAAAACGTGTAGCAGAGATGATGTGTTTTTGTACACAGTCCAAAAGTTAGCATCATTTGGTCCAGCTTGGTCCACCATGCTAAGGTGGCTGACGAAGAGAAAAGACTGCAGAAGATCAATAATGAATAGAAAATGGTATCAAAGATAGCCCTCTTAATGGCTATGAGGCAAAGGCACATGTTAGAATTAAACAATATCGTCTTCATCCTCCACTTCTACTTCTACTTCTACTTTTAATTCCTCTATTGAGCAGAAATAATGAGGATAAATCAGTAAAAATATATTTATACATAAATGCTACACAGTGTATGACCACTAGTGAACAGAAAGAGAAACAGAAACAGAAAGAGTTAATCTGCAGTTGTGAGCGCATTAATTTTGTCATATTGCTTCAGACTCATATTATTTGTTTATTATCTTTTCAAGTACAGGTGCAACCTATATCCCTTGACTTCACCAACACAAAGCTCCAACCAAATTATATACGTATACACTCTGACTTATAAATAAGTCTACAAGTTGGAAAGTTTTAGTCAGTAGAATATGTTAAACTCGTGAGATCTCCATGTTGGATGTGATGAAGCTTAAGGTATGTTGACAAACTCTTTAGTCTCGTTTAGCCACTTGTTAGCAGACGCTTTTGCTTCAAAAATTTTTAAATGGGGTGTTAACTGATAACTGACCCGTATTTTAAAACGTTGTTAGCTTGTGTTAGCCGCAGACCTTATTCCAGGCATCTAACAAAAAACCCTTTTGCAAAAATACAGTTCAAGCAGTGTTACTCATACTTAACCAAGTCGGGTCAAGGCGCATACGATATGCTCTGTCCATGTGTCCATGAATTAAGCCGCAATATTTCCCTCTGTTCAGCCGATCGGCGCACTCAATCCCAAGCGAGCAGCGTTCTACGCCGAGCGCTACGAGACGTGGGACGACGACGGCACGCCTCCTCACCACTACACGACCCTTTACTCCACCGCTCATTCAACACTGATGTGGATGCTCAGGATAGTGAGTACCTGCTTCACACACTTATAAACTTTTTACCTTCAGCAGCCCACTAAACACACGGCAGACACCGAAGGTTTCCTTTCAAATGTATTCGTCTCTTCTTGTGCCTGTAGGAGCCCTTCACCACATTCTTCCTTAACGCTAACGAGAACAAGTTTGACCATCCGGAGAGGAGTTTCTCTGGCATCGGCTGCTCGTGGAGGAACTGCCAGAGGGACACGGCGGACGTCAAGGTAACAAACCTGAGATCAGTCAATACTGAGACATATGAATGAAACACGTGTCTTTTCAGCTCAATACGTAAAAAATATTTGAGTTTGAAATAATGTTGCTATTCAATGTAGTTTATTTTGAAGGTCTTTAAATGTACTTTAAGGCAGGCACACATTGTCTGAAGCCATGGGAGGATTTAATATTAAGCAGATTTAACTAAACGAATGATAATTTGCAACAAGTGATCGTTTTGTTAAGCAGTGTGTGTTTGTTGTGTCCATCAGGAGCTGATCCCAGAGTTCTACTACTTGCCTGAGATGTTCGTCAACAGTAACGAGTACGAGCTCGGAGTGCGTGACGATGGCGTCCCCGTGTGCGACGTGGAGCTCCCTGCCTGGGCCAAGAAACCCGAAGACTTTGTCCGAATTAACCGGATGGTGAGAGACACAGATGGTCTTTTCTGAAATACTTAAAAAATACCTGTGAACATGTCCTTGACTCTCTTTTATTCTTCCTCTCTCTGCACCTGTGACTTCGACCAGGCGCTGGAGAGCGAGTTTGTGTCGTGCCAGCTGCACCAGTGGATCGATCTAATATTCGGCTACAAGCAGCGAGGGCCCGAAGCCGTCCGAGCGCTGAACGTCTTCGACTTCTTGTCCTACGAGGGTGCAGTCACCCTTGACAATCTAGATGCTGTGCAGCGTGAGGTTGGTTTCTCTGACAGCTCATCACTCTGGTTTGAGTCAGGGATTGATAATTGACTTGAAGAAATTTCCCACTCATGAGTTCTTTACATTTCAACAATGAGCGCTTAGTCGTTACGAGACAATAATAATCCTTAATGGCTGAGAAGATGTTTTTTAATCTGAGGCCTTTTTGTTTTATGAAATTAATTGTTTTTATGTTAACTCTCCCGTGTTAACCCCATCTTTGTCTCCGTAGGTGATTGAGGCCCAGATTCAGGCGTGTGGTCAGGTCCCCTCCCAGCTGCTTATCGAGCCACACCCGCCTCGCTCGTCCGCCATGCACCTGGTGAGAAACAGCTCAAAAGACAAATCTCACTTCACTTCACTTAAGTGTCATAGCAGTATTATCTATTTATTGAGAGGTTGTTTTTAAAGAAATATCCAATCTGGGATCAGGAAAATATTTTTTTCTCAGGTTAAAGGTTATTTTCAAAGGTATCATTAAGACATTATGTGACACATTTGTGCTTAGAATTGTGTGCATTCATATTTCTACATTTTTAAAGGTCCCATATTGTACTGAGATTTCCTGTCTTTTTGGATGAAAAAGGAGGTCTAGGTGCTTCCTCAGGCCTGGGAGCACTGTCCAATCACAGCAGACTGGGCTTTTATTGGCGGGGAGCGCTTAAAGAGACAGTCACTAAAATGAATTCACTAAAATTGGAATTCTTACACAGAGATAAAGAAAACAATCATTTTGAACCTGACACACACTGTAACTAGTTTGATTGTTTTTAAGGAAAATAGATACTTCTATTCTGCAACTCTCTACAAGCTGTCGTAAAAAAAATATTAGTCTACATAACAATGTTATCAGTATGACCTTTAAATCATAAATATTTTCTAGTAGACACCCAAAAAAAGTGTCAGTCTGGAAATTAGCATAATATGGGACCTTTCACACATTTCAGCCTTAAACACTAATTTAGTCCATGAAGTCCACTGATATAAAAAACTGAATGTTTTTTTCAGATATTACATACAAGTGTATGTAATGATGTTCTTCCAAAGCAAGTTCCTCCCTGGTTTTAGCCTCTCTGTCCTCCCTGCTACCCTCAGCAGCTCGAGGCCTCAGTGTCTCCACATCAGAGCCATCCATTTCAACCCAAACCTGTCAATCCTGAACCCCCGACCAGCCAGTGCCTCCACCTCCTCTCCTCGGCCCAGAGCCACCCTCAGTGTGTGTACCTGCTCTGACCCTGTGCTCCCACTAATATACCTCTTCCCCTCCCTCCTCCTGTCCCATCTGTTCTGTCTCTCCCTCTACCTCCGTCTCCATTCCCCCCCACCCTGCCCCCCTCTCTCCCACGACCTTCCCTCCTCGCTCTGCCCTTCTCTCCCTCGTTCTCTCTGTCCCTCTCTGTCTGTCTCACCAGTGTTTCCTTCCCCAGAGCCCTCTGATGTTTAAGGATCAGATGCAGCAGGACGTCATCATGGTCCTCAAGTTCCCCTCCAACTCCCCTGTCACCCACGTCGCAGCGAACACCCTCCCTCACCTCAGCATACCGGCGGCCGTCACTGTCACATGTAGCCGACTGTTTGCCGTCAACCGCTGGCACAACACAGTCGGTGAGTGTTTGTGTGTGCATGTGTGTGTGTTAGTGGCACCGTGAGTTGTTCATAACAGAGCTGAATTGATAAGTCGAGCAATCGACACCAAATGGAGTGCAAAATCTCAAGGTGCACCTGTTTTCAGATCCATGCAAAAAAAAACTCTATAACATGTTATCTAATCACTCTGTACACGTTGGTTTTTGGTTCCCTTGAGTTTTTTTAAAGGATTTTGGATGGAATGAAAATATTTTCAGCAGCTATGCAATTAAACCTGCAGTGCTCCCCTTCTGGTATCGACAGTAATTACACAAACACTGCCGATGTGCTCATGGCGCCACAGCTCTGTCAGACCAATTTTGCTGGTTGATGTAAGCCAAACACAGACAGATTTATCTGGCAGTGATTGGCTTCATGTGCTATGTTATACCCAAAAACTGCAGGTTAAGACTAACTTATAGAAGCTTATAAACTCTGTGAGATGTAAGTGCATTCCAGTGGTATTTATTGAGCCCGTGGTTTTTAAGTGTTGTTTTTGGATCATATCAGGGTTGACATTTATTTTGTCTGCATCCTGGATGTTGACATAGAAATATTTGTTAATTAAAGCCTCAATTAACCCCACCATTGCCCTCATTAGCACAGCAGGCCAGCCGTAATGAGGCTGGCTGTAATTAATAGTGGCAATGTTATTATGGAGGGTCAAGAGGCAGCTTGTGTGACTTTTGCTTTCGATTGAAACATCAAGCCTGCATCGAGCTTTCATCAGAGAGCGGTCGAACAGGGTGATTATACTGTTTTATGATGTGCGTGTCTGACTCTCTGTAATGTTTGACCCCTTCAGGCCTCCGTGGAGCTCCAGGATACTCCCTGGAACAAGCTCATCATCTACCGATCGAGATGGATCCTCTCATAGGTCAGTGCACGCGAATCCTCACTGAAGATAATAACTGGGCATGAATGTGTGAGATAATGAGGGCAGCCAGGTCAGTCAGTGGGTTCTGAAGTCAACACATGATACACTGAGGGTTTATGTACATGTATTGCTGAGACTGCAAAATCTGCTGAGCGATGATCGGATAGCTCTTTTGCCCTCATTAACCCGTTAACATCTCTTGTGCTCCCATGTAGCTAACAACTCAGGCGTGAACAAGCGTCAGATCACTGACCTGGTGGACCAGAGCATCCAGATCAACACGCACTGTTTTGTGGTTACCGCCGACAACCGCTACATCCTGGTTTGCGGCTTCTGGGACAAGAGCTTCCGTGTTTACTCCACTGAAACCGGTAGGTTTTGTATTAATTATGTGACTTAGCTTTCAAGGGTTTCTTGCAATTTGTGATTCTGTCCTACTTTAAATGTGGATCAAGGGAACTACACATGCACCTGGGCGTAGAGCACATTGATGTATTGACTGCTAATTTAACCATTTATTTTTATCCTAAAAGTAACATATCCATCTTCCTCCTTCATCGCCACAGGGAAGCTGACCCAGATAGTTTTTGGCCACTGGGATGTTGTGACGTGTCTGGCCAGGTCAGAGTCCTACATCGGAGGGGACTGCTACATCGTGTCGGGCTCCAGAGACGCCACTCTTCTTCTGTGGTACTGGAGTGGACGGCACCACATTATCGGGGACAACCCCAACAACAGTGAGTGGAAACAGCATGTGTGAAAGGATGTTTAGCTGTCTCCACGGCTCCCTCAGGAATGGGATGTTTCTTACCAGACTGACTTTGTTTTCTCTTTATCAGGTGACTACCCTGCTCCGAGGGCAGTACTGACAGGACATGACCACGAGGTGGTGTGTGTGTCTGTGTGTGCAGAGCTGGGTCTGGTCATCAGTGGAGCTAAAGGTTTGTCTGTCTGTGCCTAAAAGAGATTTTACATTTAGATTTATTATTTGCAAAGTAAATATACAAAATGTAAAAATCATTTCCCACAAACTTTGTTTCCTGAATTCTTGCTTTGGTCTCGCTACTCAGAGGGCCCGTGCCTGGTCCACACGATCACCGGGGACCTCCTCAGAGCCCTGGAGGGCCCGGAGCTGTGTCAGCGGCCCCGCCTCATCTCGGTGTCCAGCGAGGGCCACTGCATCATCTACTATGAGAGAGGCCGCTTCTGCAACTTCAGCATAAACGGAAAACTGCTGGCACAAATGGAGGTCAACGACTCCACACGGGTATGGCCGTAAACATACTGTCATTCTTTTAGTTTTATGTTTATGCATGAATACCGTCCTTGTTTACTCTCAAGAAATCCAATGTACTGTTGTCCACCGCTCAGGAGCGCGTTGGCCTCTTTTAACCTCTCTTTCTCCTCCTTTTTTCTCTCTCCAGGCAATCCTGTTGAGTAGCGACGGACAGAACTTGGTGACGGGAGGTGACAACGGGGTTGTGGAGGTGTGGCAGGCGTGCGACTTCAAACAGCTTTACATCTACCCAGGCTGTGACGCAGGCATCCGTGCCATGGACCTCTCACATGACCAGAGGTGAAACAGACAGACTCTGATTATTATGTATCCATCTAGATCAATGTTTGTCAAAATGTGTACACGATGTAACCTCATATAATACCTCAGAAAATATTAAGCTCCCCAAGTTGAGTTGAGTCATATCTCCTTTCTGTTATTTTTGCGCCGTATGCTGCTCACGTAAGAAGGTGCTATGAACGGTTCAGTAACACTGCTGTTGTCGACTCTCCTTTTAACTCTGTTTACTGTCATGCCATCACACTTTGAGATCAGCTGGTAATTAATTATCGATGATTTATGTGATTATATAGCAGGCTGAAAGAAAACATTATTTTAAGGATTTTCATTCCAAATTCTGTAATAATATATATAGTATCATATGTTTTTAAATTAACTTACTGTAATTTCGAAAATATATTTTTGGGATTCCTCCATGTACTACTAGAGGGAGTTCATACCAGAGAATAGTGGATCTAGGTAGAGGCCTAGTCCACACGTACATGGGTATTTTTAATTTCTCCTCCGGCGTCAAAAAAAATTCCCGTCCACACCAGCGGTTGCTGTCAAGCGCACGCCAAAGCAACAGTTGGCGATATAACCTCTTATGAAGGCCACATCGGCTGATCAAAGCTGAACAAAGGAGACAAGCCACAAAAAAAATCAAATTTCCTGTCTAAACATAAACGCTGAAAATGGCATTTCTGAATATCTTATCCCTGGCAGTTTTCTCAAAGCTCCATTTGCCTTCTCTATGCCTTCAAAGTGCCCAAAAAATACATTTAAAACAGTCTTTCCAGAAATTATGAATATTATTCACTCAAGATAATCCACAGACCTTACTACAAATCATTGACGTGGGGACTGCTTTCTTTCTGCACCCAACGACTGTATCAACGCACAGTAGGAAGTGTGGATCTACTCGTGGACGAGAGACTCGTGACAGCATTAACGGTGTCCTCCTCAGCTGAGCTGTAACATTAACGAGCTTAGCTAGCTAGATAAGCTAGTGCCTCGTCCATATCTACATAACTCGGCATACCCCACGAAAACAACCTAGATGGGTAGAACAGCACTACATGTCAGAGGACAAAGATGTATTTTGGCGTTGGGATGAACTGCTCCTTTAAGGACCAACTAGTTGTTGGGGAAACTGGGTCACCTCAAAAGGGACAGCAGAGAATACAGAACGATCATTAATGGGTTGGTAATTTTTTTTCCAAATGTCAGACAATTTCCCAGGGAAATGTGCAGTGAATAAAAAATGTGAATAGCTGGATTTACAAATTTACTCTCTGCCCCCTCAGGACTCTGATCACCGGCATGGCGTCCGGCAGCATCGTGGCGTTCAACATAGACTTCAACCGCTGGCACTATGAACACCAGAACAGGTACTGAGGCGGCCAGCGTGAGGATGAGGAGGATGGAGAGAGAAGAAAGGAACAAGAGGGAGAGGAGGTGATGCATTCTGCTGTGTATCTGCGACGCGGGAGGGGGGGAAACCACAGGTACCGAGGGGAAGGAATAACAAGCACCGGACCTTAGGCTTGTGAAGTTGACTTGATTTTGAGGATGCGTCAGCGCTGGTGGAAACAACTTCCTCTGTGCACACGTGTATGTGTAACCACAGACACATATTACCCCGAAGATACACACCAAAACCTGCTGATAAAATAGACAGACTGCAGAACGGAGATAAAGTACGAGTCAAGCAGATCTTGTAGAGGTCGATCATACCCGTACCACTCACAGGACCGGTTGCAGTTGCCGCTCCTGGTACGCTT
This sequence comes from Diplodus puntazzo, assembly GCA_963678695.2. Classification (NCBI taxonomy): domain Eukaryota; kingdom Metazoa; phylum Chordata; class Actinopteri; order Spariformes; family Sparidae; genus Diplodus; species Diplodus puntazzo. The sequence continues at coordinate 12,281,266 of OZ023167.1, read as the reverse complement.
AATGCTTCACAGACAAAGAACCTAAGTTTTTGTTTCCTCTTAGATTTTTCTTCTTTATCAGTTTTGTTCTCGACTGTTTGTTTGAGGGGGAGTTCATTTCGGGGATTATTTTTTTGGACGGGCTATAAATTAAGACTCCTTCAATGTGTCTCAGCTGATTAGAAAGCCCCACCCACTGTTCAGAAAACCGGTGCTATTGGCTCGATCTTAAATTCACCCTTGAAAAATTTTGCCTGGGGTTATGATTTTATTTGATTTTATCCGTTTTTTCTTTTCTTTTGTAATGTTTTTTTTCCTTCCTTTTACCTGCAGCAGGGTTTAAATCTGATATTTATGTAAATACGGCTCTGCCTCCTTCAGAGTCCACACATGTTCTTTCACTATACAAACTGCGCTTATCACCTTTAATTTATTAATGACTTGCTGTATGTAAAATATTGTGTAATAATTATTATAATGTTGACAAGACTGATGGTAAAAACGGCGGTGTCAAGGATGGTGATGATTTTGCCGGAGATGGTAACGATAAAGAGGTCTTACCAGTGCCACCAAGGATGACAAACCACAAGACTGACATGATTTCCTTTGTATATTTGGTGATTGTTTTGTCAAATATGTACATATAGTCTTGGTTCAGGCTTGGTGGAGACTTAATCAGCTGAATAAGACTGGAAGCGCAAAGGAAACCTTCACTTACCCACATTTGTTGATTATTTAAAAAAAAGAGAATCAAATCAATGTAAAAGTTTGTTTTGTATTTGCACTTTGCACCAATCACATATCATTATTTATTAGCTTGGTTCTTTCTGGTCGGCTGCCATTTTGTTTAGGTCCATTTTCCCGACGGGATTATTTGTGCATTGATGTTTGTATTTAAAAAGCGTTGAGCTCATGTGTGATTATTAGGTTTTACAACCTCACAGTTGTAAGCAATATCATGATTCTGTAGCTGATAGAGGTGGGGGAGGAGCAAGGCGATTGGGGGGGGGTGGGGTGAGATGTGAGACGTACTGTATGTGTGAAGCCATCTTGATCAAATGCGCACATGCACATACTCTATCGACAGGTTCAACTTACGTATCCAAAAAAAGGTTAAATATTTTTGGATCTATGAAACCCTAAAAACTATTGTATTCATGTTTTATTGCAAAGATGTAAAATATGACATGTGTGAGTTGAAAAAAAAAAATCATGATAAGAAAAATAAAATATGCAAAGAATTTGATGACTTGACTTTTCATTGGGGGCATTTTTCTGTTTCGCTAAAGCTTTTTTCTGTTGCACGGCAGTAGAGCCGCAGAGGGAGCGAGACGTCAAGGACGTCTTATTGTTGCGAGACACTAGCTGACAGAGAAACCTTCCCTCAAATGATTTCAAGAGACTCTTGAGCTAAAATGTTCTCTTGACACACTTGAACTACCTGCTTTGCTGCGATTTTTCTCACACAGAGAGTTATTAGTTTCAGTGTTCCTATCCTGCATATAATCCTACTAAAATCCATTAAAACCAGCTGGAGCTGCTTTTGAACTTTCATGCCACCAAAGTCTCCCGTGTGGAGCTTCTTCGGTTAAAATGTGCTTAAACTGAGCCTTTGGTGGGTGTTAATTTGAATAATTGCGGATCACAAGTTGCTGTAGATTTGCTCAGGTGCTGCAGACTTTGAGTTAACAGGATCTTATGCAGCAGACCCAGTAATCAAATTAGGAAAAAAGAGAATGCAACAGGTTCCGTGTGCACGAGAGGAGGAAGTCATCAGTGGACAGAAGTCAGATTTGCAGTCACAGAGTGTGCGAGACAGTACATCAGTGTTCTCCAATCCTGTTCCTCTCTGCTCCAACACACCTGATTCAGATGAGTGGATCGTCAGCAGGGCTCAGTGACCAGCTGATCATTTGGATCAGGTGTGCTGGAGTAGAGAAACATTTCAAACTTGGCAGGACAGGGCGCCACCAGGACCAGGGTTGACAAACACTGCAGTAAGTCATACCAGGTGAGGTAAGGTATCAGTGTGAGTGCAGAGACACAGGCGACCCAAGTTGGAAAAGAAAAGAACTTTAATCCTTTTTTTTTTTTTTTTGTATCTCCACCGAACACTGTGTCCGTGTTGGCAAAAAAAAAAGAGCTCAAATTTAAAACGACAAAAAAAATCTGTACAGGTTTGTTTCAACACCAGCAAACTAAAACAATGATTCTTCTTTTTTTTTTTTTTTTTTTGTTTTTTGGTTAGCTGGAAAACAACTTTGAAACGTGCATCTTTTGTGCTACATTAAACCAAAAAGGTCCTGGACGTGATGAAATTTGATTGGTGTGCATACAGGTTCATCAGTGGCTGAACCCATTTTTGTACTTTTTTTTATTTATTTATTTTTTTCTGGCAACAATGTCATTATGGAGTGGATTGAAACTGTATTTGGAATTACGAACATTTTCTTTACAGGTCCTATTTGCGAGAAAAGCTGATTTTTGACTGTCATTCCCAACTCGGCAGTTACCGATGCTCTTGGATTGAAGGTCAGGTCGGTCGCTACCCCCACAGCACCAGTGACAGTTTGGAAAATGAGACTCAAAAATCTACTTTTCTTTCAAATGGGACCTTTTTTTTAAATGTATGCTTTCATTTGTTTGCGCCCACATTCACAAGGTACTCATTCACAAAGCCTCTGTGACGGAGACACCATCCACTCGATGACAAGAAACTGTCCCATGAAACGTTTCTCGAGCTGTTACTGTAAGGTGGAAGAAGTTACATAATGCTGCTTTTTTTTCGTATCCTCCAGTGTGTTTGGCTTAACATACATAACAAACTCAAACAGTAAAGACCTATAATCTACAGTGTCTAGTCCTAACTCCTAATAGAACAACGTTACAAAGAAGTTGGGGACGTTGCGTAAATGAAAACAAAATGCAATCATACGTTTTTTTACAAAGTGTTCCTTGATACAGTCACGTGTTCCACAAAGTCTTGAACCTCACCCCGTCCTTGACCCACATGACTGAGCTCTTCGAGGACCAGTCCACCCGGCGACCAGTTCGCCTGTTGAATGATCCAAACAGGTGTCGTTGCCCCTTTCCAGACTCCTTTGAAACGTCTTGAAGGCATCGAAATCAAAAGAATCATATATTTACACGAATCCATGAAGCTGGATTAAAAAACAAACAAAAAAACCCCACAAGCTGTGTCGCCTGTGTACTGTTTTCAATTTAGTCTACGCCAACAAAAAAAAAAAAAGATCAGCAAATAATCACATTCTGTTTTTATTTCTGTTTCACACAGTGTCCCGTTTCTTTGGAATCAGGGTTGTAGAGTAGACGCTGTAAGTCAACTTGGAACAGAGAGATGGGTTTTCAAATACTTATGTTCTGTGACTCCCTGTGCCAATTTTCATGATTAAAGCTTTTCCAGCAGACTCTAAACCCAAAGAGTTTGGCTGATGGAGCACCATCACCTGAAAAGATTACCGTGAGAACAAAGAGGATTTGTGAAGAAGGAACACAGATCTGACTCCTTTGCAATGCCATCATCACCAGCTCTGTTACTGAACCTCGTGTTACAGAGATGAACGAGCCGCTCGCACATCATCCGTTCCGACTGTGTGCTGTATTTTTCAATTTCTTCATTTATTTTTTATTTTTTTGTTGCCGCGTCAAAGAAAGCTACATCGCTCGCAGTATTGGAATAAAAACGTCTTTTTCAGGCAGAGCCATCCGGCCGCCGTAGCTTCAGCCGTGCGAGCCCTGACGGGGGCAGGAGAGGGGGATCCTTTATGCCGGTGGACCTGTCTGTGAGGAGCACAATTTCATCGTGTTGTTTTTTTTTTTAGCCACTTCTGACCTGGCCTGTCAGAGGCCCACTCACCTGTCAGTAGTGTAAGACCCAACCCCTCGTTTCTCTTCCCCCCCAACCTTCCACCTCTACATCCACAGCAAGGTGACCTGGGTAAAGTCCCCCCCCAAGGAATCTTGAAGAAATATTGCGCGTGGTCAGCTTGTTATGGTGGGAACAAAAAAGAAATAATGGGAGTTATAGCGTCCCAAACTAGAGCAGCTGAGGCAGAAGCATGCATGTCTGTACAAAGCAACGGCCCTTTAATTCTATTGTAATCCTGAACTGGAGTGAGACAAAAAGCATCACATGTATTTGTCCTATAATGAATGTGACAATACAGTGCAGGAGATGATTTTTTGAGGAAAGAGGGGCAGCAGACACTCAGGTTCATTTGTTTTAACTGTTGAAAGAGGCCACAGAGTCTCTGTCACCCTTCAAGACATCACATAGTCTGTCTCTGTATAAGTGGGATGCCATGAAGTGTCTCTCTCTGCCCTCACATCCCCTAACCCCCCACCCCCCGCCTCAGGTGGACAGCGAGGACATGGTGGACCTCTGAGACGAGATGCTGCAGATCTCCATGTTGGTGAAGGAGCTGCCCCCCTCGCTGCTGCAGTCGGGGACCGAGGAGGAGGAGGAGATGATGTTCTTCAGCCTGTGGAGGGAGATGATGAGCAGCGTCAACAGGAACACCAGCAGGCCGAGGAAGAGCCACACGTAGACGTAGACGTTGCCCGGGCGCCCCGGCGACGAGGCGGCCGCCGACGTGGAAGCAGAGGTCGGGGAGAAGCGGAGGAAGGTGCCGTTGTCCGCCGGAGGGAGGGCGGTGTCGTTGTGGTCCACCAACAGGACGTCCATCCCCGACATCCTGGCTGAACTCCGGGCCGTGGATTTTACATGAGAGAGAGAGAGAGAGAGAGAAGAAAAAAAAGAAAGATGAGCGACATGAGTTTTATCGTGAAACTATAAAACTTCAGCATCAATAATTCAAACCACCCGCAGGAGGAAATTCTCCTTTTGCCTGATGATGCTCCCAGAGATTCGGCTCTTCCCCTCCAGGACACTTCAGACTGTCGGATTCGCTTGCTGACAAAAGAGCTTTCACCCACATCCTCAGCTCTGGCAGAGATTAAGAGGAAGACGGAGAGCAATTCTGCAAAATTTGATCCAGGGCGAACAAATTTACTTGAAGAGCCCGAGATGCGGAACAGACTTAATAATCATTTATTTTTTTTTCGCCCTCTCGGCACGCCAGATGGGAGAGTTCGGGGGAAATTAAGGACCTACAAATTGACTTAGAAATACAAAAAGATCCTTTATTGCATCGCCCCAGATGGTTAACCTCACATCTGGCAGAGTAAATGTATTTTTAAAGCTAAGGAGATTATAAAAAAAGCATGCCATGCATATCAGATTCCCTTAATCATGTTATGTACTATCACACAGAGTGATGAATAAAGATGCGTATAACGCTATAAACAGAATAAACTTCACTTAAAGTTAGTCTAAAGAGCAAATGTATGAGTTTTAATGATGAATTTTTAGCCAATCACAAAATAAAAACCCATGGGCCCCCTGGTCTGTTGTGGCCATCAATGTTATTAAAAGTCATCCACATGGCAGAGTCAGAGCCTGACAGGTTTCAGAGGGCTGCTCTGACCAGACTGTAATGAGGAGTAACAGCAGGGGGAGTGCTTGTCTCTTTGAATACCTATCAGGCTTTTTTTTCCTTTTTTTTTTTTTCGGCGTCCGCAGTCTCGCGCGCTTCAACAAATGAAGGCATCCTTATCTGATGAAATTAAACTCCTCATAATCAGCTTTCACAAAGACAGCTGAGAGCCGGCCCTCCTCCACTGCATATTAAACTGCTAATAATCTCTCCGCCGCAAATGGCTTGCGTGACTGCAAGATGTGGCCCCGAGCATCGACAAGCGCTGGCTGGGGGCCCCACCGGTGGGAGACGGGGAAGGAGGCTCGCTTTGTGTTTTGGGCTACGTGGGTCCTTGTGTCTTGACTTGATCTATGACGGCGGAGAAAGACACTTCAAAGGGAGGAATAACAGAGCCTGACCAGGATGAAAGCAAGAGGTCAGCACATGGTCGCCACGGCCTCAGTGGTGTGTGTGTGTGTGTGCCCATTTTCTCTCTTATCTGCCTGCTGTCCTCTACTTCCTCTCCATTTTATGGTAATGCATTTGACCATGGACCACATGTGTCCTAGGCCACATTCGGCTACAGCACACGGGAGGCTATATTAGTTGTAGTCTACGGCTTCTGTGAGCCATGATAAGGTTATATTATATATAAAGACTGGTTTAGAAAACACTGCAACGCGTGTTAAGCGACTTAGGTGGAGTGGACAAGGCGGATTTTCCTCTTTGTGCGCTTTCGGTCTGAACGCACAGTTAGAAGAAGGCCCTCGTTTCAATATTTTATTTAGTTATAAACTAATATTTAGTTTATAGCGGATTAAATGAAATACTATATTAAACTTTAGTCGGAAAGAAGGTGTTTTCTGGTAGGGATCGGATATGTGTTGGAACCAATTGCAATTTGCAGACTGTACTGTAGTTGTTAGCGATTAGCTTAAGCAATCAACAATAAGTGAAGGTGTTGTCATTAAAAGTAATTTTGTATAATAAAGCCTACTAAAACGTTTACGCCTCACTTAACACTCTTAACATTTGTTTGGTTTATGTGTTGAACCATTGGCAAGTAGCACGTAGCTGTTAGCGATTAGCATTAGCAATTAGCTTGAGCAATTAAACATTTCTAAATCCCATGGACCCTGGTCTGTTGTTAAATAAAGCCCAGTTAAATGTTTACTGAACGTTAGGAACATTTGTTTGCGTTAGAAAGAGCACTGCACAGCTAGCTGAGCTAACAGTTAGCAGCAGCTAGCTCTGGCCATAAGCTGTCTAACCCGAATTCGTCGGGACAAATGAACCACTCTTACATAGCAAAAGTCTTTCCCAGCACTGTTTAGGTGGCGATGGACTACAAATACGTTACTTTCCCATACAGTTAAATGTGTTGCACCAGTTTGGACCCAGTATTTCATTCTGAGCCGCTGAAAAAACCTAACTTTTCTTAATCTCGTATGGAGTAAGGTAGCTTTTTGAAGTTCAAGCAAGCCACTCCGTCCCTTAACCCCTCTAGCTTATTCACTTCCTTTCATTCTCTTTCCCATCCTCCGCATTCGTCTCTCTCTGGATGGCACAGCCGACAAGAACCCTGCTCTCTTTAATTTACAGCCATCTGTACCTTCGGGGAGACGCGCGGCATAATGAGAGGGGGGGGGGGGTGAGTTGCGCCGTGCTCTCTTTTTCTGTGATTGCTCTCTTGCCCTGACTCTGTTTTCTTTTCTAACGGACTCCCAGTGGTCCTCCAGCGCGGCGCGTAAAAAAAAAAGACTTTCCACTTTCGTTGACTTATATATCGTCTCTTTCTCTGCAGAGACTTGTTGAGCTGATGTATTGATATTCACAGTACATGCAATGCTCTACCCTCCTCCTCCTCTCCCTCTCCGTCTTCTATTTGTCTTTTTTCTATCGGACTTTTCACCCTTCAAACTCAATCGACACTAATTTTAATGTAATTGCAGAAATAATGCAACACTAATGGGCTTTATGTTTTATTAGCAATATTTTGGTGGAAATTGGTCCCCGTGTAATTTTGCAGCTCTCAATTTTCCTGTTGTTATTCGTGCTCAAAATGCGTCAGTCGTGAAGGTGACTCCGAACCCCCTCGCTCGACGTCTCTCTGCTTTTTCTTTCTTCTACTCTGCTGCCTTTTTTCCCCCTCGTCTTATCCACCGTCCTGCTCGCGCCGCTCACCTCCCACTCTTTCCTGCGCGGTATAGGTTGCTGCCGTTAATGATACGTTGTTTTGAAATCTGTGATGAAGCTCGCTCATTGTGAGCTGAAGAGGCCGATAATTGGGCCTAATGATGCTTTTTGTATCCAGGCAACAAGGTACGTTCGGTTCTTTTTTTTTTTCCCAAGCTAATCTACTTTAAGAGGGCAGGCCACGCAGTCCCGCTGAGGCTGAAGAGGTTAGACACACACTCGCGCACACACCCCGCCCACGCGCAATAAATACTCGTAGTTATTTTCTTTAGGAATAGCCAGAACTGTAATACAGAGAACAGCAAAGGCTAATTGGAAAAATGATGTGCTTCTTTATTGAGGAAAATGAAAATGTTTAAATTGTCTTGTTTTCTTTTTTTTATGTAGTTGAAGCAGTAAGACGGAGATCTGAGTTTGTTCTCGTCTCCATGCGAGCAATCTCAATCCCATCTGAGTGTCACTGCACTCTCTTACTGAAAGCTTTAAGTCACTTTGTCCTCAACCACTGAATACTTGGTCCACTGCCAATGACCCCCAGAGCAAATATGGACATTAAGAGTGGAAGTGCCGGGCGTACTGGACCTCTGTTGTACTGGACCTTCGTACTCCTGGATCTCCGTTGTACCAGACCTCCAGACCTTTGCAGTCCCAGATCTTTGTCATACCAGCCCAGCGTTGTACCGACCCTTCGTAGTCCCTAATCTTTGTTGTTAGGAACTTTCATAGTAAGGCACCCTTGTCAAACCATAACTTTGTCGTACCCAACATTGGTAATACTGGACCTTTTGTAGTGGCACACATTTGGTATTGGACCTTCGATGTACCAGGCCTTTGTAGTACTGGGCCTTTGTCATAACAGACTTTGGTTGTACTGGAGTGCCAATAACTGCCCTTGAAGCTGGCTCCAAAAGCAAATCAACCCCTGTAAGAGCCCATGTTAAAATGCCCAACTTTACAGCAGAAATAGACATTTCCAGTATTTTCCTGCTTGCGACAACAGTGGGGGTTAAAACTTTAAAAAAATTTTATATATTGACTTTTTAAAATTGTATTATGTTCAAAGTTATGCACGATTAGGGTTGTGGTCGCTTTGAGTGACAGCTAGCCATAAGCTAATTCCAGTTACTAATCTTGACCTCTCGTTGTGGTGTGGGTCGCTTTTGAGAATTATTAATGCAAATATTGGACAAATAATATAGGTTGCAGCGTGGTTAATTGTACCAAAAGAGCTGGAGTTTTGGATTAACGAGCGACCCCGATAACTGGCAGGCAACCGCCGGAGCTGCTGAGCTGTTGAGCTGCAGACAGCCCTGGGCAGAGCCCGGAGCTTCTTGAAAAATAAACAATTGAAGTCGGGGGAGAGCATGGAGTGCACGTTTTAAACTTTTAGGATTAGCAAGTAGATTTATCTTCAGTCCGGGCTGCTGTAATCTACTGTAATGTACAGTACTTATCTCTTATTTGACTACTTAACTGTACTTAACTTCATGAACTTCCAGAAAGGAGATGGGGAGAAGATGAGACAGAGGACTCTCGGTGCCTGAGTTTGCTCACTATTTTACAGCTCACGAGGAGTTTTGGGATGAACATCAGGCAAACACACACGGCCCTTCGTACACGTAAACAGTGTCTCAGGTCAGTGAAAACAGAGCTTTTGGAAATTATTTTATATTTAGAAAGCCTTGTCTCCTTTGTTTGGCTGGCTTCCGATTGGCCAATGTGGCTTTACGGAAGAGGGTATATCGCCACCTGCTGCTTTGGCGAACACTTCACATTTTCGTATCGTGCTGTGCGGACGGGATAGGAGGGGAGAGAAAAAAAGCATTTTTAAGAATACAGGTTTACTTGTGGACTAGGCCTGAGTAACCAGTTTGTATTTGGCTCGCCTCAGCTCAACCTATGCTGCACCTCTTTGCCCTGTTTCCATAAGCTAGAGTTAGGCAGAGTCAGGTACTGCCAAGAGGGCGACGGCTGGTGCCACCCACTTTGAGTGACATTCGGAAAGCTATGAGACACATCCACACAGCATCATCCATATGAGGACTTAACAGATAATGACTTATCCCACCTTCATGGACATTAATTATGAACGCATCCGTCAAACGTGAAGTATGTGACAAAAATAAGGGTTACCATTTCATCATTTGGAGAAAAATGCAATTTTTTGTTATTCTTGCTACAGCAGTGGGGTCTAACACCTAAACCAGGAGGAAATTAAGCAAAAATGTATTAAACACGAGAGCTGAAGTCTGACGTGGAGGTCCTCAGGTGGCTCGAGCTGATATTGTAGGTCGAGCCTCCCACTGTTAAGGCCGAATACACTCCATGCACGGCTGCAGCTTGCTCCTGTCATCCTCCATCTCACAGGAGCGAGGAGTCATGCTCAGTCTCACACTTAATTGGGATGTCAGCGGCTCCTTCGCTTCCCTCTACCGTTGGACAGGGTGATAGAAGCTGGGGCAAACACCTGACCGGTCCTCCGGAGTCGGCACCATTCCCTGAGACCGAACATCACCAGAAGTTCTTTGGCTTGACTTACATCTCCCTCCTTCTTTGATAACTTAACACAGAAGCAGTTTCCTGTCCTCACTCCCAGTCAGGGCATGTGGAGTTCAGGCGTTTTGATACCTTCCTGCCTCGCAGCCTCCTCATTCTCCTGTTTCCTCCTGCGTCTCTGAGCCTGGAGCGTAGAAGTGCTCTCCCTCAACTATGACTTTTCTCTGACTGATGTATTTCAGCTATTTCAATGGCAGCATTGCCCTCTCGGCTATGTCAAGAGCTTTTGATATATTCTGTATATCCTTGGCACACTCTCAAGGCTGCCCTGAGCAAGTTTATCTTCTTGAGTTCAGCAGCATTCTCCACCTTTGCTTGTTTTGGTCGGGACCTGAGCATGTGTTTGTCCTCCTCCAGTCTGTATCTATAGACATTGAGCCTTGACTCCCAAAGCTCCCTTTTGTCCTGATCAAACTCAATCCTGAGCTGCACAATCTCCGCATGTCGCTCCTCAAACAATCTCCTCCTCTGCTGGTGGAGTTCGTTCAGCAAAAGTCCTCCTGAGACATTGTGCCGTAAAGCTTCCTCTGCTCCACTTTTCTCAATCTGTCCCCCCCCCCCACACTCCTTGATTTTCTCGTCATCGCCTTAATCTTCCTCACTGTCAGCGCAGTCAATGTATATTTGGCACAATTCGTATCATAGAACGTGTTCGGTCCACATAAATATCCTGCGCTCTTGTTGTCTACAGTGTACAGTGTCTTTGCACAGTCACCTTATATGTACTTGTACATAGTCTTTTGTATACTGCTCATGCTGGGTTTAAATGCTGCCTGACACTTTTGTTTTTTTTTTTTACTTCTGCCAAAGGAGGTTATGTTTTCACCCGCGTCTGTCCGTTTGTTGATTGCAGGATTACAGAAAAACTACCAAACGGATTTCCACGAAAACTTGAAAGGAGGACGGGTCTTAGCCTAGAAAAGACCTTGTTAACTTTTGGTGTGTCCCAGATAAAGGGACAGATCCAAGAATTTTTCCCGCTTTCTTTAATATTGCAAGATCTTTGAACAATTTAAGAGGGAATAATGCATGGATCTTGATTTTCTTTATTTAAATATGGCATATTTAGGTGCCAGATCTAAATAAATCCAGATCTAGTGGAGTTTAATGTTTTATTTGATATTGGACTAGGCTTGATTAAATTAAAGGGGACTGTTTGTGAACCTTGGTAGGTATGCACTCTACTGAGGGCCATTCTACTTTAAAGGAGACATTTCCATTTTTAGGTTCATGATTTTACTTTGGGTCACTACTACTAAAAAATCCATCCGTTTTTTTTTTTGTCCTGTCCAGTCCGACAGCACTGTCTCCTGTCCCTCCCAATACCAGTCTGATCTATTTGGTCAGCCACACAAGTCTGAGCCAGCATCCTTAACTGTGTCTCCGGTCATGTTTTCAGCTTCCAATCAGCTGCACAGTGAATATATGTACAAGTTATGCAAATGTGTGACATAGCGACTTAGTGTGATGTCAAGAATTTCCAGAATCAAAGGCGGGACTACTAACGAGACGCTTCAGGAGCAGCGTTCTCTGTGGGAGAGAGGAGCTGCTGTAGGGTTTCTAACTTTCAGGACCTTTTACATGCACAAGAACTGAACAAAAACTGTCAAAGTAAAATGGGTGTCCTTGTTGAATGATAAATGATTGAAATGTTTCAATCAGCTTTGAAAATATGTCAATAAAATCAAGAGTATAGTATTAATGGTTGTTTTAAGGGATAATGTTTTAGAGATTTGATATTTGGTCGAGCTAAGCTAAGCTTTAATCTATTCATGGATTTATTCAGAGGATCTAGGTCAGCCTGATTTAATGCATTGGTTTGTAAAATGTGTTATTTTTTCACAAGGCTTTATTCAAAATTAACAATGAACTAGTCCATTCATGGCCAAACACAGACAGCCTTGGACTCTATGGTTTCTAATTAAAACCTTTTGCAATCTCGTTCAGGGACGGGAAAATACCCCTGGCCATTACTGGAATATTTACAGTCCATGCATGCAGCATATGCAAATATTTACCAAAGCCTTAAGTTCCCAGAGAGAAGCATTCTGTCGTGTGCTCTGTTCTGGTATTCGCTCTTTGCTTCATGAATAATGGACGCGAGCCACATGTGGCAAAATGTCATGGCATTTGGACATCTTTAGAATGTGTGTGTGCGTGCATACATCTAGTTCCACACTGTGTTCATAACACATGCCTGAGCAGACGTGACGAGCTGCGCCGACGGCAGGAAAAGTCATTCGCACGCATACACACTTAAACACCGTGCAGACGCTCGCACGTTACACGTTCAATCCCAGCCCCAACAAACAGACTGCCAGGAGATGAGAGCAGCCTGAATTTCAAATGTGTTAAATATCTCATACTCTGAGCCAGATCAGCTGCAAACAGACCTGAGGCTCAACAGCGTGAATTCCAAATCTCCTCTGCAGCCCCAAATACCAAAGATAACCCTCGCCGGGGTCATAGATATGCAGGAATGATGAAAGTATGAGGAAAGAGAAGTTTGAAATATGCGTCACAAGCTCTCTATTTTCCCTAGTTTTTTTGGGGGGGAAAAGAGACTTCTTCTTTGGATTTTTTAAAATTTTCCATATAGAAATCCAAGTTACTGTATGTATGCCAAGACTGCAAATTTAGATAAAGAAACTGGATTTGAACGCATCTGCAAAAACAAATAAACTAATGTTTTTATTCATCGCCTTTAACATTTGAATGACAAGAAAAAAATCTCACGCCGCACCTGAGAGCCCTCGAGGCTGCAGCAGAGGTCGAGCCCGCTGCCCTTAGTTTGTCATCTGATCCCCTCAGATGTTCCAAAAAGCCAGATTTGGCCGGGGGGGGGGGTTCTCAAAGGTGCAGCTGACGGGAAGGTGACCTGAGTTAAAAAACCTGAGAAGCAGTTATGATTATGAAAAGAAGGGGAAGTTTTGTGAGGTTTTTTTTTTTTTTGGTCAGTGGCCAGTGTAGATAATGAGCTCTTTTGCTTTGATGTCTGAGTGTGTGTGTGTGTGTGTGTGTGTGTGCCTATCAGTTCATCCCCGTGGTGAAGTGTATTTTTACACCTCGTTCTCATATCTGTTAATTACTCCTGATACTTCTGAAAGCGGTTGCCAATAAATCCGATACTGTTTGTCTGCCCGCAGCATGTGCCCACTGTGATGATGAGGGGGTGAGTCATGCATCAATTTAAAAAAAAACAAAACACAAACAACCCCTGCTCTTGTTCCTCATTGCCCTGAAAGGGACACTTTTCGGGGTACAATTGCTTCTCTCATCACTCTTTCCTTCCCCTCTCTTTCTCAACCGCCACACAGGAAGCCTGCTTATTTCCCAAGTTGGTGAATGGCATGAATCCCCCCCCGCCTCCTCCTCCCCACCGTTTTTTTATCCTTTCCGGCAAGTCTCAATTCTCTTCCTTCATTTTTAGCACTTCATCTCCTTCCCCTCTCTGCAACTGTGTTTGTTCTCTCACTAGTGCTCTGCAGGCAGCGATAACGCGCTGAATAAAAAGTTAAAAAAAGAGAGATTTGATGTCAGTAATAGCTCTTTGTATCCTGCAGGGAACCCCACAGGTTTAAAACCATCCCAGCTCTGTCTCTCTCAATAACAATTTGAAAACAAGTCATTTTAAAAGGAGAATAAAAGCCTGGAGTATCAGCAGCACACATCTAAAATTGCTTGAAAAGGAAGGAATAGTTACAGACCTTTTTACTTTGTGTGTGTGAGGCAGCTGTTCCTCACGTCATGCAGAAATCCATCCCGTTGTGTTTGGTCTTCACAGCCGAGCAAAAACCAGATCTGTTGCCCCTGAGATTTTCCCTCTGTGCCTGTCTGCGCTCTCTCTCTCTCTCTCTCTCTCTCTCTCTCTCTCTCTCTCTCTCTCTCTCTCTCTCTCTCTCTCTCTCTCTCTCTCTCTCTCTCCCTCTATTCAGTGTGACACACACAATCTCAGACACACACCAAATAAAACAATAAAAAAGGAAAACACACACACGAGGCTGTGGCTGATGAATGATACTGATGTGGAGGTTTTGTTAGCTTGCACTTGAGAAGTGGTGAAGAGGAGAGGAGAGGGTGTAACGCTCACTCTAATCCCATCCCCTCCCTTCGTCTCTGCCCTCCCACTTTTCCCTCTGCTGCTCATCACCTTTCAATAATGATCACATTAACCGTCGGCTCTATTCTCTAGTCTTTTGTTACCCTCGTTTTCCCACTGTGCACATATTCCTCACAGCAAATAGGTTGCTCAGTGGTGGAGGTTTTGGGACAGAACTAAAAGGCTTGATCAATACGGTCAGATAACCTTTTTGTTCGGGTTGTCATCTCTCTCGCTCGTGCTCCGTGCTGTCAGCAGACTGCGTCAGTAGACAGCATCCAGCGGTGAGCAATAACCCGGCCGGCGTTGCTGCTGGCAGACAGAGATGCTCAGACGAGACCTCAGACCATTAGATGAACGAGAGAGTGCGGCCCGAGAAAGAGAGAGGCAGCCTTTAACACCACACTTTTTTTCTTCTTCTTCTCTTCACCTCGAAAGCTTGTATCCTCACCTCCTCTCTCTTTCTCTCCCTCTGATTCCCCCCTCTGAACGTGATGTCTTCTAACAGCAGCTGAGCACATCTGTTGTAGAAGTACACAAATAAAAAAAAAAGGAATATTTGCACTTGAAATGAGCTTTTTTCCAAGATGCCTCACAACAGATGTGGAAATCTAAAGTGTTTTGTGAGCAAGAAGTCAACAGTAAGGACTCCAAATTAAAGGGCCAATTCACCCAAATTATATAACAAAGACATTCTCACTCGCCTCTCCAAACTCATTCTCAGAAACCCAGCTGTCAGAATAACATTTTTGAAGTTAAAGTTTCTGCCAACCACTTTGTATATGTCATAGGCTCCGTATTATGTTGTTTTTACACAGAGCATGTGCAGTGGAGGTGACGAGTCTGCTACGTTTCAACATTTGTAAGTGAGAAACTGTTGTCAGGGCAACATACAGCCGGGTTTTTGTGACAAAGCACAGTTTTTTTTATGTGAGGTCAGGAAATCTCCAGTCTTGTTGGTGGCAACAAAAGCAGGTGGCCATATCACAATATCACTCTTTACCTGAGCCTAACCAAGTGAGTTTTGTTCGTAAACCTAACCAGAGCATAAGCACATTGCCACAACATGAAATAAAAGACTGAACCTAAAAAATTGTGAAGGTGCAACATATCCACGGTTTATAAAAATGGACGTTGCTGACACTTATTGCCACTTTGCTCAGCTATCTAACAATGCAGATAGATTGGACATTTTGAATCTGAAAATGCAATAGAGCTGGAATGTATTTCTTCACGTGTGTTAATTATCTGTAAACACCAAGTACAGCCAAGCCTGATGGGAATGTCATAAGTTTTGCAGGTATTTGGTCATCTACCATTTCGACTTGATGATGGCGCTTAGAGGAAAGCATCACCAAAGTTATTAGAATTCATCCGGTAGGTGTTCGGACATTTCAGAATCAGAATCACGTTTCAGCTCTTTGTGTATGTACACAGAAACTGACATACAGCTAGAAACAAGCAAAACAACTGCACAAAAAAGTTAAAGAACTGCAAAGAATAAAGAATAGCAACTGTTCTATAAAATACAAGATGGTATACAATGGATGATTGCATCACAGGAACCACCGAAAACACTGATACACATCCTGGAAACCATGGACTTCTGTAAAACAACCCAAAAAAGAAACGCAGATAAAAAATAAATAAATAAAAAAAAACTATGCAATATATCCCATATTTGTCAAGATATTTCCCTAGAACAAACAAAGGTAATAAACAGGCCAACATTTCCTTCCATCCCTGGAGTCATGCCGCCAGCATGGCTAAAAAATTCAACAATGCGATCTTGCAGGAACAGTGCTCATGCTAGTCTGGAGAATCCTCACAACACGTTGTCCACAGCTTTCATTTAGATAATTTATTTGGTAGAGAGGAGTTCAAGCTGAGAAAATATGTTTGCGTTAATTGGGTGAACCAGCCCTTTAAAAGACCTTTTAACTTTGCTAGTTTTTTAAAAATGAGACACTCCAAATAAGTTTCCACTGCGTGACCCTGAACTTCACGCTCGAGCTTGTTAGCGCCTTAATGGTATTCATGAAGATGTTAATTGTGAGGCAGGTGACACCTGTCCCGGCTCTGTGAAGGGGAAAGAGGTGCCTCCTCTTCCACAGATGCCTCAGTCTGCCGCCATCTGTCCGTTGACACCGGCACCAGAGGGGGGAACGGCAGCGGCGGCGGAGGAGAACAGAGAGAGTTGAGATGAGAGGGACGATGACTTTATTTCACATCCAAAACCCGGCTTCAAGCGAAACATCACATGGCTGGTGTGCATGTTGTACTTCTGACAAAAAATGTGACAGTTTATGTGAGGAGGGCCTGGGATTCATCTGATGGGCACACATCCGTTTGTGAATATTTTCTTAATCCGAACGAGCCAAAAAAAAAGGGGGGGGAGTGTTGATGAATATTTTAAATACGATGCTCCAGGCTGGCTTGCTGCTGTTTGAGGGGGGTAGAGCGAGGAAGGAGGGACGGATGGATGGGGGGGGGGGGACATTGCACATCATTTGATTACGCAATAATTGTTTCCCCTTGACCTCACACTCCGCTGATCACACTCTGCGAGACCATTCCTAAACCTGAATCGCGGGGAATCCTCACACTCACACGGTTCCTGCTTTTCCTAAAGCGGGAATGTGTCTGGCAGAGCGAATCGTGTCCATGCGAGCACATGCGCTCATCTCCGTGCTAACTCGAGCATTCTTGTGCGCAGGGCCCGTGTGTGTTTGCGTGTGACAGGGAGAGGACTGAAGGACGGAGATAAGAGCTCTGGCCTCAGCAGGCTTTGTCACTAATCCCGGAAGGCGTGGCCGCCAATTCCGTGTCATTCCCTGATATCCCAGCCCGTTCTGACTCCATGCCATCCCAGCGCTGTCCTTGTGAGGACACCACTTCTCTGCACTGCATGATAATGAGAGACAGGCAGCAATGAAGTAAATGCATTCGGAGACTATTTTGGGGTTTAAGCGATTGCGTGCGTGTATGTTTGGGGGGATTTGCAAAGTTCGTTCTGTTAAAACTTCAAGCTAACAGACGGGAAAGTGTCAAGATATTAGTTGCAAATTTGTCAGTCTTCCAATGTACTGCAGCCGCGGAGATATGCTTCACATCTCTCTGGTAATCTGGACCAATTTGAAAGCTCCCCGCTGAGAGTGAGGATCACAAAAGCAAAAATTTCAAGACTCGAGCGCAGGAGGGCTTCACTTGTCTTTGTCCTTGTTGCCGGAAAGAGTATCATTGCATCCCTAATCTCTGACAAGCAGTTAAAAATCTAATATCTTTGGAGCTCGAGACGTTAAAAAGAGCGAAAAACTTCAGCCGTCACACGTGCACCGACTCCATCTTTTTCCTCTCATGGCATTGTCTTGCCAGGCAAAATGAGCAGCACAGAGCTGAGGCCACGGAGCAGAGAAAACATACTGGGGCATAACGGTGACGCATGCACACACACACACATGCACACAGGACAGCTGCCTGACAGGCGAGCACTTGTCCAGAATAACAATGAGACGAGATGGAAAGACGATATCGGCACTGTACCAAACACGTCCTCCCACAAGTGGGGAAAAGAAACTAGGCGACAACGCTGATGTGCAAGAACGCGTGTTCGAGCAAGGAGCCCGTGAAGTGGCCCCAAAACCTTTTTTTTTGAAACCTCGTTCTGCTAAAACCTTTACCACTAATAGTCTCAGGCAATTTTGCCCGAACCCCTCTGAAGGGTGCACTCTAAATTCATGAAAGAGGAGAAGAAAGGAAAAAATGTCCTCAAAGTCAGATTCATTTGAATACATGAATAATTTAGCACGGCAAAAGATTTGGGGCCCCTTAAATTGCAAATATAAAAAAAAAAAAATGCCCTTACTCTTTAGACATTCATAATTCATACGTAGCACGGCTCGGGAACGGAGAGACGGCGAGATATCCTGTGCGCCAGTTAGCATCTGAAGGTATAGACGAGAGGATACAAGGACAAATGCAACACTTTGTCTGGCAGCATAATCATAGAGTCAGGTCATGAATTTGTACATTTCGAGTCAGCCTTTTCCTCCTATTCGCTCAGTAGCTAATGAATCGTACGGAAAAAAAACAAAACGTTAGAGGACCCCAAAAAGTAAACAATTAAACTTTCATCAAAGGTTTTTGTTGCATCATTACGGCTGTTCCAACATGCTGTGATATTCTATTAAGAGTTACCCGCTGGTTATACATTGGTTTAACAGTGTGTGTGTGTGTGTGTGTACGTGTTGTGGTATCCAGGTTAAAGCAGCATAATCATCCTGCTGTCATAAGAAACAGACAATAAGATGATATTGGTGTAACACCCCCTTTCCTCTCTCAATAGCTCATTTTCTTTTCATGCCCCTGGCTCATTACAGTGATGGGCCTTTTCATGGAGAAGATTGGCGTCAGATCCCCACATTGTATTCCTCAACAAAAGCCCCTTTGATCCACATTACGATGATTGAATTAGGCAGTATTATGACACGAAGAGTGGGCGACAAATGTGACCTTCAGACATTGAGAAATATGGATATTTGAACCGCTCCTCGTATTTGATGTGGTATCGTCGGTGTTGTGTTGGGGGGAGTTTCGAGACTCTTCCCCTCCACATCTTAAATGATTTTGCGGTTCTCTTCACTGAGGCCCCTGCAGTGTTTGGCACAGATGATTTGGCCTGTTTGGCGTTTTTTTTTTCTCAGTCTCCTGTTACTTTGAAAACTTTCACATAAGAACGCTGGCTGCGAGCCCTCTCAGAGAGCCAATAAATATTGCTAATTGGCCGTCAACCTAACGTGACCTGTCTCTGCGGCGGTTTGGGGAATTTTAACAGCATAACTGATGAGTTTAAGATCTTTTCCATTTTCGCATTATTATTTCAAGAGATTTCAACCAGTCAACATGTAAAAGACAGGCAGCAGTTTGAAGTTTTTAAGAGATAGAAAGTCGGGATATATCAGAGGACGTCACAATGCCTCTCCTGGCATCAGACCCTTAAAGGAACAGTTTGCACAAAAATGAGAATTCAGTTATTATCTGCAGTACTCACCCTCATGCCGACTGAAATTTGGGTGAAGATTGGCAGTCCACAAAACATTTCTGGAGCTTCACGGCGAAACAGCATTGCAGCAGTTTTGTTTTAAAAATGTTAAAGTGACGTGAAAATAAAATGTAGCTTGGTCGATGTAATCAAAGTTTTTGGAAAATAAATGATTTACACCTTTCAAGCCTGTGCACCCGCTTCAGATGGGGTACACGCTAATCAGATGTTATTTTTTCAATGTATACATTTTTAAACAAGTCCCCATCTACTTCAGTTGTTTAGGAGAATGCTGCTGTTTTGCTGTGAACCTTCAAAAAAGTTGCCAGAACCTCAAAACTTCACCCACCTTTCCATTGGCATGAGAGTGCATATAACAGAATGTTTATTTTTGGTTGAACTGTTCCTTTAAGAAACTACAATTTCTTAAATTTGACTGAATCGAGATCAGTTAATGAGCTTCTCATTCCGCAAAAGGTGACGGGAAAATCCATGTTAAACATGGATAAACCTCAACAGATTAGGTCGCCTTTTCGTCTCTTTTATCCGCCTAGTTAGAAGCCTCGTTTTGGAACGAACACTGAGAACATTTGTCTTGCTCTGAGAGAGAGACAATCTCAGCTGTGATCCCTCCCAACAGGGGTAACACCACTGGATCAGGGTGCAGCAGCTGAGAGATGAGACGCGCCCATCCTCGTCTGGGAGGATTCTCCCCGGATGGCGCAGTATTTTAGAGGTGATGCTCAAACCCCCAGCCCATCTGGCCCGAGCCTGTCACCAGCAATACATCACGCTAATGAAATGGCAGCGGCCCAATGCTATCTGTCATAAGCAATCTGCTTAGGGACTGAACGGAAATGAGGGAGGGGGACAAAAAGACAGAGGAAGACAGGGAGACTTTGTGTCCCCTGAGCAGGTGCAGTGTTGATGTTTTTGTGTGTAAATATGAGTGTGTGTGTGTGTGTGATTGCTCCTCTCAGCAGGATGTGAACAGATATTGATTCTATTTCGAGAGGTGAAAATAGCCACAGCATAGCACGACCATATCTCCCATCTCAACTGGACCAAATAGGTAAGGACATTTTATTGGTTCTGTGGTGGAACAAAGTTCCAATGCATCTTATTTGTCAGAGGCAATTACTCACTGTACCCTCTGTCTCTTTTCATCCTTCCTGTATTCTTCTTGCAACTACTACTGATATCTATTTCAGCTCCATAAAAACTCAAATATTACACATAACTACAGACCCAGTGAAAATAATTTAATAGCACTGAGTAAAATGGCCTGCTTAGCTTTGATTTTATGATCTCCTGTCCAGATAACAGCACATGTAATTTTATAAAAATTGAATCCAAATGATCTATGCTTTCAAGTCACAACGTTTGCCCTCTGAATTTGTAATTCCAGGCAATACTGCCCGGCGTGTCATTAGAAATACATTTTCCACTAGTTGGAGATGTAGCAGATGGCATTGATGGACAGAGACATACCTACCTTCTTCAGATTCTATATGCTGCTTGCTAACAAGTGTAGTATGGTTAGACCAAGGTCCCCATACTCTCAATTTGCAGATGTCATATTATGCCTTTTGGGTTTTTACCTTTCCTTTATTTTGTTATGGAGCATTTTGTGCACGTAAAATGCCTGCAAAGTGAAAAGTCCACGCTAAAAGGAGTTACTATCCCCCACGGAAAAATCTTGCACCTGCACTGCCTGAAACACCCTGGTTTGGAGTCAAGCCTTTACTTCCTTAACTTATGTGCGTCACTATGTAACAGGCATTATATAGATAGATTTTTTTTTTATTGATATTTATTATAAAATATACACACTCCAGTCAGTCAGCAGCCATACAGTTGCTGCTGCTGTAGTGCCGTAATTTTAGATCACACTACTTTGCTTGGCATGACCCGCCCTACTCTGTCTCTGATTGGCTACAGCCTGCCTGTTGAGTTGTTGCATGTGCAACTCTCACCAAAGACTGAACAGATGCGAGTCGTCTCAAACTGTAGCTAAAACCGAGCGTTCAAGACGTAGTGTGAAAAGGACGCTGCAGCAATGCACCATATGAGAAAAACGTGTTTTTTGAAAATGAAAGTATTTAAGCCTATTCTACTAGGACCAACAAATACATGTATGAACCTGAAAATTACTATTATATGACCTCTTTAACAAAAACTACTACTACTGTACTGTATAGAACATATCAGACATTACTTACACTTACAGAGAAACCCATATTTTATAAACAATGGTTATGCTTGATCCGAGATAATAATTGGACTGCTCTCTTTTTGTATACTTCTGCTGATGGCTATGTAGGTCTGTATGATCTAATAGGTGCTCCTGTATTTTGAAACAAATGAATCAGTGTTGTGAAAGGAATCGTTAATATTTGCAGGCACTAGAAGGCATCAAAGGCTAGCACACTTGCATTGGCCTTGGTTAGACTATGAGATTTAGTGGAAGAAGATGAACCATGATGTAATACAGGTGACAGGGTCTGCCAAATATCATAATATCTTCCCCACAACTACACATTGCACCTTTAACTGGCTAACTACAGTATAATGATGAAATAGTATTAGACAGTCTTCTCTCTGATGGTCTCAGTTGCTTATGTAGGTCATATAGAGGGATCAGTATTGAATTGAGGCTGTTTCATACAGTCTAAAACAGTTTAAAAGTAGTATTTCTAAGTCATACTCTCTCTTCTTTCTATCATTAGGCTGTTAATGTAATAATCATTATCGCTGCAACTTAAACTGAGGGATTTTGCTGAACAGTGATAAAATCTCAGAACAAAGGGTCCGTGTTTCAAGTGTCTAACACGATAATGAAAAAAGATAAAGACGCTCCCTCTGCTGGGTCTGGAAAATGTCATCTATTAAAGTCATTAAACATGAAGTGTTTCGAGAGTTTTAAAACAAAAGGCTGCCAAATGTTGGAACCTGGCATTTCAAAGTTTTGTTCCCACCAGCCAACACTATTTTTTGGCAGCAACTCGGATTAGTGCTTGATGAGAAAAGTCTTCAGGGGGAAAACGTGGCAAGCTTTTTGATATTTGTTTTCTGAGGATAAATCATGTAGTGTTTGACCAGGGAGATTTCTTCAAGAGCAGGTTGGAAAACAACATGTTTCACATCAAAATGCAACTAAAATACAAGTTGAGTATCCCAAAAAAAGAAAGAAATCTGAACAGTTGATTAGAGGTGAAACACACAGTCATTGTGAAATATTGCACAATTATAAATGCAGCAGTTGCAAATGAGTCCTCCACTGAAGACAGCGTCAGGAACATGTAGGAGTGATGGTTGGTTTGAAGGTTCAAGTGGCAGCCTTGTGACCACAAGGTTGCAAATTGGAATCTTTAATCCCCTGTTGCTCCACTGGAGCTCAGCAGCAGCATGACGAGCCTGTGCTTAGTGCTCCTGGGTCCTCCTTAAATTCCCAAAGCTGGCTTTTTTACTGCCTGTAGTCTTGTTGTGACCAAGATGTAATAATGCTAATAATCACGATAACTGTAATAATAAAGATTTCAGCCATCTCCGCATCTAAACATCCACTCGGTTTTCACACATGAAAGATACATAGCACTTTGAGTAAAAGTCACTTTGGTGTTTTAATGAGCTCAATATTTCACTGCTTTGCACCATCTCCATCCCCGAGGAGTCTGACTGAGCAAAGGCTCTGTGGTAATTTGTAAATTTGAGGTATAACAAGGTCACAGTGTCACAGGGTGTGTTCTACATTTATCCAGACTAACTCTTCTTTTTTTGACTTCTTGGGGTTGTAGCCTCGGGTTGTGGCTTCGCACCCTCTCTGTTTACATAATCTGACATCTGCCTAAAATGTTAGTTTTCACATGACAACATGTCAAAAGTGTGTGATTTATTGCAGATAAAGAGCATCAGGCCCGTTATTACTGAAGAGAAAGCCTGCCATCTGATGGACGACACAGAACTTGCAGTAATTCTATGCTCATGGACCTTTTTATACAGATTTTTTTCTTCTTTTATTTTCAATAAGTATTTTTATTCATTCAGTTAGTCATTCATTTATTTTCATCTTAATTAATAGTGTGAATCTCTCTCTCGTCTCCTTGTACTGTGGCAGCTTACATTTAAAACCTGCTTTTCTTTATACAGTTGTGACTCTACCTATACTATTAAAAGGAGATAACGGAGTGATCCTTCGCAATCCTGTATTACTCCTATCTAAGACAACAGACAAACGTTCTGATGGCACCTACACTTTGTTCAGAAGTCCAACCAAAGAGTCTCTACTGCGTTAATACTTACAGTGTGTGTCTGAGCATGTCCACATGACAATACATCTCTGTGTTATCTATTATGGATGTTGGTGTGTGTTTTCCACTCTTGATCTTTGTTTTCCTCTGTCGTCCTGTGCTGTCTGTACCTAGCTTTGGGATTAAAAAAAAAAAAATCATTGCCACTCCTCTGATGTGGGATGCAACCACGCGACTTCTGTAGCAGCAACAACAAAGGCAGAAAACAGCAGCTAGCACGGTCAATAATGCAGTTCACAGCTTGACCGCAGCTTAGGGACGGATGGCTGTGTCCACATTGTTGCTCACCCTCAAACAACCTCTGTGATTTTGTTTATGTATATAAAAAGCAGGAGTACCGGGACAAAATGGCAAATTACCAAAGTAAAGATTTAAGAGCAAATCCCAATGAAATACATGACAAACTGTTTTGCTGACATCAAGTTCAAATCTCAGATGCAAAGGCACCAGTGACCATTCTTATTTATATATAGCACACTGCCGGAGGAATAAAGCAGCTGTTTTGCTGCTGGGTCTGATACGGTTTTATACATCTGGAGATATGAGGTATTTCGAAACATCTTGACGCAAACCAGAAGCTTCACTTACAGATCCAAGACATTGTTCACATTTTGAAGACCATTTCCTGTCTTTTACACTGTTTTATTTGTATGTCATATACCGCAGACACAGCTTCCAGACTATTTTGTTACTGCAATTTGTTTAAAGCAGCATTATGCAACTTTTTTAAACCTTAAAATTATTTTGAGTGTACAGTGTCTTGTAAAAAAAGCTGAATGGTGTCTCTGTCTCAGCCACTCTGCGCAGAAAAGGGTACAGCAGAAACTATTTATCAGCTTCAATGAGTACCATGTTTTGGTCATCCAGCCTTTGTTAGGTAGGCTAATATTCCAAAATTAGATGACCAAGATATGGTATTCATTGAAATTGACAAATAGCTTACCTGGTGAATTGTACGCCTCATGCACACAGTGGAGGTTGAGGCTTAGGGTCCAAATCCACCCTTCATCTTTTGCTACATGGAGTCAAATTTGGCCGTTATATTGAACCACAAGAAGTAAAGTTTAAATGTTACTGACATTGAAAAGATGTCAAAATTATATTGTAAAAGCTTTCATTTTGGACATCACAACAGTGAATGTTGAAAAAGACGTCTAAAGAAATCTTCCAAAAAAAAAAAAAAAACTGTTGGAAGGAACCATGCCCACCATGGTCACTACCACAGCCAAGATTGTGAAAATATGTTGATGTATGATGAATGCTGATAAAAAAAAAGAAATATTCAGATTAAAGATATACATTAAAATATTCAGATTAAAGATATGCATCAAAATGAAAGGATAAAGTAAAAAAAACAAGTAAATAATTAAAAGCTGGTATGTTTTGTTCTTCCAATGAAATCAGAGAGGGTATTACAACTGAGAAAATGTATTTTAAATCATTTTGCCAAGGATATCATATAGAGTTACAATGAAGTGAGGGTTTGGACTTATTCAGAGGCCTTAAAATCTTTCCAAAATGGTCAGGATGTGGAGGACTAATAAATACATGCTGTACACAACATGATATTATCCAGAGAATACTACATTGCAGGAGAAGCATCTGTACTTAAAATGGCTTTCTTAACTTTTTAGTGAGGAAACACTGATGTTGTGTTCAAGCCATGCGTCAGCTACCTTTATAATCAGCAGCCCATTTAAAATAAATTATTTTTAAAAAAAATAAAGGAATAGAGACTTTGATTTGATCATCAAAATAACCAAATATATCCGCATACTCTTTGTCTTCTCCCTCAGTGTAAGCAGTGGACAGTTAAAAACAGAAGGACACTGATTCATTGACACTTGTAGCTCAGGTCAGTCCAGTGAGGGAGGGGGATTCCTGACGCACGACGTCGCCGGCTGTCAGTTGTTGCGTTCCTGCACGTGATTGGAGGAAACGGCTGATTGGTTTACAAGGCAACCCGAAGAAATAGAAAACTAACGTCGGACATCCGTCAGCTGCTTTAGGTTTAGATGGCGCTCTTCGCCTCAAAATAAGCAACACATAAGAAAATCAGTAGTTTAATTACTCTGTTTAGGTCTGGAGTGGAATGCAAAGCATATTCACTTCTTCTTCTGCACTTCCGTTTAACTTTGAACTACGCGGATCGTGATGATGGTGAGAGTCGGACGGGAACAGATGATTCAGATGTGAAACACGTAGAAACCATGGTTGATGTTGACATTACTGAATGAGTGGTGCACTTCGTTTGCAGCCGTGCTTTACACCTCGTTTGTGTTAGCTTGTTTGATTAATGGACGTTTTTCATTTCTTGTAACCATGGTAATGATGTTTCTGACATCTCCAGTGCGCCTGCGCGCAGCAGATACAGATTTCAAACCACCGACCTCACTAAGATATATTACGTTCACTGCTCGACTAAAACGGTACTTAAGGTTGGCTTTTATTTGTTTTTATCTACGTAACATTTAAAGCTGCACTCTCTAATTCTGGGTAAGACATTTTAATCAGAAGAGAACGATTTTCTTTTACTTTTTTTATGCTTAAACGAACGAAAAACAAACTGTCTTCCTTCATGACTGAATAAACAAAGCGACCTTAAAGGACAACACCATTTCATACTGTTATAGTTTGTTTATATATGGCGGACCCTGCCACCTTTCTAGCTTCAAATAGTGTTCTGGGGACCTTATTTTCCTCTGAGAGAACAGCTTGTTTATTCAGTTATGGAAAAAATAAATACTTCTGAGTTTGTATCATTACCTCATTAATATTGTAAATATTGACATTTTGAGTTTCAATTTTCTACTTCAAAACTGCCCCTGTAGCCCCATGTGGGAACACTGAGCATTTTCTAGACATTTTTAGTAAAAACTGTCTTGTGGATCTTTAGCTGCATAGCTGAAACTATTGATTAATTAAAACAAAAACTTTAATCATCAGTTAATCATTACATTTCGGTCTTTTTTTCAAGCAGATTTTCAAAACATTCACTGATCCTGGCCTCTCAAATTTGGTGATTTGACGCTTTACTCTAGTAGGCTATATGTGTATCTTTGGAAATCCTTAGTAAATGCAAACATGCAATTAGAATGGCCGTGTTGGGCTCTGGGCACTGTATGGTGGGTAGTAATTTGACATTTTACAGACAAAAAACTCTCATTTCAAGCAAAAACGCCTTAATTGAAAATAATGATGATAAAATAAGAAAAAAAATTCATATTTTCTATAATTTTAAAGGGTAGTTTACACATTTAACACATCAAAGTGTGTTTACAGGCAGCTTCCTCTGGACCCACAAAAGGCTTTATAACACTGTTTTGTTTTGTTTTACAGATGCAGTAGTACTCCTCAAGAACATTAAGGATACTGTAATGTGTTAAATTGGTGGAGTTACCCTTTAATGATCTTGCGATCCATCAAAATGATGACTTTATGACTTTATGAATGATGATTTTAACCTCCGTGCTGGGAACCACAGGCCTACTCTACATATACGGAGCTGACAAATGCAGCACACTAAGGTCCATGTTTCATGTCCTGCAACGTCTTTTATTTATATTCCCATCTCCTTGTTGACAGATGAACCTCAGCACAAATGCCCACTGCAGCAGTCTCACTCGCAAAGAAAACTTTCCGCCTTCAAGCAGAACAGATGCGCCGCAGGTCCAGCGGCCCAAGAAGCGCACGGTGCTCGGCGTGCTGTCAGAGAACGAGCAGCGCGGTCGATCCCTCAGCCAGGCGAGTGAGAGGGGCCCGGTGGAGGAAATTCAAACGTTGTGATTTTCAATTTACCCCTCACAGAACGCTCACATTTCCAGTTAATGTCACAATCTTGTCGGCACATTTGTCTCCACAGGGGAGCCAATTTTCCAAACACAGTTCGATCTCAGACAGCTCCCGGCTCACCTTTCTGGGTTGTCCCTCCAGTTCCAGCTACGATGTGTACGTCGAAGAGGCCTGTGAAGTCGTTCTCGCCGCCTCCGGTGAAGAGGTGGTCTCCGACAACTATTACCAAGATGATGAAACCGCTGCCCTGCAAAATGAACATTTGAGACGCCTGCTGGAGCTGAGTTCAAGTGAATTTTGCAAATAGAAAAAAAAAAAAAGAAAAACAGCTACCATTTTGTTTCCTGTTCTTCACCCATCTGCTGCTCGCCCTCACAGGTTCGTGCCAGGATGCTTCTATGCAGTCTGAGCCAGATGAATCCCTGATGTGTATCTCCCAGTATGCTGAGGACATTCACCAGCACTTGAGGGAGAGTGAAGTGCGAAATTTTCTGAACTATGAGCACTGAATCTGAACTGCAACACTTCACTGATTTGTTGACTATGTCTATTTGATAATCGATTAGTCTGAGTAATTTCTGTAAGAAAGAAAGACCAAATTCTCTGCCCGGCTTCTTAAATGGGACTGTTTTGTTGTTTCTTCACTCCTCTAGGACAGTAAACTTAATTACTCAAGGTTGTGTGCAAAACGAGATATTTTAGAATGTCCTCTTGGTCTTTGAGAAGCTCTGATCAACATTGTTCTCCATTGTAAAGACCAAACAACTTATGAATTAACTGAGAAAATAAGCGACCGAATAACCGACAATGAAAATAATCACTAGTTGGCAGTGCGTTTGCTCCTTAGTTCACTGTAAATAATTCATCATTCATTACCAGTTTTTGTTTTCTAATGCCAGATGAGGTTGAGGCCGAGGCCAGGCTATTTGGAGAAACATCCAGAGATCACAAACGGCATGCATGTCATCCTGGTGGACTGGCTGGTGGAAGTCGTCCAGGATTACCAGCTTCGCTCAGAAACTCTGCACCTTGCCGTCAACTATTTGGACCGATTTCTCTCCTGCACAGCCTGTGTGAAGCGGGGCAAGCTTCAGCTGGTCGGCACAGCTGCATTACTGATCGCTGCGTAAGAACGTGTCTGTGTTTCTAAAGATTTGACACTTCCTTCCAGCGCTGTCAACAATCAAATGAAACAAAGTAAACTACTGTAATTATGCTTTCACTTTTAAGGCATGATGAGTAATTTTTTTTAATGTCTCGCTAAACTGCTGTGAATTTGAATTTAAGTGATATTCTGAAGTGACCTTAAAAAAAGTTTAAATGGTATACTACAAGGAAATTAATTTCCTTGTAATTGGGGTAAAACGCTATATAGCAATTTAACAATAGAATATATAGTTTTACAGCAAGGTACAAATGCTACCATGCTAAAAACATGCTAAAATGCTAACCAGCTACCATGCTAAAAAGCAATATGGTTGAGTTAGACTATATGACTGTAATATTACAGTATCTTTTACTGTAATCTGTACATTTACAATAACTATAGATGTGTATAACAGTATCATAATGGAATTTTGCATCAAAATACTCTATTTTCCCTGTAAAATTGTGCTTGAGTTACTGTAGAAACACAATATAGTACTGTGATTTTCATAATATTACTATAACATAATTACAGTATAGCAATTATTAGCCAGTCATTTACTGTAAAACTACAATAATAATTGTTAGTGTTTTCAGTCCAAGATGTTGGAAAGCTTACGTCGCCTGATCTGTCCTCTTGCAGAAAGTACGAGGAGATCTTCCCTCCTGAGCTGAATGAGTTTGTGTTCGCCACAGACAGCACCTACACCAAGAAGGAGTTAATCCGGATGGAGCATGTTTTACTGCGAGTGCTGGATTTCAAGATGGCAGCCCCCACAACAAACCAGTTCCTTCACCTGCTCATGTCCGTCCAGCCTGTGTCTGCCGTCGCAGAGAACCTGGCCCTGGTGAGCAAAATCAATAACTCAAATGCCAGCCAGACTCCCGGTTTATAGATGCTGCCTTTGAACTCAGTTTTCCATTTCCCCCTTTTTCATTTGGTGATGTGTTTGTGTCTGCTTCCAGTATGCAGCAGAGTTAAGCCTGCTCGAAATCGACCCATTCTTAAAGTACACCCCTTCTATGGTGGCAGCTGGAGCCTACTGCCTAGCCACGTACATCGTAAGCAAATCGCTCTGGGTAAGTTTGTTCAGATCATTGTTTTTGAGTTCTCAAAGTCCCCTTTTAGCCAAAACATCTTTTCACATGGCTCTTTTTTCCACATTTTAGCCTGGTTCTTTACATGCCTTTACTGGTTATACCATGGCTGAAATTGTGCCCTGCCTCACTGACCTGCACAAGCTTTACATCAGCGCTGAGAGTCGCCCACAACAGGCCATCAGGGATAAGTACAAAAGCTCAAAGTAAGGCTTTGTTTACAGATTTTCCTTAAATATATCTTAACAATTTTGACAGCTCATATAAACTGTAGTTTTAGAAAGTTTGAGATCTTTCATGTGTTGTTAGTAATGTGTCAGGTTTGTTGGAGCACTCCGGAAATATAAATGGATGTGTTTTGTCTTTTCATTTACAGGCATAGTCGCGTCTCATTAATCACCCCGCCTGCTTCTCTGCCTTTTGTATGAATCACTGCTCCACCCTTTTAATGACGCTTCTGCCAGAGCTTGACTGACAACAAAACAAACACAGCTGACTCTACAACCAAGCCCCGATACACCATACCCTCAGGACAGATAATGACCTTGAGTAACTGATTTTTTTCCCCTTATGGTTCATGTAAATACAATAAATCATTTTAAAATGTATGAGTGAAGTATTTTAAAACTTGCAGGTGTTAAAGTATAATGCTTTTAAAGCTGCTTGTTGTATATGCACTACTTTTATTTTGCTCTTATGTGATTTTTAAAGTATGAATAACAGCATATTCAATACCTGATCATTAAAATATGTTAAGGGCTACATAATATGCTATTTTTTGCTGGAGCTACAACAATGTTTATAAAGGTAAAATGTTTCATGCACAGACTATCAGATCATATTTTGGACATAAAAGGGAACATGCTTTTTTTGTGCAGACCCCAGTAAAAATCACCTCATCATTTATATACATGTGTTTTTATGAAAATGTGGAAAAAGTTCAAAAAATATAATTTCTATGAAAACCTTGCCTCATAAAGCAATCTTAACAAAAAAATCTGTATAAATGATGACAGTCTTATTCTATTTATTTATCTGTATTCAGCCCTGAACTTTAAAGTTAAAGCTTAATTTCTCAGATTTCATATCTCCCTGTATGTACTGTCCCTGAGATGATAGGTTAGAGTGAATAGAAAATCAAATCACCACATTTAAAGGAAGCGAATTTTATTTGACTCAGACATTCAATATGTAGATAGGTATGGTGAGGGGTAAGTGGATGCTGGTAAATACATACTTAAAACATTATAGCATATACATGTATAAATAATCATAGTAATAGTACATGTTTGCAAAAGACAAAATAAATCAATAAATAAGCTATAATACATAAGATAATTCAATCAATCAATCAATCAATCAATCAATCAATCAATCAATCAATCAATCAATCCCTTCAAAATAAATGTATTAGCCGTTGGGTTTTATTTTGAAAGTCTTCGCCGGAAGCCTTTTCTGTCAGTCCGGGTGGTTTGACGTCATGTTGAGCCGCTGAAGGAGCGTCAGATTGAAACAGAGGGAACGTCATGTCAACTTGTTTTGAAGTGAGTGCACATATTCACGTCTATGAAGGAGAAGAAGAGCCATCGAAAACTGAATTGAGCTTTCTCAACGTCCTTTTGTTTAATTGTTTGTATTTTTATTTTATTGTTTTTTGCGAGGACATTAACGTTATTCCCTCAAGGTAAGCCACTTTCAACTTCTAACTGTATCTTTCGTTGTCCAGTGGTCGGTCTACACGTCTGAGAAAGCTGCTGTTTTTAAAGTCGTTGTTGAGATTGATTGTGGGAACTGGTACCTTTAAATGTGAAACTCCTAGATAGTAACCTAACTTACTTCTTGAGGAGGCTCACACGCAGGCTCGTTGTTACAGGTTAAACCTGATGAGTCTGCTCGCAGCTCAGGTCATTAACAACCTGTGACAGCCGTCGACAACGCTAGCTCACCTGCTCTGTCACTCTGTACTCCTGTCCCTAATGTCAGTAAGGAAGTCAGTAAGGAATGCCACCAGCTTTTCGTTTCCTCGTCACACCTGCCTTATGTTTAATCATGTTGTTGTTTTTACAACTGTTTATATAATAATAATAAAAAAAACTGTAGTCTGCTAATAACTCAATATTCAAAGATGTCTTGGGCAGTTTTCCTAAAGTTTTTATGTATAGATTAATACAACAATAAACTCTCTCCGTCATCACTCTTGTACAGTAATGAAATGTAAGTAAGTGCATTTATTCTCTGTTCAACATTTGGGGTATTTGTACTTTACTCGAGTAATTCCCTTTTCTGCCTCTTCATGCTTAGTCTCACCACATTTTTGTATTGTTGTTATTATTCCACTACATTTATTTTGATAACTTAAGTCACAAACAGGCTGTTAGTTACTTTGAAGATTACAAGGAAACAAGGAGAGGATACAAGGAAACAAAACACTGATTTTGTTTATAAAGAAAACAGATAAGTCAACACCTAATATACAATATATACAGTTGAATACAGTTTATGATTGACTTTTACATGTACCCAGAAAACATAGTTGATTGTTCTTTTTCATTTCCAAACCCAAGCAAATCATGCTTAGTATGTCTTTACTATTTATGTGTTGTAGACGACAAGACAACACAAAACGACAACCAATGAATCATCTTTAGCACTGCTTTGTGTCACTGTATAACTTTTATTAGATTTGGGAGATACAACTCTTGAGTTTCTCCATTCTTTCCTTTCCTTTATAGTCCCTGTATCCCGTCTACTCCTCAGTATGGCTGAGCCTGCTGAGCTGCTGCTCATCAAGGACCAGTATGAGTTGGCGTTTCATTCTCTGAGCCGTGGGCTGGCTGCTGAAGAGGCTGAGAATAAAGAAGGGGCCCTGGAGTATTACAGGAAGGGTCAGCAACACCTTACCCAAGGAATTGAAGTCCCCACTGGGGGGGAAAGACAGCAGGGAGCTGTGTGGGACACTGCCAGGCAGTTTCAGCAGAGGATGAGGGACACTCTGAGGACTGTCACCGCCCACCTGTCTGACCTGGAGACCTCTCAGCCCACGACAGAATCTCAGAGGAGCCACCTGTTGATGGATCTTCCTCCTAATCTTTATCCAGACCTGGCACCAAACAGTCAGCCTCCCGAAAGCTCTGTCCATCATCTCTACCCCAGCATACCTGCTACCACCCAGGACAAAACCCCAGCCCCTACAGCACCCCCTGCCAGGCCTCCTCCCCCTGCTGCTCTACCCACACACACTGTCCCTGCAACAGAAACTACAGCAATGGCTAACACAGGGGACCAGCCACCAGCGTACACACCACAGCCAACAGTCGGACACCGCAGTCTGGATTACGGTCCTGCGACTGGAGCCAGAGGAGATGGAACCGAGCTGCTTTTCATCCCCTCTGGGGTGCAGATGTTTTTTGTGGCCCCGGGTGGACAGGTCAGCTCCCTGTCTCATCCAGGATACCTTCGCATCATAACGTTTGACTCTCAGAGCAAAGATGCCACTGCTGGAAGACCCTCAGCATTTCTACATGTAAGCGTACAGTATGTTAAATTACACATCTCTCTGTTGTGGGTGTAGGTATTTTAGCAATGACGGGTGTGTGCTCTGACGGTGAGTAGGTGCGAACAGCAAGCTGCGTCAATGAAACCACTAGACCGGTTGTATAACTTTGACTCATTATGTTGATGTATAGACTGTATACTAGTCACATAGAAATGTTCAGCTTACAAATGATGGTGCTGCCTCCTTTATGTAATATCATACCCGTATCAGTTGTCCAGTTAGTGATTGACAAAACATGTGCATTTAAAAAAAAAAAAAGGAAACTGGGCTTTAAAAGTTTTTTGCTATAAATGCCTTTTTAACTTTCCTAAACAGTGGCTTCCCCGCCCCATGCTCATTTGTACTGACTACTGAATTTGTTAAGTGGTTAAAGACATTGCAATTAGAGTTGCAACTGATGCTTATTTTCATTTGCATTGAATATCAAAGAATAGTGAAAAACACCTGTCACAGCTTCGTGGTGCCTGAGATAATGCCTGCAAATGTCCCAAAAAAACAAAGACATTCTGTTGACAATGATATGAAACAGTTGAAAGCAGCAAATCCTGAGATTGTAGGAACAGAAATCAGTGAATATTTGGCATTTTAGCTTGAAATTGATTAATCAATTATCAGTTCATCTGAACGTCTAATTATCTCAGCGAAACTTACAATTTCATCATTGCCTTTACACTCTTACACTCTGTAACTGTCATCAGATTGTTGACCAGATGCAGAGCAGACACATGTTCTAACAGAGTAGAAATCTTAATGTTATTGTTAATATTATATGAATGTATCTGCAGTTTAGATATTAAGCTCTCCCATTGCTAATGTGTTGTATTTATGTTTGGGTAGTATTACTTTTCACTAGGTCTTTATGCTAATAAATTGCTGAATCTCCATTTCTATTAGCATGCCAACAGAATTGAT
The DNA here is from genome assembly GCA_963678695.2 of Diplodus puntazzo. NCBI lineage: Eukaryota > Metazoa > Chordata > Actinopteri > Spariformes > Sparidae > Diplodus > Diplodus puntazzo. The sequence continues at coordinate 12,247,083 of OZ023167.1, read as the reverse complement.
AAATGTAAAATAATGTGTTCTGGGACAACTACAAAGAGCGCATTATGTCGTGCTGCATATTGCACCGCAACCCATGACTTGCTGCTCGCTTGTATTCTGGCCCTGCTTTGTTTCCCAACAAGACAATGGTCCCATTAACAGATGACTCTGCGCTTCTGTTGTGCCGCTGGTCGGTGCCCTGCGCCCTCACAGGGGTCATTCTGTCAGGCGGCATACCAGTGGCACCATGCAGCAAGCGAGTTTGTATCCGTCCGTGTGGATGACTGGGCTGGGAGTGATGTTGCCATGATGGGCTGTACATGGTCAGGTGGTGCAGGTCAAGTGGCAGCCACATGAATGCCAGGACCCAAGTTTTTCCCTGCAGGATATTGCATTGTTATGGGATGATCAGTGTTATTCACATCGCCTGTCAGTGGTTTTAATGTTGCCTCTGGTCGATGTAAGTCCTGATGGGGCTAAACTTCCCTCATGTGTCTTTGAGAGGGGAAGTTATGAAGTCACAGAAGATTGGGGACACTTACCTACTGGGATATATCACTGCATTATTGTGCCTTGAAAGGGAAATAGGCTGACATAAACCTTCTGTCCTCAAAGTAAGCCACCGCTTACTGTACATATGAAGTAATTCATGTCAGAATGGATGAAATGGAAATGATCATATTGCAAAAAATGAGTCACTATAATCAGCCCTGATTAAATTTAACAAAATGTGTAATTAGATTATAGTTTGGTTGTAAAGAATTACTTGAATATACTATGCCAGTTTGAAAATTGTAACACTGCTCTATTACCTTGTTAAAAGTACATCTGGCATACTGAGATTCTTGGACAAGTGCTCTGCTTTGTGGTGGACCTGGCTGGAGAAAAAGAAAGGTGTTAATTCAAACAGCCGTCATCTCTCCTAAACAGCCTTCCAATCGCCATCACTTCAACTTAAATAATGTGCAACACCTGAACCTCTGTGTTCAGTACATTTAATATAAGACATAACTAAGTTGCTTGACTTCAATCTGAAAAAACATAGAGGAAACAGCATCCCACATATTGTAGAATACACATAGTACACCTGTACTTCTGCCAGTAATTTGACTTGACCAAATGTAAATGCTAAATATGCAAAATGCATTTATAAACTGCATTGAAATGTTAAGTCATGTTTTAAGATAAAAAAGATTTGTGGAGAAAGACGGTTGATGATCTGTGACCTTGAGGCCTTGACCATCCAACTTATTTTGTGTGTCTTTTGTGTTTTCAAGGTGTGTGACTGGCTGTACCCGCTGGCTTCAGACACTCCAGTGCTATTGGCTAACTCTGGGATCTTCATGTTCCCTGACACCTTGGCAGAGACACCAGGGTCCTTTGTCGGCATAGTGCTGTCCTCTGAACTGCCTGCTGCAGACCGAGAGACTTTTAAGGACCTCTTAACGCAGCTCGCTGAGCTCAGGATCCAGGTCAGTCTTTATTGTCAGTATGGAGCAAATACAATGTTGGGTGTGTATAAATATCTGTTCCTTGTAACATGATCAAGCACTTCACACTTTACACATGATTGACTCTGACGCACATTATGTGTCACTTTTCTCTTGTGAAAATTCTGGAGGAACAAAACAGTTTTTATGCTGCGAGTAAACACATTCTTAGCCAGCTTAGTCATGGCTGGCAGGAATGTAAGCTGCCTGTTTGGGTGTATACACATTTTAAAAGCATCTTCCTGTGTTCCCCTCCTTGATATATGTCTTAATGGATTCTTTGACAGGGTCCAGAGGGGGTTGGGTCAGAAATCATCAACCTGAGTGAGAAAATCCCCCTGGGTCCACCGAAAGAGCAAACTGGACTGACAGTGCCGACGGCAGACAAGGAAAAACAGCCACTTCCTGGGTGGAGTGAGAAGGTGGCACAAGGAATCTTGTCAGGTGTGTTTGTTTGAGCGACTCCTAGTGAAGGAAATCAAAGCTACAGTGTTAGACACAGACTGTTTATGCAGCAAATGTCGCTCTGTTCACATAAATCCACACTAGAGGGCGCTGTTTAGCTTTGTAAAGTTGTCCAACCACATATTCATTTACCTGTAGTAGATATTTTGGAAACAGAACAATGATAATGCCAATGTACATTTACCGCCCTAAATATTTCTGTCTGTAGGAGCTGCTAAGTTGAGTGTAGAGTTTGTGAAAGGAGCAGAGGCCACTGGGAGGGCCATTCATAAAGGAGCAGCCAAGATCAGGGAACACATGACACCTGAGGAAACTCCCTCAGAGGTCAGCCCCCGTGTCACCAAAGGTCTCCACGCGGCTAAACAGGCCACAGGGGGCGCCGTGCGAGTCAGCCAGTTTTTGGGTAAGAACTTAAACAATGTTGTAAAAAGAACCCAAAAGTCATACTTAAGTATAAGTAAAGATATAGTGTTCAAGAATTGCCTTGGTAAAAGAGAATGTTTTTAAGAATAAAAAGTAATTATCTGGCACCAGATTTATAGTATCAAGAGTGCATTACATTAGTCTATGTACATCTATGTATGGATCTACTGTATAACTGTGTATATTTACAGTTAACGGAGTGAGCACGGTGGCAGGACACGTAGCAGAGAAGGTGGCACCTCATGTGAAGAAGCATGGCGCTAAGCTGGTCCCAGAGTCTCTGAAGAAGAGCAAAGATGGCGGCCCATCCAACCTGGATGGAGCCAAGTTTGTGGCAGCCAGCAGTGTGCAAGGTGTGTGTACCAGTATACTGGAAATGTCAGGATCAATCATGAAATCATAATAAAACTAATCTAAATCTAATCTAAATCTAATCAGGCACGTTTTGGCATTTAAAATGCATGTATTTTGAGGTATGGCTGGGTGTCATCAGAAACAATATATTGCCGATCTAGAAGTCCTGTATTTCAACAACATACAGTGCCTATAAAAAGTATTCACCCCCTTAATTGTTTGCCCATTTTATTGTTTTTATAAATGGAATCATGTTCAATATACAAAAGATATACAAAGCAAAAAGCAATTTTACTCCATTTTTTTGCAAAACTGCTCAGGCTCTGTCAGGCTGCATGGGGATCGGGCGTGAACAACTCTTTTCAAGTCCAGCCACAAATTCTGTATTGGACTGAGGTCTGGGCTTTGACTCAGCTGCTCCAGAACATTCACCTTGTTGTCTTTATTCCATTTCTGTGTAGCTTTTGCTGTATGCTTTGCGTCATTGTCTTGCTGAAAAATAAATCTTCATTTAGATCGTAGTCGAGACTGAATCAGGTTGTCCTTCAGGATTTCCCTATAGTTTGCTGCATTCATTGTACCCTCTGCCGTTACAAGCCTTCTGGGGCCTGCTGCAGAGAAGCATCCCCACAGCACGATGCTACCACCACCATGCTTCATGGTGTGTTCGTGGTGATGTGCAGTGTTTGGTTTCTGCAAAACAAAGCATCTAGTCTGATGGCCAAAAAGCTCAATTTTGGTCTCATCAGTCACCTCTTACAGTTGACCTGTAGCCTTTGGGTGAACTCTAGTTGAGATTTAATGAGCTTTCTTTAACAGTGGATTGCTCTTTGCCTCTCCACCACAAAGCTTTGACTGGTGAAGAACCCGGGCAGCAGTTGTTATAAGCAGAGTCTCTCCAATCTCAGCTGCTATAGCTTTTAATTCCTTCAGGGTAGTCAGAGGTGTCTTAGTGGCCTCGCTCATTAGTGTCCTTCTTGCACAGTGACTCAGTTTCTGAGGACGGCCTGTTCTAGGCAGATTTACACATGTGCCATATTCCTTCGCTTTCTTAATGATGGATTTAACTGAACTCCTTCCAGTGACTTTGAAATGTATTTGTATCCAAACCCTGATTTATACTTTTCAATCACCTTTTCATGGAGTTGCTTGGAGTGTTATTTTGTCTTGACATTGTGATTGTAGCCAGGAGTACTGATTTACCAGAGATTTAAAGAAAATATAATTTTTTTCTAAATTGACCATGCTTCCATTTATAAAAGCAATAAAATGGAAAAACAATTAAGGAGGTGAATACTTTTTTAGGCACTGTATTTTATTGAAATATAGGATGTGTATATATATATGCATGTTTTTTTTGACACCCAACCATACCTCAACAAAGACACATAGTCCCCCTTTAAAGATTTCTGTCCGAGTATTTTTCTAGTTCTCAGCTATTTTTTTTACTTTACATCCAAACCAGGTTTCTCTACAGTTTGGTCTAGCCTGGAGGCGGGTGCAAAGCTTGTGGGCAAAAGTGTTACAAACGAGACTGTCCTGACAGTGACGCACAAGTAAGTTCTGACACTTCCTTTTTCCTCCTCTTTATTTTGTGGTTATTGGTTATTTAATGTCGATCTTATTTCCAACCTTTTTCTGAAGCTCTTTGGTCCCTTCAAACACAGTGGAACTGTCCTGGATCGCAATAAAAACAACCTTGCAGTTTCCTACTGTGCTACTTTCTTCTTGGTACATTGGGAAACTGATCTGCTTTCACACCTTCTTCCTATCTATTTCAGATTTAAGGGCCTAGAGAGTCTATTTAAGATGTCAAGAAACATATGACTGCACGGGGGAAGGACAGACAAAGACTTGTGAACTAACAGCTGACCCTGCTCAACCCTTTCGTGCGCGCTCTTTTATTAACCCAGATCAAGTCAAATAACCCTCAATAAGATATATAACAAATCCAACCGCTAACACAGAGTTGCCTCTCTTTAATTCGCTTATATGTGGATCTGTAAAGCGTTTTGGGATCGCGTGTCTTTCTGGGCTTGTCTACAGGTATGTTAACTTTAGCTTCATGTCTGCTTGTGTTGGGTGGTGCTGCTCTTGCTGTTCATACCATCTGTAGCCTCCTTTTTCTGATTTGTTACTAATTAAACTGCTACAAAATGAAATGTGACTGTTTTTTCTTGACTCTTTATTGTGTTGATGTGAATGAGAACATAAAATAATTCTCGCACACCCTCATTTATTTTCTTCACCGAATCCCTCTTCCCTAACTCCACCATATTACCGGTGGTGAAGGTACGGCGATGACGCAGGCCAAGCCACAGACACTGCTCTCAAGTCAGTGGTCAATGCCGGGGTGACCGCGTACAACATTGACAATCTGGGCATTAAAGCCTTCCTGAAGACTACAGGCAAGAAGACAGCCAAGGCCATGGTAAAAAGCCGGAGTGGACAGGCTGCAGAAGGTGAGGTGAAGGAAGAGAAGAAACTGGAACATCAAGCAGAGACAAATGTGAAGGAAGAGCAGAAGAAAGAGGAGGAAAACAAGAAGGAATAGGACGTTAATGTTCTGCTTGACAGGCCCTGTCAGACTGATCGATCTGCATCTTGTCATAGGTGAAAATATTTGAGTAAGCTTTTAGGGAGAGTGCCATTTAATTTTATTTCATATTTTTTATGCTACACTAATGTAACCCCCCCCCCCCAAAAAAATACCTACCTGCCTACACCTGCATATTTTGTATGGTGTTCTTTTTAGGCTTGTCATTGTATGTATTTGTGTATGAGTATTTTGGTATGTTTTGGTGTATGACAAAATGTTCGGTGTGTAGTAAAAGCTACCTGTATGTTGAGAGCTGTGTGAAAGTGGCAATAATAATGTAAAGCATGGTATGAGTTGCACATTTTAAGTGTTACTGTTGGAGAAATGTTCTTACAGTGACAAAAACAAGCAAATATAATGCAAAATCTGTCTTTTGTTTACAAACACACACACACACATGGATTTGCTGATGGATTGCATGTTTTTTTCAGTTTATAATCGACACCCTGAGAGATGAATCAACCAGGCTTTATAACCATCAAATGCTGGATGGTAAATTAAGAGGTCTGTTTACAAAGGAAGTCAATTTTCAGGCCTAATTACCCGCGAAATGAGCTTCATAAAACGTCTGCTCGCAAAGCAATTTTCAATGTGGAAAAACACTTCAATAAAAGGTTATTTATTCATGCTGTGTCGTGTCAAAACCGAGGAGGACGTTTTATTTTGTATTTCTAAACCTCCCGCTAATCGGCGCCATCACGTCTGGTGCCGGCCTGAAGAATCCGGAAGTATGGCAGCGGTCTCCATGGAAACGCCGAGGGATAAACTTTGCGTTGAGTTCTCCCAGAAAGCATGTCTGCGGGTAGCGACTACAGCAAGTACGACCTGGCACGACTGCAGGCAGAACTTGAGCAGGAGAGAGAAATGAGGTGAGTTTGTTTATTAAACTTATCGAGGATGTTGTTTTCCTTTGCAAAAAATACACAGAGCATCTTCTTGATTGTAGAGAAATGCTTGAGGAGTCGGTGTCTGACCTGCGGAGTACCATGTGTGAACTGCAGGAAAGACTGCACAGTGTTGATGGGGAAGGTAAGCTAACATTTATGTGTTTTTGTAGAGTGTATAATCTGTAACATCTGTATTCAGATAGGCCTGCTGCTATCCATCACCTTGAAGATGTCACCCAGCAAAGGTTTATCTCAAGCTTGCTGCTGGCACATCAACTGGTTTTCTCTTCACTGCTGTCTGTTTTACCTCATGTACCAGAAAATGAGTGGAAGACGAGGTACGAGACACAGATCGAGCTAAATGGACAGTTGGAGAGACAGATGTCGCTCATTCATGAGAGACTGGAGGACCTAAGAGGAAACCCCATGGGTGAGTTTACAGGCTAGTGTCTGCAATGAATCTTCCGATTTAAATCAAGCTTTTACAATCAAGCAAGATGGAGGCTGACGCATCTTATGGCATGTCGGCTATCGTGGTGCTACATCCTGGTCCTAGGAGGGGGTTAACGTGCACCACAACAGATGCACAGACCCCCAATGTGAGAGGATTTTGTCTTAAGGAATCCCGTGTTGGTATTTTTAAATGTATTTTCAGGTTCAATGAGAGAAAAACGATTTAGTAGATACAATAAAACTTTATGGAGCCCTCACTGGGGAAGCTTACTTGTTACAGCAACTCAAGGGGTCATACACAGAGGGAGAGGCAATGATTGAATGATATATAGAAATTAAACAAGACAAAAATGGAATAATAAAACAATAAAGTTTACTCTTTTGCTTGAAGATATGAGCAAGAGATTGCAAAAGCTAATTGCAGCCAGAACTGGACTAATACAAATATTTAACAATCAACCGGTAATCAAACAAGGATTATTGTAAATTAAAACAACCAACCTTACTTCTTTCCTCTTTGTTCTAACCCCCTAGAGTCCACTCAAGGACCCTGTTGCATCGGGTATTCTCCACTTTAAGGGCACCCAGAGTTCGCTGGGACACGTTTTCTTTACTGCAAGGGCACTCTAGATGGCACTGCATATTTCTTGCACAGTGGGCCACCGTAGGGGACACTTTATCATGTTTTCCTATCAAAAGGATGTCCGAGAGGGCGCTTTGGTTGCACTTCTTTTTCTCAAGGAACTGTGCCACGTGAAATGTGTTGGTTACTTAATTTGAACGGCTGGTGTTTGACACCATGTACAGCATGCAGCGCCCTGAAGAGACTTAAAGTTAATTGTCACTTTTAGCTCTATTAATGCGTACCAGCAACTTATATGTGAAAAGAAATGAAGATGACAAAATCTCTTGCATGCACACATAATGCTCACCCGCTCTCTCTTGTTTTCCACAGATCGATTGGCGTCCATCCGGTCTTACGATGACATGCCAGTAGTGAGTGCAAACGTGTTCATATTCTCGATGTGTTCTGTGGCGCCGGTGTTATTTGGTGAGTTTTTTTTTCGACCAGCAGAGAGAGCCAGAGAGACACAGAGTGGTGAGGAGAGGGAGAGCAGACAGGACGGAGAGGATTGTGATGCCAGCTGCTCTCCATCCTCCAGTTGATGCAGGCTGAACAAACCAGAGTTTAATCACAGCACTGTAATCACAGGATTACAAACCATGGGAGAGTAATGCACTCTAATTACAACGCTTTAACACACACACACACACGAATGCACACCATGCACTGAAATGTTGCAGGGTGCAGTCAGAATGTGTTTGTGTGCCTTAAGGCAGAACTAGCAGATGCTCATTAGTGTATCAGAGGAGCGACAGGAAGATTGCGGACTGAAGAGCTGTAGACAAAGTGTGAGTGTGACAGTAAGCTGGACTGTGAGAAGAATATCGATAGTTTGTAATTAGTGTGGCGAGTAAATATTTAGACCACAAGATCCGTGTCTGCAGCTTCGGAGAAAGTAGCTTGACCTTTTCCCCCTGATACATTCTGTTGCATCAGTACTAGCGCCGCTCTTGCTTTTAATGACATGTGCTTTGGGTTAGTAAATATCCTTTGCTGTGGAAAAAAAGGTCAGTGCTTTGCAGTCAGACATTATGTAGTATAAAACTGGGGTGAGAGATCTGGAAAAAAAAAAAAAAAATATATATATATATATATATATATATATACAGTATATATATATATAAATATAAATATATATATATATATATATATATATATATATATATATATATATATATATATATATATATATATAACTGTAGTTAATTTCAGTCACGATCCACAATGTCAAATGTCGGCATGTTTCTCAGCCTGAGAGAAAACATTACGTCGTCCGTAAACATTTCTGCCTGATTCACCTTTACAGATTTTCATACGCAGTGGTGGTTGTTTAACAATGAAGAAAATGGTTCCCATGATCACATGTTCTTTTGTTTTGTTCTGATTGAGAGCCCCCGGGCAGCACAAATGACATACTGTGCATTTGAAACACAATATTCCGTTAAATAAAGTTACATTTTGGCACAGGCTAGTCATCTGCCATCAGAGCTACAGCCTAATTAAAAAAAAAAAAAAGAAAAATTACCACTGGAGCTGTTCTGAAAAACAATATTTAACATCTCAACGTAAACTCTCCCAATCAAAGTGCTGTTGCTTTACTTAAAGCAAAACTCTCGCCAAAAAGCAGCCGAGGCTTTATTTGGGATTGAATATGAGTCAAACCTTCGTGTGAAAGCATAATTGCGACGAAAGAGGCACTTTTAAGATTTACCGTAGTTTCGGTTTTGGGCACGATAATTTTAAACGGGAGTGGTAGGGGCATGATACGCTAGCATCAAAATCGCTATTTTTAGAACAGTAAGAAGGCTCGACACAACATGAAACTTTGCTCGTAGCATCACCAGGGTCTCTACTCATGAACACGAGCATTGAGAACATTGTTTGTGTACACAGAGTTTATGAAAAAGAAGGTTTTTGAACTACTCACGTTAGCTGCTGTATCTCCTGCGCATTGCCGCCATGGCAGGCAAAAAGTGTTGATCCCTGAGTGCGACCTGACAGGCAGGCTTGAGGAGCGGTTCATCATTACTCTCCTCCCGTTCAAAATTAACGTGCCCAAAACCAAAACTACGGTAAATCAAAGTGTCTCTTTCGTCGCAATTATGCTTTTACACGAAGGTTTGACTCATATTCAATCCCAAATAAAGCCTCGGTTGCTTTTTGGCGAGAGTTTTGCTTTAATACATAATTGTTAGTTAAAATATAAGCATCCAAAGTACTTTCAGCTCCAAACTATACACAGCTGAAGTACTTCAGTACTTTTATTCACAATTACATTTCATGTGTTGCCACATTGTCACATTTTGTTCTCTCTTTAAAGCTTCATGTTACACTGAAAAGAAACTCTCTGTCCTGCCATGTGTTTAGATCTGTTAGCAGTTAGCTTTGTTAGCCAAACACAGCAGGACCTGGCTGCCCATTGGCTGCTAACAAGCAGATAAAAGAAATGTCAGTTAAAAAAAGTGAGGGTGCGCCCCCTGTAGACAGTGCGTCTACTGCGTCTTTCTGGATTTTAACACGTCATATTTTTCTCATGTCTTGCGCTGTGTAGCCAGTCGATGACAGTAACTACAGTCACGAGATGAGAAGACGTGAGGGGACACTGCGGCTTGGAGCACTGTCAAGCATGTTTCTCGCTAAAAATCACAATACATTGTTTTACAATACATTATCCAAGGATCAGCATAGCTATCCAGATGGGCTCCATCGCGCTTGGTTTGTTCCTCGTAGCGTGGATCGGCTGATGTAGTTTTAATTTTGGTGAGGTTTGGGGGGAAAAAAGCAAGCGGACATGATATACTGCAATCTCTATGATTCGCCTGAAAAGTAAAGATTGTTCGTGCCCTAAAAATGTTCCAGTCAGTGTGTAAATAAACAGAATCAAAGCACAGGCATTCATGCGTTTGCCCAAATTCAGATGCACATGTTCATCGAACTGATTGTCATTAAAAATTCATATTGTGCATATATAATGCTGCCTCTTTAAAAACCCTGCTTACCCTGGTATTTATTAAAGCTGACTAGATTTGCTTGTTATGGGAAACATCACAAAGAAAGAAAGACTGCTCTGCCACGAATCTCATGTAGCCTTCCCATGTGAGCTCAGCTGCTCTAATGTGTTTATCTGGTTGTTGAATAATGTATGAGCCTAATCCATTGTTATGCTGCATGTTTTCTGCATTAACTATTCTGTTATGGTTTGATCCTCGTAGACTGGTAACTCTCGTACAAACTGATCCGTAATTACACATCGGCAGCGCGACAGCTTTACTCTTCAGGGCCTCTGTTGTTTTGAATTTTTGCTAATTGACGGAAAACACTTGGCGGCAGGACACACTGAGACAGCGCCTGAAGCTCCTGACCGAGGAGAAGTCCGACCTGCAGAGTCAGCTGATGGACTGTCATCTCGGGATCGAACAGGAGGGAAAGGTGTGGATCTCGGACGTTTGGTTCACAGGGCGCATTCTTCTGTACAGGTCACAATGTCTAGTTTTAATTTCTCAGACAAGCGGCTTTTAAAAAGGAGATAAAAATAATTTAGCTGCAAATCACCTTTATTAGCAGAGGATTGAGAAAGATTTGTCTGATAGTTTTGTTTTGCCTTCTTTATTTTTTAACAACCACTGATGCAAACCCCTTGACCTTCGGTCCTTCGTGCTGCTGCGACTAGGCCAACATGCTCTTAGTTTTGCGACTTGGGGTTCTTTGTGTATTGTTCTGCAAACAGCGAGATATTAGTCCAATAAAGGTTTAACGTGTGGCATGTGCAGCCAGTAATCCACGTACTAATCTGTTGCTCATTAACACTGAAGACCTCCTTGAAATACGCTCCTAATGCACAGTAGTGCCAGCGAACACAGAACAAGCGCTGCACCCATGAGCAGGAGGATTATTACCTACAGGTCAAAATGTCACAATATTGCCCTTCTGTTTCTTTCAGGCGTTTCATAAAACCAACGATGAGAGGCGGGCGTACCTTTCAGAAATCGCAAAGGTAAGCTTTTCCTTTCACTCATGTCAACAGCGGTGCTCGAGCTCTCAAACCAAACCTGCCTGCTAATCATTGAATATTTACAATATGCCGGAGTGAAGAATAGCTATTGTGGTTAAGTGTAACAAAAGGATGATGCAGTGTAGAGAGCAGAGTGATGCACTCTGATAGCGCTTCTCTTTGAGACCCAGTTATGTTTTTTCATTCATCCTCTAGTGCTGTTCTACTTCGTTATATAATAGGTTAGCCTCAGATCAAGTAAAGAGAGAAAAAAAAAAGAAGTGAGTCAAGGACTTTCTGCCTTCTGCCGCAACAAATCAGGTTCCTGCAGGGCCGAAACGAACGCAGCTGCAAGAAAACTCTACCACATTTCTCTCTCAGCACTTTTACAATAGAAGTAGCACGTGCCTGCACCCTGCCTGCTGCGAACACTAAAGCACACACATCCATATGCACACAGCTAAACAACAACGTTCACGTGCCAGGCTTTAATTTCCCATCAATTGTGTCCACCGCCTGTCTACAGCTTTCCTCCACCCTTGAAGGCCAAAGAAGACAGTACTCCACCCAGCCACAGAGGACACCAGAGAGCAAACAGAGGAGGTGAGCGAGGCACGCTGCCTTCAAGTGATGGAGGAAAACAATTTGAGTAATTGTGCAGTGAGTGAACGATGGCTACAAACATGACTGCAGCTTTGAATTAATACATTTCTGTGGCATCTGAATGTGATGCAAAGGGATCGTATACAATATTATATACATTTAAGGTATTTTGCCTGAATAGCAGAAGGCTAGTTCTGATCCGCAGTCCTTTTGCATGTCCAACAGCATGCACACACTTATGATGTACAGGACCAAAAAAAAGATATGGTACACATAATTACACATAAGTTACTATATTAATATTGAACAACAATTACCAAATTTAAAACAGCATTAAGTACACAGAGAGCAAAAACTGGATAAACTGCAGAGTCAGTAGGTACAGAAGAGGGCTCTTTTTTTTTTTCAACCAAAGTTTTAATTTGACTTTAAAGTTCATGTCGGAACTGCTGCCCCGCTTACAGAGTGGGGTAGTTTGCATTCCTAAAACCTGAAAATCAGTTTGAATGTTTGCACATCCCGTTCCCTTGTATCAAAGTCAATGAAGTAAGCCTGTGGTTACCAATGCTTACGTGTTTTGTTCTATGACAATAAAATACATCATTAAATGTTCCACAATATAATTACAAATGCTTAAAACAGCAGATGCTAACAAGTGGCTATATGAGGCCACAGATGTTGTCACAGATATTAAACGTCATCATACAGAACAGAAAGACTCATCTACTCACTGGTCCATCTTTACTGGCTGACTTTAACTTAACAAACTATTCTAACTTTACAACCTGTAGATTTATCAATTTAAAAAACGTGTATACTGTAGCAACGGTGTAGTCAGACGATTAGTGGTGGTGACGTTTAAGTCATGCAACCTCATTCTGTTTATAGTTATAGTGTTCATCCATGAAGACCATACTGATGAACAAAACCTGTAAGCATCCTAAATAAAAGGTTTGCCACAGAGCTTATTTTCGGCCATATTCTAGAAATCCAATTAAAAAATCTCATAACGGTATCAGGCTTAGTTGGCAGTCAGTGTGCTAATTGTAGCTAATAAAGTAATCATGCAGGACAGATAACCTCAGAATTACTGAATTGATTTATTCAAAAAAATGCATCTTGTCATGATATTATAGCTGCAGGGTTTGAATTGACAAACCTGGCGTCACTTGAGTTCTCTGAAACACTCGTGTATCTGCTACACTGGTCTCGCTACGCTAACTACATTTTTCTGATTGCATCAGAGGGAAGCAGGCCAGCAGGAAGTCAGAGGCTGACTCTAAGAAAGGCAAAGAGAGAGAAGACGGTGGAGGAGGAGGAGGAGGAGTGCTTGTGAAAGGAGGAGGAGGTGGTGGTGTTGGAGCAACAGCTGAGCGAAGAGAAGAGAAGAAATCGCAAAGGGGAAGCAGGTTACCCACCCTGAATCACTACCTGAAGCAAAATCCCTAACCTCAAGCTGGTGTCATAGCCCTTTTTTTTTATTATAAAGATGTTGCTCCATTGTACTTTCTACGTCTTTCAGCTTCCTGTGTCTTTGTTCACATTTCTTAAAGGCTGGAAACAATTCACTCGGGATGTTTAATCAACCCGGCATTAATATTTTTCGAACCCTTTTCCTTTGTTTGTTGCTAATGTTTCAAAAGGAGGAATACTGCAGGCACCGAGTGTTGTGAGGTCATCTCCTTGTGTGCCAGAAGCTTGCTGAGTCTGACATTTCTGGTGTCACCGCTATTTTCTTTCCAAAGCGCCTCCTACGACTTGAATTACGCAAGCAGCACCACGTCCACAACTCGCTCCGTATGCGGTACGTCCACGCAGCAACGAGTCACCCCGCGTGCCACCCACTGACCGCCTTTTCTGATTGTGGGCGTAAGAAAACTGCATCCATATGAGATGCAGCAGCGAACAGAAAAGAGCCAGGAGCTTTTTTCGTTTGTGTGTGTGAAGAGGTGTGAAGGACGGGTTCAGTTGTTTTCAGCCTGAAAAAACAGTGAATTGAAACAATATTTCATAACACAGGACATGGTCTTATAGCATGAATTCATCTTTTAACCTCGTCCCTTCAGCTTCACCCGTCTTGTTCAGCGATTGGTCTCTAAGGGGCTGTGACGTCATTTAAATTAGCTCACGGATTGTGACCTAAAACTGGGTTTTCAGACAAAGAGGTCACACACAATGAGCAATTCATGAGAGAGCATTATGCAATACCTATCTACAGCTTTTTATGTCCGAGACTGGCACTGACAGTGTTTTGTAGTGACAAGGGATCTGCGCCTTTAACTAGGAGAGGGCAGAGATCGTGCCCTGATGCCAAGAAGCATCGGACCAGCTGGAATGTCCTTGAGTAAGACGCCCTGAATTCTCAGCCACATTCAGTTTGCTTGTGAATAAAATGTCCTCGCAGAAATTAATAGAAATATCCAGATTTTGGAGAAATACACGGTACCTGATCTCAGTAATCCACCCAAAAATGTATATTAGCTGTCCCATTGTGCCACCATCTTCAGTGTAATTATTAAAACAAGGTGATAAAAATAATAATAAACATTTTTTTTGTCTGCATTTCATATGAAAAATGAAATAGAAATGAAATGCGGGGGATACGTAACGTGTAAAATAAAACCCACTGAATAAAAACAGTAATAACATAATAAAGTACATAGAGTGATATAAATGAATGTAAAATATATCAATGATGGATTGTGAAGACGTTCTATGATTAACACCTTTAAGCTCTTTGTTTCGATGTAATGCAAACGTACAGTATGTCGTTTCTGCTGCTAGGGGGCTCTCAAGCAAATCAATAAAAACTAAAAAGTGTAGTTTGACGAGGTGGTGAAGTAGCGTGGGATCATGGGAGTTGTTTTCTCCATTGATCAAGTGTCACCGCTGCAGTTGAGAGTGTATCTACATGACTACGAGATGCAGTGTTTCCCACACATAGACTTTACTTGGGCCGACCTGCTCAGGTATATTAACGGCCATCTAAGTATATTAAGTGACCCATTTTAGACATTTTTGATTCCATTTGCGATGGATTAAAAACTCTAACAAAACTGGCAAACACTGATAGAATGTTATAAAGTTTTATTCACACTACGTTTGGTCTTGTTTGCGCCGTAACCTTGAATAAAGTTATGGATTTCTCTGGGTTTGAACATTGCCGGGAGCATTTAGGAAAATCTGAGTACACAACTCTACACAGTAGGCGATAGAGTTCTTGTCCTCTTAGACATTTTAATGCATCTTTAAATATTCTGTCTCACGTAGTCGCTATCGCTCCATTCATATGACGAAACCAGCTCATCAATCCAAATCCCAGATTTCCAGCCCCAGGAGACTTTAATTTGTGTTCGCTGGTATTGACTTTACTGTGTACAGTCATTGATACGGCACAGTGTGAAGTCTGTTTCAGTGTGTGTTTCCCTTTACGGGTCCACACATATTTTCTCATATGGTCGTGCTGTGCTGTGACAGGTTGTTTGTCTTAGATTAATGACCTAATTTAAAGATAGCCACTCCGTGTTGGCTCATTGAAAGAGTGAGCACATTTACAGCTCTCCCACTCTCTAGCTTTCATGCACAAGCTCATATTAGTACTACTCTGCTGCAGCCTGCCTGCCCATGAATCACACAGCGCAGGGGTAACCAACCAGATGTCTTCTGCTGACAGGTGAAACGTGGTAACAAATCACTACAGTATCTGTCAAAGCACTTTGGATCACGTACTGCCTACACTAAGTCAGCTGGCGCTTTCTCTCTTTACTCGCCAAGCAATCTAGTCTATGTCCAAAAAAAAAAAAGATGCAGCGATTACTGTCAGAATGGGAAAGCATCTTTGTACAGCGGCGTCTGTAAACAAGTCCGAGTGGGTGGGTTTGTAAATGGGCTGTGAAATTAAGATGGATTTAATTTTCAGAATGATTCCAGACGGGATTCGCCACGATGCGAATCGCCGGCCAATCTATTCACATCTTAACGAGCTCCCACTTTTTGTGTTTTATTATCGTTCACTTCATGGAAATGTGTTTTACTTTTGTTTTTTTTAATGTCTTTTATAGTCAAGAAGTGGCACTGGAAGAAGGTGTTGACATTAAAAAAAAAAACTAATCTCAACATTCTCTCATTTCTGAAGGATGGTGTATAATAAAACTGTCCAATCCACATTAAACGTGCTCTTTATGGTTTAGTTTGCAAATAAAATAATATAAAAAAAGGACTCGGATAGACACTTTAAGAGCCTCGGTCACAAATGCCAAAATCCTCCGTCTGTTTATAGACGAGTCAATTGAATCTCGGGAAACTGCCGAGTCATGCTTCAGGAGCAAAGATGACCTCTATAAAGAACTGCGCCTGTTTTATTGCTTGTACAATATTCCCAAGCCCGTATCGTATGTTATCTGGGCCAGTCAGTAATTTGGTCAGATGCTGTGCTGTGAGACAGTGAGTCGCGCAAATTCGTTTTTCCCCTTGTTTACTTATTCAAATATATGTGGCCGCTCACAAACATCAGATATGACTTGCTAATTCTTGGGCAATAAGAATGGAAATGAGACCACTGTCCTGCTTTAAAGTCCTTCACCGTGTCCTCCATCTTTCTTACGTTGCTCTTAAGACACATCCAACCCCCACATGTGCTCTATTTTTGGATCAATTTAGACAGGAACACCTTATCTGGACCTCAGTTCGTGACACACTTTGGGTCCTTGTCTGTGTGTCTACCCAAAACAGAACAATCTGAGTTGGGGAAAGATGTGTTTTCTTGCTGTCACTGTTGCACATTCTGGTGCGTTATTCAAAAGAGCAGTAGGCGCACGGAGGCTGCTGTAAAAGATGCAGTCACATACTGTATTAGACCATTAAAATGTCTGATATATTCTGGATTAGATTATCTGGACAGTATTACAATATATGACCTTTAAAAACAAACAGTAAAGGTGCAATATGTCAAAACCTTGGTTAAAAACATTCAAAATTTCAAGTGGCACTATGTAATTTTTGAGAAGTATTTTAATATTTACAATATTAATGAGGCAGTAATACAAATTCAGAAATATTATTGTTTTCCATAACTGAATTAACAAGCTGTTCTCAGAGGAGAATAATGTCGCCAGAACACTGTCTAGAAGCTAGAAAGGTGGCAGGGTCTGCCAAATGTAAACTAAAAGTAAAACAGTATGAAAGCGTTTTGTCCTTTAAGGTCAGTTTGTTCATTTGGTTTATTCAGTCATGAAAGTTTATTTAGGCATAAAAAAAAATCAGTCAATGATCACTCCTCTGATTAAAATTAGTATTGTGTATTCTGTAGTACTGTGTTACAGAGAAATCTACTTTGCACCTAGAGAAATGCACCGATAGTAAACAACACCAACACTCCCCTGGTACTCTGAACTCCGAGTCTGGGCAGGATCAGTTAATAAGAGCGCTAAATCGCTAACTGCAGCTACAGGCAGTAGTTAGCGATTTATCTGGTGATATGTTGCCCCCCTAATTGTTCGGAGTGTGAATTCAACACCGAGCCAATTCTTACATATTGCAGCTTTAAATTACTTTACATACCAAAAACAATGACATGGTCAGTCTTTTAAGGCGCAATACATATTCATTTCAGTTGAAAACATTCAAAAACTATATCAAAAATGATCAACAGAATGTGAAGAAATAACAGTTCACATCATGACGTGAATATATTGAGTTGATATCTACTGAAGTCGGCAAGCTAATCCAGCTAGCACCAGCCCGTCCCGGTCTAAACCTCATGTGCTAGCAGTGTAAACACCAACACTGCTCTGGAGCTTTTAGCTCAGAGGCTGCCCTGCTAACTGCACAGCTAACTGAGCTAACTAGCTAATGGCAGCTACAGTTAATAGCAATAACAGCGGAGAGAGAGACTTTTCAGAGACTGGGGCTGCAACTTTCACCATCACTGGCACAGATATATGCGAGATCACACACACACACACACACACACACACACACACATTCAGGCATATTGTTCATCAGGGAGTGGTGATGGAGCGCAATTTGGTGGTCTCCGGAGGCCGGGATGTAGGTCAGTGGTCTTTATCTCTTCCATTGCTCGGAGAGACCATTTCCTGCCGTCACATGCAAACAAACTTCAGTGCCTATAGGGGGGAAATCAAGCTTTTGATAATGAGACAGCAGCATCCTCTCCAGCCCCTCAGTGCTCTTTCCCCCGTGTTGCCGCTGCTAATTGAGTCTTCAAACGAGAAATGAATAAGGGAAACGGAGAATAAGTAAGAATCATGCTTGGATCGGCAGTGAAAGCTGCTCTGCATAGTTTGAATCTTTTCAGTGTAGGTTTTAGCTGCCTCGAGACCCTCGGTGCATAGCAGCGAGGGCGTTATTTAACATCCCTCGTGCGAATATTCTAGTGGGTTAAAGATAATGCTGCTCCGAGCTTAAAGTCTCAAGGCTTTTAATGTGTAGTGATTAACCCTTGCACATGAACATGTAGACTATATTCCACTTTCACAGACATGAAGCCGTACATCAGATGTAGCGTGAACTGAAAATAGATCAATCAAAGACTGAATAGTGATTTTTGAAAATGACAATGACCAGAGACATTTCCAGAAATGTGTTTTTAGTGGTGGAAAGGTTCAGAAATGGAAGAAAAAAGTCATTCTTCTTTCGGTTAATTAAGCATCACAGCATCAATCTTACACTTTTCAGCCAAAACCTGTCTCAGGGGCTGGAGGGAGGGAGGGGGGCGTGCAGGACCAGCAGCATCCCACCTCCCACCACATCAAGAGGCACGGGTGAGAAGCGTGGGTCCACATCCTAATGAGGGGTTTGGGGGACGCTGAATGGAAATCACGACAGAGTGACGTGGAGGAGGAGGAGGAGGAGGAGGTAGGAGGAGGAGAGAGAATGGGAGGGGGAAGCAGCTGCTGCCAAGTCAGTTCCCAGTCCAGCTCCTCAGCGCGCACACATACTGGTGTTGGTGCTGCTGTTGCTGCTGGTGGCTGAGCACGTCAAACCGGACAACAAAAGGACGCACAGTGAGGTGGGGGTGAGCTCACTGCAAGCCAGGACAGGATCACAACACCATCAGCTCACTGAACTCTCTCTTTTGTTTATTTGTTTTTTCCTCCACATCCAACCGGGATCCAAACCATCAGTCAGTCTGGAGGTGACCGTCACAGAAGCGTTAATTGCTCGCGTGGGTAAGCCTGTCAGTTACATCAACTCGTGCGTAATTCTTAAAAAAAAAGAAAAAGAAAAAAAATCTGTCATGTGCGCCATTGTTCCTCAGACACGTTTTGTCGTTGTTTTGTTTTGTTTACCATCCACGCCTCTGGATCTGAAGATAAAGTATGAAAAGAAAAGAAAAGAAAAAACAGTACATCCCATGTTTTAATCATTGTTTATGTGCTGTTACAGTGAATTTGTTTTATTGCGCAACCCGACCCCCCACCCCGTGAAGGCTGCTGTTGCGTGGAGCTTCTGAATATTTATCAGGAGAGGGGGAATTAATAACAGGCTGTTATCGATTCGTGACTGGTCTCTCTCTCTCTCTCTCTCTCTCTCTCTCTCTCTCTCTCTCTCTCTCTTTCTCTTTCTCTCTCTCTCTCTCGCTCTCTCTCCATCAGTCTGCGCGTCACGGCGGCGCACTCTGACTGACAGCGTTTGGTCGTCATGAAGCATGCTGTCCACCGCTCGGCTTAACAGCACTTAATCTGTCATTAGGGGTTTATTTTGAGACGGTACACCACCGAGACAGAGACACCGACTGGCTTCTTCTTCTTCTTCTTCTTCTTTTCTACCGGCCGTCCAAACCCCTCTCCTCGCTCGCTCACTCTTCCCTCTGCGTCTCTCCTCTCCTCTCCTCTTTTTTTTATTTATTTATTTTTTTTTAATTTGTTTCTTTAGTCAAAACTTTTCCCCGCATTCCCTCCTCCTGTTTTCGCCCTCCACCTTCTCTCTCTCTCTCCTCCGCAGACAGTACAGCAGTACTTGTGAGCCTCGGCAGCGAGATGGAGATGGAGCACTTCGACGAGCGGGACAAAGGTCAGAGGCACGGCCGCTCCAGCGCCAAGATGAACGGGGTGCCGAGCCCCACGCACAGCGCTCACTGCAGCCTGTACCGGACTCGGACCCTGAAGACCCTGACCCTCGAGAAAAGGGCCAAGAAGGTCCGCTTCTACCGCAACGGGGACCGCTACTTCAACGGGATCGTGTACGCCATCTCCACGGACCGGTTCCGGACCTTCGACGCGCTGCTTGCCGACCTGACCCGCTCCCTGTCCGACAACGTCAACCTTCCCCAGGGCGTCCGGACCATCTACACCCTGGACGGCACCAAGAAGATCGCTAATATTGACCAGCTGGTAGAAGGTGAGTACACACAGAAATTACACTAAACTTAGAGTTAAACTTAAATGTGCCCACTGGACTTTTTCTAATCAACCTGACCATCATTTTCATTATCACAATTAACTATTAGCCTATAAAATGCTCAATACATTCAAAATCAACTGTCCAAAAACCAAAGAGTCTATCATAAACTACACGGTGCCATCATAAATGACACAAAAGCGGCTAATATCAACCTTCAAGAAGCTGGAACAAGCAAATTTTTTACATTTTTGCTTGAACAATGACTGAAATGGTTAGTTCCCTTCAGATTGGCTAATCGATTAACCCACTAATCTGGTTGGACACCTTCCTGTTGTGAAGAATTAAAGTGACAGGCTTTAAAAAAAGATTTACATTTACATTTACACGCTGGTTCAAAAACCCACTCAACAACATATTTTTATGGGCACTGCACTGCAAAAATGGCTAATCCTATTGAGCATACTGTAGATTATTGTATTGTGAGATTATAACACTTGTTCAATGGCCATATGGTGATGCGGACATGTGTTTCGGCTCAGATTAGCTCTCTCTTCTTTATCTGTTTTACTCTCTAAGAAGCGACATGGGGTGAGCTTTAGGTCGGGCCATCGTTCAGTTGGGATATTGGTAACGTTGCCCAGGAAGTATCCTGCCTATGCTGCTCACTTCCTTTCTATCCCTTTCACCTCTTGTTTTTCTTGAACTCATCTCACTTCTCGAAATGATTCTCAGTCAGTGACTCCTCTTTTCTTTGCCTCGAACCCCCAACAGGTGAGAGCTACGTGTGCAGCTCCATCGAAGCCTACAAAAAGTTGGATTACACGAAAAACGTCAACCCCAACTGGTCGGTGAACGTCAAAGCCTCGGCGGCGTCCTCCCGCGGGCCTCCCTCCCTGGGCAGCGCCAAGGCCGGGGCCTCCGAGAGCCGCGAGATCAAGGACTTCATACGTCCGAAGCTCGTGACGGTGGTGAGGAGTGGAGTCAAGCCCCGCAAAGCTGTGAGGATCCTGCTGAACAAGAAAACGGCCCATTCCTACGAACAAGTCCTGACTGACATCACCGACGCCATCAAACTCGACTCCGGAGTGGTGAAGAAGATCTACACGCTGGAGGGCAAACTGGTGAGAAATCCCCCCCCTACGAATCATAGCAAAAGCATGACTTTAATGTCTTTTTATGGCTGTAAAGCAAAAGATTACATTTTGTAAGCATTGATACATCAGAAAGATCTTTGACTTGGTTTTTATGATGGCTGATTGGATGGTGATTGAAGCCCCTGGATACATGGACCATGCATTCACACAATTCGGCCAATCAAATGAAGCCCCAGCTAGCTGTCAGCGATTGATGGCAAGTTGGTGATGACTGTGAGGTTAGCTAGCACATGACCAAGAAAGGAGAGAAGAGCTAATATAGGCACTTTTAAGGTGTTATTGGTGAAAGTCAGCCACGTGCAGCTGTTCAAATCATCGAATCATCTGCCCCCTCAAGTGGTTTCCAGATTGTGCATGACGAAACGTTGGCAACGCTTCCTAATGTTAGCTTGCAAACATCAACGTTTCTAACCAAGGATGTTATGTTAAAATCTGGACACAGTGTTGGAGGCGGAGCCCTTTTTCATTCCTATGAGAGCTGCTCAGTGGCATTCCCGGGTATGAAACACTGGGAAACACCTGTAGAGCGAGTGCACTAGACACTAGACACAAAATGGCTTAACTTCTTATAGTCAAACAAGTCATTTCGCAGGGGTTGCGATGCTCAAAAGAAATTATCCACGGTTTTACAGGCGCTACTGTCACAATGTTACAGTAAATGTCTTTTTGGGCACAAGTGCAGTGACAGTTGGCTTCAAAGCCTGGGGACTTGTTGTGAATGCTAGTGTCGGACAGTACAGAATGCTGGGCATAAACTGTAGAACCTTTGTTATGTGTTCTTCCACAAACTTGCAACTACAAAGACTGTTGATCGCTGACGAAACACTGATACCAGTCAGTGTTGTTCTGTTGGCTGATGTATAGAGATGCTCACATAGAGACGATGTTTTGTTGCAAGGGCCGGACGTGAGTTGTTCAATAGAGAGAAATAAACCAGAGCCTGAGGTGCGAGAGAGTTTCGTTTTGCGTTTCTCGAAGAGGGAAAGGCTCAACAGGCTGACAGCAGAAGTGAAACGGCTAAATCTTTTATGACCACGCGCTCATTTTTCTTTCATGGGCCTTTTATGAATGAAGTGTCGCCCATTCACAGCCGGAGCTGTGACGAGGCAGAGCGACGCAGAACTCCGAAGGAGGTCGAGGGGAGGTAAAGAGATGAGAGAAATCTATGAATGGAGTATGGGTTCCACTCGCCCACGCGGTAGCGAGGCGGCCAGAGCTGTGCCTCCGAACACAGAAATAAACCAGAGTCCCCCCTCCCCCCCCCCAGGTAGTCCGCCCACCCCTTCAGCTCCCTCTCAAGGCTGTGGAGGTAGACACTATAAAAAGAACATGCCTTGAAGCACATATTCTACACTACGGCGGTAAATGTATTGGGTGGTAAAAATATATTTCTATGTGTTTTGTCAAAGAGAGAGAAAGATGACATCTCTGCCAGCGTGTGAGGGTTTCGGGTTATATCTGTGGCAGGTTTTAGCCCTCTGGTCTCTTCTCGTATGTCTACGTGTCATCCCTCATCATCACTCTGTCTGTCTGTCTGTCTGCTGGCCTCTCTCTGCCTCTCTCTCCCCTTCGCGTCGTAGCTTCAAGTTATTGAAGCAGCCGCTTTTCCCTCGGCAGCAAGCATCAGAATGACACCATTATTTTTGGAAACAGATTGTGTTTGACGTCAAGGGCGTCCTGCCATTTTGTGTCGTACTGCTGAAAATCATCTCTTTGAATGGCCAATTTGTGACTCGTCCTTATTCTCGTTCTCTTTGCCCCCGTGGGCTTTTCATTCTTAATTGCCATCTTAGTGGTCCGTATTACCGTTTATCTCACTTCTAGAGATTAATCTTCGTGTGTGGGCTCCGGCGTGTTGCAGCTGTCTATTTAATGATCCACTGTTAACCTAGTAGGAAGTCATTTCCAGATTTTCCTGATCAGACCTGCTGCTAGATCCCAGCACCAGCCAATAAAATCCCAGGATCAGGTTTTTCCCTGAGAAACCTCCCGCTGGGGATTAAATTAACGCTTGTGCACAATGCCCACTAACTCTGCGTGGCCAGTTGCTTATGGAGATTACACAATAAATGCTGCTCTCACCCCTCTGGGATTGGTATGGTTAGGCTATTTTTAGACACTGTATCGATTGTGCCTGTAGGCATGGTAACACGCTCACTGCCAAATTGGCTGGGGCTGGGCTGAGTGCACGATCAACTGCATGCGTGCGTGGGTTACTGCGTGTGGGAGAAGTTTGTGATTATTTTTAAAAGAAAAGGTGGAGAAAAAGAAAAAGCCAGATGGGAAGTAACGATGAGGAGACCGAACTAGAAAAGGAGGTGGTGGACTGGATTGCACCTTCGCATATAATTGAGCATTCGCTCTGCTCATGAGGGGAAATGCTGGACAAGACCCGAACAGGCGAAAGGTCTCAGAAAATACTAGAAAATTTAAAATTCCCCTTGAAATGTGGTTAATCCATGCTGGCCATAACACACACACACACACACACACACACACACACACACACACACACACACACACACACACACAGAGGGAGAGCTAATCAGGCTTAGTTAAACAGAAAACCTAACAATCCTATAAAACTAAATCTAGATAAACTTCTGATTTGAAATAAAATGACAGCATGAATGAATGAAGAGAGGAGGGGCTGTGCGCTAATGTCAGTTGTATGTACAGAACTGAATATCAGGAGTGGCCTGAAGGTAATTACCTGAGTGCACACCAGGATAGGGTTACTGAAAGGGTTAAGTAGACTACTTGTGTGTGTCATGCGTTCATGTTCTTGTGTGTGTGTGTGTGTGTGTGTGCGTGTTTGTGTGTGTGGTTAGCTGCCATCAGCTGAGCTATGTCAGTCACTGAGCCGGCAACAGAAGTAGGTTTCTGGGCCTGGCCGCCAGTATAACGCTGAGTCCCTGCAGAGTGGCGGGGCCTAGAGAGAGAGAAAGCATCTGACTACCGGGCCTCCATCAACCCCGGTAATGAGGCTAGAGACAGTGGGGCAGGATGTATATGTACGTCCCCAGAGCCCTTCTTCTTCTTCTTCTTCTTCTTCTTCTTCTTCTGTTTCCTGTTTTCTCCAATTGTTCATTGATTTTTTTATTTTTATAAATTAATACTATTTACTATTTTATCTTTTTGTTTTTTTTTCTCTTTAAAAGTCTAGTTTAGTTAAAAATGCAGAAGTTAATTGTGCTGAGATTAATGATGGCTTCTTCATTTATGCGCGTGTAACTATCTGCTTTTGTAAGTTTTGAAGTAATGCTTTCTATTAATGTCCTCGGTCAAGCCCTTACTAAGTCTCATAAGATGGATATCAACATTACTATGTGTTAGTAATATTGTATAAGTGTTAACAATAGCATCATAAACAACTTTACTGTCAAGAAACCTACAAACAGAATATAGACTGGTTGAACAGTTACTTTCGTTATTATGCATTTATTACCAGTTAGTAAGGTTTTTTTCAGCTTCCGAATCTAAAGTTAATACAAATCGTGATTAAGGTTAATAAGCTGGTAAAAACTTAATTAATAAATGGCAAATTTATAGTTAGTTAAACTGTGTGATGTCACTGCGTTTCCTGTTTGTTGGTATTCTGGGAGAACAGATGATAATGAGATGAGTATGGAGAGCAGGCGACGTGCGACAGGCAGCATACGGGTCTGTGTGGGCATCTGATATGTGCCCATATATTCACTTTGCCCACTGAGAGCTTTACCCTACTGTGATGGTTTTGGATATCACGCCTCTGTCTGTAACATGAGCAACTAAGCGGGAAAGAATATATCAGGTTCCTCCCCCACTGTGATATCGATTCTCTCACTGTCTCAGGTCTCCCTGTAGCCGATGTTGGTGTTTGTTTGTTTTTTCTTTCATAGCTCCACCCCCTCTCCTTTTGAGTTACCACAACCCCCTTTTTTTTTTTATTTCTCCGCAAGCTCCTCACCTTGCGGCAGTTTCCACAA
Source organism: Diplodus puntazzo (assembly GCA_963678695.2). Taxonomy (NCBI): domain Eukaryota; kingdom Metazoa; phylum Chordata; class Actinopteri; order Spariformes; family Sparidae; genus Diplodus; species Diplodus puntazzo. Next base: position 12,221,728 of record OZ023167.1, on the reverse strand, counting down.
TGATTTGATGTAGTTGCCTGGGAACCGGCTGTGATGTCACACAGTAGCATGGAGGGACGGCGGAAGCTGGACTGGTCTGATCAAGAAGACAGACGAGTCATAAGTGGCTTAGGACGCGGACATGGCTGGCCTATTAATACATCTAAGCTTTGTTTACACACACACACACACACACATGCACACGCACACACACACACACACTGCTCGTTCTGACCTCGGCTGCTGGCCTTGAGCCTCGCAAGACTACACGCACACTTAGGCACAGATAGTGACACACTGTTTTTTTAATGGACTGATGTAGATTTCATGCTCATGCATCACTAGCCATTAACTGCTGGCAGTTATCAAGCAGAGCATGAGGCGATTGCCACTTGGTCATGTCGGAGGTTGGTCGCATTCTGCCGGCTCATTAGTGAGCTCTCTTTGTATGTAACTCATGGGTGAGAGTTATGACTCCCACAGTGACCGGCCATGGTTAAAAAATGACTTTTGAGTCTCGTTCACTACTTGTCAAATCATGACGCTTGTAGGTATTGTTTTTAATGTAACTGTAACTGTGTGCATTGGAATAATATAGATGTTTTTGATTCATGGGCAGATATCTTTTATAGTGGTTGGTGTGCTGAAGAGGAAGTCTTTGCAGGGATATCCCATTACCTAAATCATTTTAGATAACGGATTTTGCTGGCAAGCCCCAAAACCAGTGGCCCTGGCCAGCCGATGGGTTCCAAGATCACTTAATCACCATTGCGATCAGTGCTACACAGGGAGGGTTTATTTTGGTCGGGGTCATGTCAGTTAACCGTCATCGTATTCTGTTGCGGCTGGCGTTCTTGTTTTTAGCCTCGTTAACCGTGGAGCTCTGAGGACAGTGATGTTGTTCTGTGAGCTCTGTCAGTTAGTTGGTCCACGACGGCATGGACGACTTTGGCGTTCACGACTGCTGGGGGACGAATCCTTCTGACATCAGCGACGACCTGAAGCCACCAGCTCGTCGACTTTGAATGTTTTTGGTGAGATATTTTCAACAGCTTTTTCGAGAATTGGACTTTCTTTGGTTTTTGATGAAGATCCTGCAAAACTAATGACCTTTAGCATCAGTACGTTAGCATTGTAAGTCTTGCCCACCCCTCCCTTTGTATATACGGCCCTCATCATACTGTGGCATGGGTTTCGTTCTCGTTAAATGGGGCTTGTGAAGCAGAGGTGACGTGTAGGTGAAGAGTGTGGACGAGCCATCTGCAGTGCAGCTCTCACTTCTCAAACCGCATAGTTGGCCTGTTCCTCCCCCCTTGCTGGCAAGGCTGAAGTGCTTTTAATATCTGTTTATCTTCTGTTTTTCTCTGCAGCCTACCCCCCCAAGTCTCCCAGTTTCTTTTCATGTCCTTTCCACCCATAAACGCTTCTTTTTTATTGCTCCGTATCATTTTTTATCCTCTTATATAATGTTTAGTTTTGTTCCTGTCAACAAATTATGCTGTCATGGCGTCGATAAGCCGCCCATGGATCCGCCGGTCCTCCTTCACTTTTTTCTCAGTCTGTCAACGTGCCATTGTTTTTACGGCTGTTTAGTCCTGGTTTAATTAGCACACTTGCTGTGCACCCCCCCCCCCAAATCCTAAAGTTGCAACATATGGCATCGCTCTCTCTCTCTCTCTCTGCCCCCACTCCCTCTCTCTTCCTCTCTCCTCCCTCCTCCACACCGTCCCACCTCCATTTGTCATTTCTTTTTCTTCAGTTTGCCTTCTTTTTCTGAGTTTCGCTCCCTCCCCGTCTCCTCTGTCCTCCTCGCTGGCCTGTATCCAGCTCTGCAGGGACCGTAGAGGGTGCTGCTGCGTAGTCACTCAAAAAACCTCATGTACCGTGACATGCAGGGATTAATTACGTCAAAGCATTAAGCTGTTTTAAAAAAGAAAAAAAACAAAAACTTTATTTGACGGATCGTAAGGTCATGACGTCAATTTGTATACCGCAAAGGAGGATGGTGAGATGCAAAGTCCATCTGCTCCTGCTGATCTGCTGAGTCACAGTTACTCAGCACAGCATCGTGCGTAGGTGTGTGTGTGTGTGTGTGTGTGTGTGTGACGAGGAGTGTGTGAAAGTGTGTCATGCACCTAGTATACAGTGTATTTTCTGCTGTAAAGTATATTCGACATTGACAATAAAAAGGCTTTCGGAGCAATCCTCAGCAGAAATCCTGAGATCAAACAGCTGTTTTTGCATGTAAACAAGGTATTTATTAATTATTTGTCTTCTCTCAGTTGACCTGTGTGTGTGTGTGTATGTCCGCCAGCTGAGACTGATGGAGGCACACTGGAGGTCTGTCTGTATTCCGAGGATCTGCTGCCAAATTAGAATCAGTGGCTGACTGTTGAGAACCCCCGCCCCGTCACACCACAGCTTCATCACACAAACACACACTGCCTGACTCATGGGCTGCCTGAATCGCTCACTCTATAATCTGCATCTGAAAGACCACTCGAGCCTCAGCTTTTGCGCTATTAGTCGAGAGTGGGACTGATGTATCTTGACTGCCAGAGGTTTTTTTCGTGTAATCGTGACTCGCGAGGCGCCGAGAAGGCAGGTTGTAAACATCGGAAGGAAGGATCTTCACCGAGCCAGTTGGAAAGGAGAACGTGTTGCGCTTTGCTCACAAAAGGCCTCGATGATGTTGCACCAGCTTAGAATTAGAATTGAATGATGTGGTACAGATACATTCTTGTCTTCTCTACAGGTTCCTGCTGCTGTAGAGTTGCCAATTACTGTTTTTTTCCCCCAAAACTGACTACTGACTGTCATCAGAGCTCACAAACCATCTTCATAATAGAGTTAGTCTTAATGTGTGCCTTGTTTTGCACGTACCTTTTTTTTTTGAGACAATTCTTGGAGAGCATTTTCATTTTTATTGGACTGTGACAGTAATGAAGGAGAGAGGAAATATGTGAGAGAGAGAAAGAGAGAGTGGAGCACGACATGCATAAAAGTCACCGGCCAAGAACTGAGCCTTTGACGTTTCGGTTCAGAAGCATTGCTCCGCCCCAGTAGCTCAACCGGTAGAGCGTGCAACCCTGCATGTCATTCCCTCTATCTCTGTCAAACTTTTCCTGCCAGCTATGCTATCGAATAAAACCACAAAAAATAAGAGTAAACAAAATAAATGACCTCATAGCCACTTAAGATTTAAATGCAATGAGATCCACTTTTCAGAGCCGACTCTTTGCTGTACTGTTATTTGAGCTATATAAGTAGTTAAAGATATAACGAGTAACAGTTTTTGCACTAAAATGCCCCCAAAATAACTGGCCCCTTGTCATATATTTTATAGAGTTGCGTACTTACATCATCCGAAATGTTGCCAACAGTTTTCAGGCCCAGAAATCATCAGTCATTTTAATCAAGGTAACGTTGGATGCATTTAATTTGGTCACCTGTCGCTATAATTCCCAGGAGAGAGTCAGCACCGATACTAATAAACTCTGAATGCTGATAATGATGATGCATTTAACCTAAATATGCCTTTCAGATACCCTTTATTTATTTATCTGTCAATAGTCAGAAACATCCCCCTTTTTTGATAATTGATTACTCATTTGAGAAATTCTGGTCTTAGGCTGTTGGTCAGACATAACAAAACATTCAAAGCATAATCGGCAGCATCGTGGATCATGAGACTAATTGCTGGTTGCGGCCCCACGTCTCATATCGGGGTCCATTATCGAAAACGAACAAAACCAACGTGATCACTCCCTCGCCCTCCTTCTGCCGCCTCATACAGCATTAATACGCTTCTCAATGCTCCTCCTGGTAACCCGCGTACACACACGTTCAGCACACTCAATGGAAAATGGATTAAGGCCGACAGACTGAAGTAGTGGGGGGGGGAGAGATCAATAAATAGGAGATGAAAGAAACCAGTGAGGGAATGAGTTATTTGGCTCCGAGAGAGAGAGAGAGAGAGTCAGAGAAGAGATGCAAAAATCAGATTTTGAGTCGCTACTAGAGAGACGAGGTTAAGATAAAGAGGACTCCCTAAAAAAGGCTTGGGGAAAAGGGGGCGGAAGTCGAAGCTGATGCCACGTGTGTCCCCGATTATGTCCTTTTGGGAACAGCCCTGCTTAATTCCCTATTTTTTGATATTCTGTTTCATGACTGCGTTAAACTTATCTCCCTTCAGACGGATGAATGACAGGGAAACACTCTGAGAGAAACACCGCTCACAAACACACCAAAAGGAAAGTTTGTGTTCTCCCCAGCGGAGAGCAGGGGCTGTTACATAAGTTGGTTATGTAACGGAGCAGCCAGCCAGTCTGCTGCCGGTTTGAGGTGAACGCAGCAACGCCGGTGCCAACTCAGCCCCGCTGCAAAGTTTAATTGGCTTCACGTCACCGCTGCTCTCTCTCTTTTTTTTTCCCTCTGGTTGTTTTCCTAGCTCTTCCCGTCTTCCCTCATTTCCTCATGCCCTCTCGGCCACTTCCTGTCAGTTGTCTGATGAAACGGGTGCTGTGCGCCCGCTGTCGGGCGCAGCGGGAGGTCTTGCGGATGCTCCCCCTCGGGGTGGCGGGTGGTTCGGTCCCTCCCTCTCGCCTCTTTCGGATCGATTTCTGTCTAGCGTTCCTCTCGTCGGCCTGTGTGGCTCTTTGCCCCGTCTATGTCTGCCAGAGAGGAGATTATTAAAATCCCCCCCCCAGAGAATAAGAAAATGCATTTTGGCTGTTTCATTCTCAGAGTTAGAATGAGATATATTTTTTCTGCAGATGTATTAATACGCTATATATTCCTGACAGGGACAAGGGATTTGACCTTACAGCGCCTCCCGCACCAGCTGACAGCATATTTTGAGCACTGTGCTGGGGTCAGATTGGGTTTTGTGCTCTTAACTCGTCATTATGACTGTCATGAATATCTTTTCTAAAATGTAAACATTAGGGCTGCAGATGATCTTACATTCAATGTCAAACAATCTGTTGATTATCTTCCTGATTAATCGAGGGGAGACAATACAAGCAATACGACCCGTGGGGAGATCAGTGGTGTGAGTGGGCCTCTTGCAGACATGTTACATCATCAGAGGTCTTCAGTCTAATTACTTGGTGAAGGTATATGTACCTTTGGTAAAAAAGACAGCTGGATCATTTCCCCTTTCCTCGATGTCCCAACTACCAGCAACGCAGGACAAAACATGGGTTTATTGATCAATTCACTCTATAATGGAGAAGTGAAAGCAAATAGAAATGGTACCAGGCTGCCAACTAATGGATTAATCCTTGCAAGCAATAATAAATGCAGGGCAATTTCATCATACAGGAAACATACAGTGTGTCAAACACTAGTTAATCCAGATATATCGACTTCACTGCTCATTTGTGTGACATTACCCTCCTTCGCTGTTCCCCACAACATAAAAACACCCAGTTCTTTGCAAATGAATGTCAAACCTATAGAGTTATATTGATCCTGGTCCCACCCCTGGGCAATGTGGATGTGATTTTGAAACAGTGATGTTGCAGCAACGACAAACTGCTGTTGTGCAGCAATGACAGACTGCTGTTGTGTCGGTCAGATTTAATTCCTTAGCTCCTTTTCTGTCCTCAGCACGTATTGTATCAATACGTCCATCTGTTACTCTGTCGGTCAGTCCGCCTGTTTTACAGCATCCGTCTGCCTGTCTGTTTGTCTGTCTCTTCGTCCGTCTGTGGCAAATGTCTCAGAGCAGCACGGCCGCAGCCCAGCTGCAGTAGATTCAGCACCGCGGACAGCTCCCCCGGGCTAATCTCCCCTGGCAGCGAGCAGCGACAGCGCGTCCCTTTCAAAATGTGGTCTTTTCTCGAGGCAGGATAATGTTGACCTCACCACGTCCTCTGTGTAACCACTGTGAGTCTATTGTGGCGCAGGAGATTAGTGGTTGAGTCTTTTTTCCTCTTTTGTTATTTCTTTTTTTTTTTTCTGACTATGTAGCTGTTGGATCGTTTAAGTCTCAGAGAAATACTTCTGTCTTATCAGAGAAAGACACACAATAGTTCAATTCAGTTATTATTAGTGTGTTGTAATGATCAGTGACTATGTCAGTCAATTTTTTGGGATTAATTGATTGGTTGTTTAGCCTATAAAATGTCCATCGCAAATTTCGAAAGCCAATAGCAGCATCTTCAAGTGTCCTGTTTTGCCTAACCAACAGTCCAAAACCCCCAAAAATATACAATCCAACATTGTATAAATCTAAAGAAAAACAGCAAATCTTCATATCTGAGAAGCTAAAACCATCTAAAAATGACCTGCCACTTAATTGTCTGTCGATCATCTCATCTATCAATTTGCCTCAGCTATGAACAAGCTCTCTGTTGCTTATTCTCTGGATGTAAACACACTGGCATGTGGCCTCCCTTCCCGCCTCTGAGTGGCTGTCAGGAACTCCCATTTAGAAGCGGGGATCTGACAGATGAGTCCTGAAATCTGACAGGGAGACAGAAATAGCCGATCTAAATGAGCAGAGCGAGCAGCGTTGTCACTGATCATTTGTTCCCCGGCAGCTGATCCGCAGGAGCTGCTGACAGACGATTTGAAGACACACAAAAGTGAGGATTTTGCAGCGCTGTGGGTGCACAGGAGGGGGCGCCCGCGTGCTCCTTGAATAAGTTTATGTGTTCACCAATAAGGCGCGCGTTCGTGTTCTTCATTTACCGTCACGGCTTTTGGTCTCTCTCCACACGATCAGCCACAGCTCCACAGTCATCCCTCGTGCTTGTGCGAGTCAGAAGCTGATATGTATTTCTTTCTCCGTTTGATCCCCCCTGCTCCTGTGCCTGTTCCTCGACCCTCCTGATTTTTCCTTGTGTTCCTGATTTGTTCCTCGTGGTTTTCCGGTTTGTGCTCAGTTTTTTTATTGCTCTGTATTTTTTTTTTATTCCTTGGACTTTCCTTAGCCTGTCTTTTGTTAAGTGTTTTTGAGGATTTTGGATTTCACATTGGGGATGAGCTCATTAAATCTCCCTTTTTGTTGTCTGCCTGCCGGCCTGCCTCTGCTTTTACTGGTGATACTGTAGTTGAACTATTGCTGTGGGCTTCTGAATCTCTCCTCATCGCGTCGTTGTTCAACAGCGCCACCGTGTGGCGAAAAGCGACTGCATGTTAGTTTGTGAGCCACCTCTGCAGCGCTGTTGTGCAGACTCGCAGCACCCTCCCCGACCAAAGGAAGCTGATTTCCTGAACGTGCCTCGGATTTCAGCTCAGCGAGGCAGAGGAAGAGAAGAAGAGCGGACGAGGGGAAGGAAAGAAACGGACGCTGTAGGTGTCTGGTGTTTTGAACACAAGGTGGCGTCGTGAGAACACAAATGGGTTTGATGGAGAAACAGTCATTTGTTGCATAAGATATTTTCTGGAGGAGATGATGGACACGTCTTTGGACACGGCGTAATATCTTCTTTGCACAAACCTCTTTATGTAATAATCACTGTTGTTGTTACACGAGGATACATCAATCAAATATCCCATTCTCCCTCTGTCTTGATCGCCATGATACAGCGGATGATAAACTAGCCTGTCTGTCATTATGTGAGCGGACGACAAGGGAGGAGGATTTGGGGGTTTGTCCGGCATGTGAGACGTGACATAACAGATACATCTGTCGGCCCCTCTGCCCCTCTCCTGCAGCTCTGATTTCAGATTTTTAGTTTGGCTCGAAACCAAAAAATCCACTTGGACAAATAATCGATTATGGAGATTGAAACATCCTTTTCATCGTGACCCAGTCTTGGAGGCCCCAGATCTTACTTTAATAAAGACGTGTGAGAGTTGATGGCAGGGCTATGAAATCGCCAATTTTTTCCACCCTCCTCTGCTCTTCTCCTCATCATCTTGTTCCCTCTCCTCTCCTCTCCTCTCCTCTCCTCTCCTCTCCTCTCCTCTCCTCTCCTCTCCTCTCCTCTCCTCTCCTCTCCTCTCCTCTCTCCCCTGTTTGTTTCTTCCTGTCCTTGTTTCAGCAGCGCTGGTTGTTGTGTAACGGCGCTGGTTTTTCTCTGCGAGAGCCGAGCGCCAGAGACATCAAAGCGGCTTGTTTTGTCGTTGGGCTCAGAGAAAGGGCTCAGAGCAGCAGTCAGGAATAGCTCTCCTCCTATATCGTGCATTTCCCCTCTGTCTGTCTGTTTGCTTCCTCTCTAACTCAGGGGACTTGGCGATCTCCCGACTGTTTCATGTTCTCATCTCTTCTCACCTTTACCAGCCCCCCCCCCCCCCCGTTCCCCCCTCCATCACTCACCTGTCTTTTTCAGACAGCTCTTCTCCTTCTTCTCAGCACCGTCTTTTCGACGGCACTCTCTCATTGCTAACCGGGCCATGTGCCGCTCGTGTGTTCGTGTGTGTGTGTGTGGCACAGTTCTGCCGAGCACCATAGTAGATGAAATATGAATGATGGGGCTCTGTATCACACTGTGCACATTGTGTAGTCAGTGTGGCACGCACCAGCCATGCACCAGTGCCTGCGGGGCATCGTCGCCATGGCAACCATGCTTCTTCACACCCCTCTCAGGAGACGGTATGTGTTTGCGTGCTGCTCCATATTAGTTTACCCTCAGCTTAAAGGTGCCCTACATGAGGCCTGTCCCTGATTGCTCCCCTCTCCGTCCTCGTCACTCTCCCATACGTTCCGCGCGCGTCCTTTCCACCCCGTTTGGCAGACATTTCCGGCGTGCTGCAGTTTCTATCTCGGGATGAGCGGCTTCAAAAGGGCCTCATTCCAGTGACCTCCTCTCGGCAGCAGCAGCAGGAGTCCTGGCCCGAGGACGAGGTCAGACTGCCTCAGAGCAGCTAACATACTCCCAGCTGCTCCCGTCCAACAACAACAAAAAAAAAAACAGATTTGAAAAGTAGACAAGCGTGTAACTGGTGAAATATGTCCTTAAAAAAAGTAAAAACAAGAGTAAAAAAGAAGTTATTATCATTCTAGTAAGCTGTCTGAAAACAGAGCCTGAGAACATGTTCAAGATGGAGCGCAATCACTGGCGTGTCAATCGAGAAGTACTACTTGGTTAAGTCGAGGAAATAGGAAAATGATTCAGGCACATTAATTATGTAAGTTAAGTCACACACATAAGTACCAGTAAGCGCGGGACAGTGTAGGGAGGAGATCGGGATGGATGGGTGGGTGAAACACAGGGACCTTCACACAGGAGACCAGGGCTTGTTTCATTTTTGACATCAAGTCATTTTATCCAAAACCATGATTCCACAATTCCTAAGTATCTAATATAATATGATATGATTTGCAGTATAATATATTGTACTGTATTTTGATAGCAGATAGCTAGCTACTAGCTATCTTGGGGAATGCAGGAAGTACCAGTTAGCTAGCTCCTCATACCTAAGCAATTAATGTAACAGCTAGCCTACAGAGTTAGTTAGTTATAGAATTACTATGCTAAACTAGTACTACTATAGTAGTACGGTAGTTTCTCAGCACATTTCTGAACAATTATTTTGCTATTATCATCCATTAATATAGTTTCTTTAAAATGTCTTAAGGAATTATTATTTTCAGAGTCCAACGAGACGAGACATCTTCAGTGGGTTCTTCGGGAGAGTGTGATTATCTGACAGCAAATTCAAGCTGAGGCCAAACACAGCTAGCAGCGGCGTTCGTCACAGCCTTTCAGCACTTTACAACGCGCAACAGACACGCGATCGTTATGCAACCGCTCGCAACTGGGGGAAAAAAAAAAAGCTGACGCAAGGATGAAAATAATGTAAAAAAAATAAGCAAAATTAGAGGTGGGAGTGGGCACGGCTGTCTGTCAACGCTGACACACTGGGGAAATGTTAACGGCAACCGGCGTCTGCATCGCAGCCATCTCGTTAGGAAGTGGAGCCGCTCGCCCCTGAAATAATCACCAACACCGCTATCAGGGGATATCAGGGAACAAAGCAATATGCACTCCTGTTATGAAACAGGAATAGCTCTCCCCTCACACACACACACACACATACGCACAAGCCTCCTTATGTGCCTGTGCCAGAACGTGTGTTTTCATGTGATGTGTGGCCAAACGTACTCGCACACACACACCACACAGAAGCCGAGCCTTGATTTGAAAAAGTTAAATGAAAACGATCCATACTCCACAGAGAGTCTGTGACTGAGATTAAACTTGTTTTTTCGTCCCCCCGTTGGCTTGTTCGGAGTCCGCGGGGGGGTAAACGCAAGAGGACTCCCATCCCCGCTCACTCGCACATACACACACACAATTTTCGTCATTTTGTTGATAAGGCTGTTGTATCTGCTGTGACATTCTTTTGGGGGTGTTGATTGGTGTCTAATAGGAATCTAAATGGATTCTTGGATGGTAATTGCCATGGAAATGCAATAAACAGTAGCTTTGTGTTTACGCGTTCACTCCAGGCGGTGCTCGACACGCATGCGGCCCAAATTGTAATAGCTCTTAATGGGTTTTTTCGGAGGGGGGAGATTTGTCATAGCGGATGAATGAGCCGCTGTCTTCCTGTAAATCCCCTCTCAGACTGTACCCTCGCCTATCGTGGAATATAATTTGGGATATTGATTGATTGCGGCGTGATGGTTGGCCCTGTGGGGTGTAATTAAAGTCGCTTGAGTGAGTCATGCGGAGTTTAGATCAGATACAGAATTAGCTGTCGACTAAATCAAATAGAAAATAACGAGTGGTGGCTTGTTTCCTGGCCCCGTTCGTCATAATAAACGCCCCTGATGCAGAGCGAGGGCGAGTTTACGGGCAAACTGAGCTGTCCTGCGCAAACTTTTTGAGCGAGTCGATGTGTTAGTCAGAAACCCCTGGACAAAATGATTAAAACCATCCACACACAAAAAAAACCCCCTTTCTTCTTTTAATGACCCGGCTCCTGTTGCGATGCATTCGGTGCCAGCTTTTAAACCCATCCCTGTCACCGTGTAACTGGAGGATGGCATTATCTTCACAGTCTGTCAAAGAATGACAGTGACTCGTCAGATGTAAACTTTAAACGCCAGCTCTCTGCTTCTCCCCTCTGCCTCACACATCTCTCTGTAGCCTCGCACAAGCACTTTCTCATCCTAGCTTGTGACTCCAGTTAGTTCGGTTACTCATTACCATTCATAAGAAGCCAGTCTTCAGGGGAGAGACCTCCTTTGCTGCTCCGTATGTCCGCGCCACGTGCCGCGGCGGATTAGTGAGTCAGCAAGGTGTCTTTATAGCCGCTGATAGACTGAGCAGTAGCCAAGAAGTAATCTGCACACCACTTGGGAAATTGTTCTGGGAAACTGTCTGTTCCATCAAGAAAGTCGAGGCAGCCCTGAAAAATGCATTCAGCCCCTAACAGTAGAAACCTGTCATTACATTCCTGTAAGTATCCAGCTGACCTGGATAATGAAGGATATGGAAAAATAACCGCTGATCTCATCATCTTTGCTTCCAGGTGTCGAGTCTGCAAGACTTCTTTGGCGATGAGGACATTTTCGTGGCGTGCGGACCGGAGAAGTTCCGTTACCAAGACGACTTGATGCTGGATGAGAGCGGTGAGTCCACTAGCAGTTTTCCGCGCCGACACTTGGCGTTCTGACTGTTCAGCGAGCCCCCTCGCCTATTCCTCGCTAGCTTCCATCCCTTTCCTTCCTTGCGCCCAGCTGTGTTTTGGTGATTATTTACAAGTGTTAAAGGGATATTCTGGTGTAACTTTAATCCATGGTCTAACACACCGTGACACTGAGTAAGTGAACACTGATGGTGGTTTCATCTTGGAGGCGTGTACTGCAATGTATTGTTATTGTGCGGTCATTTCTGAGGTTGCTAAAACTACGTAAACTAGCGGTCTGCAAACTTGATCTCTCAAGGGGGGGTCGTACTAGGTGTCACGGTGTGTTAGACCATGGACATTACACTGAGTATGTCAGATGTAATGTAGGTGCCGAGTACAAACAAAATTCATTACATCATGACACTGTTATGAGTTAAAAACTTGTATGTTGAAGTAAACATGATTCTACTAACAGCCCTTCTAACTACCGCTATTAGCTAAGAATTAGATTATTCAACCTTCTTTCCACTTCCTGTTTACAACTTTCCACCCTGATGTAATCTTTTGAATTCTTGTGTCGCAAGTACTGTATTTTGCAGCTTCAACAACGCAGGAAGTGGCTCCTCCTTTTGTTCAGTATACCTTCAAATTTGAGCAGAACACACCTTGAAATGTGACTCACACTGGTGGCCGAGTTAAACTTTTTTTTTAACACATTGTTATATGTATTATGTATTTCTCTTATTCAGTCATTTTGTTTCTTTATTTCTCTTGGTTTCATTCAAGCATTTTATACTTCCCTACTTAACTCACAGAAAATCAGTTTTCTTTCTTTCTTGTTTTCTGTCTTTCTCTGTGTTTTCCCCCCATTCATCATATCTTTTCAGTTTCACCGACTTCTCTTTATATGACACATCTCCCTGGTTCAGGTGGCACAGGACTGTGTAGGCTGTCAATTTCTTTACACTTATCGTCTCACTGCTCCTTCACTCCTCTCTCCTCTTTGGAAGATCGGGTCCGCTGCACTCTCAAGCCATCGTCTAACCTATTACACCGCTGCTCCTCCTCTTCTTCTTCTTCTTCTTCTTCTTCTCTGCCTGTCTCTCCGAGGCGTTCTGCTAAGGATAGGTTCTGTCCTCACTTCACCCGTCCCCGTTCTCGCTGTCTGACTCCCTCTTCTGCATTGCCGTCTGAAGACTCCTGCCATTTAGCGCTCATCTGTATTCTCGCCCTATCGTCTCTCTTCCTGTCTCCTACATGAATGAGTTTGCACTGGCTTTTGTTCAAAGGTTTACTCAATTCATTTGTTCCCCCTGTATCCCCTCAACCATTAAATAATACCCATCCCACCTGGGTCGCCAACCTCCTCCTCCTTCCCCGTTTTGTCACTCTTTTTCCTTTTTTCCTCTTTTTCTTCCCCACTACTCTCCTTTCATTTGCAAAATATGACGGCTAGATGCTTCCATTATACAGTTTCTCTTTGGTAACCTCCTCTTGTCTTGAGAAAATACTACAAAACGGCCTCCCACGTGCAACAAGGCGTATCTGAGGATTCATTAATTACTAATGAGCTGTTTGTCATAGTAACCAGCCATAAACCAAAAAAATGAAGCACCTCTTATGTTCTGCAAGATAATCCCAAATAATGTCTCCCCCGTCTGCGTTGCTGCAGCAGTGTGTGCGGTATAAATTTCATTCTCTGCACGCATGTGTGAAGATGAACACCCAAAAGAGTGCCGAAAGCACTTCCACTGTTTCCCCTGCTGTTTGCATCTGTGTGCCTTCTGGAGTGTTTAAGGGCGATTTAAAGTCAACTTCATGTCAGAATGAGTTATAATAAGGTCTTTCCATCTTAATGTGGCTGAGAAGTGATCTTAATTCAGTAGAGCCGAGTGGTGTATCCTTTGTGGCACTCAGTTTTCTCATAACCCATTGCAATCAGTTGCATGCTGTCAGTTTTATAAAGGGTTGCTTTATAAAGTGTGTTTACGTGTGTCAAGGATACCACTGCATATGTGAAAAAGGTAGTATAAAGCCTTTTGTGTCTCCAGAGGATGCTGGTTGCATTGTGGGTACTGTTGGTGCCGATGAAAAGCCAAGTCTGACATCAAAGAACTAGCCGCGATGACGGCCGACTGTTGCATCGCCTCACGTCTCCTCTGACTCGGCAAAAAAAGGTTGCAGTTGAGCGCACACGAGCGATCACAGCTGACATACATTCTGCTCTGAAAGGAAATACTGATATACACACCGTTGCTATGATTGAGAACCTTTTTTGACAAAGTTTGACACTCACCCACACACCTGACAATGTGGCCTTTAGACCCACTGAATTATCAGAAAAAAGTATGTCCAACTAGGAAATTCCATGTAAGTGCCCCCCTTAAAAACAACTTGGAATGTGACAAAAAAAAAGAGTTCCGTGTTTTTTTGGGCTTCCATCAGAGAAGCACATGAATGCAGCGCAAAATCTTGATGAGCAAAATGAGACGTCTGGAATTATGAGGTAATCTGATACAGTTGGAGACATCAGACAACTCCACTCTACTGATTTTATTACAGCGGATATGGAAGCCAGATTTAATTAAACTGCGTGTAATTTTGGGGGAAAATTAGCATAGAATTTGCATCAGACCAAGCTTTTCACTGAATAAGCTAAATGCTGTGGCAATACTCTAATTTTGGCTATGATCATTGATTTTTTTGAAGTGTCTTTTCTTTATTTAAATTAGCTTTAAGTTTTCTTTATGTTGCAAAGAGATCAGAACTTCTAACCCTCACCAAAAGCAAAGCCTTCACCACATAAAAACCCTTACCTAAATGCTTAATCAGTTTTTCTCCCCATGTATATACGCATATACATAATTTGTTCTCCGTCCCAGAAGACAGAGAACACAATATGACACCTCCTCGTGCCCCGGGAGACAGAGAGCAGGAGGCAAAGGGCAGAAATAGACAGACGGGGGGGAGCAGAGCGATGAGCGAAGCAGACGCGCCAGAGAGACGGTTGGAGTCGGAGCCGCAGACAGCTTCGCCTCCTCTCAGCATCACTATAATTATCGCCTCTGCCTCAGCTCTGGCACACTGTCATCATGTTAACACTCCACATTGTACATTAATCACTGGGCCACAACGACTGCCACACAAGCAAATAACACACACAAGCTCTTTCGACACACACGTGACAGACTGTGCGCAATTTCTGCTTCCCCCTGGTCTGAAGTGGTAATGAGCTATAATGGGGCTGGGTTAATGAACAGAAGAGGAGCAAAGTTTTGGGGACGAAGGGAGGCGGCGAGGGGTGTGCGCGCACCATTACATGGCTCATTGACCGAGGCCGAGTGTGTCTGTAAAAATATCAGACCTCCGTGAGTCTTAGCTGTCACTCCGGAAACAGCACAATAATTGCGTTTGGAAAGCGAGCCCAGTGAAGGTCAGAACTCATTTTTGCAGGGGGGGGGACCTGAAGGTAAAACCAATTACAGCCGCGTTCGATACATTAGTGGCTTGGTGTTTTTTTCTCGCGTCACCAAAGGTCAAAACCATTCAAAATATTAACGGTGGCTGGCCGGAAAAAAAAGAAAATCCTTGAAATTTTAATATCAGTCTTGAAAAACACTGACGTGTGTTTAAAAAAATGCTTGGTTCTTATTGTGTTAAAGCTTATTGTTTGTGTGTGTGTGTGTGTGTGTGTGTGTGTCACGAAATGCGATGCCATGTCACAGTGTCACGCTCAGTTTTCAGCCTTTTGTGTGGCGAGAGTGTAGCAATACCATACGCCCATTTAACACATTCGGGGTTTTTTTTGTAGTTCTGGCCATAAAAAACAAAAACAAACAACACAGAAATAATTGTAAATAATTGTGCAGTAAAGTTTACTTTAAACTGACACCACTTACACACATAAAATATGGTTTAACAACAAGAACATTTACAAAAGCTCTATTAGCCGTCAAGAACACGAGTACCTTTGCGTTCCACTAAATTCCTGACGGAGTACGAAAGAGGGTGTCGGGACCAGAGAAACCTGTGAAACTTGTAATTTGTCCTGGGTTTGACCCATTTTTTAGTGAGATTGCCTGGACTATTATGGATTTAGGATTTTGACACTATAATTCCTGGATTTGTCAACATTTTTTTCTGAAATGTATCCACCTTATTCATAGCCCTATGATAGCATGTGCAAATTATGGGCGTGAACTCCAGCATTTTCTGTCGTAACAAGACGCCAACCCTAATTTTTGGGCGACTCTATTGAGTTAATACTGCTATCGCTATCGCCATTGCACAGGCCACTTAGCTAACAGGTGATACGCTGGTAGTACCACCCATGTTGGTTTACCCAGGAAACTCACAAAGAGGTCTTTGAGACCTATATGTGAAAGAATTTATGATTCACGATCAGTGCCTGACATTTCCTGTCCGTCTTGTCTTTGTGTGCGCAGAGTGTCGCCTGGTGAAGTCGGTAAACTACGGGAAGATGTCTGGCTCTCTGATCCGCAGCTCCCCGAGGACCGTCGTCCAATCACGACGCAGCAAGTCCCCTGCATCCGGTAAGCTTGTAAAAAAAAGTTCCGTCTTCTTTTTTTCTTTTTTACTCCTCTGTCTATGCACCCTGACATGGCGCTGTTGTCCCTTTAAGATGTCTGCACGTTTGTTTGTGCATTACGAGTGTGTGCAAGTGTCTCAGACCTGACGGTCGCAGCTGGGAGTTGTTTGTATCGTAATACTTCCTCCTCGTGATTGCTTAGTATTTTTCTAGCTCATTACTTAATCAGCGTCGCAGCAAATGAAAACAGTATGAATAAACACCGCAATGAAATCAGAGCTCTGCGGAGTGTCTGGCACTGTTTACTGCGTGCGTGTCTGTGTGTGTGTGTTTGTATGTGAGAGAGCTGTGTCTCGTTGCATGCAGAATATGAATTCGAATGAGAGTGATTTCACGAGGGAGTGGAGGAAAAGAGAAGCAGGGATGAGAGAGGTAAAGGGGGGGGGGGGGGGGAGAGAGCGGGAGCGAAGATGAGAGGGAAAGAAGAGGGTTGGTGACTCAATCCTGCAGCTCCCCACAAGCCGTTCCTCACCTGACATACTAATGAAATGTAATGAAACGTGGCGAGGGCTCGCCCTGGTACCTGCTGCGTTGTTTGAGCCCGATAATGACCCTTTTATGAATGCCTCAGAACAAAAATCCCCCCTTTTGACGCACACCATTGTTTACAGGTAAAAGTGGATTGTAGTTTGGAGCTTTAACAAACATCAGCTCCTTCGTGTCCTGATTGCACGGTGTTAAATTGCCCAGCTGTGCAACGGCACACTTGAGCTTTCATCCTTTTCTGGCATTATATTGTAAATGTTATATTTTTATTTGAGACCTGTTGGGTCGGGGGGGTGATTGGACGGGTGATGCAACGCGCAGAAACACCCCGACCGAGAAGCCGTTCCACCTGCTGTATGCTGTTGAATTAGACAGGCGTGTACGGACGCATTGTGTTGCTTGCTGTTTGTGTATTATTTAACCTGGAACCAGGTGTGTTGCATTGGAGAGCGGAAAAAACAGCCGGTTGATTGTGCGTTTTTTTTTTTCGTCGAGCTGTGGAGGAAAAGGCGAGGCAGAGGGGAAAGGAAGAGGGAGGGAGAGAGAAACAGCTGAGGTGAAAGCAGAGAAAGTTCTGGTTGCTGCAAACTTTGGGAAAAAAGGTTATGAGAGTGAGTCATACACTATCTGATCTCGTCTGGAGTGAAGGTGTATACTAATGTGTGTGTGTATGTGTGTGTGTGAGAGAGAGAGAGAAAGAGAGAAAGAAAACAAGAGACCGAGACAGGAGGAAAAAAAAAAACAGACTGACTCGTCTTGGTTGCCATGGAAACATGGCACAGTAGGAGCATGGAGCTACAGACACAATAGCCTGTGACAGCCATATAAGGCAGTGGCTTCCTGTGAGAGGGCCTGCAGTGGAGAAGGGAGCGGACTGACGCTCAGCCCTTCGCTGGAACCCCTGAGTCAGAGCGTCCCCGACGTTCTTCACTTCGGAGAAATGTTCCCCTTCTGGCGCTGCTTCCGCTACTTAACATCATCAAAACTGTTCCCCCCCTGCTCACCGCATCCACTCCCTAAAACATCATTAGTGTGACCTGGAGAGTTTAGGGTGGAGCGGCGGGAGGAAATGAAAAGTAACCGACTGATCTGCTGTTTGACCCTGAAGTTCGCAGCTGATGTTATCTTTTATTCAAGCTCACCATCAACCCTCATCCCTTGACGACAATTTGTCTACAAATTATGCTAATGGGCAGTCAACACAGCTGATACTGTGCGCTGCACCGCATGGCTTAGAGAGAGATGTCCACTGTGTGCTTGTTCCACGTGTTCAGAAGAGGAGCTCATGTGCTGCCTCGCCACTGATAATGACAAATGAAAAGATGGGGATCAGATCCAGCAGAATATCTCCCACAAATCTGATTAGAGAAAGAAATGACATTCTCATAAATCCACTGTGTCACAATAGTTTTGTGATTCAGTCTCTCAAGACGGAGAGTTGTATTATGTGTATATGCATATGTATATATATGTATATGTGTGTATATATATATATGTATATATATATATGTATATGTATATATGTATATATATGTGTATATATATGTATATATGTATATATATGTATGTATATATGTGTGTGTGTATATATATATATATATATATATATATGTATATATATATATATATATATATATATATAAATAAAACGTCAAGTTTAATAATTAAGACTTCATATTTGAGATGTGGTGTGACGGTTGTCTTCTACTAGACCTTGAGTTTTTTTAGTCTACAGTATCAAATCAGACTATTGCAGACAGTGATGATTTTATCTTCTCAAAATTGAAGATTTGCTGCTTTTCTCAGTTTTTATAGAATTGTAAATTTAGTATGTGCAGGTTTTGGACTGTTTGGACAAAAACAAGATCATCTTTGCATTTGTTTTTGCGTACAGTGCTTCAGACGAACCGTTCCACCGGTAGCACTGGTCCTGCCACCTTTACTCTGCCGGTTGAGCCAGCACATGATGTGGTCATGTGTTTTCTTCTTCTTTTTTCTTTTTTTTTACTTTATTAACAACACGGTAATATTGCATCAGTATTGCATAAAATATTGCATCCGAGGAAGTTTGAAAGCAAAGCAAAACACTTCGTCCATAGTGCAATATCCCACAAGGTGTATTTACCTCCTTAGCTAACTTTAGGTTAAGTGTACCACTGCATGGGGTCATAAAAACGTCAACATTTAAACTGACACCGACTTAAGTATAACCAGCGCCCTTGTGGCTCTGCAGAACAGGCCACTCACGCGATTGTGACCATGTGCGACGTATGCAACCATTTTTGGTCGCAGATCTTTATCAAGTATTTTGAATATTTTTGTTGACTCCTGTGTTAAACTTTGTGTCACTGGGTCCTCCTTGAGTATGCACATACACAAACAACCTGTCAAGGAAACTTTTTGACGGCAAATTCCTGTGCTGGAAAAGCGTTCTGACTGGTAAACATCTCAACCTGGCGTGGTTCGTGCACGGCTCAGAACAGAAATGCTCTGCAGCGGGTTATTAAAAATCCGCCAGGACATTTTCGGTGCGATCAGTAATGAGACTCACTCACCCAAGCCGCATTCTGTTCACCCTGCCTCTGTCTGGCAAGAGATACAGAAGTGTGCACTGCTGTACCACCGGACTACAGAGCACATTCTGTCCTCAGACTCCTCTCTAAGACTCCTCGATTCATCCTCCACACTCTACTACGCATAATAGCTTTTTGGTTTTGTGACTTATTATTTATTCATTCATTTATATAATGTATTGCGTGAGTAACATAAAAGGACTACGGCTAACACTTTGTTGTAGAATGACTAATAACTTACTTCTTGTATCTTTTTCTGACAAAGAAGCTCATATTGCAGTCATGACATGTGATATGTCTTTCACCTTAATGTTGGCTAATGGTTTAAGTCTTGACCTTAACTGATGACACTCCAGTCTAATTTTCAGCTAAAAACAGTGCTGTCTGGCTTGCATCTCTGTATAAGTAGTATTAAATATGATAATAATGCGAGGCTTTTGGCCCATTAACTCTGCAGAATAATGCATTCAGATGAAAGCTGGTTAATAATTCAAAGTGTTACCCTATCACGGCATATGCTGGTTATTTAATTGCACCTACACTCCAAAACCTTTTTAATCTAAGATCTTAGCAATGAAATAAAAAGAATGGACACCAGAAAGTCTATTTATTGATGTTAAGAAGCCAGCTCCTTTTTTTTTTTTTTTTTTTTAATCATTCCTCATCCACACTTACAGAGAGCACAACAAAGAAGGCCATTAATTTGAAAGCTCGCTGTAGGTCTTCAGGTGTTCTGAAAAGCAGCCTTGAAGTCCCATATTACATTTTCCAGTCAGCCAGCAGCGGCATTAATAACGTTCCTTATCACATTTAATAATCTGGACCCAAAGAGCTGCGCAGAGAAGATGTGAAGCGTGAATTATGTGCGAGACAGTGAAAGAGAGAGGGACGGGGAGCACAACACATGTGCTGTCAAACACCACCTGGTGTCCCTGTGTGTGTGTGTGTGTGTGTATCTGGCTGCTCCTCATTGTGTGTGTTTGAAGCTTAGACCTCGGCGTCACCGAGGAGCAGGAGTGTGTGTGTGTGTGTGTGTGTGTGTGTGTGTGTGTGTGTGTGTGTGTGTGTGTGTGTGTGTGTGAGGGATGGACAAACAGACTGGTGAGGCAGACGGACAGACAGCTGCATGAATAGAAGACAAACAGAGGATCTCATGCCCTGAGATTAAATGTAACATTACGTAACGAGTACAGTGCCTATAAAAAGTGTCCGTGATGTAATGTTTTATGACGGTGGATCAAAGATCAAAGCGACTTCGATCGACAAAGGTGAAAACGGATTGCTCAAAACTGATATAAATCATGATAATACAACAGCATGCGTAGTCACCCCTTTAACAGGACACATGTAAATCATCATCAGTGCAGCTGATTGGATATAGAAGTCATGTGATTTATTAGGCAGGACAGGGGACTTTGTCTTCGTCATGTCTGTCTTCAGTGTGCAGATCTCTCTCAAAGATCTGCACAATTCTTCACTCTTCTAAACTCTTCATAATTTTACCATAGCTACAAAAAAATGAAATAATGATATGAGAAGTGATACAATGCAAATTGTTGAATCCATGAACAGTACGGATGGTGAACGGCGCTTCTAGATAGGCAAAGCAGAGCCATTTCCACTGCTACTGGCTTCCAAAGCAAGTATGATTGTATGTAAGCTTATGAGAAAACGACCCTACTTCTTATTGGTTTCTTAACTCAGTAAACAGTTTCCTAATGAAACTGTTGTAGCAGTATGATTCCAAAGCAAGTATGATTGTATGTAAGCTCACGAGAAAACGACCCTACTTCTTATTGGTTTATTAACTCAGTAAACAGTTTCCTAATGAATTTATGTTCTCGATTGCTAGCGTGCCGTTCGTCTTGTAAATGATGCGCCTATTTAGAGCAATATGGATGATAAAGCAGGGTATGACTTAGGGCGTGGTAGCACAGCTTGTCCTCGGGTTGATAGTCCGATAGGTATTCTGACTAGCTCCATCTTTTTCAAACACTGGCACCTCAAGCTACAAATATAAACAAGATGTGACAGCTGTAATGCCAAACTAGAGGTTTGTCTATGAACTGACGGGTGACACCATGTTGGGTTCACACTTGATTGAAACATTTCAACTAAAAAAAATTAGCAGTCACAGTGATTTGTTTTCCTGTGTCGCTCTGGGAATACTTCCCAACACTTACTGTATAATGGGGTTAGGCCAATCGACAGTGCCGTTGCCCATTGCTGATGGCTGGCAGTCCCCAGTGAATTTAAGGGCTGTGAAGTGGCTGGGTTACTGTGAGGGATGTGGGAGAGGAAATTAAAATAAGTTTTGTCCCGGCTCGATGATCTAAGGTTACATCTCCATGTCCTGCTCGGTATTTTCTCATTAAACCAGGAGAGCCCAAGACGCTCTGTGACATCGGTGGCGGGATGTAGCTGATAGTGCGTTTGCTCTGAACCGTGCTTCCTCAGTGTAGCTAGCCAGGTGACTGTGTTGCAAGCTTCTGAGGCTGGACACAGCTAAGATACGGACACATGCAGATACTTTTAAACCCTGCATGTGAGAGCTGATGTAATTCCCTTCGCTGGTGACGGTAGAGAGTTCTCTCACCCAAGTGAGGTCAGAGCGATAGCAGTGACTATAGTGGTGCGATAATGAGCAAATCATGTCATGCCACCTTCCTGTGGACATTGTCATATGCCAGTTCATCAGACGTCGCCCAGTCCCACTGTATAATATGGATGTGTAAAATCCAAAATCTCGGTATACGTCCAAAATAGAGAGAAAAAAAAAGGGGTGTAAAATGAAGCATTTCTATTGCAAAATGTGGACAAAATTCAAAAAGTAGTCAGAGCCACTTGGAATGAAAAGGACTGTGAAAGTTTTCTTTGTGTGATTTTCTTTCCTCAGCTTCGCTTTGTCAGACTAAACAAACACATCGTCTCGTCCCCTTCAAGAACACGAGCCTTCTGAGAAACAGAACGAATCAATTGAGAAGTGCAGTAGTAACAAACAAGTGACGCCGGACTGCTTCCCGGCACAGATGGAATAGAACTCTCCCACCTTGTTCCCATTGAAACACATCAAAGCACAGAGACTTATGTCTCGCTGGCATGTTTGGTTGGTGAATCACACTATGTCTAATGTAGTCGATGAATCACTAGTCTTTATCTAATGCTCGCCTCTTATTACTAGGGAAGGCAGGTTTTATTTATATAGCACCATTCAGACACAGGGGTTGTTTCACACAGAAGAAACATTGGAATCAAGGCGTGCGGTAATCAAATAACTTGGATATAAACGAGGCGCGCTTGTGAGAACTTCAGCTGATTACAAGCTGTTGACTTTTTATGATCGACCTTTCCTGGCCACTGATTAAATGTCAATGTTATTTTGCAAATTCAAGGTTGATCTCGCCCTGTTGAGAGAAACACCAAGTCTCCACACTCGTGTCATGGAGGGTCTGACGTGGCGTTACTCTCTCTCTCTCTCTCTTTTTTTTTGAAGTGCGTCCGTGTGGGCAGGTTGCTGCGCGTCGGCCTGACATTGTCATCACTCGAGCCCCTCTCCATGATGATCTCACAGCCCCAGCTGAGTGCCTATACACAAGCGCACCCAAAATAATGTGAGAAAACAATTTGCACTCAGACAGAGTTTCTCCCCCCTGTCTCGCCATCTGCCTCTCCGCTCGCATCTGATGCCTCACGTCAGCTAAAATTAGCGGGAGAACTGCAGACGGTGTCATCGAGCATCACTTCTGATACTTCGGGGTCTCACCTTTCCCTCGCTGTCATGAGCAAAACCCCGCATGACGGGGAGAGGCTTGGTGCGCTGGGAGCGGCCGACCGACATACAAAAAATCCAGTCCAGCCTCCAGAGGATCTGGCTGCCGGCTGTGACACTCTGAACTGTGATCGCACGAGCTCTGCAGCCCTCACCACTGTTCTCGCTTCAGAAAATCACGGGTGAAAGGGTACAAATGTGCCTTCTGAAAAAGAACAGAGTGTAACAAATAACAGAGGCTGCGAGAAAAACAAATGTATTGATATTTTGTACTAGAGGCAGGATAATGACATGCCTCTGGGCGGCATTGTGTTTATGAAACGCCGTTGTATTGACACTCCTGTGTTCTTTCAACACTCAGAAAGTTGTGGTGTTTTGATTTTGTTTTGACTGTTTTCAAGGCGCAATTATACAAAAAATATGTTTCTGAAGAGACGGCTCTGATTTTGTGTGCCCAGATTCCCCAGAATACATTTC
Organism: Diplodus puntazzo; assembly: GCA_963678695.2. Taxonomy (NCBI): domain Eukaryota; kingdom Metazoa; phylum Chordata; class Actinopteri; order Spariformes; family Sparidae; genus Diplodus; species Diplodus puntazzo. The sequence continues at coordinate 12,198,300 of OZ023167.1, read as the reverse complement.
GGTTGCTCTCGGAGAACATGCACAAACATCTTGTGTCTTTCAAGAACCGTATATGTTTGTCGTTGTACAGTTCATGTTCCATGTTACCACACATGTACAATAAAGTGTGGTTCCTTACAATAAAGGTGGGATGATGTCATCAAGACAGGTTCATCCACTCAGGCTTTCACGGATCAACTCTTTCCCGAGATGCAGAAGAGAAAAAGAAAATACCAGCACCCTGATTATTTTCCTTTGTCATTCTGATAACACTCAATAGAACCTCCTGGATGTGTTGTTGTATTGACCCACTCAGCTTGTCATAGTTGTAGCTTTTGTTTTTGTTCACAGCTGATGTGTCAAGCGTGGTGCTCGCCAGCAGCGCTTTGTTTTCTCCCGCGGAAAAGGAGGCGCTGCGGCCAAACAATACAGTCGACGGCTGGCGCCGTTTTGTGCATTGTTCCGCATATATTGACGCCGCGTTAAGTGTCATGACCGTGAGGTGATTTGTTCATTTTGAAAACACCCACCTTCCCCCGTCTGTCGGAGAGTGTTGCAGCTCCGAAACGAAGCTGACAGAGCGGTGGGATTCAGCCAAGGGGAACAAAGCTTAAAGGTCCAGAGCATCATGATTTCTTACTTGCTTAAAGATTCAGTGCTGTATACAGTTTCTTACTCCCTGTGTGTTCGTACTTGAGTGGGTGTGTTTGCTAAACACATGTACTTTGTCTGGGTAGTGGCACTTATTTTTGGACACAATGGAATTTTGTACAGACACTCATGGTCCCCAGAAGATGCATTAAAATGAGCAACATCATCAGGTCAACATGTTAAGACGCCTCAATGCTTTGGTTTGCAAATCTAATGACTTTTCCATCAGCCTCGGTCGTACTTTGTGTTTTTAGCGCTGCTGCTAATTAGCACAACTGCTAGCAGGCTGTGAACGCTTTTGTCTTGGTTCTGTACTTTTGGCTTGGATTGACTCATTCAGCCATTGTTACATCAACTACATGCAAGCCGGAATAAAAATGAAAACATCAGAACAATCAGAACTAATTTTAGCCACCTGTCTACTCGATGTGTTTTCATAACACAATGTGTAATAACCTGTGCATCATCCCACCGCTGGAGACAGGCAGACACGTGAGGTGCTTTTCTGTATTCATAGCTGTCGCCGTAGCTTCCTCAAGTAGTTTTGTGCAACCATTTAGTGTTTAACACAGCAGGTGTGAAAGAAGCTCATTAGGATTTCCTTTGTAGCTGCATTGCTATCTGGCATCTTCCTCTTCAACGGATCTTGACCTGCATATGTGACAGCCATCTGGCAGATGCTCTTGTCCGAGGCAGCTTGCACATTGTACACATACTGGGAGAGGGCGAAGGGTTCAACGGCAGGCCAGGTGCTTTAAAGCAAATTGCAAGAGTCGCACTTTTTGATGGAGGTGAAAATGTGTCACAACATGCCATTATGTCCCAGGCCTAAAGACTCCAGACATAAAAGAACATGCTTTCACCCAAACATAATTATAACAATAATGATAATAATAATAATAACCTCTTTAAATGCTGCACATAAACAATAAAGTGCACCAGTCAGAACCCAGTGTATATCCATACCCCTTTTCTTCAAAAACATGCACCCACTAATGCTTTTTTTTTTTTGGTGCACATTTTTTCTGCATTCACTCAGCTGCAGCGTTAAGAGAAGGCTGTTATGAAATTTCCGCACAAAAATAGCTGCGTTTTTTTTTTTTTTTTTTTTTTTACTCGAGGATGTTTTGGACAGGGAACAAAAGAGTCCTCAGAGCCCATGTAGGACAGCCTGCCGGACCACCCAGTCCCCTTGAATGACTCCCCATCTGCACTCATCTCTACTCATTTCCTTATCAACGGCCAAAATAAAACTACACAGGGTTTTTTTTTTTTTAATCACTCCCCTCTCTCTGCCTCTCTTGCTCTCTCTCTCACTCTGTCTCTCTCGCTCTCTCTCTCTCTCTCTCTCTCTTCCCGGTGCGCGTCACAGTTGCGCAATCCTCCTCTCCTCCTCCTCCTCCTCCTCCTCCTCCTCCTCCCAGTGTAGTACAGCACTGCTCCGTCTCTCCATTCACCTCACTTTACTATCACACTCAGACGAGAGAGCGTACGCCGGTGCTGTCCTCCTTTCTTCTCTTCGCTCCGCTCTTTTGGATTATCACTGTGGTTTTTTTTTCTCCATCATGCTGGAAGTGGAAGGTAGGAACCCCCGGGAAAACCGTTTTTTATTCAGCTGTTTAACCCAAACGATAAAATCATCATCATTGTTAACGTCGTAGTGTAAAAAGCGGCGAGAAGAGATGCCTTGTGAGCGCTCGCACTCACCGTTGTGTAACTGGGAGGGAGGGTCCGTCGGTGTGCGTAGCGCTGATGCTGAATTTCATCAATGAAAGATGTCCAGGAAATCGCTCAAACAAAAACCCCTGTCTTTAGTTTCATCTTTTTCACGGCGGGGTTTGGAGAATTACGAATAATCGTCTAGTGCAGAGGCAGCCGGTGCTATTTCAGTCCGCTGTGGGCTTTTTTTTCCTCCTTTTGTCTTGAATAATTCAGAAAGTTCTTTGATCTCGGCAGCAGAATAAACATTAAGCAGTGAATGTTGGACCACTTCACTCCCACAGGTTTCTCTTGTCTCTGAAAATGCAATTACACGAAGAGGCAATAAGAAAAAGGGACGTAAATGGCAGATATCGATGATATCATGATGAAAGAAAGGCTGGAAAACTGCAGAAAAATAATAATTTGGGTGATGTTTTTATTTGTTTTATTTATTTCTATTAAGAAAACTATGGAAAACTGACATTAAATACCTGGAACCACCTTTAAAATCATAAAATGTGCTTAACAAGTTCAAGTTCAGCCATTCAGATCATCTAAGCTGATTTCTAGAGCTTCTGATCAGCCTCCTGAAGGCACCAGGAGCCCCCCACCCCCATCCAGAAATGGCATATTGCCTCCTGTTGGACTCACTGTAGCGTGTGAACAAACATAAAAAAAAAAAGTCCACATTTTCTGAAATGTGACTATTTCCAGTTTCCTTCACTCCTCTTCAACAGCAAACTGACAGCAGTCTTTGGCTTGTGTTCAAAACAAGACATTTGAGGGCGTTTCACCATTTCATAGACCAAAACAACTAATCCATTAATCAAGACTAGCCGACATTGGAGGTAATCATTATTTGCGGCACTGATTTGGGGATCTGTGGGTCAGTTTGGGCAGCTGAGAGTTGACTCGAGGTGAGTCGGTGTGTTGTTGCCAAGAGACAATAAGCCATCTTTTCAGACGGGCAGGGCTGGTGTGTTCTTCCGTGCAGGTTAATGATGCCGCGAGGCTGTTGTTGTCGAGTCTGGCTTTTGCTCGACCGCACACAAGATCCGGGTGCTAGCGTTGATTAATCCAATGTTCTTGTTTAATGGGGTGACGCTGCTGGGCTTTCTGTGCTGTGCTGTGCTGTGCTGTGCTGCAGCTGGGGAAAGTAGACCGAGCTGAGGTCACAAGTGAAGGATCTGGTCGAACCAAAAAAAAATGAGGACAGTCTCTCCCGGCCTCGCACTTGAAAGCCAGGAAACGTGCCGCGATTATTCTGCGCACGTTTTGTTTTTAACGGGGCTCGGGAAGCGAGGGAGAGTTGGAGCCACGGGATTTGTGTTTTGGCCGGTGTGTAAAAAAAATAAAAAAAGAGCAGTGTTGACTTTGCTGCTCTTTTCTTCCCCCTCCTGTCCTCCTCCTCCTCTTCTGCCTCATTCATGTGAATGGATGGATGCTGAGGGCGGAAAGTGTGGGCCGCTGCTAGACGCTCAAAAATATAACTGCTCTTACAGCATCATCTATTTTCAACGTGCCTCTCTCCGTCTCGGTCTCATCCTCCTTTGTTCCATTTTTTCTCCTTTTTTTTCTCTCCCCTCCAGTGAACGGGACGCCGGCCAGTCAGCTGTCCACTCCTCATTCGGGAAAATCTCCCAGCCCCTCCCCGACCAGCCCGGCCAGCGTCAGCCAACGCCGGGTAAGACGCGCAACGCAAACACACACACACACACACACACACACACACACACACACACACACACAGTCAGCCATAACATTTAGCGATCTATAACACACTCCTTTTATGTTCTCAGGAAAAGGACAAAGCCGTGCCCGAGCACAGGCCGACCACATCTTAGAAAACCACAGCATCCCCGACATCTTTAGTGTCTCAGAAAGGGGGGGGGTGTTGACCTTTGACCTCGCGCAGTGCTGCTCTGCGATTCCAAGAATGGCGGGCTCACGTTAGGATCCTCTAAATGTGACGACTCTTATCCAGTGTTCATAATTTTTTTCCCCAGGCCTCCTGTCATGCCAGTTTTCTGTCACTTCCCCACATATTCTGACCCATAAGTTCTCAAGAAGAGCACGATTCTGCCTTTGGCGGATAAACAATGAATGATGCTGCCGCTGACTCTTTTTTTTTTTAGAGGTCTGCGAGTCAGTAATTTGTGCAATATCTGACCTAAAGACGAGACTGTCCGCTTTTGTGAGCAGCCCCGCTCCGAGCTTCAAGTCTTCACGTCTTGGTTTTGCTCTGGAAAAATATTGGTTTGCATCCTCCCAATCCAATGGCTGAACTAGGATCACTGTTTTTTTTTTTTTATATATATATATTTTGTGAAAAAGAATTTAGAAACACATTTTTATACTAGTTAACCTCATTGCTTCAGCCATTGTTTTCGTCTCATCACGTATTCTGTCATTGGCCCTAGGTTTAAAAAAAAAAAAAAAAAAATCCAAGTTCAAACACGTAAACTGAGAGTCATCGTCTGTTCGTTTTTTTTCTGCAGCTAACGGGAGAAAAAAGGATCTGAGATGCAAACGCACTGTGTAAACGCTGTAAAGCTGGTAGTCACTGTAGAGACAAACTGTGCAGAGAGGGAGCATGCAACTCAAAACGGAGAGAAGAAGAAAAAACTCCAACTTGGAGAGTTCACATACAGGGTGTAGTGTGTGTGTGTGTGTGTGTGTGGATTTCTTGAGTGTGTGCGTTCAAACATCAAAGTATTCGTTAATCCAGCCCTTGACAGCGATGATGGCGAGCTTTTAATATTAAAGCCTCAATCCTAATCAGGGCCTGTTTCCTCTCAGCGGCTCTTTAATTTGCAGGAAGCTCCGTAAGCCCGCTGCTGATTGAGCTCCTTCTCGCTCGTAAACAAACGCTCGCACGCGCTCGGTAGTCGACTCCGCTGCGCCTGACAGCAGGGGCGCAGCTATGATTTATTTGGTAATTATTGAGCTATTTATTGAGGGCAGGCGTGAAGGTATTTTTCGGGACTTGGAGGCAAGAGTGCCGGTCGGAGTCGATACCTTTTTAATAGGACACAAATAAAATGGTTGGTGCGTCGTTTCTGCGCATGTGCGAGTGACTCCATATGCTAAAAGCAGCCGTCATAAAGATTTCATCTCCAGGGCTCGGTATAGCTTCAATCCCGATGCATTCGTTGTGCCAGGGAAGAGTTGATGGACAGTGGAGAGTCTGGCCCCTCAGGCTTTTTGAATCCATCAGCGACGAGGTTCTGTCGATGCGATATGAAGGTCGGGCGGAGCAGCGGGGAGCAGATCAGATTTGGGGCTGTAGCTTCCACAATCATCCGTACAATGGAAGAAGTGGGTCAGCGCAAGATTTCGATGTCGGAAAAAGGGGGAAAGAGGTCGGGCGGCAAGCGCACACATTTACAAGCTCTCCCTTTTCCTGCCTACTTCTCTCCAAATGAATACATGCGAGCAGTTTAAGGCGGACACTTCGAACGCTCGGTGTTCCGCCGCTCTCCTCGCTCCCTCCCAGATAATTTCCAAGGTGTCAGAGAGAGAGAGAGAGAGAGAGCCCCACCGAAAAAAAGGCAGGGTTGGGGGGAGTTGTAGGACCAGATGTAATGAGGGAAATGTAACCACGCCGCCTATCCTCTTGCCTCCGTCCACTCTCCTCATCAAACATTAGCCTTCACAAATGAGATTTGTGCCGCGGCTCTGACCTCGGCGACGGGTTTTTGCGGAGTTTTACGACAAGTGTTTCTCGACGAGAGATTATTCTGCTCTTTGTGCCGGCTGACACTCTCCGCTAAGCCTCGCAAACAGCTTGGCTCGGAAAGGGGAAGGGAGGAAGCCTCGCAGCCCCATTATCTCTCCTCTCCACCCTGCAGCTCCACACTCCTCAGCTGTACGACGATGTAATTTCTCTCCTCCACTTCTTAGCTGCTCTCTCTCTTGCCGCCCTCTTAGGGACTCTCCCTCTGTCCCTTCCCTCCCTGACAGTTTCTAATTTCTCTGTCGCCCCCACCCACCCAGCCAGCCCCCCGCCCCCCTCATATGAAAGGGGATTAACTTCACACGGAGTAAATTATATGCCATCATTTCCCTTGTAGATGAGTTTCTAATCGTCTTTGAGAAGTAGGCGCCACGTTTCCGACACTATTTTTGCACATTTTTGTCTCTCCGCCCGTACCACCGCTGTGTGTGTATACGTGCATGAGCAGACGTAAATGTCGAGCACAGCCACACAAATCCTTTCATTGTTGTGCTTACAATGGCAAGCAGGTACTTTGCGTAACTCATTTCAACCGAAGCATGACTTAAAAATGACAAATAAGACCTTTTATTTTAACACGTCTAAGAAAAAAAAAAAAAAAAAGGAAAGAGACCAGAAAAACTTTTTGCAGGTTTCAGCCAGAATCCGTTTCCCCGAGCAACCACAGGGCCTCGCTGACCTACTACGAGCGCTGCATTTAAATGGTTCACCTCGCCGGACCCTGCGTTTAAATGCTCCGAGGCACTTTTGCTGCCTGATGTAGGTTGCTGGTACAGCTCGGGCCATCATAACCTATTTCCCCGAGTGGAATATACAGACATGACATCGCGCTGTGGCCTTTTTTTTTTCCCTCTCCCCCCCTCTCACACACGCATGACTGCAAGTGCACAGATCACTTACACGGTCATGTGGGCTTCAGAGTAAAACACTTTTCATACATGAAATTTCCATTTGTGCGACCGGCAGTAGACGGTTAGCTTGATGCACGTGTCTTCCATACATTCTGTGCACGCTGCTGTGACCCATTTTCTTCATGAACGGAAGCGTGACCGAATGGTCTACATTCATAAAGTCAACCCCCCCTCCTCCTTTCAGGTCCCAACTAATAGCACCCTAGCCTTCCATATTCAGCTGCTTCAATATTTGATATCAAACCTGCTGACAGATGCTGAAACACACCCTGAACATTGTCTTTCCTGTCAGTATTCACTCTAAAGCACATGCTGATGAGTCAAACTCGCTGGTGGGGTCGCAGCTTTGCCCCTTGATGTTTGTTGAAACCCATCATCATTAGCGTCGCCCCAGCACCAGCGCTAAAACTGTCCGACCGTTGTTATTTTTTTTTTGTATTGTCTTATCTTAATGACTCAGTGGAGGAGTCAGCGGGAGAAGTTATGCTTTCGAATAAGCACCTGACATTGTGAAGGCGTCTATTTTTAACCCCAACCGTGTAGTATTATTGTAGCGAAAGTCCTTTAGTTCCCCAAAACTACACCCAGTACTTTTGTTGCCAACACCTGAATCTTTTAACTCCCTAAACCTCACCCAACATTGACGGAAAGCTCAAGAGAAGTGCAACATAATGATTGTAAAAATGAATAGTGAACAGTACAATAATGTATGTACCGCAAATTAAAAACGATGGTCCCGGAACAACGTCGATTCATTTGTTCTTGGAGCAACACCAACGCAGAGACATCAGACACGCCGATTGCCGATACCGATCAGCGCGTTTCTCCCACCTAATTGCGAGGAACGTTAAGTTAGTGTAAACACATATTATTACGCCTGCTTTCATTGGGATGTCCCACCGGCCGATGCAGAGATAAAATGTGCACATTCCACCGAGCGAAACAAGAAAAACTACTCAGCAGTGGTTCAAATCGACTCCTGATTAAAGCAGAGTCTCATTGGCCCCAATGAAGTCTTTTTGCTTTACCGCGCATTCCCAACTAGAATGAAGGACGGCACGTGGAGAGTAGGGAGGAAAGCAAGACAAACGGAAGGACTCCGTTGCCCGTACGGCAGCCGTGATACAGTCAGGTTAGCTGTTTGTGTGTGTGCGAGAGTGTACGAGAAGAAAAAGAAAGCGCTAATTGCTGACCGTAGTATGTCACCTACATCCTCCTCTCACTCACTGAGTCACTCACCGTCCATTGAATTGCATGCTCCACCTCTTATTGTTACCGTCCATATTTTGTGTTGGGTGATTCATATTGAAATGATGCGTGTGTGACTGTGTGTGTGTGTGAGTGAGTGAGAGAGAGCAGACTGAAGGTGTCTCTGATGAACTTGTTAACTATTGTCTCATCTCATCCATTTGAGTGTGTCGTTACTAAAAGTTGTATTCGTTCATTTTGGCTGTGTTATATTTCTTATTTCATTGTTGTGTTGATGTCATTTAGACGGATTGTCCATTTTTTTGTTTGTTTGTTTGTTCCTGTACCCGCCACAAAGACTGGCTGCAGCACATGAGGAAGCTAAAAGGTGAAATTTTGAGATTTTCTTGAACAACTCAGATTGATCGCCGACGATTCAAATCAGCTGATATTTACATATCTTTCGTACGTCTGAAATCGGTCACAGCAGAGATCGCACAAGGCCTCTGGATATTTATTTTTACAAACATGTAAGACATGTAAATATGGAAAATTGTCTGTGTTTTTCGCGTCACATTTTCGACAACCTGGCCCACCACCCAATCACCGTGACCTCGTCATGTTCGGTTGCCAGCTCTTCTCGGCTCACTTGTTTTTTTTGTTTTTTTTCTCTGTTTGTATTTTCTTTGCTCGACGTAACTCATTTCCATTTATTGTTGTCACCATTAAATTAATTTGTCATTTCATTTTCATTTTGTTGTGTTTCCTCCTTCTTCTGGTGCTCCTCATTTGTGTTGCTCATTAACATCATGTTCACCACATACTCACACACACACACACACACAAAAACCAAACACTTCCAGCAGACGCGGGATGAGTCATTGGAATTGTGCACGTTTATCTTCCTTTTTGTTAAACCTGCATCTGTATTCACAACACAACACAAACTCGCACTCTCAGAGGAACATCCATCTCCCCCTCGGTCCCACTTGCTTCTGTTCTGGATGGCCTGTTTATTTGTTGGGCGAGGAGGCAGCCCACCCATTTAAAAAAAAAAAAAAAAAAAAATCTTCCCTGAAGCATTTAATCACGTTCTTGAGATTTCCCGGGATTTGCTGTCCATAAGGATCGTGATTAGAGAACTTCCCTGTGTCCAACTGGCAGAGCTGAGACTCTGAATCCCCCCCCCCCGATGGTGTTGATCTCTTCAGACGAGAGTCAAGTAGATTATGTTTCCTCTCCGTCTAGACAGCAGAAATGAGAGCCAATACATATCATCTTGGAACTTGGGACGAAAAGTACAGCACACCCCCCCCCGTTCCCATCGTGTCTTATTAGATTTCTGCGCCGAAGCAAACCCCAATAAATCCTGCTTTTGCTGGATGATGCCTGACACTGAACGTGACAAGAAAACGCTGCTCAGAAGAGAGGTTTGGCTCTCTCAGCCTGCACGGACGGAACAAAAAACAGGCCCGAGGAGGTGTTTCATAATCAGATTCAGACGTGGCTAGCGTCACACGTGCGCTGGCATTTCTTGAAAGGCTTAATTCTACAGTTGAGGGCCTTCCTTTTTTTTCCACTGCGGTATAAAATCACCATTTTTCTGCTGGATGCTTCAGAGATGACGCTCCGCGTTTAAGGTCAATCACGGACATCCTGTTCAATTCACACTCGTGCGCCGATCAGTATTCGGCTGCTGAGTGTCGCCCTTGCGGCTTTTTTTGGAGGAGCAGCGGCCCGCAGCCATGATGCAAAAGGTTTGTCAGTGTTTTGTAGCGCCGTGAGTCATAGCCGGAGCCAAAAAAGAGTAGAGGATGTAGAGCTAGGAATAGTGTGTGTGCTGTGTGTTGTTGTGCCGGGGGGGAGAAAAAGCTGGACAGGCTAACAATAACAAGACAGCTTCTGCCAAATTTAATGATCAATATCAGACAGACCAGACTCCGTACGTCTCATTCTGTCTGTCTGTCACTCCATCTGTCTCGCAGTTGCATGGGAAAGACAGACGCAGTGTTCATAGAAGGGTTGAGCCCGGCCTCCCAGCCCGCAGACAGGAAATGGCCATATATAGGCCTGGATGTCTCATAAGCTTGCCTCTCTCCTCTCCTCTCTGCGAGCTGTTTCCACAGCAACAGTATTTTGTTTCCCTCGGTAGCAGGAGGAGAGAGATAGGAGTTCAAAACGAGAAAGCGGCGGGGGGGGCTGGATGGGAGATGAGGGCAAGAGCGTACGCGTCGGGGACGAGGAAAATAAAAGAGCGGAAGGAGGGATGTTGTGCGGATAGAGCACAGGAGGGTCATCAAGCTTTACAGGCATTAAGTGGGTTTTCTTGTTCCGGGATGAGTGCCCCGACCAAAACAACATTACATAAAACCAGAGCGCGGTCTGACTCACAGCTACATTCACCTGGCTGGCTTTTAGGTCACAGCGGCAGAGATGAGTAAAAAAAGAGCTGACAGCTACTCGGGCGCAGATACAGCGCCGTGCCGCTCTGTAAATAGTTTTCAGATCTAATGCGATGGGTTGGCTTTTTACCCTCTCTGCCAGGACAGAGAGCTCTCCGGGCCGCGTCCCAGTCTGAGGCCAGGGTGAAGGAACTGATAGCCGAGTTATGGAAGACTGTCGTCGCTAGGCGTGGTCATTGAATGATATCGGCATATCTTTAGGCCATACTGCAATACACAATATGAATTTTCTGCACAAAAGCCCTTCATAAATGCTAGCATGTGGCCACCTAATAAATATGACATTATATTTGACCAAAGGCCTCCACACTGATCTTGCCACAATATCATAGGGGTGACTGTAGTTGCTTTCATCAGTAATGTGGGTAAAGGCAGGTGTTAGAACAAGTAGAAGAGTCTGGTAGGTTCAGAAAATTACATCAGTTTTCCTGTAATGCAGCCTTTAAAGGTGCACTATGTAGTTTTGGTGGGAAAAATGTTAACCAGAACAAAAAAGATCATCAGTGAATTTTTTTTTGGCGGACCCTGCCACTTTTCTAGCTTCAGACAGGGGACCTTATTTTCCTCTGAGAACATAGGAAATTTGTACTGAGTGTTACCTCATTAATATTTTTAATAAACAGATGTTGACCTATGCTGTTGTTGAAGGTCACTTTATAAAATCAAAGGTGTCTTAAGTTTCATGTTAAGGAAGTTCATAGATTTGTTTTGAACCACAATATACAAGCAACTTTATGTTACTGAATTTTTAAGTTTGACCTTATCATTTTTGGTGAAACCATGGCTCGATGACTCACTATAAAATTAGATATTATACATCATAAAAAAACTGGAGGCCATCATTGAAGTCATAAGAAAAACCATTACCTGCTGCAAACTGTAGCTGTTGTTAGCTAGTTAGCTCAGTTAGCCATGCAGCAAGCAGTCCGGAGTGTTGATGTTTACACCACTGGACCAGGAGCTTTGGACCAAAACAGGCTGTGGCTAGCTGGTTAGCATGCTAACTTCAGTCGATGTCTCTGCAACACAACATATGGATATACTATTACTGTTAATTATTTCCCATTTAGTGAACAATTCAATATTTTCAACTGGGAATCTTACATATTGCATCTTTTAAATGGAGTAAATTTTTAACTTTAATAATGCGCTGCTAAGATTCCTCACATGCCCGTGCTTCCTGTGTTATCATCACAATAACAACGGATTTACAGCATCCATTTATCCAGCAACACGTGTGAGATCTCATCTCCTCCGTGGAGCCAGGACTGACTGATATTGTGAATATACTATGCGGTGTGAATTCGTCATGAGAGCCCGTCACAAATACTACACCTGCGCTGAGACGAGATGCGAAGGAAAAAAAAAATGTCTCATCAGCGAGACAACATTAGTCAGAGGTGGTCACCGGCAGGCTGCCGAGGCGCTGCTCTGCAAGATTAACATGGGGACTGCCTCATGCATCACACACGTAGTGCAGACCATTTACAGCTCAAACCGCACTTGTTAATAATTCACGTCGGCCAGCGTGCAATATTTTTCTTTTGAGAAATTGCGATAGGGTCCACCTGGAGGTGCTGGCTGCACCTTGGGGTCTTTGAATTTGATCTCTCTTAAGTTTAATTGAGTCACCAAATGTGACGTCCGACAGTCTAAAACCCAAAGACTCTTCATTTCCTATCGTAAATGACAAAAAAGTGACCAAATACTTATATTTAACAAGCAAATGTTTGACATTGTTTGCTTTAAAAGTGACTGAAACAAATGATCAACTATCAAATTAACTGTCAATTAATCTTCTTTTAACCGACTGAGTGATTAATCAGCTAGTCGCCGCAGCTCCAGCAGCTCGGAAAACCACAAAGAATCGACATCGCTGTGCCCTCAGGACTGACTGTGAGGCAGGGGAGGGAAGTGGGGTAGAGAAGGGGAAGACTGAGGAGAGGGGAGACAGACGGATAGATATTGAACACTTGAAAAATGTTCATCTTACAAATGGAGAGACTAACCCTCCTGACAGGTGCCCGCCGAGACAAATGAAGCGCAATCGAATTGTTCGGTTGTCGTAAAAAAAAAAAGAAAGACTCGGAGGGCGAGGAGAACGAGTGAAGATGGACGGGAGCGCAGGAAAAAAAAGACAGAAGCACGAGAGAGGCAGATTCTCATTTACAGTCCCGGCTAGATCCTCGCTCCCCGCCCTTGTTGCTTCCATGACAACCAGACAGAAGGTTAGGAGGTGGAGGGCGTAATGAGTTTTTGTCTTCAGATAGATGCAGACGCCGCATCTCAGCCGCTCTCTCTTTCGCCTTAATGACCTCCTACTCGCCGAGCCAGATTAAAGGCAGCATTCATCCGGCGTTATTAGTGTCGCCCCCAAAATCTGCGTTTTCCGCGCCGTGTTAAAGGTAGTACAGGGAGGCGCAATCAGACGGGAATTGCTCGACAGCTCTGTAAATGTAGAGAGCTTATTGGGATGCCAGTCGTCTTTCCCACAGTGGACGCACACCAGGTGCTCGGCTGAATAAGTAACCTGGTTTATATTCGGCTCAGTGGCTTAAGTAAATCTGCTCTGGCTCATTTTGCCAGCGCACAGACGTGCAAACACAAAGACAGACTTGAGGATGTTCTGAGGATGAAGACGAGCCTCGCAATGTTCTCTCTCGTCTATTCTTGGGCGCTTGTTTCAGCTGGGGGTTGTCACAGGAAGGGGGGACTGTTTGATCGAAACTATTCTGGGGTTATAATGCAAGATTTGAATAGTTGTCTTCTCCCTTGTTTCTTTTTCTTTTCTCATTGTCCTGCCCTCTCCCTCTCCGCAGGGGTCCCAGGGTTCTTCCGCCTCTCTGTCTTCCACTAAAGTCTCCAGCTCGGTGGAGGACGGGGATGGAGGTGTTACCGAAGGTGAGGAAAAAGTTGACGCCGTGAGGCCGTCCCGTCTGTCCCTCAGCGAGCGACGTGTTTTGCAAATATCGTGCATGTCTGAATCACGTTCATGACCTTTGGTGCCTCGCTCTCACCTCTCCTGTCCCTGTGTTCTGTTTCTGATTCGTACGTCCTTCCTTCCTCTGGTGTCTTTCTTCGCTTCTCTCATCTATTTAATGTATTATGTATCTGTAAATCCCTTCATTAATCCCATTGTTGGTCCTGTTTCTAATCAATTAAATGGATTATGATAAATTACAGTTGCTTGTAGAGGCTTGTTAGGTCCTCTGCACTTACCTACGTGTACACTGAAGTGAACAAGTGTAAACTGGTTTACTTTATCGCGCCGCTCGGCTGCTCTAAACCTCGTGCTCCCTTCCCCCCGCAGCTGAGGTCGTAGTCGACGAGGTTCCAGCTGTGCCGTCCTACATATCAGACCGCTACAAGGTGGGACGCATGCTGGGCGACGGGAACTTCGCGGTCGTCCGGGAATGTGTGGAACACTCCACGGGACGGGAGTACGCTCTGAAGATCATCAACAAGGGCAAATGCAGAGGCAAGGTAAACTACGAACGGGGAATGGCTCGGGCTGTAAGAGTATTCAAGTAGAAATGCTGTTGCTTGTTGTGTAGAAAAACAAGATACCTGTGTTGAAAACTGCTCAGGTATGTGGAAGAAAACCAAGAAAAACAACCTTTTCTTCAGGAAAAAGTTCACTCAAACATTAATAGCTTTTCAGCCTCATGCCGATGAAAGGTCAGGTGAAGTTTCATAACCCACAAAACCTACAGTTCGTTTAAATCCAAGTCGCTGAAAGTCCTAAAATCCCAAATTGATTTGAAGAAGATTTATTTACATCCTTCCAAAATCGTCACTGAAGCGGCCAAGCTACAGCGTTTTGCTGTGAAGCTCCAGAAATGTTTTGCAGACAACCAAACTTCACTTGACTTTCCATCGAGATGGGGCAGGGGTGAAGATATTGAGTAATTTCTGGGTGAACTTATCCTTTAATCTCTGTGCAACACATGATTTCAGTAATTACATTCAATTTTTGTGTTAGCTTAGTATATACCAGAATCACATATTTCTATTCTACTTTAATTCTCATTTCCAGGAGCACATGATCCAGAACGAGGTAGCCATCCTCCGCCGGGTCAAACATCCGAATATCGTCCTGCTCATAGAGGAGATGGACACTTACAACGAACTCTATCTGGTCATGGAGCTGGTCAAGGTGCGTTTGTATACTGTAATTACACGTTTATTTGAGCGTGTCATCTGCTCTGGTTGTGGACAAAGTGGGATATTTGGCCAAACTAAGATCATATATGTGCTCTTTACATACTGTGCTGGTGATCATTATCTCCACATTTGGAGCAGGGAGGCAAAAACAGTGACCGGGGAGGCAAACGATGAGTTCCAACCAGTCAAAGTACGGGACCGAGAGAATCTATCTGTGGCCCCAAGCGCTCGTGTGTTCACATTCTTTATCCCCCCCCCCCCCCCCCCCCCCCACCCCGCTCTCTGAGTCGGGAAATGTTTGTGCATAATTCAGGAGCCAGAAATGTGATCCATCTGTTCGCTCTGTGGTGTAGAGTACTACAGAATATAGATGAGAGGCAATTTGTGGGAGAAAAAAACGTGTGCACTTGTGAGTGCGTCCAAGGGGGGGTGGGGGGTTGAGTGGAGGCTGCAGATGAATGAGTTTGAGAAGATTCACTTTAAGGATGACGGGGACCGAGAGAGGGAGAGACGGATGGGTGCATCGGAGAGGGGATCGAAAGGGTGAGAGAGGGAGAGAGATGGTGCAAGTTATAGCCAAAAGTATGGCGTACACACATTTTTTGTTCCTGTCCTTTTGCCAGGTTGCTGTTTTTGGGTGAGGTCCCTTTCAGTTAATGGGAAAATGAGCAACATTTTTGTGTTTCGGTGTGACAAAGCGAGGTCCAAAAAGATGTATTTTTTTTCGAAGATAGCGGGGAAGAACTGAGCTGGCTTGTGAAAGAGCCTTAAATCCAGCCAGGTTTAAAAACTCTTGTGAAAAGCCTCCAAAGAAGAGCGGAGGATGTTCAACCCGATCGCCAGAATACATTTTGGCAGTGCGCGTTTTCTGCAAATCAAAACATGAAGCTGAAACTACTAACTTTAGGTTCAGTTTTCAGTTTTATGTAGCAACGATGCCGTGCTTATGGTCTCGTTAGGTTTAGGCACAAAAAACACTTGCTTTGGCTTAAAAAAAACATGAATTGTTGCCAAAGACGGGCTGGAAACGTCCCACTGTTTTTTCATCGAAAATATCCGGATCTGTTCGCCAAAAACATTGCCCGAAATACACTGACCTCTCCTCAAAAATGTCATATTCTGAAAAGTACGGATGCCTGATCCAAAATGTACGGTTGTTCCACCAAAAACTCAGGCTTGCCTAGTTTTAATGCCGACCCCTTCCCCTTCACCCACCAACATGAAGGTGGGCTCAAGCACATCTAGTGCGAACCCGACGTGTTTGTGGAAATCGAAAAAGGAATCGTTTTATTCCCGGCCACTGGACTGAACATGTCGTCGCGGCACGTTGAGATTAATGCTTTTGCAGAGATGTTCGACAAACACGTTTAAGTGTAACGTCCGCATATTTTCGGCCACATAGTGAGGATAGAGAGGTGCAGATTGCATTGGTTAGAGGCTGAGCTGTGGAAATCTGACGGCTCCCATGTTTAAATAACTGTTGCTGTGCAGGTCGGACCCTGACGCTGTATCTTAGAGAGAGAGAGAGAGAGAGAGATTCAGCCCTATTTTAAGCCTCTGTTCCACTTAGTCCACTCAGGGAGAGAGACACAGAGAGGATAAGAGAGAGAGAGAGAAGACGTGGGTGAGAGTCATATAGAGGGAAAAATATGAGAAACTGAGACAAACAGAGAGGTGAGTTAAAGGGGAAGGGGAGGTTAGAATGGAAGGGAAATATCAGGAAATCAAACTCTCCGGCCGTAGAAGTCTCAGCAGAAAAAAGATGAGCAACTGCGACACTTGGAAGCGAATCTGTCAGGTCCCATGTTGCGAAAACGCCAAGCGAAAAGCTCCCGTGACATTGTCCCCGATACTGACAACCGGCCTGTCCGTCCACTGTGATTTGTCCACAGGGGGGAGATCTGTTCGATGCCATCACCTCTGCAAACAGATACACGGAGAGAGACGCCAGCGGCATGCTCTACAATCTGGCCAACGCCATCAAATACCTCCACAGCCTCAACATAGTGCACAGAGACATCAAACCGGAAAACCTGCTGGTGAGTTCACACACACACAGGACTCTCGCACGTGGCGAGTGGTCATATAACTTTGCCGCAGTACATCCTCCCCTCCTTTCTCAATGAACGGTGAAGTAATATCACTCACACTGGAGATGAGATGACTCATCCCTGCTGCCCTCACACCTCCCGCACATTCCTTCTCCAGCCTCCCTCGTTTGTGCCTTCCCTCCCTCCTTCTCCCTTCTGTCGACCTCCTAGTCGTCTTCTCCTCCCCTTTTTTTCCCCTCAACAGCTGTCATTCATCCCCTCCTCTGCTCACCCGAGTCGCTCATTGCGAGTGATGTTCGAGCCAGACTTTCAAAAATGCTCCGCTTCGAAGCTAGTTGAGCGGGCCTCTGTAGCCACATTCATCCCTGCTGCTGACATAAGATGGGGTCGTAACTTATTTTCTTATGTCTCAACTTCTTGGCTGTAGAAAAGTTTCAACTGTATAAGAAGCGCTTAGGCTGAGTGAGCCGTACTAAGTGAAATGCTACACATCTGAGGGCTGGCTCTTTGTCGCTTAGCTTCACAAAGTTGTCCTTTCGGTAAAATACACTTAGCAGGTGGATGCTCAACGCTATGCCATGTTCCAAGAGGACTTAATGTAACTGTACAGCACCTTTTATTTACTTTTTAGCCACAGCAAGGTAGTTTAGGACATGCTATCTTAAGCCTGAGCTAGCCTTGTAAATACAAGTCCAATACTTACTCTCCTTTTAGCTCAATCTTTGGTCTCCACCACCCCCTGAGCTACATATCTTGCCTTTAACCTTCTCAATGAGTCAATGCGTGGTGTTATTTTCTTCTTCTTCTATCTGCCCAGGGATAACAGAAGCAAATTGGATGCAGGCTAACTCAAGCTGCATGCTAGCTAATTGTGTTTACCAACTCATTGCTATCTTTGTCTGTCGTGGGGTGCTGGACATAGAGTCTAGGTGGGTTGATTGAACTGTTTCCTAAAAAAAGTGCACTATGAGAGGGAGTGAAAACAAAGTGGAGGGGCACAAATCCCAAACAATGAGCCAAGAGATGCTGAAACGCTCCCTGGAGGTGAGGATGTCTGTGGGTTCAAAGCCACTGTGTGTAGGATCTGATCATTTCAAGACTTTGGTGCCCCCCAGTGGCACTTTAGGAGACAGCAATGCACACTGATGCGCCCTAATGCCCCGCAGAATTTGACTTGGAGACACTGAGGCGGAAGCAAATATTGTGAAAGATGCCACAATCACTTAAAGAATATAAAAATTGACTTGAACACTGGAGTGCCGTGAAAGCAGCTGCAGAAAGCGGAGTCGTTATGCCCCACAGTCGGGATCATACTCATCTCATTGCGGGCCATTTAAGATCCTCCTTTTAAGAGCATTCGTTCTATGTCCTCAGGTGTATGAGCATGCAGACGGAAGCAAAAGCCTGAAACTGGGAGACTTTGGTTTGGCGACTGTGGTGGACGGACCCCTCTACACTGTGTGCGGGACCCCGACATATGTAGCACCTGAAATCATCGCAGAAACAGGGTAAGAGCCTCCGAGCAGAATAGAGGATACAGGAGAAGAATCTATTGTGTTTCTTATTGCACTGTTTCGCATCGTAAAATCATAATATTCCTTTGTCTCGGCGCAGGTATGGCCTTAAGGTGGACATCTGGGCAGCTGGAGTCATCACCTACATCCTGCTGTGTGGTTTCCCACCCTTTAGAGGGTAAGAGAGCGGCTCCACCAAGCGAAATGTCACCTGTATTAACGTTTTCTTGAGATAATAAGAGTCGTGTTGAAGACTCGTAACAGTATTTCCTTTTTTTTATCGCAGGAGCAGTGACGATCAAGAAGTGCTTTTCGATCAGATACTAATGGGACAGCTAGAATTCCCTCTACCGTACTGGGACAACGTGTCGG
Source organism: Diplodus puntazzo (assembly GCA_963678695.2). Classification (NCBI taxonomy): domain Eukaryota; kingdom Metazoa; phylum Chordata; class Actinopteri; order Spariformes; family Sparidae; genus Diplodus; species Diplodus puntazzo. The sequence continues at coordinate 12,179,571 of OZ023167.1, read as the reverse complement.
AGACGGCCAAGGTGAACATCTATGTACAGTTTCCGTTTGTGTGAGTGTGAACGGATCCAGATGTTTGGAGAAAAAAAAACTAAACCGTTTCTTTCCCTTTTTTGCTGCCGAAGGAGCTGATTCGATCGATGCTGGAGGTGGAGGTGGATCAGAGATACACTGCCCTCCAGGTGCTGGAGCATCCATGGGTCACTGTGAGTATAGCGTTAATTCAGCCCTTACTATGACGATCAGACTTGACTAGACAATATGTTTAATTCTCGCACATGTGCAACTTTACATTTTTCTCCCCCTACGTTGGCCCTAATACACCAATCTACCCTCACCAATGATGAGTCACAATATTTTCCCATCAACACTGAATTTTGGTCCTCTCCTCCTTCCCCCTGATACAGGATGAAGGTCTATGTGAGAACGATCATCAGCTGTCAGTAGCGGGGAAGATAAAGAAGCACTTCAACACCAATCCGAAGGTCAGCGACACCACTGCAGGAGTGTCAGTCATTTCTGTAAGTCACTGCAGCTAGAAACTACAGTACCCATAGACCAACTGCTCTGATCGATTGTTGGCGTCATCTAAAGCTGTAGTTATCATTGGTTTACGCAGAGGTCTGCAGTTAGACTTTCTGAGTGAAGTGTGTCCTTCTGTTTTTTTCGGGTGAACTGGTGTTTGACTGTGCTGGTTTCTCTTTGTGTTCAGCTGGAGGACAGCTTTTCTATGCAGCGATCTGGGTCGTTGGATTTCTACCAGCACCCGGCCATGTACTGGATAAGGTACGCCAGGTTTCCATAGAGACACGACCGGGTGGACGGTCAAAAAAACAAAACAAAAAAACAGAGAGAAAATCATTACAAACCGAAATAGTGTCCCTGAAATGGATGTCCTCCTCCTCCCTACATGCAGAGCCCCGCTGACTGGCTGCTGCTGTGTTGCTTTGACAGCTTCATGTCGTCCCCGCTGTTTGTGCTTGGCTTTCCTGCTCCTTTCCTTTCATCCCTCGCTCGCTGCAAACGCATATCCTACACAGAATATGCATCGTTTGTCGTCTGTCCTTTGCTATGTTATGTCTCTATATATCAGGAACTATACTAAGTAATTGCAAGTTACCCCCGTGAATGTTTCCCCTAAATGTCCCAGCGTGAACGCACTAAAAAAACAATTTCGTACTTCTTCAGAGTAAACAAATTGATGTTGCTTGTGTCACTTTTTGTTTGAACCTTGTCTTTGTGAATGCTGCCTTTCAAAGAAACAACCCCGTCCCCTTGCTTTTTGCAGTCGTTTTCAGTGTTTTTTTTTTGATTGATGTCATGCTCCCCGCCTGGCTGCCTCCCACTAACACCGGGCCTATTGAGCTCCCACTGCCAACTCCTGTTGTGTGACTTTATCCGCACCTGATTTATGGAGGACCCAGAGTTGCATGCTTAGAAAGATTTATTGTTAAAAATTCACTGGGTGATATTTACAAGAATTGGACACTGACGAGAGAAAATCAGTAACAGACTTGAATAAATTGATAAATGATAAATTGAACTCTGCCTAACACAACTCAGCGTAACCTAACTAAGTGTAACATAACAAAGCGCAATGTGACTCATCAGTGACATAATGGAATGGACAGAATGGAAGCTACATGATTTAGCTTTACCTAACGTAAATCAACGCAATGAAACTTGATGTATCGTAAGACATCATAGTAGAGTGGAATATAATGTGTCTCGGCATAACATAATTGAACGTAACATAACTCTGCATAATGGAACGGAAGGAACTTAATGTAAGTTAACATAATGTATCTTAGCGTAACCTAACTCATGGTAACCTAACTCAACGTAACGTTTTGAGGAGCAGAACCCTTGAGTGTGCTAAACTGAGCAAGGGTGAATTATATAACTTATGGATTGAACTTTTTAAATAGAATATTTTACTTTTTTCTTTCTGTTTTTTTCAATTTACATCACGCTGCCATTAAAAAAAATGGGACAGTGAACGCAGAAACAAAAGAATGATAAATGCTTATTTAAAAAAATTGATGATTTAAGTACAATTCTGACTTTTGTTAATCCCTCTACTGAATGTCCAATTAAACACCATAGATGAATAACTTCATGAACACGTGCAAGGCGCTCCTGGTCCTCCATATGCAATCGCGCTCTCTGCTGCTGGATCTGAAAGTGGTCGAGGATCTAACCGTAACATCCCCGTCTCTCCCTGTTTCAGGCCACCTCTCTTGATAAGGAGGGGCAGGTTCTCAGACGAGGATGCCACCCGGATGTGAAGCCGCTGCTTTTGCAGATGATGCCAGCGACGGTGACAACAGTAACAACATCAACAACGAAAACAATACGGGTGGAGCCTCCCAGGTGCCTGCCCGTGGCCCCTCCCTCTCTGACCCCTGACGCTTGCTCTGACCCTTCCCCGAACCCCAGCCTCCCATCTGACTCTGATGACATCTCCATCAGCTCAGCCAGTAACACCTTCTCCCCCAGCTCGCCCTTCTAGAGGAGGGGGCGGAGGGGGAGGAGGAGGAGGAAGCAGCGAGGAGGGAAAGAAGATCCTCATCCAGCTCCTCCCTCTTTACGGAGGAGGAGGAAGAGGAGACATCAGCTTCCCCACAGCCTCTCATTCGGGGGGCCAGGGGTGAACTGTGGAGGGGGGAAAAAAAAAATCAGAGAGAACTTTTAGCTTTTCCTGAATCCATCTTTCCAAATCCCGGTGGAGAGATCGATCTAAGGGTGGATAGAGTTAAAAAAAAAAAAGAGGGTAAAAAGGTTGTGAAAGGACAATAAATGCAACAAGAGATCACAAGGAAAAGGGGGAAAAGACTTTTCATTTATTTCTTTTTTAACGTTCTGTCATCTGAGCACATGTTACGGAGCTCAAGGAGCGCCAACGGGGCGACAGCGCCGGTTACCCTTCAGTGATGATCTGGGCTCAACATGGAAAACTTCCGAGTGGTGGAGCAGCTCGTAAAGGCAATATGAGAATATGGACCAATGTTCATGTTTTATTGAACCTTATTTATTCATTCTTTATTCACTGCATTTTTTTATATATATGTATTTCCCTTTTTTCACAAAGGAGAACCCTGTGTTGACTTGTTGACTTGGAGCCGGAGAAGGAAAATAATGGAAATCGTGTAGAAGTAGAGCTCAGAAAATGTTGAAGTAGGATCCCGCAGAACGGCGTTATTGTGCGAGAGAGCTAAGGCGTTTTTACAAATGTGTTTTCAAACAGGGTTCATCGACAGAAGATAGATGACAAAGACGACAGCACTTGTGCTTACATTCTGCGCTCCTCGCAGTATTGGCGTTGCCTTCCTGTAATGTTGGATTGCAGTATTACAGTTTACATTTTACACGGACTGCTATCAAGACAACGATGGTGCATTCAACTCCACCTCGCAATTTTGTTAATCGCTTCATTCACGACACAAATTTCAAGCAGCGGCATTCGGGTGCTTTGTGTAGCAGACTCAACATTTTTGGACAAGTTCTCTCCTCGGTGCACACATTTTCCACGATCATTCCGCATCGATGTCATATTATTCTCGATCTTTTGTGGCGCTCGCGTACACATGGGAAGCCTTGTTTACATTTTTTCCTCTCCGACACTTAAAAAGACACATTTCATACACATATTCCAGCAGTAAAGAAAGGTATGATTGTCGCGGCCCAGGAGGTGGCATTTGTACACGGTTCACGGTCTATGAGGGCTGCCTATTTGCACAAAGTACTGCCGTCGAGGTGCAGTCGAACAGGTTTCCGAGAGAACGGACGGCACGGATGACGGAGAACCAGCAGCACTCTTGGAAAGACGGCGGAGGAGGATTTATTTCAGCTCTGTACAACCTCATTCATGGCTTCATTTGTTCAGATGAAAGCATGACAGACATACAGTAGCCTATTCTTATAATAAAGAAAAAAAACAGTTTCGTGATGAAGTATTGTTTATATGTTATGTAAATAACATAATTTTATTTATTTTGATAGTTCACAATACAGTATATTTCTTTACTAGTAGTAAGTCTATGAGAACTGTAAAAAAAAACACAAAAAAAACAAACATGCCGTGTACCACAAAAAAAAAAAAAAGAGATCATCATCAGGTCGGAGTGAAACAGAAGAAGACTATTTAAACCTGATGTCGTGCCACATGGATGGATCTACGCAGGCGAATCGAGAAGAAGGAAGTCTTTGCTTCCGGTCAGACACTGGGAATGATGTCACTTCCTTAAAAAGGGATTCCCAGTACCTGATGTACGATTAAAAAAGCGAGGAGAAGCCGGATGAGTGACAGAAATGCAGAGCGATTGTCATTTTTTTTAAAAAGCGGATGATCTCCCTGCAGTCGTCACACTTGTCTGTACCTTTCTGTATTTACTCCCGTCATCACTCATAGACAGTAATGTGCCGCAAAAAAAAGAAGAAAAAAAAATCGACCGGATCAGTGCGACTTCGTTGTGCTGTTGAAACCCACACTCTCCAGCACATGTGGTTTACCAAAGTGTCTCTCTCACAGCTGCGCCACAGTGTTACAATCCGTTGCAATACCGATACCTGTACCTCTGTTCAACAATGGTCTATCAATAATAAAAGTACAAATAAAAAAGAAAATGTTTCAAAAACACAAATTGTCCGTGACTTCTGTAGAGCTTTAATGGAATTCAATGGGTTAAATTAGTGATTAATGGATTTCCGCTTGAATAAATGGATCACTGGTTTAGATGCTTGATACAGTTTTCAAATTAAGTGCACATCATCCCACTGAGACTTTTTTGGGTGCTGTTGTGAACTGTTATCTGCCGGGGTGGCACTCCACTAGAGGGGCACTTGATGTTCTTATGAATTCCCACAGCAGTTGCGGCCAGAGGCGTGGGATCCAAAATTTATAAATTTGCCGTACAGGTGGTGTGGTGAACTAAAGTGAGCTTCACAGTTTGGCTGTGCAAATTGATTACAGCATCACCACAGTTACATAAGAAAACTATTAGATCTTAAGATAAACACTGAGAAAGTTAAGACTTAAGATGGACATGTTAAAAACAGATAGATAATTAAAATGTGCCTTCCCTCTGTGTCCTATATCCCCTTTTGAGGGAAAGTATGCAGGTTTAATGAAAAAAAGAATATAAAGAACTGAGTGTGTCACACCTTTCTGCCTGTTGCACAGCAAATAGCAGCTCCAGACAGCTGTCTCTGCAATCTCCCTATGATCTCCCCAGCCATGTTCCCAGACCCTTGACACTTTATTGCTATTCTTACCTACAGGAACACTATACCAAGTGGGGATGAACATTTTCTGGTGACACTTTGGTATCTGCAAAGTATTTCTGCCTCCACAAGAGCTGTCCATCTTTCTTTCAGCTCTCTCAGATGTTGCACTTTTGGAAAATCATACTGTCATTTTAGTGTCCTTTCAGCAGAGGCCGCTGTCAGTTTGATGAGCTGGAAGAACAAGCAGGCCATTTGACAACGGGCCTTAACCGCCAGTTCGTATTGACTATTGGTTAATAGTAGGAATAATTAAAACTCATCAATATCATGTATTACAATATAAGAAGGGATGCACAGTATAGATTTGTTCAGCATTGCAGCAGATTAACATCATTAGCCCAACAACAGCCTTCTTTTTCTTCTTCTTCTTCTTCGTCTCTGTTTTTATTGATGGATTGCAAAAATGTGTGGCTACGGCACTTGTCGATCAAAGCAAAATGGCTTCATATTATTAGCTCCATTTATCAACTATAATTTATACCAAATTTATACCGATATAACAGCTACAATTCCAAATATTGGACCGATTTTTTATTGTGCATCACTAATTGTAATATTATATAATATAATATAACATAATATAATATAATATAATATAATATATACAATACACTATTACAGTCTAAAGGAGCATTTGATATTTTGGCCACTAGGGGTCGTTCTAACACATGGAAACAAAGCGGCGAAGAAGAACATCTCCGTTATTGAAGTACAGTGAAAAGCACGACGGCTTAAGCTGACGTCCAGTTCACAGCTTCTTATTCGAATTTTCCAGTCCACCTTAAAAGTGGCAATCCGCCTGTAGATGGCGCCGTTCAGTCAAGTTCAAGCCGGTTCACGGACTGAAAGTAAAAAATATGGGGGCGATGACATAAGAATGAATAACGCAGAGAAACGGTCTATAATTGATTTACAATCCTACATTTTGTCCTTGGTCATAATAAATTGATTTCCAGTCTCAATTCTTCTCTGTGGTTCTACCTGCTCAGTGTCTTAATAAATGTCTCATGAAAACCAATACTTTAATATACTTTTATTTATGTTTTACTGTAGCATCTACCTCCTATTCACCTAAAAACATTTATTCTATTTGTGAAAATACAAAAAGAAAAAGAAAAAAAAGAAAAAAAATCAATTTCAATGCGTTTTTGAGACACCAGTTCCAGCTCAAAAACCTACTTACTTTACTGAATAACAAATAACAAAAAAATGCTAGACCTAAAATTATCCAAATGTAGGATTGTAAAACCAATTATAGGCCGTTTTATTGTGTTAATCATTCTTATTTCATATTCCCCATATTTATTACTTTCAGAGTCCATGAACCGGCTGGAACACGAGTGAACAGCGCCATCTACAAGCGGTGTGACACTTTTAAGGTGGACCTGGAAATTCCAAATAAGAAACTGTGAAACGGATGTAAACTTCAGCAGTCGTGCGAAAGGCGAGCAGTGTCAGGCTACACAGCAGACCCATGGAAGTATCACTGTAGCCGGCTGAAAAATCCTTAAATTTACATCCCACTTCTGGGTTTATTCATAGCAAACCGCATTCACGAAAAGAAAGTGACTGGGCGAATGTCATCAAGTAGCCGTGTTAGCTAACTGAGCTTGCTTACGTGAGCTGACTGCGAAGGGGATGCTAGCTAGCTAGCTAGCTAGCCTCACTAGCTTGTCCCTGCTACACCGCAACCATGAGCGAAGATGACAACTCGGCATCGGCGAGCAAAGACAAAGACTCGACCCTGCTGCTCACCAAAGACGGTCAAAGGTACTACGTGAGTAAGAGCGGGGTGGTTGACAGTAGGAACGTGACGACGCCGCACGAACCGGACCACAACGCCTCCTCGTACGACGCGGACGACCCGGACGAGGAGAGCGACGTCCTGGATACCTCGGATCCCAGAGACGGCGCCGCCAGCCCGGAAGAGCTCAACGACGAGGAGACGTCGGAGGGCGACAACGCTCCCAAACAGTGCACCTATGAGGGGTGCACGGAGACCTCGACGCAGGTGGCCAAGCAGAGGAAGCCCTGGATGTGCAAGAAGCACCGCAACAAGATGTACAAAGACAAGTACAAGAAGAAGAAGAGCGACCAGGCCATGTCCAGTGGCAAACTCGATGTAAGATTAAGCTTCATGGAGGCGTTCATAATCAGAGGCATTCATCTGATTCAGTCATGGTGTGTCCTCAGCCCTTTAACAGCCCCTGTCTACATGCAGATGACTGGGTAGAAAGGAATTTGGAGGGGTGTAACAAGGGGCTGAACTTACTGGCTAATGTGGCTCCCTGCCCCTTCTTTCTCCAGACTTCACTGAACCGCAAAACAAACACAACTCCCCCCCCAGTTAATTGCTTGTTTATGCCTTTTTCTCTGTGTGTGTGTGTGTGTTAATCAGGAAAACTCAGAGGAGAGGCCGGTGTCCGTGAACAAACAGCGTCTGGGTGCCATGGGGGACCGGCCGGCCAGACCCTCCCTGATAGAGCAGGTCCTGAACCAGAAAAGACTGGTAAGTCATGATGCAAACTTACATGTATTATTTGGTGGAGAAGTAGAAGAAAACACAGCATAGATCGTCCTCTTCTAAAGCAGAAGGAAGGTGTCATTATGTCACCGAATCACACTTTGGGGCCAAACCCGGTGACAGCTGTGTTGGGAGTCAGTGGGAGACGTTGGAGAAACATCTTTCAACCCAACACATCGACATCGTATGACTTCTGATGAAGTAACGCCTCCAGCAAATGAAAGGCTGCAGAGAACCACAGACAGATGAAGGTTAACCACTGATTTTTATTTTTTCTCACAACGCTCGGAAAGGCTGCTGTTCTCGCTATAATTGCAGTCTCATCGGTGGAAATCAGTCAGACCTGCCTCATTTGATCACAGTATTATCATTTTGAGGGGTGGAAATCAGTGGTTAACCTCCTCTCTGAAGTGTGTTCTTTCTTTTTCGTGTGTGTTAGTGTGTTTCTCAATTCAATCTCCTATTGTCTTCAACACGGCCGACACCACAGTCTGGTCCCAAAGGAAGATTCAGTGGCGTAATGACCCTTGCTTCTTTTTTAGGTTCCTTGAGCCGTGTCAGGAAAAATAGCCCCGGCTTCATAAAATACTGTGCCACCATTCTCCAAATCCACAATTCCATTTGGTCTATTGATTTAAGGTCCTCAGATTGTAACATCTGGATCTGTGAAGATATACATGCCATCACTTTTAAGCCCTGCCTGTCACTTAAATTTAGCAAATTCCACTTTAAAAAGATAGGGGTATTTCACAACAACAGCTTGGATATATCCTGGAGGCCTTTGGTATTTGATTCCAGAGTTCAACAAAAAATACCACCCTTCAGAGATTCAACAATAAACGAAGCTGGAAGAAATTCAGTTAGTGAGTTTGTTTTTCTGAAATCTGTCCAGAGTAAACCCTCTTCCCAAACAATTCAATAAAGGATCTCTGGAAGTGTTAACCATGCTGTTCAGTTCTGTTGGGTTGAATTACTTGCATGCATCTGCAAAGTAACTTCTATGTTGTGTCCTTCCACTCAGACTGGGAGGCATCAGTTTTTAAATTACAGAGAACTTGCAATTAAAAAAAAAGCAGAAAAAAGAACAGTAGGCTCTGTGCTATTTTAGTACTCTGAAATTTGAATGTGTGTGTGTCTGTCTTTCAGTCCCTGCTGAGGAGTCCAGAGGTGATCAGCTTCCTGCAGCAGCAGCAGCAGCTCCTGGCTGCACAGGGCCGCAGCCAATCACAGCAGCAGTTCCAGGGCTGCTGACGCCCGCTGGTGGATGTGTTTGTGATGAATAAGAGAATCCTGAAGAAAACACTGGTGCTTACTGCGTAAATGGATAGCAACCGTGCACTGTAAACATGAATTTCCCCAGCCAGCCAGACAGAGGGACAGACAGACAGCCAGCCAGCCATGCTGCGGAAAGAATAACCTGGTAATCAAGGGATGTTTTTGAAAGTGCGGTGAGGCTGGCGGACTAAAGAAGGCTGAACTGATCTAAATCCTTCAAATGTGTTAATTCCTGAAGGAGCAGACTGACTATGAGATCAAACCCTGCCTGGTGCTTTTTAGGAAATCTAATATCCTGAATAGAAGCCAACATTTTTTTCATGTTTAGCCTAGTGCCCCCGAGTGGATCTTTTGGGGCCGATATGGACCTTATCCAATAACCGATAATCTTCTCTTCATTTAAATGTTTTCTCTTCCTTAACATGTATTGATTCCACGTGACAGTTGTGTAATGCACGTCTGCAGCCTCTTCTCAGTCAAGTGGGGCCTCCAGAACTTGTTTTTAACACATTTTCTACCCCTGTATGAAAATAAATCCGAATGTAAGTTTGGTGGGATGAATATTGGTCATGCTAGCTGGTCGGTTTTGTGTCCGAAAGAAGAAATCATGTACTGTTTTGTTGTTGCTGTGTTTTTAAGTTGAACTGTGCGAATGCCTTGCTGTGAATATGAGAGTAAAATTATAACATTAACATTGAGAAATATCTCAGACCGTGTGTGTGTGTGTGTTAAATACTGAATTGAAAAATGTTGACACTTAAAGAAAAAAAACTTTAATTGTACAAGTAGAAAGCAACCAGTACACAAAGTCAAACATTACGTGGAAATACAGTACATACTACCATAATAACATTTACAACACAGTCTTTGAGTACCTATAAATATATCCAATTCTTTTTTCTTGTCTTGGAGTGCAGATTAATGTCCCAAATGAAAATGCAGAGCGCAGATAAATGCTTTATCTTGGATTATTGAACTGCACAAGCTGTAAATTATCCACATACAATTCAGTCATTCCTTATGTGACACAGCTGTATGCAGTTTGTTTGAGATGTCATGAGAGGGACCGTAGGACAGAAAACCCTGGACGCAGCAGAATATACAGAATCTACGACTACCTGTGTGAGCGCACTCACTCTGAAGTGCGTGTTCATGTTAGGACACCGAAGAAATAGGGTTGTGCGGGGAGCCCATCTGTGTGAGGACCTTGTCCAGCCACTGCAGGGGCCCGTGCAGATGTACCTCGATCCAGCAGGGGGTGCTGGTCACGTCTTGGCGGTGGTATTCGGCACCCCAGCCCTGAGGAGAGGAGACATAAATCTCAGCAGTTCACTTAACTATTCTAATTAATGGGTGCTGAACAAACAAGTACGATCCCAGTTTGTGCGAGATCTGAGTCAACGGCACGTCGATGTCAAAATAATAGCAGCTGTAACTAGACATCCAACGGATCTGACACTGCACGTCACGTTTGATTTGAAAAGACAGCTCAGTACCTTGACGAAGCTCATGCGGATGGTGCACATCTTGGTGAGCTCATAGACCACCTCGAAGCCGTGGTTGACGGACTGGGCGAGCAGCTGGGCGAACAGCTGGTTGTTGAAGATCTTGAGGCTGCAGCCGCTCGGGATCTTGCACACGGTGGTGGCGTGGAAGCCGTGCTGGAAGTTACAGTTGCGGCTCTGGACGAAGATGCTGCTGTCGCTCAGGCACTCGGCGTACACCTCGCCGCCCACGTAGTACAGGTGTAAACCTGAGAAAATCAATGATAAAGTCAAGATCAAGTGAACCATAGACCAAGTCACTCTCAGGGTGGGAAGCTAACACGCCCGGATAATGTTATACTGCTGTGTTTCCATGGTGATCAATAAGGAAGCAGTGACATGATAACAATTTATCAGATTCCCAACATATATATAAAATTTTTAGCTTCCCACCTGGAGATGTCATAGGAAAAAAGGCAGCCGTGTGACTATTAATATCCATTAATGACTAACAACTATATTTTGTAAGTGGGAGCAGGCCACACAGAACTTTTTTCAGTTGGAGGTGAAAATATAAAATCTGTTGTGGAAACTGCTGAGACAAGTGGCTACACATTACAATCATGCCTTAATTGATAGACAAATTTGACTTTCCTTTAAAATGGGAAAGAAAAAAAACCCGAAACAAAAATAACCAACGTTCATCCGATTGTTAAGAAAAACGTGTACTGTTTCATACATTTCAAAAATGTCAATGTTTACGTGCTTAGTACAGCCAGTACTGTACATTTAATGCCGAGTGGGACATCATAAAATTGCAACATGACCACCGCTGTGGTGCAAAAAGCTTGAAATGTCACAACATGTCAAAAGGGCATAAAAACAGCTCTTTGTAAGTCAAGAAGACAAATATCGCACATCACATATCATCAAAAATATACATGTACAGTCGGCTCATTGTATATGCGAACAAAGGTCGTGTTCTTCTCATTCATCTGCCAGAGGGAAATATTTACGCTTGTTCATTAAGAATGAGTGGTGTCTGTGAACTGGGGACAGAGTGCCCTCAACCAAACCCTCGAACGCATCCTCACTGTGCACGGCTAACTGTCACCCAGCAGCACTTGATGTCGGTCCAACAAAGGCAGTCTGTCTAGTGTCCTCGTACCATGAGAAAGAATATTTGGCCCGTCAGGTCTCACGCTCTACTCGTCTCGAAGTGATTACTTTCTTCCAAGGCCTTATGAGGTCTTGCTCCTAATTATCTCTGATTCACCGACCTGCTATGTGCCCCATCGACCACTAAGATCCACAGATGGAGCCCTGCTGTTTCCTCCCTGATTGGCCTTTTTGCGATACACAGATGTCTTTATTCTGATTTATTTGATTTTGTTCATTTTATCGTCTTTGCTTCCTCCGTGCTCGTGTCCTTCGGCCATTCTCATTTTATCGATCAGTCTGACTTGCCTTGCTTTATGTCCTTCCGTAAAGCACTTTGTGACATTAATAAGATGAGTGATATATAAATAAGGTTTATTATTATTATTATTATTATCATTACATTGACATATGCACATGCACACGTTGGGCATCCCCCTCCTAACCCTGCCTACCTTTGCCTATGTGCCTGCGTGTGTGCTCGATGGTGGAGTTGCGGTTAACGTTGGACAGCAGGCCGAGGCAGAAGCGGTTCTTGTTGTTGGATGGGTCCGTGAAGCCGTCCACCAGGACGCTGCGGGACGACGCGTGGAAAGTCTCCCCGACCCGGTTGTTGAGCTCGTAGTAAGCCACCGAACACCAGTACTCCGGTTCCTCGTAACACACGGGCCGTAAATCTAAATGACAGACACGTGAGTCAAGTTATTTTGAGCAGCACTCAAGCAAGTCCCGAGTCATTTTCACTCGGGGCGAGTCGCAGGTTGTGTTAGACTTCATGAGGACAAAGGACAAGGTATTAGTACATCACACATGTGACACAAGTCATTTGGTCCGAGCCTCGAGTAAGTCCCAAGGTGTTTTTTCTTGGTTAAGTCAAGTCGTGTCGTTAGCGAAGGCAAGTCACTTCGATCTTTTTCGATCTTCGGAGCAGTTTTCGATCTTTATAAAGATAAAACACAAGACATCAGTGTCTGTCTAATAATGATATTATTTGTCAATTTATGTAAACCAGTTAAAAATGTACGACACAGCATTTTATTGGCATCATAACTGATAATCAGTGAAATAGATGTTATCAAACAAAAAAACAAACAGAAAATGTAAACACCAAGTATCTTGAATGATAAACTAAACTAAATAACATGAAATAATGACTTAAATTGAACTGCGTTAATTGAGCTCCCGTTTGTGGCTATTCAACAAAGTCAACCCATACTGAAGTGTAAGTGTATTAAGATCAATTTGTATGGAATGTTTTTCTATATTTTTAAAAAAATCACAACTGACTTCTCAGAACAGTATAATGCAGTTTTTTGGGGACGTATTCAATAGGAAAGTTTTTTTTTTTCACATCTGTGATTGTCAGTTAATACAATTTAAATTGGAAAAACTAAAACTAAAAAACTAAAAAAATAAACCGAAAACATAAACTGAACATAGACAAGTCATTTGTGTCTTCATGTCTCCAGTCCAGGTCGAGTTTTAAGCCATTTATTTTCTTTCTAAGTTGAACGTGACTTGAGATGACTCTCGAGCAATCAAATCAAATATTCTATCCTACTGTATATTTCATTTGAGTTATTTTGATACTTAAGTATTAAGGAAAAGATACCTTTGTACAAACAGTATAATACGCACTCATATTCAAGTCTACTTAAATAAAATAAATAAACATTAAACATTAAACATTAAACATTTGTTCAACTTACCTCTGTGCGGAGCTGAGAGTGTGAGTTTGAGGGTTTCTGTGGAGTTGCTGGGCTTCACGTCCTCTGGAGGGCTGCTCTCCATCATGCTGTATGGAGGTGGGGGAGTCTCCGCTGGATAAAGCGGATGAAAGGGGGAAAACTTCTTAAATTTTGTGACTCTGACACTTAAATACGTGAAACAACTGCACATGTGATGGTGTCGACTGGGCCAAATCCGATCCCTACCTGTGATGTGATACGGACTGCCGGGCTCCGTGGAGCTGTTGGGGGAGTTGGGGTAACTCTGTGAGGTGGGAGACTGGGCGAGGGAGGAGGAAGGGGAGGAGGAGAAGGTGGAGCAGGGCAGCGGAGGGAAGGAGTCCGGGTAGGTGGCGTTCTGGGGCATCAGAGGCTCGTTGTGCAGGGAGGCGTTCCGGAACTTTGCCAGCAGGCTGTGTTGAGGGTTGAACTCGCTGTGACGCGGGACCAGCACCGGCGGCAGCACTGAGCGGAGAGAAAGGACGGAAGATGCTGTCGTAAAAAGATCAAATTACTGCTTTTGGCTCAGGAACACTGTATTCGATCACTGTCAGAGAGCCCCACAAAAGCCTCACTGTTATGACATTAGAATTCTACAATGACATTATTTTCTACAGCACATTTAGAAGATGTGGTGTACCTGGAGTCTCTACGCGCCTGTAGTGGTACGGGTTGACGCAGATGTCCTTCTGCTTGGAGCCGAAGGGGAACTCGCAGCACTCCAGGGCCTTCAGCTCGTGGTGGGACTGCAGGTCAGGCCAGCGCCACACCCTGCAGTAGATGACGTGGGGCAGACCCTTCCTGTGGGACACCTGCAGCCTCCCGTCCAGAGACCGTGGAATCGTCACGCACTTGCCTGAAGGATTCGAATAAAGCAGCAGGAACGGCGTTACTTCTGTCGTCTGAAGCCATAATCGGGATCATAGAGATTCGTCATCGTGGCGATTAGACAGAAATCAGCACTTGTCTTCGCATGAAAAGTATCTCTAATACAATTACGGCCTCCCTCTCCTGCACTTTTAAAAATAGAAGTCTGCAGGACATGAGAACATACAGTGGCCGTCAAGTGCAAATCATAAAAAACAAAATAAAAAGTAGGAAATCATGACAGCAACAATAACCACTAGCGTGTCCGTCCAATCAGCAACTGTTCTTGTCGATAGACAGCAGCTACCTCCTCTGGTCTGGCGTTAATGTCGATGTGTTTTCTGCTTCATGGTTGTGGTTTCTGTCTTGCTGTCGTGTTTTCTCTTTTGTTGATTTGATTTCTAAATTGTCGTTGTGTTTTTCTATCCGTTTTTGTGATTTCAGTTCAAGGCCACCGTAAGAAAACCGTCTAAAGCCTCTTGAGCGCAACTACAAAGTACTGTATCTGAGTGTGAATATAAAAAACAAATGCTGAGAAGCAGTTTAAGTTATGCTTATATATATATATATATATATATATATATATATATATATATATATATATATATCTGTGTGTATATATACATATATATATATACACATATATGTCTGTGCAAGAACACACTGACAAATCGCATCTGTTGCATCAAACTTGTGACCTCACAGGCAGTGATGGAATGTAACTAAGTAACTAAGTACAACTTTTAAGTGCTTGTTATTTACTTAATTATTTCCATCTTCTAATATTGAAATACTCTTTTACTTCATAGTTAAATTCTACTACATTTCAGAGGCAAATATTGTATCTTTCTACATCGCTACGTTTGGCTCACATGGTCACTTTATTTTTTAGGATTTATTTCTGTATGTCGTATCGTGCCAATGTAAAGCATTTTACTAACCAACTTCCTTATTTTTTTTTTGTTTACTACAACTTGACTTCACTGTTCTTTAGTAGACAGTACTGTCCACCAATGTTAAAGTATGTTTAATTTAGTTTTATTTGTACGTTTGATACTTGATAAGTACATTTAATAACCCTAACCCTATTTAATTTATACCGAAGTGTTTTTGTAACATTTTATCTTTGCCTTTACAGGTATAAATCATCCTCTTTACCACGAGAGTTGACCTCCGACCCCCATAATAAAGCAGTACGTTGGTCCCCTCATCTTATATTGTGTTATGAGTCAACCAAAGACTGATCCCCCCCTCCTCAATTGTGGGCCCATGGTAACGGTGTCAAGTTTTCATAAGTAACAAGCGAATAAGCGTACATCAGACACAATTTAGTCAGAAACATTTCATCATTGTGTGTTGCAGAAGCAGTGTTTGCCTTTTTTCAAATCTGCTATCAGCACAACAGTTGATATATGCACATTTTCCCCTCAAATGTCGATACGAAACACTTAGAAATATGTAATGAATGAAGGATATTTTACATAATTGAATAACTGTAAATCACCAAAGCACTGTTTTTTTGCATTATGATCTTCTAAAACCAAAACAGTTTTCAGATCAGCTAATATCAACATAAACACTACTACTGATATATCTGTAATAGGCCAATATTGTTGACCGCTAATATTGGTAGCCCCCCTGGATGAGTTTGGACCCCTAGACTACACAACCACTGAGTGTTTGACACCGTTATACTCACTGGGCTGCCCGGGACAGCTGAGGGCTCTCTCCAGCTCCTCCATCGCCCCTTTCTTCTTCTTCAGTTTCTTCACCAGAGAGTCCACGGCCTTTTCCGCCCACTTCTCCTCCTCATCCCCTTGTTTCCAGCCGAGCAGGCGCTTCACCGCCGGGCTGGTGAAGGAGAACAGGGACGTAATGGAGGCAGAGGAGTTCATTATGAGATGGGTAAATGGGCGGCGAGATGAGCTGATGGGCGCTATAAAAAGAGGGATTCAGTGCTCCCCCGAGGACAGCAAATCACAAGAAAAGCCAGGACAGAGGTAAGGATAAAAAGAGGTAGTGTGATGAGTCTGTGTAAACACTCTTTTTTTTTGTGTGTGTGTGTTCCGCTGTGGCTTCCGAGCAGCGCTGGCGAAGGAGTTGAGCTCCCGCCAGAGCAGCGCAAACACCTAAATCCTGTCTCTGTGCTGGCACAGAAGGGATCCGGCAGCCTCCTGCAGGGAAGGTTATTCCTCACTCAGTCAGAGATCCAGGTCAAGTTTCAATCATCTGGCAAGAGAAGTGAGAGACAGTATTAGGTGCTAATTTAACTGAAACAGATGCATGGCGGGGAGGAAAAAGTTCAGAAAGAGCTCAGGGTTTAATGGTGAGTGGAATTCAACCACAGTCACTACGGTGCCGTGGTGATAAGCTGGTGTGGAGTGAAAAAAATAAAATAAAACACAAATCCACTCCCACATTAAGCAATCTGGGCATTAGAGGTGGAATTCCATGATAATGAGGCGGTATCAGCAGGAGGACACTGATACAGAGACCCAAACTGATCTCTCCCCACAAGCCTCGAACAAGGTTATTATTCTACTGCGGGGAGAAAATGAAGCGTGTACCAAGAGTGTTTTTCAGAAAAAGAGCCGAGGCAAAGATGGCCAAAGCTCATTTCTAGATTCACCAACAATGAGGAATGTCCTTTCTGGCCTCTGATTCTATGATCGTGCCACTGACGCCCAGGAGCCATACTGTCTGGCCAGAACACATCACAGGACAGGAGGGGAGGGAGGGAGGGAGGCAGACAGACAGAGGCAGAAAGAAAGAAAGAAAGAAAGAGAGAGTGAGGCAGCTCTCCCTTTTTTTGTGTTTGTCTCTTTCTGTCCATCTAGAAACTATTTCGAGTATTTCCACTATATTTTTAGGCAGCGTGCCTGCTCCAAATCACACATCATGGAGTCCAGCAGCCTCTGTCTGACAGTTCCTCTGATATTCATACAGTGCGGTATGATCTGTCACTCAAATTAAAGTTTATTATGGTGATCTATTGTTTTTTATCTCAGCAGCAGAAGCAAGAGTATCAAGTCTGACCCATGTGGTAGACAAGATGTGTCCAAGATCTCATCACTCTGAACAGAACTCCATAAGAGTTTCTTGTTAAATTAAAAAATAAATAAATAAAAAACATAAAATAAAAATACACGCAGGTTACAAGCAGCAGGGTGAATCAGCGTAACCACACCGTGTCCCATGCCGACAGTGGTTTTCCAGACAGCTGAGGGTTTACAATGACAGCAGAAAAAGCGCAACAAGCTCGATGCGGCATCAGTCTGCTGCTTTTATGGAGCCCGCATGGCGTCACTCAGTCTGCATGCTCAGATAGGCTAATTACCTAATGCTTTATCACCAGGACACCCCTTCCCAAAAAAGTAAACACGCCAGCTTCCCTTATACTACCAAACGCAGAACGAGGGGCCACGGTGTCGCTACGGGATCCTGGATCTGCTCTAACAGCTCACCTTTTAAAAAAGGTGCGACGTGACATCAGAGGCGTCAAAAACATCATTATCATAGTTTGACAGGATGTCAGTGCGATGTTAGAAGTTCAGCCAGTCAGTGAAGTGCACGCAGTAAAAAAAAAAAAAAAAAGAACTGCAGGGAGTGGGGTTGTTGAATATTCTTACATTTATGCTCAGGGAACATATTGATTACTGATCAATACTCAGCTTTAACATTAAATGAGTCGAAACCCCAGTCGTGTCGACATAATGATAATAAAACAGTGATTAATCCACAGGAAGTGGCCAGTGAACACATCATTACCAGTTTTTTTCAACAGTTATCTTAAATATTTAAATCCACAATAACATAAGACATAAACAACGCCAATGTCACTTTCCGTAAAAAAACACTACCTGTTTGTGTTCTCACCTCTGTTGTGACGACAAGTGCGCCGCAAACCCGTCCTGTGCGCGTGGAGGCTTCCCCTGTCTGTAAAAGTTGAGGCTAGCACACACCGAGGCAGCGAAGGTGTGTTTGTGTGTCAGTGTGTGTGTGTGTGGATTGTGTCTGAGCGTGTGTCTGAGCGTGTGTTGACATCGAAGCGCCAAGTCAGCCTCGGTAGGAACGAGCATCCCGTTGCACGTTTCAAAATAAAAGCGTCGTTGACAATGCACGCCTTGCGAAATTAAGGTCTTGTCATGAGTTGTTGCCATGTATAAAAAGTTTGGTATGATAGCAAACATTGAGCAAATATAGAGGGCAAAAAAGAAAACTAGACAGGTTTGTGGACTTTTGTGGACCAATTTATTTAATGTTTTAGTTGATGGACAAGTTTAGCTTCATGAATAGGTGCAAGATTAAAAAAAAAAAAGAGAAAAAAAAACTTTTAGAATAACTTATAGAAAAAAAAATCCTGCTTTGTAAAATACTACAGTAATTATGGCCATCAAGAATAATTTATAAATAACACAAAAAAAATAACAATTTTAACAATATACTTAACATACCAGTAGCCTACTTATTATAATTCATATGTTACACTACTGTAAATGAGTTGGGGATATTGTGATATGGGCGCATATATGAACGTGCATGGATGTCAAATGAAAGTCAAATGAAAGTTGTCATGGGGGACCAAAAATATTCACAAATGACAGAATAAAAATACAGATGTCACAGAACAAACAACCAACTGAAAAACTAAAATATTCCAATACTCATTTTGAGTAGTCTGTATTCTTGTATTATGATTATCAGCAGATACTACACACTAGTGTATATATATGCAGAAACATTTGTAAAGAAGACATAAATGTAATTAATACATTTTAGCTGCAACATATCTACAACGTAACATTTTATAAATAAATTATTGTCAAATGTATTCATTTTGTTGCATCCAATAACAATTTATTTATTGAGTCATTTATATATTTCTTTTTCAAACGTTGAGGTCCGTTTCAAACGTATTAAATCCCTGCTTTTATTGTGAAGGAGCGGCCGCCGTGTGTTCCGGCTGTGTCTCGGCAGTGAGCGGCCATCTTGACGCAGGTCTGCAGCGCCCGGAGCCTCCGCTCCTCCAGCAGCCCCAGCCGACTGAGCGCCACACAGCCTCGGCGGCGTCAGCCTGGCTGGAACCGCAGCGCCTGCCTGTAAGATCCCTCCGCCTTCCCCCCGCCTGGAACTTTTCCCAGGATTTTCAGATTCAGGCCCCGCAGCAGCAGCAGCAGCAGCAGCATGCGAGAACGCGCGTGGGCGTGCGTGCGTCCCACCTGAGCCGCTGATGCCCGGTCTCCCTCCGTCCTCGCGCGATAGCAGTGGCAGGGCTCGCCCTAACTAATGGAGGGCAGGGAGACAAACAGTCCCGAAAAGGACAACAGGTGTGACTGACATGACAACCCTACAGGACAGCTGTCCTCACACTGGCTTCTCTTCATATATTTTTAATCAAATTGACCTGAAATTGTATAAAATGATTGGCAAGTGCGGTGATGATGGCGGCGACATTTAATGAGTTGTCCTTTGTCTCCACAGCTTTATTTGTTTGCCAATGGCGTGTTGAGGAACTCGGTTTACATTTCTCATAAATCAATAATTGTTTATTTTTTTATACACGCGTGTAAAGTTATACAGCAGTTCCAAGCGGGATGTAGTCAAACCTGCCATTAAATAACTCTTCGGCTATTATAACTTCATCGTGAACGCGCGCGCACACACGCGCACGCACATCGCACCTGTAGCCTAAACAAATGTGCCAGTAAAAATAGATGTGAAACGGCGGAGGACTGCTGCCACGAACTCAAGCAAATCGTTTTCTTCAATCACGTTTTGTGGCTTCTTCCCTCCGTGGATCGAAGCGCATTCATTATCTATTGTTGGGGTGGTGGTGATCTTTTTCATTGCGGATGGACACGATCCTTCATTGGGAGTGCCGTGCCTGGTCCAGTTAATGACGCAAGCCCGGCTGGCGACAGTGAGTCTACAAGTTTGACATTTTCAGTTTACAGCAACTGCTGCGGAACGTAACAATACTCCAGACACCGAAGTGAAACCACCGGGGAGGAGGAGGGGGGATTCATGCCGAAAACATCATGGACCCCCCCCCCCCCCACCCTGAACATCCACCAGGTGTATCATCACAACGCACCACTAATAGGTGTTTGCTCTATTAAAGACCACTGATTTCCAAACCCTGGTCTGGGAACCCCTAGGGAAGCCACGAGGAGGGTTTGTTGAGCACAAGAGAACATTCAAATTATGACTGATATTAATCAACTATTCACCTGTAAAGAAATAAGCGAATAAATAAATAAACACAGGGAGTTGTGTGTAGCAATAAATAAAAGGGCTCCCCTCGTGTAAATCTATTGCTTTGTCACCTTGTCACCGAAGTCCCTGAAACCTGAGAGGAGCAGCCACGTTATGATTCGCTGGCTCTCTGTCTTGTCTGGCAGCAGACAGACAGGCAGGCAGACAGGCAGGCAGGCAGGGCACTGCACAAACAGGATGCGCTCCCCGGGGCTCCGGGAGGCCTCAGAGACATCCGCATCAGCACGAACCCCCCCCCCCCCCCCCCCCCCCCCAGACCTCAGGCTTGCATAACAAAACAGCACCACCAAGAACTTCGTTTGTGTAGACCGCAAACATACTCATTCCAAGAAGATGTCCACATGAGGTTGCAAAGGGACGACTCCGGGGATGACTAACGTAATGGGGGGGTGTTACCGCTCACTTTCATGTCAGGGAAAGGGCGATCTCATGATAATGTAGCCCGCGATGTCATACACCCCAACCACCCTCCATTTGCGGGTCTTTGTTGTTAAATCTTCCTGTATGCTGCAGATTTCTAATAAGAATATTTGATATCCAGTCTAGTTTTCTCTGACAGAGACCCTGGTCCCCAATTCGGAGCTAAGATGATTCATCCTGTGTGTTAAGGAGTTGGCAGCAAAATACAAAGAACTTCGAGGAAGATGACACTGAGCAGGGTGAGGCTTTGTGTGAAGACACAGGAAGGCCGACTGACAGAAGATCATAAGTTTCAGATGCTATAAAAATGCACGAGAAATCGTTGACTCAGTCCGGCTTTCTTTTTTAAAACAAGTAACATTGCAAGAAACTGTTAAATTAAACATTTGGTTTCTCTCTCTCTCTCTAACTGGTTCAGAACTCTCCAGTGACTATACAGGAAATCATTCCAGTTTCATCTCGTCTCTACATGCTTCCTGTCACGTTATGATTGATTCTGAAATGTGCATAAAAAGCAATAAACTGAATATTTATGCTCCACTCTCTCTCTCTCTCAGTCCGTTGGTAGGAGATTCAGGTCTTTATACAGCCATTTCTGGCTGTTCCCAAACATAGGTGGAACACTCGGATCTCAAACAGCCTCAGGGAAGCCAAATGAATGCACACTTTAAAAAAAAAACAACAACTTGTTTTCTCAAGCCTTTCCTCGATTTTCTAAGTTTATATTTTGTGGTTTGTGCATTTGACCTCATTGTTACATAACGTTTTTCTACGTCTTTATGAATTTCTTCCTCCTGTTAAGCATTTTGTACCTTCTGCTTTCACAAGTGCTATTTAAAGCTTGTGTTGGACTAATCTGATGCATTTTTTCATTGATCGGTTGACTGTTTGTTCGATAAAACATCAGGAAACAGTGAAAAACGGCCATTACAATAACATGAGGCTGAAGGTGGCAACATCAAATGTCTTGTTTTGTCTGACCAAAAGCATTTATTTTTACAAAAAAGGTTCTGAGATGTTGAATCAACAAGACTGTTGGACGAACCATCTTAAACATAAGTACACTTATAGATTGAAGATACCTTTTTGTAGAAAATAAAAAAAATGACAAGACCTGTTATACATTTTGTTGAGTAGTGTGCTTACATTATCCTGAATGTTTATATTTAAAAAACAACTTTGTTTTTCTTGATTTTCTAAGTTCATATTTTTGCGATGTGTGCCCTTCACCTCATTGTATTAATGTTTTCTCTATATTTATTTGTTCTCTTTTGCTCTTCTTGCAACGTCTGCTCTGAAAACCGATATTTAAATTTGTTGTTGAGTTGGTAACAGCAGGGCTGCAACTAAGGATTATTTTCACCGTCTAATCTGATCATAATTTTCTCGATTAATCGATTGACTGCTTGGTCTACAAAACATCAGAAACCAGGAAACTCACGGGAACTATGGGTTTCATTCGATCAGATGATTTGTTAGATGGAGAGGGAGACAGTCTGAGAACTTGACTAAACACAACAGGGATAAAACTTGAATACATTACCTTATCCATGAACATTTCCCGTCAGATAAACTTTTATCAGCAGTGATGGAAAATCAAAAATAAGGACGTCAACTCCCACGATCCAGCTCTACTCCTCCACATCAAACTACCCTGTTGTTTTCATTGTTTTGGAGCTTACATTAGTCTGTCATTAAAAATGGTAAAATCATAAATCATTTGCATTTTTAAAATTTTTTTTATTTTGGTTCCAGTCACCCAGCCAATCGACCCATGGCCGTTTTCCCCTCAAAAATACAATCCCTTCATTTTGGAAATCTCACATACCAACATTCACTCTTCCGGTCAGAATCGTGACACAGATTCCGAGATCCTCCTCATTTCACTACTACGTCTTTCTCGCTTACAGCTGATTGGCTCAAAATAAACATGAAGTAAGTCAGTACACGGATCATTCATACAGACGTTCTGTAAGCCAAGGCAACAGAAGTGTGCGTGTAACGTTGGCCATCGCAAGCCGAAATCTGAATTCTAAAAAATAAAAAAAGAAGAAGCCAGGACCGTGGAGAACTGTCAACTGTGCCATCACTTCACATCCAGCCACGTCTGGAGAGGAGAAGGATGTGATATACTGAACTCTGTTGTTGATTACAGTGAGCGATGGACACGGCTGTTTAATCCCACCTCATCCAGAGGTTTGACCGCCCTATCATAGGCCGTCTCTATGATGCCAGGGCTCGTCCGATTGGCTAGTCAGTCTTATTCGATGACTGCAAGCTCCAGGCTCCTGTGAAGTAACGCATGCGAATGAAAACCAGGTCTCGTCCCATCTGCAGCCAGCTCCAGAACGGGACCAGCTTGGACCCTGGCAGAACAAAGAAAAAGAATAAAATTGGAAAAGAGAAAACCCTATAAAGATGAACACCTAGAAATGCCTACAGTCTGCAATTATTAACCAAATTTAACAGTGAAAGAAAGTAAATAACTTGAAAAATACATGAAAACAGCTAATCACAGACTTGTTACCACATCCAACAAAGATATTTATAGAACAACAGATAAGTGTCACAGTGGGGAGGACACATGTCCACATATTCCATGAAAACCGCACCTTCTATTTCAGTCCAGTTGACCGCCACCTCCGCTATGGGGATTTTAAAACACTGGGCGATATACAGGAGCTCCACATCAAATGCCCTGTGGGAGGAAACACAAGAGTGCACAACACACATTCAACAGGTGCGTTCAAATTCAGGTTCTTATTGCTGTTTAAAAACACACAGCGGTCTAATCACAGTCACAGCGGAGCTGGCTTTGGTACCTAAATGCGTCAATGCCATTTCAAACTGTCAAAGTTTTGTATGTAATGTCTGGTCAGATTTGTAGCATTAAGTGCTGTTGTTCTGATTAGATGGTTCCTCCCCTAAATTAATCATTTCCAGATGTTTTTTGTCCAATTGCTGATTCAAGACAATAGGGATGTTAATATGTGTCTGTAGTCACCATCTGTTGTCTCCACCCACAACAATCTGATTGGTTACACGCAACACGTAATGGCCTGTCAGCACTTAATAGTCTAAATCAGGAGAGTAACTAGTAACTAAAGTTGTAATGGAGTAAGAAGTACAATATAGGGCTCCAAATATAGAATGACAGTATGAAGTACCTCAAAAATGGAACTAAGTACAGCACTTGCTACATTTCATCACTTTATATCATTCTATATTTTGACACTAAGATTCTAATTTTTACTGAAAATTTATATCAGTTCCAAATACTGATTATCTGTGTTTGTTTCCTTGGTTCAGCCTTGAAAAAAAACCCACATCTGTCAATCCCTACTTATGGCATATTTGATTAATTATTACATCTATTTATTTAAATTGCAAGTTAGCGTCTTTTGTGTCATAAAAAAAACGCGTATACTTTCGCTATGTAAGGTTTTTAAAAAGTCCCAGTTTCAGTACTGCAACTTGTGTATAATTTGAAACAATAGAGCCCCCCTTTTGTTTTATTAAAGCAGACATTTTGCCTTCTCAAAGCAGGAAAGGCACATGTGTGACCAATAACGTTAACAATGGCTCAATGTCAGTGAATGAGCATGAACTGCAGCCTGCATTCATTTTATAACATTTGATAAATTCCACTTTTCCTGCTCTGACAAGTGAAAATGTCTCTCGTATAAAGGTGCTCCAGGCTACACGGCCATACAGCGATCTGTGTCACGCAATCTTACACCCCTACACACTCATCTTCGACTCACAGGTGTTTCTACTCATGTTGCCTGACTGGACCTCTGCTCAGGGCTGTGGAGGGGAGACTGACTGACGCTGTCCTCCACTCTCCTGCTTGTTTCACTGGGACCACTTACCCTGTTGTCATTCTAATTGGTCCATAGAGTTTGGTGACGTCAAATCACTGCATTCCAACTATTCCTCTGCCTTACTTCAACCTGATTTACGGTCCAATTGCCTATTAATTGAAAACACCTGTGTGTGGTTGCTTGTAGAAACTTTTCAAAAATTGTTTGTCTGCTGTTTTTTTTAAACTGCCACTTTGTTGACAGTATGGTCACATCACACTCACTAGAAAAAGCCATTGTGCGACATCATGTTTGGTAATCAAGTGTCCATGTCGGAGTGCGAGGACTTACCATCGCTCCACGTGCAGAGAGGAGAAGGTCTTTAGCGCAGCCTCGCGTGTGAAAAGCTTGAAGCCACACTGCGTGTCCTTGATCCCTCTCACGCAAAAGAACCACACCAGGAAGTGAAAGCCATACATGAGGAATGTGCGAAACATAGATCGCTGTGTCAGAGACACGACAGTGGTTATTTAGTGGTTATACAGTCATAGTATACAACAATCTGGTCTATAAGCAGATTAAAAAAAGAAGAAGAAAACAAGAGTTACCTGAGCTACAGACTCTTGCTCCAGGTGAGCTCTGGAACCACAGGAGATCGCCATGTTCTCCTAACAGTACAGACAGGATGTGTTAGGACGTGCCATTCGCTACAGTAACAACCTTTTCTCAATGCACATGTAAAAACAGAAAAAGTGAACACCGTCACACCGGTTTAGGGTTGAGGTCATTGAGTCCAGCCTCCACTTTGTCAATATCAGCAAACTTTGTGGCCCCATCGGCATCCGCCATCAGGATGACTCTCCCCCTGGAGCTCATAGCTCCCTTTAAGAAAAAAAACCCAAAAACAAACGTTAAATCACAAAATATGATGTGATCAGTCATACCATAATTTGTCATAATATAATCTATCATCTCACCATCCGCACAGCTCCTCCTTTCCCTCTGTTCCTCACTAGCGTTAGGACCCGGAATTTCTCTGCACCGTACTTCCTACTGTACCGCATAGCAACCTGGCAGGACATCGTGACAGATCTCTGTTGGTATTTGCTTTGAAACGTTTTGTACGGAAAATGGAAAAGTTTGCAAGAACAAAAAATGTAAACAGATCACCTCTGTGGTTTTGTCTTTGCTGCCATCGTCAACCACAATGACCTCATAGGTAAAAGAAGGATGCTGTTTCTGCAGGGAGGAAACATGAGGAACAACATGAGGAACAGGAACTTTTTAAGTCGAATGCTGCCACCTACTGGCCTTTTTAAGAATAACTGACTTAGACATGAGAGGAACAGAAACATAAGACTCTTGTAATTGGGTCCCTTTTATCAAACTACAACAAAATTCTGACTAAAATCTAATTCAAGCACTTACCTGTCTGTTTTCCAAATACTCCATAGCTTCATCCAACATCACCGGCACTGTGATGGAACACAGTCATACACACAAATTAGCAGTTATAACCTGTGGGATTTAAACCAACCTAGAGGAGTGCTTTTCTAGTCAATTAATGGTTCCAATTTGTCACGCAGAACAAGCATTATGTCCTTAAAACAAAGACTTGTAATGTACCCTAAAAACATTCCAAATACATCTTATGATCGGATATGCAGTGTGATGCAATTAAATAGTGATTTCCCAAATGGGATAACAAATTTTGTGGTATCCCCCCCCTTCCGACTCACTTCGGAGCTCCTCGTTGTAAGCCGGGATCACCACGGACAGCTCCCGGGAATGAGGGTCGTGCAGGCTGGGGAAGAGCTCCTTCTCTCCTGTGGTGGTGAGGAAGTACTTCTCCTTCTCGTGGCGTGTCAGGTTCACCATCCCGGCAGTGACGTGTGCTATTATGAGCACCTGAAAAGGAAGACATATGAGATTGCCATCCTTGTTACTCTTGCAATCAGGTGCTTTACACACCATTTATTTTGTATTATAGAACATGTAATGGTTTGTAATACCTACTTAACTAAAAATGTATGCTAGAACTTCCATTTCAGGGCATTCTGTGCCGTTATCATGATTCGATGCTGGCTAAGAAAAACACTTGTGAACTTGAAGTGTTTTTATCCTGTGTTGTGCTTCAATTACATTGCCTTACACCTTCTTTTTGTCACAATCTTTTTAACATTTTGTTTGACTTCATTTGATTGTTATCTGTTGTCCTTGCATGCCTGAGTATTATGTTGAATTGAATCAGTCTTTCTGATTTTTGTTTATCTTTACTTTTGTTAGGCATTTGTTGTTGTGGTACTGAAACAAATCATATCAAATGTCTCCATTTTTTTTTTACTAGATCAAAACTGAGCTAGACTTATCTACATTGGAGACTGACACTTGCTGCTGTTTTAAAACATTTAAGTGATGACTTCCACTGTAATAACAACACATTTTGAGCCCAGAATGATACGGAAGTAGCTTAAATTCTGGGGAAGGTACAATATAAGTAAGAATCTAAAAAGTTCGAGCCCAGGCATAATGTATCGAAAAGAAACCAGGAAAATAAAATCCACACTGTCACTGATCCAGCAGGGGGGTTGAAAGAAAACTGGAAATTTGGGCAGCTTTTGCTTCACATTACAGATGTCAAACACTTGCTAAAACAAACAACAACTCCATGTTACAACTACTCACCACAATGAAACCGAGAGCTGCCAATGCCACCAAACCTTGAACTATTTCACAGAGGAAATCCATTTCCCATGAGTTACCCTGCAGCCACTGACAGACCACCGGTCACAGTGGCTAGCTTACAAAGCTAGCTAGCTCTCTCCTGGCTTTGCTTCGTGTCTCGTCGCCGGTCCTCAGACTTCCAAGGATAAACAAGAAAATACAAGCTTGTCAGACTGTTTCAAAGGTGGAGGCACTAAACAGGAGCCCCTGTCCATTAACTTCCAATCACAACTGAACACAACTCCGACGCGGAAGTGACAGCCTTCTTCTCGACACATCATCAGTTTGAGGCAAGAGAGCACCAAGCGGCGCTACGACGGGCTGCAGAGCGCACCGCGCCCTCTAGTGGACGGGGGTGGTAACAACATGAACAACTCCATGGCCAATTCATATGAACAATATAAGGGGATGGAAATTGTTATATATATATATATATATTATATATATATATATATATATATATATATATATATATATATATATATATATATATATATATATATATATTATATTTAAATGGTATAATTAAGTGAGACAACTTGTTAAAACTTGGAAGATGATACATTAAACACCAAAGTGCAGAACTGCACTGAGACAGCTTGACATGTCACAGCATGAAAAGCACATAATCAAGACATTCAAATGTTTTTCCTTATCACATATCCATCAGTAAAATCTACAACATCACCACACCTGCTCCAAATGGCTTTATCCAAATTATTTGGTAGGTTACATTTATGTAAAAAAATGATCATGCATTTTTTTTTATTCAGATAGCAAAGTTTGTAATAGCTCTTTGGAATATTGGTCAGAAATGATTTTTTTCAGTTTTATAATACATATTTATTATTTTCCAGTGTTCTCTAAGATTCTGCTCAGAAAAAAAGATACAACAACTAATTTGTATGCAGTATTGTTAACAGCTGTAATACTATATTATTACTATACTAATACTAGTAGAAACGATTACTTTAGAAATAGTCATAATTGCTTTCTTATTTATTTATTTATTTAATTTATTTATCTATTTATTTTAATTATAATCACAATATAAAATGTGTCACAGTAACATCTCGCGTGTATTCTTGGTTTTATCAAAGACATTTATGGGTAAAACAAAACATACAGACAGACAGACGGACATTAAACAGACATACAAAGCCAAAAATAAAAGTAGCATACAAGAATGCTATCTGATTTAATGATTAATAAAACTAATAAGAATAAGAATTACACATCTCTTTTCTGTAGTTGAATCTTAGTTCCACACAGCATTTTAAACACGTTTCACATGAATCCATAAAAGAAGGATATATCTGAAATAAATAAAAGAATTGTAAAATGTATTTTTTTATTCAAATTGTGACACGAAATGAATCAATTCTTTAATGGATATTTATACTATCTGATCTTATTTACAGCGAAGGGTTATATATCCGTTGTAGCGTGTGAATAAGAGCCTGTCTACGGAAAAAAGAATCGCACTCGTTTCCTGTCGTGCGTCCTCTTACCGGCTGCCGTAGTACGTACACCGAACCCACGTGGTCAAATCAAAACATCATGGCGGCTGGTTTCAAGTAAGGCTGAGAAGCGTAGCTATTACGGCGAAAATAATACTTGTTTTGCGTTTTATTGTCAGCCATGAACTAATTTGTCGTCAGGTCTGTTAATGTGCTGAATACAGGGAAGTAAATTTGAAACAGTTTTTGACAGCGAGCTGTTAAACTGTTGTGTCCTGACGATGTTCGCCTAATTACACGTTCCGTTACTTTGCTGGTTACCGAAACACCTTACTGTCCTTTTTGTCATTGAATAACAGGCGAATAAACACAGCACCGCTAACTAACGGCCGGATGTTATTTTGAAACTGTAAACCAGCAACTCCTCATCTCTTCCTGCTTTCATTTTGAACTTGTTCTCCTCCAGGACTGCTGAGCCTCTGGAGTACCACAGGAGCTTCCTGGTCAGTGATGGAAAAACTGAATAATTTCCCACATTCACCCCACGGTTGAGTTATTAATGAGTAACGATGTCCTGCTCATCACTCATGCCATATTTTCCTCTCACCAGAAAGAAAACTGTCGCCCTGATGGCAGGATGCTGTCAGAGTTCAGGACCACGACCCTGAACATAGGTGAGACACAACACTGACCCGCACTTTACATCCATCACCCTGCTCCTCTGTAAGTCTACAATGAGGTCGTCCTCTCTTGTCCAGGATCCATATCCACAGCAGACGGCTCTGCCCTGGTGAAGGTTGGAAACACAACGGTCATCTGTGGGATCAAAGCGGTAAGTGATTGTGAACACTGCCGGTAAGATTCTGGGTCCATGGGTTTAAAAAAAATATTCACAGATTTCTTGTGCTTGTTCACCTGCAGGAGCTGACAAACCCGACAGTGGAGGCCCCTGGGAGAGGTTACATCGGTGAGTACACGGTGAAGGTCTCAAGTGTAGATTTAAAGCAAAGTACACCAGAAAGATTTGTACCTTTTTTTCCCCCCCTTTCCCTCTGTTCTTATGATAATGTAATTTAACAGATCTTAAATGGGCACTGTGTAGTTTCGGAGAAGAAATCCAAACTCCAAACAGAATTTCAATATTTACAATATTAATGAGGTAATACTACTATTACTACTAACACATTTATTAAGACTAATCTAGTTTTGATTTTATTTTTATCTATGGATATCATTCTAATTAGTTAAGTGATTATATATACTGTTGTGTAAGGGGTGCTGCTTTATGTTGTAACTATGTATGATTTCTATGGTGATGCAGCAGTTTAATAGACAAACACAGACTGACTGCAGTGTTCTCTCTCTGTCCCTGTTCAGTTCCCAACGTGGACCTGCCTCCTCTGTGTTCCTCTCGCTTCCGGCCGGGTCCGCCGAGCGAACAGGCGCAGGCCGCCAGCCAGTTCATCGCCGATGTAATCGAGAGGTTCGAGAGACTTTAATGTACACTGTTTCCATCTCGCGGCAGCATCGGCTGTGTGTTAACTGTGCTATGTTTATGTGGGTGTTGCAGCTCTGAAGTGATACAAACGGAGGACCTGTGCATTGAAAAAGGAAAGGTAAGTCGGGACTCGCGCTCGTAGGCTGATCCTGTAGGATTTCTGTACGCATTGTGGGTCCTGATTCTGCTGGTTCTGGTTCTAGCTCTGCTGGGTGCTCTACTGCGACCTGATGTGCCTCGACTACGACGGGAACCTGTTGGACGCTTGTACCATTGCCCTGCTGGCTGCCCTGAAGAACAGTATGTGATGTGACAGAGCTCACTCTTACAGAAACGGAAATGAAAACCCTGCAATTATTTATTTCTGTAACAATATACTGTGTTTTTTCTATGATCGATCAGTAGCCATTCCCTGCCTAATAATATATTATTGTTCCATAGTGCATACGTCCACTTTCAGTAAGTCTATTCTTTCTGCTCCCCACAGCAAAACTCCCAGAGGTCACCATCAGCACAGAGACACCAGAGGTGAACTTAGCAAAGAGACGTGGGCTGCATATTCACAAACATCCAGTCAGCGCCTCTTTCTGCGTCTTCGATGAGTAAGTGAACCATCGTCCAGCCCAGGATAAAAAAAACAAACAAACTGCATTCTGTGTGACGTGCCTCTTTTGTAACCCCCGACGTGCTCTCCACGCAGCTCCATACTGATCGTCGACCCCACGGCTGAGGAGGAGAGCCTGAAGACCGCTCAGCTCACTGTGGTGACGGACGAGGAAGATCGACTCTGCACCGTACACAAACCAGGTCAGACACACAGCCTGTAATGATTTTGCCTCCTCGTGTGGCTTTAGACACTGTGCGAGTGCAATTTGTCATTGATTTCACAAAGGAAAACTCATTAAAACTCCCCATTGTCAGAAATACAGGGCTGAATAAACCGATCCCGCTTCTAGTTCCTTGTTAAAGAATACAAAGGTTGTAATTTAGTCTTTGCACTTGCTCCCGTTTATCTTGCAACTCAGTAGTATACTGAAGCTTTATATTCTACATCGGCTGTGATTTAATGTCTTATTTAGTCTTTTGTCCATGTAAGAATGAGCTTTTATCTTCACATTATTTCCGTGAATTTATTCTCCACTGCTGCCTTTAGGGAGCCCGTCATTACACCCCGTCCATAACGTCATCACAATTACATGTTATTATTGATTGTTCGTCCTACATTGACTTTTCCCCCATTTCTTTTTCATGACTCAACCTTTTTTTTAGAAACATGCCCCATACAATCTTAGTCAAAAACACAAGTCGAGCTCATCGTCCCAGTTCAGTGTAAGCTGTCAGTCTGTTCTCGTCCTAAAACCCCGTCTGTATGCGTTAAAAACATCC
This sequence comes from Diplodus puntazzo, assembly GCA_963678695.2. Classification (NCBI taxonomy): domain Eukaryota; kingdom Metazoa; phylum Chordata; class Actinopteri; order Spariformes; family Sparidae; genus Diplodus; species Diplodus puntazzo. Next base: position 12,147,695 of record OZ023167.1, on the reverse strand, counting down.
AGTTGTCCTGGCTTCTTGTAACAAGTTATTGCTCAGATTGCCCCAGGCTTTTGTGTTATGTTATTGCACCAATAAAAACGTAAAATTACCAGTATTAAAGTATCGATAACCTTTTTTAGACTGGATTCCTACTTCTATCAATCTGTGGCAGGTTATTTTGAAATTTGGTTGGGTTTGTTTGTTTTCCTGTGGAATATTCAGACCCCCCCCCCCCCAATCCTAAAATCCTTGGGTGCACTTGAATTTGAGGTGGTAAATATCACAGCCTTGAAAGTATTACAGAACAGACATGGGTCACTGAAAGTGAACTTCTCTTGATTTTCATAATGCTCCTCAACAGGCAACATGCATGTGTAACGCAGCACAGTTGAGAATTGTTCACATTCAAGCTGCTCTCTCTGAGTTTTTCAAACCCTGAAGATTCTGTGCTGTGGTTGGTAGATTTGCTTCACCCACTAACCAAACAATGATGGTAATCTATTGGGTAGCTAGTCAACTTTTAATTTCGGTAACCAGTTGTACACATAAAATAATTTTTGAGACAGAATCTGCCTTTACTTGTCCAATTTCAAGTCCTCTCACTAGAACAATGAGGATTTCAGTCCTGGTTACAACCGTAAATAATAAACGGTGCAGGACTGGTGCTCCTGAGGCATGTGAGCGATCGAAAGTAATTATATAAACTGATCTATAAGATTGAATGGAAAAAAAACTAACGACATTGACGCTTACGATCTTTCCCTCTGGCTCAGGTGGGACGTCGCTGTCGGGAGAGAAGCTGCAGGAGTGTATCAGCAGAGCAACAGCGCGACAGAGAGAGATCCAGAAACTCATTGATAAAGTCATACGTAGTGTAAAGACGACGCAATAAAGAGCCTCAGACAATGCTTTTTTTATCTAAAAGCTGTATTTTCCACTGTCAATATATATTCTTTTTTTTTTTTTAATAACAATAAAACTGCTGACAAAGACTGCTTAAAAAATTATTTCTCAGTGTCCAGAAATGTCTCACACACTCACACACACGCACTCGGTTGATGTCTCGTAAGAACACGATCATGTCTCCTGAACTCATTAAAAGGAAAATGCCTTTTTCAAAATGTGCTGTACAAAAGCAGGTACACCGTCTTGCATGTTGATCTTGAGTCCCCCGGTTGAGCCCTGTGACGGAAAAGAGAAAGACTCCCGACAGACTGAGAGGTAGAGAGCTGCCCCCAGGCACTGCTCCGAGATCAGATTTGCATTTTCACATGTAACAGTTACTGTGGAGGATTTGGTGTCGATAAGCTCAGTTGGGATCCGTGCTTAAAGGGCAGTTTCTACCGGGTCAACCGAGCAGAGTCGGGCTCACGAGGGGAATTCTCTGAGAATGTGCATTCACGATCCTCCTGGTCCACGGCGGGCCTTCCTGAAGGGGGGCGATGTGTCTACGAGAACCGTGTCTTTTTTTTCTTGTTTCGTCTCAAAAAATATCACTAAAGGTTCTTTTAAGCGTAGGGCTCCCTGTTCTAAAAAAAGACCCCATCCTCTATGGCGGACACAGTTTTGGTTCTCCAAAACCTCTGACGACCATTACATACAAATTTGTCAGCTAGAAAAAGACACACAGAAAGGACACAAAGTTTCTTTTTTTTTTTGTCCGCAGTCTCCACAGTGAGGCAGACAAAGAGCACAGTATGGATCATTCACGTCCTTGTGTGGGCAGGGCGGGGTGGGGTGGGCGGGGTGGGGTGGGGGGATTGGTTCTTAGTGTGATTTCAGTCTGTCATGACTTTGGGAGGGGCTGTGGCAGGCTCCTCTTCCTTTTACTTCTTGGCTGGCTGGCGGTATGAGGCTGTTGCGCTCCCCCCTGAGGAGCTGTTGCTCCCATAGCCATTTGCTGCTGCTGCATTTGGTGCTGTAAGAATTGCAACTGTCCGGTGCAGAAGAAATGATGGGAAACAAAACATATCAGAAGGGATTTCGGTGTTTGCACAAGCAACATAATGCATGTTTTTGTCAGTGGAGCTAAGATGCGTAAGCGTCTGCAGCGCGGTTAATAAAAGTGTTGAGCAGACCGACTGAAACTTGGAATCCAGATGTGTCTAAGGAAGTGGCATGGGTTAGTGAAGCTGAACTGAAGCCTGGTACGACGTACAAGAGGAGTGTGCGGAGAAACATAGGAGAGTGGTTAATGGGTTGCAGAGGGGAGGGTGGAGGAGGAGGAGGAAGAAGAGGAGGAGATACAGATTGAGGGCAGGTTGGGGGTGTGTTGGCGAGTGAGGCAGGATACAGTCAAGCAGCACCAGTGTTCTGGAGACAAATCATCGGCCGTGATCCTGGCACAAAACACACATGCAGCTTAGCAACCGCGCTGTCTGCTCGGAGTAAGTCAGCAACTTCAACTGGGCACAACATTTCTTTTGAGTCTCCTAACACCTCAGGATTCATGCTTACAGTGTGACAGCCTGTCACTTGTGATCTGTCACGATGCAGTCAGCAACATGTTGAACAGTGTGTAGCCTCGGACAATATTTCACATCCTGTCACCAAAACATGCCTCCCAGTTTCGACACGCTGTTAGTTGCTGCCATTGGAAGTGCTGCAAGCTCTGGTGTGTGTGTGTGTGTGTGTGTGTGTGTGTGTGTGTGTGTGTGTGTGTGTGTGTGTGTGGCTGCTGGGAGTACTGGGACTGCTGTGATCTTTGTCAGACAACATATTAACCAAACATACAACACAAGATGAAGAGAATGATGTGGATCTACAACAGAGACAAATGTAATTCCACAAGGTTTCTTGATGAAAAATCAGACCTGGGGTGACACAGTTTCAACCACAACTACTCATTACAAGTTAAAAAGAAGCATATGGAATATATTCTCGAATATTATTTATGAGGATTTTCTGTCCATAGACAGCTAAATTTAAGACTAGATTTCCTGCCTCTGCATGCCAGTCAAGAGGCTGATTTCAAAACATTTTTTTTGTATAACATTATGCTGTCGCAGTGAAGTTGACCTCTGCCCTTATGGATAGAAAATGTCATCACATCATAAAATGCCATCATGTATCCTTTTAGACCTTTGTGTCAAATGTTGTTGTGATTATCATATGAATTGATGAGTAATGGCCCAGAATGCCATTTTTCTTTTAGTAGCAATGACCTTGCCCTTTGACTCTGACCACCAAAATCTAATGAGTAGTGGAGTCCAAGTGGACGTTTGTGCCAAATTTAAAGAAACTGGCCTGAGCAGGCTGCCCTCTACCTCGTCTTTGTATCAACTCTGGAGGTATTTTTGCAGCCTGGCTGTGCAGCTGTGGGCGGTGACTGTATAGTTGTGACATCAGAGGCTTACGAAAGTCTTAACAACCCGTTTAAAGGGTCAGTTTTTTAATACGGGCTTTGCATATTTCTCCGTGGACTGGGCATTTTGATACTTTCAACATTTTTATATGTCATATGTAGAATATACATATTTATTCATTTACTCATGAAAAGCGAGAGTTGCCATATGTTATAGTTTAAAGGTACAATATGTATAATCTTAATCGAAAAAATTTATAGATTTACTAAAGTTTGATGTTAAGTCAAAGATGTCTATGCGTGATGTTGCAGAGGTATCTACTAAAGTTTGCAGGCTAACCAGCTAACCACGGGCCTGAAAACCTCTTTCTTCCAGCAGTCCAAAGGTTCCACACCAGCACTCTGGCTAGCTGAACAGCTTACTGGGCCTTACGGTGGCTAATTCTTACATATTGCACCTTTAATGCCTTTATTTATTTTATTTTATTTTTTTTTACAATTTCTTTTACATTTTATTTTAGATGTACGTACGCTTTCAGTATTTTAGACACTGATTCTGAAATGTGACCCAGGTCTGATGAAAACACTAAACTTATGTGTGTAAAGATGTTCCTATCTTTTTAAGACTTTAATAAAGTGTATTATTGAGTCACTGTAGCACAACACACATCTGCCTGCTAGATAAAGGCATGGAGGGTTGGCTAATTAAATCTAGTCTCAGTGGCCTACAGACATGTATGTGTGTATGTAGATGTTAAAGTTGCTGTATTACTTGGATCTGTGGCTGGTGCTGCTGCTGAAGCCTTGGAGAAGGCAGCGGGGGCCCAGACCCGTCCAGCCCACAGCCCAACTGGGACAGCACTACGGGGGAGGGGGGGTGGGAGGAGGGAGAGAGGGAGCCCCAGAGGGAGGGATGTGACGGCCAGAGGGAGAGAAGCAGAAGAAGGAACGCAGTGAAGTATGAAGAGAGAAAAGGCGCATGGAGGAAAAAGGGGGGATATTGAGGCGTTTGAAGGGGTGGATGGAAGTGGAGTTTCAGCACACAAGGAGGGACATGTAATGAAAGAAAGAGGCAAAGAGCACAGGTAAACGACCGTGTGCGTGGGCATTTTAAAGTGGATTATGTGCAAATAGTATGAATGAGGGTGGAAAGGTGTGAGTGAGCAGGAGGACAGGAAGAAAGTGCAGGAGGGAAAGAAATAAGGATGGGGGCATAAAACAGAGGAGGAAAAAAAAAGAGAGAGAATGTAGCAAAGAAGGGGAAGTTGAGTCTCTCCTGTCAGTTGTTACATGCTCCACTGAGAGGAACAATGGCTAACTACAGTAAAATGATCATTGACAGAGAACTAATGTACAGTCATTACAATAATGAACACATTAGTTAATCTTCTCTTATTAGTACCAGTTAGTGGCATGGTGTCAGTTTGTTTGGTTAATGGACTGAACAAAGAGAAATGTTTAAGAGAATGATGTGTGGATTTAATGTGTATTTGTGTGTAGGTGTGTGTGTGTGCATGTGTTTGTTTGTGTGTGTGGGAGGGTTATACCTGCTGCCTGTGGAGACATGAAGCCTCCGACTCCAAGGTTGATGACCGCCGTTTGCTGGTTTCCTAAACTTTGATCCGTCCCCTGGTCGCCCTGCGGAGATAGGTCGAAGGAAACACAAGACGGTGAGGTCAACACACACCTGTTCACTGCCGTCACAAAATGTTAGGACTGTTAGCAGAAATGTTTACAGTGAAGATTTATAGCAAAAAAAAAGTTATTAAAAAACGTATAATAAAAGGCTTTAAATAACACTCTTACATTGTTGCTGCTTTTATGTGCAATCATATTAAGTTGGCTTTGTTTGAAGACCTCAACCCCTTTTCTTTCAAGTAAACAGGCATTTATTTAGACAAATAAAAGATTAGCACATAATCAGAGGCACAAAGACAAAGAAGCCTCTTGAATGAAAGGTGAATCAGCTGAAACAACACCGAAGCAATTCCAGTTGCCTACGATATAAGAATTAGAAATACCATGATCTCGATGACTGAGAATCTTCATCAAAAACACATAACACTGTTCTGACAGAATGAGTTTTGCTTGTGGTCAGCACCTACATTACATCTGACAGATTGTTACAGACCTGGGGTTTGTATTCACATCAGCGGTGTTGCACTCAGAAACTGAAGTGCACAAAATGTTGCATTAAAAAGGTCTAAAAAGCTGATGCTGATTTTGGACCTTTTTATCTGAGTGTTCAGTCACTCGACTGTTATGCGGTGCTTTAAACATTTACAGCTGTTTATTCTGTGCTTGCAGATTTGTGTGCGGTCATTGAGTCATTCCACTGATTTTCCTGTAAGTCTGGGCTTTGACTGGGTCACCGGAGAAATGTTCAAATTAATTTCCGAAAGTCATATTTGCCAATACAATTTGGTCACTGACCATACATCCCTGCCCGACCATTTTTTTTTTACAGCAATATCTTCCATTTGGACTTCTGGCCACTCACTGGTCATAAAGCATAGTGTTGCATGAAGTGTTGTGAAGTCTGTAATGACTGTTGACTGACTTTGGCTCTGTCACAGTGGTCCTGTATTTTATTTTACCTGATCAGGATAAGTCGGCCAGCTTAGTTGATAAGTTATAACGACAGATTTCTGTGCTTTTGTGACCTCTGAATAGTTCAAAATTTTATTCCAGATGTAGTTCTCTGGAGAGTTCATAGTTATATTGTTGTTACTGCATCATTAAACTCCAAAAACAGAGTTCAGCATTACTTGTAATATTCCTTTGTTGCTGCTCTACTGAACGTAGGAATCACTCATCAAATTACATTAATATGGTTCTTGTGACTGTGCGTGTGTCTCACCGTCTCCCCCTGCTGCTGAGGGCTGGAAGTGGCCGACTGACTCTGCTGTGGGGAGAACTGAGACAGCTGCTGCTGCTGCAGAGAGTTAAAGATGAGAGGACCAGTGGGGATCTGGAGATGTAAAACACAAACCCAGCAACAAACAAAAAGCAGGGGGGCGTAACAGACGAGGAGGAGATGAGGACGAAGGAAGGGTTGGAGATGGAGAGACGACAGGTGGGGGGGGGGGGATGCACAAGGGGACATGAGGAGAGGGGAGAATTAACACAGCAATCAAACACCACAAGGTAACGAGACCATTACCACCATAAGAATATCAGAACAGAACTACTTGATAAAGGGTCATCAGGAAAAAGGAAGTGTAACTGTGCGTTCAGACCAAAAGCGCACAAAGAGGAAAAAGATCCCGGAAGTCATTCATTGTGTATTGGGAGTCAGGCGGACAAGGAGGGAAAGGTGGAAAAGGCGGAGGCGGGAGGAATAGGCGCATTAGGAGGGAAAAAAAAGTTAAAAATCCTCCAACTTTATGTAATGAGCTATGACGCGTCTAGGTGGGAAAGGGGGAAAAGCCACCCGATAACCAATCGGGATGTCTCGTTCTGCTGTCGTCCCTCGGTCAGGTCGGTCCCAGAGAAACACCGGCGTAACTTTTGTTCCTACCAAACATTCTTTCCGAGATGGCGCTGAAAATGTTGATTGCTGCCGTAGCAGAACACCCGGTCCTCTACGATTTCACCCTGTTCGCGTATAGGGATTAGAGCTTAGATCGGCCCGCAAAATCAAGCCAGACCCGACCCGAGCCCGTGCACGTTGTGTCCGAGCCCGGCCTGCCCGGCCCGGCCCGTTAACAGAATGAGCTGATCACTTTTTTTCAGTAAGGAGTTATAATATTTCCAAACCAGTAATCAGATTAAAGTACTTACTCAAGTCACTGTGTGTTATTGTTGTCATTTTCCTTAGTAAAATTACATATTTTTGCTTTCTTCTTACGTCCTGGGGAGTGATGTGACGTGTGCAATAAGTCACGTTTTAAGCATGAGGACAACTCACTCACGTGTCAGACCATGCAGACACAAATAACATAATACAGTCATTATTTTGAGTTATTAAAACATACAAATGCTTGATCAAGGGCCCAGCCGAGGATAGTGGAGGGAAATATCGACCGGTCAGGGTCAGGCTCGGGCTCTGGCAGAGAATCTAAACTCTAATAGGGATCATTAAAGACGGCCGATGCGTGGAAGAAGGTCGCTCTAGTCGTTGGTTTGCCTGGTGAGCTTTTAATTGTGTAATATGTTTGTAAGAAAGGAGAGAAATTATTGCATACTAGCGTTGCAGCGTAGCATGCTATTTAATGACTTTATCAAGTAACTTTCCATGATCAACGATGTCGGTTTAGATGGGCTGCTACAGCAGTAGTTGCGTGGTGGTGTTTAACGCGAGCGGGCCCTTTAAATTTAGAAGCAAGAACAAACAGGGTGACAAAAGCGACTTAAGCGACTTAGGTGGAGCGGACAAGGCGCACTAGGCGGACAAGGCGGATTTTCCTCTTTGTGCGCTTTTGGTCTGAACGCACAGTAAGGAATCTGAGCTGTGCAGCTTCACACACAGCTCATTGCTATTCGGGGTGTGTTAACACAAGTGCAGGATCAGGACGATTCGAACAAAGATGCAGTGCATGCTACTGACAGTGTTAAACAGACTGACTACTGCAGAGTCATACCTGTAGTAGGTTCAGCGGTCTCAACGCAGCGCTGCTGTTCAGGCCAAAAGGACTCCCTGCAACACAAATCACAGTTATAGTCAGCAGACAGAATAATATGGACAGAGATTTTTCCTTTCTATATGAGCTTATGTATGTTTTTTATTAGATAAACTGGATTTGAACTTACATTATTTAATTGCACCATTAGCGTGCACCGGAAACCTCTTGTGCTTTCTATTTCCATCACAAATTTCTGTTCATTTGTGCAAATGTCTTTTTCCCCCACTTAAAAAACACCCAGCCAGTTTCTTTCTTTGAATTACTTCTTCAAGGTCTCTCTTTAAATAATACGACTTATTTGGAAGTTTTTCCTTAGGGAGGCTGAGCTGAGTCTGGAGAGCTAAAACAATGAAGATGTTAATTTGTCGGATTCCTGGAGCAGTCAATAAATTACGTGGTATTGGATTGCATATGCTCTTGTATCTCGGTATCGGAACAACATGAATTAGGCTTTAGTCATTTGTCTCCACACCAGTCACAGTAATTGGCAATCTCTTACCAGTCTGTGCCGCTGACTGCATGGTGGGCATCAGCCCTCCAGGTGGCAGGATTCCACTCAGGTTAAGACCCGGACCCAGCATGGGGTTGGATCCGCTCATCAAGGTCTGAGGACTGCTACACAGGCACAACAGTACAGGATGGTCAGGAAAAAGTGACTGTGATCAGCAAGTGACCGTCCGTCATTACAAAAAATTCGCTTACCACACGGAGCTGACCACGTTGATGAAATTGAGCCCGGCCGGGTTGGCCATGACCTGCGACGAGGTGGTTCCCGTGGTGATGGACGTGCCCATGGTGGGCAGGGGAATGGTCATGACGGGCAGGGGCTGGCTCAGGGCCAGCTGCTGCTGGGCGAAGGGCGTGAGGAGGGCAGGCTGTGACTGGCTCTGAAGCATGGGCGGGTCTGAGGGGGTGGGGGTCACAGAGAGAGGAGCGGAGAGGGAGTCAGCGGGGTGCGGGGTCGAGCACGGCGTGTTGGTCGGTGTGGGCGTGGATGGCTTCGGAGTCCCCGATCCTAAAGTGCCAAAATGGGACAAAACGTACGAATTCATTATTTTTTCCCCCCTCACCTTTCAGCAGGGGATTACGATTTGTAAGTAAGAGTTTAACATGATGACAATTTTTGCTCATTTTATCAATTTTGGACTTGGTTCGGTGATTAAATGGCTAAATGGATGCTAAATGGTAGAACAAACAAGGCTACAGGGAAATGTGCTCATATTGGTGCAATGTGCTTGACATGTTCTGGACACATCTCTCTTTCCTATTTATTAAGACCTGGAACCTTGTTCCGTTAATTTTTCATACTCTGCCAAAAAAATCAAAATATAAACCAAGATCTGGAAAACTTGAAGCTCGAGAAGAGCTGATGTAAGTTGTTCAAGTACAACTCGTTCCCACTAATGTGACTGATAAAAGCGAGCAGCCCAAAGTTAGTCAGACTCGGCTGTACTCACTCTGTGTGGAGCCCATAGGGGAGAGGGAGGCAGGTGACAGCAGGCCCACCTGGCCCAGCTCCATGGAGTGCTTCCTGTTCAGAGACTGGCTTTTGGCTGGAGGGGGCGTAGGACACTTGAGTAGACCACTGGTGGTTTGTGAACTATATGGATTACCTAATTTACAAAAAAGAAAGAGAGGGGTTGAGATTCGTACAGCAATCTTTTCATCATCAAAAACAGGCAGCAGTATAGCTAAACAACAAATGGAATATATCAAAATGTACAGTTTGCCCCTGCGTGAGATCCTTCCCCTGTACCTGACCTCGGTATCACCCGGCAGTCTTAATGCTAGCCATGAAAGGAAAAACCCACCTCTGACAGTTATGATGCTAGACTTAATGAAACTATAATGTTTGATACTGTCCAGAAGTCTTTTCTTTGTTACCATTTAAGGCTCGGTCGCAGTCGTTTTCCACCAACCTGTCTTGTCTACTTTGGTTTGTAATTGTCTACAATCTCCAGAATTCCTTCAAACTAAGCCAATGCGACAGGGTGTGAATTTGGGTCCTTCAGTTCTGAAATATTAGACCATAGATGGCAATAGCGGGACATTTCCTTTTAACCCTTTCCCCTTCTTTCTCTGTCTGCTTTCTAAATCCTTCTCTTGGAAATCCTGTAGGCGCACAACATGTTCGTGCTTCGTTTTTCGCGAGGTGTACCTGAGGAGCTGCCTCCTGATCCTGAAGGCAGTTTGATAGGAGGGGGTCGGTGCTTCACCCCTTTTCCCAAAACAGACGTCTGGACCAGTGGAGAAATACCATCACCCTGCAGATGACATTAAGCAGAGTTTGTTAGCCACCATCTGTGTGCTCATTAGGCGTAATATACTTAACTCTAAAAATAAACGTTCATTTAATAAAGGAAAGAAATATCAAAAAAGATTAAGATGAAGCCTCCCCTATCATTCAAAACATCTTTTCCTCCATCTATGCCAGGCAGTACTCACCTCATCTTTGCTGGGGGAGGGAGGCCCCTGTCCCACGCTGCCTGAGTTATGGGACATCTTGACCTGACACTTCACGTCTCTCTCATACACTCCTTTGTACTGAGTAAGAAACCTATAAAACAGACATAACACAAAATGTATTCTCCATGCTCTCCAAAGCCATACAAGAAATATAAAAAATAAAAATAAACAAATGTGTGTGAAAGGATTGGTGACTCACCGGTCTGCATCGATCTTTGAACCAATGAGGAAGCTGTGAACGAGACAAAAGAGACCGTGAATTCAGAGCAAATTAAGTTGTGGATGCTGAATTTGACTCACGGATCGTCCTTACGGTGGATGTATGAGCTTTAGGTCTGTGCTGTCCTCCTCCGCTTTTGGTTCTTTAGCACAGTAGATCTTCCCATACACCAGCGGGTCTCCCATCGACTGGAAGATAGACACCTTGGTCCTCTGGGCTTGGCCCCCCACCTCACACTCAAATGTGTAGTCATCCACAACTTCCTGTGCAACAAAGTGTACAAAGACAGCTGAGTGGGAGAGCATTCAGCGTCGAGCTTAGTGGTGTCATGTTTTTAGCATCCTTTACAGACTCACTACGTTTACCAACTTTGAAACATACGTATGTACTTTCGTTGAGCTTTTCCTTGCAAAATTAGCATGTTTTCCAACTGTATTTATCTATTAATGGATAACTGTCTAATGATTTTTGTTTTTGGCTCCTGTAGCGAGAAATGTTATAGAGCTGCGGCAGTACAAGTCCAAACGTACTGGTGGATAAAGTATTGCTAACGTGGGCTCCGTGAATAATTTTTTTTTACTTTAGTCAATATCAAAGAAAACAATATGAGATGCAGTCAGAAAAGGAAGGGGATGAAAAGATGGGCTAAAAAAGCTTAACAAGCTAGCTAACGTTACAGACCAGCGGAGAAGAAGGCCAAAAATACGTATATGCTCTCATCCACGAGTAGTTTTGTTCTATACAGTGGTAAATTTATCTGGTATAGGTCAGTAGAAAGAAAACAGTTCTGCTCACAACAAACAACAAAAGAGTATTTTTTGATGCTTTGAGTTTTGAGTCTAGTTCTGTTATATTTGGAAAAAGTCAGATATCTCTAGAACTGTGCAACTCACACCTAAACAATCCAAATCAGGGCCTACCAGGAATCCTAGCACCATTTTGCATTTTAACAGTGCAATACAATACAACACAATAGGTGAATTAAGCTTCAGTTTTGGCCCTCCAAGGGAAAAAGTTTGGGCACCACAACAGATAAGAGGAAAACTAAATATTCATAATTCAGGGGTGAACTGGCCTTGCCTTGGGACTTGCCTGTGCATAACAGCACCTGTTTAACATTCAAGCACCCAAAAAATAGGAGCCTTTGTCTCACTGACTGGGATGAAGTATACTGGAAATATGCAGAAAAGAGTCCAGCACCATTTATAGACAGAAACAATGACCCTGTCATGGTCTGTGTGCAGACAAGTATGGTCTCTCTTCTTCCCCCAGAGCAGCAGAGGCATGTGTGAAATTCAAACATGTTCCACATGGAAGACATTTTTGTGGTTCATCAAAAATGTATTTTTTTAAAGGTTAATCGCTTCTTTTCTGACTAAGAGGTTGTGCAATCATTTGCCCAATGCAAGATGGCAACAAGGTCCCATTTCATTGTTTTCTATGTAGGGTTAAATAATTACATTATTACCTACCCCTGCTTGTTACTAAGAGCAAATAGCCATCATTGATCTGTATCGTGTTGTGAGTGTTAAGGCTAACGTCAAACTTACCTCAGGAGGCCAGATCACAGTAGTTGGCTGAGAGTCCTCCAACTGCAGAGACTTCTCCACCACAGCATACTTTTCCACCTAGAGCAACACACAAACAAGTCCATTCGTTGTGTTACGCTCTACAATATAACTGCCGATCAGAGTTGAGTGGGTTTCAAGTGGTGTTGGCTCAAGTTTGTAGGTAACAGTGTTACAGAGGAGCAGTTGAGCTACTTACATCAATTTCCTTCGGTATGGTTAGTTGGCAGTTGCTCTGCTTCCACATGTCAACACACTGCAGGCGATGACAGCCGGGACAAACAGCAGGAAAAACAGAAAGCGGTATGAGTAAAAAGACAGTGAGAGAGAATTGTGACAGCTTTCAGTGACCTATGCTAAAGTGAGTTAAGAGGTTTTTTTCCTGAATAGTAGTAAACAATAAATGGAAAAGAGGCAGAACTGAAAAAACTGCTTGTTACGACCTATTATTTTAACAAATGCATGGAAGAAAATAGAACACATTTTTAACTTGGCTGAACACAATTGTGGGAGGCAAGTTTTAAGTCTCATTTCATTGTGATTAATGTTTTTATAGACAGACAGGTGGGTGGACAAACAGGCAAATCATTTTTGTTTTTTATTTCTGTTTGATCAAATAGTAAAAAGTCTGTCCTGGAGCGCGACACTCCAGCGTGATGGCAACTGTAGGATGATAAAATGTCTGCAGGATCGAGGTAATTGATCAATTGCTGTTTTTCATGAGGCAAACACGTCTGTTTACGATGAAAGCTAGTTTAGCTTAAGTCACAGAAGTAAAGAGGAATGGATATCGAAAACAACAGCAGCCTTTCCTTTAGAGTGCTGGTTCTAGACAGATCATTTTAGAAAACAGAAATTCACCACAATGGAGTAAGTTGAGTTGGAATTTTGACAGATGTTCACTCGAGATTCAGCAGCATCTTCTTACTCAGTTTCACCCAGTGTTGGAGGTTAGAGGATGGTGAGCTCACCTCGGAGCCCTCGATCTCAAATACACAGATTTCACTCAGGGATCATCAATGAATTACCGCTCAAATAATGTCTCTTCTAATACCTTCATGCTGAGTTTTCTGTATCTGTGAAAATTATGATTAAATAATTACTCTAAATGGGTCTCCTGTAGAATGCCTGTTTTGATCGCTAAATCAGTGATACATTTATTGCACAGAAATATTTGAATTGAAAATAACTGCAGTTATTTCAATAGTTTCCCTGACATGCGACACAGTGAGTCCAAACAGATACCACATTGTTTTATTAGACTGGGCATATAGGACATGCCTCTTTCTAATGGGTTTCAGTGCTCCTTTTATTTATATTCATAGTTTTAGCTGCCGTGTCATGTGACCCACCTGTTGGTATCTGTTCACTGATCACATTACAAAGCTCTCTTACATCATCATTTTGTTCTTCACTTTTTCCACCAGACTTCTTCTGCCCCTTCTTTTTATCTGCCCTCAAATTATGGAGTATAAAGTGAAATCCTGATTTTAGACTGTGCAGGACTTTTTCTAGCCTGTGCCACGCTTGTTTTACTTTCCTGTTAACTCGTTGGTATGTTGACGACTTACGTTTCCGATCTTTGAGATCTTCAGGTCTATGACAGGAGCAGGTTTCCTCTCCTTCCTCCTCTGTAGGTAGTCGTAGAGTCGTAGCTGCGGTGGCATGGGCAGATGGGACAGCTCCTGCTGCCTGTTCAGCGCAGCTCGAGAGTGCCTCTTGAAACACCTACAATGCAAAAAAAAGAACTGTCTTGGAATGATCCAAGGCTTTTGCTTCATTCATTGACTCACTCACGGTAACAAAGCTTTTATTTTGACATCTTAAGAAAAACATTCATGAATGATTTTTTTTTTCTTCTCTGGCATGACTGATTTCAAAGTAAGCGGACTGGAGAGTGTTTGAGTGGATTCATTACCGTTTCATGGGGCGAGTGTTCATTTTCTGTTTGTTGTAGAGCAGGCGGTTGGCTGTGCAGGTGACGGAAATGGAGGGATCCAGGCACAGAGGTTCAGCTGTGGCCAAAATCAACTGACTCTCCAGCTGTAATTTGTCGTCCTAAGGAAAGAGACACAGATGCTACAGAGAACACTCGTGCAATGTGCTGCAGCTAAAAGGACTCAAGACACAGAGGGAAGAATTGTCTACTATTGTGGTCAAGTAAATCTGTATTAGCTGAAGCAATATAGATGTATTACAATCAAAAATTTAGCACTTTCATATAATTTGAATTTGCTGCAAAAACAGTGCAGTATCTAAATATACAAGCTAAAAAACACAATACTTTACCTGTGTCCACTTGTGGTGGTCACTGGTCATGGCATGGACATCACAGATCAGAGTCTACACGGCAAAACGACAAAATTCCAGGTCAGAACAACCTTGCGCAAATTAGTATCAAGTCTTTTCCTTAATGAGAGGTTCTCCACTGGTTTACCTGCATAGTTGGCCGCAGCAGGATGTGTCTGCTCTGATAGGTGGGCATCTTAGTATTACCAGACTGCCTGTAGTCTCTCACCTCTACTATTACGCAGCCACAGTGGAAGATGTTCACCTGAGAAACATTGCAAATGAAGGATGTCAACCAACAGACGTTACATTATTCTTCATTATTATGCAGCAGAAGTCCAAGAGTCTGGCACGGAGGATTGGCCTGAATGTGTGCATACCAACATCAATTGCATGATGCATCTGGTAAACTTGATTCAATTTTGTTTAATCATCAGAAAATGCACAAGCCAGTTTATTTGGATGGGGGGGTTGATTAGGTTCTGACTGCAAACAATCAACAAAATTGCCAGATTTTGAGTGGAAGCGAGCCGATACCACCCTCTCTAGGCGTTCTTGGCCTATCTGTTTTGCCCTGCATCCAACTGGGATTGCTGTTATTGCATTTTCTTAAATGAACCCTCCAGGTTTTTAAAAGAGTGCTACAAATAGGCTGGGTGGGAATACACCCTTGCATTTACCCTCACACTCTTTTTCCCCCCCTCTCTTGTGGTATTTTCTGGAAATCTTAAAAGCAGAATGGGGTTTATTTTAGTTTTATATATTCCCGAGTTATCGCTATATTATATTTGCATGGTCTCTTTTAACTTCTACCATTAAGGATTTGTGTTTGACTCCAATCTCAATAAAATGTTAAAACAAAAGAAAAAAAATCTAAATATTCTTGATGATTTATGTGATCACATATGTACTTCTGTACATTTGCGCACAAACCTGTGATTTCTCCAAGAGATCCACCAGAATTGGAGGCAACTCCTCAGCATCTAGGTACTCCAGCAGTTCTCCTTCTTCATATGGCAGACGGATAGTTTCAGAATCTAGGAAGCGACACAAGGTAGGAATGCTGCAGATGAGACTACTGTGGTACACAGTTTAGAACCTGGTTGAGCTGGTATTTGCTTAATCGTCTCCTCTTACCAGATCCATTTTTGCCCCTGAGCATTAAAGAATAGCCTTCATTCCCAGGGTACAAGTTGACCACCAGACATGACACGGACTCCTGAGACACCAGCTTCTCCAGTAGATTCACATTTCTCCTCAAATTCTTCAGAAAAAAACAAACAAATAAAGAGCACGAAAGATACAAATCCTTCATATTAGCAACAGGAATCTCACATGGCTATAACCATGCCAACTTGATGCGAGTAGCTTTCCACCCACATTTACTTTGAGTTTAAGCTGTAAGGTGGTGGTTTAACATGCTGGTATAAAGGGAAATGGAACAGACGAGGGCTGCCATTTATATTTGTTTAATAATATAAAATGTATGATTTGCCAGTGCACATATATGTTGGCTTCCTCCAGAATTTTATTCTTTTTTAGAAATGAGTAGAATAATAACATAATTTGTATCATATATTCTGTCAATGGAATTTGTAAACTGTGATTTGTTGTTCTTTTCTGTGCATGTGACATCGAATCGAGGGTCTAAGGGCAGAGGATGTCGTCCACTGTACGGGTTGTAAAGCCCATTGAGGCAATGTGATTGCGATTTTGGCCTCTATAGATAAAAAAATCCTATTGAATTGTACAGTGTTCTGAACCCATTAGTTATAAAAAATAAAAGACATGCACTGTTTCACAACTGTTCTGTCTTTTGCTTCCCTTGAACTGATACACGCGTACACTGATGAACACATTCATGCAATTGACAGATACCCTGTACATGACTTGTTTAGGAATCATTCTCAGATTTAATCCCACAGATCTTCTTACAACTCATTCTTATAGATTGGATTGCTCCGCATATATTTGCACACCTGTAATTATCAAGTCATAACTGAGGGTCAAGTTGCGTAACAACACACACCTTTAACTCCGGCTCCTTCTCACATTCCTCCATGTACAGCTCATAGAGCTTCTGATACAAACTCTTCCTCCCGCCGGATGAAATTCGTCTTTTGGCTGGTCGCTGTCGAGCACTTTCAACAATGTACTGAATGACAGATGACACACTGGATTATTGCATGTATATGCATACTGGTTGCACAGGTTACATGTGAGAACAAGCTATTCATTCATCTTCCTGCAACACATTGATTGATTGATTGAAATGACAGCTTTTTCAAAAAATGTTTTTTTTACCTCGGCTCGATCCAATGCATATTCCAAAACTTGTTGCTTTGGGGAATGAGAGCAAAAAAATAAGACAGATCAGTCACGATGGGGACTTCCAGATTACAGAGTGAATAGATCACACTGTGCAAATCCCTAGTGAGGATTCTAGGCTGGATGCTTTACTTCATAGAAAACTTCACTGTGAACATACACCACATATGCAGAGATGCATGACCTCAAAGAGACTGAACTCACCATTGTGGTCCACCGCCAGCTGCAAGGCGAGTGACGGTAGACGATGCTGTCCTTTCTGCCCCACACTGTCACCTTCTTATAGTGACCATTCACACCCTGCACGGCGACACAGCAGACGAAAGCGTTACTGCGAGCAGCACGACCCAAAGGAAAAAAAAAAAAACACAAGATGACACACAAATGAACACAGATGCAGATGCTCCGTGTGGCTGGCAGGTTATCGGGAGAAGCGCCGATGCCAAACGGGCTGGCTGGCACTCAGTCAAGGTGCCACACACAAAACAGCTAAGAAGACTGACGAGCCAAACAGTTTCGTCCAAGTTGTCTCATCCTCTGCTTATATTTCAAACGCGCCTGCAAGTTAAACGAATGCACGGCGCGCCTCGGAGTCGATAAAGCTGCGTGGCTCGGGTTAGTGAACTCCAGTGACTGCGAGCCCCAGCGGAGAGAGTGGCTGAATAGCAACAAGCTCGTTGATGCCTGACCGTTGGGGCTAACGCGGCTAACGTTAGCATGCTAGCTTGTTCCTAGTGGGCAAGCTGTAAGTTACCAGCAGCGCTAACGATGTTACGTCGCTCGAGACGCAAGGCCACAGAGCGACGTCAATGTCGGCGAGCAGGATGGACTTGCCTTCTGGATTGCATAGCGGTCGACTGTAGCTCCGATGCGAGAAAACGAAATGAAATTGAAATATCGGTGTCTTCATTGAAAAAAAGTCGGAGCAGCAGCCATTTTCTTCCAGTGTGACAACAACAGCTAAACTTCCGGTTTTCGGCAGGGGTGGGCGGAGCCACGCTAAAGTGCCTGCTTTACTACTGATGCTTGATGGATGGCTGCTGGATGGAGACAACTTTCTGCACGCTGTGTCTGTGAAATAACAGGCCGGACTCTTCCTCTAGGAGGATGTACACATTTCTACACTATATTCAGCTCATTTTCTGCCACTTCTTCTCAGCAACAGTTTGAAACTGCTTCTGAACTGAAGCCATTAGGCCAAACAAATCAATATCTTTTACTGTTAGCAGACATTATGATGGCAGTTGATGTTAGCAAAGCAACAACAACAAGGTAAGTTATCACACACTATAGTCCTTTACTCCACGATACCTCAGCATTTTATTTTATTTACTTCAATATTCTATTTAATTTCATACCTAATGCTTAAGCATTTTATTGTATATAGTACTTTTTTGCATATTGTATATAGTACTTTATTGTTTCTTATTTGCCCATTTTTTTTGATTGTATACGTCTAACCCTCAGTCACTGACTGAAGTCAGTTTACTGCCTTCCAGTCCAGCTATGTGATGTGAAACTTTCGAAGAAGTGTCACTCCAAAAAGGTACCAGTGGACTCCAAACGGCCTGAAACATGCTCCTAAGCATCTCCTGGAGGAGCCATTTTGGCATTTGTACATTTGACACAAAATCACCTCCAAAATTAATAAACTCTAATCACAGTATTCTGACCTTTGACCTTACATCAAATCAATTCCTTCATAGGTTTGTTGATCATTGTTTTTGCATCTTCTTCCTGATGCTGTTCTCTACCACAGGTACACATTTGGTTACATTCACTGCAATATATATATATATATATATATATATATATATATATATATATATATATATATATATATATATATGTATATATATGTGTATATGTATATATATATATATATATATATATATATATATGTATATGTATATAAATATATATGTATGTGTATATATATATATATATATATATATATATATATATATATATATATATATATATATATATATATATATAAATGAATAAATAGCAATAATAGAATCCCCTCAAATATTTGGTGCAGCTAGTCCATCACTGGCTCCTTTCCCTCTACGCTCTAGAGCTAGATGAGTAATAACATTGTAAAATACAGTTTTATTGGATTTTTTCTCAGGTTGGGAATCATACAGCTGTACAATATTCAATGTTGTGAAAGATATTGCATAATATACAATTATTTGATGGTAAATAACTTGATATTTGATAATATCCAACACCAGCCCGAGCCTATTTTTTTTTAAGAATTTCCGTGTGTCAGAATAATTCCATGCCATTTATTGAGAAGTTTACATGCGCTTACAAGTTGCACATCACAAAATGAATGTCTCTAACCATATTACCACACAGTAAATCTGGAAGTACTCCAGCGTGGGGAAAAATTGTACACATTGTAGAAAAACCATAGCAGAGTAATTGAGTCTTGCTTCAAAACAACTAGAATTTCAATAGAAGTAAAAAGATGTAAATATTCTGACGAGGACACATTTCTTAAACATCTCAAAGAATATAAGAAGCATGCCTGAAAGCAAAAAACTCCAGTGTGAATATGGTTTAATAATCACATGTTTTTAATGTTGTTCTTTTGCTATTGTGTTCTCTTCTCTCTGGGTCGGTGTGGAAGCTGTTCTGTTCAGTGCGTTTGACATGCCACCTGGATTCACTGGTGACCGTAAACAGACTGCCTGAGGTGATTTAGCACGATTATAGTGTGGTTACTCCTGTTTAATATGCAAATAATTAGGGGCTAATTGGATTGCTGATCCTGAATTAAAGAAAACAGATCAACAGCCTGAATTTTATAGCCTAGTAAAAAAGCAAAAAAAACCCAAGACCAATCAGCTGGATCGTTAATCGCTGCGTAAACAATTCAGATATTACACTTTACCGACCAGTGATGAAAAGCGACTAAATAAAATTCAGTTTCTACAGCTTGATTAGACCAAAGTGTACAATTATAAACATCAACCTTTAAGAGTTTTGATCAGCCAACATTGTTGAACTCCAGGCCGTCAGAAATAGTGTTGTCCTCAGTTTGAAGTATCTAAGGGGTGACGATGAATAAATAAAAATCAAGTAAAAACAAATTTAAGGAAGTCAGAAGGAAGGTGGTAAATTGCTGGAGGAGGGTAGAGTGGAAGCAACTTCAGCCCATGACATACACAACATATACAGTACAGATTGTTAGGTTGAAATCCCATAGATGTACAGTAGGGGGAAGAGCAGGATAGCAGATTCATTAGGCTGAATGCCACAGTGGTGCAGTCCAACAGCAGCAACTGTCAGTGGAGTCGGTAATTTTGCAAGAACTTTAAATTTCCATCTCGCATATATAGAGCCGGGAACAATTTGCACAGGTAATATGTACGACTTTTTTAAAATTTAGTTTTGTATAAACTATCCAGTGAGCAGACAGTGAGTCCAGCTAACTGGTTTAGATGATGTAAAGAGTCAAAATACAGTTTTGACCACTTTTCAACATTTACTGCTCACTGCTTTAAACACTTTACGTGAGACCAAGTGCTCTGTCCTGAGCAGTGGTGGAATGCAGCTATCTACATTTGCTACACATTTGAATTACTTGTAGTTTACTTAAATATTTCCTTTTCATGCCACTTTCTACTTCTACTCCTGAAAATGTATCTCCTCTGCTGCATTTAACTGACAGGATTAGTTAACGGTGGCATTACAAATTACAATTTGTGCATACAATAACAGACAACACTGTCGTGGCCTTTCTCTCTTTTCTTTCTTTACTCACAACCACTGCTGCATTAAAAATCACTGTTCTACATCAACGTATAAGTAATAATAATACAATGATATAACATATAATAGTATAACAGTCACAGTTGCCGTACATTTCTCTGATTATACTCATGCAAATTTACATTTAAATAAGTAACATTTTTAATGCAACATTTGAAAAATAAAGCTGGAAATGATGGTATTGTTTTAATACAAAAAAGTCAGCAGAAAAGCAGAATGAGATGCTTTTTCAATTCCACAGAAAAAGTTACATAAGTGCATTTAAGCCACCATTGATTTAAGCGCTCATGAGCCGCTTTATGTTTTTCTTCTGGCTGTCTGTTATGAAGAATGTTTCTTTCAACATCAATGTCTCAGCTGTATAAGTGGTTCCTCTATGTGGAGCTGGGTGGGGCTCAGTGAGTTAGGATCAGTCCTCACCTGCTGCACACACACACACACACACACGCATGCACACACATGCGGTAGTCCATATGGGGTACATGACAGGGCTTGCTTAGGGTCAGTAACATTTCACAGTGGAAGCTTGTAGAGTCTTTCGTCTTGGCGGCTCACATTTAGTTTGAATCCACATGCGTTGCTCATTTATAAAATGTTAAGATTGCCTCAATATCGCAGCTTTCTCCGTTGACTCAAATCCCAGAACTTGCTTTATTAAGTGACTAATTGGGCAGAAATGAGACATCGCTGCTTTTTGTAGTCATACTAGTTGGACAGTGTTTGAAGTGTGTGAATGAGGAGATAAAGAACGTGAGCGAAGAAATGTCACTTTCGTCTCAGCTAATGAGCATCATCTCTGCAGCTTTTTACTCCGACTGGTCTCCATCCAGGACATTACCAAAGAGCCCCGTAGTATTCTGACATACAAAATAATTCATGCTTTATCTCCCCATCAGTGAAGACTGTGCTTGGTTGGAACTTGGAATGAATAGACATATAATACTGAACAGCTGGAGAGTTGGATACCGGATTGAACAAAACCGTAATGGAGAAAAGACAAAAGTATATGTGTGACTAAAGTGCATGGCAGTATTACCGAGAGACGTCCGCATTCAAAAATGTTCAACGCTGGGTTTGAATCAATGCGATGGTCTCTTAGCTTTATAGTTTTAATGATAAGCAGAGTCAAATAAATGTGCCAAAGTTACTGAGGGCATGTTTTATTAGGAAGGCAGTATTATATTTTGATAATGATGATGACAATGAGGATTACGATTCCAAGCTGCTCTGTGAAAGTTTATTTCCTGCGGGGGAAAATGTTTGGCAGGCTGTCACATGTTCCAAAAAGGAGCTGCGATGCATCCTTTGTGTTCCTGGGCTTCTTGTGGCTCCGGAGGTAGAGAGCAGGTGGTCCGCTAATCACAGATTTGGTGGTTTGATCTGTGCACACCTAAAAATATCCTTCAACACGACACTGAACCTCAAATTGCTCCTAATGCTAGGAGCAGCACTCTGCATTGTAGCGTGCTACCACTGATGTGAATGGGAGCGAAATTGTAGAGCCCTCTAGATATATACTAATGCATTAGGGATGCACAATACATATTCACGTCACAAGGTGTGCACAAGCAATGGTCACATTGCAAGACATGCAGTGTCAAGAACGGCACATTGACTCAAAGACGTCATAGTACAAGTTTTTTGCTGCTTTATCTGCTTAAACTTGCACAGTTCTCATTTTCCATGACTAATCTTGAAGAGAAGTCTGTGTAATATTACATAATTTAGTCCGATTATAAGGGTTTGTAGATAGCGTACATGGGAGTTGATTGGTTGCGACATGCAGGCTCTGCATGTAGACAAACCAACAATCCTAATCATTCCTGATCATTTTATCAAACAAAAAAACAGCCTGGTTTGGCTGTTTGGTAAAATCCACTCCCCTACAAAAATAACCCCAATCATATGAGAATGATTCATTATTTCCAAGGAGCGCTAATCAAGTTTTTTGGTAAAAAAAAAAATCCTTTATATTTTTATACTAGCTCAGGGATAGAGCCAGCGTCTTGTTAATCAGAAGGTCGCTGGTTAAAACGCACGCATGGAGTTATCTCTCTGAAACTTTCGGTGTGGCCCTTGTTTCTCTTATATGGGATAGACATATGTACTATATACTATATATATTTCATGCCAGCCCAGCCCCCAGGATAAAATGTTGGCAGGTAACATTTCTGCAAACCACGGATACATACGTAGGCTTGTACCCTATTGACATTTCAACAAAACGTGTCCTGTCAGGTTTCACATTGCACGTTTATGACCTGACATTCATGGGATGGTTGTGGACTGTTAGGGCGAGAAGACTGCCAAGTCAGTGACCGCAGTACTTTGATTCAACATTTGTAATGTGGAACCCCTGGAGTGGTTTTGTGCCTAAACCTAACTTGAGCATATGCACAGTGTTGTCACATGTCTGTTCTGCATGTCACGGATGAATCACAGTGGTCAGGTCCTTTGTCACCATGTTCTCTATGTTCGAGTCAAGAACAGTTGCACTATGTATTTCAGAAGAGAAAGATCTTCATTGACATATGACTTATTTTTTATGTCTAAACAAACCAATTAAACAAACTCTTCTCATTTTCATGAAAAACTAACTGACAACACAGATTCATACTGTTTTACTTTGTCCCTATTTGGCGGACCCTGCCGTCATTTTTAACTTCAAACAGTGTTCTGGGGACCTTATTTTCCTCTGAGAACAGCTTGTTTATTCACTTATGGAAGAAGTTAATAGTTCAGAATTTGTATTACTACCTCATTAATATTGTACATATCACAATTCTGAGTTTGAATATCTTCTCCAAAGCTACATAGTGCCCCTTTATTGGCAATTTGGTCGTTCCATATATATAGTTGATTTCTTTTCTCTTTTGATTGTATTAAACCTCATTCCTTGACTGCAGGTATCATCCTTATCAACATCAACCGCTCTCCCTTTGATAGGTTGAAAATGACTTAACCTGATCCCTGCATTGCAGCCATGTGAAGAATCAGACACTATATAAAGATTTAGGAAGCTTTTCTCCAAATTAGCAGCTATAATCAACTATTTAACCCATCCAGTATGCATTGCGGCAAAGGTAGAAGTGGCAAGCGGCCTGGTGTCAATGCCTCACTGTCTGGGACACGTGTTTTGATTGCAACGTGAACGGCTCCTTGTTTTCATAAGCATATCCAGAGTGAAGACCTCGGGGTATGGGCATGTAAAGTTAGTACATTGTGTGCAATGCTTATTCAAGTTAAGATCTCCATGTTATCTTTAATGCCTATGGCTGTTATTGCCAGCAAAATTCATCTGTGTTTTTAATGTTTTGAAATGTAGCAGTCTCCACTCTGATCTGTTCTGTGAGTTGTAAGTGTGCTGGACTTTAAAGTCGCCTAAATAAAATATAGTAAAAGTCTTTAATATTCTCTTGTGTTGAACATAAATGTTGCTCTGGATTTGGGCATATCTCTTTCGTTCACTTTAACTTTCCTCTCTTTCTACATATTGTATTTGTAATACAGCGATAAATCTATTATACAGACCCATTCTCACTATTTATCCATGGAAATATTTTACTGGACCCGTAACTGAAGAGGTTGAGATGTGGCCCTTCGTACTTCGGCACCTGCCAAGATTTGCTCCTGATGAGTCATAACACCTGTGAGCAAAACCCTCCGAAAGGGGGGGGGAACTAAATTGTGAATATCTGCGGTTATTAATGAGAAACAAACTTAGAGGGGGAAAAAAAAGAATCAGATGACTTTCAGCATTCCTGTCATGTGGTGGGCTTTTTTTTATTCTAAGCTGCTGGAAGCTTTGAAATCCAAAAACTGTTCAGGCATGATCGATCACCCGCCGCAAAAAAAGCCTTTCACAATAAGAGCCATGTTATTTTGTTTGTAGGGGCTTATCCAGATGTAGTCATTATTTAGCTGTGCCATAAACTGCGGTCATGTTTTTCCAGTCCAGGATGAGCTTTGAGTGAAACCAACAAGGAAACACACACATACACACACACACACACACACACACACACTGGAGAGAGGGAGATGACATAGATGAGGCCTTTGGATGTGCCAGGGGATCATATAGCGTATAGTGAGTTTGTGTGGTACAGACAAACTTGCAGGTCTGCTGGGAACGGCAGAAACACACACTTCACACGGTGTTGACAAGCCGTTGGCATAATCCTAAAAATATCACACCTACATCTACTCTTAGCCTCCTTACGGCCCATCCTCAGTTTCTCCTTCGTGCCTCTCACCTTGATGGACGTGGGAGCTGGAAACTGTGGGAGAAAAACACTTTTCCATCCCAGTCTGTTTTTTTTTTTGTCTTGAGCAAAGAGATGAGGACTGCAGCTGT
Source organism: Diplodus puntazzo (assembly GCA_963678695.2). Lineage (NCBI taxonomy): Eukaryota > Metazoa > Chordata > Actinopteri > Spariformes > Sparidae > Diplodus > Diplodus puntazzo. The sequence continues at coordinate 12,122,776 of OZ023167.1, read as the reverse complement.
GTGAGAGTTTACAACATCAGTCTTCGGTGAAAGAGATGTCATGATTTTCCAGATCCAAAACCGTCAAAAGCAGATTGTTCGATAAAATCCTTCTCTGGAGGATGTCACATTTCAAAGTCTTTTTTGGCGCAAAAGTAAGGGAACTAAACATTTTACGATGTGTAACGCTGCGTTACTGACAGTTTTATAACAAAATAATAAATATCTGCTCCTATCATGACTGCGAGATAATGAGATGGAAAAGACAGCAGTTTAAATGTAGAACTCAGACATTGCAAATTTATATTGAATAACTAATTTCTACTAATTGAATGAAACACACCAGTCAATATTTGGCACTTCCCTCTGCCTTGATAGATGAGACAGAGAGTAGATGAACACAGGGAGCGGCATCAGCGAGAACAAAGCAATGAATCACGGAAATAAAACGTTCTTTTTCGGATTGTTTCACAGCTGGTACGTTTGAAAGCAAAATTAAACACACCCACGCCTCTGTGCAACTTTTGTCCGAATGCAGCCGAAGTGAATGCTTCACCCTGTCTGTCGTCTGCGTCTCTGTGTGTGTGCGTGTGGCTCACCTCGCCCTCAGTCAAACAATCCCACGGAGACAACAGAGAGCACAATCTGTAATCTAGTCACTATGCTTATATACAGTTTTGAACCACGTGTGGGTCTAAGTGGGGGTCTAAGCAGCAGTGCACAAAGGTTGACACAGAAATGTCCGTAACACCACAATACAGGCAGAAGGCGAGCTTTCTGCCTGTATTTCACCTCTGCAGGTGCAGACACCCACACATACTTTTAGTCGGTCCAAAGTGATGTTTGAGAGTCTAGACATCAAAAATTCTGCATAGCATACCCTTAATCATCACGCCTCTGGAAATTCACACACTTCAATGACACGTTAAAAGTGAATCACTATTAATGGTTGAGCGAAAGTAAAAGATTTAGATTTGCTCAGAAGCATGGCCCTATGGAAAATAGCAACAAAACAAACATTAGATGTATATCGTAACGCATTAATGTGGGAAAAGCTTCCTTGTGGTGTTTGACGGCCACTGCTCACTAGTTTATAGGGTCCAGTTGTGTTCCTGACGGGATTATATCTGCATATCTGGCCTCTGCACACTATAAGCTTGTGACTCAGCCATTGTTCCAAACAATGAGCTATTCTGTCGTGTTGTACAGGATTACAGCGCTGGAGAAAAATCTCATGATTTCACATGGGAGAGGAGCAAGAGACCCACAGAGAGTTGGCCGGTAGCTACAGTGAGACAAATGGCTTTCTCTTGGTCTGGTTCAGACTCGGCCTATATGTTTTATTTGCGGTGAGGACAGTAAAACAGCAGGATGTTGTTTTAGTTCACTGTCTTGCTTGATTTTACAGTCAATATTTAGCGTGTAAGGGAATTTCATTGTGTATTCATGCATAGTTGTTGACAGGTCCTGTGTTTGTATAAGTTATCATTACGTGCCATATGGTGAGACAGACGGGAAAAAAGAAGTAGGTTTTTCTGAAAGGCTGTCATCAATTAGACAACCGAGCTTCAGTTCAAAGGCCTCCATTCCCTGCAACATTTCTCTAAACACATACAGAAATGAATTCAGTTTTTCAGGTTTTTCTTCAGCAGCAGTCTCTCTGTGAGGTCCGAGCTGACCTCATCCATCACAAACGGGAGGCAGCCGAGAGGAGAGAAAGGTTGGGGTGAACATTTTTCTCTGGTCATTTGCTGAAGCTCAGTCCAACACTTCCCAAGAGGACTCACAAGAATCCCAATCTTCTCATCAACATGACTTCTGGCTAAAAGGCTAAAATCTGGGGGTTTGGAGGAGGGAACATGTCACAGTCACGGTCCAGCTGAAATCACAGCTGGATGTATCTCGTGACCTGGATGTACCCAGTCTGTGTTTTTGAACCGGAGTGTTGGGATAATGAACGTCAAACGAAGCCTTTGCTGAAACAACTGGTGCTGATGTTTTCAAACGCTTTATTTTTTTGTGGTCCTGGCCATCATTCCTGTTGATAATGATACGATTGGACTCACTAATTTCTGCCATATAGGAACGTTGTTACATTGCTGAAAAAAGGTCAGACAATAATACAGGTTTAAGAAAAATCCAGGTTAGCAACAATTATTTGGAGGAGTAAACTAATACTCCTTTCACACTGGCCCCAAAAAACCCACGCACACCAACATCTGGCTTTTGTGTGCAATGCAAATGTATTTTATCGGGATTTGCTCCCGGTTCAATTTGACACTCCTTTAGTCATGCGTTTTTAACGATTCCTGCTTGGCGCGGCTGTATTGTGAACACAGTACCCCGGTGAAAACGCCAGTGTACTGTCCTTTTTCAGACACGATTCTCTGATGTGTCGTGAAGTTAAGGCCGCTGGCTTGTTAACATCTTTCCAAACGTCTCTGTCAAGCAGCACTTGAACGTCCTTCAGTTGGAGCCAAGTTTGAAAGAGACGAGAAAGAAGCAAGATTATCAGCTCCGGAAAAAAAACGTGCGTCTAATTCAGAATATTATTGTTTCAGACTTTTTAAAACAAGTTAAACTTCTTCAGGATCTGATTAGGTTTATGATCAGCTACTTTCTACCGTTCCCTGTTTTTCCGGTACGTCTGGGATGACACACAAGGGGAAAAGAAACAGAAGGGGAAACTGAAGTGCCTATTATTTGCCGTGGTTAAAAAAACCTCATTTTAGAGCAAAAGTGGGATTGATGTCTGGGAGTACAGTCATGGGTGTACAGTGCGTACAGAACGGGGCTGGGCAAATAGCTTAGGGAAGTTCCAGTGTTATACTTGTGATTACTGAGTGCTGAAATCTGGGAACTTTGCCACATTGCTGAATCACAAGTAATCAAGAAATCGTTCAGGTTAAAAAAAAAAAAACAGGTTAGAAACTTTTATTTTATTAAGTATGCTGTCCACAAAACTTCAGCAACGCTTGTAGCATCTAGACTTGTAGGTCTAGATGCTACAAGACCAACGAGTTTGGGAATGTTTTTCCATTCTCCACGCACCTTGGAAGTTGATGAACATGGGCCAGAAACTCAGATCAGTTCAGACAAAGTCCAGATCAATTTCAACCAGGCCTGACTTTGACCAACCATTCTTATCACACATAGTATACCAGTGCGGTGACAAATGACACGTCCTTTCTAAGAGTTTTGGATCCTCTTACCGCTCATGCTTCTTGTCCCAGTGGATTATATGTTGTATCGATGACGCTGTGTTCCCGGATCTCACAAATTGATGTGAGGCTCAGGAACAGCACCTGAATCCTTTAAGGCTGTTGTGTTTTTTGTGGCAGAATAGCCTTTGGGTACTTCGCTGGTGCTGGAGGAGAATTTGGAGCTGAGGGCTTCCCCTCTGTTTGTTTTTTCTTCTTCTCTTGGGATAATGAGAACAACCATATGGAGTTTAACTGAGAAATGCTAAAAATCGTAAAGAGAAGGGAGCTTGAAGTTAAGACCTGACTCTTTGGCAGCTGCCCTTCTTTCCTTGTAACCGCCTGGTAGCAGACTGTGTGTCTACATTTCAATAACGTGACCTTTTGTGACTCTTTGGCTTCCCCCTGCGGCCTCACACTCCAGCTTCACGCTCTGTGCCAAGCACGGGGTGATTTGCTCTCAGAGAAAGTGGCACAAGAGCTGCTGGATGAGCGAGAGCGAACGTCAGTGTTGGGCATCATCTCGAAAACAGCAGGAGGGACCAAATGACATGCGGGAAAGGCGAGGACAGAGTGAGCAATGGATTTCGAAAAACAAACCCACGCTGCTCAGTTTAAGGGGGTTATCACGATGTGGTTATTAGTTTTGGATGTATTTCCTCTAGCTTATATAAACAACAGCCTTGATTGATTTACTGTGTAATGAGGTCTTCACTGGCTGACGCAGCAGGCGTTTGTTTCTTATTGTTTATTTTACTTTATTTTTCTTTTTTTGCAATCCAGAAGAAATGCGCAACTGTCTTACGGCACCACCGCACCACCCTGATGGTTCTAATTTCTTATGGACTACCTCATTCGTGATAAGAGATAAACAACAGGGAGTTAAGACGAATTACAGAAAGAAAAAAAAGAGGAGCAACGGGAAACATATGGCTGACTGGCACAACTGGCTGCGTCTTAATTGCGCCAATTATCAAATCAACAAGTTGAAATTCAAGTTCCTCTGAACTCGTTTGAAGTCCAAGGGAGTGCGAGTCATCTTTAAAAAAAAAAAAAAAAAAGGAGTCGCACACAAAAAGTTTCAGGAAATTAGCAGATAAGTTTTTTCCTCTCATTACTGCTTTCAACACTGAGCTGAGGTGATAATTGTTACAGACAGGAGAGGAAACGTGGGAGTTTTCTGTCAGCTACCTTTCGCCGCCGCCGACTCCTTTCTCACAAGAGGTCCAGCTCGGTTTTAACTGACAGCGAGTTGTTTGACACACGGACGTGCAAATGCGCACACAGACAAGAGCCACTGGTTATCTTTCTTTGTAACTGCATGACTCAAAAAGGACAAAAAGGGCAGACAGCACACATACACACACACACACACACACACACACACTCCTGTTTTTCCTCCTGGATAAGCAGCTGGATGGGTGTTTGGGTTGGAGCGGGGATCAACTGGCTTCTACCCCTCGGCCAGCAGCCGACTGGAAACCCACCACTGGGCTAAGGGTCACATGACTGCATAAATATCCGTTCACGGCGAGAACACATGCACACATAAGAAACAGGCGACGGCTGTTGCTGCGAAGAGTATTACACGTCATTGACTGACCAGTCTGACCGCTGACATGTTGGAAAGTATCAGCGATCAGATGAAGGGCGAAAGTGGTGAAGGCGGCTCAGATAATCACAGACAATTTACCGTCTGCGCATTTATGTTTTTCCAGTTAGATGACATGGGATGCAACAAAATTGCAAAATCTAAAAATCCCAATGGAAATTCGTAGTCCACTAAACAGTTCTGGAGCTTCAAAGGATAGGACAGGATAGGAACTTTAGCAAAAATGGCTGCGTAAGGCTCATCCAGCATAATCCAATATTCCAGAAGCCCCAAAAAGCAAAATTGAAAAGACGTTATTTACACCTTTTAAAGCAGAAATCTTCACCGCAACTGCTGAGCTAATAGCGTTAGCGTGTAGCCTGAAGTCGGTGCGTGAACTTGACCGCATGGCGAGGATATTAATATTGTCCTTTCAAATCCATTTGGCGAAATGTTGACCACTGTGGCTTCCAGAGACTTGGATTAGGCCAGATGAGCTGTATGGAGCCATTTTATGGGGTTTTAAGTCCCCATCTGTATAATTTGTTTAGGGGAATGCCGTAACAGAACTTACAAACCTGCCAGACTTTCCATTGTCGGAGCTGGAGTAGATGATGACAGAATTTTAGTTTTTTCATTTTTCAACTAAACATAATCTCTTCAGAATCTCTCAAATGCTGGATGAACCAACCAATTTTGCTAATGATTTGTTTTAGTTTGTAACATGGAAAAACATTGTTATACAGCTACATCACTTCACTGAGACAAAGTCACATGCCTCAGTCTTCCAAAAACAAGAAAGCAAGGGACTGAGAAAGAGAGAAAAAGACCACTCTGCTCTCTTCAGTGACACTGGTGCGCGTGATGATCAGACTCAGTTGTGACTAAGTTGCTGATCAATTGTTTCTATACATTATGAGTTGATGAAAAAAAAAATCTATAAAATGATGACTCACAATAAGGTAAACACGCACATACAAGCGAAAGCAGATGCGGACACAATCAGAAACAGCTGCTTTGAAGCGTTGCTCCCCTTCTGGTGACCATGAGGTTTCAGAGAACGGCTGAGGTTTGCTTCTAATAACCTTTATTTGCTTCAGCGTCATGGACACAAACACAACACCACAAGCGAGAGATTAAACGAATGGGAGTGGTGAGTCCGCGACAGAAGAGCAAAAACGCTCGCTCATCATCGCCCCTTTTTTTATGGAGTTCTCAAAAGACGTTTATGATTTCGATAACTTCATAAGCGCCTGAATGGGAAGTCGGTCTGATGAGTAATTCACAACACATGCTGTGGATGGCTTTTAGGAAGTGAGGAGCGACCAAAGTCAAAGAGATCAGAGGAAAAGAAGAATTCCTCGACAAATTAGTTCCGTATGAAAGGAGGATGAAAAACAATTTAAATGGATTAATTTCACTCTTACCAGGAGTCAAGAACCAAAACTATAACCGAACCGAGAAAAACCTGGTATTATTAAAGAAAACGCCAGGACATTTTCTAGCTGTGTCAGTGGCAGCCAAACCAGATATATTTTTTGAGGAGAGGTCAGGAAACTTTGCAGCCGAAAACTGGGAAATTTTAAGGCGACGGGACAGTTTCCACCTGTGCTAGTGGCAATGAAAGGGAGATGTTTTCAAAGAGAGGTTGGGACACTTAGCAGCCGAAAAGAGACGCGTTAGTGGCAGCAAAACCAGATATGTTTGAAGAGAGGTTGAGACATAAAGTTTCAACAAATCCATTGGTTTGCAGAAACAAATGCTGCCAACATTTATTCTGCCGACTGTGTTGCCGACGACACTCTCCTTAATAAATGTATCCTGAGGGGATTCATGAAACAAATGACATCCAATTGACAAGGAAAAGTGCTTCATATGCTGGAAATACAAGTCTAGGCAAACCGGGCAGTTTGCCTTTAGGGGACGGGAAATGAATCTCATTGTCGACTCTGGCAGTGGTGATACTTCAGCCTTAGAAGATCAAAAACCATGAAATCCTTATGTGGGAAAAAAAAAAGGTTTTGGATACGGGTCTGAAAGGTCTGAGAGCTGAATAACTGTATGATGAACTGCAGCTGAGCAGGTGTGTGATCTTTTGTCCTTCAGGGTGCACATCATCAGGGAATGCCAGACTCGGCAAGTTATCAGTGAGTCACTCTGAAGTGCTGACTCTCATCACACGGAGGTGACTCAGGTTTCCTCTTCGTTTCCCTCGGGTCGCCGTTCGGCAGATCTCTCCGCGCGTCCCCTGTTTCCTGCTGAGACTCTTATGTGCTTTCATATGAGATCTAATTTATATTTTTATCTATTCTTGTAAATGCATACTGTCATACGGGGATGGTTTTAATTAGAAATCTCCCCCACAACTGATTGGATCTCTGTGCGGGCAAGACTTTGTGTCAACACGTTGCGGCGTTTCACACGCATGAAGCTAGAAACAGCCGTGTTGTGGAGACGTGAGTGTGTGTGTATTTTGTGTGTGTGTGTGTGCTTCAGAGAGGAGGAGAGAAAGCCAGGAATCATTTCAGACAGGAACGGCCTGATGGGACGACGCTGCATGAGGTCCTGGCCAAGGGAAACACACGGCGCGCCAGCGAGTGAACGCATGTCGTGTATTTTCCGATGCAGTTACAAGTTTACTCCATTACCGCTCTGCCCACTTTCCTGCCTCGATTGTCTGAGCGCATTAACTGGACATTCGGGGCACACGCTCGTAGAACAACTGCCTCGGATAGAAAAAGAAAAAAAAAAAGAAAGGAAAGCGCTGTCATGTAACCGAAATGGCAACAAGTGCAGGACTATTATACTGTACGGGAGGTGTGGTAACGAGGGCCAGAGTTTCAGATCGGCACCTTTTTAAAGGTAGTCATCACTGTTTCAGAGCTGTACATGAAAGCTCCGGAGCTGTCTTCACATTTAATCACAGGACAAATCAGTTAACTGGGGATCCCCCCCCGTGCAGAACACGGGCCGTACATGCCTGCATGACGATACCATGGCACAAATTGTTGGCTTTTCTGAACGTCTTTCACATTTCAGTTCCTGCTGGCAAAAAAAATGTCACGAGGTCAGCCAAAACACACACAAGCGAAACGGTTGTCGGCCCCCTGGCTTCAGGCGCTCAGACTTATTTCGATTTGTGTTTTGCGGCATTTGGCAGGAGGGCATTATTTTGAGCTCTTTGTTTCAGCGGAGACAGGTCGAAAAAGCTGGAGAATTTATTGGAGTGCCCGCTGAATTTGTAGCAGATGAATTCGCTCAGATTTTGACATGATTCCAGCCTCTGATGTTCTATCAACGAAGACTTGTTATGAGAGGGATTTCAAAACATCTCAGGAAAAAAGTAAAACGCTACAGGGAGCTTTTTGATCAGGAACATTTCTGAGAATAACACATGCGAAATCTGTTTAGTCTTCATAGCCTGATTCACATTTTTAATGTTGTTTATAGATATGAGTGATTCCAAACGTTTAGACACAACCAAAAATCTATATTTCTTTCTGTGTCGATGGCTTTCCACGACGCTCAGATTTGTCTGCGCCTTTTCTTTTTGTTCGATCCTTCCTGATCTGCCCTTTCCTATCCTGTCCTGAACTCACCAGTTTCCATTGTTTGTGCAAAAGGAGTTGACACAGCCTTACTGTAAGTGACTCACCGTCACATCAACTTTTTTTTAACATCCTGCCTCAGCATGTCGAATAACAAATCATGACTCTCTTTGCACTTTTTCTCTTAACTTTCTGCCTCACAAAGACACACATGGTGCAGGGAAAATGGAAGTCAGACAACACGTCTGCGAGAGGGCAATTATTGTTTTTTTTTTTTTTTTACAGATGTCCAGAACACAAATAAGGTGAGCACAGAGTGAGAAGTGAAGTTTTCTTTTTTTTTTTTTTTTTTTTTTTTTTTACAGGACTTACATCAACACCCTCTGTCTGCTGGTCCTCACAGTGAAAACCACAGATCTCATTTCAGGTTCATACTTTGACTTTGAGTGTCCTCTAAAAATGTTTACATGTCACATATACCTGTATTTGCCCTTTGTCTGAAAGTCAAAGTTTAAGTGCCTGTTTCTCAAAGTCCCACCTCACGAAATGCCAAAAATGCCCTAATGGTCAGGTCTCACAAGCCCGAGCGGGCTTGCTGCCGTTGTGCTGGTGAATGGCTAAGGGCGGCGACTGAGTAATTGTGACATCACAACTATACAGAATAACCAAGGGCTCGTCTGAAGGCAAAGTTGCCGAATACAGGCTATATGCATTTCTCCGAGTGATTATTCCATACTTTCACAGTATTTTCATGTATTGAGCCTGTTTTATAAAAAATATGACTTACTTTCTCACTCACTGGATTTATTATGTATAACTTCGTAACAAAAGAAACATCGGCTTCATTCAAAACATTTGAAAGATTTCATCCAATCAAGCCTAATTCAATGTCCAAAGAAAACATATATTTGGCCCCCCCCCCAGTTTAATCCAAGGTCTGTCACAATTTGTCAGATGTAATGTAGGTGCCATCAACAAACAAAAGTCATACACCATAACAGGAGCTTAGGTGTGAAAACTATCTTGTAAAGAGAGAAAAAAAATCAATATATACAAGACACTGTACCTTAAATGTGACTTTGAAGCTGTCATTTTGAAGTAAAAGTTACATAATGTTGCTTTAAACAACTAAAATCAGCACATCGGTCATTTGAATTAGATAAGCAGTCTAAATGTTTTCACTCGGGGCAACACAAAGGTGATGTTTGAGATGCACTGACCGATCAGACTTCACATTGCAGTGGACCTTTATGACTTAGTGTTGGTGAGCCAGGTTGAGGTTGGAGGTCGCATTAGGAGGACTCCACCACTACAAAGCTGGAACCTAATCGGTGGTCGAACATCCAGACAGCTGGTGTTTTTTAATGTTTCCTCCGTCTGTCTGCCTGAGTCGTGCAGGTCAGATGTTGATATGCAGCTGCCTGCGGCGGACCCGCCCCACCCCACCCACCCAAACTTCATAACTCTTGTGCTCTGTGAACTCGCTGCCTCGACATCCCTCTTCATGAGATTGCTGCTTTCATGTCCTGTCCAACGATACTGCTGACCTGCTGATTTATGACTCCGTGATGGGGGATCAGATTAGGGTTGTAAAGCAGGTTTATACAGCCTTGCGTTATATTACAGCCACTGTGGTATATGCGTATGTTATTATTGTATCTTGTGGCCAAATATGACAAATTTATTTAAAGGGAGAGATTGCTTTAAACAAGTAGGAACAGGCCGAATGTTATTTGAGTCGGTATTCGAGGCTAGGGGTCTTTTTTAAAATAGGCTGTGTTTAATCCCTGCCTTTGCCTTTGGCCTTGGGTTACTTATGTAAACATTAACCATAATACCCCTTATCAAATGCTAGACAGCAGTGACACTATAAATGCCCCGAGAGTTATTGTGGGTAAAAGTGCAGACAATGGTGGAACCGCAATATCAAAACCAGACTAAAACCAAGTCTTACCTAACTTGAATCAATGATTCTCTCTTCTCTTTTGTTTAACAGTTTCACATTATTGTTATCATTTACGTTACTCGTCCGGGGGATGAAAATGTGGAAGCCGAATTGCCGGTGAGTGATTGACATGTTTTTGGCCTGTATCCTGCAATGACAAAACGCACAGAGCCAGACTCATTGACTCAGTGCCCCGTTATTTGGAAGTTGAGTGATTTTACCGCAGTAAACCATAAGTATTCTTCTATCACTTGTGGGGGAAAAAACCTTGATTATGATTGGGTTGGTCCATCACTGACAGAATAATGGTCTGTATTGACGGGTTCGACATGGAGATGCTCAGATCACGGGATTTTGTTCTCCCAATACCTCTTATCTAGGTATCTGCTGATACTGAGTGCTGATCAGACAACCAGTGCTCTCTTTTCCCCCAAAATTTGACTTCTCTGTGATTGGGATCAATTCCACGTGAGATACATGACTAAAAACTATTGCCATGGTACTAAAAACTGATATAATGACAGACTAAATGTAACTGATCGTTGGAAACAGTGAATTTTATAACAATGCTGACAAGTAAACCACATCAATCGCATCAAAGGAATGTGTTGGTACTGATTCAGATCAAGATATTAGATCAGCACGTCCTTAATGAACGCTTGATGGATAAAAGTGGAATAAAAGCAGCTTCTTTAAGTGAATGGACTGAGGCAATGGGAAATGCATGACAGAGAAATGACTTACGACTCCGTCTCTTCTGTTTCATCTTAAAAAGCCCCTGAGTAATAGCAGCAAGAGGACTGAGTAGACTCTCAGTTGGCCCTCTCGGTCCTGGCCTGGTTCTCAGGACTGACATGTTGCTCTCTTGTCTTGCATATCCTTCGTGCAGCGGGAGAAGAAGAGAGTGGTAGCAGGCATGCAAGAACGCTCAAAGCACCCCGTGGGGACAGGAAGAAAAAAACGACACAAAGCTTTTTCTAATTGAAACCGAAAAGTGGGATGCTTTGGCACCGTTTTGTTGCATGAGCTTAGTTTTTGCGGTGTTCCACCAATCCCCCAAAGGAGAGATTTGTATTATTCCCCCCACAGAGATCAGGGTTAGATAGAGAACTCTGCTGGAAGGAGCTGTTATCTTGTTTGAGGACAGTTTGGCCAGAAGGTTAAGCAAAGCCACACCACTGGTCCGGATTAAAACCCCTTAACTTTTGCTGAGCCAAAGGCAGCACAGACGGATTGGCTCTAAATTTCAATTAGGAGCAAAATTCATAGCTAAGATATGAATTTTCGTTGCGTAAACCATCAGACAGTTATGCTAATTTTTGCAAGACAACCGCAATTGGCTCCAAAACAGTACCGCCTGTTGTATTACGTTAATTTTCTCCAGAGCTCTGCAGGCTTCATACAATTACAATAAGCTGAACTCAGGGGTTTTTCAGGCGGCCTTACTCAGCACCTCACCCTGCATCTCTTCCAATTCGACACTTAATTGTTTCTCATCTGGTTTATATCGGTTTGCACTTTGCAAACAGTTTGGCTCACTGCAGAGCGCTTCCAGTGAGACACCCCGTGTCGTTGCTTGATGTTGCGGGGTGTCAAAATGAATTATAAGGAGCGATGAGGACTCCGCTGATAGTGACATTGAAATAATAAGACACAGCTTTGATTTGAGAAGCACACACGACCACATGCACACACTTATATACAGTACACTCGGAGGGGGGGAAAGTCCTTAGGGTGTCGGGAGATGATAGATAGCCCCAGGTTCCCATCGGCTGTCTTTCACTTGTTGCAGTTTGTCATCTGAACTCAGTGACACTCCATTAGAATTCCATTTACTGATGCCAAACAGAAATCTCTGTGTTTCAGAGGGGGGCTGGCCCAGACATGAACGTAACCCTGCAGGCATCTGCGTGCGTTTGCGACGCCGAGCCTATCCCTCTCGTTTCCAAAGTCACACTCGGATAGCTCTGGCTGGCACTGTGCGGGGACCTCGGCTAACTTTGTGCAGAGTGCTCGCTGCACACCATTATGTGCCAGTTTCGTAAACAAGTTTCGTAACAGCGGCGGCATTTTCATTAAAGAACAGAAACGGTAGAACGAATCCAGCTCCTAGCAATAAACAACCAAACAAAAACAAAACAAAGAATTCAATGAGGGCAATAAAAGCTAATCAATCAGGCGAAAACAGAAGAGTTTCTTTGTCGTGTGTGTGTGTGTGTGTGTGTCTGTGTGTGTGTGTGTCTCACAAGAGTTTACTTTGTGTGTGGCGCAGCGCTCACTACATCAAACAGTGGAAACATGCTGTAGTAATGAGAAGGCTCTGTTTGCACAGCAAACAAACCTGGAACCCCTCATGTACCACGTTAGGTCTGCACTCGCATGACCTCACCGGGCAGAAATGTCCCACTACCTGCAACAAAACCCGGTGTGACATGGATGGAGTACGATCTCAGGCATGTGTATATTTGCTTGTAAACTTTATAAATGGACTGTCATTTGCAGTGTTTGGTCAGAGGCGGTATGATGTCGGGGCTGACAAAAGGGGTAGATTTAACTTTGTCTTGCGCTGGCTAAAGGTCAGAAGGTGTTTAAGAGGATGCAGAATAAGCTGTGGTTTACCAATATGTGATCACAACCCATTTGCCAAAATAAATGTTGGCCGTGCATGTTTTCTGCAAACCATGGATATGCTGAAATGTAACACTGGTTTAAACTGCTTATGTTAGGTTTAGGTAAAAAACCAAAAACACTTGATAAGGTGTTTGCGAAAGATGCTTTGGCTAACCGGGTTCTGTCGCCACAAACACAGCTGTAAATTGTCCCGCAATAGCTAAAAGGGTTTGGGTTAAAAATCTGGTTTGTCAAAAATATCTCAGTGATTTTGGCCTTACCAATGTTGAAACGGCGTCTTGAACAGTGGTCTCTAGCTTGAGAACATCTGGTACTGTCACCACAAACACAGCTGGAAGATGCCCTGACATCTCCTTAATAATATCCAGTGGTTTTTCACGCTTACAAATGTTGAAATGCCACCCGGACACTGCGGTCGCTTGTACATAGAGACGTACATATGCTCATATACATGTGAAGTGAGCGTGATATGACATATATTGTGGCCCTGGTCATTTTGAAATGGGACTTTGTATTTTGCCTTGGATTATGAGCAAAAAATATTTTGTAGTAAAAAAAAGTCATATTTTCCTACTTACGTCTAATGTTGTTCATCCATGTCTTTAGTTAAAAATCACATTTGAGAAACTCAAGTTTCTTTCCACAAACAATGTTCTCTTTATTTTGGATAATCCCCCGGCCTCAGCGTCGGCAGTGGTAGAAAGCTCAAAACTCTGTTGCATTCGGTTTGGTACAAGAAATCTCATAACCAGAGTACATAAACCGAAATCGTCTTAATTTCTCGAGAGTCTCTGCGTCAAGAGAGAAAGAATATTGAATGCTTTCCTCTGTGCTTACATTGCAGCGAACCTTTTAATCAACATTTAATACCCCCACTTAGTTTTACATGGTTGGAACATTGTAACGTATTTAGTTAATCATCATAATCACTCTACGGTCTGTAAAGCTTTCCTTTATGGCTCATTTAAAAGTAATTTGTTAGCACAGTTAAATGAGAGCTGGTGTTTCGGTGCATATTGTACTAGGTTTAAGTGTGGACGCTGAGAAACGTTACCTTTCATCGATCACCAGAACTGTATAAAGTTTAAGATGTGACTCATTTAAAAGTCGTTTATCAATTTTTCCCCACTGAGGTGACTTTTATGTGGATATTCTTACAGCTGAAAACTCAAAGGTGAAAGCTGAGAGCATAACATCAGACCTGGCCGCATGCTTCGGTGGTTCTCCAGATGGAGACTTATGGTTCCCACATTCAGAGTGACTCAATAACGATGCTAAGCGGGACCAAGTCTGCTCTGGGCCAGTCTGTTCTGGCCCTGTGTGCTACGGCCCTCTTGTGTTGCATAACCACCCGTAACTGCATCTGATTGTTGTCAGGCTTCAAACAAACACCATTCTAAAGATCACCTCTGACAACATGAAAAGGCATGTGGAAGGTAGCAAACGACTGCCCAACAGTCTCTCAAGAAAGTGAGGAAAAAGAGGTGGATTCCGGGATATCAGGAAACCACAACAATGGTGTTTTCTTTTTAAAATCCAAAATTTGATGCTTGGATGCTGCTCAATCTGAGATGTTATTCAGCAGAGAATAGTGGTTCCCCCCAACTGAAACCATAAGTTTTGTTAAATGTGTTTTGCTTATGGTGACTTCACTTCGATTTTTGAGCTTCACTGTGCACAATTATATATTTCTGACATTGACACAAGAAGGCTTTTTCCACAACTGCTGAAGAGGGAAACGGGTCCAGTGCCCAGGATTTAACGGTAGAAATGGAACACAATGCTGTTCATTCTGTTTTCATTAGTGTACAACTGGAACATCTAGGAATCATTGGTTTTTTGTTACCTTAGAATCATTCATTTATATCTACAGAGGGAGCGGTTCCTCCCCCATGGAATCCCCCATGTTGCACCAGTTGTTTCAAACATTTCACCAATGTTTCCATTGCAACCCAAAACAGACAAACCAAACACTGGTTTTAGAGAGTTTGGCTCTTTTGCTTGTTTTGCAGTCACTGAAGGCGAGGGGTATTCAGTTGGTTGCAACCTGCAGCCTCGTGACTAGATGCGACTAAATCATACACAATGGACCTTTAACTGAGTTAAACACGCGTCCAAACAAACATGATTTTGTCACATCACAAGTAGTCTGGAAGAAAATTATTGTCCAATGTGCAACTTAGACAAACACTGACATTGGACTTTGCAGTGAAGTCAACGGAGTAGTTGAAGAATGATATGTGCATTTTAAGCCTGAAACACACCAGGCCAACTGTTGGCCATCTGAAGCGTTTGGGGAGAATCGGACGAGTTCGGGAACACATCTGTTCGGTGTGTTCAGCTGCGTTGGAAGCTTTTGGAACCGCGCGGACAGAGTATGCTCCGATTCAACATGCGAAGTCTGAGATGGTTGGCTGTTGACCGTCTGACCGTCATTGGATTCTCTGATTGGTTGTGTGCTAGCTGCATGACCATTCTGATTGGCGGTGTGCTAGCGAATCAGTGCGGTGTGTGGGAGGGGCAGAATACTGTGTGCGCTTTGTTTTTCTATGCACTCCGTTCCGTCATTTCCTGTTTTCATGTTTTGGATTACTGGCACGAGACTAGCGCCACCCGCTGTTAAGGAGGCTTATTGCATCTGAAACACATGGGAGATATAACCAATACTTTTATTTCTCAAAAGATGTCTAGAAAAGGAATTTAAATTCTGTATCTACTGGATCTTCTGTATCACTGGCAGCCGATCAAATTTTAATTTGGCCTGTCCCTGTCAAGGCTCACTCTCGTTGTTGGCCTGTGGAAGGCACTAACATGAATTTATCTATCTAACCAGCTGAAAACAACAAGCATGGTCCTTTGTTTTTGTTCTGTGCGTAATATAAATCGGAGCTGGAGTGCTGCCGGATTCACTCTTAAAAAAACTACATATTTTTGTCTGTCTTTTAAAAAAGGATTCACTATCACATAATTTTTCCATCTGGTTTTTACAATATGTGGTCCCTGTTTGTCTCACGGGGAGCTCCACTGCACAAGACAGTATCCAGCATTCACATGAAAAAAGTGAGTCTGTATCCTGTCAGGTGGAAACTATGAGTCAACCCTAAACATCACGTGTTGTTTCCGTTATTGAGACATCATCCATCAATCTGTCTGTCAATCCGAACTCCACAGCTCCTCATTACATGCATAGAAATACATGTATACTCAAACACTACTCATGTGTTAGGTGATTTCAAGTATGATTTGTTTACACAGTAATGATGATGATGATTAATGCCTGCATAGTGTATTATTATGAAACAAGACTATACTATTAGTAATTGATAGGTTGATAAGAGTGAGACACTAACCAGCTCCTTCTCTGATAAATCTTTCATTCACACAATATAATATTCGCTAATGTAACTTTATCCAGGTCACATTCCTGTTAAGTGAAAGCAAAGTGATGCCTCTCTATTGTTTTAAAGTGTTGAATATTGGATATTGAGTGTTTTAAACCTGCATTAAATTTAAAGGCCAGCAGAGGGCGGCTCCACTGGTTTCAAAACGAAATCCAATCATATGTAAGTTTATGAGAAAATTAACCAAATTCTGGCTCAATTTATTAACTCAGTAAACAGTTTTCAAATAAATGTATGTTCTCGGTTGCTAGTTTCAAGTCTTTTTCAATACAGCACGCTGTTCATTTTGTAAACTATAATCCCATTTAGAGTAAAATAGACGATACGATAGGATGCCCAATTTTAAGGGCGTGGCTACCTTGTTATTGACAAATTGCTATTACGGTGTGAACCCAATATCCATATCGTGCCCAGCTCTATTGTCATTTCTGTCTCAAAAACCACACATTCGAGGCTAGTCCACAAACCAATGGGTGATGTCATAGTGGGCTTTATACTTAGACTTATAGAAGTGTGCACTTTTAGCCATATTTGGAGGTTACTTCCTGAGCTGAAAATGAGTTAATCAATAAATTAATACATAATAAAGAACATGTATTGTCGCAATCCTCGCAACACCATCATACCTATATACAAAATACCAACTCTCCTGTGCTAACAAAAAAAAGCCCATTCATCACTTTTATGACACATTATAACACATTTTTCCAGCTAACTCAATGTGTTTTAGTTGAAGAAGTTGGAGGATTTTCTCAACCCATTAATGAACATGGAATCCTTCCAATTAATACAATAGTTTTTCATTATGAGGAAAAAAACAAAAAAAGCCCAACTAACTTATTTCTGCATCAAACATATTGAACATTATTTATGGTAATATTTGATATTAATATTTCTTTTTCCAATTTGGCACTTTATGTCTCAATAAATTTGCAGCTTTGAGCTCCGACTTCAACGAGAACAGCTGAAGAACGAAGAGTCATGAGTCCAAATCTTTGTCATCATCGGTTTTAAAAACAAGCTAATCTATTTCAGGAAAGCAATAACATTCTTGAAGCCCATCGCCCTGTTACACAAGCCGCACGTGGGATTTGTCAGCCTGCAGTGACTCATGACAAACACACATGTGGCTCACATGTGTTACAATATCCTAATCGCTGACCTGCAACCATCAGCGGGGCAAGGTCAGTGACAGCTTGTGAATTACGTCAGGTGAGCGCTGTAATGTGCCTTGGACGCTGAGTCTGAAACAGTTAAATTCACACTTTGAGTCGTAGGAAAGTGCGAATGATTCAAAGAATAAATAAAGACACAGTGGTCATCTGTTACATGCGCCATCTCTGCAACAATTGCCTTAATTCAGGCTGCATCACAGCTGTCCTCCCCGCACCGGAAAAATTCGCGCGCACACCCCTGTCAGTGCTTCTCCAAACACACAGTCCTGGAATTACGAATGTGTCTGTCATCGCAGCAGAGGTGGGGTGTGCAGTGTAACAGCCAGCAGCCAGTTGGCACCTCACCGGGGGTTAGATTGACAGTAAAACAGTGCAGTGATGAAAAAAGGTGAAGCTGATGAGTTAAAGAGCACCAGTGTGTACATTACACTGCTGAATACACAAGGCTGAGCATGAGGAAGGGGGTGCAACTGGATGATGGTTCAGGCCAGAGTGCGATGTCTGGTTAGGGTTAGAGGAAATCAACTGGACTGTGTGTTAAATGTTTGTTTGACTGTGGAAAGTAAAAAAAAAGAAAAGAAGAAATGCTGCAGAAGTGCACTTTTGGATCCTCCTGTGGTAGATCAAACACAGTGAAGTTCCTTCTGGGATGTTCTGTCCTTCCAGCGTAGAACACATGATGTAATGTACAAATGGCTGCCCTTAAAGGACAAGTTCACCCAAAAATGTAAACCCAGTCATTATCTACTCGTGCCCATGCCAATGGAAAGTTGGTTGGAGTTTTTCAGTCCACAAAACTTTTCTGGAGCTTCACAGCAATCTCCAAAACAACTGAAATTGATGGAAAACATGAAATAGACGCACATCCAGCATCATCCAAGTCTGTGGAAACCCAGAGATACAACATTGAAATCAAAAGACATTATTTACAACATTTTTTACAGCTGTTATCATGTCAGCAGTGGCTTAATAAAGTGTTTCCAAATCAATTCTATTTTGTTACGTTTTAAAACAAACCGTGCTTAACCGTGGCAGTCACATGATTGGGTGCGAAAGAATCATCCTTGAAATTTTGTCATAGGATAGGTGAAGGTTCACCACTTTTTGAAACACATGAGTGTGTAAAGAATATTACTACATGGGCTAAAGTGTTGTAAGTCCACACAGTTAGTTTGCAGATGATTAAATTCTGTTTTTATCTGTCTTTTACACAGCGTCACAACTTTTTGGGGGAATCAGGGTTGTACAAAGCATGAGAATCGGGTGAAAAGGACACTGAAACACATGCTCATGTCGGCGCTGACTGAGGGCTTGGACGCAAGTCAACGCTGCTCTTCAGATTTTACGGAGTGCCAGGTTTTCAGATGTTCAGCGTGTGTCAGACACTTCAAACCAGCCCTCTGGAGAAAACCCTCAGGAGCTGTCATCTCCGTATCCCTCGCTTTCAGAGCAACCCTGATCAGGGGGATTAATAGTGAACTCCTTACCTTTTTAAGCCACTCAATGAGACTGTCAGGTGGACGCGATGCTGGAAAAACTGAGAGAACTCAGAAAAATAGACAGAACAAGAGGAGGGGTTGTACATCATGGTGTGTGTGCATCTGTTTAATGACATCACTGGAGATGTCGGCTCGAATGGAGTTTCAATTTCTTGTCTCCAGACGGAATTGTATTCCAGAAACGGCCAATCACAAGGATTTCATGCTTTTTTTAGTCTGTTGGCTGCAAGTTCAGGCTGATCGACCACACAAGCTAGCCTCGGTCATTTTGATGAGGGACCAAAAAAACGTGAAGTTCATGAACTGATGCAGGACAGCGTATAAAAACGAGTTCGTCTACTGTCTGGCTCACACTAATATGCTGTTGTTAAAGACAAATGATAAATGAGAGACAATGAGTGACGAGAAAGAGCCAGAGGTTAAAACAGCGCCTGAGGTACTGTCACAGATTTGAGAGAGCGATTGTAAAAAAAAAAAAAATTCCAGCTAGAGACCGGTGATTTGTCTGAAACAGAAGGGCACTTATTGACAACAAAGAGAGAGGAGCGCTGCGGGAATAGGAAAAAAAACTTCTGCTCCCTCATTAGTAATGTTGATGCAAGACGCTGAGCAAGAGTGTCTGAACCAAGTGTGGATAAGATAAAGCGGCAGTTCCTCGGTCTGGTCTGTGTCAAGGAAGAAGTCCAGTGTGTCAGTCAGCTCACTCCTGTGTCTCCAACTTTGAGTTTCTAAGGGCTGAACTTTAAATTCTCATATTTATTATACACGATACTCTCTGTGCTTACCTCATAGCATGTCTACATGCATTTATACACGTGGAATATGACTTTTTCTCTATTACTTGTGGGCCTCTTACGCAAGAAGCTTTTATTCTGTGTTCCCGAGTTGTACGGTGGGCCTCTAAAACAGACCATGGTCCAGAACCGAAGACGAAAAAAGAAATGAGAACCGGCTGTATGAGCTCAGCGTGGATTTCATTGACTTTGAGTGAATGGAAGCAGACATGATAGTCAATATGGACCTGTCTTTGCTTTTCCTCTGCAAATTGGACCATGTGTGGTTGATGTAAACACTGGCCCTGAATGAACGCATCAGTGCTTGCACACACACACACACACACACACACACACACACACACACACACACACACACACACACAAGGAGGAAGGCATGGAAGTGTTTAATCATCTCTTACAAGCTCCTTAAACTGTTCTTTTCCATTAGGCGATCGTTTCATAACCGAAACACAAGAGGCAAAAGTAAAAGTAGAAAAAATTAATCGATATTGCAAATTATTTTTCAAGTATACTTGACTTGGAAGTCTGACCTGGAAAAGAAATGCCACAGTCATGAACAGTCCAGCAAGGGAATCCAACTCATCTGTCAATGTGAACTTCCTTGGTTTGTCTTTGCTGTTTTTAAACAAAACATTTGTTCTGATAAGAGAAGAATAATAGAGTCTCCCGGTTTGATATTGATGTTACGTAGGTCAAGACTGACTGAATGGGCCAAATACAAGAAAAACACAAACATGCAAAATGCGAATAAAACCGCACTGGTTTCTGTTTCGTGTGCGTGTGTGGCGTGGGAGGTTGCGTGGGCCGTCTGGAAAATAATTTGGGAATGCATTAAAGATATCTTTTTGCACATTCCGTGTGATGCACCGGTTCTGTTATTACGGGGGCGTTATGATTACTTTGAGGAGGGAGTCGAGACTCCTTCTGAGTGGGAGGCAGATGTTTGGCTCTAGTTTAGGTCTGGAAAGGTAAAAAAAGTCGTTTGAGTGGTGTCCAGGCTTTGATACAGTGCAGTCGACACTGGGGGTGGGAGGAACGGGTCTGAGTTTGGTGCCTGGGGACGTAATTAAAGCTTAAACTGATCCTGAGTGGGATTTTAAAGGTGGGCGCGTACAGGGCATCAAGTGTAGTTCATGTTTCTCAGACTGCTCCTTTGTTAAACTACTCAACAGTTCATTGGTCCAGGATTTGGACTCTGCTGTTTTTGCGTTTGGAACTTTACAATAAAAAAAGACTAGCATCACTGTGAGGCTGTTTTTTTTTTGTTTGTGGGGTGGAAGAAGACAGAGCGAGCAGGAGGGTATGTCTGAGACCACAAAGAACGTGGACATTTCCTGTGAACCTTCTGAGCTGGGATGTCGGGGCTTTTGCGAGGCCGGTCACTCAAACCGAACGTGGGCTCGTGTGCCTGATGCTTGGTTGCATGGCCTGGACTGATCACCTCGGCTGGGTCGCCTGCACTAGAGCTTTTCTCCGTGAAAACCACAAGTGTCCACCTCATGTTGGCGTTGGAAATAAAAAAGTCAGATGATCAAAGTTATAAGGATTTGTGAACTGGGAAACAAGGAATGTTTCTACCAAACTATTTGCCAATCCGTCCTCCAGATGTTTCACAGGATCAGTGAAAACTGATGATCAGTGATGAAATGTTTTATTTCCATGGATTCATTTATGAGCTCCCCTCCAACTAACATCATCTTTAGAAAGATGTACCTAATGTCATTGCTTTAAAGTATGTTTAGAAAGGGAAAAGTATCAGAAATTGTAGCTGTGGTTAAATGATATAAATCTTTCACCTTCACTCTCCTGATTCTTTTGGCTCAGTCACTGCATACATAAACCAACCCATCTGAATAAGTCACTGGTTTATTTTTCTTTTAAGAGCACTACAATTAGAGACGTGTTTTGCTGCGTAACGTGTGGTAGCGGTGGCGGCTCCGGTGTGTGCATTTGCGGCGGTGGCGCCATGAGTGGATCTCTCCACTGCTTACATCACACCGTGGCCTTCACCTTTTTCACTGTTTATGGATATTGACAGAGGGCCCTCCAGTGTAAACGTGAAGCAGTAGAAAAGTCACGGAGAACTTTGAACTAGGTGTGACTGTGTTCTGCACGAGGTACTTGTTCCCAAACACAGGCCCGTTTCAAACAAGTCTGAGTAGAACTTTTGATTTTGTAAACGGACGTGACCCTCTGGGGCCGAGCTTTGCTGTAAATGGTTGTTTATGAGGCTATAAATCTCTCTCGTTGTGTACGTTATAAACAGCAAATAAAATACAACCAGTCTCTCTTTAGGCTGTGAGCACAGTAAACAGATATCAGGTATCCCTCTTTGATAAGAGCGCACGCCCTTCACACGCACACTGCGGTCGTGCTCTGAGCGGTCCACAGGAAAACACACTCAGAGAGCTTATTAAAGGCACATGAATAGAATTTTGGTATAGTAGAGATGTGAGGACAACCCGATGAATGAAGTGCACAGCAATCAGTAAAAGGTATAACAATCCAGCTTACTGTTGTGTGCAATACACGCCGCAAAGTCGATGGCTTGATTGGCCCCGACAGCTGGGGCGCTGCAGAGTTGCAAATTCGGCCCTTTGGTATTCAACTAAAAGGATTTTAGTTTAGTGATCAAAGTGTTTCTACAAAGTGGAATTTTGACGTTAGTCCCGCGAGGGATGACGCGCGGCACACATGCTCTTTCCTCTTCCCGTTTATGCTCTTTGTTAGCCAGCAAGCATTGGTCACAGAGTTCAGTGTTGTCTGTGAAGATTATGCTGCAACGAAACAACCCGCACATAATGTTCTTTTTGAACTGGCTCACGAGGGCGGTTTGTCTGATGAATTCAAGCTTTTGTTACTTTACAATGCGCTGTTGTTTGACTCCTACTACACCTGGTTAGTCCATCACCGCAGGTATTATTGCGTATCATTGAGTGGTATTTTTACTAGTTTGTGGCATTATTTGGTCTTTTACATAATTCATTTTTTTAATGTATATCTGTCTGATGTCTATAGCAAACACAGAGACTGTAAAAACAATGTGAACATCATCATTTCTCCACTTTCAGCCTCTTGTCCAGGTCTGGGTCACACTGGCAACAGGCTAAACAAAGAAGCCAGCACATCCATCTCCCTAACTACCTCCACAAATCCTTTTTGGGGTATAATGTTTTGGTCCTGGTCCAAATGTGTTATGTAATCCCTCCAGTGTGTCCTGGACCTGCTCCAGTCAGTTGGACGTGCCAATGTGAGATGTAAACCAAATTAGGAGTGCTCCGGGGGCTGCAGCATCCTCCACAAAGAGGCATTATAAAAACCATAAATTGATTAAAAAAAAAAAAATTGGATCTTACTTTTCCACTCTATATGTAAATAAACATCAATTTTTACACAGAAATGGAACAAAATTCATTCTATACATATACCGAATTTAAGAGACGTACCAAATAATAAAGAATTTGTCGCAGTCAGCATTTCACAAAGCTCTAAAGTTTCTCCTATCTCAACAACGCTCGAAATCGAGCAGTTTTGTAAGGGGGTCTGGGGAATTTCCCTCCCCCGTCCTCTCCTTGCTGTTGTAGTGGCTGTGGCTGCGGCTGCTCTGACCTCTGTACGGCGGTGTTCAAGTCTGCCGCCTGTTGTAGTGAAAAAACTTCTCAAATTGTTTTAAGTTGTCAATGAGTCAACAAACATTATTGTTGCCCTCCATTTATTATAATGTCACTATGACTGACCTCTCAGCACCCCCAGCTGTGACTGACTGTGACGGCCTCCCTTGTGTAAACACAATGTACTGTCTTATTGCCTCATATGAACACTGTTCTTTCACTGAGTAACTATGATATTTTTCAACCAGGACCATATTGACCATACACAATCACGTTTTTGTGTTAATGTAACTAACAATTCTGAAATTGGTTGTTATTTTTAGTGTCTGACAGCATTATATGGAAAAACACCCCAACAGAGACGGACCTGTTTAATAACTTTGGAACTGCTTTTTTTTTTTAATTCTGGGAAATTCAACTATTCTCAGACAATGCAAATGTAAAACTGGGACTTTAAATGAGTCAGACTGAAACTTGAGGTTCTCTGGAATCAAGATGATTTATGCCACTTGATGATAATTGCTGTAATATGATAGATAATCTAAATACAGAAGAGTCAGACGCCCCTAATATTTGGTCTTTGAGGGTTGAAGAATAGCATTCCTTTTATTTAACAATGCAGAAACAGCCACAGCCACCAGACTCCATTTGCAGAAACAGTAGTTACATCGTCATAAAACACACTTCATTCAAACTGGACAGACAAACAAACTGAAAATCACCAAAAACTTTGTTTGTCCTTCCACTCATCCAACAATCACTAACTCTGGTTTGGTTGAAATAAATTCTTTATCCACTACGTTAGAGAGGAGCGAGACTTACAGCCAAGACATCAGAGAATCAGCGGGGGAAACGTTGTGTAGAGCCAAAATATTTTCTCATCCAGTGCAGGGAATTAAGGGGTTTATTTCAACCAAAGCACTTTGTGATTGTTGGACGAGTGGACACACTCTGACTCTGTGAAGTTGCCCGCAGCAATTTCTATTACATCTGCGGTCTAGTCTGGACGAATTCGAAAAAATTGTCTGGTTTTAAAAATGTCGGCGTTACCCTTTAACGGTCTCGCTTAAGTCAGAGATCAGGACTTCCAACAGTTCCGAACAACCAGCCTGCGAGAAGAACTACTGTCCAACTTTCCCCCCTCAGGAAAAATAAAGAACATGTTGGATTAAGAGGATCAGAAATCAGAAAATAAACATGGGTTAGATACATTCATTCATCATCCACGTCATCGAATCAATCATCATTACCGTGCCTGTGTGTGTGTGCTTTTGATTGTGTGTGTGCATTCGAGTGCCCTCTCCAGAGAGCTGTCGATGCTACGGCGATGTTCTCCGTGTCCAGAAAAAGATTGATTGTGATGGAAGGAAAAGTAATTGCCGTGTTCACACGTGTGTGACTTCACATTTGTGCGCACATGTGCACGGGTCAGTTGGGGTTTCAGCGATAAAGACGGAGAAATAGAGTGAAATCATCAGAGTTTTTGATCTCTCCCAGATGACTGAACTTGACTCCGCAGTGCAGAGGGTAGAGCGGCGGTTGACGTTGGTGAGAGCTGCTAAACTTTGGGCTTTGTTGAGAAAGGAGGATTGGTAGTTCATGCTGATACACATACTCTACATTTTCAGACTGATCAGTCCGCCAGTGAGCCAAAAGCAACAGAAATATTGCTTTGTATCTGTTATGTCTACACTTTACAGACTGTACATGATGCAGCTGACTCCATCACTGTGTGGGGTCTCATACTGTTGTTTGTGTGAACGACTCTATGGTTGATTGCATCACAGGATGTCGACGGGGTGAGACTAGTTCGGTCCTCGGTCGCTGCTCAGATGTTGAACAGGACAGGAAATCTGAAGTGCTGGTAGCAATTTGCATCTGTGAAGGTAAATAAATGGAAGTCAGACGTTGGACACATCTGTTTGTTATCGATAGAGGTGGAGCTGTCCTGCTATCTCATGCAATTCCCTTTGTTCTCTTTAATGGATCCGTATTTTCAAATCAACTTATCTGTTTGGGATAATAAACAAAGAATAATACATACGGCATTGTGGGAAAGTTCTCTGGCAATATATGCTGGAAATCTGAAAAATAAAGACAATCATGTTTTTTTAATAGTTTATTTTGTGATGAAAAGCTTGCCTGACATTAGAGAGCAGATCAATAAGGCACGCTAATGTTTTTTTTGCATGTTTTAGAGTACAGCAAATCACAGACTTCATTGGTTTACTCCTTGTATACAGGTTGTTAGATTTCTATTCCTGTTGGTATAGAATCAATCAATCAATCAATTTGCACAGGCTTTGAGCCTGCAAGGGGATCAATCGTACATTTAGTTGCTTTTATTCGACTTTTCTCAAAATGATCATTATTGACATATTCACAGTGGTAAGAAGGAACTGGCTGTAAAACTGTTGCTGGCATGGCAGGAAAGGTTTTCAAAAACAAAAGATGAACAGTTACACTTCATTATACACACAATGTCTGCATGCCTGTTGTTTGTCTTCTGGAAATTTACTCCTGACAAGTCAGCTTTCCATTGAAACTGATTTTGACAGCTGCACTCTAAATTCCCTTAAATGCACCAACAAGTAAAGCACAACAATCCCTGCTGTCCGTAAATTAAACTCAGTCAACCATGTATATTTATTTTTTGATTACAGTGTACTTGCGCATTCATGATATCTCTTGGGTGGTGTGCTCCTGTTTGCCAGTTGTGAGCCACAAGCAGGTCATAGCATGGCCGTTTGTCAGCCAAAAGCGAATTGAATTAATTAATTAGGGCCAGTTCTGGTTTATTCCGTTTGCTCGTGGCTGACATGTGGCCATGCTGTGGCTTGCTTGTGGCTCAGATCTGGCAAACAGGAATGGACCGGCCAAGTCCCATCAATCCATGCTGTTTGTGGGCTGTCTGATACAAGTTTGGCATCGGGGATTGGCAATAAATTATTGAATGATGGATGTTGATTTCATCAAAGAGCCAGTGTTCATTTTGCTATGCATTTCGCTAAACAACAAATTCATGACATTTTAAAATTTACAGATGTACAAAGAACAATTAATGACAGAATATCTGACAAAAACCTGAATAATAACTGGAAAACAGTCACGTCACGTCAGTATTCTTGTATGTAATGTAGCCTAGTCTACTACCCCAACATTTGTGCCTGCCGCAGTTAAGATCTTAAATAATGCTGCTGGGACTGTTCGATAGCTTATGGTGTTGTGTAACTAATACAATATGTGTAATTAATTATTAATTACAATGTGCTGCTTTTGTTGTTGTTCTGCTATTAGACAACTATACACTGGTACCGTATCATTTCGTATCATATCATTTCGTATCATATCATACCGTGTCATACAATAGACGACCCTTCGGACGACCTAGCAACAGACGATTTCTAGCCCCTGTTGAGTCAGCCTGCCAACTTGAGCTAACGTTAATGCTTTTCAAAGACGGTGGGATTTCTGAAACAGAATAAATGCCGCACATATTAACACTAAACTTCCATGCTAGCTCAGTCTTCTTGTCCATGGACAGATTCAGCTTCTATACCGGCAAACATCTCATGTATTTTTAAGCTTGTAGCGCCGTGTGATGGAAATGGTGTTGTGACGTTTTTAGTGATGAGCTCCATGTGCTGTCATACTGATCTAATGATGTTCTAATCATCTAGTTGACCAATCAAACTGCCAGCCAACTCCTCTCCAGTTAGTTAGAACTGAAGAAGCCTCGTCAATGAGAGATGAAAAGTAAAGAAACAAGTCCAGTTGCCGACAATACTAGATTTACCATGACCTGGATGACAGAGAACTTGATGAAGGTTCGAACAGCGTTTTGTGTAGTATCATTTTGTGCTGCGCTGGGATGATCTCACGTGACTCCATAATAACTGAACAAGAACTACTTCAGTCGGCTCTATGAAGTTAGCCAGCGAGGTGTAATTGAGATAAGCACCTAAAACAAGGAGAGAACAAATCAAAGGCATTTGGCTCAGCTGGAGCCTGTAATCAGCTTCACATTTAGTCTCTGAGAATGGATCTGTCCTTTAATTCAGGCTGTGTACTGGAAGCTCAGAAAATGAAAGGTCAGTTTGGCTGTGTGTGTACTCGTATGAGCTCATAATGGCTAACAAACTAACTCCTGTGTGAGTAACCAAACCAAAGTCCACTCTCCTGAAGAGAGTAGTTGTTCACGAGAGACAATGTATTTGACATTTTTCCCCGGGAAACGATCCATCACTGAAACACCGAGACAGGCTGTGCAGTACGTTTCTTCCTCAGGCAGGTTGGCACACGAGAGACAAACTTCATCAGGGTGTATCTCATCTCGCACTTGTGTTTGCTTTTTAAGGGTTTCATCTGTCAGCTGCAGCGCGCTGAGATCATCATCATCATCTCCACCCCGAGGAAACTTGAGCGGCTCTATTCCAAACACACACACACACACACACACACACACACACACACACACACACACACACACAGAATGTCACCATAATGGGAGAGTCATTTGGCAAGTGCATACCTGCTTTCTCCCTCTCCATCTGAAAACGGGGGGAAAAAAAGTAAACAGAGGAATGCGTGAGAGCCGAGAGCTCGTTTAACAGAGGGGACGTTGACCGAAGATCCACCTGTCTGACCAGATTGATGCATCCAAATGAATCCAACTGAGTTTAAAATTGAGTTTTCCTTATAAAATCAATGGTCAACCCAATCATGAATCAGTTCTATTGACAAGACCTGTCCATCTCGAAAAGATCGAACCAGTGTTCAGCCTTATTTTCATCTCTTTAAGTTTTGTCTCCTTCAGGTCATACAGTTGCAGAGCGCCACACGATCCTCCATTTTTAACTCCCTATAGCTAGCGGGACACGGCAACCGATGTGGAAAGAAGTCTCACCTTTGAACTGAAAAGTCAACTCTTAACTGCAGTTGTTACCCTTTCTCTGACCTTGAAAGGAGAAGTTTATTTTCACTTAATTTCTTAAATTTAACTTAACTCATTCTATGTTTACAATATTTTTCTTACAGGACTCACAAAACAAGATATATCGTTTTCCGTGTTGCTACAAGCGGTAAGCGGTAATAATCATGGATTAAGCCCCGACATTTTTGGCCAGTCTTGAATGCTCCATGTGTTGGTATTAGCTTTGCCTTGAGCTTTGGGCTCTGACAAATGTACAATGATAATTGATTAGCAACAATAGCAACAATCACAGCTTAAAATGAGCTGAAGCATCTTTTCCACTTGTCGTTGCCAGTGAGTTTCCTCCCTCTTGGTTCTTTGGAACCAGCTCTAGTCAGATGGCGTTCAGAAAACGTTGCTCACCATCCTTTAGGTTCATTATTCTCAGCCTAACACGAAAACATTTTTCTCCCGTTACAATCTGTAAATCTCATCCGTCTCTCTGATGACAATATTTGACTGAATTCCTAAATTATACTAATTTAAGGTGCAAGATGTTATTATTATTAAAATAATTGTGACTTTTATTCCATGTGTGTCGAGTGTTTTGTTTTATTACTGTGCCGTGTCACATTTTGAATGCCACCCTGTTTGTTCCTGTCTGTCCCTGTTTCTATCATTGTTATATCTGTAAAATCACAACCTTTGTTTATGCACCTACCAAAGACAGATACAAAAAAAAAGATGGCACACGTTAATTCAGTAATTAATAAGTCAACTTGACTGCCACAAATTATTTCATAAACCAAACAGTAGAGAGTCAACAGGAACTCAGATACAGAGTGAGGGAATGGAGGTGACCGGGTCACTGAGTGAACATGGCGCAGGTGAGAAATTTCTCCCAATTCATCTGTGCATCTGCTCTTACAATCAGAGCGCTCTCCTGGTTGGAGGCAGTTTCTCATTCGTCATGTGTGGGGCTGCAGAGACCTCTCACAGATGCATGAGTCACACATCCCTTGGTTTCCACATGGTCATTATCCTGTCCAGAGCCCTGCTGACAAATGAAAATGGTTTGGGCAGACTGTAACAAAAAAAAAAAAAAAAAAAAAACTAAACAAACCCTTCTGATTCTGTAATGGCAGCTTTTATTTATTCAGACTTAAGCTGTTTCACAAGATATATGACCTGGTGTATTTCTGTAGGCATAGCTGAGTGGGTTCGGCCTTTAATTCTATTTTGATTATTTACATTAAACTGTTAATCACTTTAAGTAGTTACTTCAAGTCTGTCATACCTACTGTGTAATTGTTTATGGTCTGGTGCTCAGGGTGTGTTTGCCTACTCTGCTGGAGGGAGACTTAGCCTCAAAATAAGGGAAACACCTGGAAAAATAAGGAACAAACTGTGAAAGCTGAAGGGGAGTAGTTTCCTGCATTGTCTTCTCAGTGCCCTCATTTTATTCTCATAAAGCACGTCTTTTGTAATCGCAGAGGCGTGGATTGGTTGGCACACAGTTTATTGTTGGAACATCGAAACAAATCCTTCAATCAGCTCCAGGAAAAGCAATAAATATTATTATGGGCATGAAAATCCGATGCTACGTCTTCTCATGTCCTAGTCACAACAACTTTACACACTTCAGCTCTTGCCGTATGGGAGACTCTGGAAGGCTGCCTGAAACCGAGTATCCTCCATTAACAAACCGCCTGCTGAGGGAATGTTTCATGGAAGAAACTGTCACAGAGTTTCATTATCCTCAAGCTGACTTGACCTGAAGTGGGGGACTCGTTCGTTTTTAGTAAGCTGCGCGGTGAAACTGATTTTCTACGGGGACTTTTCAAAAAGCCTGATGTAGCTGAAACAAAGCAGCTGCATTTACCTTCTCTTTTTTTAAATTAGAAACATAAAGTTGCTGAAATAAATGTTTCTCGGCGAAGCACTGCACATACCAGAATGCCGTATGGACACCTCAAGTGGAGAAAATATTGTTAAAACAAGATTCCCTACAATTGCCACATTCTAAACCGCTGCTTCAGTTATTCCATGCAGTACTGAGTTCCCTCCCAAGACAGCTTAACAACCATTTACACCTGGGCTCACTCAGCCCTAGCAACCCACATGAAGGCCGGTTGGGTCAAGGACCGACAAGTGGCCTTAACGACTCTTATCCTGAGTCGGATAAGATTGTAGAAAATGAGAGTGATCTTGCTGAATTTGAAACACTGTCACTATTGCACATGGCAGAAGTTCAGAAGCTTTCAGGACCCTTTTTAACACGTGGGTAAATTAACTTTTCCTAAACCTAATCCCCTTTTTGCCTAACCCTGACCTAACTGCAACCGAAAAAGGAAAAAAAATTGAATTAAAATAACTTGAAAGTTTATTGTTGTTTTGTCAAGCCAAAACTTTTTTTTTTTTTTTTTTTTTTTTTACGAGCAAGTTACAGACTCCAGCAATTTTGGTCAGGAGAGGCTTTATAGAGGTTCCCGACTCCCCAGGCTGCATGTGGAACTATCCTTGAGCAAGATACTGAACCGCAAATTGCTCCTGACTGGCACATTGCAAGGCAACCTCTGCTTCTGTCAGTTCAGTTTGTTCACTGCATTTATTTTTGGCTGCGATGGTCTCCTGAGTCCTTTGTTCTTGAGTGTGTTAAGGTGAATTGTTTGATCCAAGATAATGTGACTGTTCATTTGCATGTTTACATTCTGCAATTGTGGAAACAATCCAGTCAACTTATCCTGAAAGAAGAAAGAGAATGAATGGACTTGGACGTGCCTCCTTCTGTGACCATGTCAATGAAGTCTCCCAACCAAACACGAACGCAACTAAAATCTAACATCTTACAGACCTCCGATCTGCACTGAACCAGCACACATTATAAGAAACAACCTCTGGTCAAAAACCAGGAGAAAATAATGTCTCGTTGAGCTAAAAGTATTTTTGCTAATGCCTGGCACCCCAGGAATTCATAACTTCTCTGGGTATTTATCAGCACTATTAGTCTGCCATGTATTAAACTGAAGCTGATTAACCTTACATGACCCACTCTACAGATCTCATAATAGAGGTCACAGGTTATTCTGAAGCAAATATTGTTGTGCACTCCCAGATACAACTAGCAGTTCAACATCAACACACTGGCACAAACTGGACTGCTGGTGATTGTTTCCAAATGCACCCCATGTACTTTTACTTTTTAGATTGTAATTACATCTATTGGTAATACTGGAAGAATGCAGGAATTTTGCTTCTTATATTGTATTTTCCCAGTGAGGTATTGGTATTTACTTGAGTAAAGGATATTAGCACCTTCTACACCACTGATATGAGGGCCTCTGGTTCAAATGAGTTCAGTTCTGGGACCAACCCACATCTTATGAAAGAGGTCACAGGTTCCTCTGATGCAAGCATTGTTCTTGCGTGACAGAGAGAAACACATTCACAAACTGCACTGCTTTCCCAGATACTACCAGCAGTTTAACAACACGACTTAATCAGCAAAAGCAAGAAAACAAAACTATTGCGACATGGAAAGAAAGACTTAATGGCATGTTTAGTATTTGCAGAACATCAGTGGCAGCGCCATAACTTCATGTGACACGTGTCACATGTAACTGATTTACCTGTGAAAGAACTCGTTCACCATCAGAACCTGGAGTTTGAACTCAAGTATGGAAGGAATCATTTAGATGGATCGTCAGTCTGCAGTCGATCAGGAGTATTATTTGCACCGCTGAGCATGGGTAAGAGGATTTCAGAAACATTATTACTTCAACATTACTGTGGTAGCTAGTATCATACTGCATTTTCTTATCAATGTGTAAAATGTTCCGTAAGTTAAGCTATAAAAAAGATACAGATGGTCAAACACATGTTTGCTTTAACAGCAGGAACTGTGTCATTAAAAAGGTTTTCACCTGATACAAATCCATAAACTTGTTAAGCACATGTCATCTGCCAATGAATTTTATCAGCACGTCATAACTCATGAGCTCTCTCATGGTGTCTTCTCTCTCTCTCTCTCTCTCTCTCTCTCTCTCTCTCTCTCTCTCTCTCACACACACATACTCACACACATTTTAGGAACTATGCCATTGCATCGTGTGTGTGGAATATTTGTATTCCTCAGTGCATGTCTGATTTCCTTCACACCACCTTGTGATGGAGGAAACATTCTGGTGTTCCCAGTGGACGGCAGCCACTGGATCAATATGAAGATCCTGCTGGAAGAGCTTCATGCCAGGGGACACAGCATCACTGTGATAAGGGCCTCCACCAGCTGGTACATCCCAGAAAAGTCTCCTCTCTACACATCCCTTACTTTAGAAATGAATGAAGGTTTAGAGGACTTCTTTGAAGTGTACCTGCAGGAGCATATGAGGGTAGGTCATTTCGGATTATGTATCACGCCACATTTGGGTAATTTGGTCATTCACATATCTGTGATTTGTGATATGATATCACTTTTTCACCACATTTTTTCTGACCATTTTTTCAGGCGCAGAGAGAGGGGGCCTCAGCACTTACTTTCTTCAAACTCACCAAGGACTTCCTCTCTATGATTTCTACAGCCCATTCATTGTGGGCTGAAAGCCTGGTTCAACTCTTCAATGATGAACATGCGATCAAAAGCTTAATGGATTCTCGTTATGATCTTGTTCTGACTGACCCGGCCATAGCGCCAGGGGTTTTACTTGCCAAGTATCTCAAACTGCCCATAGTGCTCAACGTTCGCTGGATCACCAGCGGAGACGGCCTCTTTGCGATAGCTCCCTCACCACTGTCTTACATCCCAGTTCCAGGCTCGGGCTTTACAGACAAAATGAATTTCGTCCAGAGAGTCAAGAACATGCTTTTCTACAGTATTATACTTTTCCAGCAGAAATTCATGGTGGGGCCAAGCTATGATGGCATCTGTGAAAAATATATCGAGGGTGGATGTGACATAATATCACTTCTACAGGAAGCAGACATCTGGCTCTTCAGATCAGATTTTGTATTTGATTTCCCTCGGCCCACGATGCCAAACGTCATCTACATAGGAGGGTTCCAGTGCAAACCAGCCCAACCTCTGCCGGCAGACCTGGAGGACTTTGTTCAGAGTTCTGGGGAGCACGGAGTGATCATCATGACTCTGGGAACTTTGGTCAATGCTTTGCCCAAAGCAGTTGCTGATGAAATTGCCAGCGTCTTTGCGAAGATGCCTCAGAAGGTAACTCATGCTAGGTGAAATAGTTTTGCAATGACAGGAAATGTTATAATGGCTGAGAATGGTGAAGTTTATAATTGTACTTTTTTTGATGCACAGTCGTACATATATTCATTCAGGAATTACTCAATCCATTACCAAGATCTGAGTGTATCGAGACAAGACTTTAAGGGGTTGAGACAAAGTTGAAAACCAGTCTTGAGTGGGGGTGAGGATGGGGATGGAGGGGTGTAAGAAAAATGACCAAAATGCATCCTCCTTGTCAACCTGCCATCCCTCTCCATCATCCCAAGGTCACAACTAGGCAGATGGCATCATATCTGGACCTGGACCTGTTACATTAGATATCGATGGAGTGTTTGTATTGTAAACAGTAGCCTTTATGGTGGTAGTAGAAAATGCACCGGCATTGAGTGATATCCTTGCAGCTGTGGTCTTAACCAGTCTGGAGTATTCTGTGGCAGTCATGGAGACAAAACTGAGTAAGAATGTGGTCAATCCAGAGATGAGATCGAGACTTTGGAGTCCAGTTTCAAGACTAAGACTGATCTCGACTACAATAGGCAACAGCATTAAATATAGATAAACATAAGCAAATTTTAAAGTTTAAACAGACCAATTGATGAAAGACAAATGAACAAATAGTTTTTTTTGAATGCAAACATCTACTAAAAATGGGCTCTGCCCAGAGGAGTCTAATGAGTCTCAATGAGTGGGTATTAACAAATGATTTATAGAAAAATGAATCATTAATGTTTCCTAACAACTGGTGTACTGCACTACTGTGTTATTTCACATTGATTCTTTTAATTCTTCCATCAGGTGATATGGAGGCACAAAGGGGAGCGTCCCTCTACTTTGGGCAACAACACCCTGATAGTGGACTGGATGCCACAGAAGGACCTCCTGGGCCACCCACAGACCAAAGTCTTTGTCGCTCACGGTGGGACCAATGGAGTCCAGGAGGCCATTTACCACGGGGTCCCTGTGCTCGGCATACCGTTGTTCTTTGACCAGTATGACAACCTTCTCCGTCTGCAGGAGAGAGGAGGTGCGAAGATCATTCAGCTCGGTGACGTCAACGGCCACAGTTTTGAGCAAGGTATCAACGAGGTGCTCCATCAGGACAGCTACAGACAGAACATGCAAAGACTGTCACGTTTGCACAGAGATCAGCAAATGGCACCCATGGATCAGGCCATCTTCTGGGTGGAATATGTGATACGCCATAAAGGGGCTCCTCACCTGCGTACAGAGGCCTATAAGATGGCCTGGTACTCATACTACTGTTTAGATGTACTGCTACTATTACTGACTGCAGCGACTGTACTGTTGCTCTCTACTTTGGCCATGTTCAGGTTCCTGTGCTGCAGAAGTAGAAGAAAGACCAAAACCAAACAAAACTGAGATCTAATTTGTTTAGAAATCAGCTGCAATGAGTTCTATAGAGCATTGTGTTGGGACCAAAACATCAGTCTTAATGTTTCTCATTTGTATTCTCTGTTATTTATGAAGTAAAGTGACAGTCAGTCAATTGATTCAGTCATATTGAATATAAATAGTGTGAAATAATTTAGCCCCCTTTCTATTAAAATGTGTTGTAAAATGCAATGTACGGTTTAAGATATCAGTTTTAAGACATTCACAAATCATCAACATAATTCTGTAATTTCACATCTACTGTAATGAATAAGCATAGAGCAGCTGGCTGACTGCCTGATCCATTTCCACTGTAACAAAAACTTTACCACCTTTAATCTTGATGGTGTTAGGTGGAAACATAATGTCCAGACAATAAACATCTGTTCTGAATTCTGTGTCTTAGTTGCTAAAATTTCTTGAGATTTTTTTTTGAAGCAACCATAAATAAAAAAAAGCAATTTAAAAGGAATTGCTATTGTTTCTTCTCACTCACACAAGAGTAGATATTCTGCATTAAAATGCATTTTGAATTCTGTGACATATTTGCAATCATTTCATTAAATATTCCATCAAAGCAAACAGAAATTACATTTTAATTATATTCATGACTTGAGCTCCACCTAACCCAATCAGCATCAGTGTTGATAAAGTAATTATACAATATACAACAGTATAAGACTCACAAGGAGGATTGGTATTGTATACAATACCAGCTAACCAGAGTTTAGTTCTGACACCTGAATCCTGAGTTCAGCTGGCAGTTACCTTTGACATCAGTTGTTGTAAACCAACCTCCCAGTCAAAAACCTCATTAAAATGATCTTACGAAAGAGGTCACAGGTTCTTCTGGCACAAACCTTGATGAGAGAAACACATTCAAACACATTCACATACAATTATCATGACAAAGCAGAAATTGTTTATTTTTAGTAAAACATTCATGGAAGTGTCATGGCCTCCAATGAGCCATATCTTATGTAACTCATTTACCAGCAGAGAGGCCGATCATCTCTGATCCTGGAGTTTGAACTCAAATATCTATTAGATGGACTGTCAGTTTTCCTGCACCGGGGATTACGATTGCCACTCATGAGCATGGGTAAGTCATTTTCAGAGCATTACGATTTTGTGTCTGGTTTTATTCTACATTTCGTATCAGTGATGGACATTTCTCCTCATGCATGAGGGATGAAATGTGCTGAGAAAAAGCTACTGCTAACATGAGTTGTTCCAAAACTCTCTTTTCAGTAAACTCTGTACACAAACAATGTTCTCATTGCTCGTGTTTATGTGTTGAGACTCTGGTGATACTACGAGCAAAGTTTCATGTTGTGTTGAGCCGTCTTAGTGTTTTAAAAATAGCAATATTGATGCGAGCGTAAAAGTGCCTCATGCACTCCCACTGAAAATGAGAGTGAGCTAGAATCGAAAATACGGTAAATCTTAAAGGATAACTTCGGTCGATTTCAACATGTACAGGAGTGTGTGATGGCGTGACTTTGCTGGAGACTTTTAGAAGCTAACTGGTGTTTTTCCTATTTTGTGTGTGACACCAGCGCTTTCACACCGAGTGTAGCCAAGTTAAGAGTCCTCTGACAGAGCGCACACTGCGCTTCAAATTAAAAGTTTTTCCAGAACTGGTGAAGTGTGCGGCGATAAATTCCGACCGGGCTGTTGGCAAAATGCCGTTTACGTTCCAGGATACTTCAGACAGAAGTACAACACACGGAGCTGACTGTGAATCTCACCAACACATTGCTCCGAAACAAAAACAAAAAAGGCGACAACGGAGCGGTAAATGAACGTACATATTTAAGACCTAACGAAATGCAATTTAAGACCTTTGTTCAAAATATGGACGTATTTAAGACTTTTTAAGGCCTTAATTTAAGATACATGAATTTAAGACTTTAAGGATACGCGGATACCCTGATATCATTTACTTCTGCTTTAGGATGAATTAATTATGATTACAGTGTCAAGAACTTGCTTATCAGGTGTGGCATGTCAATGAACCGTGGATACTGATGAAATATCTCAGCCACTGTTGGAGATTGTGTTGTAATCCATATTCTTCGGTGAGTGTAGGTCTGGTCCATAGCGTGCTTGATTGTTGAGAGGTTTTGAGGTGAGGGTTTCATCCTTTTTGCCAGGGTCACCCACTCACTCACGTCCTCCTCTATGTTTGACACAATCAGAGCTACAGCACCCCCTGACCTGCTCTTCCGCCGATATCTTCTCTGACTTTCCTGAATATCCCTCCTGAGGTTTCGCAGTCTCATTTCAATGAAGCCGTTGTGTGAGGCTGGATCGTAGTAATGTTCCTTGGCATGGGTTAAAGGAAGAGAGAGTGGGAATGAGGTGTCAGTCAACAATAACAATACAATGGCCATAATTTCTGAAACCATTGTGGAAACATGTAATACAGTGCATTTCAGTAAAGTGTGTGTAATATAATTTTTACAACCAGGTTTCCACACATTTTTACCAATTAATTTTCAAAGCTGATGACAGAGGAGAATGAGGAAAAAGAGAAAGAGAGGAGAAGGAATGGGAGAGCAGGAGGAGGAGAAGAGGAGGAAACAAGGACAGGAGGAGGAGAGGAAGAAGAAAAATAGCCAAAAAAGTGCATATTTAAAAAATGTCCACAACTTTCTGTTAATTCCAAACAATTTACAGGCCGGAAAACTGTTTTTCCAATGTCATAACTTTTCCATGAATTTCATGATTGTGGGAATCTTGTAGAAGAAGCATAGTTTGAGGGCAGTTGATGTTTACTTACATATCCTTCATTGTGTTCCTGGATTTTGACACACAATTTAGGGAAGAGGGTGACAACATTCTTGGCAAGCCGCACCTTGTCATCACTGGATGGGTAACTGAAAATAACAGACAGCAACTATCACCAAATCATTTCTGATGACCAATTAGTAACATCAATAACAACATCAATCATATCGCTAAATCTCAACTCCCACCCTACATTAATTGACTATAAATACTAATTTCTTGTAAAGCACAGACAAACAATTTCACTCCACTGTCAATACATTTGTATCTCAACTCCACACACACACACACACACACACACACACACACACACACACAACAACTTACAATCCTCGTCTCTCCACAA
This sequence comes from Diplodus puntazzo, assembly GCA_963678695.2. Taxonomy (NCBI): domain Eukaryota; kingdom Metazoa; phylum Chordata; class Actinopteri; order Spariformes; family Sparidae; genus Diplodus; species Diplodus puntazzo. The sequence goes on along the minus strand of OZ023167.1, from coordinate 12,084,714 downwards.
GATCGCTGACAACAATCTTTACAAGAAGGATCCTGGTCTTTGTGCATAGGCTTTCAGATTCCCCATATTCTGCGAGGATAGCTGGAGCCTTCATTGCGATCAGTGCTTTCAGGCTGTCCAATCCACTGTCACCCAGCCGCTCATCGTCATAGGCAGGTGGAACATTTGACTGACTGGGCTGAGGGTTTGGCAGGGGAGCAAGCTGGAGTCAACACAAACACAACAAACAAAAGCAAAAATGCATGAACCACTAGTGTAGTTTAAAATCCCAGATCAAGCAGACAACTTTATATCAGTTAACAGGACTGCACAATTAATTGAATAATGAGATAAAATATTTTTGCATTGATTTTCAACAAAATCTCATGGCCTTACCTGACATATTACTTCAGTCTGTGCATCCGCTAGCCCAGAACCCGACAGGAAAAATATGTGGAATTTATCCAACTCTTTGATATCAGTGTTATAATCCGAATCAATAAACTCATCAAAGTCTGCATTATACTTGCAGAATCTAACTCTGCTGCAGAAGGTACTTGTTTTTTGCTCGCATTGATTACTTCTGGAGCACTGTGGAGTTCGAAAACTTTTTTTAATATCTCTCGGCCATCGAGGAAGACTGTAGCGAGGATCTTCTTCTTGGTAGCCTCCATTTGCTGAGAAAGACAAAAATAGGTTTCAGTCGTCATTCGCTTTGGTAAAATAACAAAACCACATCCACAAACATCCATCTCACTGTTGTATACTACTAAAACTGATATTATTTGCTGTGGGTCTACACTTTGCTGCCCAACTGAGTCAGCCACCATGTAGAGAAGTAGAACAGATTACGAACAAGGTCAGGAGCTCAGGCAAAGGAAAATTGCTCTACAGCTCTTTCTGAGCCTAAAAGATGTATGATTAAAGGTTGTTTAAATTATTTCAGCAATGTTTTCAACAACTTATAACACTTTAACATCCATATACAGTTGTGGAAAGTAATTTTAGTAGTACATTTACTCAAGTATTGTACTTCAGTTTAATTTTCAGGTACATTAGCATTTCCATGTGATGCTACTTTATACTTCCACTACATTTCAGACAGAAATATGATTGATTGAGTTTATGTGATGATTACAAAACACATACAACTGCCCAGCACTCATTAAATACATTTAAAAATCACCAAGGATGAAATTACAATATATATTTTTTTATTTCCACTGTACATTCTCCATAGATTTTACCCAATGTTTAATATAACAAGCTTTTAAAATACAACTCATCATTAAGAGATTTGGCTCTGATGCAGCTACCTCTCTCACTCAGTGCGTTTACTTGCACAGCTTAGTCAGATTACAGCCATAGTTCGACTCTGCTACTCAATCAGACAACTGCAGTTGTCCGAGTATACATGCCGGTGAGAAAATCGAATTATTGGCCGAAGCATGTCATACCCCAGTTTGATGGGTGGCGCTGTACCCATTTCAACTAGTGGTAACAGAGCCACCTACAGCTGACCTCTTTACGTCACCAGCAACAACAAACTCTGCCTCGGCATTCGTAAAAGATGCCGTAGGAAGAGTGAGACGAAGCTACATCTTTGTACATTACATATATGGTGTACATGATAATTACACAAACTAGAAGCACAATGGCGCTCTTGCTTGCGGTTATTTCGGAGGAAAGACGCCGCCACCGTCCTTCTACTTTCGGCTCAAAAATCACGAGCCTGTGCAGAACGCAAAATCCGATCTGATCTGATGGAACGTATACATGCAGGAGTAATGCGACTATCAATCGAGTAATCTAGGTGTTTTAATCCAACGATGAGAAATCCGATCCAGTCTGATTTTAGTCAGACTAAAGGTGTATACATGCTTTTTGAAAATCGCACTCTAACAGTAACTTGTTCATAATTCAAAAAACACACCAATGTGGAGCTAAAAGGATACCGAAGCCCGCCGAGGCAGAGCCCCCCCCCCCACACACACACCAGAAAAAATGTCCGTTAAAAATGTAGGCTAATGTGGCTTAACTTTATGGTATGAGTTAAACCGTGCCATAAGTAACTTGCATCAAACGGTCTCTGCCTTTCAAACACAAACTCTGCGGTTCACCTGCTAATGTTACCGTTATATAATGTTAATGGCGGTGTTGATGTTAATGAATTGCTGTTGTCTTGACTTCAACCCTAACGTTCGTTAGCTAACGTTATTTGTTCACCTTTCATGGCGACTTCACCGAAATGAGCGACTGTTAAATAGACTGTCCTAACTGCATTTAATGTTGTGTAATTTCGGTAATTAGGTAGAAATAAATAAACTAGAAATAAACTTCAAAATCACAATGGAAGTTAACGTTAGCTAACGTTAGGTTAACGTTAGCTAGGCAGCCCTGCTGAATAAAACGCGATGATCATCGTGGATTTTCTTAGAAATACAATTTAGTTGGTGAATTATATACGGCGAATTTACCCCAACACTTTACAGTCTGGTGAGATACATTTATATAACCTAGAAATGGATACTTACTGAAGGGTCAGGGAGCACACCAAGTACACCGACAGGTTCAGCCTCCATTTTGCATTCCTTTGTCTTCTTTGTCTCTGTGGCGCGAACAGCGAACATGATGAAAGGGCGCCCCCTCCCGCCTCGTAAAATAACACACAAATTGTGTTAAATTGTCAAACACATTAAGTGTGTTAAGCTTTTTAAGCTTTTTTACACATCTTGTGTTGAAATCCACACAAAATGTGTTAGACATCTAACAACACATTTTTTGTGTCACTTTTTAACACATCCTTTCTAAGAGTGTGAGCAGTGTTGGGTATAGTTACTTTGGAGAGTAGTTAATTAGGTTACAACGTTACCATCAATTAAAAGTAGGGCTGTCAAAGTTAACGCGTTAATAACGCGTTAACGCAACGTCCTCTTAACGCCGTTAATTTTTTTAACCCGCGATTAACGCTCAGTATATTTAAAAAAAAAAAAAAAAAAAAAAAAAAATGATTACGGCCGTCGGCGGCACCTGTAGTCTTGATACAGAGGGTGGCAGAAGAAGAAGAAAGGGAATCAGAAGAAGAAGAAGCAGGGTTGGCGGTTCGTTAAAAACACGGCAGACTGAAAAGCAGCACTCGCTGCAAACTCCTCATCTCTGCTGTCACTCACGGTGGCGGACATTTGTTTCTCCATCGCCCTGATCATTTTGCGGGACACTCTCTCGTGTTGTGGCCGTTTGCTGATAACTCATCCCCGCATGTTTATCTCAGGCTCCTCGCTAGCCTTCTTCCTCCCTCCAGCAGGCAGAGAAATGTCTAGCAGCTGCTTCTCCCGAGTTTTCCTCTAAATATATCACGACAGAAAGTTTGAATTTCAAGTCGTACTTTTTATTGTTTTGCTGCACCAGAGCCATGGCGATCATCAGTGTGATACTGACTGACAGAAAGCAGCACACTGTGTGAAAAAGGCGAAGAAGAAAAACGTGCAGTGTCAGTGGACACCACTTGCAAGCCAAACAGACGGCAGATGCAGAGAGCCCATCGCCCCCCCTCGCCAAAAGCAGACAACCCTGGATTTATTTTCCTGCATGATTTGAAGTGTTGAATAAACGCTGAAAGCGCAAGCATATTTGACCTTTCTTATGTTGTTAAAAGTATTAAGAACATGAAAAAATACATTAAGGTACATTTAGAACAGAAAAAAATGTGCCAAAAAAATTGCGATTAATTTGCGATTAATCGCGAGTTAACTATGGACAAAATGCGATTAATCGCGATTAAAACAATTGATCGTTTGACAGCCCTAATATATATATATATATATATATATATATATATATATATATTAGTGCTGTCAAAGTTAACGCGTTAATAACGCGTTAACGCAACGTCCTCTTAACGCCGTTAATTTTTTTTAACGCGTGATTAACGCTCAGTATATTTAAAAAAAATAAAAAAAATAAATAAAAAAAACGCGCATTGTATGATTTACGGCCGTCGGCGGCACCCGTAGTCTTGATACAAAGGATGGCAGAAGAATAAGAAAGGGAATCAGAAGAAGAAGCAGGGCTGGGGGTTCGTTAAACACACGCTGCTGCCGTCCTCCTCGGACAGACGCTGAAGCTCAGTTTCTCTCACTCTCTTGGGGTCGACAGAGAAACATCTCGCGGCTGCTTTTCCCGAGTTTTCCTCTGAATATATCACGACAGAAAGTTTGAATTTCAAGTCGTACTTTTTATTGTTTTGCTGCACCGGAGCCATGGCGATCATCAGTGTGATACTGACTGACAGAAAGTAGCACACTGTGTGAAAAAGGCGAAGAAGAACAACGTGCAGTGTCAGTGGACACCACTTGCAAGCCAAACAGACGGCAGATGCAGAGAGCCCCTCGACCCCCTCGCCAAAAGCAGACAACCCTGGATTTATTTTCCTGCATGATTTGAAGTGTTGAATAAACATTTTCATAATGCAAGCATATTTGACCTTTCTTATGTTGTTAAAAGTATTAAGAACATGAAAAAAAATACATTAAGGTACATTTAGAACAGAAAAAAATGTGCCAAAAAAAATTGCGATTAATTTGCGATTAATTGCGAGTTAACTATGGACAAAATGCGATTAATCGCAATTAAAAAAATTGATCTTTTGACAGCCCTAATTAAAAGTAATCAGTTACGTTACAGCGTTACCTATGAATAAAAGTAACGCGTTAGAGTACTCATGCGTTACCAAAAATTAAAAGCCATTTGCAGCGCCTTGCACATGCTGCAACTTAACTGACACACACACAGCCTCCTTTAAATGCACTGAGACGTCGTGACAATGATGAATAACGTCAGTCATCCAACCAAATTAACTCTGCAGGATAACAATAACAAGAAAGACAGTCAGCAATATGCCACATAGCGTTTTATTAATTAATTTTTTTTTCCGCGGCCGACAGAAGCTCTTCACCAACGCAGAGTGTGCATTTTACCGATATGTTGTTCTTGTCCTTTTCACTGGTGAATTGAAATTAATGTGCGTACTTCCACGATATCAAAAGCTGTCCTCTCTGCCATCTTGCCGGGGGTTCAAAAACACTCACACACACACACACACACACACACACACAGGTAACGTAGGTCAGCAGCAGGGCACAGACGCATCACAGCGCTGCGCCTCCGCTGACACATCCGCAGGTGGCACAGTACTGTCTGACAAAAAGCAGGCTGCAGTCGGGATTTTCCTTTCCTTATCTGGAGAAATTCTTAAAATAACTAATTACTTTTTGGAAAAAATAACGAAGTTACTGATTGCTTGACGCACGAAACTAACGCGTAACGTTACATGTTACACGAAAAAGTAATTAGAATACTCTAACGTGTTACTTTGTAACGCGTTATCCACAACACTGCTCATGAGATATCTCATGTTGTCATCTCTCTCTTACATTTTAGGAACTATGCCATTGCATTGTGCGTGTGGAATATTTGTATTCCTCAGTGCATGTCTGATTTCCTTCACACCACCTTGTGATGGAGGAAACATTCTGGTGTTCCCAATGGATGGCAGCCACTGGGTCAATATGAAGATCCTGCTGGAAGAGCTTCATGCCAGGGGACACAGCATCACCGTGATAAGGCCCTCAAACAGCTGGTACATCCTAGAAAAGTCTCCTCTCTACACATCTCTTGCCTTTGATGTGAGTGAAGGTTTTGAGGGCATTGTCAAAGCATACCTGCAGGAGCAAATAAGGGTTGGTAATTTTGAATTATGTACTGCGCCACATTTCAGTCATTTAGCCATTCATTTGTTAAGTCCACTTCTCTGCTATTTTCTCAGGCGCAGAGAGAGGGGGCCTCAGCACTTACTTTCTTCAAACTCACCAAGGAGTTTTTTTCTGTGCTTTCTAAGATTCATTCTATGTGGTCTGATGCCCTGGTTCAACTCTTGGATGATGAAAGGACCATGAAGAGCTTGATGGATTCCCATTATGATCTTGTTCTCACTGACCCAAGCATAGCACAAGGGGTTGTTCTAGCCAAGTATCTCAAACTGCCCACAGTGCTTAATGTTCGCTGGATCACCAGCGGAGATGGCCACTTTGAGATAGCCCCTTCACCACTGTCTTACATCCCAGTTCCAGGATCGGGCTTAACAGACAAGATGAATTTCATCCAGAGGGTCAAGAACATGCTTTTCTACAGTATTATAGTTTTCCAGCAAAAATTTGTGGTGGGGCCAAGCTATGATGCCCTGTGTGAAAAATATATCGAGGGTGGATGTGACATCATATCACTTCTACAGGAAGCAGACATCTGGCTGTTCAGGTCAGATTTTGTGTTTGATTTCCCTCGGCCCACGATGCCAAACGTCATCTACATAGGAGGGTTCCAGTGTGAACCAGCCCAACCACTGCCGGCAGACCTGGAGGACTTTGTTCAGAGTTCTGGTCAGCATGGAGTGATCATCATGACTCTGGGAACTTTGGTTGATGCTTTACCCAAACAGGTTGCCGATGAAATTGCCAGCGTCTTTGCGAAGATGCCTCAGAAGGTAACTCAGTGATATAGTATATAGTTTTCTTTTGCAATGACAAGACAAGAGTAATTGGTGTATCCAATCGTCAGAATAAATGTTGGCAATGTGCGTTTCTGCAAACCATGGATATGTTGAGACCTTACATTTCTTTTGGTCCAATTCTCAATTTTATGTTGTGACAACATTGTAACGATGTATATTTTAATATGTTTTAATATATGTAGAATGTGTCAGACATGATTCACCACTTCCATCTCTGTCATCTTGCAATTGTCCTGTGCAATAATGCTATTTCATTTTTTTACATATTCATATTCGCACACTGAGTCTGTTTATTTCAAACACTGTATTTATTTATGCATCCAACCTTCAACAAGGCAATACTCTGACACTTTATTTAAATGTATATAATGCACATTTTTTTACCTCCTGTATATAATGCACATAGCTTATATTCCTTTCTATATTGTATCTTTTCTCTCTTATCTAAATCTTGTTTTAGTATTTTTCAGTATTTTCAAGTCTTGTACTTATTGTATGTCTGTCTACAAGTTCACAAGTGAATTTCCCCGATGTGGGATGAATAAAAGTCTAAAGTCTTAATCATTGTAAAAATGTCGATATGATTCGTACAAACTTGAATGTATGTTTGGTTTGCACAAATGCAAAATGCCAACATTCTTTAGTATTGCAAATAGTGGACTGCACGTAAAATTGCTTTTGCTATGAAGTGTATTATTGTTTTAATTATTAGTATTACTACATAGTTTACTGTGTGTGGTATGTGTAGACAGGCTGCAGCAATGGCAGCATCATCATCTGCTGGCAAACAGATACACACTAAATTCACAATTTTGTTCATTTTCCAATCAGGTGATATGGAGGCACAAAGGGGATCGTCCCTCTACTTTGGGCAAGAACACCCTGATAGTGGACTGGATGCCGCAGAAGGACCTCCTGGGCCACCCACAGACCAAAGTCTTTGTCGCTCACGGTGGGACCAATGGAGTCCAGGAGGCCATTTTCCACGGGGTCCCTGTGCTCGGCATACCGTTGTTCTTTGACCAGTATGACAACCTTCTCCGTCTGCAGGAGAGAGGAGGTGCGAAGATCATTAATCTCAGTGATGTCGACGGCCACAGTTTTGAGCAAGGTATCAACGAGGTGCTCCATCAGGACAGCTACAGACAGAACATGCAAAGACTGTCACGTTTGCACAGAGATCAGGCGGTGGCACCCATCGATCAGGCCATCTTCTGGGTGGAATATGTGATGCGCCATAAAGGGGCTCCTCACCTGCGTACAGAGGCCTATAAGATGCCCTGGTACTCATACTACTGTTTAGATGTATTGCTACTATTACTGACTGCAGCGACTGTACTGCTGCTCTCTACTTTGGCCATGTTCAGGTTCCTGTGCTGCAGAAGTAGAAGAAAGACCAAAACCAAACAAAACTGAGATCTAATTTGTTTAGAAATCAGCTGCAATGAGTTCTGTGTTTGGACAAAAAATACATCTTAATGTGTCATATTTGTATCTCCATTATTCATGAAGTAAAGTGACAGTCAGTCAATTGATTTAGTCACATTGAATATAAATAGTGTGAAATAATTTAGCCCCCTTTCTATTAACTTTTTTTGTAAAATGTAATTGGACACTTTAAGATATCAGTTTTAAGACATTCACAAATCATTAACATAATTCCGTAATTTCACATCTACTGTAATAAATAAGCATAGAGCAATTGGCTGACTGCCTGATCCATTTTCATTTTAACAAAAACTTTACCACCTTTAATCTTGATAGTGTTAGGTGGAAACATAATGTCCAGACAATCAACATCTGTTCTAAATTCTGTGTCTTATTTGCCACAATTTCATGACATTTTTGATTGAAACATCCATTAATAAAAAATGTATTCAAAAGGAACTGCTATTGTCTCTCCTCACTCACACAATAGTAGATATTCTGCATGAAAATCTTCTTAACTACAATAACTCACTTGAGAGACACATTAATGGGTCTTGCTGTTTGTAACTTCTACAGTCATTTCACAGATATCTTGGATGTCCACACTACATACTACCAGCTGAAACCACTTGTGGTTGTCAAGCAAAACCAGTTTCCAGTGTACCAAAGTCTTGAACTTTAATCTTGCTGGTGTTTTCTAGAAACCAAGTCAGAGGTGACAAAACTAATAAAGTCCAGATCATTATTAGATTCTGAATTCTGTGACGTTTTTGCAATCTTTTCTTTAAATATTTCATCAAAGCAGATTTACATTACATTGTATGTATATTCAAATTTCTCTCTCTCTTATTGAACTACGGCGAAGAAGGTACATTTAACTAAGAATAATCAAAAACTAGTCATTAGCTGGAACCCAATAGGAGATTTTAATGACTTGAACTCCACGTCAACCAATCAGCTTTGGTGCTGATTAAGTAATTATATAATATACAGCAGTATAAGACTCACAGGGAGGATTGGTATTTGCGCAATACCAGCTAACTTCACTGAATTTAGCTCAGACACCTGCAACCTGAGTTCAGCTGGCAGTTATTTTTGTCATCAGTTGTTGTAAACCAACCTCCTGGTCAAAAACCTCATGAAAATGATCTTATGAAAGAGGTCACAGGTTCTTTTGATGCAAGCCTTGATGAGCAAAACACATTCAAATAAATACACTGCACTCCCAGATACTACCAGCAGCTTAATAAGAACACAAAAGAAATCGGTACAATTATCATGACAAAGCAGAAATTGTTTATTATTAGTAAAACAATCATGGAAGTGTCATGGCCTCCAGTGAGCTTTATCTCATGTAACTTATTTACCAGTAGAGGGGCCGATCATCTCTGATCCTGGAGTTTGAACTCAAATATATTTTAGATGGACTATCAGTTTTCCCGCAGCCGGGATTACGATTGCCACTCATGAGCACGGGTAAGTCATTTTCGGCGCATTGCGATTTTGTGTCTGGTTTTATTCTACATTTCGTATCAGTGATGGACATTTTCTCAGCACATTTCATCTCTCATGAGATCTCTCATGTTGTCATCTCTCTCTTACTTTTTAAGGAACTATGCCATTGCATTGTGCGTGTGGAATATTTGTATTCCTCAGTGCATGTCTGATTTCCTTCACACCACCTTGTGATGGAGGAAACATTCTGGTGTTCCCACTGGATGGCAGCCACTGGATCAATATGAAGATCCTGCTGGAAGAGCTTCATGCCAGGGGACACAGCATCACCGTGATAAGGCCCTCAAACAGCTGGTACATCCCAGAAAAGTCTCCTCTCTACAAATCTCTTGCCTTTGAAGTGAGTGAAGATTTTACGGTCACTTTCGAAGCATACATGCTGGAGCAAATGAGGGTAGGTAATTTTGAGTTTTGTACTGCGCCACATTTGGCTGATTTAGCCATTCATTTGTTAAGTCCACTTCTCTGCTATTTTTTCAGGCGCAGAGAGAGGGGGCCTCAGCACTTACTTTCTTCAAACTCACCAAGGACTTCCTTTGTTTGATTACTAAGATTCATTCTATGTGGTCTGATGCCTTAGTTCAACTCTTGGATGATGAAAAGACCATGAAGAGCTTGACGGATTCCCATTATGATCTTGTTCTCACTGACCCAGGCATAGCACAAGGGGTTGTTCTAGCCAAGTATCTCAAACTGCCCACAGTGCTCAATGTTCGCTGGATCACCAGCGGAGATGGCCACTTTGAGATAGCCCCTTCACCATTTTCTTATATCCCAGTTCCAGGATCGGGCTTAACGGACAAGATGAATTTCATCCAGAGAGTCAAGAACATGCTTTTCTACAGTATTATAGTGTTCCAGCAGAAATTCATGGTGGGGCCAACATATGATACCCTGTGTGAAAAATATATCGAGGGTGGATGTGACATCATATCACTTCTACAGGAAGCAGACATCTGGCTGTTCAGGTCAGATTTTGTGTTTGATTTCCCTCGGCCCACAATGCCAAACGTCATCTACATAGGAGGGTTCCAGTGCAAACCAGCCCAACCTCTGCGGGCAGACCTGGAGGACTTTGTTCAGAGTTCTGGTCAGCACGGAGTGATCATCATGACTCTGGGAACTTTAGTTGATGCTTTACCCACAGAGGTTGCTGATGAAATTGCCAGCGTGTTTGCGAAGATGCCTCAGAAGGTAACTCAGTGATATATTTTCTTTTTTGCAATGACAAGACAAGAGTGGTTTGTGTACCCAATCGTCAGAATAAATATTTGCAATGTGCATTTCTGCAAACCATGGATATGTTGAGACCTTACATTTCTTTTGGTCCAATTTTGACAACATTGTAACAATGTATATTTTAATATGTTTTAATATCTGTAGGATGTGTCAGACATGATTCACCACTTCTACCTCTGTCAGCTTGTGCAATTATCCTGTGCAATAATACTATTTCATTTTTTTACATATTCACATTTGCACACTGAGCCTATTTAGTTCAAACACTGTATTTATTTATGCATCCAACCTTCAACAAGGCAAAACTCTGACACTTTATTTAAATGTATATAATGCAATTTTTTTTGCCTCCTGTATATAATGCACATAGCATATAGTCCTTTCTATATTGTATCTTTTCTCTCTTATCTAAATCTTTTATAGTATTTTTCAGTATTTTTAAGTCTTGTACTTATTGTATGTCTGTCTATCTGCAACTGCCACAAGTGAATTTCCCCGATGTGGGATGAAAAAAAGTCTAAAGTCTTAATCACTGTAAAAATGTAGATATGATTCGTACAAACTTAAATGTATGTTTGGTTTGCAGAAATGTAAAATGGCAATATCATTTAGTAGTGCAAACAGTGGACTGCACGTGAAATTGCTTTCGCTATGAAGTGTATTATTGTTTTAATTATTAGTATTACTACATAGTTAACTGTGCATGGTAAGTGGAAACAGGCTGCAGCAATGGCAGCATCATCATCTGCTGGCAAACAGATACACACTAAATTCACAATTTTGTTCATTTTCCAATCAGGTGATATGGAGGCACAAAGGAGAGCGTCCCTCTACTTTGGGCAACAACACCCTGATCATGGACTGGATGCCACAGAAGGACCTCCTGGGCCACCCACAGACCAAAGTCTTTGTCGCTCACGGTGGGACCAATGGAGTCCAGGAGGCTATTTACCACGGGGTCCCGGTGCTTGGCATACCGTTGTTCTTTGACCAGTATGACAACCTTCTCCGTCTGCAGGAGAGAGGAGGTGCGAAGATCATTAAACTCGGTGACGTCAACGGCCACAGTTTTGAGCAAGGTATCAACGAGGTGCTCCATCAGGACAGCTACAGACAGAACATACAAAGACTGTCACGTTTGCACAGAGATCAGCCAATGGCACCCATGGATCAGGCCATCTTCTGGGTGGAATATGTGATGCGCCATAAAGGGGCTCCTCACCTGCGTACAGAGGCCTATAAGATGGCCTGGTACTCATACTACTGTTTAGATGTACTGCTACTATTACTGACTGCAGCGACTGTACTGCTGCTCTCTACTTTGGCCATGTTCAGGTTCCTGTGCTGCAGAAGTAGAAGAAAGACCAAAACCAAACAAAACTGAGGTCTAATTTGTTTAGAAATCAGCTGCAATGAGTTCTATAGAGTATTGTGTTCAGAGAAAAACATAAATCTTAATTTATCTCATTTGTATATCTGTTATTTATGAAGTAAATTGACAGTCATTCAATCAATTTAGTCATATTGAATATGAATAGTGTGAAATAATTTAGCCCCCTTTCTATTAAAATGTGTTGTAAAATGTAATGGACTGTTTAAGATATCAGTTTTAAGACATTCACAAATCATCAACATAATTCTGTAATTTCACATCTACTGTAATGAATAAGCATAGAGCAGCTGGCTGACTGCCTGATCCATTTCCACTGTAACAAAAACTTTACCACCTTTAATCTTGATGATGTTAGGTGAAAACATAATGTCCAGACAATCAACATCTGTTCTGAATTCTGTGTCTTATTTGCTAAAATTTCACGAGATTTTTGATTGAAGCAACCATAAATAAAAAAGGTATTTAAAAGAAATTGCTATTGTTTCTTCTCACTCACACAAGAGTAGATATTCTGCATTAAAATGCATTCTGAATTCTGTGACATATTTGCAATCATTTCATTAAATAATCCATCAAAGCAAACAGAAATTACATTTTAATTATATTCATGACTTGAGCTCCACCTCACCCAATCAGCATCAGTGTTGATAAAGTAATTATACAATATACAACAGTATAAGACTCACTGGGAGGATTGGTATTTTGTGCAATACCAGCTAACCAGAGTTTAGTTCTGACACCTGAATCCTGAGTTCAGCTGGCAGTTACCTTTGACATCAGTTGTTGTAAACCAACCTCCCAGTCAAAAACCTCATTAAAATGATCTTACGAAAGAGTTCACAGGTTCTTCTGGCACAAACCTTGATGAGAGAAACACATTCAAACACATTCACATACAATTATCATGACAATGCAGAAATTGTTTATTATTAGTAAAACATTCATGGAAGTGTCATGGCCTCCAGTGAGCCATATCTCATGTAACTCATTTACCAGTAGAGGGGCCGATCATCTCTGATCCTGGAGTTTGAACTCAAATATCTATTAGATGGACTCTCAGTTTTCCCACAGCCGGGATTACGATTGCCACTCATGAGCATGGGTAAGTCATTTTCAGAGCATTATGATTTTGCGTCTTGTTTTATTCTACATTTCGTATCAGTGATGGAAATTTTCAGCACATTTTATCTCTCATAAGATATCTCATGTTGTCATCTCTCTCTTACATTATAGGAACTATGCCATTACATTGTGCGTGTGGAATATTTGTATTCCTCAGTGCATTTCTGATTTCCTTCACACCACCTTGCAATGGAGGAAACATTCTGGTGTTCCCACTGGATGGCAGCCACTGGATCAATATGAAGATCCTGCTGGAAGAGCTTCATGCCAGGGGACACAGCATCACCGTGATAAGGCCCTCAAACAGCTGGTACATCCCAGAAAAGTCTCCTCTCTACAAATCTCTTGATTTCGAAGTGAGTGAAGGTTTTGAGGGCATTTTCGAAGCATACCTGCTGGAGCAAATGAGGGTAGGTAATTTTGAATTATCTACTGGGCCACATTTGGGTGATTTAGCCATTCATTTGTTAAGTCCTCTTCTCTGCTATTTTCTCAGGCGCAGAGAGAGGGGGCCTCAGTACTTACTTTCTTCAAACTCACCAAGGACTTCCTTTCTATGGTTACTAAGATTCATTCTATGTGGTCTGATGCCCTGGTTCAACTCCTGGATGATGAAAAGACCATGAAGAGCTTGACGGATTCCCATTATGATCTTGTTCTCACTGACCCAGGCATAGCGCAAGGGGTTGTACTAGCCAAGTATCTCAAACTGCCCACAGTGCTCAATGTTCGCTGGATCACCAGCGGAGATGGCCACTTTGAGATAGCCCCTTCACCATTTTCTTACATCCCAGTTCCAGGATCGGGCTTAACGGACAAGATGAAATTCATCCAGAGGGTCAAGAACATTCTTTTCTACAGTATTATAGTGTTCCAGCAGAAATTCATGGTGGGGCCAACATATGATACCCTGTGTAAAAAATATATCGAGGGTGGATGTGACATCATATCACTTCTACAGGAAGCAGACATCTGGCTGTTCAGGTCAGATTTTGTGTTTGATTTCCCTCGGCCCACAATGCCAAACGTCATCTACATAGGAGGGTTCCAGTGCAAACCAGCCCAACCTCTGCCGGCAGACCTGGAGGACTTTGTTCAGAGTTCTGGTCAGCACGGAGTGATCATCATGACTCTGGGAACTTTAGTTGATGCTTTACCCACAGAGGTTGCTGATGAAATTGCCAGCGTGTTTGCGAAGATGCCTCAGAAGGTAACTCAGTGATATATTTTCTTTTTTGCAATGACAAGACAAGAGTGGTTTGTGTACCCAATCGTCAGAATAAATATTTGCAATGTGCATTTCTGCAAACCATGGATATGTTGAGACCTTACATTTCTTTTGGTTCAGTTTTCAATTTTTTCTTTGTGACAACGTTGTAACAATGTACATTTTAATATGTTTTAGTATCTGTAGAATGTGTCAGACATGATTAACCACTGACAAAAATGTTGATATGATTCATACAAACTTAAACGTATCAGTGGTTTGCAGAAATGTAAAATGCCACCATCATTTAGTAGTGCAAATAGTACAAACTTGAATGTATCTGTGGTTTGCAGAAATGTAAAATGCCACCATCATTTAGTAGTGCAAACAGTGGACTGCACGCAAAATTGCCATCGTTATAAAGTGTATTATTGCTTTAATTATTAGTATTACTACATAGTTTTACTGTGTGTGGTAAGTGGAGACAGGCTGCAGCAATGGCAGCATCATCATCTGCTGGCAAATTGATACACACTAAATTCACAGTTTTGTTCATTTTCCAATCAGGTGATATGGAGGCACAAAGGAGAGCGTCCTTCTACTTTGGGCAACAACACCCTGATAGTGGACTGGATGCCACAGAAGGACCTCCTGGGCCACCCACAGACCAAAGTCTTTGTCGCTCACGGTGGGACCAATGGAGTCCAGGAGGCCATTTACCACGGGGTCCCTGTGCTTGGCATACCGTTGTTCTTTGACCAGTATGACAACCTTCTCCGTCTGCAGGAGAGAGGAGGTGCAAAGATCATTAAACTCGGTGACGTCAACGGCCACAGTTTTGAGCAAGGTATCAACGAGGTGCTCCATCAGGACAGCTACAGACAGAACATGCAAAGACTTTCACGTTTGCACAGAGATCAGGCGGTGGCACCCATGGATCAGGCCATCTTCTGGGTGGAATATGTGATGCGCCATAAAGGGGCTCCTCACCTGCGTACAGAGGCCTATAAGATGGCCTGGTACTCATACTACTGTTTAGATGTACTGCTACTAATACTGACTGCAGCAACTGTACTGTTGCTCTCTACTTTGGCCATGTTCAGGTTCCTGTGCTGCAGAGGTAGAAGAAAGACCAAAACCAAACAAAACTGAGGTCTAATTTGTTTAGAAATCAGCTGCAATGAGTTCTATAGATCATTGTGTTTGGACAAAACATAAATCTTAATGTATCTCATTTGTATCTCTGTTATTTATGAAGTAAAGTGACACTCAGTCAGTTGATTTAGTCATATTGAATATAAATAGTGTGAAATAATTTAACCCCCTTTCTATTAAAATGTGTTGTAAAATGTAATTGGACACTTTAAGATATCAGCTTTAGGACATTCACAAATCATCAACATAATTCTGTAATTTCACATCTACTGTAATGAATAAGCATAGAGCAGCTGGCTGACTGCCTGATCCATATCCATTGTAACAAAAACTTTACCACCTTTGATCTTGATGGTGTTAGGTGGAAACATAATGTCCAGACAATCAACATCTGTTCTGAATTCTGTGTCTTGTTAGCTAAAATTTCATGACATTTTTGATTGAAGCAACCATAAATAAAAAAGGTATTCAAAAGGAACTGCTATTGTTTCTACTCACTCACACAATTGTAGATATTCTGCATGAAAATCTTCCTAACTACAATAACTCACTCGACAGACACATTAATGTGTCTTGCTGTCTTTAACTTCTACAGTCATTTCACAGATATCTTGGATGTCCACACTACATACTATCAGCTGAAACCACTTGTGGTTGTGCAGCAAATTCAGTTTCCGGTGTAACAAAGTCTTGACCTTTAATCTTGATGGTGTCTTGTGGAAACCAATTCAGAGGTGACAAAACTAATAAAGTCCAGATCATTATTAGATTCTGAATTCTGGAACTTTTTTCCAATCATTTCTTTAAATATTTCATCAAAGCAAACAGAATTTCCATTGTATTTATATTCAAATTCCTCTCTCTTATTGAACTACGGCGAAGAAGGTAAACTTAACTAAGAATAATCAAAAACAAATCATTAGCTGGAACCCAATAGGAAATCTTAATGACTTGAGCTCCAGGTCAACCAATCAGCACCGAAGCTGATTAAGTAATTGCATAATATACAGCAGTATAAGACTCACAGGGAGGATTGGTATTTCGTGCGATTTGGTTCATCACACAGTTTCAGAGTGCAACATAGCTGTTATGAACACAAATTTCAGGTTCTTATAATAATTTGTGAAATCATATGTAAACGTGTTAACTACAAAAAAAGTTCAGCACGTCATAACAACATTCAGCTCGTAAACATAAAACATCAATGAAGAACTCAGCCAACTTCACTGAGTTTAGTTCTGACACCTGCAACCTGAGTTCAGCTGGCAGTTATTTTTGACATCAGTTGTTGTAAACCAACCTCCCAGTCAACAACTTAATGAAAATGATCTTACGAAATAGGTCACAGGTTCTTCTGATGCAAGCTTTGATGAAAGAATCACATTTCCTATAAAGACACTGCACTCCCAGATACTACCAGCAGCTTAATAAGAACACAAAATAAATCAATACAATTATCATGACAAAGCAGAAATTGTTTATTATTAGCCAAACATTCATGGAAGTGTCATGGCCTCCAGTGAGCCATATCTCATGTAACTCATTTACCAGTAGAGGGGCCGATCATCTCTGAACCTGGAGTTTGAACTCAAATGTGTTTTAGATGGACTGTCAGTTTTCCCCCAGCGGGGATTACGATTGCCACTCCTGAGCATGGGTAAGTGATTTTCAGAGCATTATGATTTTGTGTCTGGTTTTATACTACATTTCTTATCAGTGATGGAAATTTTCTCAGGACATTTCATCTCCAATGACGTCTCTCATGTTGTCATTTCTCTCCTACATTTTAGGAACTATGCCATTGCATTGTGCGTGTGGAATATTTGTAGTCCTCAGTGCATGTCTGATTTCCTTCTCAACACCTTGTGATGGAGGAAACATTCTGGTGTTCCCAGTGGACGGCAGCCACTGGATCAATATGAAGATCCTGCTGGAAGAGCTTCATGCCAGGGGACACAGCATCACTGTGATAAGATCCTCCACCAGCTGGTACATCCCAGAGAAGTCTCCTCTCTACACATCCCTTACTCTAGAAATTGAAGAAGGTTTAGAGGACTTCTTTGAAGTGTACGTACAGGAGCATATGAGGGTAGGTCATTTCGTATCATGTATCAAGTCACTTTCTGTTAATTTGGTCATTCACATAGGATCTGTGATTTGTGATATGATATCACTTTTTCACCATGTCTTTTCCCACCATTTTTTCAGGCGCAGAGAGAGGGGGCCTCAGCACTTACTTTCTTCAAACTCACTAAGGACTTCCTTTCTATGATTTCCAGAGGCCATTCAATATTGGCTGAAAGCCTGGTTCAAATCTTCAATGATGAACAGACGATCAAAAGCTTAATAGATTCCCAATATGATCTTGTTCTTACTGACCCGGCCATAGCAGCCGGGGTTGTACTAGCCAAGTATCTCAAACTGCCCACAGTGTTCAATGTTCGCTGGATCACCAGCGGAGAAGGCCACTTTGCAATAGCTCCCTCACCACTGTCTTACATTCCAGTTCCAGGATCGGGCTTTACAGACAAAATGAATTTCATCCAGAGAGTCAAGAACATGCTTTTCTACAGTATTATACTTTTCCAGCAGAAATTCATGGTGGGGCCAAGCTATGATGGCATCTGTGAGAAATATATTGAGGGTGGATGTGACATTATATCACTCCTACAGGAAGCAGACATCTGGCTGTTCAGATCAGATTTTGTGTTTGATTTCCCTCGGCCCACGATGCCAAACGTCATCTACATAGGAGGGTTCCAGTGCAAACCAGCCCAACCTCTGCCGGCAGACCTGGAGGACTTTGTTCAGAGTTCTGGGGAGCACGGAGTGATCATCATGACTCTGGGAACTTTAGTTAATGCTTTGCCCGAAGAGGTTGCAGATGAAATTGCGAGCGTCTTTGCGAAGATGCCTCAGAAGGTAACTCAGTGATCTAATTTTGTAATAACATTAAAAGTTATAATGAATAAATTGTGCAGTTTGCTATGGTACTTCAAATCTTAAAGGTCCAATTTGTAAAAAAGTTGACTTTTGAGTCCAATTCCCATCCCATCAAATACTGATGCCCTGAAGTGGCAGTCGACTGGTAGACAAAATTCCAGAGCATCAGCTTTTGAAAAGTTGGGAAACCCAGAGCATCATTATTTGATGAGTTACCCAGTGAGTCTAATGAGTCAAAATAAGCGTGTATTGATTAATGAGGAATTAAACATTTACATTACCTGGTGGTCAACAACTGGTGGACAGCAGTAATCTTGGCTACTTACTTTATCTCATGTTACAGTTGTGTGAGAAGTGGAGACAGGCTGCAGCAATGGCAGCATCATATTTACGGCTGCTGTACAGGTATCAGTAAATACATAATGATTCTTTTGATTTCCGATCAGGTGATTTGGAAACACAAAGGAGGGCGTCCCACTACTTTGGGAAACAACACCCTGATAGTGGACTGGATGCCACAGAAGGACCTCCTGGGCCACCCACAGACCAAAGTCTTTGTCGCTCACGGTGGGACCAATGGAGTCCAGGAGGCCATTTACCACGGGGTCCCGGTGCTCGGCATACCCTTGTTCTTTGACCAGTATGACAACCTTCTCCGTCTGCAGGAGAGAGGAGGTGCGAAGATCATTAAACTCGGTGACGTCAACGACCACAGTTTTGAGCAAGGTATCAACGAGGTGCTCCATCAGGACAGCTACAGACAGAACATGCAAAGACTTTCATGTTTGCACAGAGATCAGCCAATGGCACCCATGGATCAGGCCATCTTCTGGGTGGAATATGTGATGCGCCATAAAGGGGCTCCTCACCTGCGTACAGATGCCTATAAGATGGCCTGGTACTCATACTACTGTTTAGATGTACTGCTACTATTACTGACTGCAGCGACTGTACTGCTGCTCTCTACTTTGGCCATGTTCAGGTTCCTGTGCTGCAGAAGTAGAAGAAAGACCAAAACCAAACAAAACTGAGGTCTAATTTATTTAGACGTAAGCTACATTAAGTTCTGTAAGGCACCGTATTGAGACAAAAACATAGATCTTAATGTATCTCATTTGGCATCCCTATCATCAATCTTAAATATAGATACTGTAAAAGTAATGTAGCCCCTTTTTGGTTTAGGTGGCAGATGTATTTGGACAATTTTAAGGATATGAAGGCATTTGACATCAAAAAGTCCAAAAAAAAAGGGGTGGCCAATGTTTTATACTTAGTTGAGTTGTGTACTTTCATTATCCCTAATGTTTCCAACAATGTTTAAACCCAGAGAAAGGCACATGTTTACTCAAGGTAACACAGGTTTTATTTGGTCACCCTCTGTGATGGGGAAATCAGCAAAAAAGTCTAAACTAGAACAAAACTTTAAAACATTACCTCGCCTGTGAACAACTGTGCCCAGGTCAAGTCAGGTAGATTTTGATCAGCAGTGGTGGATGTACCATGATGCATTCACCACAAGCAAGCAACCCATTATCTATTTGGATGACTCAAACTGTTAATCCACCCCAGACATTCAGATTACATTAATGTCATTAGTGGCGAACAAACGTTAGTGAGCAAGGATAGGCGCTGTTCAAGCACTCACCAGACACCCTGTTCCCCTCTCCTCTCTCTAATGTTAGATTCATGAAGTACATTTTCCCTCCAGCTCCAGTTGGCAGTCAAAATTACAGTACACAAACATGCAACAATGGAGGTCACCTCTGCAGAACGCTGCCACATTCAGGTCGATACTTTTTAATCCCAAAAGTAAAAAAAGAAACACCTTAGTTTTGCTACCATCAGTAAACATCTCCAGTGCTCTGGCTCTGAGCAGCAGCTCCACCTGGCCATCCACACTTTTATTTTGTTTTGATAGAGAGTCTCCTATTGGTAGAAGTTACCTATTGCACATTTAGGATTTCATTTGTAAAACACCACACATAATTTGTGATAGTCTCATCTTCTGGTCAACATGATTCTGTACTGTCACATTCACTGTGATAATAAAGCAAGGAGCCGATGGCTCCAAGCCCAGGAGCTGATCTATTGCTAATGTAAAAAAAACAACCTGCTCTCTTTTGATCTTGAAGGTTTTTTTTTTAATTAAAGCCAATTCAGATGTATCAAAACGGAAAAAGTTCAGATAACCAACACATAAAACAAACCTCTATAAATCCTAATCTCAAAGAAATGACCTTTGTTTGCTATCACTCCTGCAATTGTGGATATTATGGACATAAATGCTGAGAACAACAATGACTCTCAATACACAGAACACAATACTGTAACTTGACTCCTGCTATCTGTAACTTTATCTCTATTTCACAGATGTCTTGGCCTCACGTGGTCACCAAATTCCACCAGAGGACAAATCACACTGTAGGTCATTATCTATTCGGAGAGGTTTTATAATATCAAGATACTAAAAACCCTAAGGGAAACAGATGTAGCAGGTATAGGTACAATAATTAGTTATTGTACGTACTAAATGTACAATATTGCAGTGTTTTCCTTGAGAGGCTCGTGTTAAGTGACTGTGAGAGAAACAGCAAAACCAATCACGGTGAAGAACACATGTCCGTAATGCTACCAGGGTGCAACGGGCAACACTTATCTATGGAAAATTTGAAGACTGATCATGTCCCGCTTGTTACTCTTTGTATATATATCAGTCCATATAAATGACATCATCTTTGAAACTAAAATCAGTGCCAGTGAGAAGACAAACCTCAGAATGACAATGGAAAATCCTATGATAATAGATCACATTAAAACCATCTTTTCCTAAACAGTCAAGAAACAGATTTATGAAACAATCTGTGGCTAGAAACGAAGGCTTTATCTTTGATAAAGCATAAACTCATATGGTTATGATTTTACAAGATGAGTAAGGTTTTCTTAAATCCCACTACGAGCTAAATTACATTTCACTTGCTTGCATCGCTTGAGACTTCTCAGCTTGCTCATGAGGAAAAGCAAATCTTTGACAGTATTCTGAGGTACGGAGGGAGCGAGGAGATTTATGAGGCCTGGAACAAATTAAGTTTAACATGTGAAACAAAAGAAGGACATTGAAAGCAGCAGGAGAGAGAAGAACTATGTGTGTTGGTGTAATCGCATATGAGTACAGTTATCCGTGATTCTAAAAGTGTTATTGATAATTGATTTTTTTTTCTTCTTACAAATAAAATGTGTATTTGCTTCAATTACTGCCTTTGATGAGGGTCATTCACTGTTTTGCTCACTGCAGTTCCTCTGTAGAGACTTTGGGCTGTGCTGTAGATGGTAGGACAAAACCCACACATACACACATATTACTATGATAGAGTGACAACTGAGCACACTGTGGATGTAGACACCGGAGATGTGTAATAAGAGGCAGAAGTAGTTTTAAGAGCTTTTAAAACTTTTTAAAATAATTTTTTCTTCCTCTGCAACTCATCATATCTCCACTACTCTCTGACCCTAAAGAGTGTTTGGCACTCAGTAAAGTTTTTTGCGGTTATGGTAAATTTGAAGTGGCTACGGTGCTTTGAAAAAGGGGTGAATGAGTTACAATGGAAGCTGAATGGGGAAATATAAAATGGAAGAATTGATGCAATCCTTTATTGGTGTAAATCACATTTTAACCACGTGGTGAAACAAGCCAAACCATCAAATGTAAATCAATCTGTTTTATTCAAACAAATACAAATCTAATTTGAACTGGTCCAACAACAAGTAGACATTAATAGGCTTATTTTGTCTCAATGCTGATATGTAGTTTTCGAATGTCTTTAGTGTATTGTGGAAACATTCCAGTTTTCCCTTTTCAAGTCAGGTACAGCCCCTTCCAAACTCTGTTTTATTGCAAAACTGTGTCCTGGCAGGTGAGCTGCACTGTCTTTATAATCTCAGAATAATAAACTCCTAAGGTCAAGGACAAAAGCTTGAAATCGACATTTACTGCAACCCTATTTCCTGTGTTAAAATCCAAGTAGTTCTTTGTGGCACAACTTTTACGCGTCGCTCACCACATTATTTTGCCCCGAGGGATTGCCCTGACTAGTCCAGACATGGGGTCAGACACCTCAACATCTGCTGCAGGAAAAGCCAACAAGCATACACAAAGCACGTGCTGTGCAGGTCTCTGTCTGGTCCCTGGTATCAGCAACTGTAACAGAGAGCACATGGCCTTCCTCCCTTTGTTTCTGATCCCGCCCGTCCTTCTCACTCACGCTCTGATTTCACGCGCCCTGTTTCCTTGGAAAATCCTTCCTGTGATCATTGTTGGCACAGGATGATGTCAGTTTTGGAAATGTACTGGCTGCTTACACCTGGATTTTTTTGGATAAGAAAAGAAGAATTACAGCAGATGTTTGACCGAACATGACGGTCTTCATTTGCTTGGATTCTGGTCTACATCAAACCTCAGATTTTTCAGAGTGAAAAACACTTGGGCCTAGACTGACACATTTATTTATTGAACCCGCCCTAATGAGCTGTTCCCGAAAATTATTTTTAATGTTAAGGGGCCAAATTATTTGACTTGGCAGCTTGCGTTACAACAAATCTTAGAGATCACTTAGAAGAAAATAAGAAAAACTCAAATGTTCTTAAATCAGCAGACACTAAAAAAACACTCAACTTTATTGCTGAAATATGGCAAATCAAGCTTGTGTTTTTGTGTCTTTCCTCAAGCAACAAGCATGGACTCATGCGTTTCTCTCAAGGGGCATGTGCAAGGCGTGACATCATTCTCTCCACAGACACACAGATCACATTAATTGCTTTCCCTATGGAGGAACTACTGGCCAGAAGCTCAAATTCCCTCAATCTGCACAGCAAATCCAGCTATGCTTTGGCTGGCCGTTTGCACGTGTTGCTGTCTGTTGAGTCTGCTGTCTGCAGTCATCCTGCAGCGATGTGAAATTCTTCCAGACGGACCACATTAGCCAAGATCTGTTGGATCATATGGCTGAAAAGCATGGTGGCACCCGCTGTGTTTGTGACTTTTTCCGAATGTACTTGTGGCCCCATCTTTCTTGTCTTCAAAGGATTACAGCCACATGTTGTGTTGTGTGAAATATTACATTGAAGATACGTGTTGATATTAAAGGAAACATATAGTGCTCATTTTCAGGTTTATCATTTTATTTTGGGTTACTACTAGAATAGCATTACATGCTGTAATGCTCAAAAACACATCAGTTTTCTCATGCAATCGAGTCTGACAGCACTGTATTCCCCCTCTGTCTGAAACACTATTTTAGCTCCTGCCTCTTTAAGGCCCCGCCTACAAAGTCTCCTCTGATTGGTCAGCTTGCACATGCCTAAGCCAGCACCACCAACAGCAACAGAGCAGCTGTGCCAAACCAATTCTTACATGCCAAACCAGCTGCTAGACATAAATTATGCAAACGTGTGACTCTGTGACATAGTGTGATGTCACAAAGTCACAAGATAAAGGCGAGACTACTGATGAGGCATTTCAGGAGCAGAGAGGAGCTTCTGTTCATGTGGATTTTGACCTTTTAAGATATCAAGATCTTTTACATGTACAGGCACATATATACAAAACTGAAGGAAAGGAAAAACTGAGAAAACATACTAGGACTCCTTTAGGACAGTGATTTAGGGTCTAAAATATCAGTAAATGTACACACATCTATAACTCGCTTACTTCAAACAGAAAAAGCTTAGAAACACTATCATTCTCGGGCAATTTTAAAGAAGTGTCATTTTCTTTGAGTTCATCTATGGATGCAGTTTATTTGCAATATAACAACCTTTGGTCTGAACATGAGGATTAGAATGTAGATTTTATTTGGATCCTGTTCTCTCTGGTTTGTTATGAAGGAATAAATTTTGAATTCCACAGCAAAAACAAAATACCAAGAAAGCGTACAGTATAGGTAACACCTGCACAACTTTCTTTATACACTATCCGCTATAACCCACTAAATCCAAACACAATGGAAGTGGCAATGACTTCTCTGTCACAGTACATTGATCATGAAGTGAATCCTGGATGGCACTTACGTCTCATCCCTGCAGAGAATATCATCAGCCTCCATAAATTTCAGGTCCACTGCTGTGGTCAACTGGTTTTAATTTAGAGTTGGAGGGCAGACAACAGAGCTGTCTAGCACGGAGAATGGAGGGGAAGAGAGGGGTAGGCCTTTGGGTCGAGCCCTGGGAGGGAATACAGTGCAGTTTCAGCTGAGTTACATTTGTCCAAACTGTGTATTCAGCAAGGGAAGTATAGGTGGAGTACTGGCATCACTCAGTGTGTATTTATCAAGCAGACAATTTTAGACACATTTAAGCAACACTTGCAAAAAGAACAACAACCTGACAACGGTGACACAGACAAACACATGCACTCATGTAATTAGTTTTAGTGAGGAGAAGTCTAACTCTGAAACTTCACCACAGGTCAGTAATTCAGAGTTTACCTGAAGGAGGTGCCAGCAAGAATTTATTTCCAATCTATTTTCATCGACAAAAATTGATTTTTTACAATGTCGATGAAACAACAACTTTAACAAGCTGAGCAAGGCTTCTCCGTGACAGGATCTTATTACTTAAAAAAAGGTCGGTCTCCAAATGAATCATTTCCTTAATGTTGTTAGAGACTTAGAATAACAACCTCAGCATGTCAATGGCAAAAACAAGCATGTTTAGTGGATGTAACTTTGATGGTTGCAGTTGCTTCAAAGGATTACGTTGCAGCCATTGCGGCAGTGCCGCCGCTGCCAGCTGAAGCTATCTAACAATTCTAAATCCGTTGGTAAGTATGAATCATTTACACAACAAGACATGTAAACATTGGTCCTGGGTTTACAAAAGACCAGAATTCCCCTTTAATTTAGCACATGTGTCAAACATGATGTAATTTTCTCAAATTAAGTGTTAAAAAACAGTTTTATTGGGTGATGGATTGTTAAAAAACAAAACAAAACAACACGAAAAACACTACAGAAGAAGACAATTTGCACCACATAGAGAAGCAAATATTGGTCTCATTTTCCAACAAACATGGCCTACATTATGCTGAAAAGTTCATGTTTATTTGTTAAATTATAAGGGTTTTTCCGGCAGGCTGAGAGGTATATGATTATTACAACCAATTCACACAACATTTGAGAGCTGATTTCTATTCTTTTTATGTTCAGCTCTTGTACTCTCACTATAAATCTGTGGAGGGGCTGTGACTTCATACTTGGCCAACTATAGTTTTTGGAAAATGATGGTACGTTCTAAATCATATCCATGATTCTGGATCGAATTGGCTTGGTGAGATTCATCCAACAGTTTTATTTTTTTTTCACTTGCTTGTGACTGAGAGAAACAATGGGACCATAGTTAACCGAGTTTGTGTGTGTGGAGAGGTTGGGAAGGTATTGGTTTCAACACTTTGGCTCCTTGAAGTGAGTACTGGAACACTGTTGATGTGATTTTGATATTAGCCCTGATGGCTGGAATGACAAATCTATTGTATACTCAATATTTATCTTGTGTATAATATAAAATAATTCAATATTTTTTCTGACATTTGGCAGATGCTTTTGTCCAAAGTGACTTACAGTAATTCATTCATACAGTGATGGTGGTGGCTGCCATTCAAGGTAACATCCAGCACATCAGGAGCAGTTTGAGGTTGCCAAAAGGACATTGCATCTCAGTTAGATTTGACATGTATTGGCTGTGCTGCCTAGAATTGGAAGGGACTTGGCCCAGGTGGTAAAACAGTCACAAAAAGCAATTTTAATTGAAGAATTTTAAAGATTTAAAGAAATGAGATTAAAAAAAGTGCTAAGTATTGAAGTTTAGGCAGATTTTGTTACCCGTAGACAGAGCCTGGCATTTTCAGGCTTTTCCACTTTTTGTAATAAATGTAAATAAAGTTAATTGAGGTTGAGTGTTACCCTGTATTTGATAAATTAACTGACTGTAACGGACAGAGGATAGAAGTATGGTATCAATGTTCTCATCGATCTAACTCTGCCAGTACATTTCTTAAAGTGTTGAACTACTCCCAACTGAATACCTTCAATGGCTTGGATAACACAATACAAATGTGATGTTGGACTTGGATCAGTGCTATATTGAATCCAGCAACATGGCTGATTGTTTCTGGATCAAATGATCTACCCAACAATGCAGATGAAATGTGTTTTAAAGAAACTCGAACATTCTGCTGTTTTATTTATGGTGTCAGGTTTTAATGAACCTCAGTTACGGTGAAAATTTGATGTCCATTTATTTTTTCATAATTTTTCCTTTTTGGTAAGAAATATTACATTGATAGTGTGTGTCTGCAGGTAAAAATGTGTCTCAGCTTTTCCCCCTCAGTTTTCCTGCAGCTGTTCCACATTATCATCTGCATACGGCCTAACACTACATCATGAAAGGAGAACAAAATAAGTATCAAGTATGATGAAATTAGCTGCTGCCACCAACTGATGTAGTATGTGTTTTATGTAGTATATTTTAGATTATATATATATATATATATATATATATATATATTATATATATATATATATATATATATATATTAGGGCTGTCAAACGATCAATTTTTTTAATTGCGATTAATCGCATTTTGTCCATAGTTAACTCGCGATTAATCGCAAATTAATCGCAATTTTTTTGGCACATTTTTTTCTGTTCTAAATATACCTTAATGTATTTTTTCATGTTCTTAATACTTTTAACAACATAAGAAAGGTCAAATATGCTTGCATTATGAAAATGTTTATTCAACACTTCAAATCATGCAGGAAAATAAATCCAGGGTTGTCTGCTTTTGGCGAGGGGGGGCGACGGGCTCTCTGCATCTGCCGTCTGTTTGGCTTGCAAGTGGTGTCCACTGACACTGCACGTTTTTCTTCTTCGCCTTTTTCACGCAGTGTGCTACTTTCTGTCAGTCAGTATCACACTGATGATCGCCATGGCTCTGGTGCAGCAAAACAATAAAAAGTACGACTTGAAATTCAAACCTTCTGTCATGATATATTCAGAGGAAAACTCGGGAGAAGCAGCCGCTAGACGTTTCACGGCGATGGAGAAACAAATGTCCGCCACCGTGAGTGACAGCAGAGGTGAGGAGTTTGCAGCGAGTGCTGCTTTTCAGTCTGCCGTGTTTTTAACCGCCAACCCTGCTTCTTCTTCTGATTCCCTTTCTTCTTCTTCTGCCACCCTCTGTATCAAGACTACGGGTGCCGCCGACGGCCGTAAATCATACAATGCGCTTTTTTTTTTTTTTTTTTTAATACTGAGCGTTAATCGCGCATTAAAAAAATTAACGGCGTTAAGAGGACGTTGCGTTAACGCGTTATTAACGCGTTAACTTTGACAGCCCTTATGTATATATATATATATATATATATATATATATATATATATATATATATATATATATATATATATTTAGTGTTTTAATGGCTATGCTGCAGAATTAAAAACTGTAGAAATTCAGCCTTGCATAGTCATAGTGGGTCAAGCCCAGAGGTCTGTAGAGGGTCTACGTCTAGTGTTTGCTGAAAAATGGGGAGATGCTGTGTGTTATTGATTCAAATGGTTCGACTCGGTTTCTTAAACGTCACAACTGACACGTTGGCTAACAAAAAAAGGCAGTCAAAATGTGCAAATAAGAGCCAATGAAATATTACAAATGTTACAAACTGATCATCGGAGCAAAAAGTGAAGTGAGAGGGCTCTTTTCTAACTTAACCTGATCTGTGTGCTCAAATGTTGCACGCTTACATGGATCTGTAAGTGATGACGCTTTAAAACTGAAATGTGTTGGTCAGTTAGCAGAATGTCAGTATTATTATTTTTAGACTTATGTGTGTTTTTATGCAGATTCTACTTCTAGTAGTACTATGTTTGCCATACTGCTTACAATTACACTTTTATGAGTGTAAAACCTTATTTATATACAATGTCTATGAGTCTATTTCTGTTTGTTACTTTTTTATTGTATTGTTTATTCTTTTACTATATCATTGTTTATTACAATACCACTGTCCTTTGGCTGCTGTGATGAAGAAATTTCCCCGTTTGTGGGACAAATAAAGAAAATTCTGATTCTGATTCTGATAATGTGATTTGCAATTTTCTTTTAACAAAGAAGAGGAAGAAATCCAGACATTCGTCAGAAGACTCTGTGGTGGATTTGATTGAAGACTTAACTGTTAGTGATTATCTGATCATGTTGGGTCACGCTCATGATCTCATGATAATGTGATCCAAGGTTGGGTCCAAAAGAAATGAGGCACAGTAGTATCCTTTCACGGCTTCCAAATTGTTGAATGAGTGCCCCTGGTGTGTGTCACTCAAATTTTCAGAAACCATATTGGAGACATGACATGACCCCCTCACTTTTCATTTCGGCGTCCATGTTAACAAGTTAGACTGTTCATAATGGATGCATGAGACACGCTCTCTCATGCACGTGCAGTTTCGCGTGATCTAGAGATTCTGGAGTCTCACCTATTTCTACCATGACACGGGTGCAGTTCTCAGCAAAATTTGACCTGTAAATGACCTGTAGACAGTCATATAGACATAGCCTTTTACTGCAGTTTTAATGTCAGTATGTGTAGAATATGTCACAGACATGAGGAGAACACATGCAACTTGTGAGGGGCAGCTTCTTTCCTTTCTTTCTTTCACTTTCTCATCACCCCTTGTTCCCCCTCCAGCTCCCTCATGACATCGTATCTATCGATAATTATCAAATATATGTAAAATACATAAAGAGATAGGGCTGGTACACTCCCGCAAACTCAAACTCAAACTCAAACTCACTTCTATGGTATAGTGTTGCGCAATAAAACTGCGCAATTTTGAGGGTCTCTTCATTGTGACCAGTACAAAGCGCACCTATGCACTAATCATGCTGTTCAATCGGCATCTTGTTATGCCACACCTGTCAGGGGGACAAAAGAGTGGTCACTGACACTGCTCTGCAATCTGCTCACAATTTGAGAGGAATAATTCTTTTGTTTGCATCTAAAAGTCTTAAACCATTTTTACCTGAACTTATGGGAGAGCAAAAGTGTTGTTTAGATTTTTGTTGAATTTTCCAGGGGTGCACGGTCCATTGTGTCTTTGTGAGCTCCTACCCTTTGCTGCATGAACACAGCTCAGAAGCTAACATACGATATTTTCCTCACCTTGTTATCGCCGCTCTGTGACATGCAGCCTGCACTCCTTGTCCAAACTTGAACTCCCCTCTGCTGCTGTCATCTCCCCCGTGCTGCTGCTGCCCTGGATGCTGGACGAGCTGCCATGGATCATTTTAAAGACGTTGCAACAGAGCAGCCACAGAATTATTATTTCATAATTTCTAGCTCATGGTCCCATGTTCACTTTTTTCTTGGAAGGAAAATATGATACACTGCAGGAAAATATGACTCCAAAAGAAGCACACTTGTGTAATATTGCTTGTACATGTGCTACAGAGAAAATAGTGCATCGTGCAACTGTTATATAATACCTCAAATCTTGCATGCATGTTTTTGTTTATGGTGTTTTATATTCTGATCATGCAGACAGCCTTTTATCAGGAGCCACACAAGGCAATTGGATAGCTTTTAAGGAAATCCATACCACTTGTCATATTGAGTTCATAAGAATTATATGGCAGATGAGCCTTGTGAGGACAAAGCAAGTGTAAATGTAAACCCTGCACCCTCATGTTGTATATATGTGGTGATATTTTTAAAGGTGTGTGAACAGCGGGAGGTCAGTGTTAATTAATTAGCAGCAAAATGATCTGAAAGAGAAAAGGAATAAACAAAAATAAATGTTGCCTTATGTAGCCATTCTGTGCCTGTAAAAGGCCTGCAAATGGAAAAAGCCCAAAGTCCACACCAAAGTGAGTTACTCTCTCCCACGGAAAACACTGCACGTAACACATAACCTATGTGCGTCATTATGTAATAGGCATTATATGTATATATATATATATATATATATATATATATATATATATATATATATATATATATATATATTATGAAATACATACACTTCAGTCAGTCAGCAGACATACAGTTGCTCCTGCTGTAGCAATGTTATTTTAGATCACACTACCTTGCTTGGCATCATCTGCCCTACTCTGTCTCTGACTGGCTACGCCCTGCCCGTGAAGAAAAGTGCATGTGCAACTCTCACTAAAGATTGAACAGGGGTGAGATGTCTCTCTCCGTTGCTAAAACGGGGCGTTCAGGACACAGTGTGAAAAGGGATGCTGCAGCAACAGCAACTGAATAGATTGTGGACTGCTTCGTTTTCTTTCAAATGTCAACAATATCGCTGTTGTTCAAATCATCTGCCCTCTCAAATGGTGGCCAGTTTTTTGCACTACCAAATATTGCTAATGTTGGCTAACTAACATTAACATTGCTACCACTGGCTATCACTGGCTAACCTTAATATACGCTAGCTATCCTAGGGCAGTATATAGTATGCTGGGTGCATACTGTAGAACTCACCCCTTTTTTCCTATAAACTGGCAACAACCAAGACTATTGTTGTTGACAAAAACACACACACCTTTGCCTTACTGTAATGATTTTTAGTTATGGGTGAACATAAAAAACAAATGAAAGAGAGATCAGAATTCTGAGTCAATATGCACATTTTATTTACACATTTATTTGCCACATTGTTTTTGAGGTAAAAAAAAAAGAATGACAGAAAAACAAAGATTGTGAGGCCTGATTGCACAAGAACGTACACAGTCAGGCTCACGCTCGACAGCATGAAACATTTTGTTTAAGGGGGAATGAAAAACAGTCACGGAAGCAGAAAAAAATGACTGAAATCTGTATAAAAAGTTACTGCAATTCTTAATTACCATGTGATAATTTACAGAGGTACAGTACAGCATCTAAGCTAGCAAAACACTGTTTGACACTGTTTTTTTTGTCATTGAAATGCATCCGTCATACAGAATGCGAGCACCATAAAAGCATACAAAAATCTTCCCAAACCATCTGTTTACAAAGTGACAAGATTAAAAAAAAGAGAAATCCTTTTAAAAAAAAGTATATCTCACCTTACACACCATCCACCCCACAGCAAGTTCATATTTCCCTTACACACTTAGTCACATGAAGGGTATTCTAAATTCATTGCTAGTACACATCATGCCTATCACATACAGTATGGTCCAGATGGTGTAGTAAACAATCATCCTTATTGGGGGGTTGAACAAAGAAATAGCTAGATTGATTGGATCTCTCCCTATTGGTCCACAGTTTTTTCAATCCTCCAGTGCTCGACCAGGAGCTCTGGAGATGCATTCAGTCTCTGCGGTGAGCCCGAAGGTGTTCTCTCCTACTTGGATTCACTCCCTTGGCTTGTGGTGACGCCTGACCAGCCTTGTTCTCCTCCTCATTCCAGCTGTCAAAGAGGAGACAGAGTTAATCGAAGGTATTACAAAGAGGAAAGGAAACATGTCGAGGAAGTAAGATACGAGACCTGTGAAGAATAGGTGGAAGCACTTCAAGGTAGATAACGGATAGAGGAAAAAATTGTACAAGTGAGGGGGAAAATCCAACAATGGCAAGATAGATAGGAAACGTTTGCTGCTCATATTTTCCAGTAGTGATGATGTGGTTTTTGGCAAACTCTTTTTTAATCTGATCCAACATTGGCGTTGATGAGTGCGTCATTCTTACCTGGAGCTTTCCTGGCAGCGGCGAATTTACCTCCCTCTGCCAAATGAAGAGATGAGACAGTCAGTCAGTGCACTTGGGCACGTGCACATGCAAGTACAACACAAAGTGGCAGCTCAAAGCAGGTCTGAAGTTTGCGAGTATTCACCTTTAATGATTTTGGTAATTCTCTCTGATTCCTCATCGATCAGATTTGGGTTCCCGTGGATGGTGGTGATCTTGGAGAAGTCTGGGCCTGAACGTTCAGAACAAAACCATTAGATCCGAAACGCAGAACAACTCGCGCCTCACAAAATGACGTGAAGGAATTACATCAGTTTTAAAGGTGCAATATATACGAATTTTAGGTTTTTTATGTTAAAAAAAAGATCAATAGAATGTGAAGAAATAACAGCTTTGACATCTTTATTTTGTAGTGAAAAGATATCTGTATGCTAACCAGCTAGCCCCTAGCCAGTTTGAACCTTGTAATGGTCGATAGTAAACAACAACCTTGCAGAGTCAGCTTATATGACCGTTAGCTGCGAGGTTAACTAATCTTACTGGCTAATAGCGGCTACAGTTAGCAGCTGTGAGCGGTTCATTATGGTAAAATGCTTCCCCCTAAATGTTTGGAGTATGAATTCGAAAGGTGGCCAATCTCACACATTGCACCTTCAAAGATGAATCACATTCTCTTTTCCACCTTGAACTAACCATTTATCTTGTATATGTATATAAAAAAAAATAATACAAATTAAATACAGTTAGATGATTATTTCAGGGCGGAAATGACACAAACATAATGAAAGAAACCTGTTTGATATAAAGAGTTTGTGTATGGAGACCCTACCCTCAATGATATAAGGTTCGTTCCCGGTGGTGTGTCCGGCTCCACCTTCAGACGGGCAGCGGAGAAGGGTGTTGAAAGTCACTTAACGACTTAGCAACTGTACTGACTGACAGATGAACAGACTGACAGGTACATACACCCGGCAAAACACCTCCTCCGCCACCGCCAACACAAAGTCAAGCACAGATGTGCAGTATTTATGAGCACATACACACACACACACAAAAAATGCACAGGGTGCAAAGTAAAGGTGTGCAGCGGGGGTGGGCGCTCAGCTCAGAAAAAGAGAGCAGATTCTTTTTCTTAGCCCGCTTTTAAGCTGCAAGCGCCAGTGAAGCAGTTGTAGCACCCCTGAATGGCACATTATACTTTGCGCACTGCTCTCACATCACAGCTGTATTAGGCAGAGGATGGGTAATAATAGGATTCCTGCCCGAGAAGAGCACTGACAGGGAAATGAATAAAGGATAAGTGGTGAGATGGGCAGGCATCCAAATCATGGTGCACTGTGGGAAGTAGGAGAACATGAGCAAAATCGTGAGCTTTATCTGTATGTATCTATGTATGCCTACACTGTAAAACTCAGCCTCCTCGCTTCGTCTTTACTTGGCCTATTCAAACATCATAAACTAGAGTGGGCTTTTGATGTTTAACACGGTGGCTGGCCAAAGCTTGTCACAATCTTGAAATACAGAGCGTTTAAAAGAGTGTTCTCTGTGTAAAACATATCTGGCTGCCCATTACTGAAGCATGTTATTACGCATGATTTGTGATTCTCCTCCAATACGAGAGCCAGGAGGCAACATAACTGCTCCGGCTGTTAAACATTCATTGGCTCTGTTTTTATTAACAGGCCTACTCCATGAGCCTTACTGTAATGAGAATATAGGTAAGTAGGACTTAGTAAGTAGGGAAATAGAGTTGTAAGTATAATCATACTGAAATGTTTTCATTTTTTTCAGGATGATTAAAAATATAGGATTCACATTGTTTTGTGAATGGTTGTGATTCCTTCTAACCTTTGACCATTATGAATTAGCTGAATGGATCCAGTCAGCGATAAAAGCTCAACTTGGGTAAATCCGACTTTGCCTATATTCATTGGCAGCCATTGCGGGTTCTGTTTTGCCTTTTCTCAGGCAATAATTCAGCCATATACGTTGATGACTTTAGTTGATTTTACCATAGACTTTTTGCTTGCTAATAGTGAAACTTTGGCCCCAGAAATTGATGTGATGGATCTACTGTGCTGTTTTAATCCTGTCAGATGTGCAATAGATGCTTAGTTTTACAGGTCAATGCTGATCAAGAAGTGTAGAAATTGAAAGGACAGGCTCAAGAAGCAACAGAGAAACTCTGGCTGGGATTTAGCCAAACAAAGCAGCACTGGACATAAACCATCTGGGTATATGGTTTGTCTTCTAACCACTAGTGGTAAGCCAAAGTGCTAGCCTTTAAGATATAGCTAGAAACCAACAGCCAACATAAACAAAGTCCTTCTTTGATATTACATGATCATTAATGGGAAATAATTATATTTACCAACCTACAAATTACCGATTAATGACACAAAAAAGTTGCCTTTAAGGTCAAAATGGTGCTGTGATGATCACCAAGGAAACATGAGACATCATGTGAAATGAAATTCACAGACAAGAAGCTCAGTTAACTGTGATCAACAGGACCATGGATGCATTAGTTAAAATAGCTGTTAGACGATGCCATCATGCTCTCAGTTTTGACAGAAACTAACCTGCAATTGGTTTTCCCTCCGCATCAGCTCCACCTGCATGAAATCAAATGTTGTGCGTCATCACAATGATGTGAAGTCCAGTTTGTATCTTCTAACTTATAATTTTCACTCACAAAACAAATGATCCTACCTTCAATAACTCTTGTGACTTTGGTAATAGAAGGCTGCCCTGCAATGACCCTGGTTACTTTGGTGAGGGAGGGATCTCCCGTGCCGATCCTGGTGGTTGTGGAAGCATCTCCCTCGATGACCCTAGTTACTTTGGTGATGGAAGGATCTCCCGTGCCGACTCTTGTGGTTATGGAAGCATCTCCCCCAATGACCCTAGTTACTTTGGTGATGGAAGGATCGCTCTCGACAACCCTGGTTACTTTGGTGATGGTAGGTTCTCCCTTGATGACCACCTCAGTGACTATTGGCTCTGTCTCAATGACTCTTGTTACCTTGGTGATAGTGGGTTCGCCCGTCTCGATGCGCCTGGTCACCTTTAATTCAGGGCCTGTAGAGAAGGAGAGGTACATGAGTATCCCATGAAACGGCTGTCAGAGTGCTGTTTGACTCAGCATATATTGTTATGTGTTTTTCTTGTAAAAATAAAAAGGGAAAAAGAAGAAAGCAAGCTAGGGACTTGCAGATGATGACTAGTGTTTACAGCAGTCAATAGGGCTGATTGTGTGTTCCCAAGTGTTCCCTCACCATGCAGCTAGCGGTCCTATGAACTGACTAGGAGCTACCGATGAAACGGCTGGACTGAACATGGTTTGACAACAGGGAATACAATACCGATGTAGTTTTCTTGCAGGTTTGGCTCCTCGGCCGCACCCCAGGGCACAGGCAGCTAATAGGATCGCTAGCTTCAGGGCTAACCGAGCTAACTATAAGATACCATCAGGAAATTCTGTTAAACATTGAGATTTCAGGCAAAGCAACCAGATATCAGGGTGAAGAAACAGAAAATACTGGACAAAAAATAATGGCGCATTCGTAAATCCAATACGGTGCTCTGCACTAAAATGGGAACGTGACTATTCAAAGTGGTAGATTGTGCTCTTAATCTGCAAGGTTCTTGTGTTGGAAATTGTCAACATATTATACTAATAGGCCAGTGCAGAATTAGTCATCAACATTATTAAACTTTTTCAGAAAAATTCTCTAAAATATCATTAAAGGTGTAATTTGAATTTGAAAGTAGGTTAATACACATAACAGTATATTGCTGGAGTTAAAAGGAAAGGCTTAAATAACGGTTGCTATTGAGCTCCATGGTCCAATGAACTGCTGCCTATGAATAGATTTAATTTTGAGGCATCAAATGACTTACATTTTTTATATTCTTACATCGAACACTTACATGTTTTGGCATAATCTTGTCTACCAATTTGAAAATTATACAAAAGGAATAAAATTGACACATTACATTATCCTTTAGCACATTTGCCTCCGGTCAATGGACTCCCATCTGGGACCCGATACCTCCTCAAAACCCTAAAAGTCCTCTTTTGAATCAGCTTCGAACAGAAAACTTGAGCCAAGGACATTCTTTCACTTCTTTTATATTTTCTGCTTCTGAGCACTGATTTTTTAATATGACAGTATTAATATGAGCTATAAAGAGATGAAAGCTGACAGATGTGCGTTTGTATCAGAGGCTTTCTGATCTGAAGTACTTTTGATACGTAGCCTACTCCTGTAATCAGAGCCAGAACTCACGTCAGCCTTTCAGACAAGTCAAGAGATTTGGGTGATTTTTGCTTAAAACTGGGGCTGCACTGCCAGGACACATGACAAATGATTGATTATTCCACCTATTACCAAAATGTTAAAGATGATTTAATGATTTAATTCATTGCTGTGTGTGTGCAAGCAAGAGTGCAAGTGTGTATTCTGCACGGCTTTAAGACCACATGTGCAGTTTGTTATTTTCACATAGGTTTTATTTCTTCCTGCAGATTACAAGTACAACTTCTTGAATTTGCCATTTGATTCAAGACTCTTACACAGTAAATCAACATAAGTAATCATTTGTATGCTTTACCAAGATGAACTCATCTTCCTATTAAAGCAATTTGATGTATTAATCACATCCTATAAGAAGTTATGCAATTATTTGATGGTATCACAGAAAAGTTTCTGCACTTTTAGAACTTCTACCGTAGCTACTCCCATGAAAACTATGAACACAGTGCCAACAACTGTAGAAAATAGAAATCATTATAGCTTTATCAAGTTTATTGTACTTCCATACAATTTAAGAAACCCCTAAAAATCAAATCTCTCCAGTCCATACCATGCACCCAATTACCTTTGAAGAGTCACACATCATCTCTCCTATGTTATCCAATACACAAGGCTTGCTTCCATCTGTGTTGAAGTGCACTGGACTCGGCCCAACTTAACGAACAACATCCAAGATTCCTCTATGGTCTCTGACCCTGATATGCTTTGACAGCCTAATTACCTCATCCCTAAAGGAGCTGATTAAATTTACCAGGAGGCTCAAGAGGACTTAAGCAACAGTGAGAGTGGATAACCAGAGGAACAAAGAAGTGGTCTCAGTGGAGCGATGACATGTATGCAATACACATGTGGCTGCAGGTTTTACTTCAACAACAGATGTACATTTTTGAAAAAAAGGACATGAATAGGATTTAATGCCTTTCATTATAACCATGAATGTAACTTACACTGATAGCAGTCTTACCTGTTTTGATGTAATGTGTAGTTGTGATAACCCTCTCTGTGAAGGAACACACGTAGCTTTAGTTGCTAGAGATGCAAAACATTCACATGTCATACAGTGACAGTGGCACTACGGACACTTACTGAGGAAGGTGAGTGGGATCTCAGTATATGTGAATCCAGAAACAAACTAAAGAAAAGAGAGGATGAAAGGTATTAGGCACACACGATAACAGAAAGCCTCTCTTCAGTCTGTCAGACACGTGTGTTTTCTCCTTCTCTTTACCTTTATCTGGATGTACCTAATCAGCTTCTTCAGGAGGACCAGGAGGTCCTGGCGGCCCACGGGAAGGTCTGTAAGTAATATAAATCATCAGAAGAACGTAATGCATCCCATGCGGCTCATGGGTTTTCAAAATCAATTTCTGTGGGCCTCCTCTGAGACAAAGCTTGGATAAAGGCAACCTCTCAACCCTGTCATAGTTTATCTGCTTAGCTTTAATCAATTACTGGATGCAGATGGAATCTGATCCCATAGACACTCAGCACGTCAGCCAAGATGGCCTAAATATTGCTGTTTGGCATAACTTCAGACTACATTAAATGTATGGAAAGTTCACACTAAGGTATTTATCGTTACTGACTCAGAAGTGGGAAAAGCAGTAAAATTCACTCAAATTACTGTATGTCGTAACTATCTCTTTAACCTAAACCAAGCTAAAAGTTAGGATCCAGGTTGCCTTTGAATGTTATATCGACTGAATTTGACAAGCAAGTAATGTTGTCATGATTCAAAACAAATAAACATTTCTTGACACATAAATGTCATATGTGACATAATCAGAATATCTATCCTACTAAATTCTCTAGTTGAGATATAACATTTTTCATTTTCTTTCAACAGGAATTTTAAAAGCCAAAACATATTTATATATTTTTAAGTATTTAGCTTATCTAACTAAGTTATGTTAATTCTATCACGATAAACAAAAGCTGCAGCTGCTTCTACTGACACTGATTTTCTTTGATTTATATCCTGTATGTTTGAAGCCTCGGATGTCGACCGTTCTCACCTGCGGGATACAGAACATTCTTCACCACGTGGATCACACCATTTGTTGCCATCAGGTCACTGTACGGCACATCCACAGAGTTGACGTTGATAGAGTTGTTTACCTGGATAAAACAGAGAAAACAATGTTTTTCAAGGGTGTACAGGTTATAAGTTTGTGAGTTATGTCAACTAGTGCCTTAAAAAAAATGTACCCAGACATGTATTTTCTGAGACATCTAAATGAGGCTTTAACACGTTTTTTAAATAATAGTTTGACATGTGAGGTCTTGAGGTGAGGTCAGACTTAATAGGATTCACAGGCAGCGTGCTCCATTGTTGGAAGTGAAATCTGGGGATTTCCATTCGTGATTAATTTCCTGCAATTTAATTGCCTCCGCGGAGGTGACTGATGGTCCACATGCTGACGAAGTAAGGGGTTGATTTTCTTTCTCCTCTGCCTCACCCACTCACCACCACAATAAGCCAAATCATTCACATTTCAGCCTCAAACAACTTTTTAAAACCCAAACCACACATTCCCATAAATCACTGTCGCCTCTCTTTTTCTTTTGTGCTGACTGAGTCCTTAATCTCCCCCTCTAATGTTGTCCAACATGCTTTCCTCCGTCCATTAAGGAAGTCCTGCAGGCCCGATATGAGACATTTGCTGATAATAGCATGATAAGAGCGAGAGAGAGAGAGAAAGGGCAAAATTGAGGTAATGGGCAAAGTAATAATAAAGCCGACATAGTCTGACGAGCAGGAGCAAGGCACACAGGGGAAAATGGCTGGTGGAGGGCTTTAGTCGGATTAATACAGAGAGTGGGCGATGATGGAAAAGACAGGAAGCCAGGTTCTATTACTTTTGGCCTTCCTCCAGGAGATTCAGCTTTTGAAGTCATAGATTAGCACCAGCTCTTTGATGCTATTGTTCACATGAGAACGTGGGGGAAAGATTGGATTTAAGACTCACAATGGAGGCTCTGAGAGGAGAATTAAAACTGGTTTTGTGTGGTCATTTAAGCGATGATGAACTGTCTTAATTCAACAGTGATGCCTTTTATGACCTATTGGGCTATTTCTATATGCTTATTCTTAGTGCCTGTCCACTACTTCCAAAACAAATGCACCAATGCACCAACCAGATGAAGATCTTTATAAAACCAGGTGTGTGTGCTGATGTTGCTTTTGTCCACAGGGGCCGCCAGAATCAACACAAAAGGAAATATCTGTGTAGATGCTTTAAAACAGGGTTCGCCAACCTTTTTGAGCATTATGGAGGGTCACTTGTTTCATAGAATCCTTCCAAATTATCTAAATTTGCCCAGTTTCCTGTTAAATAATGAATGGGTTGCCAAATATTCATGGGCCCGGCCGAGTAAAGTATATATTATACATTTAAAAGGTTTCATGTTAAAGGAAAGAGTCTACACCATGTTGAAGACTGACGTTTTAAAACTTGCAACTTATAAAATAAGAAAATCAACCCCTGGATATTTACTGCTCTGTTTCTTCCTCAACTGGCACCTTGCTACATTTCAGAGATGCCAATTCTCAATCAAGAGTGGGCTGACATTAAAATCTAGCTAGCAGGCAGCTAATTTTTTGGGAATAATCATGGTTGCACAAACAAAACAGCCTGGAGTTGTTGGATTTCATGTCTTGATGCATCTGCTGGTGCTGGGATAGTTGAACCATTCAGTAAATCAGTCGTTCTCTTTCATTCTGCCGACAAATACAGACACCGAAAACGATGGTTGATTGCACATACAGACAAAACTTGCAGGTTGTTGCCCTGGAGCGTTTTGAGCAGATTGGTGACTCCACCCTCTAATCCTCCATTGATGAAGACGCCATTACTGAAGTGGTACAGCAGGATGACCCTCAGAGCATTCACGTCACCTGTCAGTGGCAACAGAAGGCCAACATGTTTTCACGATGTAATGGATATCAAGCTTTTTCTTCAAAAAGTCGGATGCCCGGAGAGATGGGTTCGTTTCGTTGGGGTACTCACTTTTGAGCAGATCAAAGTCCTCTCTAGTGAGGCCGTCAAAGGCATCGTCCGTTGGTGCAAAGATGGTGAAGGAGCCTTCCTGCTTCAGCAGATCAGTCAGGCCTGCTGTCTCAATTAGGGACAGGAAAATCCTACATTCATTTAAATAAAATAAAAGAAAGGAAACAAGACAGTCATTAGTCCACTTCATGGGAAGGATAATTTGAGCCACGCCTTTGTTTTTTTTTTG
Organism: Diplodus puntazzo; assembly: GCA_963678695.2. NCBI lineage: Eukaryota > Metazoa > Chordata > Actinopteri > Spariformes > Sparidae > Diplodus > Diplodus puntazzo. The sequence goes on along the minus strand of OZ023167.1, from coordinate 12,043,887 downwards.
GTGTTATTTTTCAACATAATGATCAGTGACCACTCATAAGGCGTTCTCTCACCCTGCGAATGTCTACTTTTTTCTTTACCAATTCTGCTGTCAGTTTCATTTTCATCACAGTGAAAATGACTGTTTTCAGACTGCACAAACTAGGAAATCAGGGAAAGGCGCAGCTATAATAACGGCTCTAATGGCACATAATTCCTGCGCTGTGAGGAGATCTGATTGTATTTCACGTTTGGCCAGAAAACCCACCGTGTTGCTCATTTCAGACGGGAGGATTGTGGGTTTGGCAGTGTGATATGATGGAGTTCGGGGATTTGTGTGTGACCTGTGTGCATGTGTGGTCCCACCGTGTCACACATCTGCTTCCTCAGTTATTCATCATCAGCCTTTAACAGGTGCCAATAACTGGCAGAAAATGTGAAATGTGCAAAGTCGGGCATTGCCGCTAACATTTCATTTTATTGTGATGTTATTGTTCTTAGACCACTACTCAATGTACCTCTTTTCCTGTGTTTATTCTGCTCCCCCTTCTTTTTGATCTTACAGTAAGTCTTTGCTCGACCACTTACCCTTGTCTGATGTATATTTCTCCATTGTGAGGTGAGTATGGAAAACTGAGTGCACATCACTGTAAGTGAATATAAAATCCTGTTTTTACCTAATTTCACTCACATCAGATACAAAGACAATTGTACTGTGGTCACAAACAGAAACCACAGGCTACAGCACGTCAAAGAATCAAAGATGGTCTATGACGAAAGATGACTCATCACAAGCTGCACTAATGGTAGGCAGTGTTTCCCACACATAGACTTCACTTGGCTGGGCCTCCGAGGTATATTAACGGCTGTTTAAGCATATTTGATTACCCTTTTTACCACGTTTCAACTTTAGATTTTTAATTGCCGGAGTGAACGACGCCATCTGTGATCATTTGACTAGGTGACAATCTATCAATCAATCTGTGATTGTGATGCAACCTATATTCAGTACGGGCCTTCTTATGCCATTGTGCCGTACAAGACAGTAAGTGCACCTGGTTGTTGAGATGTCATTCGGTACCGCAGTTGTTTCGATACACGTAGGCTACATAATTCACGACAAGCTTTGTCCACATGCTCATGTGTTGTTGTGAAAACGGAATCGAGGCTAAAGTGTGTTGAATTGAGCCATGGTGTCTCTCTTTAATGAAACAAAGTGTTTCAAAGTCAGGAGAGCAAATATATGAAAAACAATGAGAGAAACAAAGAGTACATTTGTTCTGATGTTATAACAAATACATGGCAAATGACGTGAAATAAAATGTAGCTCTTACTTGAACCGTCCATCCGTGATCAGGTGCTCGTACATTGTTTTCTCCGCAGGTTTGATGATTGACCTCATGACATGGAGGGCACCATTGCTCCCCTCTTTGCTGCCACGCACCATGCATGAATTTTCTATACACACAGCCTAACAAAGAAGATAATTCAGAGAGCAGGGTTACACATCTTGAGTCAACTTCATCTTCAGTCAATACATCTGGTAACTATTTCGCTTGTGGAAGGGGGACTGTGACACCGTCCTGTTTGATTACAGTCAATCAAAGGAGGAATTCCTATGGGGGAATTCAACCACCTGTTTCTAATGTCAGAGCCACCAAAGCAGAAACACACTTCATCTGCCATGAGCTGAACTAATTAGTTGTTGTACTGCATATGTTTACAGTTGAAATGCAGAGGAATCATGTTAACACTCAAACAAGGGGCCTCGTAATGACATTCAGATTTATACAATAGAAACTGCAGCTGTCCATTGTCTTTCCATCACTTCTTATTTATGCTCCACGCTCCTTTCTGATGCCGTTTGACTCTCTGGTGCAAAAACAGAAACAAACACACACACACACATAGCTCTTACAGTGCGGTAAATGAAGACTCGGAGCAGTTTGCCAGCCAGCGTTTCCAGCAGCTGTCCATTGTAGAGTTCGCTAAGTGTGACTTTGAGCTTCAAGATGTGGTTTTCCAAAATGTATTTCAGGACGCTCTGGTCTGTTGACATCACCTCCTCTGACAAACACACAGAAAAGTGACAGATTAAAAAATGTGCGCTTGAAAAAGTCCTCATAGTGAACAGCACGAAATGACTCTAAATAAACCCTAACCTTAATAACCCTAACCCTAACCCTCAGAAAGGCAAGATATGAATTTTACTTTAAATCCTCTCCTGAGGTTGAGTCACTGTGCCAATCTGATGCAAACCAAAACTCGATCAGAGATCGACTCACTCGTGAAGGCAGTGTCGACAGGAGCAAGGAGCGTGTACTCCGTCTTCGGACCCAAAACGGCAGCCAATCCCAGTTCGGACACCATATCGCTGAAAGTGCTCTGAGATTGTCCCATCAGCGCCAACCCATCCTTGGCTGATATGGATCAAATAAAGATGACATGTTGATTATCACAGATATACGATAATAGGAACAAATGTTAGCATTCTATGTGGGAGAAGTTGGATTTACCTGAGTCAGGGACGAGTACCTGGTCGATGAGGTGGATGACGCCATTGGTGGCAACGATATCCTTCTTCAGCACCATCTTGATGCCGTTGACTGTCAGACTGTCGCCATCGCAACCGATCTCAATGGTGCTGCCCTCTGCGGTCTCATACACTGACCCTGCCATGATTGCTTCTGAACACTGGACGCTGTTCAGCAGGTGGTAGTTCACCAATGCTGAGTAGGTGGGTCGAATGAGAGGAGGAGAGGATTAGAAAAATTTGCTGATCTGATCACACCTGTTTCCTGTAGTTATTTTTGTAATCAGGTGACACAATCCAGGGTTCACAGCTGCAGTCATTACTCAATACACATTGCATATGGACAATCGGGAATACTGTTTCAGCTCTTTGAGAAATATTTAGGCACTTCTGTCAGCAGTAGGATATTGGATTACACCTCAGACTGAGTCCAACTGTCAAACAAAACAAGCAAAAACTGGCCTGCAAAAGCAATGCGGTGACAACATGAAAAAGTTTTCCAAACCCACCAGAAATTGAATACAATCAGTGTCAGCCTGCTGGCCAAATGACTCTGTGGCCTCAGCAGAAACAAGGCACATGGCACTATATCATCTTTACTTTGGCTACTTCTGCTATTCTAACATGGTTTGTCTAAGAGCTTGTTTGCAAAGTGTCTGAGAATTTATCTGAGGTTTATTGTGTTCCCACAGGGAGCCACTTGCTGAGGACTTTGCAAAAAACATGCTACTAGTGGTTCCTGGCAGGCCAGTGACTCAGCAAATAAGTAGATAAGCTGCCACTGTGGAGACATGAGTTTCCACACCACTCCACTGTGAGCTTCATGGACGTGCCTGTGTGTGTGTGTGTTTGTGTGTGTGTGTACTACTTTATCTGATGGATAAGTTTAGACAGGTAGGAATTCACAGATTCCATATAAGATTTTTGATTATTGCAGCAAGACATTTGGTTCAGCAAGATAATCAACCTTTATGATTTTTGAAACGTAAATTAAATCATCAGAAATAAAAAGCTAATGTTATGCCAAGGGAATAAAACTTTGTTTGTTGGAGCAAGAAGACCACTCTTGGAATCTCCAAACTCACTACCATTAGTTTACGTCATCATTAGTGCATCACAGGTACCTGCAATAACAGCCTTGTCTTCCATGATGCGCTTCAGGTAGCCTGGGCTCAGTTTGTCAAAGGCTTCATTAGTTGGAGCGAACACAGTGTAGTGGCCGGGCTGGTCCAGCTTGTCCATTATACCAGAAGCCAGCGCTGCAGCCTGGGTAACAAGACACATACAGTAAGGATAATGTAATGTTGGCTTTTGAAAGCCCTTTTCAGAAATCAGCTTAGAGTGTTCTTCATTTTGCATACATTGAAGGTGGAGAGCTCATCGTTGACATCCAGGACTTCCTTGATGGTGCTGCCCACAGCGCTGATGACCCGATCGATGACATGGACCACACCGTTTGTGGCCACCTGGTTACCATGGATGATCCTGGCACAGTTCACTGTCACAATCTTCAAGGAGAGGGAATTTTGTTAGAAGCCAAGACCATCATTTGGGTCACAGGATTTTGTAGACGTAAAGATTCAATCATGCAATCTGTGCGTAAACTGACCCCATTGGAGTAGTGGTTGATGTAGAGCCCCAGGTCATTGTACATTGATGTGACGGACATGTCGTTCTTCATGTCCTTGGTAAGAAGACGGTGGTTTACCATGTGGAAGTGAAGAGCGTTGTACAGCTCAATGTTCACATTTCCCACAAGTGCAGCACGTACATTCTGGGGGGGAAATCATAACCTTCGTTAATGGCCAATAAGCGTGTCCATTTATATTCCCTCAGAGAAATGCCAAACCTTTAGTCTACTTACAGAGTCCAGCTGATCCCAGGCTTCATTGCTTGGCGCAAACATGGTGAAGGAGCCTTTGCCTTCAATTTCCTCTCTCAGCTTTGACATGTCTGCGTATTGCTGTGTGGTCGTAGCCTTTACAAGGCCCAGCGTACCATACACATGATCAATGGGAGCCACTAGGGAGGAAAGCAAAGGAATCATTCACACTCCAAAACGGGCTAGTCTAATACCGGCTCACTGAAATGTTCAACTCACTTTGAATCAATCCTTATCATAAGACTGTGGTTAAAGCCGCCTACCTGCAGGGCATCCTCTCATGCCCTCCAGCTTCATGTACCCGGGACAGCACTCGTAAAGGACCACACTTTCCAAAACAAAAAAAAGGAAGAACACATTAGATCACTGATCATGAAAATGATTAAATATCGTACAGCATCTAAAAAAAGAATGATATCTATGGAGTCAGAGAGCATCAAATTATCATAATTATCTGTTTGTGCAACAGCAAAAAGAGAAACATAACATAGCAAGATGCACTGGTGGCCTTCCTGGTGCCCAACACGTTCAAAATAAGGCAGAAAAAGTGCCCCTTTTGGATGTCCCTATGATGGATCAAACATGATAAATTGCCCTCTATGGTATAAATGTGTGATAACTTCCTTTGCTCTGGTGCTCTTTTCATTTACTTGCCCCTGCCCGCCAAACATCCTGAGTGCTACTGGCAAGATGCAATGTAAATGTGTAGTGACTTCATCTGTGGGTCCCAACAAATGCAAAGCGTGACGAGCGTTTGGACTGAGAAACCGTGTTGACATTTGAGACGGGAAAGCAAAGCAGGGGGGAACTCACTCACAAAATGACAAATCCGTAATTGGGCAACTCGCATTTGAAAGTCGGAGCAGAGGAAGTGACTTTAAAACATCCAAAAACAGCGAGCGGGTCAAGGAGAATGAAATAATACAAGAAAAACACCATTAACATGAAAGTGGTACATTAAACGCTTCCACAAGAAAACTGGCGGAGGGTGCACAACTCCCAGCAGCCCAATCAAAGAGCAAAGCTGGACTGGATTCAGAAAGAAAGACTAGAGAGAGCCAGCTGGCATTATTTCCAACATGTCGTGCAACAGCAATAAATACAGGACAGCTTTCTCTCTTTTTAAAATGATTGTTGAATAAAAAATGTCAAGCAACATTTCTACGGGCTGTCACATAAGTTCAATTATACAGTCTCAGAAACATTATGAAAACGCACGGCTTCCACATTCCCGAGAAAATCAGAGCTTTACAGTATAAACTCATATTCATCTGGATACTGTAAGCATGCTAACATGAAAACCAGATATGGGCATCTGCTCGCCTCCTGCACTTTGTCTTGGCCATTAAAATTCCCAAGGAAGCCTCCAAGAAAAACAGAATCTTGATATACAGTCCGCTTCTTGTGCCCATGTAAAAAGATTTACTTTTTGGAGGTGGAAGGAACAGCTTATGAACATTTGTGAAAACACAGCCTTGAAGAAGTAGAAACATCCTGGCAGGGAGCTGAGAGGAACCTGCGAACACGGAGGAGCCACAGCTGCACGTTCCTCCATCGGTCATGCTCGGTATGGTTGACAGGAGATCAGGTTGCACTTTATTGCAGTGTTGCGAATGACAGAATGAGGTGACAGGAGACTGACTGTGCAAGCCCTGTCAAGTTTAGGTTTAATGGAGGAATAAATTATGATTTTTAAAGTGCAGGAGCACTGAAAATTAACCGCAGGAGGTAATCAAGGTATAAATGTAATTGGGACACATCCTAAGCTAGCACAAGTCTTCCAAGAGGCAAACAAACAAGCGGTGAGTCAACATTGGACGCTCGACAATGATCCACCAGAGGAACAGCCGCACAGTCCTTGAAGGCTGGAACAACTTTAATTGGGGGTTTAACTCAAAGCACTTCATTGGGTTCCAGTTGGATCTATGAGCTGTTTGCTAACGAGGTTAACTGAGAGAGGTTTGCTTTTGAATTTATAGGTTTCCTGCTTTCTGTTTTCCCATGGAAACACCACGGCCCAGTCCCATTTATAAGTTTTGGATTGAACCCCTCGCCCCTCAGCACAGAGTGACCCGCCGTTGACATTAAAATCTCCCTTCAAGACCCTCATACATGATCCGTTAATGCGGATGGTGTTTATATTACGATTGGACATTTCCAACATGGCACCTTCTGCTGTGGTGATTTATCTTGTGTCGTGGCAATCCTGGTATTGTCACCATGACACTTGCCATTTATCTAATGGTGGTAGAGAGACACGGGCACTCATAATCTGTTCACACACGCTATCAAGCAAGTGCTCAAATAAAAGAGCACCGCCTCATTATCTGGCCGCTAATGTTAGCTGCGCAGAGCTTAGCGGCTAGCATTAACAACCAGCGCTTCTTACCCCGACAGTCTGCACTTATGTTATAAGAGCTGTACCATCTGTAGCTATTTCACTGCTGGACTTTATAAAAGGACACATTAATGGTATATTACTTGTATATTTGCAAGAGACTAAATAAATGTTCAATGAACTAGCAAAAGTAAGGTAGACTTTAAATAAACTATTTGTTTAACTATTGGTAAATACACAGTTGACTACTTAAAGTTGTTCCACTCGTGCACATGAAAGTACACTGAATACACTTCAAACTGTGCTTTTCTACAATATAATTACAACTCAAATATACATGTCTAAAATAAAATAGCAAACTTCAAGTTGAGCAACCATTATCATACTTGAAGTGTACTGATGATAAGTCTGGCTACAAGTATACTTAAGTATGACAGCTATTGATACACTTAGTATATAATGCAACATTGAAATACTTCAAAATGAAGAACTGTCATGCACAAATCAGCAATAACATGCACATGTTTGCAATCTAGCAGGTTAGCTACCCAGGCATCAGCAAACTAGAAGCAATTTCTTTTATGTTTGTTATAATGAAGGACCGTAATGCTTTGAAACAACAGAGAGTTCTTCTGACCCTCGGTTTGGTGTGCCTCTGAAAGCTCTCCACTTTAAAAAAATAAAAATAAATCTTTTTTACCTCTCTATCGCAACAAGAGGACACTCTACCCCCAGAAATGAATGTGCAAAAGGGAAAGAGTAGGGCTAAGTGGTAGGGGCAAAGGATGTGGAATTGGGCCAGTGTCTCTTACTATATGAACTCCGCACTTTCCCTACTGGACTCACTTCCAAAACAAATAACTGTTTGCTTACTTTCCTGTCAATAAGAACTAGCACTGATGTGTTATGCAAGCGAAAATCCCTCCCTCCAAACATGCACATAAACAACACAGAGCAACACCACTCACTTTCTCCCCTTCACTCCCTAAAATGACTCACGTGTTTTTTGGCAAACCCCTCTCTTTATCCACTTTAATCACCGTGTATGTGTTTATGGAAATGTTGATAGTGAACGTTGAAGAATCGTGCTATTTTTGCGCGCACATAACACACGGTCCCTTATGGTGCAGTCGTCCTCTGCCCCTGACATTAATTGTTCTAATGTAAAATACATAAATACCCATGCACAGCTGTCAGGAAAGTATGAAGTCATTGCTCTCCGGCCGCGCTCTGGCAGGATAATGGATGCAGTGCAGACCAGAGAAAGAGAGAGAGAGAGTGCGCGGGGCCTCTGGCAGTGTCACTGCGTGAAACCAGCTCAATGTGGCTCCCAGATGAGCAGATGTGCAAACGCGGGGCATGAGTGCACACACACACACACACACACACACACACACACACACACACACACACACACACACACACACACACACACACACACACACACACTCACACACACACACACACACACACACACACACACACACACACACACACTGTACTCGCACAGAAACACTAGGTGGGGTTGTCTGGCATCGGACACAGTACAGCTTCTCTTTTTCCTGTTATGTAGTCTGCAATCAGCAGTCTCTCCTGTATCCTCATCAAGTGCAAGTGGCTTTCCCAAAGCGCCATGCCAGCATTTTTGATTTTTCTACACACAGTAATGGACTCGCTGTATATTCAGATGTCATGGCTTCACCACTTCTCAGACATTATTGCGATTGAACTTCAAACTCCATTGGCGTGTCCCGTCCGTCACCTACAGCGTCGCTTTGAAAAAGCAAATTGCTTCCACCCGAACCTCCCGCAACATCACCTCAACAGATCTTTCATGGCAATTAAGGCATTAAGAAAATCCCTGCGGAACCATTTAACTCCAGCGTAGATAATTAGAAGAACATGGCAACATGAGCATCCACGTAATTTGCTCTGTGTAATAGCGGTTTCCAGGAGATTCGGTCCGGGCAGCACTTCAGCCGCTGTGCCCTCGAAGGTTGTTAGAACAGCGCCTGCTCCGTATACAAGCCTGCAGGGAAGCAGACTCGCTGTGTGCACTCAAACGACCTCACCTAATCTCCCATCAGCACTGAATCACACTCAGACACAAACCACAGCCCGGGCGGATTTCCTTCACTGCTGCTGAACAATGTCCTCACTGTGACCGCACTCGGTCTGTTTTTGTCTGTTTCTCTTTACTGCCCTCGTATTTTCATTATGCATATATGTGATTGTTTTGCTGTAAGTCAGTCGCTTGTTTCTGTAATGTGAACATTTTTATGATGTTTGTTTTAAGTGTCTTTTTTTACGCTGCTGTCTTGGCCAGGACTCTCTTGTAAAAGAGATTTTGACTCTCAAATGGAATATTCCTGGTAAAATAAAGGTAAAATGACTAGAAAAATAAAAATAAAACTGATGGTTGATACGTTCCCACAAATTATAAAGGTTTCTCCATTTTTGCTCTCATTTAGCTAAAAGGGAATACTGTGAAATGTAGATGAATTTCAGTTTTTTTTACAACTATATTTGATGATTTTTTGGGGTGATTTTAATCTTTGTCTTAAACCTTCTTTATACCTAATCCTTGGCGGTAAGGGTTAGGGTTCATTACGTTGAAGGACTTTTAATCTTTACGAGTCCAAGAGAATTGTTTGTCACCCGAGAAAACCCTTGCAACCTCCCTGCTAATTCCCCCTCATGTTATATTATCTTGTAAATTGCTTGTAAGGTTATCTTTGTATAATCCAGCTGTACCGTGTCGGGGGAGAAAGTGACTCACTCTCTGGGTTCAATCACCCTTTTTATCCATTCTCTCTCTCCCTCTCATCTCTTTCCACACTTTATCCCACACAGCAGCAGGTGTCACAACAGAGAAGGTCTGCATGTGTGTGTGTGTGTGTGTGTGTGTGTCTGTGTGTGTTGTTGTATGTGTATGCTGAGAATCTCCCGCTGCACACTTTAAGTCGCCCATGATGCAGCAAACAGCCCCAGCTGAGCCTTACACTCCATCAACGCATCAGCGGCTGCATGTCACATCGGTAATTTAATATCAGTCTGCACGTAAGCCATGAGAAAATAATACTAAAGAGCAAAAACAAAAATCTTAACCTGCTCATGCGTGCTACTATTTTGCTGGTACCCAACATTTTGGGCTAATAACATCCTATTTTCAATCCGAGAAAAACTATTACTTTTACAGTTTATCGCCGAACTCGGAAACAGTTTTCCCTCGCGATGTGAAACTAGCGCTACTTAAGTCAAATCAGCAGCAGCCATCAAGAACTCATCACTCTTTCCAAAAAGCCTGAAATCTGGTGATGCTACAGCTGCGGTGCTCTACCCTCCGTTTCACCCAGCTGCACACCAACACTCGAAGCGTGAAGACAGAATTTTTTTTTTCTCTCCCGAGCACCTTGAGCGTGTCAGAGGGGGAAGTGAGGCATCATTCACTGTTGAGAGGAGTTTATATCAACATCAACAGGTCTCCAACAGAGGAGCTGCGGGCTACAGTCTACACAGCGTGTCCAGACCTGAGAGCAGAGGAAGGGGCGGATGAGGACAAAGAGAGATAGATACACCGTATGTGTACGTTAGGATTCCATATGTAGGAAACTGAGAATTGGGGAAATCCAATGTATGTTGAGCTCTTTGGGAGGCTCAGGTGACTCCAGACAGAAGGAGCCCGAACGACCGGGTTCATACGGAGCTGACCTCTGACATATGAACAGCAATAAAGATAGGACGAGGTGAGGAGGTGAGAAGGTCGGTGCACGGGGTGAAATCCATCCACATGTGCGGACACAGGCACCTGGATGTCAGTGATGTTAGTCTGACTTGTTAGAAAATGTCTGTGTGTGGAGGCTGGGGGGGACAATTTTGCACTTTGGGAACCTTTGCTTGAGGACTTACGCCTTCTTGCCGCAGATGGTGCCTTTGTACCAGTTCCTACACGTGCTGAAGTACTTCTTCTTGGTCCCCATGACCTGCTGCAGGGCGCACACATTGGGCCTGTAAGGAGGGGAAGATAGGGGAAGTGAGAAGCAGAGGTGGAGGAGGGAAAAGGGCAGGTGAGGAGAGATGTGGGAGCGAATGAGGGGAGGGGAGACAGGATAACGAGAAGAGGGGAGGGTTTTGGTAAGTGAAGGTATGACAAAGGTGTGTGTGCAGGTAGGGAACAACATCACTTTTTACATCCCACTGTTTCTTAACAATGATTTCTTTTATTTTGAAAAAAAAAAAACACTCTTGCTATCACTATTTCTTCATAGAGGTTAACTCCAGACAGAGAAAGTGGAAGATGTTTAATCAATTTCAAAAACACCCGAACACATCAAGCGCTCATTATTTCATGAGAGGAGTTCATGAACGCGAGAGACACTATTGAATTTTCCGCCATGGCTTGAATCGATATTTTTCATCAGTGGTCCCAGCCCGGTTCTGGAATTTTGATCGAGCGCTCTGTCCGATTTAAAATCACCTTAGAACAGCTGCACAAATATACAATCTAACACATGCTGCACTTCACATCTGTACACTTTTTTACTAAACATGCAATTTGTGTTCTCACATCCGCAGAGCAGATGATTAGGATTATTAAAATCAAAAGGCTGCTGCCAAATTCAAAATAAAAAAAGTGTTCTGTAGAGTTTGCATGTGACACCCGTCTCTCCCCTCTCTCCATCCCCACGTCCCGTCTCCTTACCCTTCCTTCCTGGCCCGTATGCGACTGTGGGTGACTATCTTGTCATACGCCGAAGAATCCACGCTCCCCAAAGAGCAGAGTGCCACCAGCACCAAGGTCGCCACCAGCAGCTGATGCATCCTGGGAAGAGTTATCAGTCCACTAGCACACACTCCTCTTGTCCCTTTTTTTTAAAAAATGCACAGGCACACCCTCACGCACACACACACTCACACACCCCAAAAAATGACACAGGAGATATGGGAGTGCGAGTGAGAGAGGGAGCTTTTATACCAACAAGTCTCTCTCTCCAGCACACACCCACTCTTTCTTTCTTTCTTTCTTTTTTTTTTAAATCCCTTGCTTGTCTTTTCCATACCATTACGTCCTGGTCTCACCCTCACACACTCTTCCCCTTCCGTCCAAATCCTGCCCCCAGCTCTGACTCAAGCTAATTGTCTCCCCCTTCCCTCCCTCCCTCCCTCACATAAATTTCTTGGGATTTTTTTTTTTTACCACCATCCCATCCCAGAGCACCGAGGACTCCCTGCTACTCAAACTTTGCGTTGATCCACACTTTAAAAGTGACATCTTGTCCTTCAGCCTGTCCTTTAAAGATATATCAGACTGCTATGTATTTAAGATTGTAAAGTAAAATTCATGTGAAGGAATAAAGAGTTACAGTGACTTTGATTAAAAGCCATTCTACTTCATATTCACACCCAAGCACACACACACACGCACACAGACAGTAATCACACCTCTAATATGTGTCCTTGGGGTATTTGGCAACACAATATGTGACTTAAACTGACAGAAATGCTTTAATAGGCTGGGAAAAAGGCCGTAAATCAAACTCAAAGAGCCGTGGTGATAAATCTGTGCGCATGATAGCTTTACACTTTACTTGACAGGAGCCTGACTGTGTTTTTATCATCTGTCCCCCGGGACACCGTTCTCCTCCTCATTACTTTTACGACGCAGATTCATCATTCCCAGCAGCCTCCCCTCCCCTGAACTCCCGTTTGTGCTCAGGCTCCACTTATTCCTTAATCATCCCCCGCCGTCATGTTCATCGTTCATCAGCCCCGGACTCCCCCCCGCCACCGGTCCCCGACATCCCCCCCCCCCACAGCTGGCTCCGCCTCATGGCGCAGGGGCCAGATCTGATAGGGCTTCAAAGGGCCGAATCAGTCGTGGAGCGTTGCCATGTACGGTCTTGACTTGTGAACAGGTATGCTCTCGGCACGGAAACATGCAGGTCAGCACTGCCTTGGTAATCTTGATTTATCGTATTAAAGGAACAGTTCAAACAAAAAGTGCGAATTCGGTCTTTATCCTCTTAGCCTCGGGCAGACGAGAAAGGCGGGTGAAGTTTTAGTCGTCCGCGAAACATCTTCTGGAGCTTTGCGGCAAAACAGGGTTGAAGCATTCTCAGCAGATGGGGAGAGATGGGGGCTCCATACAGCTTGTCCGGTGTGATCCAAATCTCCAGAAATAAATGCAAATAATGTAACTTCCAAATCGATTTGGGATCTCCGTGTTTAATTTCAGCTGTTTTTAAAACAAGTCCCCATCTGCTTCAGTTGTTTAGGTGACTGCCACAATGCTCTTTTTACGCCGGACTAAGGAACTACACCCAACCTCCCATCTACGTGGGGTGAGTAAGGATGTTTATTGTTGGGTGAACTGTTCCTTTAAGAGCTGAATCTTATGGTTTACCCCACAAATGTAACACAGACAGTGTAAAGGTAAATGTCTTTTTTTCCTCAAACGATGGAACGTGTGACGCAGTAAGGCAAATATCAAGGAGAACTTTCTTATTGAAAAAATAATAAATAGGATGTGATTGGCACAGTAATACAAACAGCTGTATCACAGATTTACTCTTGGCGTGCATGCATGGCATGGCGTCTCTGAGGACAGCAGCATGCTGGGAAGCTAAGCTGTCTCCAACAGGGCCTAACTTCCTGTCTATAATGCAGTCTTATAATTTGAGAGGAAAAAGGGACGCACATACTCACCCTAGCTTGCAGCATGCAGTCATTTAAACCTTACCTATTGATTTATTTTACGCTCCCTCCCCAGCTTGAGGATCACCCCTGCAAACACACAATACATTGACAAACACACACAGTGACTTATTTATTCTCTATAATAATGGAGGGACAGCATCATCCCAGATGTCCATCCTCTACGACAAACTTCTAGGAGGAATCTGAATCCTGTCGCTGGTCACAGGAACACACCACTTTCGCCTCCAAGCTGCAGGTGGTTGTTCTGGATCTCAGCTCACGCAGACGAATATGCAGAGATGAACCGGAGAGCAGGAGCTGCATCCTGTAATAACACCTCCCCCCAGTGGAATGGACTTGTCAGTACACTCATGTCTGAGATCCTCTGTACCGCAACTTTTCATGGCATCAACATGTGTCGTTTGGTCATATTTGTCTCAGAAGGTCTCGTGAATTTTTTATCAGATGGCAGTAACTTTTCTTTCCTGAGCTGTAGGACACTTCTGTCAAAGGATTTAAGTGTCAATGGGCTCACCTGGCCCGGCTGCTGTCTGCGAAATCTATTCGATTATTTAAAGAGGTATTATAGAATATATTACAGACTCTAGCATGCATATGATCGTCTTGGCTTTTTTTGTATTTCATGTTCTGAATTTTCAATTAAGGACATCTTGGTTGGCAGGACCCTTGGCAAGAACACAGAAGTCTTTTAAATGTTAAAATGAATTTAAAGAAAATGACAAAGCGATGAATCACACAGTAAGTTCATATCAGCTCATCTCATCTCATCCATTAACTACTGGAATCTGATCCCATCCTTTTGTTTTTCGATCCATCAGATGCGTCACTGCATATCAGAACAATCCAACAACTGTTTGGCTGATGGTCTACAGATTTCACACGCACAAAAATGTGATTTAGGAAAATAAATAAACACAGATATTTTTGAAACACTTCATACAGATCTTTTGCCCTTGGGGATTTATTAAGACCTTCATGTTTAAGTGCTGAAGGGAAATCTGATGTTTCAGTTCAAAAGGGAATGAATGATAACAAATATGGAGCATTAAATATTACTGATATGACTTGTATGCGTGAGATTCAAATCGTGTGAGCATCTATAGAAGCCATCTGAGCACGTTCCCCTCATGTGTGTCTATGTCTCTGACAGCCTCGCTCTTCACAGCTTTGGAAACCCATCAGAAACCCCGGGAGCATTTCAGTTCAGCCTTTTGATCGCGCATGGAGCTCGGTTGCGTCACGCGCTGAATTTTTCATCTCCCTTTGACTTGCTTGAACACTTGTTCGCCAATGGAAATTACAGGCCACGGAGAAGAGCAAATGGGAAAGTGAGTTCAGAGAAAAAGGGAAAAGGCGTCCGGTCCGGTCTGTGGGAGGACACACTGGGCAGTGGACGCAATTTGGCTTTCATGCATCTGTTTTTCTCTTTCTCTGTACGACTTTAAAAGGAGGAAAATGCATCTTCTTTCTTGAAATCTTTCTCCCGTCACAGAGAGCCATTAAGATGGTTTTAGGCTATCCGGATGCTCTCATGCGAGGACACTCATCTCCAATTTCACAGAGTCAGACAGGTGTAATGTAATGTCAGAACTTCAGTGCACAATTCAGGAAGAAAGTCACGCTGCTCATAGGCCCAAAAAGAGAGCTCGGTGGCAGTAGTACCAGTTGCTGAAACAGGCTGGCAGATAAATGAGGCATGTGGGTTTTCTGTACTGCCTATTAGGACTAATGGGAGGATATTTCAGCTGTTAATGGAAGGATACTTGTTGGAGCAGGAAAGAAGAAGACGCCTGAAAAGGATTTAGTGATTCGGTGCTTAGTCTTACTCCAACTATCCGCTTATTATAAGGTACTCACTTCTGGGATAAACAGTCCTTCCATTCAAAACAACAAGAGGGATGTTGAAGCTAAAAACAAACAGGTTGATCATCTGTCTGTTTTTTTTTAAACTAGATATTTTATTCACTCATTTTTAAATGATAAAGAAACTCTATAAATATATATGCAGCATATATATATTTATGGCCTGACAGGTCTGAGCCGATGCTCTGCCCAAGGAGAGTTGATAACGAAAAGAGTTGTGATAACCTTGGACCTGTTTCCTCGTTCCTCTCCCAGACCGCAGGCTTATCGAGAAGCGCTGCAACGTCCCTCATCACAGATGTATGTGTTTTATAAATTGGAATCTTGGGAGTAGAGTGGATCTTGGTTGATAAATATTGTGTAGTCTGTATCAAAAGATGATTTGTTTGACCACTCTGAAGCTGCAGCTGATGTTAATGAACCGCCACGAGCGCTTAATAAGTGCTTTACGAGGCGTTAACTTCACAAAGCATTAACTACAAACTCAAGTGTATCAACTATAAACTTACCATTTATCAATGATGTTTGGTAATGATGGAAGTGTTACCCACTTCAGATCAGGGCACACATAACAACCATAGTTGTTTATTAGCATGCATATATAGGCTCTTTATAAGCCAATAAAAAAAGCACTTAGTACCATATTCTGCAACCACTGGGCAATTAACTAAGAGTTTTCCTTCAATTACGTCCTAATTACTGCCTCTTTTATAGTAAGGTGGTTGTTGTACTACAGTCTTGATATATAATTTGCTGAGCATGAGTACCACAAGGCATAAATTCCTAGGGGGCCCTTCCAGCCAGCGTTCTTCACCATGTTCGTCACATTGTAAGTAACCCTCATTATAAGGCCAGTGATCGTCCACAAACAAAGCACTGATTTTGAGGCAGCATACAGTATAGTGTCTTTATGGGAGGTTTAATAAAGTTTATAGTCGTCACTGCACAATGTGGCAATATGAGTGGTCCCCTTTTTCCTAAATTTCTTCGGGGGGTGGCCCAAACATTTAACGGGTTTGCCTTTCCTGACTGAATAAATATGGCCTCCTCCTGTGTAACAAAACACAAAATCACAAGTATTGTATCCAAACATGTCTAAATGAACTCATTGTACCTCAAAGTATGTCCTGACTGAGGTCTTGCTCATAATCAATAACAGTGGAACGTCTGAGTTAAGTCGATAAGTGCTTTATAATGACCAATAAAGAGCCAATATTATGCTACTTACATCCATGCAAATGAGCAACTGCTTAATGGTTGATAATTAAACCCAAATCTAGAAAAAAAACAAAAAACAAAATCTTCAAAAACATAATTGCAAAAACTCTTACCGAGCATATTTGTCTCATTTCTATCTCATTACTCTTCATATAAGACACATCACCTAGAAACTAACATTTTAGTGAGACACAGCACATGTATTTATAACTTATAACAAGCAAACAACATTTTCATTACTCTTTGACTTATTTATTAAATAACACCACAATGTTCAAACTTTCTGTTCATGTCTGTATCCGTCTGCAATCTGCGGCAAACAACAAAAGAACAAAGCCACATAAAGAGTGTATTTTTGTCGGTTTATTTTGGATCTCAGTTTTTAATCTCTATAACATTGTTCGTTCAAACTAACATGACATCTAAAGGTACCAGTTAAAAACAGCAAATTAGTCCAAAATAACTAGATTATTTTCTGCAGGAGTGACAAAACATGAATAATATGTTACTCTTAATGGTTGACAGGGTGTGTCCGTATTGTACGTATATCTCACAGTTAGTCTTTGACAAGACTGCCTGCCATGCTCCACCCTAGATAGATACAAACTGTCGAACACTATCCTCTTCGTGAATGACGAGAATCACAATCCCAGGTTTTTGCATAGAAAAACATTGACAGAACTGTTCCGCTGTTGCAACGGCCGGCGCTCGACACGTCTTTGAGATATCGTATATGTCAGTATAAAGTGTGTAAAGTGCAGAAACAGACAGAGTAAGGCAGAGGGTCGGGTCTAAAACAGAACACATCTATTGCTCTAGAGAGATAAGGATGAAGAGGGACGAGCAACTTGGAGATCAACAGGAAGGAAAAAGAGGTAGAGAAGAGATTGAGGAAGGACAGTGTGGTGTATGATGGGTAATTTGAAGGGGCGTGTGTTAGATAAGGGACATGGAGAGAGAGAGGAGATTAAAAGGTTTCCGGGAAATAATAACGGCCTTTCAATTATCTGTCGGGATGCGATAAGATGAAATGACTTTATCCAAGGATCTAAATCGTTGCGATGCTTGCGCAGAGCTCCGTTTACTTTTTGCTGCATCTCCGCTGCTCATATAACAGCATCTAAACCTCGAAACCAGAGGGCCTCCCTGAGTCTCCAAAGACCAAGTTTGATCGTCAGTTCAGCGGAAAAGCTAGAATCATCCTCACTTGAAGCTCACGTTGATTGTCAGTCTCTCCGTCCTCCATTACTCGGCCTGGAGTTATATTCATGTGTTATCACTCCTTATGCTTCTTTGCCGGGTGACCCTGACATACATCCATCCGCTACTGGGCCACCGCAGAGTAAACTCTCTTTGTCCTTCGCCTCAGATTCTTTTTTTCCGCCTTCATCAGAGCTGCTGTTGGCGTCCAAGACCTCGCTATTTTCGCTTGCTGCAGCGTTTTCCTCCCCCTCCGTCTCCAGGCGTCCTTTCTCGTCTTTACCTCTCGCCCTGTGCTCTTTGGGTTGACCGTCCGCGTCCAACTCAGCCGCCTCCTCCGACAGCGAGTACATCTGTCCCGCGCCTGATGTGTCCTCGTTGCCGCTCCTGTGGCGTTTCTGGAACAGACCAAAGTCAGTGATATCTTTGGGGAAGTTTTTCCTCTGGCTTGACTTTTCGCCGGAGCTCTCATCAGAGACCGGGGACAAGAGTCCGTTGGGTAGACCGTTTGAGGATTCGGGCGGCCTAGGCGAAGCTGTCGAGCTGCCCTGCTTGAGGATGGACGCGATGAGCTTGAATCGGTTGAGTTTGCTCTTCACCTGGCTGCTCTGGGGGCAGGGAGGCACCTCCAGCGACGAGCCGGAGTCCGCTGAGCTGCTGCTGCTGCTGCTGGCCTTCGCCCCCGGGAGGGCAGGCTTACCCGTCTTCATCATGCCCATCACCTCGTAACGAAAACTGGAGATATCTTGTTTCAGCTCCTGCGAGAATAAGGCGAAAAGGTGAATCAACAAATGCGTTTATTTTAAGAATTAGTCCCAGTGGTTTGTATCTCCAAAAAGCCTTGAATTTTTGCTCTTTGTAAGGGCAGTTACGTATCTTGGAAGATTCAGATATCGGCTGACAAAATGATTGTCGACGTACACAAACAAGCGGTGGATCCGTACTGCTAAACGATTGCTGATTCAACCATAGTGGTGTGCATGGAAAATTTAATTTTGTGGTACTTACTGAACACAATTTAATTATCTTTAAACCCGCAGTAACTTAGTTGTCTGGCCACTTGAGGGTAGCAAATAACTGTAATCACACCACTTGCACAGGATACTTTCCCTTTTTAAGGGTGTTTTTCACGCCTGTGGTTTGGTTCATCTGGTCCCCGCCCAAAAAAAGGTAAATTGTTGTATTTCAGGGCTGGTCTGACTTTTTTAACAAAGGAAACAAGAGGAGTTAACAATGATATCCTCTTGCATCTTGTTGTCACCTTCTACTTCCTGCTCACCTGTGCTCCCAGTGTTCTGTTTCCCTCCAGTGTTCCTGTGCTCCTCCCCCCACCGACACCTGTCTCACATCGTTCACCTGAGCACTCCCAGTGTCTCTCCACCTGCACTGCATCCCCTCTTTAGTTTAGTTTGTTTATACGCCTCTGTTATTCCCCTCACTTTCTGTTGGTCCGCCTGTTCTCGTTCTGTGTCTGCTTCTTCTCCGGTCCTCCTGTTGTCCCTGAGTTGATGATTTATTCCTTGTTGTTTGTCTGGTTTGTCCCTAGTTTTTCTATTACTCTGGTATTATCCCTCTGCCTGCCTTTTTGTCATAATATTAGCATCAGAGCTAAGTTTTTGTCACTCTACCTGCCTGCCTCTGTGTGAGTCTTGCGTTTGGGTCCCTTTTGGGTAGCTTTTCAGTTAGCCCTAACAGTAACTCGACTGGAGAAGTCTTGGGGATTGTCGTCCTGTATCATCAGGACCCATGTGGATGAATCAAATTTCAGTCATAGACAGTTAGTTAATGTAAAACTGTAATGCTTCTGCTGAGTATATTTGAACACATGTCCCATCACAACATCCTGTGGTTGTTCTGCCTCCATTTACATCACAAAAAAAACAGTACCAATAGGGATGCCCTCTCTCACCACTTTTATTTGCCATTGCACTTGAGCCGTTGGCACTAGCTCTGAAGCAGTGCCCTACCATCAGGGGGATGCACCGGGTGGGTTCAGAGCATAAAGTTTCGCTTTATGCGGATGATATGTTATTATTTATATCGGACCCCCTCTCAAGTCTTCCTGAATTATCGATTCTACTTACAAAGTTCGGAAGAATGTCTGGTTATAAAGTTAACCTTCAGAAGAGTAAACTTATGCCTATCTCTTCTGTTGACAGATCATATTTTGGGTCAATCCCTTTTAAATTTAGCCCTAATAAAATAAAGTATTTAGGTATATGGGTCACACGTAACCACAAAAATCTTTTTAAGGCTAATTATCATCCCCTCTTAAGTAGCCTTAAACAAGACCTGGAGCGCTGGGACCCTCTGCCTCTCTCCTTGGGAGGGAGGATCAATACGATTAAAATGAACGTTCTCCCTAAGTTTTTATATCTATTTCAATGTCTTCCTATTTATCTAACAAAATCTTTTTTTTCCAATTTAAACAGTCTGATTTCATCCTTTATATGGCATAAAAGGCAGCCCAGGATTAATAAAAATATATTACAGAGGCCACGTGCATTAGGGGGTATGGCACTTCCAAATTTTATGTATTACCATTGGGCTGCTAATATAAGAGCCCTGCTGTATTGGTTGAGAAATGATTGCATAGATGTCAATAGTACTGATTGGACGGTGTTAGAGAGGGCATCCATTGGATCTACCTCCCCAGCAGCTTTATTATGTTCCAAATTACCTTTCAAACAACCTATCTCAGCCTTCTCCACTAATCCAGTTGTTATCCATTCAATTAAAACCTGGAACCAGTTTAGAAGGACCTTTAATCTCACTGATCTTTCACTGGTTACACCACTGATTAAGAACCATATGTTTGTCCCATCAATGATGGATGATGCTTTCAATGCCTGGGCAAGAAATGGAATAGATACATTATATGATCTCTACATTGAAAATAGGTTTGCCACTTTTATACAATTGCAACAGAAATATGGTCTCCATAAATCACATTTCTACAGGTATTTACAGCTTAGAGGTTTTGTGGCTTCAAACTCTGAGTTTTTCCCACTGAGGCCTGTTGAATCTCTGCTTGAAACTATTTTAAAATGTAAAGTTAACATAAAACAAGTAATAGGCAGAATTTATACAATGCTCAATACACATAACATGAACAGTCTCGACAGCCTTAGAATCAAATGGGAAACAGACCTAGATGAAACGATAACAGAAGAAATATGGCAAAAAATTATACAACGAATCTACTCTTCCTCTATATGCCTTAGACACACTGTGGTTCAGTTTAAAATAGTGCACCGTCTTCATTGGACCAAGGATAGGTTGTCTAAGATCAAGACGGATATTGACCCTACGTGTGATCGGTGCAGGCAGGCTCCTGCCACACTGCTGCACATGTTTTGGTTATGCCCCAAGCTACACAATTTTTGGCAGTCCATCTTTGAGGCATTCTCTGGAATATGTGGGAAAACAGTACACCCATCTCCTCTGATCTCACTGTTTGGTGTGGCTCCAGTGGATGCCACTTTCTCTGGGGGCCACCTAAGCATGATGGCCTTCTGCTCTTTGTTGGCTAGGAGGCTTATCCTGTTTAAATGGAAAGATGCTCTCCCCCCAACATATGGCCAATGGATTAGGGAGGTCATGAGTCATGTTCATCTAGAAAAAATTAGATATACTGTAAGAGGGTCCACTAGAAAATTTTATGTCATTTGGCAGCCATTTATTTCCTTTGTAGAAGGCACAGCAGCTACTAACATGTCTATGTAACTCAATTGTGTGTGTGAGTGTACGCATGTGTATGTATGTATGTATGTATGTATGTATGTATGTATGTATATGTGTGTATGTGTATATGTATGTTTATATATATGTATTTTTTTTCCCCCTTTATTATTTATTTGTTTATTTATTTATTTGTTGTTTTATCTTTTATTTGCCTAGATATTTTATATTATTTGTATGAAACTGCAGACTGATATTTGAATATGATGGGATGTATGGCAATTTGATTGGGGTCCAGTACTTGTGGGTGGGGGCACTGGGAATTTGGTTTGTTTGTTTGTTTCTGTGGACAGGAACTAGACTTGACCACTTTACAGGTGAAATGTATATCCTTTGTTTGTTATATTTGGAAAATAAAAAAGACCTTGATCGAAAAAAAAACAGTACCAAAGTCCATTTGTAAGCAGACTGAGACCACTGTTTCTTGGCAGTCTCGCCCCACTAGCTTTTTTCCCCGCACATGAGTGTGATTACTTTAAAAAGAGGCAAATGCGAATACACCCTAAGTTACAGTTGCCTTTTTGCATCCACCAGTTTTGAATGAATTAGAATTCATTTGGAGTTGCTTGTGCCTTCATCTGTTGATGCAAAGTCTAACATTGCCTTTCCTTATAGCTCAGTTTTTGGTCTCTACCAATGCCTGAGAATAGCATCTGTCCCATTAGCTACTAAATGTTGTACCATAGTTAGGTTATGTATATAGTTAAGCAGCTTTTAGAGCTCCAGTAGGGTTAGGGTGCGAGCATAGAACTGGTCTAATAAAAAGTCCACCATCTCAGGATTCCCAGTATGGCCATTTAATGACGTTTTGGATTGAAAGCAGGTAGTTTTCAGTTGGATGTTTTTTCTCTCCATTCATGCATGAAATACTGTGTTTTGGACTTAATATTTTACTGAAATGAACCTACTGGACTTTTGGGAAGAGAAGACAGTTTTTGTTGGCGATGCTTCGTCAGTGACTTGGTTTGCATGAATTGAATCACAAGAATCTAAGCTTTCTGAAGATACATTTGGCATGAGTACCAAATTTGCGTAGTTGCTGAGCTGCCTACCTTGAAGTTCTCTTCAGTCAGGCCTTCCTCTGTCTTGGCATCTCTGATCATGGCGGCCACATAGCGTTTCACCAGGTTCCTCAGTACCTCCTACATCGGTAAAAAAATTGGCTTTGAATACAACTGAATCCTCTTGTATTGGATAAGCGTGTCGCTTCCCAACACAACACAAATCGCAAACAATCAGTCAGGAGAAAGATGGCAAATATGCACAAAAGGAAAAGTTAAATGTCAGGATCAGGATAAAAACGTTAAAATGGTTAAAAAAGCTATTTCATGGATGATTAAAAGGGTACAATGTAATAACTACATTTCAAACGATTGCAGAAGCATTGTTATAAATGTTGTGTTTTATTTTGAAGAGTTCATGGTCGTAAAAGCAAGTGGTACTGGTGAACAAGAGTTATTCTGATCATTCATTGGTTGAGGTGGTTGCTGGCCAGGTGAGTGGCAACAGAAAGTGAGAGTCTGAGCTAAGTTTTGTGTCTTGTCGGATAAAAAATCGCAAAGCTGATGTTCGCTGCACTGCGCTGGAGAAGACAACGCTGTCGCTGGACACCTGCGTGACATATTGTTCATCACCCCAACCCAGAGACTTGTTAAAGCTGCAGACTCCACGACCGCTGAGGACACCCACCTGCCCTTTTGTTCTCCAGAGACTGAGAGACTGGACTCAAGGTACCACACTTTTATTTTGCTCAATTGAGTGAACTGGCCATAAGTTTTGGGCCGCACCGCTCTCAAGCTTCGCATCAGGCCTGCAACAGGGTTTCTATATTTTCTGTTATTGTGTGCTGGCTTAGGTGTGTGATGAATGAGTGTGGGCCCACTGAGTTCAATGTGCATTTGAATGAAGGAAACTTGAATTTGGTTATGGTGCGTTGCAATTGACAGGAAATATTGCTGTGACATCTGAAGCTGTTGAAAGGTGTTCAATATTATTTCACATTGTTTTTTGAAGAAGAACAATATTTCACATTTGTTTTTTAGTATTAGTTGGTTAAAGGAGACCCAAGACAATTTAAAGAGTGTATTAACCTGTATGACCTTATTATTCATTATTAGTAGGGACGTTAAGTGATTTAAAGAACTCAGGGCCCTTCTCTGAATAAATTAGGGATTAGGGAAATATAATACAATACAATACAATACAATACAATACAACAACCACCTGCAGACAACGACAAACAGTAAACCCTCAACAGAGAATGGTGATGACATTTCATTGAGTGTAATTGTTAGGCCTATTATACTTTATGTGACATCGCAAAAGCATTTTATTGATGGATTGAAGAGAAAAATATAGGGAGGTGGTCAAACAGCAGAATGTGTGATGTGTCACTCACTCACAAACACAAACACAAACACACACACATCAACTTCAGCTTGCTTCGAGAGAGATTCCATTTACCTGATACTGATGGTTTAACCTCAGGTTCTCTGCTGCGCGCCTCTGCACAGACATCAGATGCGAGACAGGTTGAGTTATGGTAGAGAGAAAAGGCACGTTTAGCTTTTTCTTCACCGCTGCACAAATTTATATTGAACTTTGTTGCCCATGGGTTGTTTCTGCATGTGGCCCCTGACCCTTTCTGACCCTGAAAACGGACTGTGCAAGACTCTAAAATGATTTTTTTTTTTATCATCTAAAAAAATGGAATCTACTGTTTTGGAATGAAACTAATGATTATTTTTAGTACAGTATTATCAATCTGTTTTCCCAGTTGTGTTACCATTGTGTCAGCAAGAAAGAAGACTGAAGCATTTCAGTTCAGCATTTCATATTTTGCTTTAACAACGACTGAAATGATGAATCGAGTGCAGTTTATTTTCCGCTGATCGACTAATTGGCTTAGCTCCGTAACTACTCCAAAATTACTGACAACACAAACAACAGCAAATAATGCCAGGTTTTAAGAAAACCTAGACTTTAATCTAAAATAAAATAGCACTTATTTTGAGTGGATTATGGATTTGCTGTCTAACATTTTAGTATAAAAGCTTTCCCACCCGTCTGTTTCTGACATTCCCTTGTCAAGCAAATTCTTCTTTCTATATCTCTGAAACTCCTATACACATGTCTTTAAAGGGCAACCCAAACAACTTCACAAATAAAAGTGTTTACAAGTCTCGGGGAGTACTGAGCATATGTGGAAAAAGTGGCAAAAAAGCCTTTTGAGGCTCCAGAGGAAGCTGCATGTAATCTGATGACTGCTTGCAGTGATGTCACTAAGTGGCATTGTGGGTAATGTAGGCGCCAGGTTTAGAAAAGGAAGACAAATTAGTGGTTATTCTGTAACAATTTTGATCATTTGTTTTTAGACAGTCTGTGATGAGTGCCACGTGCTACTCTAGACTGCTTTTAAAACCTGGCGTCGACATTACCCAAAATGCATCTTGGCCACTGAGTGACATCACTTCATCAGTTTATCTGATTAGATGCAGCTTCCTCCGGAGATACAAAATGCTTTCTGCTATTTTGCTTACATATGCAGTAGTGCTCACAAAGATCCTTTGCCAGTTCACTTACTCCGAGAGATCCAATAGTTTCAGACCGCTTGGAGCTCATCCTCCTCTTGCACACCTGCCTCTTGATCCAACAAATGAGGTACCAGAATGATTTGGGGCTGGGGATGATGTTGAACGGAGCCGGCAGAGTGGCCCCTTCTTCAAAGTAACTCATCCACAGCTTCGTCCGGGCAAACTTCCACTCGATGTCTGCGTGATCCTGCAACCGAGATTAGGGCGAATGAAACGCACTGCACAACACGAGCATCCTCCACTCCACATATGTCATGTCTGCAGTATGTTTGATCTGTGCTCACAGCAATGTGCTGGTACGAGTTGTTCATCATGGCTATGAGCATGTTGAGGAGCACCACCAGTGAGATGATGTTGTAGGTGCCGAACATGGTGGCGCCTACAAACTCAGTGAACTGATGGTCTGCATCCACATTGGTCACATACAGGCTGATCAGACCGAAGATTGACCAGAAGAGAGACTGTAGGGTCTCAAATAACCTGCAGCACGAAAAAAACATTTTATCAATTGAAGGGTTTTGCTTGAGAAAAAAAATCAGCTACAACATCAGTTTCTTTTGGCAACTGAAAACTTTTTAAGTGTTTTCACACCTTTTTGCACCCACTTACAGCAAAATCACAGCTCTCTCTTTCTTTGCCACTCAATTTCACAACATCACACATCCACACTGCACATGCAGGCAAGATTAGATTCACGTGAACTTACGTGGAGAAAGCGTTATTCTGCTCCACACAGCGGATGCCTTTGCATTTGCCCTTCTCGGCCTTGGTCTCGTAGTAAAAGTACAGCTGATTGAGCCCATTTGCAAAGGCCAGTAGAACCTAGAGAAAGAGAAAAGAGTGAATTGATGCAATTGAAGCAACATCCATCCTGATTTATCCAATCTCAAATGGGTGGTCTGTCAGTTCACACCTGGCATTAACAATGCGTCCCGACGTGCATCTTGAGTGACCACTTGCGATAAGATCTCACTTCCCCATAACATCGATGGAACAAACAGATTGGGTGTTTTTTTACACAAAAAATACTTATTTATGTTTGATGTTTGCTGAATTAGCAAGAAGGGTAAGGGTGAGGGGTTGCCATTTCTGTTTCACAAAAGTTTCCCCTAACGCAACAACTCTTAAAATCATACGATTTGTAAGTTAGACTGGGTCTGAAATGTGCGTATTTGGAGTTGTCCATCAACGATCGTATCATTCAGGACACATGTTGACAACAAGTGCGAACAGCCTCTTACCAGACAGTAGATGAAGAGGAACTTCAGGATGTCTAACAGCATTCTCCCCAGAGAGATCTGCAGTGGCCCCAGATGAGAGTTGGCTGTGAACAGCGAGATGAGGCGCAGGGAGCTGAAAATGTTTGCGATGGCAAACACCGCCTCAGCTACTAGAGTTGGGTGCCACATCTCCCACTGGTTCCTGGGTTTACTACCGCTGTACTGAAGAGGACAAATATTGGTGGACAGATAAAGTGAGAATACAGAAAAAGGTCAGGCGATTCTGCTACAGTGTCTGCTGCTCATAGATTATGAGTTACCTTGGTGTAGGCTACAATCTTGAGGGAGATGGTGGCCAGGTACAGAGAGTTCATGACAAAGTCCATCAGGTTCCACCAGTCATGGACGTAGTCCTGAAAACCACCATCCCACATTTGTTTGATCTCTGCCCAGATGAATCCTAGAAATACAGAAAATGTTTGATAATCTGTTCAAAAATAGACTTAGAAATAGTCACAGGAAATATTTGCTTCTGATTAGCTGTCAGGTGTAAGCCAGAATGGGTTATGAGTTATTTCAAGCATCCAGGGTTGTGAACATGAAAGAAATGTTCTGCATTGACAAATTTAGGTGAGTGGAAGTTTAGCCACTCTACCTTGGATGGGCACGTGGAAGTCCCGTGACTGAATCATGAGGGCCATAAATCAGAAATTGCATTGCAAAATATCTGGTTGGTATAATAACAAGTCTAAGAGACTGCAGCTCTGTGACGCTGAATCTAGGCACAGTGGTGCCAGGGGTGTCCCGATCCTGTTGTCCTGAGGAGAGTCTCCATTTCGGGAACCACAGATTTACGTCTCTGCTACACTGCTGGCACTGGGGCAGTTTTGCAGCCATGTTTGAAGTGGTTGGGATGAGGACCAGCACCACTGAGTCCAAGGCTATGGTTCCCTGCCGTTAAACGGTGGGTTGCCCCCTTGCTGTCAAGGGTCGATCCCCTGCCACAACCGAAAGAGTTAAGGTATCCTGGGGTCTCACTCATGGGAAGCTGGAGCGTGAGATGGA
Organism: Diplodus puntazzo; assembly: GCA_963678695.2. Lineage (NCBI taxonomy): Eukaryota > Metazoa > Chordata > Actinopteri > Spariformes > Sparidae > Diplodus > Diplodus puntazzo. The sequence goes on along the minus strand of OZ023167.1, from coordinate 12,016,539 downwards.
CAGGCGGTTTGGTGTGGTGCCAATAGAATTGCAGATGTTGTGCCCGACCATCGTGATGAAGAGGAAGCTGAGCTGGAAGGTGAAGCTTTCAATATACCAGTCGATCCACGTTCCAACCCTGAGCTGTGACCTTCATGCTAACATTCTGATTTTCAGTGGGTAAAGATTTTACCATGGGCATTAGTTTGGGAGAATATCTATGTTCCCAGGGTCCTAAGTTCCCCTGGCCAATATTCTGTTAATAAACATTAACCCTGCTCTTATGTTCAGGTCAAAAAGCTAACCCTGACCCCGGGAACATAGGGCCTTGGGAACATAGGACCCTTCATGTCATGTACCCATTATGTACTAATCTTAGATGATATTGCCATCCCTGTAGCCACATTGTTTATAGACCGAAGGAGTGAAAGCAACTATGATTCCCAAGCAGCATAAAATGGCTGCACACCAACTTTACAAAACAGGTGATGACTCGAACAAAGTGGCCACAGTGTTTTTTTTTTTAAGTAGGACAGGACACCCACTTACAGGCCATCAGCCCTCACCCCTTTTACTCACCCAGCACCCAGGGCAGTATCATCCACTCCACAGTGGTTGGTGCAGGTCCCTGCCTGTCCTGCTCAGTCGTGACAATGTGCTGAGAAGCGAGGAGCAATAGGAACAGAAAGGTCAGGTAGGATGCTGTGTGGCAGATGAACTTGATGAAGGGCTTGCGGATGAAGAGGCCGTAGCGACTCTTTGGAGCGATGAGGTAGCAGAGAGCAAATGCAGGGTAGAGGAGGCCGATGAAGACGCAGGTAAAGAACTTCCCAGCCCACTGGCGGCGTCTCCAGCCGGGGAACTCGTCATACCAGCGGGATGCCAAAAGCTGCTGGCAGTTTGGCTGAGCTACAAACTTAAAAAGAAATGGAAGAAGGGAGGGGAGAGTTACACTCTTCATCGGTTTGATCTACAGAGAGGACTCAAAAGAACTTCACTAATCTAATGTATGATTGCAGCATGTAAGGCTGCTGAGAGACAGCATCATAGGCCTGAGGCTGTTTACAATGAACATGATGCCCAAGCGACCACATGCCAGAATTAGCACCTGCAGCAAGTTCTAGTTAAGAGCACACAAACGTGGGAGGAGGATGTGTTGGGTGGTGTCAGAATGTGAAGGCTAATCATCAGCACACTTTTAGACAGTAATCAGTCGGTCAGTTTCACTTCTATAAATGCAAAATATTAAAATTTTCGGTGAACAAAGTTTGTTTGCGTGATTGCATTTTGTTTTTATTAATGTTTCACACAGCTGCCAATTTTCATCATGATTTCATGTTAATGAGGTTTATTTATTCATTATTATTCTGTTATTTATTTATTCAAATACATATTCCTGTTTTGTTTGCATACCGTTATATTTGGCTACACAATTTGTATATTTTCCTTAATAAAAACAATCAAACAAAAATAACTGTATGGTCAGTAAAAAGGAATTTACATCTTATCAGGAAATAAGGGGATTTTTGGATCACTGTTTCGCATTTCTTGATAATTTTCCTGAGGGAAAAACAAATCACTCCTTCCTGAGAAATCTGAATATGATTTGAGCATCATCTGAAGCAAGGAAAAATGTTACAAACATAAGTCAGCATGTGGGTAATATTTTTGTCCTCTTTTCTGTTGTCTGACGCGTTTGATGTTTATGTTCCTGTGGGATCAATACCTTTTCTGATGTGTGTGTAGTTGATGCCATGTTCCTCTCAGTAACTGAGTGCAGATGTGCGATCGGCGAGGCCAAAATATCGATGGATCAAAACTGCAGCTGTGCTGTGGAACTGCCTCAGCCAAATAGACTGAAGCATCAGTAGCATCTGGACATAATTCTAGAGGTATCTGGGATACATTCTCGTTTAAAAAAAAAAAAAAAAAAAAAAAAAAAATACAGCATTGTACAAATGAGTTGAAGAGCACAGGCACATATGCAAGTGCAATCACACGTACAGAGCACACACTCGGTGTAAAATATCCTGTTGAGCCTCTATGGCAGAGTCAAAGTATAAAGCGGCCCGGTTAGGTGCCAATTCACCAACTCTGCAGTCTCGTTTCCATGGGAACCAGAGATCCCTCCTGCGTTGGGGTCTTGAGTAGAATGGCTCATATTTCCATACTTCAACTATAGCACCGCCACAAAACTTGAGAGGAAATGCAGAGAGGGTGATACGGGAGGGGATGAATATCATGGATGAGTAGAGAAGCAAGAGGGACTTTGGACTCTATCTTTTTCCAAATGTGAGAGAGAGACAGACGCAGAGAGCATTATGACAATACTGAAGAGGTGATCAGTGATACAACATCCATCTCTTTGTGTTATCCAGAACAGAAGAAGAAAGAGGAAAGGAAAAATGAAAAAAAGCCTTTCTGCCAATCTTTCTCTTCTCATATGACTCCTTTGAGTATGAACCTTATTATAGACAAAATGGCTAACCTCATTACGCTGCAACTGAAGGTCTGAAGCAGACCCATGGGTGCAGGCTACGTCTTGTAATGAACTACTTGAGCACAGAAAATAATAAAATAAAACTGAATAATTGTTTTAAACTCCGCAGCAGCCGGACTGTTGTGTCCTTTTTAAAGAAAGCTTTGATCATCCATTCACAGCTGGTTTGTCGCAGGTATTTTGACACTTTGGAGCGAGTGGTCCATTCCCAAAGAAAGAGTTCGTTTTTTAGCTCGCATCTTTCACCGCTTGTCAGAACACTATTGCTAATTAATGACAGTAAACAAGAGGTACTTGAGCGGCCTGATGTCTTGCCTTAATCAGGATGATATATTAAACACAGACGGGGATGCTAATGAGGTCACAAATTAAGCTAATTAATGTCATAATTAGGCACTGTACTCATGCCAGCATTTGCCTCAGCATGAGATGTAATTATAACGTAACTCTCCTGTTCACACTATCTTATTTTAGAGCAAGACAGTGTAGATAAGCAATTAACATATAGCACCCTCTAATACAGTCTTATACATGGGCCTCATTGGCAGTAGAATAAAGAGAGGATAATTTGCTTTGTTTATTTCCTGCGTTTAGGCTTCTGTGGTATTTTTGAATCCCCAAGAATCCCCTTGATCTTAACGTCCACTGATTAAGCCACCTTCCTACACAAAAAACCTCTCTTCCTGTTCCTTTTTTCCCTGGGTCGACGAGCAGGTCCCTGCCTGTCCTGCTCAGTCGTGACAATGTGCTGAGAAGCGAGGAGCAATAGGAACAGAAAGGTCAGGTAGGATGCTGTGTGGCAGATGAACTTGATGAAGGGCTTGCGGATGAAGAGGCCGTAGCGACTCTTTGGAGCGATGAGGTAGCAGAGAGCAAATGCACTGCGAATCCTCACTTACATCTTTGCAGGTATACCAGTGCAAATGAGAGTTATCCACTGTTGAACCCCTCGGGGGGTAAAGGGGATAATCTCCACTTAAATGCGTATGTGTTACTGATCATATTTATCTGATTTGGCCTCCTGCTGCATGAAAGCGCCGGCTGCTCTGTTAGATCAGCTCTTTAGACTAAAGGCCTGTGGAGATTTCTCTTCAGAACCGTTATAAATTACCATTCTAAACCCCCCGGTGCACAGCGGCTGCAAAATCCCAAAACACACACAGATTCCAGGATTAATACAAAAAGGAACGAACCGTAACGAGCGATTGTAAACACACACCGCACACATAAGAGGGTTAAGAGGAGAACTGTCCTTTTACTTTGTTCGGTTTAGGGTCAAAAACATGAGTCACTGCAATACTCATCAACAGCCAGGACTATAAAAAAAAAAAAAAAAAATCACATTCTGGCTGAATGTCGGCCCAATTATAAGCGCCTGAGTGTTTATCTGAAAGAGGTGAGTGGTGATCACAGCCCAGACAAAAAGCCCTAAACACAGTGAATGCTCCCTGCGAAAAACAGCCAAATGAGCCATTGCAGTCCAACCGAGTGTCCACTTAACCCTTGACGCCTCACAGGGGGGCAAAACCCTGTCTGGCTTAAAGATCATCTCTCACAGGCACAAAAGCAAAAGCTATAAATACGTCTGTACGTGCGTGTGTGAGCGTACATTTACTCTGTAAAGATGTCACCCTCCTTTCTCCGGAGACTGCAGAGTTGTTACATTGCCGGTTTTAACAGCCAGCTTAACGATTTCCATTAAAGATTGAATATATGGCCAATATTGTTAATAATGTGTCCTTTATACATTTCTTTTCCATTCACTGAAGCAGGTCTGAGAAATCCCACAAAATGTTGCACCTTATGGCTCATTATCTGCGTTTACTGTTGCGTCGCTAAATCCATATAAAATCCAGTTTAACGCAGCTATTTTTGCAAGGCTACTATATTCTCGTCACATCAAAGCAGTGGCTACACAACCGCATCGCTACATTTTGTAGGCACTGAAGGTGTTGACGCCTTGTGTCAAAAGAGGGAACGTTCAAATTTCCGATTTAATGATCAACGTATGAACATTTTAGATTCAACGTATGGACTATGCTTCTCTGTGCCTAAGTTGTGAGGAAGTCAGATAAGAATCGACTGACAGTCGCTGTCTCGCCACTGTCCTGGCGAAGACGTGATCAATGCCTGGACGTGTGACTGATGAGGTCAGCCTTGTCATGAGGTCTGCAGAGAACACTACGCCTGGGCCTTCTCTCCATGCTGCGTGTATTAAATCAGCAACTCGTAAGCTTCGACAAGGAGAATTTGCATAACAATATTCTCCAAGAAAACCTCTAAATAAAATCAACCGTCTGAAAGTGATATCAAAACGAGTGGAGCAAAATCTCCCAATGCAAAGATTTTTTGCTTCCAATAAGGATAAACATATTGCTTGGATTGGTTTTTAGAAAGCGAGAGTTAGAGTTTGCTTCACCGGAATGAAGAAAGATGTAACTCGATTTTTAAGAAAACACTTGAAACTGATTTGGAAACACACTGAGATGCAGCGGGCGAAGATGAAAAGTGATTTCCATTTGTTTCAGGAAAAAATCTTTTTGAGAAGAAGACTTTTTTTTTTACCTTGAATGCACTCCAGCGCTGTTCAATAATTTCTACAAAACAACGAACACACACCCACCACCGCTGAACGGGCATTTCACACTGCATAACTTTACCTTGAGATGATTGCTAGCTGGGGGATGTTTATCATTTGAAAAGGGCAGCTGGGTGGACTGTTACCCACATCATGAGACGCTGTCCTCCATCAAAGTCCTGGTGCAATCGAAGGGTGTTATTGATAGGGTACGGGAGAAGGGCAAATTGGAACATCTCCTGGATAATTAAAACACTCCTGGGGAGAGGAGATGCGTGAAGGGAAAGACAGCGGGAGTGGATGTTTGTTCACAGTGTGCCCGATGACGGATTTACTGCCAACCACTGAGAGGCGGGGGAACGCTGACAGGGGACCGTCCATCATCGTGTCCACCTGTGCACTTGCGGTACTCCCAATTGTCCTTTTCGTGACTCAACAAGCTCGTCTGCCAACCCGCGTCTGGACGCACAGCAACTGGAGGGATGACGGAAGAAAACGGGCTGCTTCATAAATCGCGACGCCTCCGAAAGTGCATCCGCTCTGACAGCCAGGGAGAGCTCCCAGCGCGAGACGGCTGAATGAATTATAAGTCGCTCCGGGGAGTAATGTGTCTGCTTCCTCATCGTTTTTGCTCCACCTTTATATTCAGCGAAACAATTCGGCAGCGTAATATCCGTTTAACCCTTTTTCTTGTTGCCCGAGGAAGCCGTCAGCCTTCCCATAACTTGGCAACGGCATTAAATCCAGGCCTCCGGAAAGACATAGCTCATGCATGAATGAGATGATAATCTGGTAAAGCCTCTACTATCTCCCACACTTAGCTTTAGAGGTATAAAATCAGGCTTTTCTTGGATAGTGGCCCTATGCTTCGTTGGGATTGTAGCGGAAATTACATCACCGACCTGAACAAGTTACTTTATCCAAAGTTTGATCTATTCCTAACCCCAACTAAGTAGATTATTTTTGGGCCTGAACAAAGTGGTTGTTTCTGTCTAAACCTTGCCAAGTAGTTTATTTTAAGCCTAAACCTAACTAATATTTTATTTTGCCTAACACAAACCAAGTATTATTTACATTTTTTTCTAAACTTAACCAAACAGCAGCGGTTTGACAATAACATCAAACTGCAATAGTCACACAATGTATGAATACTATTTGTCAGCAGGCTTTATTTTGAAAGTCTAACTGGACAGTCTATATTACATACTGTTGGGAACCTGATCGCAGAGCCTTTATTTTGAAAGGCTGCAGAACCCTCCACATGCTAAACTGACGCTAGAGCGGTAGGGAGAGCGTCATCGGTTTACATAGCAGCAGCACACCTTTAATGATATACTATAAAAGGAATCAAAATGCACCGTTTAATTAGCTTTTTTTCCCCACGCTATTTATTCCTGGCTCAACCCACTGACAGAACGTTCATCGAAATGAGAAAACAAAAACATTAAATCAATGAACCGTAAAGGTAAATATGCCTGTGGTGTTATCAGGTGCGCGCCACTTTCCTCATAATTATTCATATGTGTTTAAAATGCAATCCAGGTCCGACAAAGTTCCTGAATGATTTACAAACTAGTTTCAGGAAACTGAAACTGGACCGGGAAAAGTAATCAACACTTCACTACCAGCTGTTTTCCAGTGCATTAAAACATTAAAAACAGACATTTGTGCCTGTTTAACTGGATGCACTGCGTGGAGAAACTCCAGCAACAGGTGTTTTCAGTGACATAATGTCTGACTAGACTAGACTGTACACCGTTTTGGGTAATTATCTCCATGTTTCAAGAAAATAACAACGCTTCTTCTAGAGCAACGTTCACAGTTTCATTGCGACATCAAGTATTACAATGCCGCCGCAGTGCCTTGGTAATGGAATTCAAGCTTTGCCTATCTATCATCCGTTTGAGCTTCCAAATTGAAAACAGATTAAAAAATCCTATCCAAACCAGTGTCTGGCACTGGCAACAAAGAACCTGATGCTAATCTAACATCATTACACTGGCTCATATTGGCTGCCAGTGACACCTGCGAGAAGACGTTGGCTTTGGTGCAGCCTTAACTCTAAGGCTTGGCAGCGTTTCCAAAGGCAGACGTACAGCGAATGTTGCAGGGGCCATGTGGCACCGATATCTGACAGCAAGCTGTACAATAGATAAAGCAGTGAGTGATCCTGGATGGAAGGAAAGAAGAAAAAGGAGAGGAAAAAAATCTAGGGAGGGCATGACAACAAGATGTGACTTCCTCTATATTACAGAACCTCAACTCAAACTGCGATATTGAACTCATATCTTGCTCGCGCAACTCTGCTGGGGAGCGAGAGGGGGGCAGGTGCATTCGACTAGACAGAGCGATAGAGAGAGAGAGAGATCATTTTGTCGATAGCCAACAGGATGACATTCCCCTCCTCCCCATCATGGCAGCCTCCGAAATACAGAACCAAGATGTGACTGTTGTTTTTTAGTGTTTGTCCTTCAAAGACTACTTCATTCTTCTGTTTAAAATGGCAGAGTGAGCATCAAACTAACTACAAGAACTTGGATCAGACTTAAGTCGCAATCTGAATGGGTAAAAGTGAACATGAGGCTGATAAATGATGATCTCGTGCTCACCTCTTTTTGGTGGTACTTGATAGCTAGTTTGAGTCGGGCCAGGTCGTTGTTCCCCTCCTCGTCCAGCAGGTTGATGTCGTCCCTGTAGTTGAGGATCATCTCCAGCTCTCTGGAGCTTCTCGTCTGGTCCAGGAGGTCCTTGGCGAATTGCTTACACTGCTGGGACAGCTCCTCGTACTCCGATTTGAATTCATTTTCCACCTTTAAAAATGAGAGCACGCAAGAATCCAGATCAACATCATGAGTTGTGCCAGAACCCGGCAGCCGACATGTAAATAAGTATATCAGGGAAAAATACGAAGAGAAAGGTCTAGAAAGTGGTGTTTGCCTTCTGGGCATTTTGTGTTATGAAGCTGTAACAGAAACGTAATGAGTGCAACACGTTAAAATATGTGTAAAATATACAATATGTAAGCTGCATTTAATTAGTCCTACATAACAATTAAAGTAGAGACTTATGCAGCATGATTAAAAGAGCATCTATTATAAATTACTCTACTTCAACTCAATGAAAGAATCTGAAATCTCTCATTTTATTTACTGTTTTACTAATCAAACAACTGAAATAATGAACTTTGGGTTTTAAAATCATTCAACTTTATATTTAATGAAATATAGCACGCATGGTTCCTGTTTTTTTCTGAATATTTATAGCTGACCCTTTTGTATTTTACACCATTTTTCATCAAATGACATTTACCAAGACCAATTTATCTTAACACTTGACTAATCAATAGGCAGACCACTAAGTGTCACACAATGGTATTTTGAAAGGGCACATAGCGACATCCAGCAGTATTTCAGCGCTTTAAACTCATTTTCCCACGTTTCATTAGCTGGCTCTCTTGTCCTCACCTTGCTGAGCTCCTGCAGCTCCCAGCTGAGCCTGAACGCAGTAAGGAAGGGGTCCTCGCTGGAGAGCGCAATTAGAGAGGGACTCGACAGCGCTTTGTAGATGTTGAGGCGCGAGCGCGAGTGCCGCAGGCTGTCCACGTCTGAACTGGACACACACTCAACACAGTTGCAGCGCACCTGCAACATCAAACAGAGCATGGCCACGTTTTAATGAGGCTTCCCCGGCGCCTCGTGAGGGGTCACTTTCCTGTCTGCTGTAGCAACGCGAGCACCGCCAGGACTGTCATGCCTGGGTATGGTGTTTTTACATGTTAATGGCCAAAACAGTTGAATTTCTTGCCTTGTAAAATGTGCATTGTATTCAAGCTTTTCACTTACAGTTAATAAGCTCATCATAATATAAAAAGCACACATGTTCACATAAAATGAATCAAGTAAACAAACATTTAGCAGCATCAGAAAAAATCAAATGCGACATAAGTCAGACTTTTAGTGTACAACGTGCAACAATGAACTAAAATAATCAACAAAATGTGAAGAAATAATATCTTGCATTAAATCAATTTTGTATTTTTCTTGTGTTGCTGATAATGATAATTACTGAAGTTATTATTATTCCTGAAGCATGCTAACAAGCTAGCCCCAAGCCACACTGGAGTGAGCTAATATGACTTACTAGCTAACAGCAGCTACAGTAAGCAGCAGTTAGCGGTAACTGGTGAATATGAGTGTTTACATTTTGCACCTTTAATAATTTAGATTAAGTTGGTGTCTATTATTTGTATCACATTTTTTAAAAATAAGATCCAATGTCAACTACTTTAATTTTGCATTTTGTAGCTTGGTATCATCTGCATTGGTTCCATTGACGTTGCTGATACAACACTTTCATAACCCTGCTGGATAATGTCAAAAGTGCAACTTTAATCAAGACTTTCATTTCCCCCCCTGTTGAAATGGGGTTTCACACTGATAATAACCGCAAAACACAAATGCAATTCGTGCTGGAAACACGTTGAGTTCACCCACCTCATGTGGCTGCGGCATGGACACGCCTTTCTGCACCAGAAGCTTGATAATTTCATAGTTGTTGGTGTGTGCAGCGAGGATGATGGGAGTGATGTCAGGGGTGAAGTCAGAGAACTGCTTGTCCAATAAGATAGGAGGAACCTTTCAGGGGGAGAGGAGAGAATAAACGCTTTCATGACATGGAATGGAGCTCACAAAGCCCACCGACTGATCTATTTAGACCTCAGGGTCTTTTTTTTGCCCTTTCTGTCAGGTTTAACTGACATCCTCAGTTCACTATGGAAGTAATTGGTTTGCTTAAACACAGAGCCTCTGAGAGACCCTCCGCTCACCTCAGTGTGCAGTTCCAAGGTCTTCGCAGTGAAGTTAAATGAAATAAGCAGGATCAAAAAACAGCCGTCAGAGCTTTTGGGAGATGCAATAAAAAAATAACAAAAAAAAAAGTTAAAATACCATCAAGAATTTATGCCCTCGGTCAAAGTCGCAGATTCCATCCATAGCAAGAGTGCAGCAAAGAGTATAGACCACAGTGTAGTGAAAAGCATCAGTCTTTCACACATTTCAGCAGGGAATCATTATGCTCAGAAAGAAACTCATTCCACCTATCCCTCTTATCACCCACTCCAGCTAAGCCCTTTCACTATTCCCATGTCACTCAGTGCGAGTGCGTGGCTGCAGAGCAGTAGCCGAAAGCTGGCCCTCTTCGCCTCTTTTAAATGAAGGCTTATTATCTGATTTCCGTGTCAAGGGAGAAAGGGAACGGATAGAGAGAGAGAAGAGATAGCTGGAGGATGGCTGGAGGATAAACCTGCAATAGGTGGGTGCCAACAGAAGATGTATGGGAATAAGAATGAGGAGAGAGATTCGCGAAGATGAATGTTAAGGTCATTTGAAGTTTGAAGGCTAATAACAGATGCATGAAATGTCTTCTCTCTACGTCTTGTGTATTTGTCCATGTGTACAAACAAACTAATACATTAAATCAATCTAAAGATTTAAATATGGGATTTAATTGTAGCCAAAGAATGCCAAATCATGAACCGGAATCACAGCTATATGGACGTTTGCTGCACTGAGACGCTATTTAGATTTAGCGGGGCTGTTTTTTTTTCTTTTCTTCCCTCCATTGTTAGATTGAGCCGCTATTCCTGTGGTTTATCGACTGACCAAGATGTTGGAGCATTTTTGTCAAACAAAGAAAACTGGTAAGTAGGGAAAAGGTGGTGAGTTGGCTTTGGCTGTCTCACCGACTGTCTCAAGTCACTGCTGTTTGGTTTTTTAACCTCCGTTTTAGATCCCTGCACGTTCAGATGGTTGTGTCGTCAACTAGTAAAACTGAAGTTCAAATTTAATGAACTTCATTAAATTTAGTTTAATGAAATTCATTAGTTAGTTTACTGGTTACTAACTTACATATTTGAAAAAAAAGGTAGTGTTTATAAGTTTCATTCATGATACGTTTATTTGCTAGACTTCCTTTCTCACTCGTCAAGAAGTAACAGCAAAGAGGCGAGCGAACGAAATGCACCTTTGGTTTAAGTAAACATGTGGATTTAGCTGGGTTTAAAAACTGTTGGGAAAAAAACTACACAACTCAAAGGCATATCTTTTTTTAATTCATTTTAATACAGAGTTATTACACATTATATCTTAAACCAAAAGTGACGACCAAATGGGGTTGCTAGAGGGAAAGTCAGGGTATCACTGAAGTCATTAAGAGTCATCCTCTGAACACCATCAATGACTGACTGACCAACCATCAGATGGACTGACATCTCCATCCATAGAGGTAGGAAGGGACTTTTTTTGCTGTTTGCTGATATATTCATGAATTACAAAGATGTAACAGACGATAGATATGAATGCACATTAAACAGAAGATGAGACATTTACTGTCCTATGGGGGTTGTGTTAGAAATGTTGCACCTCAAAGTCGTCTATTATGAGTAGAAACAGAAATAGCATCTTCGAAAACTCTGTGTCAACGCTTCTCCCAGAGGAACAACATATGCACGAAGAATTGTTATTCGTGGGATTAGTTCATACTCTCGAGAAGTTTCATCATCCCACTTCACCGAAAAAAAAAAAAAAATCTTTTTTTTATCATGTGGACGTCAATTACTCGTTGCAGTTTAAGTCTCAGCAGTCACAATGCAGCGGCAGCTCCAAAGGGTGGCGTGGAACCATGTTTGAGAGTTGTCGTATTTCGCAGAGGAGGGTGATCTAATAAGCTACATACTCCGCTCTCCATGTGGGAGGAGGAGGGACATCAAATAATCGACATCAAACAGCCCTGGCCCGGGCCCAAGCACGGAGCAGGAGGAGGGCAGGGTGCTAGATGTGCAGTTATGATAATAGCCGAGAATGGGAACGAGAAATTACAGCCCACTTGTCCGCGTAATGCATATGTGTTACTCATATTAGAAATGGCGCGTTCGCCATCACCATGTTGGTGAGAAACGCAACATTAGCATCCACGTGGTTTTGCTTCCACCGTGCTCCTTTTTTTGCAGCCTCCCCGCTGGCTTCTCACCTGTCATCCCACAACATCACATATGCTGTTTTTCGGATGAAAGCCGGTGTTAAAATGGGACGCCTAGCTGTCTTTGTTTTTGAATGACGCTGCAGAAAAACGAGCTCCGGTCTGTGTGGATTCCAGCACGGTCGCGCTTTACTTTACATAGCGCTTTGTGTCGCATGTAGGCGGAGGAGGGATCCCCTTATGTAACTATCTTTATGTACGAGTGAAGCAGGTTGCACAGACTGCAGAGAAAAAAACAACGAGGATGGAAAAAAGACTGACGGAAAAAGAACAAACAGCAAAGCAGAGAGAGGCGCCCGAAGGCCCTTTTAATTGAGAAATGCTCCGAGCTCTGGTGTCTGTGCCTCCGACACATGCTTATCTGTAGGAAAATGCATGAATCTGTTTGAAAAGCCAACATCCGATGGGCTCCTCGGCACGAAAAACAAATGAGGCGCAAGCACTTGTGAGACGGCTGCAAACAAATCGCTCAGACAGCCGGCAAAATAGAGGGACAAATACAAACAGTTCCAGCAAAGCATGAAATTAACCTTGTCATTAATAAAACCTCAGCGACAGATAAGATGCACTTTTCCCAGACAGGCTTTTAATGTAATCAATGATCATCTCCTGGGTCAATTTGGCAGCGCCACAGTGCTTTATTTTCCACAACCCAGTCATGCGATGGGGAAGAGGCACAATCTTATGAGGGCACGAAGGTGAAGAGGAAATGTGGAAGCTGATGGATGTCACAGCTGAGGGGTTCGGACTGGAAATTGCCGGCCTCTAGTATCCCACTCCCTTCCGCCTCCATTTAACAGGCGGGCCCGAGCTTTTCTTTCGCTCCCTCGCTTAATTTTCATTTCATTTTATTTCATCAAAGCCAAAAACAACAAGCAGGGCACAACAGGGCACCAGCATCTCCCCTTAAGGTGATGGATGAAGCCGAAAAACATCTGCTCCGTTGTGGTTTTTTGGAGCATTCTTCATAGGAAGAGGGGGAAGAAGACAAGCGTGTGTGTGTGTGTGTGTGTGTGTGTGGCGCACACGTGTGGCGGGAACAAGCAAGAACAGAACTCTCCTCAAGCGGAGCGCAATCAGTCGCGAAGGGGCATCAATTTGAAATTAATTTGACTAGCGTCCCTTTTCGATTACAGTAATTAAATCTCTTCAGAGGCAGTTCTTATCGACTAGAGGAAGAGGTTTATTTATGAGCAGCAGTGTTTTACAATGGCAAACTAATCTAAATCCTAAGATTAAAAATAAAAAAAAACAAACACTCAACGTACATCATATTTTCTCATGGCTGGCTTTTTTCAAACCGGCTCGTTAAATTTCGTTCTGTAAAAAAAAAAAACCTGTTCCCTTTTTTCCTGACGACAGAAAAGACAAAAAGCTTGTGAAGTCAGCTTTTTTGAAGCGTCAGCTTTTGTTGTTGCCAACAATACTGGGTCAATTATTTTGGATGGTGTAAAAAAAAAAGCTCCGGGCAGCAGCACACAGCTTATAAACCACACAATGAGCAACAGTATTTTAGTGGCCGAAGCTGCACTTAGCCATTCATTAAAGATCCGAGAGTTCCTCCTGTGATTGGACACGAGGTCCGCCGTGCCAATGGCCTCATTGATCAGCTCTCAGGGGGTTTAAAACAAATCTCCGCTGTGAGCCTTTTTTGGTGCGTGTGAGTGACAGATATGGAAATTCGTGCAATGTCATATTCTGTTGAGTAGAATATGGTTATTATACCTCCTTTTGGAACAGACATAGCATTAGCATCTTCTATATACTACAAAATACTACAAAAATAGCAATATATTGATGCGGAAAATACCAACACGATGATGCAATTTGGTTGCATATAAATCAGAGGGGGCATGTCTTTTGGAGAGAAGGAAAACACCACCAAGTTTCTCTCCAAGCACAATCCTCCCCAGCCTCGTCAGCAGTTGACCTTTAATTTGAAAACTCACTCCACTCCCATCAGTCCCAGCCCCGCTCACCTGCATGCCGCCACTGGGCTTCTTGTGATTCAGCAGCAGCTCAACGGCACCCACCACCTCCTTGCGGATCGCGTGCAGCAGGGCATCGCCGACGTAGACGTTGAAGCTCAGCAGCAGCTCGATGATCTCCAGGTTCTCGTTCTCGATGGCGATCAGCAGGGCCGTGCGGCCGAGGGGGTCGATGCAGTTGATGTTGATCTTGAAGTAGATTTCCGCCTCCTGATGAATGAGTAAAGTTGGGATCGGGGTCAGGGGTTTGTTTCGGCAGCTACTTTGATACTTGGTTTTACAAGAAAGTCATTGATTAGAGGGGAGATGCTCAGTGAAAACACATTGATTTTTAAGGGAAATGTCTGTGTTTTCTTCTTTGGGCTCGCTCCCATCTCTCCTGTCTCTCCTTTCGAAGACAAAGCGACATTTTCTAGCTCGCTGCAGGATCCGTCTACACCCCCTGTTCCCTCCCACCCTGTCCCATTTCCCCCATGCACAATAAATATGGATGACATTTCGAATCAAAATGGGTGCTATTTATGGTGTTTTTATTAGCTTCTTGGTTGACAATGCCAGAGACAACGTGGGCGAATTGTGGGAAGAAACATAACAAAGACTGGGAAAAAAGGGGACTGGATTCGACCTCCAGTGGGCGATGATTCAAAGTCACTTGGCAGGTACTGTGAGTTAAATTACGTGCACGTCATGCAGACCGTCTTCAACATGCCAGCTAACAGGGTTTGGGTGATAATGTGGCACTTGATATAGGGTAGTAAGAATATAATAAAAACATCCCTAGTAATGGGTTGTATTACTTTGTACTTTGTAACTGTTGAATGTAATAGATTACTGTAAGGGACTCGTGTAGCCTGCTTCTTGATCCCTGCTTGAGTCGAGCAGCTACTAGCACAACACACCCAAACCTTTGACTGAACTGTTGGCTTTCCAGTTGCATTGTGGGTAATCTGGGTGCCAGGTGTTGACAAAAAAAGAAGAAGTTGAAATAAAAATAAAATAAATCTCTGGTTCTGCTGCGTAGATTTTCGGGGCGTTTTTTGCAAACTTTCGATCACGAGCTCAGAAATGTAGAAGGAGTGCAATGCTATCAATAAGGCTGGGCTAGGAGGCTAAAGGGCCTGAAATGGCAGCATGGAATTTTCAGTACCGTAGGCTAACGGGGCTTTTTCAATAAAACTTTATCTCGAGAAAACCAATTGTTTTTGTTGCGTTTCTCTTTTACCTTACTGCAATGCGTTGCATTGCTATGTGAAATTTCCTCTGTTTTTGGCATAATTCAGGGCTTCACAGATGCCAAACAGCTGGCCCTTTAGCAATAGTAAGGGCCTGCTAAAGGTCTGACACTTGTCAAAGGTAAATTAAGGCCCCAGATGTGCTTTGGAAATGAGCGGAGGATAATTATGGCTGCGCGTTACCCATAAATCTCCCAACCAGTTCTCAATCACTCCAATTAGATTAAGGCTTCAATATCCATCCATTCATCTGTCCATAATTTAGAGTTTCATTGACTGTATGCGCTCATCCATTTGCTAATCGAATCATCCGTTCGTCCATGCACTTATTCACACACACCACACACACACACACACACACACCTCCAGAGCCTGTTTGACGCTGGCGTAGTCCCCCTTCTCAACAGCTCCGAGGTAGGCCTTCTCCAAAGGCGACAGCTCCGACTCGGCCCGCACTATTCTCAGCGGGATGCGGTCCCGGTATGAGGAGCTGTCAGTCCGTCGGTAGTATAGTTGTGACATCTCCCCGGGCTTTAGCTTACCAGCACCCTGCTCAGTCTGCTACAGCTGCTGCCAGGCTCGGGGAGTTCACACTAGAAGGGACAGGGAGCAAAGGTGTTACAGGGAGGAGACACCCGCTGTTGTCGGTTCCCATTTTCACAAGCGAGAAAAGATGACAAAGAGAGGACAGGGACAGTAGTTAGAGGAAATACTCAGGAAGAGAGATGCGAAACAGGTAGCTATCTATTTATCACCCAAAGATAAGCTTTCAAAGCTCGCCTGCAAGTTCAGTGAGAGGCTTTTCATACGTTATAAATTGAATTTAAGCCTGCCGAAACTTGTTTACTGCCTCGAGTTGTAACTGACACGACATTAACGTCAGTCAAGCTGCATTTTTTGCTGTGAAAATGGAGGATTTACGTTTTTGATCTCCAGGCGCTTGGCAAAATTGCATGAATACCGAAAGATAACCAAATCTGACATTTCTCACGTCGATGCCTTGTGATCTCCGCTGTGCTGTTAGTTAAATCTAAACTCAACAGGAAACACACACAAGGAATTGGCAGGTTGGTTTCGCCCAAACCTGTATCACCAGGAGACATCCCTGATATACAGCATTGGCTCGAAGTGTCGCAACTGAGATGGCGGAAGTGAGTTACTAATAGCTTTAGTCAGCGCCATTAGCGGTGGTGGCTAATTGATCGAGAGCAGCTGATTAGCCGTTGCCTGGTGACAGGAAAATGACACCTCTAGCTATTTTATCTGTGCGACTTCACTGAAACAAGTCGCCGCGGTGACACACTGACACTGAACAGTGATCGCCTCCCGACATGCCAACATTCAAGATCTCTGGTTCTCTGGAATCTGGCGGTGGCATAATGGTAAACATCGAACATGTTTCTGTGACAGTCTCATCATAAAAATAAGATAATCCTTTATCTGGAGTGTGCAGCCATCATTATGAACTCATTCTACGATCGTCTTTCCGTTTAAACAATCTGTTAAATCAAGCACCTATTATCAATATCAGTAGTTGTGTTAAAGGGTAACTCCACCAATTTTACACATTATAGTCTGTTAACAGGGCTTGCGGATTACTACTGCATATGTGAAAAAAAGTAGTATGCAGAGGAAGCTGCGTGTATTCTGATAAATTGCCACCAGTGATTGCATTGCGTGACGCATTGGCTAAGTTGCATTGTAGGTAATGTAGGCAGCTGCTTTTGAAAAGGAAGACGCATGTTTGTAATAAAATTTTTTAAATCTCTGCCCTTAACTCATAACTGTCCATAATAAGTTCAACAGTGTTATAGGTGTGAAATGCCATTCCAGCGGCCTGCTTTTCAAAACCTAGCGCCTGCATTACCCACAATGCAACTACCCATTGAGTTTCATCACTGGAGGCAATTTATCCAATTACATGCAGCTTCCACTGGAGCCACACAAGCATTCATACTACTTTTTTTCACATGCGCAGTGGTATTCACCAAGACCTGTAAACACACATTTATGTGTAAAATTGGCGGAGTTAACCTTTAACGATGAGTTGACTGCAGCCACTGAACAGCTGTTCAAAAAGTCAACATAAACACGAGGGCCACACGAAAAAAACAGGGGGTCATGGATAAATAAAAGCCTGCAGACGAAGTGGAAAAGGTTACTGTTATGTAGGAGCAGCAGGAGTTCAGGCGACTGCCCCGTCCTTCGGGAAACTCATTACTCTCTCTACGTGACTGTATTAAATGAATAATGAGTGGATTAACAGACTCACAGCAGCCCAATTAGTTTATAAGAACAAGAGGCAAAACACATCCCTTTTATGAATATGTGTAAAACCGTTGTCGCTGTACTCTTTGTCCCAAAATAGCATATTTAAAGGAACAGTTCAACGTTTTTGGAAAGAGGCTCATTTGCTCCCTTGCTTTGTCAGATGAGACAATCATCACGGCTATAAGAAGCCAGAGGCGGCAGGGGTTATTTCATCCTAGCCTGGCGTTAATAACTGTAAAGTGAGAAGCAGCGAGCTTCCGCCTCTGTCCACAGGTGAGAAAAAATCTGCCTGCCAGCATCTCCACTGCCCACCAATTAACACGTCATATTTTGTCTGTTAAATTTGTCCAAAAACTGAAGTGTAAACACGACACGTTCGCAAATATTTTGGCAGGCGCGATAACTTCCTGGAGTCTCCGTCGGTAGCTTGGCAACCTCGTGGTGATGGCGTGACTTCAGGGAGTTGCTCCAAACCAAGAATCAGTCCGATACATAACCACACTGAAAACCATAACATGCTGTTTTTAATGCCATTTGTACACAAACAGAGTATAACATGTTTACAGGTGCTGGTAGGCAGATTATCTTACTTTAGGAGAGAACCAGATTAGATGTCTCCCCCAGCTGCTGACGGTAGCTTCATCTTTAGAGTAATGATATGAGAGGTATCACTCAATTGTCTTGTCTACCTCTCAGCATGACAGTTTAAAAAAAGGCCAATTGTTCCTTTAATTGAGTTAACATCAGCTTTTTTTTCAGAAGCAGCTGGCAAAGCAATCCAATCATGAAGTTTAGAACACCAAGGTGTAGTATATTAAAAAAAAACAGCAACATGTAACTCACTGTCTGCTGGTGTTTCTAAGCAGCATTTTTCCCCACATTATATCACCTGTCATCTTCTCTTCACAGGTGCCAGAAGTGCTCTCTGTGCCCTCTAACTCCCCTCCATGAGAGAAAAGAACTTCAAATAATCATCATGAAAAGAAAAAAAAGACATGCTCCATTTAGGACGGAGCTCTTTCGCTCGCCGCTCTTCACACCTCATTTGAGATCCTGGGCGTTAGTTTGATATTGCTACGGCTCTGTGTGGAACGATTTCGTTTTTTTTAAAGAAAGGCAAATATAGCCTCTGAAGCAGCCACACGGGGACCCTGCAGTCGCCAGCCATTGCTGAATCACTCCAATCTTGAGACGGTAGTGTGAAAAGGGAGAGGGCATTGCGCTGAAGGCTTACAGTAGCAAAAGATAGATATTGGTGTCTATTTGGAGATGATTTTTCAACTGATATAACAATAACACATTGTTTTTAGAGGATTGGCGTACTTAACTACTATGTAGTTTTGGATGGAGGAGAATCAAACTCAGATTTTTTTTTCTTCTCCATAACAGAATAAACAGGATGTACTCGGAGGAAAATAAGATCCCAAGATCACTGTTTGAAGGAAGAAGGGTGGCAGGGTCCGCCACATGTGAACAGTATGAAATTGAAAGTTTGTTTATTCAGTCATATCATTCATATGTTTGGACATTAAAAAAAAGGGAATATATTTTAAAAACTACACAGTGCTCCTTTAACACATCATCCCACTTCTCAGCAGCAGATTTCAAATTAAAAGCATCAAATTAAGAAAATCATGACTTGAAAATATTTGTATATTAACTTCAGCCGAACAGAAAACAACACGTGTATTTCCATTACAATTAGCTGTGCTCTCTATTCTCTTTTTCACTGTCATGTGAAGTATGCATGTCTCATAATATCAGGTGACATGGACTCTTCAGCCAGGTACATACTCCCCTCCACTCTGCTCGTGTGTCAACTGCTGATGGTTCAATTACTGTCGATTGCGCACAACATACAGCATCTATGAAATACGGCTACGGGCAGAAAAACACCAGCACAACAAACCGTGTGCATGGCCTGCTGATATCTGTGTGGGCTGTTATTGTCACACACAAACACACACACACACACCCACACACACACACACACACACACACACACACACTAAACCTCCTGTGCAGAGGGCTATTTCTTTCTAGTAATCACAGTTTCCTGGAATCAATATTTAGAAATAGAAAAAAAGAGGAGCCGCTGTGCTGCAGCACCGTCAAGCGCGGTTGCAGGACTATGCGTGCTTAAAAAGAAATTCTAAAAAAAGTTGCATTGATCAGACAGCACAGATCATGCAGCCCCGTGTAGAAAAAAATACCTGACATGTGTTACCAGTCACTGATTTACTCACAACAGGTCTGCGTGGATTGGCACGCCGCATGTGGCCGAGCGGCGCTCTGCAAACACTCTCAGGTGACATGTGGACATTTTCATTTCTGTGTTTGTGCCAGAGAAAGCCTCCAGGGATGCCGTGGAAGATCGTGGGTAGAAAAAGAAAATACGAGAGGAGTCTTCTCTTCTCTGTGGCTGCTGGGGTCCTTCACCAGTAACAAGCTGAGGGACCCCGAAGGCGCCCAGTCACATCTTTTTTATCTGTAACAGGCAGAATGTGCGTTTTAAGGAGCAGATTACTCACCTGTAGGATGTTGGGCATTGGAACTTGGAAGGTCAATATTCATCCTTTGGGAAAATTCTGAAAACACACGCGATAAAAAAAGAGGAAGCTTTAAAATCAACTTCTCGAATTCGGCATCCCTCAAACGCGGAAAAGCTGCGGCGTGGATCTGCGTGGAGCTTGCGTGGTTGACTTATGCCAACGGGTCCGTCTTTCTCTCTTTCTCCTTCTTTCCCCTCTCTAATCTGCATTCTCCCCTCTCATGTTTGGAGACTTAGTAGTACTCCCACTGTACATCCAGACTCGCTCCGCTCTTGATCACGACTTCCATTCCAGTCTTGTTATGGAGGGGAAAGAAAAAAAAAAAACGCAGAGTGGCGCACACCGCATTCAGCTCACCGCGCAACAAATCCTGGAAGACGAAAACAAGAGAAAAAGCGAAGTTTCCGACGCTGTCCAGTTCCCCCCTCCAGGGTGTGTTTTCACCGATGCGCCCCCTCCACTCGACTTCTCCACCTGTTGGTTAGGGGTTGGATTGGGCACAAAGCAGCGCCTCCAGAAACAAACGTGGAGCGGCCAGATGCCTGGCAGGCGGTCTGCAGGGCGCTGCTGCAACACTGGTCGTGCGCACTTGGAGACGCATTGAGCACTGTGGCACTGCATGAGTCGGGGGGGAAATAAACCCCATGAACAAGCAACTCAGCCAGACAGTCAGCCTCTGTTAAAACAAGGAAAAATCACACTTAACAAAATGACATAAGACACGGTGCAGATTATTCTGAGAGCATCTTGGGTTTATTGGTTTGCACTGAAAGCCAGAGACATTATCTCCAACATTGACTCTAAGGCGCAATTCTGCTTATACAGCTCAGATGTAAAAGCATTATAGGCTAAGTACGCACGACATAATGTGACACATATGATAAATACATGCGTCGCATTCAGTTTATTTGATGGCTTGTGATCTTCATGTAACATCCACAGATGTAAGTGTCGGTTCTGTGACTTGTAAGTGGTAGAATTACTCATCATGAGGTTGTCACGTTTAGCCTCCAGTGCGACGAGCCTGAGAAGTTTGAAAGGTGATTTCATCACAAACTTTTTCCAGGCAGAACTGTTCATCATCAAACTGCTATTAAAGGAACAACATGTAACTGTCGGCTGTTTCCAAGCAACGTTGTTTTTTCTTTTTTTTTCTTACAGGTGCCACTTGAAGCATCAATGCTTTTCGATGCCCTGTAAGAACTTGCAATAATCGCCAGGAGAAGAAAAGATTTCCTCCATTTTAGAACTCTTCGCTGCTTTTCATGCCTCATTTGAGATCCCGGGCATTAGGCCATGTCCACATGTACCAAAACGATCTTTTTTCCCGTCTTCCTTGCCATTGTTTCAAGAATATTTGCGTCCAAATGGATCCATTGTAAACGACTCAACATGCTTTAGTTCATATTACTGGCCTATAGGTGGCGCTTGAAATTCACCAAAAATGGAAAAGAACAGACGGAGCCTGCGCATAAAACTTGCGCGCTATATACAAACAGACACTAGAAGGAGAAACCGAACACAACAAGAAGACGAAAATGGCTAGTCAGTGGTCCATAAACCTTTTTTGCTCAGCGTACTGGAAGAGGAGCTTAATATTTTGCCCTAGTAACCCTAATAGGCTCAATATCTTCAGCAGCCCAAACACAAGCATGTAGTCCGCCATTGTTGTTGTTGTTGTTATGAGATGCCACGGGGTGAAGAGGTCGAAGGCTAGAGGTTGAGGGATGGGGGCGATGGCGTCATCGAAACACAAAGTATGCAGATTTGCTGTCCACACGAGAATGCAAGGGCAGCGTTTTCAAATTTTCCCACCCTGAGACCAGGTTTCAAAAAAGTGCGTTTACAGGCACTGCGTTAACAGGATCCATGTGGATGATCGGCCAAAACGATGCAAAACATGTGCGTTTACACACAAAAGCGTTTCCGTGTGGATGGCCCCTTAGTCTGATATCGGCACGGCTCTGTGTGGAACAATTTCGCTTTGAAGGCATCTCATGGCGATACATTCTAGATGTCTTAGATGCAAAAAAAAAAAAAAAAACTGCAAACCACGGATATGTTGAAATGTGTACATTTTATATGCATCGTATCACATTCACAATACTTTTGTGAGCTGACATTCATGTTGAGAGGTGAAGCAGGTGATGGTGACATTAAAGCTGGGCAAGCCAAAGACCACTGCTCAAGGCAGGGTTTCAGTATTTCTAAGCGCCAAAACCCCTGGGTGTCTTTGACAAGACTTTTTCCACGTTTTCCAGCTATGCTTGTGGCATCAGAAGCCAAAACTGTTATCTTTTTTTTTTTTTGCTAAAGAGGGCCCAAATAGAGGATATTGAGGCAAAAAAAAGGAAGGTTACAAAAAGCCAGGTGATAAAAGGCTGCCAACAAAACGACAGGCATAGGAGAATCCAAGAAAAAAAAAACTGAAGAAAAATACAAGAACTTGGGACAAAGCAGAACGCCACAGGGGATAATGACACAGACGCAAGGCAGACGAATCGACGAAGAGTGAAGGAAAAACACAGGCTTAAAAAAAAAAAAAAGACGAAGCTGTGAAACTACTTACCTACAGTAACCAGGGGCATAACCACAGAAAGTCACAAAATAAAACTCAAAAACCGAACCTAAAGAAAAATAAAGCTGCAACATAAATAAAAGTAAAGTTTCAACAAGTCTATTGGGTTTATTGCAGAAATTCCCACATTTGGCCAATTCTCTCCCTAATATTTGACTTTTATTTGATGGAAACAAAACCAAAACAACAAGACAGAACAGGGAAAATAGTGATGGTATACTGTGGGATATTCATGAGGCCTGTGTTCTGGTCTTAATAATAATAATAATAATAAAGTCTTATACTGTGAAAATACAGCCAAACCTTTCACAGTGTATTATTTGAACATTTAACACTAATTTCTCTTGGACAAAGACAAAAAATGAATAATTTTTCACCATCATCATGAATATGGATAGCCCCTTATTCATCAGCCGGCTGCTCACACTGCACATAAAAGTCAAGTTATACATCAGGTCCCCCCACTACTTTCTTCCCAACAGCTTATCAGCTCACCGATCATAGTTCAAACACAGCTTCCATCTCTCTCTCTCTCTCTCTCTCTCTCTATCGCTCCCTTCCTGACTCGCAGGCCTGTTGACGCTGTAAATTCTTCCTAATAGTGTGTAATGCTGTTGAATCTCCTCTGGCATGTTTATAGTCTCGTGGCCAGACTCCTTCTTTGCGGCTGTCTGTGGCTACGTTTGTGTTTCAGGTTTATGTTGGAAGGTTCCTGTCCCAGTGAAAAAGGTGACTGGCTTTGGAGAGCCTCTGATCATGAGAACCACTTAGACACTGAGACATATGTTTGCGGAGATTGGACAGAACATGGATTTGTCGTCTCGAACCAATCGAGATTGTGTTGGATTCATGTGTGCCATTTGTTTTGTACAGTGCATGCTGATAAATACTGCAGGACACTTTAAACATACAACGATTTAGTCATTCTAGAAGAAAATTAAAGAACCTCTCCTTCTGTCCCTGCACTTTTGGCTCCCTCTTAAGGCTTTTCTTAATTAAAAATAATTTACAGCTTCATGTCCCAGACGCTGCTAATTTCTTTGATGTGCTCTATGGAGTCAAATTAAATGGCTGCACCCATGGGATAACAGGGTTGCCTGAAACCCAGCCTGAAAATCCCACATGGAGGCTTCTCCTGGGTATACGGCAAACTCTCTCAATCAGCTTTATTGGCTGAGTAGCGTATGTTTGCACATGCAAGGAATTTGACCCCGTTGCTCCTTAGTTAGAGGAGTTACAAGCAGTGCCAAAAACAATTTTCAGGAAGATAGAAAAATATACACGGAGATAAACACAGGGACAACAAAGCCGAACAAAGCTTAGGTGAAAGCAACTGGCCACAAGTAGGTGAAAAAAAATGAATGTGTACTTAAATATAAACGTATAAAAAGCTGCAATGAATGAAATGTCTGCAATAAATACTGAATGGGTTTATATATTGTAAATGAAGTAGGTGGATATGTACAGTATGCAGTACATATACATGTCTATATTCAACATGTGCAGTGTACGTAGATGTATAATGAATAATGATGGTGATACATACATGTTAAAAAATAAAAAAGTATGCATCTAAGCTATTAAAGCAGCGAAGGAGCTTTTTATTATTTGATTCTGGCGGCCCCTGTGGCCAAAAGCAGAAAGAGCACGACTGTCTCTTGTAAACATCTTAACGAGGCGACATATTTCTGATACAGCTCCTCCTTTTTTAAACGCAGCTCTTTTCAAGGTTCATGGTGATGATATAATGCAAACTCAAAGTTAACTTTGTTTTAGTGCCCTGCCGCACCACCAGACTACAGAGCAGCTTCTTTCATCAAGGCCGTGAGACCCCTCAGTTCACCCTCAACTCTCCACTGTAGAAAAGAGTTTGAATTTTATTACTCATACAACCCGGATAACTTGTAATCCGAACTTGTAATTAACGTTAAATACAATACCAGGCGAATACATGTTCGCTTATGCAGGTCATACAGAGGCATCTGAATTAAATGTTCTCTGTTGTACATATAAATGTATCATTTGCAGGTTCTGTGAATTGTTTACTGACACTATGACATGCGTCATTATAACACATAATATTCACCTTCAAGGGTCAATAACTACATTTGTTTATCCAATGGAATTGATGAAGGAACATATATGCTCACAGAGACGCAAAGCAGCAATGAATTGATCATGACAAGAAGGTGGAAAATTGAATAAGATTGAAATAAATATAAAATGTCAGTATGTTTCTCACCATTCTGTACCAATAAAACAGACCGACAAACAGACAGATACTCAAGGTCAATTAAAGATATAATACGTAAGATTTCCGCATTAACTTGCATCATCCCAAATGTTTCTGATGTTCGTCAAACTCAGAGAAATCAAGTGTGTTTTAATTGGTTGCCTGTTGCTTTACTAATAATGATATTATATATTATAATAATGATACATTAGAGAAAGAAGCTGGAGATGTATCTCAACATAACATGAACATTTTTTGAAAACATTACTTGGTCTGTGGACATTTCTGCCTGTATCACATGTAGATTTTAATCAGCAATGGTGGCTGTTTAACAATGAAGACTACAACTCCTATGATGATTGCACTGCGCTTACACTACAATATCAACGATCTCCAAATCAATCGGTCAGCGTCTGCTGACGATTTAGCCTCTGACGATTTTCTTTTTGGAGCCTCTTGATAACAAATATCCAGACGAAGACTTCCTGGTCTGTGGACTGATCATTGTCAACAGCCCGATTTACAACCTGTGACTGGGAGTTGAGAGAAACAACTTAAAAAAACTAATAAAAAGCTAAATCTTCATCACATCAAAGCCAGTTCCCGAGATTTCACTTCTGTCGCTCTCCACGTGCACTATACCTGCGCGCAACCAAAGCCTGCCCCGACATGAACTGTATATTACTCAGTCTACAATGTACAATTGACTACAAATGGAAACCAAAGCGGTTCCAAAATCCTGTCCCTTGCCTCCCAGATTCTGCATTCATGTGCAGATACTTGTTTAAAAGAGATTAATACATCAATATCTCTCTGCTGGCTCTTTTCTTTGCATATGCTGATGAACAGATTTTCAAACAAAAAGCTGAAGCAGGATTCGGGAGCACGTAGAGCACATTTAAATAATCTCCTTTACGGAACACAGCGGAGTGTGTGTGGCTGACAGGTCAGAAATCAGTAGACATTATTGAGTCTATAAATAGTCGAGAAGCTAATTCTTCTCCCATAAAAGGGGCCTTTAAAGGGGGACTGATTGGAGCGGATATTTAAACAACATCCAATGTGATGCGGAAGGAGAGGCGAAACAGGAGACTCTGCTCGCCCCGCTCACACTGATTTATTCTCATTTTAAAATGCTTCCTCATGACAGCGTAGACCTTTTGTCATAATGAGGGATGCACTAGTTGAAACTTTGCATGCAGGAGGAAGCACGGCACGAACTCTGCTGCGGGGCGCTGTGGAAGCAGGGGGGGCCCTTTTTTATTTCACTTAGTTGCCCGATGGCGAAATCCGCTTATCATAAAGTGTTGTTTCACCCGTTATTAATAATGTTACAGCATATTGCAGAGCGAGCATAAAGACAGTGTTATTGCAGTAGCTTGTTGATAAGACCATTTCACAAACTATTCTGCCGTTGCAGCACATTTGGAACTTTCGGGGATGTTACGCTTCAGTCCTCTTGGCTGCTTCATCATAGCGCCATTGGAGACAGGAAGTAGGGGTGCTGCTGATGGGGCTGCAGCACCCCCCACCCCCCTAAAAAGGCATCCCGAAAACCGGCATTTGATTTCGTATAAAAACTCCCTTTGATCGTGAAGCCTGAAGTTGCTCGACAATTGGAGATTGCAGACTGGAGCTAACCGTGACAAACAGGCACATGAAAAGAAATGTCTGTAACGTGTAACATTTTTGCTGAATTTACAAGAAGGACCAAATAATAAAGGATTTGTCAAAAAAAAAAAAGTTTATACATTTTCTCCTAACTCAACAACTGTGATTGGGCGGCTGTGGCCCAGGGGTAGAGTCAGCGTCTTGTTATTGGAAAGTCTTTGGTTCGATTCCCCTGGTCTGCATGCCGAAGTGTCCTTGGGCAAGATACTGAACCCCAAATTGCTCCTGATGTGGTGGTCGGCGCCCTGCATGGCAGCCACCGCCATCGGTGTGTGAATTACCGTAAGTCACTTTGGACAAAAGTGTTTGCTTAAATGTAAATGTCAACAGCTCACAAAATTGAAATATTTTATAAAGGAGTCTGGTGAGTTGCTCTCCCTGTTCATCCAATGCTTTGACCTATGTCATGTTCATTTTCATTTATACAGTTGTACATTCATGTTAATAACTAATCAAAAAACATGAATGTTGCCCATCCTCATTGTATGGACCGATACCTTAGCCCTCCCAGCCGTGACTGATTTCCAGCATCCCCGTGTAGCGCCAGTCGCTTTTCACACAAAATGCGTGTCTTTTTCAGATGCTAATTTATGAACGAGCAGCGAGCGGCCTTGTAGTTGAGGGTTGCATGAGCTTTAACAGATGGTGCTGTTCTCATCAAGGTAAGGGGAGACTCGAGAGAATGAGCAGCAGGCTGTTTCTGCGACTACAAAGCAAACAGGCGCCCTCTCCGTCTGTGAAATGTAATGTGCCCGCTATTTCGAGTCTGAGCATCCAGTTGGCAGTGACATCTCCCTCTGCAGCACCCCCCCCGCCTCTGTCCGTCTGCCTCCTCCGTCTTCCCCCCTTTTTTTCTCATTCCTATCTCTCCCACGCACTGTCTCACACTGCCGCAGGTTAAACCCACTTTTTGTTGAAAGCTCAACAAAGAGTTGGACCTCTCTCCGTTGCAGAGGTATTTGTGTGTGCGTTTGTGTTTGTTCCCTGAAATCTAAACTTGTGCTCCAGAGTTTCTCTTTTATTTCCATGGAAACGCAGCGCCGTCCTCATCCTGTCCCACGCTTCTGAGAATAATCAGTCACCCTTTCATGAAGTTACACCATGCCTTGTATAGAAATGTTTTTATTTATTTTTTTTATTCTTAAAAAGGCGGTGCCCCCTGTCAACATCGTGATTATATAAGTTGCAGGTTTTCATAACCCCTCTCTTTTCTTCAGGGTGCATATGTGGGAGTGCAGTGGTATTCTGCATCCGTGGCTCTCGGGGGGGGTTTCGGGGGTGTTCCTGAGGTCATCCCAGCTGTTTAAATCCCCATTACGCTCATGCTCTGTGCCATGCTGCTGGGTAATTAAAAATGATCTGTCTCTGTCTTCCCCCGGAGATGCACTGAGACTCACTCTGCCACCCTGTCTCCCCGTCACTCGGCTCGTATTTGCCAGAGCAAAGAAAAGTGAGCATACAAAGGAGGAACATTACCCCAGCAATGCACAGTGAGGGGCAGTCATTTACTTTGATGTGTCTGTGTTTTATTTTCTATCGCTTCCTTTTTGTAAAAAAAAACAAAACGAAAAGACAGCAGTAACAAAATAAGATGCTTCCTTGTTATGTGTCAACCTGTCAGAATAAATGCTTGAAATATACATTTCTGGGAACCATGGATATGTTGAAACTGTACTTTTCTTTATGCTGCAACTCTACGATTCTTTGTGTTCAGTTTCAATTGTCTGGTGAGGTTTAGGGCGAAAAAAAACCCCCACTTGGTTAGGGTTAGGAAAAGATCACGTTACCTGGTTCTGTCGCAACAAACACAGCTAGAAAACGTCCCCGACTTGCACAGTGTTCCCTCTCTTGATGTCATAAGAAACCTACAAATTTGAATATATAAACGTTTGCAGGGATGCAAAATGGCAATCTTTTTTTTTTCTGGTGCGAGGGACGTGTTTACAGAGCAGGCTTATTGAGCACTCCCACTATATAACTCATTTGCTTTGCCAGATTTCTGTGGTGTGAAATGTAATTTCTGTAGAGATTTGTTTTTTCCAGTTCATGTTCCTACCTCCTAGTATGTTGTACAGAAGCGACAGGTTGTAAGGCAAGGATAGATGGTTGGGCTTATAAACCATGTGTATCATAAATAGGACCAAAATGCAGATGAACAAATGCAGGCAGGTTTAAGACAAAAAGCAAACTTTAACGAGCCGACGTGCGATGTGAAATCCAAAGCGAGTAACAAAAGACAGCGGGAACAGGAACTTCTCAAAACTTGGGACGAACCAGAAAACCACGAGGAAGAAATGAGAAACACTGGGAACACATGAGGACTCGGCACAAGACTGATGTGAAGACAAACTACACACAAACTAAACAAATGAGGGGATGAGGTGGAGGTGAGACAGGTGTAGGGGTGGTGGGATCAGGCTGGGGAGGAACACAAGGAACACAGGAGGGGGGACGGAACACTGGGAACACAGATGAGCAGCAAATAGAAAGTAACAACTAGGCACAAGAAGATAAAGCTTCAAAATAAAACAAGAAATGACTTACCAAAAACCAAAACCATGACTCGTGGGCCAGATGTGCTAGTGTTAGCATCCAAGAACACCGTATGTAGTCAGGCGAAGATTATCGCTTCACCGAGTGTTGCGCTGTTGATCTTTTACATATCTTAGAAAATCGTTTCCCTCATCTTCGCCAAGTTGCCTTATAAGCATTAAAACATTGATAGTGGTTGAGCTGCCAGAGGGGAAACAAATGACAACAATTTTGACAATGAACTCCTGAAAGGCTGTTGATAACAACCGTAATCTGGGCAGCGTAAAATAAATACATGTGCCAGCCATTTTTTGGTAATTGTACGGAAATGCACTGTTGGCATTGTAATGCATATGACAATAAACTCCTTGAATCCTTCAATTTGTGGTAATTTTGTTTAGTTGTAATGTGAAAATGCTGAAGCTGGGAGCCTTCAGATGCATATCCTGTGAGCACTGGACAGTTATTCCTGGATATAAATACAGCACAGTGAGAATAAATTCTCGTGAGTTATAAAAGTGGCCTCCCTTGTGTTGCTGAAACACCGGCTTTCATGGGAGTTCTACTACAGTTTATGAGTGATGCCAAGGACCAGTAAACAGCTCTTCCTGAGAATCCGGCAGCGGGAGAAATGTGGCTCACGCTGCCCGGCTATCATTCTCCAGGCCCCAGAGAGAATAAACAGATTGTCTCAGAGTACACACAGGTCCTCTGTAAGTGCATCCTGAAGCTCTACGCTACCGTGCAAGATGTTCACCAACCACTGACCCTCATGAAAGAGCGGCCCCCGACTCCGCTGCGGTGATCCGTCAAGGACAAGGCAGTTATCTGCAGTTATCTCCGGCTTATGCAACAATAAACGCAACGCTACATTTGTATTTGCACAACATGTTCCCAGAGCGTTGGAGGATTTCTTTTTGATTTGTTTTGCAATGAGACCACCGCCGGAGAGTCTCATTCGGGTCATTAAACTATAGATAGACGAGGGGCGTTCAGACGGTCGGATTGTTAATGTCGTACATTCAAAGATATGTGTTAGGAGTCCATTAAAAGGAACAAACAATGATCCTTTCCTGCTTTTCTCTTTGTTTTGAGCTACCATGTTATTATCATCAGGACTCAATTGGAAGTAGATGCCCTTTAAATTTCACTAGTTTTCAAAACACCATAATACGTCTAGGTGCCCACTTCCCGCTTCCCTTTTCATCCTCGGCTGTACTTTTACTTGCTGATAAATTGAAGGTCTGCAGTCTGCTTTTAAAGATACTTTGCAGGAGCAAAAGGGGGGCTGTATTTTAGCCTTAATTGAACTTACATTTGCAGGAAGCGAAGCGCTTTTCAAGCCTTTTTTCCCCCAGTTGACACTGACATAACTTAAGGATGGTAAATAATAAAAGAGCAGTCTTTAATCTGGAGAAATGTTTTGGCATACCTCCGCACGTCGGAGTGCATCAATTCCCATCTACAAGAGGGTTCTGCCGGGACAGGGCTGTTTTAATAGAGCATGATAGTGTTTATTCATTTCGTCCTCACCTGCAGATTCCAAAAAGGCTGTAGCACTCCAGCTGGGAAGCAGGCCCACTCTTCAGAGAACGTGATTTCTACAGTGTGATGTTTTTTGTGTTAGTAAATGAAGGAAATAGTCCAGAAACTTCAGCCAAAACGTGACAAAATGCCCTTTCTTCACTATAAATACATCTCCTGCCCCTCCAACATTCTGAGCCTACCACTGCATATGACACTCACTTGTTTAGCTAAACCAAGCAGAGATTCTTTGGGGACATTTGCAATGGAAGAGGTTGTATAAGCCACACCATTTTCTGCTGTTTCATTGTGCAGAATTTGATTTATGGTGGGTCCCACTTATTATCTCGTCTTTTAATAAGAAATCCAGTTATATGCCCCGTAGTCCCCCAAAGCCCTTCCAATGATCCTGTAAGTGACTGTCCTTCCCGAGAAAGAAAGAAAGAAAAAACCTAACTCTTTGGCAAGTTCCTTGAAATGGCAATCGCTTCAGTTCTTGTGACAAAGCCCTGCAGCTGCTGGATGCAGTAATAATGACCGCCGCAAACGAGGAAGTCAGGTCACGTCGCGGTGGAGCAGCAGAGTCGGAGTCGGTGGGGGCGCAGGGACAAATGATGCATTTTGTCACTTAATTTGAAGCACTTGTACTGTAAACACTGCTGAGCACCAATTAAAGTGCAGAGATCCATCTACCATACGAGCCCGCAGTGAATCAGGTGTCCCCTCAGTTTCACTATAATCAGAAAAAACTATTGGCTCCATCTGCTGCTCCGAGTCTGCTGTCTAAATGATGGACTGGGCAGACAGTTCAGGCAGCACAGAGGAGCTGGTATTTTCTACTTTTGTTGCCCCGTGTTCTTCAGCGCAGTCTCCAACGCATCACTGATTACTCATAGTTTCTTCTGAATATAGAAAATAAAAGGAACGGTTACTCCGGTTTGTTGGCCTTGCCTGATGTTGGGGGCTTTGCTACTGACAGAGCTCACAGAATTGGTCAAGATCGAGAAAATGGTGAAACCCTCAAGCAACAGTAGACACCCAGCAGCTTTTAAGACAGATTAAACGATACAGCGTTGAATATTCCATGCTCTGTTTGCACAGGGTCAGTGGTTCACCTCATTAAAAATTCTGTTTTTCTACATTTATTACCGACTTCAGTTACTGTTTCAGTATTAATGATAGGCAGGGGTGGACTGGGAAAATAATTCAAGCCCAGGAATCTAAGATCTGTTCGGTCCAGTCTGCACATTTACTCATGTTTACTGTTTATGTCAGAACATTTCTTTTACACTAATAATAAAGTTATTAGAAATGTTTAATAAGACATCCAGAGTAGTTCAAAAGGGCCAAGTGTCTTAGTCAACTGCTCTTCCATAATTGAATATTCATATATATAATTTTTGTGCACATTTGGAGTGATTGTTTTGCAGTTTTTTTTAGGGCAGTGACTGGACTTATTTCAGAGGCCAGTTGCCGTGTAACAATGTTAACAGTTAATGTTTCTGCAAACCACAGATACATCCGAGGTTGACATCTATAGCATTTACATTTACATCTATATATAGGGCATTTAGTAGATGCTTTTGTCCAAAGCGACTTACAGTAATTCGTACACTGATGGCTGTGGCTGCTGTGCAAGGTGCTGACCAACGCATCAGGAGCAGTTTGGGGTTCAGACCAGGGGAATCGAACTGGCTTCCGATAACATGACGCTGGCTCTACCCCTGGTGTTATTACAGCCAACTAGGCTGCCAAATTGCTGACCACGGTTTGAGTAACAGCAGTGGGACACCCGGGGACATTTCCAGCTGTCATATTTTTTTTTAAGGAGACCTGCAGCCATTTTCTGATATATCGTGGTGACAAACCCTGTTATTTTTCACAGGAAGTCGGACCATCTCAGGTACTAGGGTTTGTTTTTGTGCCTTAACCTCAGCGTCGTGATAAGCTTAACAGATGTAAAATTAAACATGAAACATTTTAACTTGGTGGTTTTGCAGAAAACGTACTTTGCTAACATTTAAGTATTCTGGTGACGGGCTTGACACTCTAGCAGCTCTTAGTAACTAGAGATAGTTCCACTAGACAGAAAGGAGTATACATGTCTTGATTCTTCCAAATGATTTCCAATGCGTCTCCTGCTTTCCGATGTAAAATGATGTTGTTTTTTTTTGTAAAATTCAGGATCAACTTGGGAAGGGTAGTTGTGATATGACGTGCTGAAAAACTGCCTGGCTAATATGTTCCAATCGCATCTCCTTGCTCGTGTATTTTCACAGCATTAACCTGCACTTTCCTCACTGGCATTCTCTGTTTCCTCTTTCGTTTACACATTTGGTTTAGCATTTTTAACGCTGCAGGCAAATCAGCTTGCCCGACCACCAGAAATCTGTTGTGTCAGTCCGGGTCTCAAGATACGTTCGGGTACAATCCATCGCTGGAAAAGGCTTTCAGCCAGTGTTTGTGGTTATTGTAGAAAAAAGGGTAATTCACAGCGACTTTATATCTCTGGTGGCACTAATCTCTGCTATTGGCCTGAGCTTTTGCGTGGGCTGCTTTCATATCAGCGCTGCAGCATCAGCATTCAACCGATTTAGCATGGCAGCCTCTACGACCACAAGGGCGATGTAATCATCCCAACCATCTGATAAGTATCCGTCAAACGCTCCTCTTCTCTGGCCCCTTTTTCTGCATTTCTTGCTGCAAACCGAACTGCATAAAAACTGACCGTCTTAAGATTTAAAAGTGACGTTACAAGCAGATACCGTCCTGTAGATGTGATGCTGCAACACAGGAGACTCTAGATCTAGAAAAGAAGTATTAAGAAGTCAGTATTCATTGAACGTTACATTGAAAGATCGGGCTGTGTTGTATTTATTTCCAGCTTCACTTTTAATTTAGTCTTTTGTCTGATACTGTAATCAATGGTAATTTGTACTAAGTGAACGGTCCGTGAAGGGTCTCGCCCGAGGATGCTTGGAACAGATACATGGCTACTGACACAAATTGGCCTCTGCCTGCATCAAATCCCCATTAGACCTAATTTACTGGGCTTCCTTCCTCCTTCTTTCAAGTCGTCAGTTTCATGTGGTGGGTCTATCATGTGTTTCCCGCACTGGGGAACCACTGCACAATGCACCACAAGAGAAACCGCTGAAGGGCACATAATGAAGTCAAAGAACCAATATCCCACCACTTGAATCAAGCCTCTCCGACACACTTTCAGGAGTAACTTTTTTTTTCTTTTTTAGTTGAGATATAAGCATGTTATTCAGTTTACCATCTGATGTATTTCCTCTGTTTAACAGACAGCCACAGTCAGGTAAAATGGAGCTCATTGACCAAAACACTTGTCTGTAGTATACATAGCATACGTAGCTGCACCAGAGTTATGTACAGCATGCGCGGCTTCACTTTCACGTCCCGTTTTTGATGGTGTTTGGTTAAATAACACCGCCGCTGCAGGTGCGCTTGTCTAATCTCATCTGCCGTTGATCCTCCCCCTCCCACCCGCGAATCTCAAGCATGTAAGTAATGCAAATCAGTGGGTCTGGAGGCTTTTAAAGCACAACTCTGTAATTATCTGTCAGCGTCATCCCTTTAATTTACAGGCAAGCAGTGCCAAATCTCTTCAAGACTCAAGGACAAAGCGTAAGACAAGAAAATATACTTTCACAGGGTTTTTTTATGTAAGAGTGAACAACACCAGAATTCCGAAGATCATCGGGAGATTTACAGTAAGTGCTTGAAACCAGAGGAACCTTTTGTAATTACAATCAGATACGCCACAGTTATTATCATTATCGTTATTATTACTTGGTGCCTTTTTGAAACATAAAAAAACTAAGTTAATGGAGAGAGTTTAAGCTGACAAAATTCGTCCTCACCCTCTTGTTGCTGCAGCTTGCATTCATCCTGACGCAAAAGTTAAAAAATGCAGTACATGTTTATGCATGATCGTATCCAAATTGCTAAATATATATGTTCTGTTTGTGTAGTGTGTACTGTGTTGTTTGACTTCAAATAAATCACCTTGAGCCTTGAAAAATGACCAACAGAATGTGAAGACATAACACATTTGACATTGTGTTCATGACGTCTCTGTATTGTGTTGGAGAGATATCTATTGAAGTTGACATGCTAACCAGCTAGCCCCAAGCCCGTTTGTACGGAGTACAGTAATATTTGCTGTATTTTAGTCACACCATGTACTATAGCTTTGTTCGCGCTTTATGTTAGCGCTACGCTACGTTATGAAAAGAAGGAAAGCGATAAGAGCTCTGAATGGAAAAAGGGAAAAAAAACAAAACAAAACATCTTGCACAGAAGCATCTCAAACTTTGCACGCCAACTTTTACAAAGCAACATCAGAACGTTATAATTCACGGGAACAGTTGTCGCCTGCAGAGTGTAAATGTCGGGATCTTTGCAGACGTAATGTGCATGTTGTTTGAAAACACTTCAAACAATTGTTCTGAGTGCGATTTGTCAGCATGTGTTCAGACAGAATGTAAAAATGAGGGAAGAAATAACTGGCACAACTCCTGTTGCTAGGGCTACTGTTGTCCCTCCAGATGAAGCTTACTGTGACAGTGTGTGTGTGTGTGTGTGTGTGTGTGGGGCTGTGGGGTTATGCCTGTATATCCTCTCAGCGTCAGTGTGTGCGCGTTTGATTTCGTGACAGATCCTCTCACTTCAGTGAATTAATGTGTGAGGTTCTGTGCCCCAAGGGAGCTGGTGGAGAGCCAGGTGTTGCCCCCTGTCTGACCCTCTTGATCAAGGGGAAAGAGCACACGAAGCATCTAAAGGCCTCCTTTTTGGTATCAGTGCTCCTGAACAATATCAGGGAGATACCGAGACATGATGAAAGCAGAGGGATTTGATTTAACTGCTCCGCTTGAGTCTCTCTGTATTGTACACCACCTTCACACGAGCAGCTTGATGAGGAGATTTTGGCTCACGTGTTGCATGCTCCGTGCAATTTGTCACCATCCTCTGACTAACACTAGAACTATTGATTTTGGTGATTGCTCTCTTCCCACCGTCTTTTCAGCTTGTCGGCTCTGATCACTCTATTTTTTTTTTTTTTAACATCCTTCATTTTCGAATCACCTGACACTGATTTGTTCCAGTCCCACGCCCTGCAGACCAAACAGAGCAGGTTATTTGAGTGGACTGTGTTGTTTAAGTGCATTATTCTGATTTAACCTGGTTGGCAGTCAGCTGTCGATCACAAGGTTTGCTGTATTACAGTGGAAATAGAGCCTGTAGTCTGTATTGCTCCTGGAGCGTGGAGCATTTAAAAAAAAAAAAAATGTTTTAACGTTTGAGTATCTTACACAAGTGGTTAAGGTTCAGAAGAGATTATCATGGTTACACAGAACAGAAAACCAATCTACTGGAACAACACTGCTTGACTTGCATTGTGAGATGTGTGAAATCTGCAAACTTGTTTATGTCTGTAGCCGTTTAAAAGATCTATAATTTAAAAGGGTGATCCGACCTGTCTGATGTTACTGCTGTGCTTTTTTCATGCACACCGCTGCTTTGCAAGCGTCTTCGATATCTACCCAAGACTGTCTTCCTGCGAGGACCATACATGTCTGTACACGGTTTCATGGAAATCAACTGTTAAGTTATTTCCGTCTGCACCACAGAGCCAAAACAAACACAATTTATCAAGCTTGTTGAAGACATTCATTTCAAAAACAAAAATGAAGACGTTCCTTCCCTTTTTCAGTCTGGAGTTTGCAGCCTTTTTAAAATAAAAAATTCCTGCACCTCATTTGGAAAGAAGGCTCTTGAACAGCTCATATTTAGTTGTTTTGCTCATCAGGTATTTCCCAGCATTGCTTTTTGCAGCTGCTTTGCTTATTTACTTTAAAAAAAAAAAAAAAAAAAAAAGGTACCAAAGCTATTTTTATGCTGGAGTCAGCAACCGCGACTGAGTGAGGGGGAAGAAACTTCGCTTGGAGAAACTGGGGGAAATGAATCAGTTTATTCAAATTACTACGTTTTCAAGCCGCTCTTAATTGCATTTTAACAACAAAAATGCAATCATCGGTGTTTACGCAGTGCTGGTGTTTGCCAAGATTTCTGTCTCTCCGACTGGCTAACACACAGAATCAGGTTTGCTGTTGAGATATTCCTACACTATATAAACAAAGGCTTTGAACTATCCCTGTGAGTCAGGGGGGGTTCAGAGCAGGCTGACAAACTAACAAATCCTAGGTTACTCCGACACTTTGCTTTTCTGAGACGCAATTTATTTTTTGTATTTTGCAAAGACAGTGTTCCTGGAGTTGCTGCCAAAATCTTCCCCGTAATTGATGTTGCCGGGAAGCTCCTGCTGCACATTGAGCTTATGAAAGCTCTGTTCGAGAAGCAAAACAGTGCCCTAGTTGCGGCTTACCGAGGCATCGCTTTGAATTGTGGCGCTCAACTTTTTCCAAACTTTTCAAGCAGGGAGGTAATTGGGTAACAGTGAAATATTCATGTCTGAGTTGGTAAGTTGATTTCATTAAATTATATATTTGAATGAACATAGGATTCCTTCCTGACACACTCATAGGATTTTGAATCATTAAAGGGATTTTTTGAAGACGAGCTGTGTGAGGTACTTATCCATATCCCCCCCAGTTTGAGGAAGCAAACGTGTACCGCATGGATCCAACAATGAACTCTGATCCAGAGTCAGAGTCCTGTTCATTCTTATTTAAGCCGCTCACTAGCACATGAAGCAAAATAAAATTGAATATAGAATTACCCAGATAATCCGTGATGATCTTGCGTCATATATCTTCAGCTGTATGGGTGACTTCTAGTTTATCAGTTATTAGTTTATTTAGTTATCGAACCTGGGGGCTGGGGGCGCTGGTGCAAGGACGCCAACCAATGTACTGCTGCAGGCAAGGTCAGCAAGTTTATGCAAGGTTGAGAATATTTTCACCACTTTACCTGGTCAGCCCTTTTTATTTGGAACTATTTTCCTAACCCTATAAGCTCCGAATGCCTACGCATACGTAACACTGTGCTGCAGCTCAAAAACAAATCCGGTAAAGACCAGGCCGCTAAAGCCTGATACTAATCTTTGCTTTTGAGTCCGGACAAGATTCCTTCAAACCTCTCTCCGATACCTGTGACAGCAGAATACTTTTCCTCTGCTAGTTGTGTCAGCACACATGGCTCGTAAATACGACACACCGGCTTGAATTTAGATTTGCTTTCCCAGTGAGGTGCAGTGAGGACATATTTTGTTGTTGTTTGGATGCCTCTCCAGGGGATAATATATTGAAGGCTGACTTGAAAAGAATTTATGTGGTGAAGGTCAGATGACAGGTACCTCAAGTTTATACTGCAGGTACTTCATTAGCAGTGCTGCCACAGGGTTGGTAAATAAATTCACTCGCAGTCAGCAGCGATGAGCTAGACTTGTTTTTTTAACATCCTTTCTTGTTGTTTTAGCGAAGTATTGATTTCCAAAGGAGCAGGATTGATTGTTCCATTTGCTTGAAAATTGCGGCCATGCATGATCGTCAGTCCGTCGATGAATGGAAATGTCACCCGCTATGATCCTGCTTATGTAAACATATCAAAGTTAATCGAATCAATCAAAAGGGCACACGCGCTGGAGTGTTTGTTCTCTTGACTTTATTAGCTTTAGCTTTAACAATACATGAAGCTGTTCTGGTCCTCTGGAGTAATTTGATTGTGGATTTGATTGTGATCTGTCCGTCATGCACACCCACCCACCACCCCCACACACACATTAACTTTAAGTCATGCTTGCAGTAATGCTTTTGGGTGGCTCACGGTAATTACCCTCATCGACCTCTGCAGCTATCAGAGTCGCGGGTTATCAGGTGAGGGATCCAATCACAATGCAAATAAAGGTAAGTTGAGCTGACTGATGGAAGTCATGTCTCATGTTTCATTTCTTCTCTCTCTTGCCTTGGGTGAAAAAAGCACAGAGAAATCCAATTATTAGCTCAAACTGCATTGATTGTGTCCTCTCCCAATAGGGTATTAGGCAAAGCCACAGGGAAAGGGCAGGCGGCGTCTCCCTCAAAAATAATAGCTTGCCGAGAGGAAGTGGAAGAACAACAGATTGCCGGCGCGGGCTTTGTCATCTAATCAGACATTGTGTATCCTCCAATGCCCCACTGAACCAGTGCCTTTGATTATCAGTCGACATTTGAACCGGTTGAGCGATTATACCTACCACGTGTGACACAATCAATTGCACCGTGTGTGCACACAATGCAGTGAATCAAACATTTACTCATGTCAACCACGAGCAACAAAAAAAAAAAGCATAAATGAGTCCTAAAGGATGTTTGGTGACATGTGCCGCGTGTGAAGATAACAAGCCCTGCGTTGACCGCCCACATTAAACACACAGCGCGCATAGAAATCAAACGCACATGAACGAGTTACTGCCAGCAACACGTGTACCAATCAGTTCATCACGGCCGCCTGCTATGTATGCATCTGTGTGATTTGACAGAGGGCGAGAGAGAGAAGATGCAGTGAAGGACTGCAGTAAAGGAGGAGATACGCATGTCCACATACCAGAGACCGGAAGAGAACAAGAGGGGTGGCTCTATATGAATGTCATCTGACAAAGAAAGATACCATTTCAGCTACAAAGACCTCATCAGTTTGTTCTCCCAGGACCTCTTCCTTGCCTACAATGATGTGTTGGGTAAGTTATGGGGGTGTAATGATACATCGATCCGGATCAGTATATGAGTTCAGTGATTGAAGTTCTAATAGCATCAATTCCTATCGTCATCGTCGTTAAGATACGCCTTTATTTTGAAATTCTCATGGTGCATCTGTGTCACCGTTTCGTCCATTCCTTTCTAACCAGTGCTTTCTTTTTCTTAAAATGAATAGATCTTTTTCCATTTTAATGTACGGAACCATTGATAAAATTATATTTCCACTGAAAAGTTCAGTAATGAAATTGGCAAATCATATTTTAGCTGCTTTTTGGGACTTGATATAAATGTTTTTTTCGATTGCAGGCCCCTGTGTCAGAATAGAATAAAAATTGTACAGTGGCAGACTTTGTGTATGTATCGATGTCCACATGATGAAACTTGCGATTTACACCCCTCGTAGGCTACGGCGCCTGCACGAACAAGTCGGCAGCAGTTATAGCATGGCTAATGCTATTCACGTTAGCCTCACCTCCTGCAATGGCGCCAGAGGTTTTTGAGGTGGAGGGTTTGTCAAAGTCTCTTGCTCGATAAGTTCCGAAACGATCCATTGTGGCTCCACACACTTGGGATAATGATACAGCTAACTGGCCAATATGTTTCAATAATATTCAGTTAGATTACGAGATCCTAAATTGATCCTGCATTTAATCAGAAGCTAATTATCTGCAACCTTTTTTTTTTTTGCTTAAGCTCTATCAGGCATGACAATTCTATTCTCAGCCATAGTCATCCTTCATTTTATGGTACTATTCAGCACCAGCTAGATTTAACCCAGTTGTGACCTCACCCCTAACACTTGCTGACACTCTGTCAGTGAGCATATACAGTACAGAACATTTAGAACACACATCTCCGTCTGAGTGCAGAGTATCAACTCTCTGGAGCTCTGCCCTCCTGCCGCTGCAAACACACCAGCAGCTTCTGTTGCTTCTCTACTGCAGCTGCTGATCTGGCTCCTTTCCTGCGACTGCATTCTCTGACAGCTTATCGTGACATTTTCATGTGACCTTTGTTGTATTTACTTTCTACGGCAGGTCTGACTTGAAATGCAGAAAAGCACAAGACTTCAGGACATGTAAAATGACACCGGTACACTAACAAGGATTGATGTACTTTGTTAATTCCACACCATCTATGAACAGACGCACACTTTGTTTTTGCAGGAAGCCTACTGGCAGAAGTCCAGCTGGGACAGATATAACCGTGCAGAATGCTATATTGTTAAATCCGACTCTCACAACACAGTTGCAACGTTCCGTGTTTGAATCTTAGCCCACGTCTTTTTTTGTGCCTTGTTTGTTTGTGTTTTCATGAGGGTTTTCTCCAAATGCTCTGGCTTCCTTCCACACCTAAAAACCCCATGTGAAATATTAGCCATAGCAAACGTTGGTGTCTGACACTGGTGCTGTAAAATGGCTGCACACTTCTCTTAATTAGGTCTGATGGGGCAAATTCAAATGTACAACAAACCTACAACTGCATTTACGTT
This sequence comes from Diplodus puntazzo, assembly GCA_963678695.2. Lineage (NCBI taxonomy): Eukaryota > Metazoa > Chordata > Actinopteri > Spariformes > Sparidae > Diplodus > Diplodus puntazzo. The sequence continues at coordinate 11,975,651 of OZ023167.1, read as the reverse complement.
ACAGGGGGTTTACATTGTGGCATTATAGTACTGACAGACTTGTATTAATAACATAACATTTAATGTAATAAGTCTCCCTACAACCATAATGACTTATGTGCATTTCCAAGGCTAACAGTGCAGTAGGACAAGTAAGTGAAAACAGCTCCGGGTCTGCAGGTCTACACTGAAGGTGTGGGTCTGAAAGCAATCATTCAAAATCAATCACTTAATCACTGTCCATTTCCCTGCTGGGCTAAGAATTTGTCTTTCCCAATTTGTCATCTGTCCGCTTGGATATTGTCCTATGAAGTACCATAAAGGTTTATTACCTTTGCTTTATAAGAAGAACATTTCAGCTTTCTCACACTAATGCCTGTCTTGTGAAAACAGCTTGTAACACTTGAAATCTTAATGAAAATATTACAATGGCTGCTATTATGTAGTTTTGGGGAAGAAATTCAAACTCTGATATTTGGAATATGTATGCGGTCATAATACAGACTCAGAAATAACACTGAACTATTCTCAGAGAAAAAATAAGGTCCCTATAACATTGTTTGGAGCTAGACTACTGTTTATTCACTTCATTCAGTCATGAAAATTATTGATGTTAGTTTGTTTGTTGGATTTATGTTTGTTGATTTAGATTCTTTAGGCATAAAAACAAACCTGTCCAGAAATATCTTACTAGATTACATTGTGTAACTTCAGTCATTTTTTCCAATTCTGGAGTATAAGGTGGAGGCTTGGTAGGAAATGCAACAGGATACTCCAATAGCACATTCGACAAAGGTAAATTAAGGTGACATAACCTTTTTAAATTGAGTGAAAATACACCCAGAAAAATTCCATGGTGTAGCAAGGTAATCTTGAAATTACTCACATCCCCAACACAGAATCTATGTATTTTACAAACCTTTATGAGATTGTGTTGGAGATTAGGTGCTCTGCTTGACAGCACTTTCCTAATAACCTTCCGGACTTGAGCACTTTACAATACAAAGTTCATAATTGGTTACAGGGGAGGTTTACTCAACTTTACGCAATTGCTGGTTACACAAGGGATAATGGAAAGAACATTGGTTCAAAAAAAATTAATCAAGACAGAGAACTGAATATAAAGGGACCTCAGGGGTCCTTAATGACTAGAATTTGAGCAGAAACCACATCCTCCCTGATAATGGTTCAACCTATCCTCTAACTCATTTTCAATTTAACAATTCACAGGAGTCATGGTTGAGCAGGATAGAAACACCAGCTGAGAATATTCGCATGCCCTGCTGGTTTTCTTCGATTATGCTACTCCGCTTGTTCAGCGTGAGTTGAGGTGCCACCAAAATAACCGCACAGCTGGGTTTCAGCCCATGATTCATCCTGTATGGCTTTACTGTGTATTTAATACAGATGGGTACAAAACAACATGCTCAAAAAGTATAATCCAGCACCCTGGGAGGAGCTTGCTTTTTCTACAGCATCTCAGAGGACACCATCACCATGGAAATGACCAGTCTCCAAAAATAACAGAAATTATCACTGCACTGTGATTATAGGTGTAGAAACACACCATTATTTACTGTCACTGTGTTTTTCTCTTTAGAAGGGATCTGGATGTATGAGAGATGAGTCAGAAAATAACATCAGTATATATATATATATATATATATATATATATATATATATATATATATATATATATATATATATATATGTATATATATATGTATATGTATATGTATATATATATAGTTTATGAGCTGTGGATGGGACAAATTCTTCAGCGCTTTACAGGAATAACCACAACATGAAAAGACGGGTAAAATGACCTATTATTTCATTCGTGTATAGCTTGTTTTGGCAGTATATTATTACATTAATGATACATGCATCCCCTCATTACTCGTGAAGCACTGCATACTGCTAGTTTACGTCATCTCCGTTGCTGTTAGGGGTGATTCTTTCTTTTTCAGTTGCTGAGGGAACAATCACCAGATGATAGCAGCACTGACCACACAAGAACTTTCAGCTTCAAATGAATTTGACTTAAACGACCATCCTCACCAACACCAATAACTATAACTATAACAGTAACTATAAATAGATTGTTTTAAAAATCGACAGAGGGGAATCTTGGGGATATTTTCCTACAGAATAATGTCGCAGAAGTGCTTATAATATTGGACTCGACCTCCTTCTTGTAGGCTAGTTGATGGTATTTATTTTTAAATGGTCCTATGATACCATAAGCTACTACTAGTAGTACTATATTCCCTGTCAGCTCTGGAAAACCAATCTTTGCTGGTTGATTTAAAATGCATCACTGCTGGTATATCAGCTTGGGAAAGTGGAAAGATTTAAAAACTATGCTCACTATGATAAATCTCTTCATGACGTCTATCCTGTCACTTACATCTGACCGTCAAAACAGTTTCATCCCTATCTTCTGCAAAGTTATCCATCCTGTCAGTGATGATAATTGTGAATAAATCAATAGCGTGAAAATCAGCTGTTCTGACAGACATATTCAGAACAGTATCGTCTGCATAACAACAGCGACTAATCTTATGCTTGCAAATAATGGAAATCCACTGGAAATGATTAAGGGCGGACCTTAGAGGAAAACGTTGCGAGAACACACCATACCATTTTAAGGATACATTTTCAATCTATTGCTGCCATGAAGCTATATATTGATTTCAGTTTGAGGGCTTTTGACACACAAGCACTTCATTTAAGAGTCAGTGTTATGTCATGTTTTTTGTTAAGCTTGTATTTCTGTAGCTACCACTCTTAGTTTTTTGAAGCGATTGTGGCTTATTCCAAGCAAAGGAATAAGAGTTTCCATTTTGGGTGATATGATTATGATGTTAATACTGTTTGCCTTCACTTTATGGTTTCCAATCTCACTAAAGCAGAAGAAAGATCGTGCTGTGGAAGGCAACGAGCATGTCTGGTTGATGATGACACTTTTCCATCTTTTTCTAAAACAGTTTGAGCACCAAGAAAGCTTTGTATTTACCCCCAACAGTTCATATTTATAACAGGCACTGCACACAGTTATTTTCTTTTGCTGTGGATGTGTAGACCATTACAGCCATTTGTTTAAAACACTGTCATTTTATTAATATTAAATGAAGAACCCTTATGTTTGAGTGATCTGACGGGGTAATCATTTGTTTACAAGTTAATTGCAGGGAGAGAGAGAGATCAACTGCTGGATGAGGGACAACAGAGGGTGTACACCGCGCTTATCAAGCTCATTTCAATATAAACCATTCATATGCTTTCAATGCAGCAGGCCTAAAGAGACAATCGTGGCAGCCAAGAATTTAAAGCCCTTCCTCCAGTCTTTCATACATTGTTTCTGGGTTCCACTACCCTAAATATGAAACGCATTTGTAGTTGCATGACATTAGACAGCGATACCCTCTGTACCGTGACGTGCTTGTCTTGGACACAGGGCTGGGTGTCTTTTGTGGTTGGTCCAGACGTGACACATGATACGATAGCAGCCTAATGAATGACGTTGTTTCCTTCTTTAGTCTTTATCGTGTATTTAATTGTTGACTTCATTAAAGGGACTCTGTAGAAGTTTGTCCATGATAGCGAAACTACCGTTAGCTACTACGCTCTCTGTTAGCGGAGCAGAGAGAAGCACTAAGACGAGGCACTAGAGCACAAGAATGTCACGTTTAAGATAAAAGTGAGTGTGTGTAACATTACAATCCACTCACACAGGCCAGCATTAAAAGTGATTAAAACATGAAAATCCAACTGTTGGGACATTGGGCTCCTTTAATCGAAAATAAAAGTTAAGGAAGGAGATTTGTTCTTCAGGTCATTTAAGATGGGCCAGTTCGGGCCTGCCGTCAACGCCGCACCTTGCACCATTCTACCTCTTTCTTCTACTTGCTCCACGTCGTGATGGCCACTCCCACAGAGTAAAGCACATCATTCTCTTAGAGCAGAGCATGTTTCGTTCAGGGGTAACTGCTCGCAGGTTGGATATATGTTAAGTTGGTGTTGTGAGACATTGGTTGGCAACTAATTTGACACTGATAACCTCACTTAAAAAGACTTTCTGTTCTCACAATGTGTGTATATGTCTTTAAAAGCAAACTGACTGAAGTAGGCGCTGAGGTTTGACTGTTATTACCGATAATGCTCTGCACCAAGGTCAATCCATCTCTTTACTTGCCTTAAGGTAAGTACAGGGACGAATCATGTGCATGTCAATAACTAGCCAAAAGGTCACTGAGACGCATGATAACAGCTCTTTCACATACCCTGAAATCAACAGTTTATCATGACGGCCACCAACATTAACTAAATAACCGTGACGTAAGAAATGTCTAATTAAGACGCGACAGTGATCTGATAATTGCGCACGGAAGCCGAACTGGAAGTAGCCGCGGTGTCACTCCGAGCCGCCGTTAACGGCAGTTTAATGGACTTGCTTGCAGCGAACATGGGAGCGAGGTGAAGAGGGGACAAATGAATGCAGCAGTAAGAAGACAGCCGCTGAGTGAGGTCGGACTGAGTGTCTACAAGGCTTTTAATTCTTCACATTCAAGAGCGAAAGAGAAATCTTAAGCTTCCCGGGGGCTAAGCCGGTGAATGTCACACCATTTAGCTGCACATCCACACACATAGTCTTGAGCCCACCTCCTCCCCGTCTTTTTTATACCCTGTCTGCGAACAGTCTGGGCTGTAAAAGGGCAAGGTATGCAATCACAGAAACAATAAAGGGAAAACCAACAGATTTACATTTAGTCCACTTTTTAATTTCCACTTGAATCATTTCACTTCATCGATCACATTAGCATGTGGTGCTGTACCTGTTGTCTCAGCGGACTGAAGGTGTTAAGAGTGCTCATTGTGCTCACTGAACCATACGGGACTGCACTAAATGGAATGAGACCGATTAAGTGAGTAACATAATGGATTTCAGCAGATATAACATTAAAGCATATCAAATGTGTTCACAAGAAGTTAAGATTATCATAGTGATAAAGGACGAACGTTCGATATTATTCAGCTGTAAGATACAAAGAGAAGCTGAGAGAGAGAAAGAGAAATTAAATTGTTATCGTCTGTAATTAAAATGACCTCGTAAATGAGAAAAGGTTGTTTGTCGTCAACGTAAGCAAAGCACAAACTATTGCAATAAAACAGGGAGATGTGCTTTCACGTCTTATGTCAGATTTCTGTTATAGACACGAAGAGAGGGAGCCATGGAGAAATTGTTAAATCCATTAAGGCTGAAAGCATTTCAATCAGGGGACTGAATAAAACACCACAAGGGACTCTGTGCCCACAACAACAAACAGCCACAGGAAAAGCCACAGAAAAGCAGCACAAGGGCACTTTACAAGTGATAATGATACTCATACGTTTTTTTTTAATTTTCTCATGAGGCGTTCACCCATCAGTGAGTGAGCGACTATAACTTCCTGGTTTCCAATGAACACAAGGAGTCAAATTAGAAATCAGATTGAGCAGATTTCAAATGATCCTGCATTGTTGTGTCCACAAGTCAGAATCAGCTGTTTGTGCCTCCAGTTGATTTCGACGGCACAGAACTTGACAGGTGGCTAAAAAGCCTCAAAAGAAACAATGAAAACCCAAAAATAAAACGAAGGACGGAAGTTACCCTCATAAAACAATATGCTGATTATTATACAGATAAAGGGACAGAACCTGGATTTAAAAAAAACCCATTATTTTCAATTTCTCACATAACAAATGGATCTTGATGAAAAAAAATCAGGCACATTTAGGTGGCAGGTGTCTAGTGAGAATAATCGGATGCAGATCCGCATAAAAATCTGTGGATTGGCAGATTTAAATGTTTTAATTGAAATTGGGTTAGGTTTGATTCAAGGGGACTGTCGGGGTTTGTTAGAGGTATGCACTCTCCTGAGTGCCATTCTCGTGTTTTGGCATCTTGCTGCTTCTGCTGACGTGTGATCCAAATTTTTTACCAGTGAGCATTACTCAAGTATCGTGTGTAAATGCCCGTTTTCTGCTGAGTTATTATACTAAAATTCAGATGAGGATATTTCATAATGGTGGAGGATCTCTTCACATACGGTATCAGACACTCTGCGGGCTCTCTGAAGCGTTTAATGTGACAACTTCAGGTCTTAACCCTCAGCTTGTTAGACTCGGCATATTTAAAGACTGAATACCGACAATGGGCAAATCTCCAGTACTGTAACTTGGCATCAGCTGTATGAAATTATTGTTTAGCCTGTCCCCTAGTTTGGGATTAATTGTGAACATTTCAGGCTGATCCAGTATTGCTGTTTTTCCACTGGCACCTTTGTACACGTCGAGTCAAATCGAACTGTGCTGATTTGCTTTTCCATCACCAAATCTCTTTAGTTCCTCTCGTCATCTTTGCTCTTTCAAACATCTGCTGTGTTTTACTGTTTCGTCCTGTTCGCTTTCATCCGAGTCAGGAGTCCTGTTCAGTCGCTGTTGGTGAAGACACAACATTTCCTGTGATGCTGCTTCATAATAAAAGCTTTGAAATGACTAAATAATGGGACTTCTTTGCAACTGAATGAGCAGAGCCACTTTGTTAGGGATACTTTTTCGATAGTATTTTGGGGAACAGGACAAGTGCGTCAAAATCACAGCCTCGCCATGCTGCCTCGCCGAGTCAAACCAAGTAGAGCAAGGTCGGCACAAGAGTGACGTTAGTCCTATTACTAATGTAATTTTTTTAGATGTGATTTTCGGGCTTTTTTAAAGTTCCTCTAATAAATCACTGATTCACATTTTTTTTCCCCTATTGTACACATTTCTTCGACCACATCTCTTTTCTCATGATCATGATATTAATGCCTCGTTATTGACGTTTCACTTTGCGGAAGCGAGCCTTGATGATGTCTCCCAGGCACTAAAGCCTCTCCGTGTGGCAAATGGCACAGCAGCATTAGCTGTCTCTCGCGCAGCATCTAATTGTCCGGGCCATGTTTCAAACTGGCTTTTAAATTCAGTTTGTGTGTCAGCACAGACACACCCTGAGGCGCGACCGTCGACAGCCATTGCAGCACAACATAACAAGCTTTGTTTCCTTGTTGGTACACAAATCCTGACTGACAACGTGTCTGAGAACATCAGCCTTTATCAATCATGGCTAAAATGAATCCCCCGTTTTTGTTTTTTGTTGTTACAAGGTCTCATGCTAATATATTGCCCAGGAAAATGATGAGAAGAAGCCTCGGTGATTCAGATTAAGATTCACCATTTACCAGGATGGTTTTGCTGTACAGTCGTCTCTCAGAATAGATAATCAATAGGTTGGCTGATGAATGTGGTGAAAGAAAGAGGCACCGCAGGACCCTGACCTCTCTACGGTTCACCCACAGCTTCATTTTTGTGGTTTAATAGGTTGGCCTTGCTGTCTTCCTCACCTCCCCGCTCTTAAAGAGCACAAACTGCCATCAATTCACACAGTCTCTTATCAAGTGTCATCCATCATTGGCTGCATTCATCCTTTTTTTTTTTTTTTTTTACTTCTACTAACATTTAATCAATATGGAGCCGTCTCATTTATCATCCCTAGGCGCTCATGCAACTGCCCGGAGGCTTTTGATAAAGCCGTCACTGTCTCCTCCCAGTATGTCTTTTCATTTTGTATTATAATGACAAAAGTACAGCTACAGTATGAAGCACAAAAATGAGTATATTGTCATACTTAGTTTTCAGTATGGCCACAGTGTACTGTACCCTAACGTTAGCCAGCTAGCATTAACAGTGTTACCATTAGCCAGAAATTAGGAACATTAGCGTTTTCTATTTCGTCTCTTAGCGACTTAGCTTGTCCAACAAACTGGCGACCATTTGAGGTGGCGTGATTGCAACAGGAGGCGGGAGATGGAAGCACATTTTGAAATAAAAGTCATTTAGAATAACCATACCTGTATTTCATAAATGTACATGGTTAAAAGCTTCTATAATGGGCTCATTATACCGTGGTGCAGCTCTCCAATGGGAGACATGGTCAGGAATCCGTAGGACTTTGCAGCGGAGCGAAAGATATCTGTGATATCAGTCGCCTTGTGAAGTAAAGAGAGTGTTATTATGAAAAGGCCTGTCTTTTCATCCACCAAAGACCAGCTGATGTTAGAGTGTATGTTTGAACTATTAAAGGGAAGATTCAGTAGAAGGAGATGAAGGGATAAAACCGCAGTGTAGGAAGATTTTCAAAGTTGGTGCGCCCATGGATAAGGCTAAATTGGGGGAATAAGCTTCTTGCTGGACACACTTGATCTCCCCTCCTGTGTTTTCTAACATCATTATGGCATTACAGTTGACTGGCTGTGCGTAACTTGAGCCCAGCCACTTGGAAAAACATCCCCTCTTGGTTGGGAGAATAAAAACCTCCTGAGGAAGTAATGCCTCAAATTAGATTAGCGCTCCATCCTGCCGCCACATCTTTTAACTCCACACCGCAGAGGGCTATTGTTCGAGACAGCAGGAAATCAATGTCAACCATTACATTTTACAGGGGATCACTTACGTTTTGTGCGACTTGTGAGAGTGTGTGTGTGTGTGTGTGTGTGGGATATCGCAGAAAACATCTATCCACTCGCACTCGTCATACCGCTACGACGTCCTTTCTATTGAAAAGATACAGAGCAGCGGAAACCTCTGACTCTACAATGAACCGCCTAATCAGAAGATACGTTTTATATTCATAAGATATCACAGGAGTTCTCTGAGCCATCGCTCTTATCATCATCCCCTATGGCAATAATTGCTTTAGAAAAAAACCCATAATTTAAGCTATACACTGGGGAGAAAAAGCCAGGGCCAAGAGGACGCACTCAGCTGAGCCGGTCTGACAGTATATGCAGCATGATGTCAGGAGAAGTGTCGAGCTGCCACTGCATTTAATTGGGTTTATTTCCTGTTGGAGAGAAAATGACCCGCTGCTTTTTGTGAGGATAAACTTACGCTGAGACAAGAGTGCAGGGATGAACTCTCTCAACTGCGTAAGCAAAAACTCCGGCGTTTCTTAACAAATTGCACAGAGCCGAGCAGAGTTTCGATCCCTTACTTTCTTTCAAGTCAGCATTGATTGATATCGAGGTCATGGGAGGTGTTGTCTTCATTGCTAAACAGCCACCATGGGCTGATTACAATCTATCAATGTTCGCTGAAGAGGTCATGTTTAATCTTGTGCTTATTCACATTACATTTCATTTCGTTCTTCAACTTCCTTCCTCAGTCTTTATAGCGACGGGGGACAAATGAAACACACGACAACCTTGAATGAACTCACAGATTCCTCTGGGTTTGAACATTGTCTTAGACATTTGAGACAGCGGTGGCTGGTCAATAAAGGGCACTCTACTGAACGCTCCCCACATCGTGGTTTTCGGTTCTGGTCCTGCTGGGCCCCCCCCTACCCTGCATGCTTTGGATGTTTCCTTGCCCCGGCACACCTGAATCAAATGATCAGCTTGTCATCAAGCCCTGATAATGATGACACATTCACATTTTGCATCAGGTTTGTTGGAGCAGGGAAATATATAAAACATGCCGGTCAGGGGGCCACCAGGTTTATCTTGACTCGTTAAAAATGACGTTTGAATATTCTTAAATTGTTTTTATGATTGCGTTTGATCGTCTGCCAGTGTCTCAACATTAAACATGAACATGTTGATGTGGATAGCACATTGTAAGAATGACTAAAATAACCTTACTACTATTTTCAGTATCAACATTTTTGTGACCTGCCAGGTGCGTCTATTAACATTTCCTCATTATCTTAGTAGAAATCATAATGTGGTAAGTTTACGTTTAAACACATGTGCTGTTGCAAATTAGATGTAGATGATAAAGACCCATTTGAACCGTTCATTCACTCATTCATTATCAGTTATGAGATGTTGTGATGCATGCATTTTATGGAGGAAACAATCTTTTTATCATTTTAAGCCCACCATCTTGAATTCAGTCACAAGCAGCTACACAAAGGAAATAAAAGTACCATATTATGAGAGTGCTGTGGCACAATAGCAATGCAAATACTGGACTAAAACTGATACGCTTCATTGTAAGTGCAAACATTTGCTGAAAAGACCGTAGCTCACGACGGCCTCAGCTCCTACTGCGGCATCCCATTGGCGAGGTGACCTTTAATAAAGTCTTTATATGAAACGTCAACGGAGCTCGGCGGAAGACTGATGTTACTTGGTGTTTTACTCAAGAGGGAGTCGACTTCTCGAAATGATTCTGCGCTGGTAAATATTCAGCCGGTGACATTTTGGAGCTGATACCCAGGCACCCAAAAATCCATCATATCAGGTGGCTGACTCCAAACGGCCAAACATTTCAGCAGAGCCTATGGTGGAGTTAATGTGGATTTTATGGAGTGGTCCGCAAACAGATGTGCATTACAAAAGGGGAGCATGGCATCAATCTTCGAGCGGGAAAGGTTCTGGTTTGATTTACAAACAGGTGTAATTCTCTTTCCCTCTGAAGCGAGCAGGCGTACATTTCTGAAGACGCTAATTGAGCAGATGTGAGCTCTATTAATCACGCTTATCTTTGAGGTCTCGGAGGTGAACAATGAAACCACGCCACCTGTAATATTCCCATCTGTTGTGTGAGGACACTTGACCACGCCGAGGACAGATGACCTCAGTCTGATATGCTGCTTTAAATCTTTCAAAGCTTTTCTTCTGCATGCATTTCGCGCAGCTTGCCTTGCTGTCATCGCCGCTGATGGCAGAGTGGTTATGGCATCCTAATTATCGTTATTAATTTCAGTGGGCGGCGCTCAGTAGACTGCATCGGTCTCAGATCATGACACACACTTCCTCTGAAATCTCACCTCTCTTAGGCAGAATGAGCGCGCCGAGGGTTCAAACTTACATTATGAAAATGACCAAAATCTGAATAAACAGACTTTGACCGAATGTCAGCGTCATCAAGCAGCACCGTCTTTTTTTTTTCAAGTTCAGGTATTTGGAACACAGCGTAACGGCAGATGACGGATGGATTTCCGGCGGGACAGAGAATGAAAATCACTGCAACCACGGGGGGTATTGTTTTTCAACATCCTCCCCGACAGAAAGCTGAAAAAAAAGTGAATTTCGTGCGCTTTGTGTGGAGAGTGGGAGAGTGGGAGAGTGGCGATGGGGCTGATGTGTGTCTGCGTGCCACTTTTCATTTTCCACGCAGCATTTACAGCTTCATAGGGTACAAAGGGATGGATTCGCTTCACTCTGTTCCAGCTACGGTTGTTCACTAGACTCTGGAGCGCCCTTCTGTTTGGCTTGAGGGGGGCGAGATGGGGAAGCCTCGAGCTTTGTAGACTGCCCAGTCTACGTATCATCAACGCCTTTGGACGGTCTGAACACATTACTTAATCCCCCTGACAAACCACTGACTCACCGGACACGTAACCAATTCCAGTGGGTGAGAAGATGTGGCCTGATGTGGTTTCACAGCACAGAACCTCTGCACCGCCTTCAACCCACACTCTCTGTTTGCAGAACATGAGTGGTAATGATTGTTGTTGTTTTATTTCTAATATGAGATGTTATGGAAATGAAATGTCAAAGAATGTAAATTAATGATAAAGTAAATCCAGGCAACAAGTGCAGGAACTATTTGTGTCCACATGTTTTTGCACATACAGTACCCCACTCATTTTTTTTTTTTTTTTGTAAAAACTTTAAACCAACATATATACAGATATATTTGCTTGGATCAGATCAGCATCACACATTGTTTGCAACCTAAAAATCCAATTCAAGTGACATGCATAAACACATATGTTCCATATGCATTCGTTCCACACATACAGAGCAGTGAATGTTATCTCTGTCCGACATTCTTTCTAAACTTCACTCAGCATCTTCATGCCCGGTAGAACACATTTTGTTTCCAATCACGTATTATTGAGATTGTAATGGTTTTGCTGCTCTAGAAACAATATACTTCAAACATTCGATTCCACACCTGTTCTGAATTTACTCTTCTTTAAAGCAACATCATGCAGAAATTGGTATTCTGTGCAATTTGGCCCCCCACGGTTTCTGAGAGCAACGCCACAAATCCCAGGTATGTAACAATTTGTCAGATGCAATTTAGGATGAGTACAAACAAAACTCATTACGTCACAACAGTGTTATGTGTTGAAAACCTGAATGTTGAAGCAAACATATACGTAACGCCGGGATCCTACAGAGACACCATTCACCCTGTTACAAGACACTGTACAATCAAAATGATTTGGAAAGCAGTTATCTTTAAAACAGTAGTAGCAGAGTAGTAGTATTGCCAATATTCTAATGATACTGATCCCTATGTAAATGTTAACCAACATCAGCACAATTTGAAGCAATCTTTCCTCCCCGCCTATTGCTCTAGCTTGCACTAGAATCCCAGACGTCTTAAAACCCTTCCAGGAAATGGGTTTCCGAGTGACATTTAAATTAAATTATAATTAACTTTTCTGAATGGTAGCTCTGATCAGTGTTGTCAAGATGTTAGAATTACTAACTTGGATACCATACCTTGAAAACATTTGATTGATAACATGTTCGACACCACAGGAGACAAAAAGACGTAACACTGAGGGCATAAAATATAAGATTTATATAAAAAAGTGTGTGCTGGTGTTCTGTGTGTAAAGCAGAACAGCACTTAAGGTAATTTAGAGTGGGAGGGCGCAGGACACTGCAGCTGTGTGCTGTCGGAGAGAAAAAAAGGGCTGGGAAAGCACAGGTGGTCACAGTATCAATACTGTGGAAAATGAATTTTCATATCCAATTTTAATATTTCAACATTCAGTATCGATGCATTTTTCAATATTTCAATTATTTCAATTAAAAGTAGCTCTAATCAAGACTTTTCAATCCAGTTTTAGTGTTGTTATTTTCTTATGATGTCATGTATAGTGATAGACATCTGAGTCCAGCGTATGAAATGGGGTCGAATACATATACAGCGTCTTAATGACGTAACGTTCGCATCTGTGAGTTTAAAATGTCAGTGCCTGCAGTTGTGCGACGGTGCATGTGGCAACAAGGTGTAAACTTACGAAGAGTAAATAACATTTCCTACAGATTTCCTCAGTTGCCCTTCACACAGAGCAGTTATTTCTTCCGGGACGGGAACTAAAACGTTACAAAGTTGAGTGATGGTTCCTCGGTGATACACAGTGCACGTGGTGAGAATATATAAGATGATATGGCAGAAAAGTAGTTTACAGGACACTTAAGCTGAGTTATATTTGATGTTCATGAGCTCTTTTCCACGGAGGTTTAGAGTACTGATGGTGCACTCCATTAATAAAGCACAGGTGTATCTCCTTTAAGTGGCCACATTATCCGACATCTTCAACTCATCCCGCATCACTTATTACCATGAGTTTGCAAATCCATCTTTCCCTTCTCTCGCTTCCTATCATATTCTCTTTCATCTCCCGGGCTGACCGCGGAATATACTGTACGGTAAAATTATTCATCCTCAGACAAATGAGCCAAAACTCGTCTCCATGGTTACCAGGTGCGCGACGGATAATGTCAATAGCTGGCTGGTGTCTCATTTCTAAGCTGTCTTAATTGTGTGATCCCTCCCTCCCACTCTGTCTGTCTGTCTGTCCATCTGTCTGTCTGCCTGTCTGTCTGTCCCTCGTCTGCCTCCAATTACCTGCAGTACACAGGCTGCAGTGATGAGTGCACTGCGGTATCGACCAGGTCTGATCTCTCCATAGTGTGCCCATGCGCTTCGGTTGTAAGATGAGTTATTGCCTCGTGGAGATGGGGTCTCATGAAGGGGGTCTGTCCATAAGAGGGATTGAAAAATGGTAAATGATCTTTGTTCACAATCCATATGCGCTCCCTGCCTCTACCCCTCTACGCACATTATCTACTGCAATATCCATTAACGTCCACTCCGACCCTTAGGCACCCACACGTATGCACACACTCCCTAATCTGTGGCTCCTCTCAAGCGATTGTTAGTCTTCCCACAGGGCATGCGACATATAGGAGCACGTTACATCGCAGTGCTCATTATGTTTGAGCCTTTTGGTGTATTTGAAAAGGGACAAACGCTGAACTCAGGCACCGTGACGATGTGAACAAAACTCGGTTGGCAAAAGCCTCAGGAGGCCCTAGGGTATTAGGGATCTCTTCAGCTTTTTCGTAAAGGAAGCTTGGAAGAATCCAAACATGTTTAGACAGAAATATGACAAACAGGCAGGAGGAGGAGCGGCACCGCAAAACACGCAGAATAGTGGATTAAAATGAACAGGTAAGAGCATTCAAAACACTGGATGGCACGAAAGACGAGTGATTCGCAAACCATTAGCATAAATGAATATTTAAAGAGCGAGCTGGCGAGGAAAACAAGTAGTGTCCTCGAGGGTCGCACACCATCACAGCGCTGAGTGTGCACCTGAAGACAAATTCATGATCAGCAACCCACTGTAAGACGTCGGCCACTCAGTCCGGCGATCGGAACCTCCCCCTAAATGTGACCGAACAGCTGCACACATAGCTCTTTTATCTCCATGAACACAATGTTGTGACTCACTGATCTCAGTCCGGCAGCTAAAATTACATCATTTCCCACTGAGATTAAAACACCTCTTTTATTAAAGGGATGATAAAATTAATAACCCAATCCAACATTGATTTAACAAGTTTCGCACAGTCCGCCTGCTTATCACTACTAAAGTGAAATAGGAACAATTTGTCATCATCAAGGCCGTATTATTGTAATAACTGACTGTGGCTTTCGGTTCTTGAGTTTATTACTTTAATAAGCCAGCTGGGGGGACCAGAGGGCCGAGGTTTGGAGAGTCGTGTAATAATAACTGCTGCTACTGTGCAGAAGTTATGGAAGTGTTTTTTTTTCTTGTTTTAAAGCACCAAAAAGGACCAAAGCACCAAAAAACACGAAAGACTCATTTTTTTTCTCATTTAAATAAAGGTGGCTCGTTCACTAATGAGGAGCATGCCATGTATAATTCATGATACCTCACAGATACAAATTGGTAAAAACTGCATTTCCATAGATTCTATAGGGTATGTTATTGTGCATCACTGAAGGGAAGCATGGGATTTACCTCCTCTAAAACATTCTCCCAAGATGAAACTGATATCCTTGCGCTGGATGAGCAGAAAAAAAAAACACAAGCTAATATGTGGCGTCTAAAATTAAATTAGTTTAGGGAGAAAAGAGGAACACTGTTGTTTACTGAGTTACTCTGGTCCTAGGAGAACCGTTGCCCAGAGTCAGAAATGGTTGGTTTGTATTAGAGCCGAACAGCAGTGACAGCTTTGCTACAGGAATAGCACGTCTGCCATAAGTCTCATAACAACTGCAAGGCACTGGCACCTTCGCTTCATGCAAAATATGCAATACGCCGCATGACGGTAGTTCTACTGTTGACATTCATTCATATATATATATATATATATATATATATATATATATATATATATATATATATATGTATATACATACACACATATACATACACACACACATATGTATATATATTCATGTAAGATATATATATATATATATGTATATATAATTATATATATATAATAATAATTGTAATCAATAATACTCTGAACTAGAATGGCACTCAGAAGAGCACGCGCCACTGACACCCAACGATCCCATTTAATGCAATCAAGCCTAATCCGATCTCAAACTTCTAATCAGGCATTTTTCCCAGAGAAAATCAGGTAAAATGTTGAAAAACTCCCCATGTCACAATCTTAAGGAATATTTTTAAAAAAAATCCTGGATCCATCCCTTTACTAGGAGTTTTTCAGACGCTGAAGATGGTCGTAGCTAACGAGTGATCCATATGGTTTCCTCTTTATCTCTATTGAGAGTTGCATATCACAATGTATTGATCGGGCAGGATTTCCTTCATCGTGTGACTCGTTTATGACCATTCTTTCTTAGAACCTCTGGCTATTGACACGAATGTGGAAGCACTCTGCTCTAAATTTAACTCTGTCAGCCCTGAAACATCGGCGCAACCTTGCCTGGAATGTCAAGTACATGTTAATTTGGATGCCATATCCACTGTCCTCCACTCAGCCGACAGTTACATCGGAATGCTGATGATTTAGTTTCTGCATTTAATGCGATCTCACCCATGAAGCTGATCAACGTCAGCAAAACCAAGAAGGTGAGTCAAAGACTTAATTTGTGATTGAATAGCTCTGCAATAGGATCTGGTTAGACGTGGGTTACTTGCTAAAGCCGTGAAATGTCATAGGCCTTGACTGCGTCTGTGACAGGGGTCTAAATGAGCGGCTGGGTATCGAAATCACAAATTGTGGACTTTGAGGTTGTCAACAGAATATGCGTGCATCCAAACAAATACAAAATACCATCATCCACAGTGCAAAATGCAGCCTTCCACCATGCGCTGTACAAATAACGCCCAATTTTCTCTGAGAGATCACATTTTCTACAGGCGACCAAAGGCGTTTGAAATACAAGCCCTCTGCTTGTGTGTCTGTATAAGTGTGTGGGTGTGTGTGTGTGTGTGCCTATATGTGTGAGACAGGCACATCCTCAGTCAGACCTCCATCACTTCAGAATAGCCCCCGCAGTTAGCCAGGCCAGTCATCCATTAAGCCACTGATTGCTGAAGGGGGCCCTGGGTACACTCTGTGCTGACACCCCGGTGCCAGAAACAGCAGGCTGATCTTCACCAGCTTCACAGCCTGTGAACTGTTTGTCATGCACTCACCATCTCTCTCTCTTACTAATATGGTTACGTTTCTGTCTGAGGGTTTTATCATCCTTTTTTCCCGCATTAAATCACGGCTCGGCGTGCACCCAGAGCACACACAAAACAAGAGAAAAGTATGAAAAAGGACTGGTGTCACGGCTGAACTAGAAGCATGACAGCTTAATCGAGAAGCAACTTCCGTTATGCAGAACAAATCAAACCCTTCAAACCAGTGTTTTCAATGTGTTTTGTGAATAAAACGGGGATTTGCTGTTATATTCGGAAACACACTTAAAATAGAGCAAGAAGATAATGTAGAGTCAGTCAACCTAAAATCCCTGCCCCGGCGGTACAAGGCATTTAAAAAGACAGCGCACTGGTAACATCAGTTCCTTGCTCCTTTCATATGTTATTGTGTATATTACATACATACATATTACTGTCAGGACAGATGGGGTTACTTTTATCGTGTTGTTGTTCACAAATAAAAAATCTCATCCATATGCAACATCCTCCTCCTCAACTGAATCATATCCACAGCTCTTAAATCCTTCTCCTCCACTCCCCCCCCCCCCCGAAATAAAACATCCTGAGCTACGCGTTACAAAGAGGGACCTAACTGCTGATAACAAACCAAAAGCAGCTCACAGCTGGATACCTTTTCATTCGCTTTTTACTCATAACTTGATTGCTACTCAGGCAATGCACATCATTGTATATACCTTATTTCAAAGTGTACCTTATAACATTGTATTTTTCTATGGACTTTGGTACATAACTGCTATTTGACTGATTGAGGTGTCTCTTGAGAGGAGTGTCGGCTATTTGCTATACTGTGTGACAACGTGCATTTACTCACTGCAAGTTGACAGGAATTTACCCGAATTATTCCACTGTATGCATCTGTACAATTCGGCGAAACTACATCTCAGATGCATATTAGAGTTTTTGCTCCACAACATATCAGTTTGGAGACCTTCAGTCACTCGTTACATTTCAAGATAACATTTTTTATACCATTGTTCCCCATTGAAATGCATGTGTGTACAAATTGGGTGAATGTGAATTTTCCAGATAAACTGAGGAATATACCTAATATAATCCAATGTTTTACATGTATTGGAGTTTAAACGATTGATAATTTACCAGAAGTATGAGAGGTACAGTAAGTTATTGCAGTAGTACCTTGGGAGATTTCAGAGCGAGACTTCTCTTCCATTGGACTTAACAAAAAGGATCTCATCTCCACCAAAAATACATATCCCTGTAGGAATCGCTTTAGTAATGTTTGCAATGTTTGTAACAAGCAGTTTCAGGGGACGTGCCTTTGACAGTCTGAGTTGCCCCAAAAGATTACATTGCAGCCATTGCAGCTCTGTTGTGTCACCAGCCGAGACGATCTACTGAACTGATTCCAAAACTTGAATCCACCGACTGTGAATCATTTGCACGCCAAAACATGTAAATACAGGACATGCATTGAACAATACCAGAATCCCCCTGTAAGTGGTCCCTTATTGGTTGAGACATTTCTACTACCAAGATGTTAGAAAAGCTCAACCTTAAATATTACAGCAGTGATATGTGCTTCTATGTATTGTGCTGTTTTAGGTAGCGTACTTGCTGCTCTGTGTTTTATTGTTTGCCTGCCTAGGGACAAATAATGCAAATCAGTTGCACGCTTTAATTGCACTGTCCTTAAGTGCTAAAGTTCTTAAGCAAGGTTTTGAATGCAGGTCTTGTACTTGCAGTGGAGTATTTTTAGAGTTAGGCATTTCTACTTTTGCTTAAGTAAATGATCTAAATATTTCCACAGCTGACTATACATATAAATATTTGCAGCAGCAAGGTCTGATGAGGCATGTCGTTTCATGAGCAAGGTACAATGATGGATCAGTTTATATTTTGATATACTTATGGTGCTTTGTGCTATTTTAAGTCACTGTTTGCACCAAAATGTTTTGATGTGCACTTTGCACTACTGAGCTGCAGGCCCGGCCCGGCCTTTCATCTCCGTTTTCATCCTCTATATTCGGCGGAACAAACGGAGCACCGCTTTCATACGTTTCTAATTTTGTCTGTCAAATCAAAATTCGCCCGAGCAAGGCCAGAACCATTATTCACAGTTCTGAATTTGCAATAAAGCAGATTACCTGTTGGAAGGCATGGCATAAAGATGAGTTTCCCCCCCTCGCTTGGGCTGTATCTATCTACTGCATCGCATTATCTTTGACAGGGCCTTCAGCTCGACCTCTTCTCACCTGAAAAATCTGTAGTTCTCTCACATAACTGTCAAGTAATACATTCCATGGCAGGCTCCGATAAGTCCCTTCTCCACTCTAACAATTTGGCGCATTTGTGTCCTACATGAGTCATATTAACATTATATGTCAAACACAATAGGTGTGCAGTATATGTGCCTTGGTTGCACTGGTGCAGAGACACATTAGTGGCAGAGCGGTACACATTGAAGTATAGGGTAACGAGAAGTAGTAGACAGCGGTCAAAATATATGATAGGCCGATCACATTACATATACATTCAGCATTCAATATGTGTGTGCATTCAAGCATGGGCGTGTAGTAAGGCTGCGGCTGACAGCAACAGGCGGTCGACTGAGCAGAAATGACATCCGTGAAATTAATTGCGACCACGACAGCATCAAGGAAATAATTACTCACGCTAATGAGTGGTAGAAATGCATGTGCACATATGATTGTTACGCGCGTGCATGTGTG
The DNA here is from genome assembly GCA_963678695.2 of Diplodus puntazzo. NCBI lineage: Eukaryota > Metazoa > Chordata > Actinopteri > Spariformes > Sparidae > Diplodus > Diplodus puntazzo. The sequence continues at coordinate 11,956,190 of OZ023167.1, read as the reverse complement.
TGTGTACGCGCGTGTGTGAGATATTTGGAGTGTGTGAGACAGGACATCGGCCATCTGCAATGACTGGCGGGTGTTTGTATGGCAGAAGACGGAGCGATATTAGTGCCAGACAGATTAGAGCTAAACACAGACACTCAGGCATAAGACGCAGTCACCGGTTCGTCACAACAAAAGGCCGGACTGGGAATCCATCTGACCGCGAGCACACGACCGCAGACATAATTCATCTGCTAATGCCCATCTCCAAAACATGACGTTCCTATCAAGTTCCTATTCCAATTCGACAAACTGGAGATCTACCAATACACATTTAATTAGCGTGACACAGCTCTGTTCACATATCGCCTCTATTTGTGCATCGGATAATGATGCAGTTCACGCACATTTCCATGCTTGAACACATTTTCTTTAGTGCATTTTTCTTCAAAGCAAAGAGGCGAGAATAAACAATTCTGCACGTCCTCTTTGTACATTTTCAAATCCTGCTGATACATGGTCCTGGCTTTGTACTTCTCTTTATCGTAAATATGTGTTAGCTTGGAGACTCGCCAAATCTCTGAGACAAATAGGATCTTCCTACTCAATGACACGGTCGACTTGCTGTTTTGTTTTTGTATCTTTTAGACGTTTCTTTTGCTGCTGCAACAAACCTACATTTTTCCACGAGAACACAATTCCCCTTTTCGTCAGATCAGAGTCCTCCGCCCTTCACACATGACTGATGATGAGCTTGCATAATAACATGCATCAAACATAGACGCTGCACTTTTATCAAGTCAATCTGTCTTCTTGGTGTAAGAGAGTTTAAATGTTTCAGATGCAGACCTTTTTCTGCATCAGAATAACATTCCATAAAGCATCTCGGTTTACACCAAAATGGACCCAAACGCAAGAAAGACACGCACAGAGGCGGGCAGGTAAAATGCGTTGTGTTTCCAGAGACAGGGGTATAAGGTTGAATTCTGACTACTTTATGTAAACCTCCTCTCGACACTCCCGAATCATCACCATAAAAACATTGTCGAAAATGAAAACAAAGACGGATTCTCACCTAAAATGTCTTAAGAAACACATTTCACTGGCAAAACTGAGAAGCATCAGATGGTCTAGTTATAAATGGGGCCTCTGTGGACATGAACAAGACATGCGGCAGGAAAACAGACAAAGAGAGGAAACATGACACGTGACGAAATACTTTCAACATAAAACAGGAAACCACAAAACAAAAAACCCAAACGGTGACGTAAAAATAATTAGTCTACTGGGTTTGATTGTTTTTTTTTTTTTTTGCTGATAAACCGCCATTTCTAACCGGACTCAAACTTTCACTTAAAACCTACAGATTCCTCCACAGCTGCGTCCATGCGTCAAGTGAAACTTCAACGAAATGTGTTGGATGACTGAAATGTTCTTGCAAGTCGAGAAAGAGGGCAACTGATAACAGAAAGCGAGCTGTTAATCAATCTATTTTCACTTTTAAATGCCACTGACATCCTGCAGAGGAGACTGCCCTTTGCTTGTGCTTCCAGAGTTGGTTGTGTAATTAATAGATTGATTCTGCGGAGCAGATTTGGCAGGTTTTGTTACCTTTTCTTACTGTGGCCAATAAACCATGCAGAACTTAGGTTTGTCATTAAACAAAGTTGTTTCAAACCTAAAAATCTCCTTGCAGTGTAACAAATGATGTCCACTAAGCTGGTTAGTATTGATTTCACAAAGGCCTGGCTACTCTCAAATTAATCTGGTCCAACGGGTCAGGTGGGGATAAAAACATTGGTGGTGCAGCTCCTATTGATTTTCTTCATTTAACATAAATTGAAGGATCATGTGTGTAGGCGAGATCCTGCAACCCTTGAGCTCATGGATGCCTTTCAAAACCCAGTGAAAAACTGGAAAATGTAACTTTGGCTTCACACTTACCTTGTTGAGGTGCCAACCATGCTCATCCCAGACTGATTGTGGTTCAGTGTTCAGTGGCAGAAACACTGATTCTCCCGCTCTAAATATAGTTGGCTGTGTCTGGAAGTGTGTGATGGCAGAAGAAAGGGATTGAGCAGTAATCATAGACACTCTAATTAGTGCTTAAGGCCTCATCTTCTGTAGTGTAGGCAGCTGAGGCACAAATAGACGTTACGCACACACAAGTGTGTGCGTGTACACGTTATCTATGCACATAGTTTTTGAGGAAAAACCATGATGGGTAGGCAGCTGCACAAACATCTAGTACTGCAGGGTTTATAGTTTAAAAGGTTGATAATGATAATGATCAATTTGTGGGCTTCCACTGCTTCTCCAAACCTCTGAGAGCTATCCGCCACAAATAATGGTCTTATTTTGTATTGATTCAACACTTGTCAATGCTTTGGGTCACCCTTTCGAGAAATGTAAGGAGATGGAAGCCACCAGTAAAGCCACCTTAACGCCGTTACGCTTGACTGCAATGGGAGGCTGCTTTGACTGTCAGCAGCACAGCCGATTCAGTCTTTGAGGAAGGACAAGGGTGACAGAAAAGCGGGTAAATGACAAATTGGATGCAGAGTTGTAAAGATGAACAGAGACAGGAGAGGAGAGTGGTGCTAAATCTGATCAGCATTTAATACAATCTTGCACATGAAGCTGGAAAAAATTCACATATTCACATTCTGGTATCACTCTGCAATTGGATATTGGACTTCCTTAGAGACCCCAGACAGTTTGTATTGTCTGCCACACCCCCTTTATGTTAGTCCTCAGTAAAACTGGCTATGAAAAACGTTGGTGTAACCTTGCCTCGACCTGCAAATACTTAAGCTTATTTAAAGGCCATCTTCAAATGTCAAACCAATGTGTTTAGAGATTGCCATATCTACTGTCCTCCACACAGTCTACACAAACTTCAGAAGCAACAACCGCTACATCAGAGTGACAGGAAGCAAACACAGGTGAAAACATAACGTCCTTGGTCGAAGTTAGGAATGGTTAGCCCTAGTCACATGAAAAGAATACCGTATGGTACCATGTGGTACTAAATTACTTGTCGAAAAAAGAAACCCCAACTACAGGTACGTAGTTAATTTGTTACCAGGACCACACACATTCACAGAGACATCATTCCAGATTTGCCACATTTTCACCACCCTTCTTGACGCTGACTTCTGCTGTTTTCTGTTTTCGTCCCTTTCCTGTCTTCTCTCCTCACGCTGCTCTTCAGTTTACGACTATAAGCTTCACATTGTTCCATCAGTCTCCTCGTTACTTTTATGTACCCATGCGTTCCTCCCCTCCGTGCTGGCCGGGAGCTTCTCCTGACAACATCGATCCATCCTGAATGAAGGATGTGATTAAAGCGGATACTCGTCTGCTCTTGGCACTTGCCCTTTGATGTGCTCCCATCTTGAGAACTACTCTCCTGCTACCTGAGCGCCAGTCTGTCAGGAGAAGCGAAGCGCTGTTGACCGGAGATTATAAATATGCACCGCGCATGAGAAGGAGAGGTCACGCTGCGAGATACGATGTACATTTTAAACAGAATTGTCGGCCATCGAGGGGAATACATAACATTACAAATGTTAAATGGTGTTTAAACTGAAATATTAAATGAATATAAAAGATGTTTTTACACCCATTTGCCTTTCATTTCTTAAACCCACAGTTCATACACCTAACTAAATCATTCTGTCACACATCATTAGATTTTGGAGACTGTCTGTGTGTTTGTGTGTATGTTTATCGGGGACTGTTTAGAAAATATATATGTGTGTGGCCTATTACTTTCACTTGTGATATATTTTGTTTGGCTCAGTGTACACCAGGATAATGACCTGTCCCCTGAAGAGCATCTGGGGAATGCATTAACAAGAAGAGAGGTTAAATAGCTCTATCAATAATATTAATAGCAGTGAGAGACTGTGGGGCAGTGTGGTATATCTGGGAGTTATTCACTTTATACAAACAGCGTGCCCTGTAACTGTGTCACTGCACAGAGTCCCCCTCGAACACATTTTGGAAAAGCTGCTTTGGGGCTTTGCTTATCGTGCCCTCTCAATGTTAACAAAGCCCAGGCAACATATTCCTCCGATGAAATGTAATTACGACTCACTGTGCTGGGGATTATGCAAAGTAAGTAAACATTAAGAGTGACACACGGGGTCATCTCCTGAGGTCTCTTCGCACTAGTTCCCACAGATCATTATTCACCGTCATGTTTCGTAATAACCTTACCAAATATGGTCACCTGTTTCGTATGGAGGAGCGCTGTTTCTAAGTGTTCCAAGTGGCTGACTATGAGTGCCAATTTCAGAGCGCTAAGTTGTAGGTACCTTCCAACAAAACTGCATGTCTTAACAAGATAAAGTTTCAATTGCATCAGAGTCCTGTAAGATCCCTCCTTTTATAGAACATGCAATGGGAACCAAATGTATGAAACCACTTGGTAACCCCCTCTTGCCTTAATGGCGGCATGGCAGCTGGCATGGACTCCACAAGTTTGTGCAAAACCCGATGACTCATGTTATCCCAGCGTGATTTGAAAGTGTTTCGAAAGAGCCACTTCTGAATACTTGGCTTCAGTCTTCAAATGTTCAGCGGGGTTGAGGTCAGGTGGACTGTGGAAGTCCATGACAGTCCAATCTCATTGGACTTACACATATTTGTAGAGTCCTCGCCAGCTCGAGTATTTGCTGTCATCAAAGCAAAACGGGGACATCAAGTACTGAGAAAAATTGAATCAAATATTTAACTTTTTCCTAAAATTCTTAAGATGATTTTACCATTGTAATGAGAGAAATAGTATTACATTCAAATCAAATGCAAAATAGAAGTATTGTTCACGTATGGACTCAGACTTTTTGACCCTACTGTATCAAACAAAACTATGATTGTATCAAACACAATTCAATTTAACCCCAGTATGTTGCCAGGTTTTGGTATTGACTCAGCTACGACTCAGTTAAACACACATCTTGATTCGTAGGTGTTGACTCAATGGTGCAACAAGTATAAGTGGTACCTACACTGCACAGCATAAGAGGATTAGATGTGTTTGTTTTGTGTGTCAAGTCAAACAGATGATACAAATGCAAACTGCATGTGCATTAAAAAAAATGAACACTTGCATTATGACAGCTGTGAGAGGATAATCCGCTCTAGATATGGTTATGTGAGCCTTTCAGACAACAGATAACAATACCAAAATCTTTCAGTTGCACTGCGAGCTTGTTATTGACAGAAACTGGCGCGTGTGGAAAACATGGAACATTTTTATCACTGGGAAAAAATGATAGTGGAAAGATTTAAGAGAAGTTTTTAATCACATTGTATGCTGCACATTCATTTCCCTGTGACAGGACAACACTGGCTCACAGCGTAAGGTCTCATAATAGACCTTTTGTACGCTGTCTTCGAAGGTTAATTACCAGGGGCCGCTCTGTTATGTGGGTTGTATTATATTATCAAAGGGATACACTGCAATTGAACAATATGTCGTTGATTTGAACAAAACAACTAACAGGATAGCTCCACTTCTGTCCACCTGTAGTATCCCGCCCACACACACACACACACACACACGGAAACACGGCAACAGACTATTGATTTAATCGTATAACTACATGCTGAAGGCAAAGATAGCTTCCTGTTCAGTCAAATGAGAATTGTTTACCTGGTGTGTACACCCCCGAAAAAAGTAGTAGCGAGTCTTTCCTTGGCTGGCTTGCCAGCCAGTTCCTGCTCTGCCCAGTGGTCTTGCATTGGGATGAAAAAAAAAACCCTCCTGAGCTTAGTTGTCGTGTCCAGGTTTATAATACACTCATGCAACTGACTTGTTCAGCGGCTAACGTTAGCACAAAGCACCAAAGAACCAAAGAACAGAGCCCCTGTGGGAGCAACGGCCTCGTTCAGTGGCTAACCCGGTTAGCGCATAGCACGCACCCACAGCAGTAAGGAGCAGCTGCCATGCCGGTGCGCCTTCTTGGACTGAGGTAAACCCGTGACTGCAACTTTTTTGTGTTAATATGACTGCGGAGCTGTTTATTCATGTATCTATTACGTTGCAAAATCTAAGAGAGCTTGTGGAACGTAGAAAACTAGCCGCTAACGTTTCATCCAGCTGGTCATCAGGAGCTATGGGGCAGTTGGGGTTTGCGTAGTCGCGGACAGTGCATGTTCATGTGTTTCGGAGGAGCAGCTCTGGAGGGTGTGAGGGATGATGCCGGTTTATTATAAGCTTTTAGTTTTCAATGTATACTATTACTGTGAATATGTGAATATAATTTGTGAGGGACACTTATTTCTCCTTTCACATATTAGGTCTTTAAAGTATAAAATGGATAGCTCTTCTAATGACCCTATGCTTCCGTGTTGCAGATGGTGTTTGATTAGCTAAGCCCAGGCTTTAAATCATATCTCAACAGCAGGGTGCTAAGAGGTTATCAGCTCTTTATTAATGCAGTAAGTTCGATTCAACCGTTCTATCTAGAGCAGCAGACGTTGCTGGAAAATCCGATGACAAAACTTTGATTTTAAACCAAAACAAGCCAGCAGTATGCAGCATAATATCTTATTTTCTAGCAATATCAGCAGTGTGGAGATGGTTGAGGTCCGGAGATGAATGGATGGACATTTTAGGCTTTTGAGACATCTATATTGCATCTTCAATTTTGACCGTTCAGCTTTCAAACCCATCCACATAAGCCATGCTGACTGATATTGTGTGGCGAGAAGAAATACAAAAACAAGCAGGAATGTAAAACCTCTGAATCAAAGGAGGCGCACACAAATCAAACAACTTGGAACTCAAAGGGATTACTGAGGGGGTGTTGCGGAGTATTTGTAGAAACAGAATGTCCTACATATAAATAGAGAACAATATGTGTTTGTAAGAGTTCTCCAATGCTGACTTTCATTTACACACCACTGCTAACCAGCGATGTGCACCTCGCTCGCTTGGTTTTTTACAGGATTGGCATGATAACGCCTGAGCGTTGTGATAGTGTCGATTTTCCAGTGGATTTAGTGAAAAACAATACAAATGGCTCATCTGTGACCTTTTCAGATCAGCCAAAATCTGGCTGTTGCATGCACTTAAGCGCATGTATTATGCATGTGCTGTACACCTATAGGGGCACGCATGTTTGTGCATATGCACATGAACGCTTACATAAACAGTGGCTGTATTAGCATTGATTACTGTTCTTCTGCAGGTAATTGGCATTTTTCTCCCTCCACACACGGGACCTGCTTTTGGTATGTTAATAAGCTCTGTCAATGGAGACTGCTCAATGTGCTGGATGCAGCGGTTGTATTTTGCATATTGAATGTGCTCAGACCCGCTCCAAGAGGATGATGAACATGTCTCATAGTTTTCCATCGCATTCCCCCCCTGCTTCAAGGCAAATATTTCCTCTTTGCCACAATGATGGATTCAGACAATCCATGAAAAATCTGACTCTGTATGAAACCTCTTCCTGGTTATGTAATTTTCTCTTTATGATCAAGGAGAATAAGATGAAGCAGGAAACTTCAGTCTCACTACATAATTAAAATGCTCTGCTTGCGTCCTGAATACGCTGAATTAAATCAGCATTTTCATGCCAGTTTAAGATTAAAACAAAATGTGTCTGCTTTTGAGATTTTTTCAATGCCTAGGTTTTATCTGTAAAAATAGTTTACCCGCAAACATTTTTTTTCCCCCTTTGCTTACACGGCACAGCCCTCAACATTCCTCTTTTCACATGCTTCCGTAAATGTCTTCCATTTATGTCATCTTCCTCTGCATTTTTTACTTCGTTCAGGGTCGACCCACCGCAGAAATCTCAGAGGTGTGCGCCTTGGTGTCTGCACTGTAACTCTGAGTCATCATAATAAGTCTGCTCCCATTCCCTTTGCCGGTCGTCGTTATGCTGCCTACGCTGCATCACTCTCCCTCTCCCCCTCACTCTCCCTCTGTGTCTCCAGTTCTGTCTCATGCTCTCTGTTGATGGCACAGCACCAAGAGCTGAACTTACTAGGGCTGCAACTTTTGATGCTTTTCATTGTTATTCAGATTTGTCGATTAGTTGTTTGGTCTATGAATGTCAGAAAATGGTGAAAATATCAATCAAACCCAAGAAGATGTTCTAAAATGTCTTGTTTTGTCTAGAACCCAAAGACATTCAGTTTACTTTCTTAGATGAGTTAAGAAACCAGGAAATAGGCTGGAATCAAAAATGTTTTGAATTAAAAAAAATTCTCAGACCAATTCATCGTTGTGTAAACTAAATGTTTAATCAATCAGTTGTTGCAGCTCTGTAACTTAAATGGGGAATATCTTTGAGACGTGGACTTGAAAGAGTGATTTGTGATTTGTACGAGTCTTTTTAAAGCAATATTATGTAGAAATTGGCATTTTTGTGTGATCTGCCCCCCCACCGGAACAATTAAGTCACAATGGCTTCCTTGATCATTCTCCCTTCGTCCACTGACAGTTGGTTGGATGAACACTGGGGTCAGTTTTCTATTGACATTTTTTTTACAGGACAGCCAACTAAGGGAGTCCCATTGACATGTTCCTGGTGGTCCCTGTGGATTTGGCTGTGTCAGTCCCAGTTTTGAAATCGACTTGTGAGTCTCCTCTTCCCCTCCTTAGAGCAAAGAATAAATATATACTTCATTCTTTTCACAGTCTGCAAAAGTGCACTACTTATAATAAGATGGGAAACACTTCATTTACATTGTAGGAATACAACGAAATTGTGTGTGTGGTAACTCTCAGAGACAAGCAGCAATAAAAACACAATTTGAAAACGATAAATACGATGATATAGTGATATAAAATAAATAAAGGCACTTGAATGAAGCAGGTAACTGTGACAATGCAGTCAATGCAGTATAAGAAAGGTATAAATAAAAAGGCACTTCATGCATGGCAGGTGAATTGTAACAGAGCTATATAAAACGGATTGCATGAAGAGTGAGGTACTTACTCCCGGGATACTGTACATACAAACATCCATCACCAACTACTAAGACCAAGGCCACACATACACAGGTAAAAATACCTGTCTATCATAAGGCCACACTGGCCAATGTTCACATTGCCAGGACTGGCATCTGTCAGTTGTGCATACAGTAACAAGTGTGTGTTCAAAAAACCTGACCTGAAACACAAACAATATCCTTATGCAAACTGTGAAGTAAATCAGTAAAGTTCACAGCCTATTTCATTTAAGAAAAAAAGAGCTGATTTATAAAAGTAGAAAAAAACCTGAGAAAAAAAACCACAGAAAATAAATATACCTATCATATGCAAGTCAATATCCTGACAGTAAAAAGTTGAAAGAAAAACACTACTTAAAGTTTTACCTCAGTGTCAGTAAGGAGTGCTTTTTATCCATCTTTATTGGAAGACTCGCCCAAAGAAAATGTAAGTGCGCCACGTGGCTGTGTGCGCCTTTTGTTGTCATTTACGGCAAACGTTAGCCGTCCGATGCGAATGCCTGTCAGTAGTTAGCAAAATGTGCCTCCGCTCCGCTCTTTTATCATGCACCATGTTTAGCACGAAAAGTCAGAATTTTCAAAACATAATAAAAAGCCCACGAAAACAGCAAACAGGCATAGATATGAATCAAATACGGAGCTAGACGGATGACGTGTACGTATGGGTCCTTCGGACTTCCGGGTGTGCATAAACAGACGGCAAGCGGAATTTCCTCTCCGTAAATATGTGAGTTTCTACCCTTATTTCTGTTTAATTTATCCCAGAATGTGTACGATATTTATTAGCCGGCATCGCTGTGCTAACAACGCTCATGTTGTCCTCTCCATTAGGTCTAAAGTAACGTTTAAAATCACCCTGACGTCGGACCCCCGGCTCCCATACAAAGTGTGAGTAACGTTCCACTGACAGCTCATCATTCACAGCCTCAGTGTTACACCCTGACACCTTGTAGCTTTTCAACCTTTCATTTTACATTTTATCTTACCGCTGTTGCACATTTCTGTACCGACACTGTTGTGGAAACCTCTGTTGACGTATTTAACCGGAGTCACTTAAAATGTGTTCAGGCAGAGAACATCTGTCGGTGTAAAGCTTTGATTCCCATGCTGACGCTGAATAACAGTCACAGCAGCTGACAGTACTGATGCATAATCATTACCTTCCGTTTTAAACAGTTTATACAGCTCGCTTGGCAACTTATCGCGAGTTATGTTAGGATGAAAATCGACCTGGCAGCCCACTCTTTGATCAATGCAAAATAATGTCACTCTGTCATCCAGCTCATTGAAATATAAAAAAAAATTACTACTAACGCTAACACAAACTAGCTTCACATTGAGCCATTGTCCTCTGATCAGAGCAGAAATGTCCAGGGGTAGACGGATTATCGGCCGATATTTAGCACTTTCCAATTATCAGTATCAGTGATTTCCCCATCATATTTCTAATAACATAAACTCATTTAAAAATGTGCTACTTTGGCTCCGATGCAGCATCCTCTCACACAATGTCCCGCCCACCCAGCAATATCTGATTGACAACACATCACAGTTAATAGCCTGTAAACACTAAATTATCAGAATTTGCAAGGTGAGTAAATTCATCAAATAAGCATAGCGTAGAGGAAGTATAAAGAAGCAGAACATGGAAATATTCAATCAAAGTACTTCAAAATTATAGATAAAGGGATAGTTCGGGTTCGGGTTGAAGTGGGGTCATATAAAGTACATATCTATAGTCAGTCTGTTCCCTACCTTAATTGCCGATCAGCGCAGCCTCAGTTTGGAGAAGCAGAGAGCCGCTCCAGCCCAGACGCTCAGCTTTGTACTGCCGTGAACGGAGTCCAGTTACCCTAACCCAGAGCAGTGCTTGAGTAAATTGTACTTTATTATTGTTAATTTCATCACAGGCTGTTTGTACTGCGATCCCAAATATATGTTTTCAGGCTTCTTGATTTCCAATTATTGGTATCGGCTCTGAAAAAGTCATATCAGTCGACCCCCATAAAAGGCAGACAGGAGAACAGCGTCAAAAATATTCATGGGCATGGTAAAGTTAATTGTTCTGCAGGTTAAACTCTCTCAGTGAGCCTGTGAGCTGTTTGTTTTGTCTGATTAGATTTATAAGTTACTACTGTGACATGCATTTGGTGCAGGGAGACTGGCGGTAAAAATGCAGACAGTAACAACCTCACTCGAGGGTTATTCCTCTGTGAGCAGGACCCATGATTTATAGGAGTGCCGCTGTTTGCACACCGTAATCCATGTCTGCTGTATTTCATCACCCTGGAGCATAGACATGTTTGAAGACATATGATTTATATACAATTTGTGTCAGATATAGTTTTTCCACCAAAAAGAGGAAAGGAAAACAGAAAGGAAAGGATACAAGAAAATACATTTCCTCCTCTTCCACTGCTTCAAATTTCCAGTCCAGAGTAGGTTTTTAAACTAGCAGTGCTTGTAATATTGTGCTTGTACACTGTCTTCAACTCAGTTTTAAGGGTGAGCACAAACAAAGTTTTCCCCTTTGAGTGGATTAATTTGAAAACTGCCTTTTAGTGTCAAAAGCATAATCTTGCACATCCCACTGGTCAAATAACAACTGAATTGCTTTGAACATATTCTTGTCAGACCAGATTAAGTCAATTTACGTTGAAGGTTACTAGTTACAGCAGTGTGTATATGGTCCAAGGAAGAGGAGCCACTTTTATGTTCTAACCTTTTGTATAGTATAAAGAACCTGTCACACCGAACTTCGTTAAAATATTTGGCAATTAAAGTGTGAATTCCCAAAACTTGCTTATGGGCAGAAATTCTTCTTGATCTATATCTTTAGGAGCCACTGTGTGATTGACCATACATAGTGTTCTCGAAGCAGCTGTGACTTCAATAAAATATCACAATTATAAATGAATTCTAAATGTGGACTTTGTGTTCAATTTTTAAAAAAATAATTTGAGTAGTGTTTAATGGTGTGCATAACTGTCAAGAAGGCTTTGATTATTTTATCATTTGTTCTTTTTTTTAGGTTTCCTTTTAGCCAAAAGTACTCATTTAGAGACAAACAGTGATACACCCACGTAAAAAGCTACTTATTTTCCATTATGTTTGGATTTACATGCTTTTGATCCCTTTAATTCCTATCTTTGTCCTGTGCACAGTGCTAGAGCGAGCCATGTTGTTGCAGGCAACAGCATGTCTGCCATAGGTCAAACCGATGTTGACTAGACATGAAAATCAGGCGCAAATTATCAACTCAGCTTTTGAAAATGTTTTTTAGAACAGCTTTTTTTTTTTTACTGCATAATGCATGATCAAATTTCCCAGCAGGGAAACGCGGACTTTCTGATTTGAGCCATCCTGAATAAATTGCTGCACATTAAGGGCATGCAGACTTTTCTCGCCTTTATTGTTGACAGTGATTCGGTTCTCTAATGAGGTCGGACATGGCCTCGCTGTAGCTGCTGATGTCTTTACATGAACAGAGAGATTTTAATGATAGTAAATGAGGCAGTGAACCTGTGCGCTCCATCAATCTTCTCTGCTTATTTTTCATGGTCACATTTAGTTACATTGAAACAAGTTAGCATTCGCTGTCAGTTAAGATAGTCAGGTGGTCCTTATAATCTGACAAGCCTTCACTCTCACTCATCATGCTGAAAGCTCTTCTCCCTGCTTCTCACTGCTGTACTGAATACCGGTATATGCCCATTGATTTTGCCCTCGATCACCTCAGCTCCTTTTTGCATTACCTTACTTGAGATTGCATCTCTAATCTTGAGTTTTTATAATCTCACATCTCAACAAAATAACCCTGGGTGGCAGGGAGGGGGAGATCGGTTCCACTTTTACTCTGGAAAAGCTGCACTGGATTCATTGGGGAAGCATCCAACTGGAAGAATACGACTATTTATGCCGTAAATGGTTTTATATCCTCTGACCGAAACGGCTCTAAAAGAAGTAATGTTACGCTCAATTGAGCCCCGTAAGGAAATGTTCCTTTTGGTTCTTTTCTCCACGGAAGTCAAAATGAAAAGTCAGCTACAGAACTGCAGCACGTCGGGAGCTGTTAACATTAAAGGACTTGCTATACAACAGTTAAGCAGCCATGGTACTTGTCAATCAAAGCTCAGGTCAATACAAGGCTACCAGGTGATATTAAACTGTGTCATATCCCTGTTTCAAAAGTAAAAACGTAGGGGAGTAAAAGAGAGTCTGGCTTTTATGGTGTTTTAAAAATCCTGTTCAATGCTTTGTTTCGTTACAGACTAAGTGTCCCAGATAGCACGCCATTCACGGCAGTTTTGAAGTTTGCAGCCGAGGAGGTAAGTTTAACGCTATACTTTAAATATGTAGTCACCAACAGAAAGTGAAGCTGACTGTGGTCCAAGTCTTTGATATCGGCTTCATGTGGGATTAAACTGCACCAGTTGCATTTAGCCTTACCGTCCTGTACTTGCATTAATGGATATTTGGTACATGTGTAAGTATGTCTGGGCTCATTTGTGAATGTTTTCACCAGGAGAGCACTGACACGTTTATTTTTCATCTGCTCAGGCTTCACAATTCTTCTTAAAAAACTTTTTGATTTATGTATTATTCTACACAGATACAGAATAAAAAGTCCTTCGACATACTTTCATAAAAATACTCTTTATACATTTATAGCTTAAAAGCTGGTTTGTATGGATACAGAGGCGGGAAAATTACAATTGCAGACGAGGTTAAAACAACCAGAGTGAAAAAGCATAACTGGTGCGAAAACTCTAAAGATAATAGTCTTCTCCCTGCAGAAATTACATATGGATATACCAAAGCAGCCTGGTGGCCCCCTGCACTGTGTGTTTTCCATGTTCCTCTGCTCCAACACACCTGAAGCATAGAAATGGGTCCTTATCAGGCTTCAGCAGGACTTGATGATGAGCTGATCATTTGATTCAGGAGCCCTCAGGGGCAGGATTGAAAAACACTGCCAGCAGATGTTAATATCCTGTACTTTTCTGTCAGAAAAGACATTTATTAGGAAATTTGATTTAAAAAAATTGTTCATGAGAAAAGAGCAACAGCCAATAAAGAAACTTTCAAATATCGATATCAGTATTGCCCTTAAAAAACTAATATTGGTCGGGCTCTTGCCTTTATATCACCTGCATAGTTTACTAATTAGGCAGCAGTTACACATGACCATTATTTAACTCAAATTCAGTCCTCATACTATATTTTTAGGGATGTGGGATGCTTATATATTCATCAAAACAGCTACACAGGCCATTAGTGTTGTCAAAAAATATTGATACATATAACCTTCTGAGTATTCGGTTTTAATTTATTTTACTTTATTTTTTGCAGTATCCTTACACCATAACAAGCTACGTTTTTTTCGCTCTCCTCCCCGACATCGAGTTGACTCATGCACCGCTACAGAGCCCACATAGCCCCTACACCTCCAGAAGTAAATTCATTAGATGCCGGTTCTCTTAAAGCGCAGTAGACAAGATTTGTGGTATTTATCTGTTAATAACAATTTACATGTGACATGTAGGGCTGCAAAAAATATTTTTTGTTATCGCCTGTTAGTGTGCAGTCAGTATAATGTCAATTTAATATCACAATTTCCCAGAGCCCAAAATGATGCCTTCATATTGCTTCTTTTCTTCAAAACCCAAAGACTCTTCATTTACTTTGGTTGATGACAAGGGTTATCAGCAAATCCAAATGTTTAAGAAGCTGGAACCAGCAACTTTTTTTTTTTTTTTTTTTTTTTTTTTTTTTTACTGTTGCTTAAAACAGGACTGAAAGGAGTATTTATGTGTGAAAATCATTGGCAATTAATTTTCTTTCAGTCAGCTAATCATTAGAGCTCTACTTGTGTGTCAGGCACACCTCACTCACACAACTGTGACCTCTTTATTCTGGCTCCAAGTCTATTTTCTTGTGCTTTATGTACCAAAATGCACCTCAGTGCTGTGGCTGAACACATACTGACGGAGGAGTGGAGCAGCTGATGATGAGGTGCTGATGTGCTGCTCTTACAGCATGTAGAGGGTGTTAAGTTGCTTCTATTACAAACCACTGCACTGATAGAACGTAATTATCACATCTGACTTTTTACAGTTAAGATTTGGCTGCTTTGTGAATCCAAGAGAGCTAGTTCGAGTTGGAATTTGCTAATCATTTATTAATATGAAAAAATTGTTGAAAAGTAGTTTTACACAGTAACGACCTGGGAATAGTCTTATTTTGCCAAAGGCTTTACATAGCAAAGCGGTTTGTAGAATTAACTGTGATTAGTCCTCCTCCTTATAACGGTAGACGATATGTTGGTAAGAGAGAACACACAAGATGCCACAAAGCCAACAGATTCAAACCCAATGCTGTTGAGGAACTGGTGTTATTACCGTAATCCCTCATAACCTGCATTTTATCCGCCGATTTTTCGTTACATGAAACAAAGATCACTCCTTCCCTATCCAAAACTGAATTTCACATGTCATACCTGGCAGCAGTTTGGTGAGCAGCACTTTTTTTTTTTAAACCTTATCTCCCCGGCGACAGACTGCTCCCTCCCTCCCTCCACCCGTTCACTGCAAATCTCAGCAAGCGCACATCCTCTTCTGTCGAACCCTAAAGTAGGACATGTATTGTGACCATGCTGAGTGATTTTCTTCCAGAAATTCAAGCGTGGCTATCTGAGCCTCAGGCTCTCTCCTAACTGTTCGCATGAGTGTGTGTTTGTGTGTGTGTGTGTCTGTCTGCCTGTCTGTCTGTCTGTCTGTCTGTCTGTCTGTGGGGAAGTCTGAATTTGTGTGACAACCCGTGTATGTCTGTCAAGTGCGAAAGCTGGCAGACAAAAGAGTGAAAAGAAAACGCACAACACAGCGCTTTTCTTTTTGCTTGTTTCACCAAGTTTGGTTCAGATGCTCCTATTGAAGTTGTCACCCGACATAGTTAGTGAATATCTTTGCGCTGACTCGGTGGATGAAGCTTTCTTTCTTGATGATTTATTCAAACTGCATCTTCGGGCCAAGTGGAATTGGGTCCCTGATTACTCAACCAAAATATTTTCGTGATGTGGAATTATATGAAATGTCAAACAGTAGCCTCTGTTTTGAGTTCCTCTAATGGGGATCCGAGTGTGATCATTTTTCTCTGCTTCATTTTTCCTTCACAGTTCAAAGTGCCATCAGCAACCAGCGCAATCATAACGAATGGTGAGTTTGGCAAACTGCGTGCTAAAGTGGCACGTTTACCCGCTTGACAGCTATGAAGAGCGATCTCACTTGAGAGAGAGCGTCATTCTTTTGCACACCATGTGTTGTGACATGTGTTTGGAAACCCAGCCGAGTTTCCGCAAACCTCAAAAACCACAACAGAAGATCTGAATCTCTGACAAAATGATGCTGGAAATAAGTCGACGAATGAAATACTGTCAAGTCACATAACGATCAATGAGAGCTCGATGCAAACCTACAAATTGTCACTTCAAAGTTCTGTTGTATTCATTTGCACATTTTTTACTGCTTTTGTACACTGTGTAACTTTTTCACTTTAAAATAACAGCTTCAGATCACGTTGATGGTACAGTGTCTTGTAACAGGGTGAACGGTGTCTCTGTCACTTGTCTCTGCACTATGTAACTTCAGTGAGAGGGTAGGATCACAGTGTTACATACATGCTTATTTCAACATACAAGTTTTCAACACAACATTGTTATGATGTTATGAGTTTTGTTTGTAGTCAGCACCTACATTATGTCTGACAAACTGTTTCAGGCCTGAGACAGCAGTGTTGCATTCAGAACTTGTGGGGGTCGCACAAAATGCCAATTTCTACTAAATGTTGCTTTAAGATTTACACTATATCTGAAACACATGGTAACTACCAAATCCAAGTGAAATAATGTGGTTCATTTGTATTGAGAGACTCATCGATCATCATAGTTGCATCAATATTTTGCCCTATTTTCTACAGTGAGCCTGAGAGAAACAAACCTTTAATGTTGTCTCAGATTTTACTTTCTGGTGCTAGTTCATTGCCAAGTCCCGTCCTTGGAGACACCGCTCACCCTATTTCAAGACACGGTGCCATCAAAATGATCTTGTAGCTGTTATTTTAAGGTAAAAAGATAAATGATGTTGCTTTAAATGCAATCTAAAAGAGGACATAGAGGAGGATTTATATGTAACATTACATAAGCACCAATGTGGAACACAGTGCGAGTTAATTGACTTCTTTTGAGTCCATTTCCTGAGGTTTTCAAAGGAGAAAACTGCTGTTTCTTTTCCTTTGAACCCACACAGTACAAGCCGTATTCTGTTTCTGCTTTTAATGCTGCTTTAGGGATGTCAAGTAATCTGTGGCCTTCATTTTCTGTATTGACACCCAACAGAAACTATTAGAACACTCATCCCACTTAACTCAGCCTACTTAAATCCACTTATACACATTGGTCTATCATTTTTAAGTTTTATAGTCACATCAGGGGCCAGAATGTTATTATCATTATTATCTCATAATTCAGTTTAAAGATCATTATGACTATTGATTTCTTCACTTGAAACATGAGGTGGGCTCGCTGAAATTAATTGAGCAGTTTGAACTAAAACAATATAACACCCCAAGAGTTGCAGTCTACCACCCAAGAGACGCATGTCTTAAACCACCCCGAGAATGTAAAATGTAAACAATAATGAGCTGGATTCGTCCTCGTATAGAACACTCGTAACCACTGTCACAGTAATCACCGGAACAAATTACATTAAAATGGCCTTTGTGGCTGTTAGTGGGGAAATTGTGCGCTCATTGTTGTTCCTTGTAATTAGACGGAGCTGCGCCACATAAAAACTGATGATGTTTTTGTTTACCTCTGCCTTGTTAGGAAATTGAGGGAACATTCACAATCAGTATGCCGGATGCATTTCCACACGCGCTGCCACTTAGTCAGGAAAAGGATGGCATTTTTACGCTGATGTGGGAAAGATTCTGACATATGAGCGTTGCCGAATAGCACAGAGATGAGATTTGTGACAGCCATATCAAACACAAGTCTTAGTTTGTATCAGTGCAGAATTAGTGGCTGGTCTGTTATTATTCCAGATAGAATTGCCTGCTGCCGAGGCGCACTTAGATTTTTAGTTGCCTTGTGCAACATCATTGCGGACAAACTGGCGATACTGTTAATGATCTTTTTCTCGTTTCTGTGCTGCTCATTTGCATGACAATCTTTTTCCGGTCCTCATTGTGATGTCTTTTTTTTTCATGCTCGCCTTGCAGACGGAATAGGAATCAACCCTGCCCAGACAGCAGGTGAGTTGTTCTGTTGTTTTGTAGCCCATGTCTTAGATGATCTGTTTAAAAGCTACTTTTTCCACAAAAACACAAATGACATTTAGGTATTCTTAACCCCCCACAAAAGCCACTCTTCATGATGTAACATGCTGTTTCCTCCCATTTAAGTGTTTTAAGGTGCTTGGCAGCATAATAGACCTCTGTGCTTTCTTAAAGCACTTTGCCACGTGTCATTTGCCTTCATCCAAGCATTCATTACCCAAGGCATTAATACAGAACTTGAATAAATTATGTTTCATAATGCACTTTGGTAATGCTGGTGGCATTGTGTTAATAGTCGAAAAATATTAATTTGTCAACGCCCCCAGAAGCAGAGACTTCTGTGGGTGGTTCCACAAGGAAATGCAGGGTTCGGTATGAAAAGCTTTACTTGAGGTGATGAGACAAATCAATCTGCGATCAAGCAGTTCCAGTTAATATAATGTGTATATATAACTCAGGTTTGAACAGTAGAGTTAAATAGGTGTCACGATGCCAAGCAGGGACAACTGATTAAGATTGTAAAGTAAATGTATGATAAGTACAGAGGAAATAAGACGATATTGTAAATAAGTTTCTACCACCCAAGGCAAGGTTTGAACTTGTCTACTAAGCCTCTCATCTTTTCTCTCTCTGCACTCTGAATTGTACTGCAAAGTAGAGGATCAGCAAATTACCACTTTTGGGAGAATCTGGTTAGTAAATTGTTCAACCGACAGAGGTCCCTGTTTAACAATTTATATATATTGTTTTTCGGTGGAGAATCAGAGTGAAATAAAGTCGCTGGTGCACAGTGCTGTGTTGGACAATAGTAGCCCTAGTCAAAGTTCGAGTGGAGTCACTAAAATAATACTGCCAATGCTAACTAAGCTGCCGTCTCTGTGCTGGAGCAGCCCTCGCACTTGTTTGTATTTAAATTGTGTTTACTCATTCATGAATAAAGATGCGGTGCCCTGAAAGGCATGAATTTAATGTTAAATTACATTTAAAAAATGACCTCTGACTGGAGGCAAACCAGAGCGGTTTAGTCAGAAATCACTTAGCTATACATTCCAACATTATTGCGGTGAATCACTTTTTACCTCCATGTCAGCCTCGTTGGTGTTTTCCCTGAGGTTCATACTGAATGCGCTATCCCACCTCTTCTTATGTAAGTCATCATCCTCGATAAAAAGGGGTAACGGATGACTGACTTTTTTGAACAGAGAAGAATAAGGTGACGTCTGCTTTGACTGAAGGCAAAGATTTGGTCTTTTCTGCTAAGAAAGGGAAAGCGTGGTGGGCATTCGCAGTGGCTTTTTATCTGCGTAACGTTCGTGCTGTGGGCTGCCAAGAATAGCCTCGGTTCAGACACCTCTGTCAGACTGCCTTTTTTCACCCAATGCAGTCACTCTGCCTCATGTTCACAGCGTTGAGTACACGGTAGAAATTGATCCAATGTCATTTAACAACCCCTTCGTCTCCACACATCTTTATAAGCCCAATGTTATATACTTTTCCTGTGGCATATCACCAGTGCTGTAAGAGGGGAGATAGATCTTAGCATGACTGCTGAGTGAATTAATAAATTGGTTCCATAATGCGGTGTTATAAATTATTCAAATGAACTCACTGTGTGTGAGATCCCAAAAAATCCCACCTGATGTCTGAACAACAGGCCACTGCAGAGGGAACGTAGTGTGAAACATAGGCGTCAGGAAATCATTTTATTCCTCGGTTTAGACGTTTTTGACCTTCGTTTGAAACCATAACAATCCAAATGTCTGTGCAACCACCCAGCTCGTCCGCAACTATATGAATGATGAAAATCTACTGATTGTATTTCGATTTTATTCTATCTTTATATTCAAGGCTGGGTTGCAATCGATTCTGTTTCAAATCGATCATCATGTGAATGACCCACGCATATTAAAGATCCGATCGATCTTTTCTGTGTCTTTTTCCGTTTAGCTGGTAAGAGTCTGAAGGTTACATGCCAAACAGCCACAATAGTCATGATTCAGAACTATGCTGAGTCTCTACTGCGTTTTGATGTTCTATAGGAGTGGGCCGCTGTTGTCCTCTGCTGTCTGCCTGTGTCGGAGTTTCGCAAACACGGCACAGGGACGGGGAGTTCAAAGTGCATTCAAGTGCGCTCCTTAAACCCAGACATCTAAACTTGAATGGCCGCAAAGGTTGTTTAAAATGGGAAAGCTACAATCATTTTCCTTTGTCAAAATGCATAATGCCTACAGTTGCCTGCAGTCATTACTGTCTTGTTCTTTCACTGAAACAATTTTACTAATTAGTCGCATAATCATCTCATCTCATCTTATATACCAACCATTCCTCTAAAGGCAGATTTAAACCACAAATCTCTGAAACCATTAAATTGAATTCTTAATGTTAACATTCATTATATAATTTAATTTAATTTAATTATGCACCAGGTTAGAGGGTTGCTAGCAGTGGTGGCTCCAAGGAGGGGTCAGGGGAGACCATGCCTCCCCCCAATGACCCAATGGCTGGTATTAAGAATAACAATAAACAAAAATCCCTTTTACTTATGGCAAATGTTGCTTATGTTATGTCACATAGAGGCATCAGCATTAAATCAAGAATGTTTAAAATACAGTTCCATTAATAAAATCAAATAGTTTTCAATATTTTTCATCAGCATTTTTGTTCAAACCATCATGTCTGAGAGTAGAAATTGTCTCTTTTAAGACTAGAGTCCAAGTTTCCCTCCCAGCTGGTGAGTTGACAGGTTGTTTGCAGCATATCAGCTTTATTGACAGTAAAACCCCTTATTAACCGCCGCAGAGTATAAACTGTGATCTTTTATGTGGCGCTCTGTCCTGTGTTTGCAGGGAACGTGTTTCTAAAACACGGCTCGGAGCTTCGCATCATTCCCAGAGACAGAGTGGGAGGACAGGGCGACTGACGCTGCGTTTCCTCTTCGACGGCTAAATGACTCACCCACCGCCAGACGCATATAACACTTGAGACCCAGGAAACACCTCGGCGTGTTGTCATATTTATTTTCTGGCCCATAACTGACAGTGATTCACATGAGGACTGTATATTTAAACTTGATGATGACATGCATTCACACTTGCATGCTCCCCTGCTTCTTCATTCTCAGTCAAGTTTTTTTTTTTTTTTTTCCCTAAGTGTAGTTGAATCAGAAGATCGGAGTGACATCAGGCGTACCCAGAGGTACTGAGTAATTAATATACACAAACACAGCAGCAGCATCCTGGGAAATATTTCATGTCAAGCTAAACAAACAACAGAGTCGACAGTTAGAGCTTTTGTATCTTTGTAAATGACAATAAACTATCAGTATGACTAACAACAACACATGCCTGTTTGCAATGTTTATCTTTGTAACCCTTATGAATGTGGTAATGTGAGAGGTGATTTCAAAATACATGTACAACCCCTACTAAGGACCATTGATACAGCAAATGTTCAACGTCAATATTAGATTTTTTTCTTTTTTCTTCACGTCGGACAAACTGTCAGATAAATAAAGTTGCACCATGGATCTGTACTAAACTTGTGTTATGGACCATATTTTAGCCAAGTAAGGAAATATTCATCCGTCAAAATGTGCAGGGATGTGGATCTTTGCTGCCCTCTGTCAGGGTACATCTTAACATCAGCCTGTACTCACCCAAGAGCCCTGCCTCTGTATTTCAAGCCATGTAATATGCCTCATCCTCACACATTACATATTGAAAGATTGGATTGAGGAATATTAACTTTTTTAATATGCACTGCTAGCTAGATAGGTGCACTATGTAGTTTGGGGGAAAGAGTCTTCATCCACTGATTCTTTTATGCCTAAACAAACTAAATGGACACCAATTTCATGCAGTTAATATTTGGCGGACCCTGCCACCTTTCTGGCTTATTGTTGTGGATACCATACCTATTTTTTTAGTTAAAACTATTACCTCATTAATATTGTAAGTATTAAAATTCTGAGTTTTGAGTTTCTTTCATTTTTTTCAAAACATGAACCAGACCGGTGGTTTATTCTGAAATGTGCTTTTATTGTTTTCTCTGACTGATAAATGAGGTAAAGCGCTTCTGAAATCTCCTCCACATTAGTCAATATCATCTGAGAAGGTCTGAATCATTTGTTTCTGAATTGGTCCCCCCCTTTTCTCCACCCTCGCAAAACAAGAAACGCGTGCTCGGTAAAGAAAGAAAAAAAGGAAAAACCAGGCTGCAGAGAATAATGGAGCGTGCATACACGAGAGAAAGCGCGCCGTTGTGCCTCACCATCCATTAGGATGCAGGCTCGGAGGGAGGGAGTGGGGGGAGGGTGCCATCACAAATGGATTTTCTCATTTATTTTAATCAAAGTCACTGCTGGGCACATTCGCCAGAAATTTACTTCTGAAACGGGTAAACGGCCGCAGAGTGCAGTGGAGGCAGATGATGTCGCGTCGTTGGCCTAAAAATGCTAAATTACTGCAGCTATTTGACGAGTAATAGGTATTTCAAAGCACTATGTGGTTGTAATGGCCATTCTTGATCCCCAAAAATCTTGATTTTTTTTTTTTTTTTTTTTTTAACTTTTTAGGTCAAAGAGGCTGATAGTTATTTTTAAGGGCCGGTGTAAATATTTGAATGCAGGCTGAGTGCAAGCGAGAAGATAAAACATGGATTCATTAAAAAGAAGGAAATGAGCTCATCTGATCACATCCACTGATTTTGCGCTCTTTTGGGCGTGAAATTAAAATTTCACACTTCAACAAAAAACGAGCGCAGCAGTTTAATCTGTACGAGCAGCGAGGTAGAAAGATGCTCCGTAATCACACTTCAGGTTGAGCTCTCGGTCCTGAGCCGAGCGGAAGGTGAGCAGGCCGCGCGGCCCAGACCTCTCCTCGCACAGTGTCGCCTGACCGGGACTCACTCAAAAAGGGAATTTTCTTCTGATCCAACGGTGGATCGGCTGCAGCACCATTCCAGGATTCAGCAGATCCATCAAAT
Source organism: Diplodus puntazzo (assembly GCA_963678695.2). NCBI lineage: Eukaryota > Metazoa > Chordata > Actinopteri > Spariformes > Sparidae > Diplodus > Diplodus puntazzo. Next base: position 11,932,922 of record OZ023167.1, on the reverse strand, counting down.
CCATCATGGCTCCAAGGAAAACATCTTTTCAGGCAGCTTCCGGGGAGACAAATGATGAGGCTGTTGTCTGTTGGCTATGCTGAGTCTGGCTGAGAGTCTCTGCAGCAACTGTGGGAGTGTTTTAGTGGAGTTCAGACAATGCACAGAGAGTGCAGCTGCAGGGTGATTCAACATTTGTGATGATAAATGGAGGAAAGAAAAGATGCTTGTAGTACACGATCAGTTGGGCTGCATTTGAGTGAGCGCGGTGATGGCTGTCTTCTGCTGCTCTCCACCCTTCTGTGTTTGTCTTAATCACCATCATCTCCTCAAAGTGCAGCAGTGTGGGTGGATGCGTGCCCCCGCCCAGCCTCAGGTAGTTTCAAATGTACTGTAAGATACTGTGTTTAAACATTACTTTGGGGAAAAGTGAAAGTCATCCATATGAATAGAGTAAAGCTCTGAAAGTATCTAATATTAAAGTACCAAAAGATATTTTCTGGCAATAAATTGAGTATCAAAAGTGGAATTATGGCCTGATCTGTGTGTGTGAACCAGGAGGCCAGCTGTTGAAATGCTTACTCAGTTTGTGGTTTTATTCAAATTGATTGTTTTTATGCCTCAATATTTGGCTTTTTTTTTTTTTTCAAGTAAAATGAATGATGTTTAATGACACAAGGAAATGACCTCAGGACGTCTGGGGACTTGGATTACACAAGACTAGCTGCATGGAGCCATTTCATGTTTTCTTTCAGTTGCTTAATTTTTATGTTTCAGTGGTTCAGGAGAATGCTGCAATGCTGTTTTGCTGTGAATCTCCAGAAAGGTTTCGTCGACTACGAAACCTCACCTGCATTTCCATCGGCATGGAGGTGAGAAAATGATGACTACATTTTTTTTCAGTTTTGGGTGAGCTCTTCCTTTAAGACGGTTGAGGAACGGCTTGAAGACGACAGGACATGCAGGGAGACGGGAGGCAGGCTGCTGACATGAGAGTGACACAGGCCTGCTGACTGATCGCAGCAGCTGCAGTTGCAGCTGTGCCTGTGTGAGGAAAAGACGGAGGAATCAAGGCCCGCTCGCTTTTCAAACTGTTTTTCCCATGGACTCCTCTGCCTTCTCTGCCCCGCTGCTTTATAAATGACATGTTGAGCGTGCTCTTTGGTCTCCCATTAAAGGTGGGCAATCTAAAATGAGATCTGTTGGTCCTCCACAGACGCAGCGCAGATAAGACCAGTGCCACAGGTCAGTGAGCTAGATAAAGAAATGGGGGAACAGGGGAATGGAAACAGCCCTCCTCTTGACAGCCCATCCGACTCATTTTCAATTCACTCTCACACGTCTGTCACTCAGGCATGTGCAGCACACACACACACACACGGGGGGCAAGTGTGTGCAAATGGTGTTTCAAATGAGCTGGAACCCTCGAGTCACCACTCACCACACAGGCCAGGTGGTATCACACCTCAGGGAGGCAGCTAAATGTAGAGAAGCCACGCGAGGCTCCACTTTTAAGATTATTTAATTATATGAATGACCTAATTCTGCCCCCTTCTGTCTTGAAATTAGAATGGCAGCTGGGGGAAAACCCAACGGAGGTGCTCAGGACTGCTTTGATTCATGTTCTTGTTGCTCTTTCTCCGCAGAACATTAACAAAAAATGTATCTTGATTGAGTACACGGTAGATATTTAGGCACAAAGCTTTATTTACATGCTGCAATTCATCCTCTTCGCCATTGGTACTCTTTCAAATATTAAAATACACACAAACCCATCATTCTAATAATGTCTTCAAACCAGTGTCTGCATTGAATCCTGTTTTCTTGTCTTTCCTAGTTTAAGATGCGATGCGGGGTTTGCTGGTTGCTGTCTGTGAACACAGGATTCAAAGGTGCAGTGAGCGAGAGTTGATTATTGAGTCCCATTGACGCTTAGTGTTGCCGAGCAGAGCTTGTCATAACACAGCAAAACGCTAAGAAAATAAGAGGAGACAGGCAGAGGAGACGTTCTCTGCAGACACACACCGCCACACACTTCTAGTGGGTCATAAGTGGTGATTAAGAAAGATTATTTGTATGAGTGCTTTGGGGTTTTTTTCCCTTCCTCTAATAATTCAAAATTACATTTTGATATCCAACCCACATGTATAGTTAATGATAGGAAAGCCCATTTACATCAGTTTAAGCTTGACTAAAAATACAATTCCCATGGAAAACCGTAATTGTGAGGATTTCGAGTTTAAAGTCACAATTATGAGACAAAAAGTCAAAATAAAATGATGTACTAAAAAGTAAACATATCTCATAATTCTAACTTTATACTTTATCAAGGCTTTTTTCAAGTTTTCGTCATCTTTTTTGGGAGGGGAGGGTTCCATATAATGATGGTTTCTATTGATCGCCCACAAAACCTGATGCTGGCACCAAAAAAACAGTGTTGTGTAAAATAAGTTGTTGTTTTTTTTAGATATATATAAAAGCTTTCATTGATTTGAGCTGCTAAGTGTTGGTTTGTTATTTGCTCATGGAACACAAAGTTGAATTTCCACACATAGAATTCACCTCTGCGGCACCTTGCACCCCCACCCTCTCTGCAGGACACCTACCGCCGCAGAGTCCACAGAAAAGGGCCTGCTCTATAATCAAGGACTCCTCTCACCCCCGGTGCAGACTTTTTTTTTAATACTTCTGCCCTCTGGTAGGAGGTACACAAGTGTGAAAAAGCAGGATCTCCAGACGAAGAGAGAGTGTCTATCAAAAAGCGAGATGTAACCCACTGCCCTTGCCTCTTGTACTTTTGGTATTTTTCAAACTTTTGACTTGCAATTTTCGCTATAAAACAGCCTTCATAGTGGAAGTCCAAAGGAAGATTTTAGTTGTACGGGAAACGTGTCTCTTTAAGTGTGCATGAACACTGTGACTTGCCTTTTGATTGCTTAATCGAGACATGTCTCATGGCACAGTCCACTTACACACACACACAGTATTGTTGTTAATATATCAGGTCAAAAAGTTTGCATGTTCCAGATTTTACCGTAACACAGCGTGGGACTCACGCCGGTCTGGTCTTGGTCCTGACATGGTGTCAGTTTAGGTACCCTGCCTGCCCACATGTGCTGTAACAAGCCATCTTGCAGACAAAGAGGTCCACATGCACGCTCTTTGGAGGCAAAGTGATTCATTCGCCTCATATTCGCTCCCTCTCACCGCCTTGCTCTTTCTCTGCTGCCGCTGTTCGTCTGATGGCTCTTTTAAAAGTCTCTAGAATTACGTCTAAGAGCTGAAAGCCACCATTAAGATGATTGAATGAGTAATGCTTTATGCATCTGGAGAGCCTCCTTTTAGTTTTTGAAGCGTTCAACCTTCCCTTTTGTGATTCGACTGTTCACCTTGGTTACAAGCACCTGGGCCTCTTCTCATCTTAGGCTCCGCGAACCTCGAGACAAAAGCACCCACATTCGCACATTTCTAGCAGATATTGTCAAACTACATGGGACCAGTAGCTGTTCCAGTTGTGTACTGATGTATCTCAACCTATGAACTTATTGAAGCAGCACTGACACGATGTGTGACAGCAAACTCACATTATGTAGCTCAAGGTTAATGTCTTCTTTACAGATTACAATAAACTGCTAATTTCATTGGACGCGTCTCACATTGCATCCAGTGAGAAGAATGCGTCGTGAGTTTACAGCATCTGCGTGTTTTTCAACCACAGAGGAGAAAACCGAAGAAGTTTTCAAAGCGTTGGAAAGTCGCCTCACTAAACAGTTTTTCTCCTTTGAGTTAAAGTGGTCTGCTAAATCTGTCGAGGCACTCCTAGAGCTAATCTTTTATAATCCGCTCTTTCTTTGTGTCCTCTCTCTCTCTTTCTGTGTGCACCAACTTTTTCTCTACTAATGTTTTTAAAGGGCTGGTGGGAGAAGTAATAATAAACCACTCGGAGAGTGTATTTTAAGGACAGCCACGGGCTGAGTTTAGCTTGTTTGTGCTGCATCCGCGATGCCCGGTCAAAACAGAAAGAGTAGAAGACTTAGAAGCTCTACTTTTGCAGCAGCAGCTCATTTTCTCTCAGTGATGGCCTGCCATGTGTGGAGGGATATATACAGTAGAGCTTTACTTTCCAGCTCTGTCTCGTTGAGCTGTCTTCTTTTGCTGAAATATCTCAACTGTTGAGGTCATTGAACAGTCACGATCCCCAAACAATGAATCCCACCGACTTTGGTGACCCCCTGACTTTTCTCTGGAACAACAATGAAATTGTCGTTGAATGGCTTTTTAGTGAAACGCTAAGATTAAATATGTAAGGATTCTGCATTAAAAACTCTAAAAGCAACATTCTATTTTGTTGAGCTGTGTACTTACGTTATCCAGAATGTCTCCAACAATTCTCAAACCCAGAGAAATCCACAATTTACTGAAGGTAACGGTACATTTCTTGCGGCTGGTCACTTGATGCACGACTTCTGAGAAAAAGGAATTCGGCAACGGGCTGACCCTCCAACGTAAACGGAGGTCAGCTCCGTAGATTGCTGCTGCAGTCGGGTTGATAAACAGGAGTGAAGATACTAAATGGTTCCGGATCAGAGCAGAATCTGAAGTGACTCAAGGTGAATATTCTCCAGACGGTCTGACTCTGATCAAGACTCTCTTAGCAGCCGAGCTGGGGCTCGATTGACATTGGTGGTTATATCAAAACATCACAACTATCGGAGGGATTAACGTATAATTTGGTACCTTCCAAACTGAAGACAATCCCATCAGTCTCAGCTGTACTTTGTGTTTCGTGCTAATTAGCATGTGTTAGCATGCTTACATGCTAAACTAAGATGGTCCAACATGGTAATAGTATACCTGCTATACATCAGTGTTAGAATTGCTATTGTGAGCACGTTAGCATGCGAAAACCAGCATTAAAGTACTGCTGCCCCTAAAGCTTGACAGCGCTAATGAAACTGGATACTAAATACTACTGCCACTTCTTCACTATTTCCATTACTTTACTACTAAAACTACTAATAATACTAACAATAGTATTAATAGTAATTGCTAAACTTGACTTCTCAACATATATCATTATGAAGCCTCAAACTCACACCTTTTTACTCCCTATGGTCAGGAAGTCAGATCTGAATTGAAATGCCATCTTCTGCATACAACAGATTGTTTACTGCATGTATTTCTGGACTGGCGATGCATCAAAGTCAGTGGATGGGAGCATATCCAAAGAGTGAATATGTTGTTCTCCAGTCGGAGCCTAGGCATCGTTCTCAGTGTCACTCGCAAATAAACTTCAGCAACTGTTATAAATCATCCTGCTGAAACTTTTTTCATTCGTAGCATTTTTCGATAAACTTGATGAGTGCCACCGCAGCGATTTCACACCTGATGTTCAGTTTACCTACAGGAAAATTATTCAGCCTGTGAAACCAGGTGTGTAATGTCTCCTTTGGTTTTGGAAGGAGCTGTCTATACAGTTAATTTAAAGAAAAAAGGAGGCAGGATGGATCGAATGAAAGACATTATTCAGCTGCATCAGGGGACTTGCAGTATGCAGCAGATTTGTAACTTGACCCATTCGTGAGACTATTAAAGTCATGATGTCTCAGCCTCAGCTGCCTCCATTTTCACCACTTTTTCTTTTTAATCTGACTCTTGTAAGTTCCCCAACTTTGTGGAAGTGCAATAATAAACGGTTGGAGTAATCCTTTAAAGTCTTTTTTCACGGACGACTTTCATGCTTTCCTGCATCGTCATCCCCAGTTAGGTCAGTTACCTCTGGGAGGCTCACCTTTTTGTCAGTGGGTGTCTGAGGTAAGTGATAGGAGGTAGGATAGCTTTGTAGGGCTGGGCTGGCCATCTTTTGTCTTTTTGCTTCTTTTAAATGTAGCATAAATGTTAACATCACATTAAAATGTATTTTTAGAGCATCCTTGAGCACTATTGTACAAGTTACATGTCTGATTTTACCGATTGTATTTATCGTATCCACAATCTGGAAATTACAAACCAACACGTGCAAATAATGTATGAGAATGTACATTTTCTTGTGTGGAATTGTTCATTTGTGTAAAAAAGCAAACACTTGTGAAATGTTCAGTTCAGAGTATTCTGTTTTCACATGTTGAAATGTATTTAACATGTAAAAAATATCCAATCGCAGGTAAAAATGTGGAACATTTGGATCTCACAGGTGAATGACGCACATTTCATGTGATTCCATGTGCCATGTTTTGTTTTCACATCTTGAATATCAAATCAACATTTGAAGAAAACAAAAAGCCAACCACACATGAGTTGATGTGAAAATGTTAAAAATGTCTGCTTCGCTCCTCAAAGGGACAATTCACGAAAATATAGACTCCATATCCGCATTTCTCAAATGGCACTCTTTTTTCCCAAAACAAAAACCTTCTGTACATTGTACTGTTGTTTTGTTTTCATGTATGTATGCATGTTTCTGTAACTATTGTGAGAGAAAGAAATATGGCCCAGAACGTTCTGGCCCCACGAGATAAGATGTCGTACGTATCCGTACGTATGGAAGCTGCTGTAGATATGGCTGTCCTTTACGTAAATTCATAGGGTGGCCTTCGATCTTTCTATGGTAGCAGACTTACTTTTACGCATTTTCTTTCTATCTCTCACTAAGTCAGAGGTGGGAAGCTCTGCAGTAACTTTCCACTTATTTGTTATTTAACAGATAACCATGTATGGGAGGTTTTCCTTCCTGAGCTTAGAGGATATAACTTGACAATACACTGTGCATACGGCTGTGCTGTTATTTTGTTTGTCCATGATCATGTTGGTTTAAACTATTTCAGCGTAAGTCATCGGTGCGTCTCTCAGTTTTCATCCTCTCTCCTGAGTGGTCAAGCGAGCCTATATTTCACTGCAAGTATAATCCATGATGGTTGTGCTGAGTCCAGTGTCCAATGTTGTGCTGAGCTGTTTGAAAAAAAAAATGGATAGACATACTCATTTTCAATCTCCTGTCCACCTGGGACATTGTTTCCTGTTTAACATGTTGAAACATTAGTTACATGTGGAAAAAAAGCAAATGACATGCAAAAATATTCAATTATTAAAGCCCGGACGATACTTTGGATACTTTTGGGCCCCGTACCAATATTAGGGAGTCAAAATTTTAGTTCACACAACTTTGCAACTATCTCTTAAATGTGGTTAACACAGATGTTTAACTGCGGCAGGATATTTTACAGTTTAACAAATAACTTCATTGTCTAAAATGAAACAAGTGCACTAAAACAGTAAAGTTCACTTAGAAATTAAGAATTGAAAATGTACCCCGTGCATCTTTTCCTGCAGTATGACTTAAAAAAAGACCCAAAAGTCTTCATGTCAACTCGTATCGGACAACATATGTGCCGTTATCAATCCAATATCAGTCCGTCTGTGATAATGTTGGTCGACTGATATCAGTCGGGCTCCAGAAGAGGAATTGGGATTGGGAGGGATTGGGATTGTCACATGCGAAAAGGCAAACAGTGGCATGTGACATTTTCGTAAGGAATTCCCCCGAGCGGTACAACCTTCACACAGGTGAGTCTATTTGTCGCACAGTGAACACTAATGTGACTGCTGATAAGAGCAGTCACAGCAGTGAAGTTACTGCCCTGAGCGGTTATGCGTCAGTGTTAGAGATCTCACTGATGCACTGATATTAAATGTGTGTGTGTGTGTGTGTGTGTGTGTGCGTGCGTGCGTGTGTGCGTGTGTGTGTGTGTGTGTGTGTGTGTGTGTGTGTGTGTGTCTGTGCAGCAGGTGTTGGTGGACGTGGAACAGCTTGTTGTCGCACAGGAAAGAACAGAGTAAGAGTAAAAGGGAAGGGAGTCGTACAGGAAAGGTTGTTAACCTTCAAACCAGCTGCACCCTTTGTTCCGACTCTGACGGCTGAAACTTAATTTGGAGCCGACACTCTCTCCCTCTCTCTCATTTTTCTTTTTTCCGCCCGCCTTTCAAACTGCAGCTTTCACACAGTTTCTGCCTGCGGGGTGCCTCTTCTACAATATATCTTTCTTAGTACCTCACTGTACTTGGGGAAAGAGAGTAGGACCCCCTCTAATTCTGTTTACCTCTCCTAGCCTTGAGCTGGCAAAAAAAAAAAAAAAAAAAAAAACACTTGCTGTGTCACGATCAGAGGAAGTAAATCACCTGGATGCAACATTAGCGTGCCTGACAGGACCCCGAGACCAGCAAGAAATTTTCAGTTGTAATGCTGAAGGCATTCTAGCGTGATGCAGTCAGCTTGACATACATTCCATACATCCGTCGACCTGCTAACCTTTTAGCACTCGGAGCTGATTCCTGGACTGCTGCTGCCGCTCCTCGCCACCAGAGAGCAGTAGCCTATTAAAAAATAATAACACCATTTCTTTTTCTCATGACCATTCACATGGAAATGATGGCTCGCATTTACATAATTGATCTGCTGTATTCAAACAGAGAAGGAAGGGGTGGGGGAGTTCTTTCCTTGAACTGAAATCCTTTGCTGCCTTTGTTGTGTCTGCTGTGTAAGTAGCTGTAAGTAAGTTTCTTCTTGAATATTTCCTTTCCCGAGAATAAAGCCAGCTTAATTTGTTCTCCTCTGTGGGCCTTCTATTCTTGTCTGTACTACGCTCCCAAGGTTTGTGTAAAAATAGTGAACAATTAGAGGGGAAGTCTCGGAAAGAAGATGGAAAGAAGAAGCAAATGATGCTTCGTTGATTGAAAAAGTCTTCTCTTCTCTTCTCTTCTCTTCTCTTCTCTTCTCTTCTCTTCTCTTCTCTTCTCTTCCTCCTATCATGCTGCAAAAGTGCTGCAAGAGACGTTCACCTCCGATAAGCAACGAGAGCTGTCAACAAACCGTGGCAAATTGACACCACCTGAGGGGCTGCGGGCACGTGATGTCGGCGCAGCGGCCTCGTCCCCTTATTAGACCCATCACCTCTGTGAAATCACACGCAATAGAGAGAATATCGCTCCGTAAGAGGGGCATGTCACAAAGCCAACCAGCCGGAGAAAAAAGGCTTCCACACACACAGGCTGTAAACAAGTCATTAATACCCAGCAGATCAGAAGCCACCAGAGAGTATTAACCTGATGGGAAACCTGGGAAAAAGCAAATGCGAGGGCTTTTTAAGAGCCAAGCAGTGCGTGTGGAAGAAGGTCTCTTTTAGGGGAAATTAATCTCAAGACAGATTCAAAGACGCACCAGATATTTACCCAATTCCCCCCTTCTAACTCCAAATAACAGCCTTGTTCCCCTCTAACTGAAAGGCAGGAGCATTGTCATCTGCAATGTAAATGAGACGCAGGAACAAACTGGCAGTTTCGCCAGACGGTAAACGTTTACCAGAACAGCACTTTGTGTAAACTCACACAGTCATTGTATTGATGATTACAGAGCAGCGGCAGGACACACAAATGCCTGTCTGAAGAAAAAAGGGAAAAAAAAGCGAGTTCCCGGTGTGTCCTCTGAGTGCCTTCTCTTTTTCACTGCTGTAATATGGGAACAAAGAAGGACCAGATGTGAATATGTCCTTGTGTGAATGTGCGTGTGTGTGTTCAGCAAAAGGGTGAGGAGGGGGTTTCCCATTACGCTGTTTGCTGACCCAGATGCGGATGTAATTGCAGGTTGTTTGCAGCGGCGGGGTGAAATCAGTGGTTTTGCATGTCGAGCCGTTGCTTTCATGTGCGGGGTGGTTTTTTTTTCCCTCAAGAAGCAACAGGTTTCTTGGAGACGGCGAGGACAGAGCTGAGAGTGACAGGAGGAAGGCTCCTTTCATTGATGTGGCGGCGCTTAAAGCCTAAGAGTAACAGCTGTGTGATGGATACGCAGGCGTTGGGGGAGGAGGGGGAGGAAGCATTCAGATCCTCTACTTGAGTCAATGCACTGGTGGCACAATGTACATTTATGAGTACAACTTTTGACTCTGGTGAAAGTAGGAATGTATCAGTAAAATGTGCTTTACCATCAAAAGTAATGGTACACTCATGAAGAATGGTCCATATCACGTTATTGGATTATTATTATTCATGATGCATTAATATCTAAACTGCATTATAATGTTGTAGAGGGTCAAGTAGAAACTAAGTCTAACTACTTTATGTGATTTGAAGCGTTTAAATCATATCAGTACATCTTATATTAGAATTATCACGTCTTTGCGTTTAAAATATTCATGATACCCTATCTGTTCAAATATGGAGCCGAATAAAAGTGTCTCATTTCCATCGGAGCTGTACTTAAACCGGCAATAGACAAGTTAGACAAGTTTTTTCCTGCTTTTTTTTTTTTCGCTCTAATGTGTCAGTATGAGGCAAATGTTGATTGCACAACGTAATGGCAGTACAATAACGAAGATTGTTTCGCTGTCGCCCGGGCAATTTTGTCCGCCACCAGGCATAAAATCTCCCAGGGAATGAAGGCATGCTGGCAGCCTGGCACCATTTTCTATCTACTTCATGTCTCCATGTTTTGTCCTGCATTGAAGATCGTCGCTGCTCTGAGGAAAAAGGGAAAGCAATCGTCCTCGTCCTGTCCAACAACATTAACAACACTTGGAAACATTGGGAGTTGGGTGTCGTGGCACAAAAATACTCAAGTACAAGTAACCCAGACGTGTACTTGATTTATTTCTACCACTGTGTATGCAAAGGGAATTCTTCACTGTATGAATATATTACAAAGAGTGCATTATTCATTGGTGTTAGGGGTCATTAATTTAAAAAAAAAAAAAAAGTACAAAAAGACAGATGTTCTCCCACAGCAACACAACAGACCCACCGCAGTAGAAGTGTAAAACATGGAGCTTTTCCTTGCATGGTGAGCTGTGCATGGACATCTGAAACAAGCATATGAAACCAATCAGAAGCGTAAAAAGTGCTGTGAAAGAAAGAAGAAAAAAAAACAACAAACGTCTGTGTATTTCTTCTGTCACACACCGCTTTGTTGCAGCATCACAGATTAAAAACTCCTACCTTCTAATTCTGTTGGGACAAAGGTGTGTGGGTGGCAAGTGTCTACAAACAAATCTTCTCAGAGCTGTGCTCAGTCACATTTTGAGGGGGGCTCAGCCGTACACTGAGAATCTATACTGTTATATTGTTGTTCCTTGTTTTGGGAGTATTTAATGGCTTATTAACACTTCCTCCTCCTCGTACCCAGACAAAAAAACATTTAACTGAACATTACAGAACATGATGTTTACTTTCCCAGTGCAGACAACAATATTAATACTGACTTTAAAGTTGCAATATGCAGGAATTAGCATATCCCTAGAGTAACCGCTAACTGCTGTTGTCGAGTTGGCTCATTTAGCCGTACTGCTCGCCATCCTGACTGGGAGCTCGGAACCCCTGTGGGAGAGTTAATGTTTACACTGCGAGCACATGAGCTTTGGACCTGGACGGACCAGGGCTAACTAGTTAGCATACTAACTTCAGTAGATATCTCTGTAACATACTAAGTCATAGTGTCAAAACTGCAATATGTAGGAACTGCCCACCTGTCAAAATCACACTCAAAATAAATAAGGCAGGGTATATCCAGAGTAACTGCTAACTGTAGCCTAGTGTTACCTATTTTGATCATTTAGCAATGCAGCTTGTGGTCCAGAACGGTAACTCGGAGGCACAGGGGAGTGTTGTTGTCGTTTACAACCGCTAGCACAGGAGCTTTTGACTGAGATAGACCAGGGCTAGCTCGTTAGCATGCTAACTTAAGTAGATAATTAGGGCCCGAGCACTGACCTGTGCGAGGACCCGACTGAAATTGAATTATTACTTTACTCCTTCTACTTCTTCTGCAAGAGGAATCTCAGTTTTTGAGGGCCAAAACATGCTCAAAAACTAAATTAAACTTTAAACAACATTTAAAAGTGTTGTAAATGTATGAAGCTATGGTTTTCGACCATGGATCGATGGATAGATCTTGTGGCCAAGACTTAAGCCAGCAGGAAGTCAGAGCCATAGAGAGGAGAGGACGCAAGAAGTTACACTGACCTCCTTTGCGCATGGAAATTCAGAGGCGTGTCAAACAGTCACCGTCTGTCAACCTTTAAATTTTTAACTTCAAGCAGTGACGAACAGGCCCTCACATCCCTGCTTGCACTTTTAATTGTAGTTCATTTTTGAGTGTTTATAAGTATCATTCTTACATGTTGAACCTTTAAAACTGACACAAATATGTCAGATTGTTTTAGACCAATCTGCTCTAATGTACTCTAATAACAATGTGTGTTACATTGGTGAATATTCATTTGGCTTTTAATAGTGAATGTGGATCCAGCTCGTCACAAAATGTCTATTCAAATAAATCAGCTTTTATGATGAGCAGGCAGTGTTTTTTGTGGCACACGTGCGCGCGCCAAGGTGTTATGCAAATGCAACAATCTGATGGCTGCCCAACCCTCTTCCTGTCTCATTACCTGACCATTTTGAATCTTTCACCATCCCATATAGGCTCAAACCCCAGAATCTCCATGTGTGGCCTTATCACAGCGGAGCAGCTGCTGTGCAGACGGAGCCCCATATCCCACACCGTATGAATATGTCATGAATCCAAAGCTGGACTTTCCAAAAGTTTCAGCACGCTTGGTGGGGGATTGAAATGGGCTGCAGGGATGAGCCGGAGTTTCAGTGCTAATTAGTCCGATGGGAGCGGAGCAAATGTTTGTGAAATAGACATCCGCCGAGTCACAATGCGAACGGAGCCCTCGTCATGCCATAATCATTTTACCTCGTCGTTTTCATTTTGTGGGAAACAAACATCGCAGCTTAAGGTTCCAGGTGAAAATGTTCGCCAGCCTCTAATTATGCCCGACGTAATAATGATCTTTACATCCCTCCTTTGTTCCCCCATCAACCCCCTCCGTCTCCCATCAGACTTTCGCGTCCAGTCTAATCACTGTGAATGTGCTCGCGTCTCGCGGTGCAGATCTGACACGCATGTATCTGAACGCTTTCTCTCATGTAAAGACACAAGAAGAATGTTCCAGCAACATAAAAAAGTAGTATGACAGCTGGAAAAGCCGGAGCTGCCATGTACTTAGAAATAACAAGGCACTAGAAGCCCTCTAATCACCTGCCGTTTTTAAACGTGGGTGGTGCTGCTGCTGCTGCTGCTGCTGCTGCTGGTGGTGGTGGTAGTGGTGGTGCTGAGCCAAGAACAAAAGGAGTCACTAGTAGTACTTTACGGTTCAGGCTTACAGTATGCATGAGGATTTTTAAGGACTCGAGGCTGCCTGGGTCGTAAGAACAGCGTGGAACTTCTCAAATATTCATGTCGGAAACTTGTAACCAGCTTCATGGAGATAGAGAGATCCTTCAAAAGGATTAAAGGAAGCATCGTGTTCCTGTAATTGTTGCATATTTCCAGTGCTGACGCTGTGAAAAACTTATATAAGTTCCAGAAAATTGTTTCAAATTGATGGAATATGTCTAGCTGACCTGTACATGATTAATGACTACCGCGTTTAGTTTTTTTTTTTTTTATCTGACTGCAACAGTTTGGCAAAGCCACTGCAAATGTCTCTCTAAATGCTAAATGTCACAGGGAAAAAAATGAAAAATTCAACAAAAATGTTTCGATTGCAGAAAACTGATCACATCACAGTCAGTTTGCAGAGCACGGGCAGCGAAGAGGGTTTATTCTGCCGTGACTTACAGTAGCCCTGACAGATGTTCCAGCTTGCAGCCCAGATTTCCCCCCAGGACCCTCCAAGGTCTAGCAGGATAGATTTTTAGTCTTAAGAAACCATTTGCCAGCATTTCTCTTTCTTTTTTTTCAGCCCCAAAGCTTCTATTACTGCCCTTTTATGGCAACATTTTGGACTGGATTTTGTTTTTGCATTATTATATCTTTTACTGGTCTAGACCGACAAGGGCAGCTCGGTTCTGTTCACCAGCCTGCCGGACGTTCAGAGGCTCGCGCATCGTCTGTTTATTGCTTGAAGGAAGGTCAGTGTGGTTTTTAGAGGCCTGCGTTCAACCGCTTAATCACCGCAAAAATAAACAGGAAAAAAAATGAATAAATGGATGAATGCATTCATGAATAGGAACTGAAGCGACCCGGTCTCTCACTGCCGCCAACTTATTCAAACTGAAGGAAATTAGGAGGAACATTAGAGAAGGATGATTACACCAGCGAGCGGGCTAATCACTGTGTCGCTTTATTGCGGGGCTCTTTGTCACAATTTATTGTAATTTACATGTATTAATCACCGTACTATTGGCCATATGTAAGAGGATTGTCGCATGATAAGAAAAAAATCAGACCTTCCCATCTTTCTCTGCCGCCTACGCACACCCGTGGATGATTGGCTTAGGTTGTTTAATCCTGCTGGACTGGAACATTTTGTGAGCGTTGGAATTCCTCCGGCAGTTCACAACAAAGTAGCTACCGTTAGCTTACGGGTGAAGTGCGTCACGTCAAAAGAAAGGACCAGCTACCCGCTCAACACAGAAGTTTAACAGAGCCCCTTTCTCATCAGTATCTCATCCATATTTTAAGCATAGATTGAATATGATCGATTCCCATCCTAGTGTTTTCTTTTTTTCTCGGGTTAGGGGTCTTGTTACCGCCACAGTCAAAATACTAAAACCATTTTATTTATTTTTTTGGGGGGGGGGGGAGTTTTCTGTAACAGGAAGTTTGAGGCTCTGTGGATTTTTCTAAAAATTGCACTCAAGGTTGTTAATAATTCAAGGAATATCAAGAAATGCACAATCATCTGTAGTCAAGGCAGATGTATGAGTGAGCGTTTGGGGGGGGGGGGGGGGGTAAAATTACAGCTGCTAATTCCTATATTTGGGTCGTCTTTTTGAGTATTTTTTCAGGTCTATAAATATAAATCTACTCAGTCACTTTTCAAATCGTTATTGTGTGCTGAGTGCAATTCGAATAACACCGTTAACCTGCATTTTTTTGTTGCCAGTAAGGCTGTCTGATGTCAATGAAAACCCTGACTTACAAAAACACAAAGACCGCAAAACTCTGCAGAAGGCAGAAGGTCTGGAGAGGTGACAACCACCACTGAGCAGGAGTTTTTTTTTCTTTTTTTTATAACTGGATATTTGAATACCTATTCATAATTTGTATGTCTACTTGCAGTGTTATTTTAATAGCTGGCAGAGACAGCTGCAGCAGTGATCCACCATCACACTGGAACATTGCAGTTAAGCCGTATGTGTCTCAGATGCTCCTGAGCTTTTTTATTTTTATTTTTTTTGAAGGTGTACAAATGAAAAGCCCCTCTGTAGTAACTATAAATGAACGTTTGGACAGATTTGCCTGCTGGTGCTTTGACTATCTCTAACAATGTGCAAGAGACTAATGAGCTTTTGTTTATTGGAAATGATCATTTCTTTCATTTTTTCCATTGTTCAAATCATTCATTCATTTTTTTCCCCCCCAAGCTTTAAGTGGCTTAAAATTTGGATTTTCTCTCTCAGACGTGGCATTGAAAACAACCTCTGCAGCTCTTTGGGTTACAATGTTTGACATTTCTCACAGTTTCATCAGTGTGTGTATGTCCACAGATGTAAAACCTGTGTGTATTTTGAGAAACACTAAACCGGGCTATTTTTCCTCAGGGCAATATGTCGTCTTAAATCCCTTGTAAGATCTTACAAAGCGCAGTCCTGGGAGGATAAAGTCAGTGATAGGGCTCCATGTAATGAATCGCATCTGTGCAACTCAGCTCATCCTCCAGTCCCCGCCTCTCTGTGACTGCCAGCTCACCTGCCCATTGGTGAGAGGTCTGAGGTAAAACCCTCAAAATAAAAACCCTCCAATATGCGCAGAGATGGGCGGCGGCGCTTTTACACAGGCTCTCAAGTGTCTCAAGTTAAAACTCCTGCGCGCTATTCTCGCTGAGTATGTCGAGGGTCCGGACGGGTAGAGGCGTGGGAGCCACCGTGTAGACACCCAGCGGACTCCAAACACTTTGGGGATTAAAAAAAAAAAGAGAGAGAGAGAGAGAAAAAGGACCGGACATCTTCTTCAGCATCACCTCGGCAGAGTGACTGTTCTCGGATGGTTTGGCTCGCATCCGCTGCCAAGATGTTCTACAGACTTCTCCTGTGTTTCACAGTAACAGGTTTTGTTTCCGCGCAGCCTGACAGCGCCGGACTATTTTACGCGCTCCGATCTGAGCTGTCAGAGGACGCGATCTTGGTGGCCAACAACGGAATACGCGTGCCTTTCGGGAGGTCGGTCTTCATCGATCCCATCAACGATCTGGTGATCCAGACGCAGCCGGGGGACCGCTGCAGCATCACCGTCCTGGACAACGACCCGCTCTCTCAGAGACCGGGGCACCTGTCTCCCAAAAAGTTTCCGTGTGATTTCGGTCCCAACGACGTGACGTACTCCCACTACGGCTCGAGGAGTCCGGCGAAAGACAGAGTGAGGCTGCAGCTCAGGTATGACGCGCAAACCGAAACCGTTATAATCCCGTTCATGATGGAGGTGGAAGTAGTTTTTACGCAGCTAGAGTTGCTCACCAAAAACATGCCTCTCACTGTCGACAACCTGAAAGGGATCAGCAACCCCATTGATAAGAAGATTTTAGAGTTTACTTACGACAGAGACGCTCACAAATGCGAGGTGACGTCCCTGTCAAGCGGCAGCGCGCTGCCCAGATACGGGAGACTCGTCGACGGGGGGAAACTTTCCACGATGATGGACTGTGATGACTTCACACAAGCTGACATCCGCTACGAGCACACGTTTGAACGCAAGTCCCCGAACAGGGACTATGTTCCCATGGTGGTGGAGCTGCACGATAAGGAGGGAAACCTCCTGACACAGGAGTATTTCCATCTCATGATCCGCATCAGAGAGGGGGAGGAAAACACTGCCCCCAAGCCCAGCTTTGTGTCCATGATGATGATGGAGATCAGCCAGTTTGTCATGACCGCCCTCACCCCTGACATGCTGGCCGCTGAGGATGCAGAGTCGGACCCAGATGAGCTTATTTTCAACATCACCTCTCCCTTATCCTACGAGGAGGGCTACATAGTCAGCACCGATGACAGAAACCTCCCTATCACGTCTTTCTACCAGAGCGACCTGCGTGATCTGAAAATCGCTTACAAGCCCCCCTCCCTGGACTCAGACACAGAGAGGATTTTCCAGCTGGAGTTTGAGGTGGTGGACACGGACGGGGCCGTCTCAGACCCCTTCGCTTTCATGATCGTCGTGAAGCCGATGAACTCCCTGGCCCCCGTCGTGACGCGCAACACGGGCCAGCTGCTGTACGAGGGCCAGTCTCGGCCTCTCTTCACAGCCCACAACCTGGAGATCAGCGACGAAGACAACCTGGATGCTGTCAGCATCACGGTAGTGGACGGGCTGCGCCACGGGGACCTCATGGTGCTGGGCTCTCACAGGAAGTTGTTCACGCCCGCCGACCTTACGACGGGGGTGGTTGTGTACCAGCACGATGGCAGCGACACGTACAGCGACAACGTCGTGTTCAAGATGTCTGATGGGAAAAACGAGGTAGAGTTCCTGTTCCCCATCACGATCGTTCCCACTGACGACGAGCCGCCGATCATAAACGCAAACACTGGCCTGGTGCTCTTCAAAAACCAGATGATGCCTGTCTCTCCGCTCATGCTCAGCGCCGCAGACATCGACTCGGAGGACTCGACTATTAAATTCACCATCGTCCCTCCGCTTTCTACGATCGGCGCCCTGCTGCTGAGACAGTCGGACGCCCCGGAGGACCCCTCCTCTTGGAAGTTCAACGCCGAGGACGAAGTGTACGAGAAGGAGGTGACAGAGTGGCTTCAGAAAGATATCACAGACGGGAAGTTGTTTTACAAGCACACAGGCCCTCACAACACAGAAACCATCATGGATCAGTTTGTGTTCACAGTTCAGGATGATAACGACCCCCCCAACGAGTCAGGAGAGACCGTATTCATGATCCGGGTTTTACCTATAGATGACGTGCCCCCTGAGCTCTTCCCTGGCACCACCCTGCAGATGACAGTCCAGGAGTACAAGCTCACTCACTTTAGCAAAGAAGTCCTGCGCTACACTGATTTGGACTCTGAGGATCGCGACCTCAAATACACAGTTATCCAACCGCCGATAGATACAGATGAAAACAACCAAGTTGCGTTTGGCTCTTTGGTTCTGACAGACAGCGCCGACACCGAAGTCACAGAGTTCACACAAGCCCAAATCAACCACCACAAGATCTCATACGGCCCCCCGGATGTCGAGCTCGGGATCACAGCCCACGTGGTGCAGTTTCGCTACACGGTCGAAGACACGGCTGGGAACAGCGTGGAAGGAGCGTTCACCATCTACCTGCAACCTGTCAACAACAAACCCCCCCAGATCACAAACACGGGCCTCGCCGCGTTTGAGCGAGGCATGCACGTCATAAGTATCGCGGAGCTAGACGCAGCAGATCTGGACACGGACAGCAAGCAGATCACCTTCACTCTCATCCGGCTCCCTAAACATGGCCAGGTTCAGGTTGCATTCGCTGACCTAGATATAAAAGGGGTTTTCAGACTGGAGGATATCTCGGAGGGGAAGGTATCGTACATTCATGGCGGGGAGGAGACGACGAGTGATGAATTTCAGCTGGATGTCAGTGATGGGATTCATGTGGTAACCGTGACAGTCAAAGTTAATGTAAAGCCCGTCGATGATGAAACTCCGACAGTCAGCCTCCCCGCGGGAACAATCGGCTCTCACATGGATGTGCTGGAGAACGGAGCCACGGAGATCACTACTAATGTCATTCAAGGCCATGACGACGACACAGATGACCTCCAGCTGACCTTTATTGTGGAACACCCTCCGGCTGTGGGTGAGATACTAGTCAAAGGAGTGCCTGCCACGAGGTTTACGCAGGCTGATATTATTAACGGCGTGGTTGTGTATGCACACACCGGGGGCGAGATTGGCCTCGCTTCCCAGCAGGACGGCTTCAATCTGACTCTCACCGACATGTCCGATGATTGGACGGTCGGCGGCAATAAGGTCAACGGAGTGCACGTTCGAGTCACTATCCTTCCTGTTGACAGCCAGGCCCCTGAGGTCGGAGTCGGGATTCAATTCAGTGTCATTGAAGGGGAGAAGTACGGCATCGGCCCTCAGCACTTGAACGCTGATGATAATGACACTCCAACGGATGATATCCTTTGCACCATCATTGTCCAGCCCACCGCGGGCTATGTGGAAAATATATCGCCGGCCCCAGGCTCGGAAAAGTCCAGATCAGGAACAGCCATCAGTGCATTTACCATCGGAGACATCAGGGAGGGGAATATCTACTATGTGCAGAGCATTCACAAAGGCGTCGAGCCGGTGGAGGACAGGTTCACATTTAGGTGCTCTGATGGCATCAATTTCTCCGAGAATCATTTCTTCCCCATCGTTATCATCCCGGCAAATGATGAAAAGCCGCAGATTTATCTGAGGGAGATAGTCGTGATGGAGGGGATGAACATCGTCATCGACACCCCGATTCTGAACGGCGCCGATGCCGATATTCCACCTGAGGAGCTGATGTTCACCATTTCCAAACCCCCCAAACATGGCGCCATTTTAAACCAGCTACCCACAGGCTCGGTTTTGGTGACTAATTTCACTTTAGAGCAGATTAGGGAGGCATCGAGTATTATTTATGAGCACGATGACTCAGAGACAACAGAGGACAGCTTTGATGTGACTCTGACTGATGGGAAGTACACTGTGCAGAAAACAGCCATGGTTTTGATCATTCCTGTTGACGACGAGACCCCAAGAATGCTAATCAACGACGGTCTGGAGGTGGAAATCGGGGAGACCAAAGAGATCGACAACAAAATGCTTAAAGCGACAGATTTGGATTCGGACGACAGCACGCTCACATTTATCATCCGGTTCGGGCCCGGTCAGGGTCTCCTGCAGAGGAAAACCCCATCTGGGTCTCTGGAGAACATCACGCTTGGCATGAATTTCACACAAGCCGAGCTCGATGAAGGACTTATACTCTACACACACAACGGCCAGGAGGGCATCAGAGACCTGGTCAAATTCGACGTCACGGATGGAATGAACCCGCTGATTGATCGTTATTTCTACATCACCATAGGCAGCATCGACATGGTGTTCCCCGATGTGGTTAGTAAAGGCGTGGCCCTGAGAGAAGGTGGCAGAGTGACTTTAACTACAGATCTGCTCAGCACGACAGACCTCAACAGCCCTGATGAGAACTTAGCCTTCACCGTTACAAGGGCCCCTGTCAGAGGCCACTTGGAGTGCACTGACACTCCCGGGATGCCCATTGTGTCTTTTACTCAGCTCCAGCTGGCTGGCAGTAAGATTTACTACATCCACACCTCAGATGATGAGGTGAAAATGGACAGTTTTGAGTTTGAAGTCACTGACGGCTACAATCCTATTTTCAGAACATTCAGAGTGTCTATTGTGGACGTCGATAATAAAAAACCCGTCGTTACTGTGAATAGTTTAGTGGTCACTGAGGGCCAGATTAAGCTGATCACACCATTTGAGCTCACTGCTGAGGATCAGGACACAGCAGAGAAGCTGCTGAAATTCACCGTCACCCAGCTGCCTGTTCACGGTAAACTCCTCTACAACCGGTCCACGCCCGTCACTAGCTTCACCAAACAAGACCTGAATGAAAACCTCATCAGCTACAAACACGACGGAACCGAATCCTCAGAGGACTCTTTCTCCTTTACAGTCAGTGACGGCACACACACTGATTTTTACGTTTTCCCCGACACTGTATTCGAAACTCGGCGCCCTCAAACCATGAAGATCACCATTGTGGCGATCGACAACGGCGTGCCTCAGATTGTGGTGAATAAGGGCGCACCCACTTTGAAGGCCTTGACCACGGGTCACCTGGGGTTCCCCATCAGCCCCAAAGTGCTGAGGGCGGAGGACCGAGACAGCAGCCCGGCCTCCCTGAAGTTCCACATCACCACGCAGCCCAAACATGGTTACATCATCAACCTGGGACACGGGAACAACTCCATCGACACGTTTAGCCAAGGTAAGCCCTGAAACAAACACCCACTTGTGTGCCACTTTGTATAAACATTGCACATGGATAATGAAATCGACTGACATGGATTTAGTTAAAGGATAAGTTCAGCCTAAAAATTAAACATTCTGTTATTATCTACTAACCCCTACGCCGATTGAACGTCAGGTGACGTTTCGCAAAGTAGTTTTGTAAAAAACATATTCTGGAGCAAAACAGCATCACAGCATTCTCCCAAACAACTGAAGTGGATGGGGACTTGTTTTAAAACGCCCCCAAAAATATATAATAAGGGCTCCATGCCGATGCTGCAAGATCCCAAATTGATTTGAAAAGATGTAATGTACACACTTTTTTTTCTTTACCTGAAATCTTCACTGTAACGCCCACACTGTCTGAAGTGGGTGCATGAGCTCAACCGTGCGTCATTGGTGTACATGACATCTTTTCATATCAACTCCGGAATACTTTTGAAACTTTGATTACACAAGACAAACTGTATGGAGCCATTTTTTTTTTGTTTTTAATGTTTTAAAACAAGTCCTCCATCTACTTTAGGAGAATACTGTCACACTAATTTGTTGCGATGCTCCAGTAATGTTTTGTGGACCAAAACATTTCCCCACGACTTTTCACCGGCATTACGGTGATTAGATGATGACTGATTTAATTGTTTGAGTGAACTTATCCTCTAGTGCTGTTTACTGGTTAATGGGAAAAAAACATTAGTCTGTTATATCTTGTAAACAAAATGATTATGAAAGGTCATTACAACCTCAAATATAGCAAGAATGATTGCAAATTATTATAAGTAAACAAAATTACAGAATTGCCGAATGCCTTTCGCTACTCAAACGTCTTTAAAGTTCTTGCAGAGACTGCTCATTTGGCCAAAAGAATCGTTTTTTAATCATCATTTAATTAAAAATTTATAATCCCCTAATGTGTCATGTGATAACCTCAGTAGAAAATGTTCAGTTACAAAATACAAAAAAAAATAAAAAATCCTGCAAAGCTGCAAGTTTTGATTAATTTTTCACACCTCCGACCAAAGATTTTAATTTATGGGGTAATAATTATTCATATGTGTGACAAGTGCAGGCTTGGGAATTTCAATAGTTAATTTTCTGGGCCTGATTTAGATGTGCCTTGCTCATCAAATCATAATTAGCAGACCAAAGTTAGAGGCTGATGGTTGTTTTTTTTTTCGCGCAAATGTCTTGTAGACGGTTAGAGATGAATAATTTATCGTTTCTGCATCTCGGGGGAAGTGTTCACATCTGATGTTCTCCACGGTGGTTTGTTAAATGAAGCAGGACAGAAGTAGAGGATCATGTGAAAAGGTCAGTGCAGACCTTTTAGTGACAGGATGGCATTTGAGCTGTAGCGCGTTCAGGCGGTTTGACCAGGACGTTAGGAATGAAAAAAAAAAAAATCATATTAGAAAGCCCTGAAACCTCTCAGCATGGTACATTTCCCACACGCCGCCGACGCACAGAGGGAGATTTTTGCCACCTGAGCTTTGAATTTACAAACATTTCTGCGTGTGTGCATGTCTGTTTATTGATAAGGCATAAGCCGGAGAACAATGCCGCTGATTGAGGCTTAAAAGCGATGCAATCAATGCAGGATTTCACATCACGCTGGGGGCAATTAGGCGAACAAGTGCGAAAAATTCAGCTGCTCGTGCCGCCGCTCGGCAGAAAAGAGCCGGCGGCGGCTGAGAAAACACAGAAAGTGGAAAGAGCCTTTCAATCTGCAGGAGACGGGCACATCTGACAACGGCTGTGCGGCTGCGGTCTCTGGCAAGACAAAAAAAAAATAGGGGCGCAGATGAGACAAGAGTGGGGCAGGAGAGAGAGATGCGAAGGGGCAGAGAGAGCAAGTAAAGTAGAAGAGAGCGCAATTGAGGCAGGGAGAAACGGGGGAGGAGGGGTGTAGGTGGCATGAGAGAAATAAAGAATTAGGGATGGGGCGTGAGAGAGTGACTGAGAGAGAGCAAACAGGCTCTTCAGAAGAATCAGTCAGGTGAAAGAGACAATCCCTGGCTCTTTATTTACTCATCCTATTTCCAGGGCACATCCCAGGAGGTTTTTTCGCTTTAAATATTTGATGGAGATCGCGGCTCTGGTTCACGGTGTTGACTTTATATTTGCAAGGTCCTCGGGTTCAAGGCTGCGTGACAGCACTCCAGAGAACGTCTTTTTTTTTCCTCGCTTCCCTCCCGCAGATCGATTCTCGTTAATGTGAAAACAATGCCTTGAGAAAAATCCTCACCGCGTATAAATATAAAACGGTCGCGCTGGTGCACACACTGGTCCGTCTCGGGCGTTGAAGGGAAGAAGGAGAGGCAGGAGTGACAGGGAGCCACCTAAGAGGTTTAAGATGGGTCCCAGCCAGGAGTCAAGGGTTTATACTTTTATGAACCTCCTTCCTCTGCCATCTATTATTGAGTGAGGTGGTTCGCAGGGGCCAAGCCCTTTCACAGCCTCGATGTCTTTTTTTTTTTCTGCTCTGCAATCGACATTTGCGGAGAATGGTGGAAAAAAATGCAGCCAGAGCCCTGTAATTCTGACAATTTGGGAAACAGCTGTGGAAGTGTAGGTGCCCGCCACAGTCCTGTTTTTAACATTCTTGCCCTCGTCTGTCATTAAAAGATCCACTGTCACCTGCTTTTTTTGTTGTTTTTTTCGGGGGAGCTGTTGACTCAGAGAGCAGGCAGGTTTCGGAATTTAAAGTTTTCTTTTCTTTCTGTTGGTTTAGCTCGAGCTGTCTCGAATTGGAGGTTGCGGCCCTTATCGTCCTGGATTACGGATGCATGACTTTCAGAATGCTCTCTCTGGTAGAAAATTGTTCACGCTGAGTGCTGATAAGGAACTGAATCAGTGTGATGCTAGAGACCTGCTGTTACTGCGGCTGATACGGTGCTGAGGCGGGACAGCTCCCATCTTTGAACAATTACTCGACAGAGAGAGTGTTTGAACAGGCCATAAAGCCCTAATGCGACTTCAAAGTGCGTCTGAGGCTATTTCTGTGACCAGCGTGAATGATTCATTATGATCTTAAAATGCAATTTATTTTATTTTTTTATAAATATGTGTTTTTAATCTTGACAAGGGCAAAGCCTTCTGGTAAACAATGTGTAATTTAGCCATCACCTTGCTTTAAGTCTGAGCAAGGAAATTGTTAAAAGTTTCATCATGCTTCATCTCACGTTGACACGACAGCGTAACCCTGTGGTTTAAATAAGCAGAGTGGCCCTCATTTACATTCTGTCATTAATTACAAAAAAAGCATCCGCTGTTGTTTGTCATTTCGACTTTTTGCCTGTGTCCCTTTTGTCGCTTTCGATGTGACAGGGTTTCACCCCATTGTGCTTTTGTGCACAACTGTTTAATCACTGCAGAAGACTGAAGTTTATTTTCTTTTTACAGCTGATATTGATGAGCTGAACATCTGCTACGTGTTGCGAAATGAAGAAAACGCAACTTCTGATCTCTTCCACTTCTCCGTCGAGGATAATGGTAAGACTCAACCACCTTATCCTCATATTTGCATCCAAATTTCGGCCGTTTTTTGAGCAGAAAGGTCCTGAATGTGTTGCCAAATGACATTTCAGCAAAATGGTGATTGCTACAAATCGGCTGAGGTGAAGATCAAACCTGTCACTTTCTGAGTACAGTATGGCCTCTCTAACCTTTACACCAGTCTCCTGGGGTTGAATCTGTAACGCTCCTCTTCTTTTTGAGTCTCTGGCGTAGATGTCAGGGGTTCAGACAGTCGCACACTGCTCGCACACTAACTCACAGCTCATGACTGTGTCGGCTGTCAGGCCTCATATTTCAGCTCAGAGTGAGTTTAATTTTGTCCATTGTTGCTGGCAGAGTTTACGAACAGGTGAACGAAGGATATTTGTGATATTTATGTTGTTTTCATGGATAATCACTGGGCTAAATGTCTGTCAGCTTCAGATGATTTACGCTGACTTAATTTTATTCACCATGCGCCTAGAAAGTGATCTGCCATTCAGGGCAGCGGTGCAGCTGTGCGTCAGAATATCAATTTTTGACAAAAATGTGCGCCGACCAGAGGTCCTTCTTCTGTATCTGTATACTACAAATGACGCTACATCATATTAGCATACCGGTGAAGTGATAAGACTTCCAGGTCGATCAAATATAGAACATTTATTTTGGTTGTGCGGAGATTAACACGCATCATTTTCACAGTTCAATGATTTAATGAGACTGCCTGCATAATTTGTGGGTATGACTCCAGGATGTGTCAAGAAGTATTACTGTGTATTCTGTCTTGATGCAAGGATGATTTCTCAGGAGAGAGGAGCATACTTTGAAGTACATGTATGGACGAAGCCGCACGAAACACATTTTAGATGAAAATAAACCGTCTTTCAGTCCGTTGTGCTTAAGTCAGTTTTTAACCATTTGCCTTCGGAAGGTTTGAAGACAGACAACACGCTTTCATTTCCATGCGTGTAAACTGACTTCGGATGCAATCTAGCCGTCAATCAGGCCCTGATTTATGCACGCAAGACAGCCACTTTAAATTCCGTGCATTTCGGTCCATACGTGCGTGAAATCAGCATCCATTTACAGAGGGCGCCGGCCAATTAAGCAATCAGCGACTGGGAGTCTCATATAGGAAATTTCTGCGGGTGAAGGAAAACTTGGGAGGTGGTTCCAGAAAGAAATCTAAATGTTGCAACAGTGGAGCAGAAACGATCATTAACAGAGTAAGGCTTTTACATGAACATGTCTTCTTTATATTAGCGGGCCCTAAGAACAAAACTCATACAAAAGGCTGGTTGTTTTAGTCTTGTTAGAAGCACATTCCCTTGGTTTCCTTGTGATAATATGACCACGGGGGCCTTTATAACTAATAAGCCTAATGACTATATGTTATTAGTGAGGGTTGTGAAGCAATGCCGTTAAGCACATGGAATGACTAGATGTCTGGATTTCATATTAAAGTAATAAAGCGGTCATGATGAATGCGTTCATAAAACCCTCACATCGTGGTTTGTGTCACGACCAAAGAGCCACAAACCCTGGTCGACACTTGTAATGCTGTTATTGGCCTCTGCCTTGGAGTGCTGCAAAAAATACTTAATTAAAGGAGACATATTATGCTAATTTTTAGGTTTATCATTTTATTTAGGGTTACTGCTAGAATAGGTTTGGATGCTTCAGTGCTCAAAAAACACGTCCGTTCCCTCACACTGTCCAGTCCTGCAGCTCTGTATTCACCATCTCTCTGAAACGCACTGTTTAAGCTCCTGTCTCTTTAAGGCCCTCCTGAATACCCAGTTTACTCTCATTGGTCAGCTCACACACGCCAGAGCCAGCACTGCTGACAACAACAGAGCAACTGCGCTAAATCCATTTTTTTACGCCAAACTAGCTTCTAGGCATAAATGATGCAAATGAGTGGCATGGTGACGTGGCGTGATGTCACAAAGTCACAGAATTTAAGGCTACTAGTGAGGCGTTTGAGGAGCAGTGATTTCAGTGGGAGAGAGGAGCTTCTGATGGTGCGGAGTTGGACCTTTTTAATTTTCAGGATCTCTTACATTTGCAAGAACCTGAAGGAAAGGGAAAAAGGAATCATGAGTTCTCCTTTAAATTTGCACCAGCTTATTTTCCAGCAGTTACAGCACCCATCCGTGTGCAATCCTCTCTTTAATATGCAGTAAAAAAAAAGAAAGAAGTATACTTGTTTTATGAGATCACACACTTAAGTACAGAATACATTTGGAGCAAGTTGCACCAGACTCTTAGTTCCCTCTGTTCGTTCATTTTCTCCCTGCTGTATGATCAGATACGACGGCGCCGTATTAAGCACTAAGCACAGAACAATTGATGTAGAGCCTCGTAAGCCTCCCATCATTGGGGTATTTAAATTTAATGGACTTTGCGGAGAAAAATTCTCAGACTCACATTCAGAAAACTCTGCTTAATAACACATCACTTTCTCGGCAAGTCACAGGACTGTGAGACGATGTATCATAAAGTGTTGAGAACGTGGGTCGCTTTTTCAAGGTTACATCGACCGGGGCTGCGTTTGCTCATCGGTTACAGTGGGGTTTAAAAGTAAATGGAGGTTATATCCTCCGGTTTAAACGACCCACATTCGACAATTAAGTGTGCCCCACATGTCAGGCAAGAGGAAAGTCTGACAATGTCTGAAAACATTGGCTTTGTGAATTAACCGTAGACCCATTTGTCAGAAGCGATTTTTTTTATACTATGGTGCTAATGCACTTAGAAGCAAGTGCTAATGTGTGGAAGAATAACAGTTCCTTTATTCACATGAAAGGAGAAACATTGACTAATTGATTGTCCATGCTCCTGTTAGGTTTTTTACTCCTTTTTCTCTGCGAGTCTGGCCCAAGGCTTTTCAGAGGAGATCCGCTTAAATCGACTCCTCCTGCATGAAAGCCTCTCTTTTAGAGGAAGTGAGCATTATGTTCTTGTAACATGATAATGTATATGTCAGCGGATACACTTACATACAGTATATATTATAGAGACCTGTTAAATCACTTATCCAGATGTGCGCTGGCTCACACTCACGCAAGCAGTCCCACACATGCATGCACAGCAGAGCACAGAGGGGTAGCCGTAGGCTAAGGAGCCTGTCAGGCCTCTAGCACGAAGAGGTGTTTGATATTTAAGAGCCCAGGCAGAATTGTGGGTAATGAGAGCCCAGGGCGTTTGAGCTGGGCAGAGCTCCCGGGCTGCCACTGGTAATTACGTGACCCTATTACAGGCTCATCTACAGGGGAAGATTGTCAGGATGCGCCCTCTGTCCCAGGTTAAGACCAGCTGGGATCACTATGGTTAACTGTAATGGGCCGGAACACAGCTTGTTTCCCAGGCTTCTCTCTGGCTGTCGGATGTTTAGATAGTTATAACGGAGCAATGGAAGACAACACGAATTACAAGGAGGAAATAACTAAATTGATCTAATGATTATCAGGATACTTGTGATTATTTTCAGTTGTTTGACTAATTGATTGATTATGTAATAGTTTGAGTTCTACTTCAAGGGTTAAGTCCACCAATTTTACAAATAAAAGTGTGTTTAGAAAAGAAGTGTAGAGCCTTTTGTGGCATGAGAGGAAGCAGCGTGTTGTCTGATAAATTGCCCTCAAGTGATGTCAGTGGATAAGTTGCATTGTGGGTAATTTAGGCGAATAAAACAGTGATATCGCTGGTTCCGCTGCATCGATTTTTATATTTTTTTCTCCAATCTGTCTATAATGAGTCCAACAGTTTAGTCGACTGCTTTTTAAATCCTGGTGCCTACATTGCCCACAATGCAACTGAGCGATATCACTGGAGGCAATTTTTCAGATTATATGCAGCTTCCTCTGGAGCCAGAAAAAAGGCTTTTTACTACTTTTTTCACATATGCAGTCGTATTCCACAAGACCTGTAAAGACAGTTTAATATGTGAGATTGGTGGAGTTACCCTTTAAGCTTTGGCACTTGTTCTCTTTTATCTCCAGTGGATGTATTTGTCCAAGTTTTCTGATATCTGTCGCTAAGATTTCTCTACCACTGTCACGAAACTGTGTGGTTAGATTGTGTCAGTGTTCCAGTTACTCAGGATTACTCACAAATCCCAGTGTTGATAGTTTTCATTGGAACAACCTTTTTTCCCAAAGATGCAGCCCCCATAAAAAAGAGGACACCTGGATACTGTGACTGTCAAGAGATGTTTTCATTGCTGTTAGCACGACAAACAAAAATTCCATTCACCTCCACTGTATTTTGCTCGGAAGCGGAAATCTCAGAGATGGATATTTCAATAACACCAAAGCTCTCTTCCACTGAGGGTGAGCGAGAGCTCACCCGGCTTTTTTTCCTTTAATATGGAGAAATTTGCATGACAATAACCCTGCTGCTTAAAAAGACAATATATCACAGCGATGATTTGTAATTTCCATGTAATTGCAATGCAAGAGGTTTTCTGTACATTCACACTCGCCCGCAGATCTTTTCTGAGAAGAAGAACAGCAATTTTCCTCCTGACCTCTCTTCTTTCTCGTCTCGTCCCTTTTCCCCCCGAGTGTTCCTCCTCCCGCCGCCGAAAATATCGATCGTCACGATAGAATCATTTCATCCCATCTTCACCCTTCCTTACCCATGAGCTGTCCCCGTCACACCGCTGCTTTATCTGGAGTCACAACAATCCCCCTCAAACACCCCATGCGGCTTCTATATTCCCACTTTTCACTGCATGTAACAGACGTTGCATCACCGGTATGTCTGGATTATAAAGGAATACTTTGTCTGTAACTTCTTGCAGGCTACTTTGCAAGGGCACCGGCTCTTAGTCATCAGTGTTGTTTTGGGGATGGCGTGTGATAGAGTGTCAATCTGCGCTGCCACTGTGGCTTTTTGTCTCCTGCCTTTCAAAAAGCCTCCTCATAAAATGCACCGCCACACACTCGAGATGAAATGACCTCCTCGTGTTGTCCTCTTCTCTGTTAAGCGATAAGCGAATCGGACCCCCCCCCCCCCAAAAAGAGGAAACAAATCAGTTCGGAAAACTGCCGCTGTAATAACTCGAGAAACTCTTTATCTCACTACGAGCCCTGAATGCGCTGAATGTAAACGACTTAATCCGGTTTTTAGACGTCTGGGTTTCCACAAATTTGTGGAATTTGAAAAGGGCTGTCTCTCATTTGCTTCCCAAGTTGCAGAAACATTTGTTGTGGGATAACTTTTCCCCAATCCCCCTCTGAACCCGTCTTGGAGTTCGGTTGCGCAAAAGAGAAAGCTAAAAATAAACAATTACAGGCTTAAAGTGGCTGTCACCATGGCCACAAATGGAGCAGGTTAATCCCCTTGACCTTCCCTTTTTTTGCTGCCGTTAACCTGTCCCTGATCAGCACGGAAAATTGCGTGGTGAACACATCAGCATGCAGCACAGACCAACACACACGCCAACACATCCCCTGGCTTTAGGAGAGGATTCTCTTTATCTGTCGGCGTTCAGGAATTTACTGTCACTCACTTCTCCCGGGGCCTCGACTCTCCTGTCTTTATCCTCTTCATCTCTCCCTTCTCACACTGTCAGACTTAGATCTTGTTGGGACGTGTTTTATTCATTTCCCATTCTTGTACCCCATTTTCATTATACATTTTCCTCTCTAGCGTTATTTTTTTGTCTGTCAACGTCCACTTTTCCTCTCCAGATGTACAGCCTTAATGTTTTCCCTTGTCTTGCCCCGTTTAATCTCAAAGTGCACGGCGGTTTATTGTGCCGCGGGTCGACTTTGTCTCGGGCATCATGATTTCGGTTTTACTGTCACACCCTCGCTTGTCTTTTTCCCGCTGTCTGTCCCCCGCCTGCCGCGCTTGCCTGTTGTGGGATTACAGCACATTTATGCAGCGGCGAGATGTCACTCGCGATGATCTGCATCTCATTAGAGCGCCGAGATGAGGGTGTGAGACTTGTTGAAGCGATGTGACGGGATTTTTTTTTTCCCATCATGTTAATCATCTTTGATTCTGTGTTTCTCCATGCTTCGACAGCCCCCGACGCTCGACATGTAAACACGCGAGCGTGACCGAGCACCCTCTAATCTCAAGAATAAACACAGAAGTGGAGCTTTCTGGCATTTCGTTTGCCAAAAAATTGTTCTGATTAACACTCTTCGACTGTGTGAATATGTCGCTCCTGATTATAATCTATAGCTTCTCTTTTTTTCCCCCCTATCTTTTTTCTCCCACTCCTTTCTCCAGCTTACTTTTTCTCCAATCAAAATAAAAAAAACTTCAGGAAAGTGAGAAATCCCGACTCATATAATCTCATTCTTTGCATGTCCTCCGTGCCTCCTGTCATTTCATTTTTAATGGATCCTAATGGACCTGTAATCCAAATTTAAATCATTTAAACATCGCTTAAAGTGGTGGTTTCTTTATTTGCATTCCTCCGCTCTCGCCGCCGCGTTAAAAGGACGCGGCACTCGGGAGCTGTTGTGAGCCCAGCTTTATTGTTTGCATTTTGAAAACCCCCTTTAATAAAAGCTATACGTCTAGGAGCTGAGCGTTAAAGCCGCTGAAGCGTAGCAAAACATTTTTTGGCAAAGTAGAATTGAGTTTTGCACAGTTGGAGGGGATAATGGAAGGAAATGAGAGCAGGGGAAAAAAAAGTTGGATGGGGGACCCAGAGCATTCAGTATCTAGTTTATAATCTCTGCTCTCAGGCACAGTTTGCTTTCACGAGTGCCAGCAACTGTCCTGAGATGCATTAAAACCCATCCCTATGTTGAATTTTATGTCGGTGGCATGGGGAGGCTTGAGTGCCGGAGCTGGAGCGATCGACTTCTGCAAGTGTGCTTTTAGGTACCGCCGTCGCGCAGGCGCTCGCGCACTGAAACGCGCAGCTGTGCAGCCGCAGACGCATACACCTCGAGGAAGCCGCCACTCCTTTGTCCTCAAGCCTTCTCCCTTCTAGCGCCGCCCAGGGTCATATATGGCTGTCTTTGTAGACATCAGTGGAAAAACCTCACGGTTATTAAGTGTATCACATGAACTTCAAAGCGGCGAGGATCCTCTGCCCTGGATTTGAGTTTCTTTATGGTTTCATGTGTGAGGTCGCTTAAGGTGCTCCCGCAGCACAGTCGTGCCTGATGGCTGTTGAACGCAGGGAGGAAACAATGCATTATTCTGTGGCACGCAACTTTTATCTCCTCGGGACGGAGAAGTGGTGGGGGGGTGGGGAGATGTATGTGGACTTCGCTTCCTCTGTTGCCCACAGGCATGCACAGAGACACACAGGCACCGCCACATATAGTGTGTTTAACACTCCCCGATACGAACAGCAGCAGATTCATCCTGGCGTTTGATTTGGTTTGACACCCTGTGAAGCGGCTGATCAAACGCACTGACTCAAGAAAATAATCCCCACACACATGTAAAGCAGCGGGCCAGAGAGTCAAAATGTTTCTTGATCCTGTTAAATTAACAACAAAGAAGCGTTGCCCACTTCGGCCTCTTTAACGCGTCCTCGAGTCGAGCTGCATTTTAAATGCTGGAGTTTGCCCAGGGCCATGAATTCCTGGTCAGCTTACTGATATCCACCACACCTCTGGAGATATCTGCTATCATGCCGATTGCCTTGGGCGAAGTGTGTAAATATAGTGACACACGCACTCACAGAATACACACAGACAGATGCACATTATGGGGCTGCTAAGAGGAGCTATAGGCAGGAGAATAGAGAGCTCCAGCACACTCCTCTGACTTGCAGCGAACTTTATTTGAGTTCTTGATTGACTGGTTTGATGAACGGATTATCAGACGGAGAAAAAGACAAAGAATACAAATTATAAGTCCTTTGTAAACAGTTATTTCCAACATGGCACCAACTTGCTGAAACCAACCCAGTTACCAGACTAAATGTTGGCAATGTACATCTCTGCAAAACCACGGATATTTTCCAACTTTACTTTTCTTTATGTTCAATTTCATGGTGTTAGAACGCTGTGCTTATGCTCTGGTTAGGTTCAGGCACAAATACCACTGGGTTAGGATTAGGATGACATTATGTTTTGGGCAAAACGAACAAACCTGGTTTTGTTGCCACAAACACTCGCACACACTATTTTTTTGTCCAAAAAAAATATATATGTATATATATATTTTTTTTTTTTGACAACTAGAATTGCCCTGATGTGTCATCAGAAATTCTCCTTTATTTGGTGTCACAAACAAGGCTTGAAATGCCCCGATGTCTTATTAAAATTGTTCTGTCTTAAAAGCAAAAAAAAAAAGCCATAGCTAGAAATATTCCTACATCTTGTCAAAAATATCTGATCTTGTTGCCCAAACGCGGCTGGAAAATGTTGAAACGAGTTTTGAACAGTGGTCACTGGCTCGACAGCCTTCTCGCCCAGCTGTAACATTATGTGCAACTTTGACCATATGTGTTGTTTGCAGAAACAGAAACTACCAACATTTAAGTGGCGACTGGCCTGAGCTCCCACATCAAAAAACAAAGACAGCTAAAGTCACAATGTCACCATAAAGATCAGTTAAAACTTTATCCGACGAAGCTCTCCGGTCTGGAACATCGTATGGATATTTCCTCCCATGCAGCTGTGTGCAGGACCACTGAAGGTGTGCACGAGGCTTTACGGTTAAGAGGCTGCTGAAAGACCTGGAAAATGGCTGCTTTCACTATATATGCATAGCCCCGCAGACACACTCTTTGTAGAAGAAACAAGCAGCTGAGTGCCGAAGCCTTCATAATCTTTTGTGCCACCAGTTGCTCACGCGTCAAGCCTCCCCGTGTCGGTACAGTGGCTGCCGCACATCTATCAGGACCAACTAAAAGGTACTAAAACATCCCAAGGGGGAGAGTGAGGTATTTGTAGTTTGTCAACCATCAGAAATCATGTAGAGAGGCACTCCCGTCAGCAGGGTGGTGCGTGGGCTCCTATTACTACTGAAATATAACTGTTAACTCTATTTTAGCGGGGTGTCGCAGCACTTCACACGCTACCTGCTCCGCAAAAAAAAGGGAACGCGTTGCCAGCTGAACAAACAGCAGATTTAGCAATTCCTTCCTTCCTTAGTCCAGCGTTTTCTCAGAAGTTTCTCACGCCGAGACTGATCATTTGTATCGTTGGTCGCATCTATGTGTTCTGTTGTCGTGCGCTGGGAGTCGGGGACTGCAAAAGGAGGCAGATGGAGATGTAACAGTGAGGGAAGGGCCTCGCCGCCAGCAGCAGAATAGATGTACCGAGCAGCAGACGGCGTCTTCTTTCTGCGAAAAAAAAAAATCTCCTTTGATTTTGGGTGTGAACTCTCAGATGTGCACACTCGTACACACTCTCGGGCGCACAGCTGAAAAGACAAGACAGGCATGATTTTTTTTTTTTTTTGGTGGAGGACTGAAGCAAATAGTTTAATCTCACATTTTGTTTTAAATGACAAAATAAAGTTGGTGAAAATCTGCATTTATTTTTTGATACCCAAAATATGCTTCCTGTCAGGCTTTTACTATTGTACCAGCTGTTTTTTGATGAAAGTTTGCACCTGCGTTCGTTGGTTGGCTGGTTTAGTCGGCGCTAAAAAGCTAAACAGATTTCCAATAAACTTGAATGGAGGATGCGTCTCAACCCAGAACAGACCCCAGATAGAGGGACACACCCAGGACATGTTTCTTCCCACTTTCTTTCACATGGTGAAATTTGGCCTTCATTTTCGTTGAATTTTAATAATTTCGTTGAATAATAAGAGAATCTTGATGGAAAAAGAGGCCATTCAGATCCTCATGAAAATGTTCCACAACACAAAAGAGATTACAGTTGAATCTGCTTTTGTTTAGTTGTCCTAATGGTTGTCTGATGATCTTTGATTATGGTCGAGCAGTTACTTGTGGGTTAAAATCTAGAATGACACAGGGCTATTGGGTATGATACTGGATAAGACTTGAGGTCTTACTACTTGTATTCTAGTATCAATACGACATCATTTATTTTCTTTTACTGCTGTGGTTGTTGAAGCTATCCCAACAACTATATATACTGTTGGGTCGCTTAGAGGTTAATTATGCTGCTTTAATCTACAGCAATGCATCATGTTCTATAAAATCTTCATGTCTTGAGGGCTCGTTTCCAGCATTGTGAATCCAAGAGGGTCTTTTAAATAGTTTATTATGCCTAAAGCAACATTATGTGACTTTTTTTTTTACCTTAAAATAACAGCTTCGAAATCAAGTTGATGGCACGGCGTCTTGTAACGGGCCGAATGGTGTCGACGTCTTGGCCGTGCGTCGCCTGCTTCTGCGCTATCTGAGAGGGCGGGATCGCAGCGCATTTACTTCGAGAGCGCCTATATTGCATCTGACAAGTTGTTACAGAGCCGGGATTGGTATTCACGACAGTGGCGTAGCATTCAGACACTGTTGTGGGGGGCGCCAATCACACAACATTTCTACATAATCTTTCTTTAAGTACAGCACATGAATGATTGCCCAAGTCACAATTGAACCACTGATAAAAAGTTCAAACATAATATATATAGATAATAAGTAAGTGTGTACAGGAGAGTTGGTTGGTGTGATAATTGTGGTCATAACAACATGCTGAGAAAAGCCTCATGTGCTGCTTACTGGGCTTTTTACACAGTATGAGCATCACGGTATGTGAAAAACAAACAAACGGATGTCTGACTGCGTATGCGGCTGGCGAGCTCCGAGACCCGATACGGCTGATGCTCAGATATAGATATCTCCCGCCGTCTTGCGCTGCTTATTAAGTCATCCTTTTTTTCTAGACTTTTAAACTTTTAAGTTTGCCTTTCGCTTCAGATCAAGACTTGTATGACAGACTCATGCTTTACAAAATCTAAAAACTACTTTGCTCTTTCGCTCCGACTTTGACTTTTGCGCTCACATCTCTCGACTTCACGTAGCCTGGAGTTTTATGACTTGAAGGATTCAAAAACCTCTCCCTGAGCCCCAAATGTGAGAATCTTGGCTTGCCGCATCCCGGCATATTCAGAAACAGAGCTAATATTCAGGCCTCTGTGAAGGTCAGAGGCACGCGTTTTTATGTGCTATTCGAATGAATGATTGTACCTACATGGAAAGGTTTCTTTTATGAGCGGGGGATCTGCTGTACATATCTTTAGAAAGAGAAGGTTAGAGAGAAGAGGGAGGTTTTGCTTACTGCGGGGATGAGAGCTGGCATGGATCGTCTTTGCCTGAAAAGATTGAGTTTAATAAGAAATAAGAATGGTTCTTCCTTTGGTCTCTAACCAGCCGACATCTTATTTGATCTGTAAATACGCTGCAGCATTTAATTGTGGTTGCACACCAAAGTGTTTCTGCCAGGGCTGAGCGAGAGGATTTTTTTTTTTTATCAAACTTTTTCCTCTAAAATAAACTGAAAGAGATAATTGCCTTATAAAGTGTTATGGGAGCCAGTAACGATCAATCTACTTGCAGCGGGCGAGTAGCAGCATTAGCATACAGTTAGAGTCGTCTTCACCCGAGGGCACCTGAGAGATAATCCAGTAATAGCTTTCTCACAGCTCTGGCGAGGTCTCCGCTAACTTCGGAGAAATGTATTTGGATGTTTTTGCTCGCTTGTTTATCGTTCAATTAACCCTCCGGATCCATTAGGTGTTGGACAGGTGGACTGAGGTTAAACACAACTGGAATTGTTGTCGTTGTTTTAGCTAACTCCCTGTCCGTTTTTGCGGTTAACAATACCCTCCTCGCTACCTCAAGATTCCGCAGCAGTGATTGGAAGGAACTCGCTCTCACTGCGCGTTCACAGGGAAAGACAGGACCGCCTCTTAATGGAGTTCCCTGCCCTGATTCGATAGAGTGGGCAGGGATACCAGAAAATGTCTTCTATTTTAACCGTATGAGGGAAGACGTGTTACTGACCAAATACTCTATAACAGCGATTACTGTTGGAATACAGAACTCTTTACCAGCTCTTTGACATGTATCTGACTGCAGCTTTTATAAGATGATTAAGTCTAAACCATTAGTAGTTTGTGGTCCATAAAACCAAAATAAATATTGGCATATACTGCTTACTCAATTACCAATCCTTCAAAACCATAGAGTGAAATAAGTTTGTACTTTTGGATTTCCAGTTCCCTTCTAATGGGCTTTCGGTTGAATGTCGGAAATAAGGTCGGTGGTTCACCGAAGCCGAAGACATTTAATCTTTTTTTTTTTCTTAGACATAAAGCACTCAGGAAATACTCCACTTGTAAATGTGTCTAGAGGCTGGATGAGGCTAAATGGCTGTGTGGGACGTTAAACGCCACCACGCTGGACACACTGTAGTTTTAACTTTCCGTCTTGTGGATTTATCAATTCATAGTCAGGTGTGTATGTTGTAGTGAGAGGCTTAGCGGTGGTGACGTTGAAGCAATCTGCGGTAGTGGTGGTGTTCATTTGCAAAGATGATCTTGCTGAACAACACATGTATGTTTATTTTTTTTTATTTTCACCCAACCGCAAACCAAAATCCAATGAAATCCAATGACATTTTTGAGATATTTTGATGTGGGCGGCCTCCCCACACTCAAACCAAGTTTCATCCGACGCTATTTTACAGGGACATCGTTGCTGCAATTCGGGGTTAGACTGTAATCGGTTTAAGCCAGAACGTTTTTCCCACTAAATACCAGAATGAGAGTTGGTGCAGCCAGAACTATCTCCAGCACTGACACAGCGCTGTAGAATATGGTTTATGAAAACTCTTCACTTACAGCAGGCTACTGCACACAAAGTAAAAACCAGCGGCTGTGACAAACGTTCTTACCACACCTTAAGGTTGCTTTTGATTTTAACCCTTTGGAATTGTCAGACGTTTCTTCTCGCTGGACTGCTGTCAGAGAAAACTCCATAAAGTAGAACCAACACATCACACGCGGGCATCAAAAACTGCGGCATCAAAGTTTTTTCACTGCAGATTTCTCCTAGTGTCCTGATCCTTGAAATTTTCAGAACAGAAACTATGATCCCTAATTGGTTCAAAAAGACTCCTTGTGATGAGTTTTTGTCAGAAAAGCCTTTGAAAGAGGGTGCAAAGTGAATTTCGCTCTATTGAGGATGATTTCAAAGCTGCTTTTTTTTTTGTGTATGGTCAGCACAAGTGAGAGGCCTTTTATCCTTTTGAAAAGACAGTCTGAAGCCCACTGACTCAGATCCCTATTGTCTGTGCACAGCTGGTACACACACACACACACACACACACACACACACACACACACACAAACATGCACACACAAACATGCACTAAAGATTTCAGGCAGCTTATGCCGTATTTACTATGAGGGAGCTGGGATGAAAGTCAAGGTTGCAGCGGTGTGAAGCATTTGCGTGGGCGTCTGTGCGTGATTCTGTATCTGCGCCTGCTAAGTGAAGCCAGAACTTGGCCTACAGGCTTTTTGGAGGATACATGTGCTCTGATTATATTAGCTGTCTCCTCACCTCAGCATGTTGCTGCTGTGTCTGCCAAGCCCGAGTGTGCTGAACTTTTCACCCCTGCTGCGTTTCAACACCAACGTTCATTCGAGCTCAGATTCACACCTGTGCTTTAAGTGCCCATTGTTGAGGAGGAGGAGGGCGCCATCTAGACTCCTTGTGCTACTGTCTAGGGTGTTTGATTGATCCGGATAGTGACATATTCTTATTTTAGTCACAGAACAGCGACGCCCTCTTTTGCACATTTATGTTCGAGCTGCCATTTATGACCTCCGTGATGATGGAGGTAATGTGCGATGCGGTGTGTGCGCTGTTAACGGCCTTGCTTCCGCTGAGCGTTTAAGAGGCACAAATGACTTGAAAGAACAAACAGCTTTGAAATCGTCCTCAATGGAGCTAAATGAGATTTCCTCCCTGACAGCCTACACATAACGTTTGTACAAACAGTCCTCCACCTCTGCCTTTTCTCTCTGCCAGTGAGACGCGCACAGTGAGAGAGGTTTAGTGAGCATTCACAGGGATGCCGCGCATAGTAAGGCATTGTTCAGCGCCTCTTTTGTTTTCCATTTTTACAATGTGCTCCATCTTCTTCCCCTGCAGGTGGGAAAATTAGCCACACAAAGCAGCGCCCTTCCTGTCCTGCTTGTTCAAGTGGCAGCTATTGAGTAGTTCAATTAGCCCTGCGCTAAAAAGACCATTTTACTCCTCATACCCTTCTTTGATAACACCTATTGGCTGGATGTGCTTTTTTGGAAGAAAAGAAAATACACGTTGACACGGAAGCAATTTCAGAGTTTCATTATGGGGCACATGAAGAGATGAGATATAGGAAGCGGTTCAGTTTCTTTATGAATCTGTACAAACTCCGCAGCAGATGTCTTGTGAACGATTGGATTGCACATTGGACATAATTAAAACACTTCTTCTTCATTACAGTTTTACAGTAATTGCCCCCTTCGGTCACAGTATCCCTCCTTGTGGTTTCCCTTCCCAGTTTTTACAGAATATTGATCTCACAATTTGGTATTTAAATCAGGGTAATAAATAGGTGCGGACCCGACCCAGCACATCCCCTGTTCCCCACAGAGATCCTTTACGATAAAAAGTATGTTGACTTGTGCACAGAAGAAACGCGCTCCGAAAACATTCAGAGAAATACCAAACTGCTATAAGAGACTTTGGTCATTAAAAGAAAGATTTTACCAAAACACAATCAACAGTTACAAAATGTATTAATGTTTTTTTTTACTTTACAGGTGGGAACAAGCTGAAGGGACAGCAGTTCCGTCTGGACTGGTCCTGGATATCCCTGGAGAAAGAGTACTACGTGGTGGACGAGGACGACAAGTTCCTGGAAGTGGTGCTCAGGCGGAGAGGCTATCTGGGGGAGACGTCTTTCATCGGTTAGTCTTCCTTTGTCTCTTCCTTTCTGATCTGTTTTTAGCCACACTATGGGGGTGGCACTATGGATGCCAGTGTCATTAAATCTGGATCACCACAACAGATGATACAGATGTTCATGGTCCACAGACATGGTTGAGATGGTTTGGATATTCATGACCCTCTCAAGATACATTTTGATAAACTTGGCGATGCCTCTTTTCATTTAGCATATGGTCAGAATTTCACTTGGACAATTGTTTTGTTGTTGTCTTTGAACTGTTGTACTTACAATGCTAAAACGAGTCCCACGAGCGTCAGTTGTACTGTCGTTTTTTTCTCAAATTTACGAATGTTGGTATGCTTACATGCTAAACAAAAATGGTGATCATGGTAAACATTACACCTGCTAAACGTCATATAAGTCTAGTGCATTAGCATTTTCGTCCTGAGCATGTTAGCTGATGTTAGCATTTAGTGTTTATGATGCATTATCGGGGATTGCAGTGTTTCCCACACATAGACTTTACTTGGGCATGCCACCCAGGTCTGGCGGGCGAGCATATTTGGAAACAGTTTTAGGATTTTCTTCTTAAATTCCCGAGAGATTAAGGTTGGAAATGATATTTATTCTGAAGGGTATTTATGTTTCATAGGGAAATTGAAATTAATTTCAAAGTTTGCAGCATAATGTTAATAGAATGTTGCATGCTATAGCTACTGCATATAAATTACTAGAGAAGAAATAACTTGATTTGATGTATACTGTTTTAACTGTTTTCACCGTAGCAACATATCATCACACCTGTTTTGTTTTGCTGTTCTGCCATCAAGGCTGTTTGAACATGCTTTTTCCATGTTACTTTGAATATCAGCTTTCCGTTGGCTCTGCATTCCTCTTTCTGTGTTAAACAAGCATAAAAGGGAAAGTGCCCCAAAAATAATGTCAAAATGCTGTGAAATTCACTAAGTAACTCAACACAACCTAAACCTCATTTTTTCTAATTTTCTTCCCTTGTGTGATGGTTGTATAGCGCACGCATTTAGTCATATGCTTCATTGCAGAGCTTTATGCGCCGCCCATTTACTTGAAGAGCTGCTCTTCAACACGCAACTACAGACCAAACATAATCTCAGAATGGAGCCGAAAAGCAAATGAAACGCTTTTTTGTTCAATGCACATTCACCAGATTTATTCTCTGAACCAGAGTGATTTTGTATGGCCTTCAGCCATTTCAGAGCCTGTATAAAGAGTTTTCCAGTTTGAGAAGGTTAGACGAGACGGTGTGCCTCTTTGCTTACCGGCACAAAAAGGTAAATAATGTCAATGAAAAGTATTTTGGGAAAACTAAAAGCAATAAAAGTGCGCTGACTGTCTCGATACAGCCAAATCCACAAAGACAACACCGAGAGTGTAAATCTTGGTGAAATTACTGGAGTTAGATCACATTATTGAGAAAAATATCATCAGTCGACAAAAGCAGCACTAACAATTAACATCATTCTCACAATGTCATTTTCTTGTCATCAAGTAAAGAAAAGCTAATAAGAAAGAGTTTATGTGTTGATTTCTGTTTGACCTGAGCTTCCTCATGGCTCCTGTACACTGAGCTGACAGCCAGCCCTCGCTTCACAGTTTGACTGCCACTGTTGGCTCTTATGAAAATGAGGTGGTTTGCCTTTTCCTGGTGTCAAGATATGGAAAGCTTACGTTCTTTCCTCTCGGCTGTGTTTTACAGTGTGTAGCACAATGTATGTCAGTAGCAGTGTTGTGGCAGTTGTGTGAATGTAATTGCACGTTAACAATGTAAAATGATTAACCTTCAAACGTTCGCCCACACATCAGCACAAATCCTTATCCTGCGGAGGATGTACATAAGATCTTTTCTTTTATGCTCTTTTAATACCACAAAGCCGACAGCAAGGCTCGTGAAAAACAGCCCAAAAAACCCCTTTACTCTTTTACTCCTACAGAAAAAAGGTTGACCTTACAAAAAACAGCCTGGTCCAAATATGAATTTCCTTAAATTATTATATTAATAAATAAAATGTATAAAAGAGACTGACCTTCCTAATATAATTACATGATGACAGACTTAAAAGGAAAATAATCAATCATTCATCAAACCGTTTCAGAATAGACTAGCTGATTTGATGTGCTCATCACTGAAGACTGGACTGCCCGGACTAAAAAGCGACTCCACGGGTGCTCCCGTCATCGTTGCTGTGTTGAAGGTCATGGATGTGGCTCTTCCATATCTGGCTTGACTTTAAATAATCAATGGCTTCACTGTCAGAGTTAAAGGAAACTGTATCATCCTCGTGAAATGCAAAGAAAGTCCTCCAGTAATGCCGGGGGCGGGGTCTGTTTCATAGGGAGAAAGCACTACATTCAGTAGTCAGCACTTGGGTTTGGCCAATGAATGATGTCATTGTCCATCACCAATGGTTGATGGCCATCGATCACTAATCCCTGACCATCGTAGCATTGTGATTTAAAAAAAGGCTCCCCACCAGAGAGCACAAGGAAGCGCCGTGTCCCCTCAGAGTTGCCGTAGAGCAAGAGTTGTTGTTGTTTGTGATATGTGTCCATCACGATGTTTCACCGCACACATCGTCATATTCCAATTCGGCAGACATCTCCCAACCCTAGTCCGCACTGTCCACGAGGCTTCTCTTCATCGCTTCTACCACTATTTAAACTTTGGCAATATGTACAGTATGTACATCAGGTAACGACATAATTGTTTGATTAGCAACTGTAATGTGATCACTGAATTTAGGAACAGCAACTTGTTTAATTAAAGGAGACATATTCTCATTTTCAGGTTCATGACTTTATTTTGGGTTACTATACTATTTTGGGGTTTACATGCTTTAATGTTAAAAAAAACACACACAATAAAAAACAACAAACACTCTGTTTTAGTTCCTGCCTCTTTAAGGCCTGCCTTCCTGAATACCTGTGTCTGCTCTGATTGGTCAGCTCACATATGCCTGAGCCAGCACCGCTAACAACAACAGAGCAGCTGTGCTAAATCTGTTCTCATTTCCCAAAGTAGCTTCTAGGCATAAGAAATGCAAATGTGTGACAGTGAGACGTAGTGTGATGTCACAAAGTCACGCAAAAAGGCGGGACTAATGACGAGGCGTTTCTGGAGCAGTGTTTTCTTTGGGAGAAAGGAGCTGCTGTCAGAGAGGACTTTGACCTTTTTAACTTTCAAGATCTTTTACTTACACAAGAACAGAAAACACTGAAGGAAAGGAAAAAAACATATAAGCACAATATGTGTCCTTCAGTGTCCTTTACAGACAAAAGTAATGTGATTACAGTAATGTGTTGCCCTCAATGCTGGTTAGTAAACAATGTGCGAAGAAAGCCAGTGTGTCAGTCAATCTTTTTCAAGCATTTTTTTTTTATGTGAAGAGAAAGGTAAAAAGATTGAGATGCCATTAAATCAGATCGAATACAAATCTACATCCACAAATATACTGATCTGGTTTGTGAAACATGTAGTGTTTTTGCGGCTACTACATTTCATTCCAAATGAGACGTGTTTTTAAAATTCAGCTCATTGTCAATCGGAGCGATTGTTCACCAATTAGACCGTCTCAACATTGCCGGTGCACTGACAATAAGTGAGTATCCAGCAAGCTTAAAAACCAAAGTGAGCATCACGCCGGCTGCAGCGCTCGTCAGTGCACAAACACAAAGTGGGCAGGGAACACACTGCTGGCTCTGTGCTACTCAAACTCTCGAATCCAGCCAGTTACGCACACATCACTGCCAGAGTTTTTAAGAGGCTTTTTTGACCAGCAGATGGAAGTGATTTTGTGGTAGAAACAACAGCCCAGCATGTTTTTCTGCCTATGTCTGGGCATTTAGCACGAGTCCGAAGGTTAAACGGATGATGATGATGTTGTCCCTGGATGCTCCTCTTGGCCCTGACTTTTGTCACGCTTCAACGAGTTCGGCCAGCGAGAGGCAGCGGCTGTAAGCAGCTTTTGACTCTCGTCGTCATTCTGATACTTGTTAATCTTTGGGTCAGGTGTGAGAAGCAGTTTGTGTTAGCTTTAAGACTTATCTACCTGTGTGTGATTCCTCTCTTGAAGCACATGAAAGCTTGACTCTCATCTCTTTGCACAGTTGGCGTGTGAGCACCTGTTTATCTCTGACCATACACACACACACACACGCACATCTCAGACACACACGTTCACTTTCAAGCCCTCTTTTTGAACAGCGCCTCACATGATATGTCGACGTGTTGCTTATACGCATCAGCGCAAAAGTGTTTCCCATCTGGGCCGATGTAGCTCCGTCCTGTTGAGCTGAGGCAGTTTTATGCATAAGCGCACGGTTTGAAGTTGAAGATTAAAGAAGAGGAATATTTACTCGCAACGTTCGGAAAAAATGTGATCTTTCTACGAGGCAACAAACTGAAGTCGCTCTGACCATAGTACTTCATCTGGTAACCCAAACAAAATGTGTATATATGCTATTATGTGCTCATTTCGGTGTATTTGTGCCTCTAATTGCCCTGCGTGTTCAGGCCTTGATGATGAAACATGGTGAAGGGCAACGCGGAATGAAAAATTGAAACTGATAAAAGTCTCCTAATAGCTTTCATAGATTTCAATTTGCTGGGCGGGTGAACAGAAGAAAGGAGCGAA
Organism: Diplodus puntazzo; assembly: GCA_963678695.2. Classification (NCBI taxonomy): domain Eukaryota; kingdom Metazoa; phylum Chordata; class Actinopteri; order Spariformes; family Sparidae; genus Diplodus; species Diplodus puntazzo. The sequence goes on along the minus strand of OZ023167.1, from coordinate 11,888,865 downwards.
CGAACCAATAACAGAGTGGCAACATACTTCAGGTGGACAAAATAGCAGGAACACCGCGCGGTGTAATGCAATCCAATACAGCCCTGCCACAGTAATGGTACTTTTGATTGATGTTTTTTGGGAACTCGATTTAGGGCTGTGGTCTGTGTCGCTGTTATAAAAATGTCTCATTAAGCGTCAGTGTTGTTGAGGCTCTGCGCCTCCCTCTTGCCACGGTGCTTACCTTTTGCTGTGATCCTGAAGGATGCACTCGACTGGCCCTCTGCTTCAACTTGATATTGGTGATTGACAGTTAGCTGGTAGTTGACTACATGACTCATGTGTGTCATTGCTGTAATTGTAATTTTGATATACAGTTTAAGGGACAAAACAACAGAAGCAAATTTTGATACAGTGCGTTCAATAGACTACAAGGAGTTTTTAACTTTCTCTGAGTTACACAAGCAAACAAGGCCATTAACAAGAAAAATGGCCATTTCTAAATAGTTATTGTAGTTGTTTTTAACAAATGTGAACAAATGTAAAGTAACGTTACCTAAAAAGCAACTTTTCAGGTAACTGTTCCAGCAGTGTGGCAAAAACGCAGGTGTCCCCATTCATTTAAGGGATTGTGGTCCGTTTCGGCTGCGGCAGTGCATGCCACAGGGGGTTGCGCAAAAATACCCAGCCAGCTGCAGCGGCAATGTTGAAGAAGTCACGGTCTGTTGGCTAATCACAAAAACTGGCGATCAGACTATGACTGAAGCCACACTGGAGTGTAACGTAATGTAATGTGTGTATTCACTCAGTTTGGCTTTGTGCACCATTTTAAAACACATCTGTGGATGCTGACAATCACTGTGGCACTGCATGCCTAACCTACTCTGGCAGAGGCATGACCACAGATCATAAACACAGTAGAAGGTCAGAAGCAGAACATTATTTAGCGTGGACCACAGTTTAAAACACTGCAACGATCTGCCTCATCCTGGTTGTTGCTGTTATTTTTAAGCCATTAATGAGGACAAAGGATTACTGGTGGAACCAGCATGTTAGAGTAGAACAACAAAGCAGCGTTGTCATTTTGCAAGCTGACTAGCGGGGGGTTCAGAACACGTCACACACGGACCATGGAGTGACACTTTCACTCAAACCGCTGCACCAAACTGCGTGTTTTGCTGCACTGCTGGATTTGGTCCGAATGTACTCTGACTGCTATACACCATTCTTTATACACTTTCATATAGCTAACAAAAGAACATGATACATTTCAAAGCTTTTAAAACTTTCAGGCACCCGATGTGAGACACACGCGACTGGAGCTTTTTAAAAGCTCTCCAACCTCACATCCATTTTGTCATACAGGAAATTTGGATATATATATCACAGAATTGTTCGAAATGCACTTAAAAATTCTGAGGGAGGGTTGTCATACAGACCCCCAGTGTCTAAACACAGTTACGCCTTTTACTGGTGCCGCCAGAATCAACACAAAATGGAAGTTCCTTGCAGCTGCTTTAATTTACGACCACAATTGAAGCTGCAAAGGCAACTTCAATAAACGAGAACCATATGAAAAAACAGATAACAGAGAAACATCCGGGTATTTCCTGTAAATGTGTCCGTATAATTAAAAGACTATTTTAAATGCATTGCCATGCTACAAACATATTCATGTAACCACTGACAGAGACACATTTTTAAAGCACACTGAATTTGAAATTAGGCAATAACTATGAGGTGTCATTGAGAAGTGCCACCCTGTAAATAATACTATTTATAGACCCATATCAGAAGAACAGTGTACAAACTGCAACCCTGCAGTAGTTCAACAATCACAAACGTTGGGAAAGTCATCACATATGATCTGAGGTTGCAAATCCATTTCAGTCAGTGATTGACTTGGTGTCTTGCTCGTGATTTCTATAAAACCTCCTTGGCTGCCTGGTGTGTGTTTTTCGGATTCTACAACCAAAGTGAATAAAAATGTGAATGTGAAATGTGAAAATAGTGAAAAAAGGCCCATCACACTCAATATGACATCATTTAGTCACTGTTATCATCCTGTCAGCAGTCTAAAAGCCAAAGATGTTAAATTTACATAATATTAAACTGAGAAAATCAGCAGAAACTCACATTTCAGAGGCTGCAAATATTTGTTCAACAATTAATCAACTACTAAAATTGCTGCCAATTAATTTCTATGTGTATCGACTGACTGTTTAACCAGGTAATGGATTCAGCTCTTGAAAGGGCTACAAAATCTGCTCAGCCAGTGTGGATATCAACCCCCAAAACACCTTCAAAGCCCAGCGACGACACTTCTGAGTTGTTGTTTGATTTCAAGTCCAATATGCTGAAGTTGAGCAAAACAATAAAAATGTGGGCTCAGTCATGTTTCCTCACTCTATGTGCAAGCTTGTGTGTGTGAGGTGTGCTAATGGATGGGAGTGAGTGAGAAAGATCACAACAATACTGGAGCTGCAAATGAAAAGATAATCGAAATTGATATTTAAAGAGAAGAAAGTTAAGAAAAGGACAAAAAAGTAGACGCTGCAGATAGACGTATAGATGTATAGTCGGATAGACGGATCGATTTCATTGGATTAGACAGGGATGGAAAAGCAGGGAGAAATACACCCGCTGATGTTGTCAGGGGCTTGCCGCCCGTTACAGGGGCTAGCTGATGAAAGCCGCCGTGATGCCTGGCAACAGCGGAGGAGCGCTGCAACACATGCTCCATCACAACAGGACGTACAGGTAGAGAGGATCAGCGGCGGAGGAACGCGGAGATAAGATCAGGGTTCAAAGATGCCCCCGCGAAGCAGAGCTCAGGCAGAACGGGGCTGGAGAGCACAAGGATCAGATTGGATTCTTTTACCACTGTGTTCGAGATTACGCCTCGCCGTCTCACTTCTTGTGCGAGAGAGAAAGAGCAAAAAAAACAAAAAAAACATGACTAATTCTTCATGGGCGTGTGCCCTCTCCCTCAACCTGCTGCATCGTCCTCTAATTGAGTCCTGTCACGTCTCCCCGTCTCCTGCGACACTGTCCCACTGACTCGTCGGGCCCACTTAACCTGTCTCGCCCGCTTTTTCTTTTCATCCGTAATCTCTCCTCACCTCATCTCGCAGTGCACAGCGCTCGGTCCTCTTGCGCCTAACCTGCTTTTCCTCATCAAAGACGCCATCTCTCTTCTCCCTGCTCCTTTTACTGCCTCATAGCCCACGGTCTGTGCCATAGGCTGTGTCTTATATCCTTCCTTCCACCCACTCTCCATTTGTCAGTCGTCTCCTATCTGCCGTCTCTCTCTGTCTCACTCCGGCGCTCGTTCACTGTTTGTTCTCGCTCTGTCTTCTTTTTTTCCTGCACATCTTCCATTTGGTTGTCACCTGTCGCGGTGTACCACTGCTGGTTCCTCTCCATCTTTGTCTTGTCCCACCGTCTTGCTCTGTTCCCCACACCCTGCACACACAGTCCACGTATATCGCTCTTTTTCCATTTCCTTTCCTCTCTTCTTGGCCCTATGAGGACTATAAGGAACCCCATGGAGAGAAATGATAGAATTGAATTGTCAGTCTTCTTTTTTTTTCACTCCCTGCATAAGTCAAAGCTCACCTTTTTTTTTCTTCCCCTTCCCGCAGTGTCCTTCTCTGGTCTGTCCTTTCTCTGGGAGATAAATCGAGGATTGTTAACAAGATGTACATTTACCAGGTTAATCATCTCCCGTGGGACGCATTCCAGTCTCATTATTGTCACCATGCAGGGTAGATGGAGATGTCATTTAATTTCACCAGGAGAGAATAAAAACTTTTGCTCCCTCCTTCCTCCCGAACCCTCCTTTCCTGCAGCTCTCCACTTCAGCTGCCTTGATGTGAAATGACCTTTATGGTATAATGAGCAGAAAGGTACCCGCAATCATAAATTTTACGACAAACTGTATATTTTACATTCAGCTCGTGTGGAATAAACTACAGTACGGAACAAAAGAAAGGAAAGTATGCAGCTATAAACAAAGTGTGCGTGTGTGTGTGCATGTGTGTGTTTGGGAGCGGCCCCGTTTGTATCTGCAAGTTTGCATATGCGTGTTTTATGGAGACACAAGCACAAAGAGACTGTTGCTCTGAGGAACAGCTCTATAGAGATCAAACACCCTCAGGTGGGTATATATCTCCACCTGCTGAGAGGCAACCCCAGTGCGACCCCCGGCGAGGCGAGTCCCTTCCCTCCAGGGAGTCCAGCGAAGGTGGCACAATAAGGGGCTCCACCCTTTTAAGATCACCTCTTCTTCTGGCCGGGAGTGTGTGTGTGTGTGTGTGTTTTTATTTGATGTGGATCAACTGATCGTCAAGATGGGAAGATAAGAAAGAGAAGACAGACAAGATAGAAACCATCTGCCATGAGGAAACTTTTCGAGAAGTTATTGGCTCTCAATGTGTCGAATCATATGTTTGTACACACTTCTTGTCGAATGAAATTCTGGAATGCGTGTGTGTGTGTGTGTGTGTGTGTGTGTGTGTGTGTGTGCACGCATGTGCTCTTCAAAGTAAGAATGACATGCTGCACACTGTGGCTCCATATGCATTTATCTTTTACTTGGATGACGTTTCGGCACTCAGGATCAAGATGAAGAGTTGCAGAAGACTTAGACTTAGACTTAGACTTAGACAACTTTATTCATCCTTTTGGGAGGGTCCCTCAAGGAAATTGAAGCTCCATGTCACACACAGCACTGTTACATATAGAGGATCAAGAAAGAAGAGACACCAAGGTACCCGAGACAAAGATAGAAAACCACATACAATATATTATACATAGGTATATAAATATAAATATAAATATATGTATGTATAAATATTCAAGAAATATACATACATACATTTAAAATGTCCATGTAAATATACATATAAGTAAATATAAAATAACACTGTAAAAATATAAATATACTGTATATATGTACATACATATATATACACACACAGGTAAGACTGTACACAGGTACACAGTATCTGCTATGGTTCTGTTATTATTGCACATGGTTATTGCACATGGTTTTTCATGAAGGACGCAAGCAAGGGGAACGTATAGACCCAATCACTGTTTCGTTGGGTATAATAACGTAAAATCAGCAAACTTTTTGCTTCTGTTGTCATTTTCAGTAATTATTTGCTTCAACTCAGATGTTAAAAGTGCAAAATGAACTACAATTATCAGCAGAATGGGAACAACAGTTTTGCTACTATTTCAAAGACGTTTAAATATTTTATGACAGGGATATCTATTGAAGTTAGCATCCTAAGCAACTAGCCCCTAGGCCACATTCCAGCTGAAGAGGCGACAGTCCAATAGTAAACAACACGGATGATCTCCCGGTGCTCCGAGCTCTCAGTCTGTCCGGAGTTAGCTAATACGACCCAGCCCACTTGTACATGAATATGAGACAGAAACCAACCTAACATGCTTGCGGTTCTGAGTTTCAGGTGAACTTGTTGAAGCCATTGCTGTATTCTACGGCAGTGGCCCCCCAACCACCGGCCATTTGGTACCAGGCCACAGAGAAAGAATAAATAAGTAATTTTATTTCGTCATTATATTGACGATCACACTCTGTAAGTTCTTTTATTTTGAAAAACGGATTCTCTTTTAATAACATCCATTTGCTCCTCTTGACGCACTTGACACGTACGTGTTTCAGTCTCGTTATACCCAAAAAATAAGCCTTCAAGCTAGCTAAAATGAGTGGAAAACAAGCGTCTTCAGAGAGCTACTCTGCGAAGGAAAAAAGAGAAGGCCCAATGATGAGACAAGAAGAGCCTATGACTGCAATTATCCGCTGTATAATTGTATTTTACTACTGTGTAATCCAGCTCTCCGACCCCCCCTGTCCGTAAAATAATGTCTTACATGAAACTGGTCCGTGGTGGAAAAAAAGGTTGGGTGCCGCTGTTCTACGGGGTTGGACTTGGAGCGGACCTCAAGTCTGCAGGAGTCATGTTTCCTCATTGGTATGCAGATATGCAAATGTCGCTCTCCTTGCCCCTCCCCTCAAACCTCTCGTCTCCACGGCAAAACAGTGACAGAAAGTTGCGTCACACTAAAAAAAATACTGACATTGTGAAAGTTCCTCTCACAGAAAAAAGACAGAAAGAGGAAAAAAACAAACAAACAGAAGAAATAGTTTTAGATGTCTGTGTTTTAGTTTTTCAGTGCTAAGTATTGGTATCAGGGCCAATACAATTTTTTCCCAATACAAATGTTTCATTGTCAATGTTACCTGTCAGTTCAGGTTTTTGCTTCCAATGACAAACATTTATTTCGGAGCCAAAATTCACTGTCACTGTTCTGGCTCCATACTGTGGCGGCCGTCTACTTCCCGTAAGCTGCACTTCGCTACGACCTTTGGCGTCGGTTACATTTCTATTATACTGCATTTGTATAGCATCCTCACCGGTAAACACAGGTTTCACCAATCAACCAGGACTGAAAACATGAGGACCATTTCCAACTGTCATGAAGTTAAGACTTACTGTCTTATAGGTTGAAAGAACAAATGATGAAAGTTATTAATGACTGGACAATAAAAATCATCAGCTTACCTGTGTTTGTATGTAAGTCCAGAGTTTTTACCAAAGGACTTGTACACAGTAAATATCTAACAGTTTCTTCACGAATTGCCAGTTAAATTTTCTGTCGGTATAGTCATTGTTTTGATCTATTTCGTTGAGGCGAAATTTAAATCGCCGGAAGAGGAATATGAAAATCCAATGGCAGATCGCCACGGAATTTACTAAAACCGTTTATGCTACCCATGGGATGAATTCTGCGAATCAGAGCTGGATGTTTGACAAAACTTCTTTAACTTTATTTCAGTTTGAGGTCAAATAATAAAGAGCACTTAAGGATTTCAACTTATGTCCAATCTTGGTGGCCTTTTTTTTCTCTTTTCCCCCTGACCATACCAGAGGTTTGAGAAGGGAAGTGGGAGGCCGAGCACACCAGGGGAGCTCAGTGATTGGAAGTGAAAAAAATATCACACACATGGCATAGCCTAAATGTGTGGGATTGGTTAAAGAGATGGTAATGGACTGCATTTAGATAGCTCTTCTCTTGTCTTTCAACCACTCGAAGCGCTCTGTATCACACAGCACTTTACCCATTCACACACACACGAGCAAGCAATACAGCAATTTATATCTACGGTACCTAACGGTATTGCTGTATACCCATTCACACACACTCACATAGCGACAAAACAGCCTTCAGGAGGAATTCAGGGTTCAGTTTCATTCCCAAGGACACTTTTACATACAGTAGTTTCGGGGACGTTGCAGTTTTCCCCACTTACTGATGAATGCCTCAAGAAAAGCCTTTTTTGATATATTTGGTGTAGTCCAAAGTTATGCCCAACAACATTACATCAACATATTTTCACTCTGATTAAGTACGCAGCTATTTCATAATGAAGTCTACTTTATTTAGATTTTTTTGATGTATCCGTCTCGTGTCAACCGGCTGATCTAAGGACCCTTGGCCCAGGTTAAGCTGATAGGACCGCTCATCCAGTCTTCCATTAGCTTTGTGTTAAGATTTCCCTGAAAGGCTTTTTTTTAAGTGTTGTATTAGTTCAGCTGCATTCAGGAGTCCAGAGCGATGATGGCCTTTCTTGAGGAAAAGCAGAGCAAATGAGCGAGTTGAGAAAACAAATGCATCGGTGCGCCGTGTGAGGTTGTTGACAAAAATGTGAACAAAAAATGAAGTGAATGAGGGTAAATGGACTGTAATTATGAAATGCTTTTCGAGTCTCAGCGACCACTCAAAGCACTTTACAACAGAAGTCAGCGTTCACCCATTCATACGCACACTCACACGCTGATGGAAGAACCCGCCGGGTGCAATTTGGTGTTCAGTATCAGTGGCTAAGGGACACTTGGACATCTTTAGTACAGGGGATGGGGATCGATCCACCGACCCCACGATTGGTGGGCGATCACTCTATTCCCTGAGCCGCAGCTATCCAAGGGTGTTGTAATTTACTGCAGGCTGAATGTGAAATGGTGCAACATTGCATTATGGTTGGCTGTGGTGACTGTTGACGTTTTGGTGGTACGGCTGAAGAACTTCAGTCAAACGCAACATCCAGATACTCTATTTATTCTGAGCTGTATCCGGCCAGTGACTCTTGGCGAAAAAAAACAAACTAGCACAAATGATGGACCCAGAAATCCAAGGCTTAACTCCAAAAATAATTCATAACCACCTTGAGGCTTCTACTCTCGTGCTGTGGCGCGTTAATGAATGTAATTGGTGAAAGTAGGGATGCAGGGTATGGATTTTTTTCAGCCTGTAGCATTCCAGCTGGAAGAAGTTAGCCTGGTAGTCTAATGACGTTTCTTTTCTTGCAATGCAAGAGCTAAACAGACTCCTTTTATTCCAGCCACCCTGTGCATCTTTTATCACCATTAGATTTCTGAACTGTGTTCAACGTTCTTACACGTGTACGGTAAAGTCCTTCCAAAATCCAGTTTTTGCAGGAAGTAACAAAATAAGAGCACATACAGGCGCATCATAAACTTTGCATGGGAGCCATTTACACAGCTGATACTGATAACCAATACTCTCCTGCTCGTCATGGTCAGTACCAATAAGTTAAACGATAATTTTATAAAAAATGATTTAAAACCTCTAATTTATTCAGACCTGAGGGTAAGATATAAAAAAGCAAAGATCTGATATCCCTCAGCTCTAGTACATGTTGCGCTAGAACTTTTTCCTTTTCGTTGAAAACCCTTGCAGAAGACGTGTTGCAATTATGCTGTCATCCTCTGAAGCCTTAAAAAACGTCCACATCGGGGACTACATGTTTGGCTCTCTAATCTACTAGCCGCAGCAGTTTGACGTCCTCATGTATTCCTCCTTCCTCTCCTTCTTCTTCAGTCCACCACCCACTGTATCGGAGTGTGCGGATGCTGAGCTTGTTAAAGTCAGTGAATCCAATTCAGCTCCATACTACTGGCTCCATTAACCGCCTGTGATTTCACTGATACAATACAAGCCAATAACATAGATTTCCCAATATGGTGTGTCATGCAATCCCGAATATGCACGACTGCGTAAAAAAAGGTGTGTTCCTTAGTGTACGATGCTTTTCAGCTCATATTTTTGAATACAAGTACTCACCTCTCAGATCTCGCCGCATGTTTGATCTAATGTAACCGGTCTCATCTGCATGCGTTTGTCACATTCTCTTTCCCTCCGTCAGAATAAAGACAACAACAAATCCTTTTTTCATTTGCAGCCCCGTGCGTCGGCCCCGGCGCGTTGCTCCGCTCAGCTTGTTTCTCGCGAGGCACCGTGAGTGTAGACAAAGGAATATGAGCAGCGTATTTCCAGATGTAATGCATTATTGTATGGCTCCTGCCACCTGGGCTTCCTTGTGATGTGTGTTTGATGTAAAACCCAGTGGCACCAGTAAAGCTCTCCGACTTTGAAGGAGGTGTATCGATGAGCATGAATGTTGGATGGATCGTTGTAAAGTGGATTCACATGAAAGGGCTATTATTAATGAAAGAGACACTTGAAGAGAAAAGAAGGTGTTGCACGCACGCACACACACATACACGCACACAGACACACACATGCATGCATACCTCACCCTCGGGAAATAATCATGGGAGCTAATCCATCTCAGTGAGGTGGAATATGCTTATTTAAACGCTTCAGTCACAAATTCATTTCACACGTTCCTCAGGCTCTGTAAGTGATCAGTGAAGAAAAATAGACGCAGCGCTCGTTTTCACACCACTCTCCGAACAACATTAAAGGGTGTGAATATCTAATCTGTTTTTCATCTGTTTCTCTCCTGCCTGTCACCCTCCTTTCATGGTCGCTTTCTTTGTTTCGTCTCTTCTTCTTCCTCCTCTCCGTCTCATTTTTGCAATCGCCCGGCCTGGCTCTCCATCCCCTTTTTTTCATCATTTTTTTATTTCATCCTCACGTCTGTCACTGTCTCCATCTCCACAGGCATCGGCACCGAGGACGGCAGCGCGAAAATGGACGAGGATTACAAGGGCAAGTCCCAGAGGCAGGTCCAGTTCAACCCGGGCCAGACCAGAGCCACGTGGCGGGTTCGGATACTGACCGACGGGAAGTACGAGCAGGCCGAGACGTTCCAGATTCTGCTGTCCGAGCCGGTGATGGGAGTGATGGAGTTCCCTTCCACAGCAACAGTTGAGATCCTGGATCCGAGCGACGGTCAGTACTGCATTAATTACTTCAGGCTACATTATGCAGCGATGGAATTTAACTGAGTACGTTTACTCAAGTACAAGTATAATTGTGATGCACTTGTACTTTATTTGAGTATTTCCATTTTCTGCTACTTTTGAACTTTAACTCCACTACATTCGTTTGATAGCTTTAGTTACTGGTTACTTTGCAGATTGCACGCTGCATCCGAACCCAAGTAGTGAATTTTCAAATTCATTTATTTTATTGCCAGTCAGAATAAAGAAACACTGATCCAGATGATCAGAAGAAATGCTAAATATATCTACCAGGCTGATCATTGACCCAGTGTACACAGCAGCTATATCCATACATTTAAATAGTATGTATAATTTACTTTAACTTTTGATACTGAAGTACATTTAATTTCAGATACTTTAACAATAGCACAATAACTTTACTAAAGTATGACCTTTGGGTACTTTTTACATCTCTGTTTAAGGGTATAAATAATGTTGTAGATTTACATTTTAAATATGAAATATAATCAACAAAATGATTGTGATATAGTATTGTAGATTTAGCTGCTAGCACTATAGCGAAGTAACATGTTGAGCTTCCCCTCTGCCAGCTGTAACATCTGAGACATGCTGACACATTAATGCAGCAGTAGTTATAATCCAATTGAAATATGTGAATCTGAAAAGGGCATTACTTTGAGTATATTAAGATTCTAACACTGCTTTTACTTCAGTAACAGTTTATGCTCTTACCTAAACAATTTATACGCGTATACATTTATACACTGAATACCACAGTGTTGTCAAAAGCATCCAAAAGTCAAGGTAAAAGTGAGGATATTTTGCTGAAACATTACTTTGGTGAAAGTGAAAGTCACCCTTATGAATAGACTTGTTGAGTCGAGTTAAAAGTCGTAAAAGTATTCAATATGTTAATTAATTTTCCAGCGTGATGAATGTGAAAAGCAGCCTTCCAGGGTCAAACTCTGCACACACACCTTTTTGCACAGTGAAAAAGCAGACATTCAACAGAGGGAACAAGAGGAAAAATGTATTTTTTGACTGGAGGGGGACTTTAACTAAAAGATCTGAGTAATTGTGGTGGTGACAATATGTTTGGCGTTTTCTTCCACGGTTGCACAATCTGAAACGTAGTCGGATCATTCAGAGGGTTGTGGTATCCTGGAAGAAATCTTTTTCTAAATATTGAATACAGATGGAGAATACAAAAGTGTTTCATCTGTAGCAAGTTCACATGAGAAACTTGATTGACAAAGATTGTAGAAAAGATTATTGTTTGATGAAAGAACTCATCATGAATACTATTTTACTCAGTTTACTGTCTCTTTTCAATGTGAAATCCATTGATAGAAAATGATATTAAAATGCAATCTCCACTGACAGACAGTCCGGGGGATTGAACACACAGGTTAATAGAACGTATAGAAAGCAGGCCTGTTTGCTTTACTCACTTGACAGGGAAACATAAGGCTGCAGCTTCTGCGAATGCCTTCATAATGCACATCGCACAATGTCCCAGCTGCCACTCAAGTAGGCTATTCCTGTTACAAAGCAATGAAAAATACATCACCCTTTACCACATATCACATTTGTTGTGTGAGGCATCATTCAGCTTTGCACATAGAGAATGAGCAATAGTCAATATAAACATAGTCTACAGTAGATACAGAGTCATGTCAAATCTGCCCTCTGGCAAAAGGAGTGGAAACACAGTTCTGACATGGCAGCCGGTAGAGATTTACGATAACGTTGTTTTTGTTTCACAGCGGCAGAAGTGCGGAGGAGAATGCTTAATTCTTTTAAAAAAAAAAGTGTTTGTGATTACTGTTTTGGCCTGTAATCATCGGACAAATGGAAGACAATCATTGGAGTGATTCTGATGGTAAGCATTAGACAAACTCTAATGGTTAAGTATTGAAACTTCTTTTGCTTTTTCTCTCATGAATAGTTTGTAATCCGAGGTTTTTTTCTTCTGTGTCTGCGCCTGCAAATTGAAATGTTAATGGAATATTGAGCAGCGCGACAGACTGGCTGCTCCGCTCAATCAAGGCCAGACTTACTCCCCTGCACTTCTTTTTTTTTTTTTTTTTTTTGGTGTGCATTACTCCGCCGCTCGGTGCAACCTTTATGTAATTATAGATGTGCAACAAAGATGGAAACACTGAAACCTTCATGGTGACACGCAACAGCTGCTCTCATCGCTCTCCCCCTCTTATTTATCTTCTCTCTCTCTCTCTCTCTCTCTTTCCACTCGGTCTTGATCTATCTCTCTCGCGCGCGCGCGCTCTCCCCCTCACATTCTCGCTCTTCAATCCATCCTCCCCTGTGGGTTAATTATGGTGTGTGTGCGGAGGGCAGGGGCTGTTTTGTTTTCTGTCATCTCTGGGGGATTTGTCTAATGTGACAGAGATGTGCCACTCTGTACTCTAATGGGGCTCCGGCTATGATTGTGGTGTTAGCTGTACTCCGGCTTTCGCTCTCTAATGATGAAAACTGGCTTTGTCGGGTCTCCTGGTTAGCCGGGAGATTCCCCCTCCCCGGGGGACGTGTCAGCTGGGCTAATGGCTCGAGAGAAGCGGCGAGAGGATCGCCGAGCTTCAACCGAAAAAGCGTTCCAGAATTAAGGCGAGCGTAATAAGCTGAGTTGCTTCTATCGGCACGGACGGTCCCTCGGTGCCCGGAGCTCTTCTTTATTGTTTTCTTCTTGTTTTAGTTGTAAAAATGTGTACGCTGAACCATCATTCTCTGTTGGCCTGTTGCAACTTTGATTATTAACAAGGGCCCAGGCTTGTTCTTCGGCGTTTGCTTGCCTGTGGTACACCCACTTAAAGTGCTGCAGCAGACACAAACTCTGTGTAATTACAGAGTGTTGATAGCCCAGCATTCCTCCTGCAAAACTTTATGGCTCTCTTTCATATATAATCCATGCACAGTGCTGACTAAAGATGAAGGTGGCAGCCTGCTGTCTGAGTGTTTGCTGCGAGCGGCCCTGGCATCTCGCTACGGCGGTATCTCTCTTGCTTCCTCTGCAGCGGGGATGCTATACATCAGCGGAGCTTTTACTTAACTCTCGCATTTTGCACCAAGGTCATTTGCGAAATGATGAACTGTTTTCTGTCTTGTCCTTTTTGTTTTTTTTCCCTGTGCTGGAATGGCGAGGCCAGCTGCATTCAAGCGCATCTCTGTGTAATTATAAAAGCTTTGTCTCAGTTAGGATGTAGAAATTCTCCTGACTGCTGTGGGGGGGGGCAACAAATAGGGGGGCCGTGTCCTGCGAGGTTGCCGTTGCGCTGTGTTTGGTTAGATAATGCCATCCGCTGTAGGCTTCCAGAGGCCTGTTTGTTTTACATTTACAGTTTTTAAGGGGGGGCGTAACCGGTTTCACGAGCTGGTGTTTTGAGTGAGATGCACAGCTATCAGAACAACAAGCGGAGAGTAGAAACTGTTCCATCGAATATTCATGAAATTACCATCAATAATGGAGAAGTTCTAGGCATAAACATAAAAGCCAAACAGATTTTTGTATTGTTTTTGCCAAGAAACCCCAGCAAGATCAGGTGCAAACTATACTGTATTTTAACACCGTCTGTAAGAGCACGTGTGTTGTCTTTTTTTTTCTTTTTTTCTCCCCTCCCCATGAATGTTTTAAAAGGACTCTGTGTTTTCCTCCAGGAGGGTGAACTTGACCCACTTGGCTGAAAACATTTGCTTTTTCTGAATCTTGTGTGGATTCAGAGGCACTAGGAGAGCGAAGTGTCAGGTGAAATGCGATAGTGCTCGAGGAGAGGAGGAGGTGTGTGGTGTATGTGCGGGGGAGAGGGAGAAGAATATCAAGGTATAGTGACGTGTGAGTCTGTGTGTGTGTGTCTGTGTGTGTGTGTGTAATAGGTAAGCAGTGGACGCCAATCCCCTGCTATGAGTCCCTTGTACCCCCCACGGGGAGTGACAGATTGTGGGCAGTGACAGAAAAGAGTGCTGGAGGAGAAGATTGAGAGGAGAGGGAACGATTTAGGGAGCGTTACCGTGCGAGAAGAGAAATGTTTGGCTCCCCGCGGTGCGTAAGATTGTCTTATGTTGATGACTTCACCCCGAAGAGTCATCTCAGGTGTTGATTCCTTTTTTTCTTTTTACGCTGGGTGTTGAACCGGGCATCCAAATCTGTCTGGTTGTTGCCTATTTATCGCCGTTTTAACGCAAGTCCTTGCTGCACAAGCAAAGCAACAAGTGTTTTGAGGTTCCATCATTCACCCAAAAGGAGAGAGCGCGCGGGAGGGCGGGGGAACAAAGTCGTGAGAAGATCTGGGCCGAGCCGAAAGCGCAGTCCACTCTTTTAGTATTTTTATTGGTCCCTGTGCGTCCGTGGAAAGTAGCTCCAACACTTATTGTTTCTGTAATGCCAGTAAGTTCCTCGCTTTGATAGATGGTGCTTTCACTGGCTCTCAGTCCCTCCCTCAATCACAAACTCCTCTCAGAGACGGAGAGAAAGAGGAGTTTGAAAAAGAGAGAAGAAGAAAAATACGAGGGATGGTCTGGCTGACCCTTTGGAGTACAGAGGAGTCGTCGATATGTTGAAGCTCCCAGCTGACTCGCTCTGAGGAGCTTGCATGTGTAATTGTCTGCGACACACCAGACAGAGAGAAAACCTTCCTGAGGGGGTCTCTTTTGAAGAGCACCTCTGGTTGCATCAAACTGAAAAACTGTGATTGGGAGTTATTTTTGAATATGAATAAGCACGCCACAGGACCCGCACTTCAATGGATCCGAATGAATAAAAAAAAAAAAAAAAAATGTCAGCTGCGGCTTGCTAATGCAGCGCAAGAACAAAAGCCTGTATCAGCCCTTGATGGCCTAATGTACTGTGGATTTTTGCAGGTTGTTATACATGTCATTACCCTTTTCCTTTTTTTTTTACCCCCTCCGACTCCCTCTGCTTGCTCTCGCCTCTCTTCCAAACAGAGTCGACGGTGTTCTTCCCGGAACAGATCCACTCGGTAGAGGAAGATGTGGGAGAGCTTTTCATCCCGGTGCACCGCAGTGGAGACATCAGCCAGGAGCTCATGGTGGTCTGCTACACGCAGCAGGGTATGGACTAGCCTCTTTTCACCTCATCTAACCTGTTAACCCTCAGTGTGCCTATGCCTGCCTGCTGCCTTTGCCGGCCAGACCGTTCACGTCTGATGGTGAATGTTTTTGTTTTATCGAACAATGTTTGACCACATGCGCTGAATTAAAACGTGACGCGGGTTATGCAGAGAGAGGCAAACAAGAACAGCTGACTGGAATCTACGTTCGCACCACGGATTGTGCCCTTCTAATTGCTTATCCAGAAGGCGATTCGAGGGGGAGATGTGCTGGGGGGTTATCGCCCTTGTTAGCAAAACAACCAGAATGCCTCAACCTTGTTAATCTGGTATCCCCCCCTCCTTCTTTGTACAGGGGCAGAGGTGTCATCTAGTTGTACATGTTAGTCATCGATCCTTAGACGGGAGCCATAGATTTGTTAGAATCAATGGCCCTGACCATGGTTCTGAAATATCAATAGCTTTAATTACGCCGCGTATTGATAAACCCACGGCGCTGTCCGTGGTGTTGAAGATTTGTAGCCGTGCCTTTTCTTTTCCCTCACAGTCCGATCCTCTTGTCAGTTTAGTCACTCAATTCTTTGCTATTTGGCAGCCTGTGTGGTCTATAGAATAGTGTCACGTTCTGATCAAAGTAAGAGTAAGAGGATTATGAAGACACACCGCCGCCTGTAGTACTCGTATGATGTTTCTGTGATCGTTCAGCAGCGCCGGTGCCGCCGAGAATACAGCCCCCACCGAGGCCACCCAGCCGACGTTCAAATTGCTTTTCGTTCTCCGAGCAGGTGAGAGTGACAATGTGTGCGCGTATCCTCGCGCATATAAATGCCAGGAAACAGATTTAGACAAACACGAGGGCGTAATGCACAAACTGATAAGCCCCTAATGAAGGCACTGTTGTTAAATGCCAGGAGACAGTAGTGGCTACCGCAGGGTTTGATTTTGAGGAGACCTGTGGGGGCGGTCCCATGGCGTCCTGGCATTAAAACTAATCCGCTGACTCATGTGATGGTCGTACTGTAATTAAAGCTTACATTTAGACACGAACCATAATGGCTGCATTAGCGGCGTGAACAAGGTTCAATTGAGAGGAAGCGGATCCATTGTAGGGAAACAAATAAGCCGAGGCTGATCACGTTGCATTCCTAAAAATAAGAGATGGAAAACTGTCATGTATTCACGAATGGCTCGAGGCCTTCTTACATTCTTTTGATAAACAGCGCATTTTAAAAAGTATGTTTCGCTGTCCTCACCTGTTCCCTCTCAAAGGTTCCGCCACAGGGACAATCCCCACCACCGTCCTGTCCTACTCGGATTACATCTCCCGCCCGGAGGAGCACGGCAGCATCCTTCGCTTCGACAAGGGCGAGAGGGAGAAGCAGTGCCGCGTGATGATCATCGACGACTCCCTGTACGAGGGAGACGAGAGCTTCAACATCACCCTGTCCCTGCCTGTCGGGGGCCGCCTGGGAAGGCACTACCCCACGACGAAGGTCAACATCTTGGAGGATATGGATGACGGTAAGGGGCGGCGGGGAATTCACAGTGCTAGACGTTCTGCCGTTCTGAATTTGTCATCAGGGGTTCTATATCGCAAAGAAGATCTTTCAATTAAGCCTGTTTACAAACTTTTTTCTGGCCGTCGAGGCACGCGGGATGCGAGGAAACACCTTGACAAAGACGGCACGCCCGCAGCAGACAGATGGAATCAAAGTCCTGTCTCACTGTCAGTCAGGCAGGTTTTAATTACAATCAAGACTCACGCTGCTGTCCGGGGGGACTACATTATCAACTCATGTCCCCATGGTTTGCTTTCATCCTGTTAGAGCATCACATGGACAAAACAGATTACATCCTCGTGAAAAGCAGAGAAATGCGTAGAGGGTTCATCAGGGGGAAGGAGAGGCCTGATGGGAAATTCCTATTCCAATCTACAGGCCCTCACTAACATTTTCATTCACACTCTGCATTGATTTACTTTGTAGACTTGGTGAAATTGAATGTCTCCGCTCCGGCTTGCCATGCTATAGACTGTTACAGTAAAAAGTTTTTCAAGGGAGCGCTAGTCAAACACCAGCGACGCTGCTCTGCGTCAAGGCCATAGAGACAGCGCTAAGGAATTCTTCCCAGTTCTTATATCCGCTGTGGAATTCATTGTACAGACTTTCTAAGCTCACCCACTATTCTGGCGTCTTTACTAGGAAAATGCAAACTGTAAAATATGCCCTGGTTGTCTGTGAGTAGACTCAGAGTAAGACTTTAAGCCCCACAGCACTTGCCAATATTCTATGACGAGTTCTGAGGAAGATATATCAACAAAAAAAAACAAGATTTGGTTGACCTACATCTATTCCAACTGGGTGTAAATGACTTGTTTTCATCGAGCACACCGCTCCATATGGATGTTTTGTTTTTGTTTTTCTATTTCTACGCACCTCGTTGAGTGGAAATTTACTTAATTGCTCGTCATATTCTGTAGCATCTGCGGTTGGTTGCCATCCAAAATAACTTTACAGAACAGAAAAGGGAAAAAGTTTTTCAGGCACTCTAGGGTAGAGCAAGGAGACGAGTTATATAGAAAGCCTTTACTGTGCTCAGGTACAATTTTAGTGTACTTAGTTTAGTTGTTGAGTATTTATATTTACTGTTTGAATATACTCTATTACATCTCCACATACTCTTTACTCAGTTTACTCATTTATTTTATAAATTTAAGGTCATAACAGCCTTGGCCGTTGCCAGTTTGTGGAAATGAATGTAAGAATGGCTGTGGCATGCACCCAGTATGCTGCACTGCCCTAAAGTGAGCTAGCTAGGATTAGCACTACTAGGATTTGTATGCAGTACTTGTAAAAAGGTATTTCTACAGTGTGGTATTGGTACTTTTGCTTAAATGTTAACTCCGCCAATTTTGCACATTAAAATGTGTGTTTACAGGTGTTGGGGAGTACTCTGTGAAAAAAGTAATATAAAATGTTTTGTGTGGCTCAGCTGCTGGTTGCATTGTGGGAAATGTAGGCACCAGGATTTGATTCGATTGTGATCTTTTTATTAATATTTTTAAACTCCAACAGTGTTATAGGGCTGCTTCTCACAATATGGCAGCTACATTACCCATAATGCAAATTTTATCAGATTACATGCAGCTTCCTCAGAAGCTACAAAAAGCTTTACAGTACTTTTTCACATATGCAGCACTATTTCTCAAGAACTGTAAATACACATTGACATGTTGGTGGTGTTACCTTTTACGGGAAAGATCTGACTGTTTATTCCACCGGAGGCTTTTACCCCGGCGTGCCTTCTTCGGATTGGAAATAGGTAAAACAGACTCATTACGCCTAGTACACCAGAAAAAAAACAATATTGCATTGGTTAATAAGGTAGCAGCTAAGTATGGAGGATCTCGTTATCATCAAAATACTTGCTCAGCCTTCAGCAACACATGTTTCATTGTATGTGGGCCAGGCTGCATTTCCCAAGTTCGGATAAAAATCTTCGAAAAAGTAAGAACTCTTCCACAGACATTTGATCATCCTCCTGTCAGAGTCTTCCTTTTTGTCAGCGCCTTCATTCAGTCCTGAATTGTTTATAGTGAAAAGAATAGAGTCAGAGAACGGCTGTCATGCTAATGCCAAAACTGAACTGCAGACTGGAATAAATAAAACAATGATGACTTACTACCGAGGAACTCATTTAGGGATACAGGAAATTGTGCCAAATTGAATGCTCCCGCGCGTGTGTGTGTGTGTGTGTGTGGATGCGTCTTGGGGCTAGTTTACAGGAAACATGACACGCAGTCTGATTGTTCGTAAATTGTCAGAAGGCTTTCATACGTGGTGCTGAGTTCAAAGGAATGGAAATGTTTGTGAGCCCCCGGATCCAGTGAGAGACGATGTGTCATTTTTTTTTAGCCTCCCGGAGGATAATACTGTGTCTGACAGTGCTCTAATACCTGCACCCAGCCACTCACGCCGTGGCTTCCTTCGCTTCGGCGCCAACCGAACTCACCCGGGGAAAACGGGCGAAAAAGAGAGTTGTGACGCCCCCCGTGCGCACGCTCATGTTGCGCGGCCACCTGCGACCCGCGTGTGTTTATGTGCGTGCGCGGGCCGAGGTATTGTCAGACCTCAAAAGTCTGCAAAAGTGAAGTGGTGAGAAAAGCACTCGTGTGACTGCTGGTGCTCTCTCTAGCCCCATTTTTCCTTCCCCCAGGTCAAAGTCAAGTTCAGTCTGCTGTTCTCCTTCCATCTATTTCACCGCCGCTACCACTTACTCTCCCTCACGCACACACACGCACACTCACTTTGGATGGAAAAAAAGACCCAGGGGTGTCTGCTAGATTTAGTGCTTTATCAGATTAAAGTCTACAGTACCTGTCTCCCTGAGTGTTGCGCGCCGCATGGCTGCACAGTCTGACTCAAAGTGAGTGTTGTCATCTCCTTCTACCCCGCCGAGGAGAGAGGACGACTCAGGCCCTCTCAGCCCCGGTGCATATGGCCGCAGCTGAGTTTGTAGAATTGTAGATTAGCTCGGAGTATTTCTTGGAAGCCCCGTCCTTCATTTCAATGTTAGGGGCAGCTTTGCTGTCGGTTACACTCCCCGAAAGCGGGCGGATTTGCTCGCTCGTTGCTCATTTATACATTTTGTACTCGCTGTAGATTGAAAGCGGGTTTACTCTACCCCGGGAGGTAGATTAGAGCGGTCATTACATACGCAACACATGACATACTGAAACCAAATTATTTAAATTTTATATTATGCATACCTGGCGCCTTCCACCACATATCCTGAATTAGCTTGCAGGCAGCAAAAACGTTGCTTTCATTTTCTCCCTTAATTTGGCCTCGTGTTACATGCAGCATACAAATTGAATTAGAAAAAGACAGGAAAATTAATACGTTTTCCGCACATCACCATGCAGTGAAACAAAAATCCATCCATTTTACCCATTCGTGGTAAGCTTACCAATATCAACGCATCTTAGATTATCATTCCAAAGCTGTTTGGCCGGGGACTTTTTTAAAACGCTGTGCATACATTTTGAGAAAATAATTCTAAACACTCAGTGAAGCCAGGTTCAAAATTCTGCTTCACATTTTAGAATCAAAACTTTCTACAGAGGGAATTTTGGCTACTGTTTTTCACTCCATAAATCAGAAAATACTGTCAACAGCCGTGAGAAATCAATGTTTTCGACATGTTGTCACGAATAAAATGCTCAGTAAATGAGGCGGTGAATGATATATGAGCAAACCCCTCCATGAAAACCTTCAGAATATAGACTGGGGATAAAACTGGAGAGTCTGGTGCATGAACGTAAGTGCTACTGAAGTGAAGATTCTGGCTCAGGAAAGAAAGTTAAGTCAGAATGGCGTTCAGTAGACGTATTTAAATCTGCTAGATCTAGATTTTGACTAGGATCTGCATCAAATTGTACTCGTTCATAGATACCTGCCATATAAATAGACCAGATTTTCGTCATCGAGATCTGTGTAATCCCTGAGAAACTATTCCTGGATCCATCCCTTTATCTGGTCCGCACCAAAGGTGAATCGGGTTGTAAAAAAGTGAAAGTTTAATATATACATGAGGCCATTCAATTCAAATGCACCAATTTGCTCAAATTTCCAGAACAATAACAGATCTAGAACACCTGAATGTGCATGAGTGACGTTTTTCTTTCGACTACAGAACGAAAACATTGACCACCAGTGCATGAAAAAACAATGATTCCCTCGCCGGGTCTCCTCTTACTCATAGCCCAGTTCCTTATCTGTTTGTATTTGTGTGAAAGTTTACACAGCACCGCGGGCTCAGGGTGATATTTTCTTTTCCCCACTGGACAGCTGAGAATGTTCTGTAAATTGTACTTAGCGGCACAGTTACACACAAACGGCTGCAGACCCCCGCATGTAGTAATTATCACAATTTGGCTTTACACCTTCCCCAGACCTCACACATGCTTCAGAGTGCCAAACCGCAGGCGTGGCCCCGGTGGAGTTAGAGAGGATGCTGTTTTTCACTCATCAGACATCAGTCAACGTCCTCCTCGCCGTGTCAAGAATGTGTTTGTCCCCGGGCGCTGTCGGGACACGTGTGAATGCAGACGTGTATATTAGCGGTTTTTAACACACATCTGCTACATGTTCCCCTACTATTATCACAGCGTGTTATTAATACCATGATAATCTGCCAAAACAACACACTTCTCAGCTCCCTCACTGTTTTTATTTTTTTTTTTATCCATTTGTTTTTTCCCACCTACACAATCTGTAATTTTTCCCTTTTACTCCGGCTTTGTGCAAATGCACAAATTCTATTTGCATTACAAACCAGGGCTGCATCTGTTAGGTGGAGCGAGTGTGTGTGTAGGAGGGGAAACATATGCGAGAAAAGACTGATAGATGCATTGAGAAAAAACAAACAAGTCTTTGGATGCAGAGGGAGGACTTCAGGCTGCATTTGATCTGTGATACTCGCTGAATAGATTTGCCCTGGGCTGTCACTTACTTGAGTTCGTTTGAGAGTCAAAACTGTAACCGCAGTAAATCTTCCCTTTCCTTCACTTACGCTATGTTCTTAGCCTTTGTTATCCGGCCCAGTTAGAGTACGTACATAAAATATGAAAGCAAATATATATATATATATATATTTATCAGTAATGTGAATGAATAAGGAAAGGAAAACATCTCTGGACTGCTGCAAGTCTTTGATCATGACACAAATTTGCGATGCTATTTTTGGATTATGTGCCAGGATATAAGAAAGGGGCCGAGTTAAAAGAGAGTGGCAGCTTGAAACAGTCACAGCAAAACTTTTACTCTGTCAGTTTTTTTGGACTTGACTGTCGGGCGGGTGGGGGGTGGGGGGGCGGGGGGGCGGGGAGGGAGGGGTGAGACAGATGAAGCTGTCAAATACACATTGGACTGCCTCCACTTTGCTGCCTCAGGAAACAATGCCAGTTCAAACAAGCCTTTGAGCCATCTAGGGGGCCTCTTTCTCTCTCTGTCTTACCATCTCACTATGCCACATTCAGCGAAAGAGACACACACACTCACACACACTCACAGAGACCTTGTTTTTCAGGGCTGACAGCATCCCTTTTTTTTCTGTTGGAAGTAGTTAGTGTTTCCTGTCAGAAGAATGGTAACAATGAGGTGGGATGAAAGGCCAGGAAGGGTTGAAAGGTCACGCCCCCCTGCAGTTTAACTTCAGACTAATGGGCTGTCGCTGTTTGACCCCCGCGTCCGGCTGCTGGTTTTTACAAGCGAACCTTGTCAGGCTTGCGGGTGGCTGCTGACTGCCCTAATGCTACCGCAGGTGCGCGCTTAACGAGAGGAGACAAGTAACATTAACACCAAACAAAAAAGTAAGGGAACGCGGCTGCAAATGTGAGCTCTGCTCAAGAGGTGGGTCAGCTGAGGTTGGATTTCATTAATTAGAGCTGTCAGGCGCAGAACGCAACATGAGACTAAAAACCTCGGTGGGCGGATGTCTGTAGTGCACACACTGTATGGACCCCAGAACGCGGAATAGCTGAGTATATTCAGAGTAAACAGGGTCGATGTCCAGTGCTGTATCCAGGTATCTTAATATGTGCATGGTTAGCTCAGTCAGAACGTCGCAACTGTTATTTCTTTACATTTTGTTCATCATTTTTGTTTATTTTAGAATGTTTTAAACTAAAATTCTTACTTATTGCACATGTATAAATGACCGTTGTGTACTTCATTTGATTGAGAGAACCCTAGTGGCAGAAGTTACTTACCGTGTGTTTAATTGTCCCTTCTTTGATTCCTTTGCTCTCCAGCTCCAGTGTTTTACTTAGGAGAGGTAGAGTATCATGTCGATGAGAGCGATGGATATCTGGAGGTCAAAGTGTGGAGGACTGGAACCGACCTGTCCAAGACTGGCACCATCACTGTCCGCTCTCGCAAAGCTGAGCCCGTCTCCGCAGAAGGTGAGCTTTGAGTCGCGTGATTCCAAAGGATTAATCATCCGCTGGCCCTCGGTACTCAACGTCATCCTGCCCTCTGTCCTTCCTGCAGCTGGCATCGACTACGTGGGCATCAGTCGTAACCTGGACTTCGCCCCGGGCGTCAGCATGCAGACGTTCAGGGTCACCATTCTGGATGACCTGGGACAGCCGGAGCTGGAGGGGACTGAGAGCTTTGAGCTTGTCCTGCGTATGCCAGTGAACGGCATCCTGGGGGAACCTGGGAAGGCTAAAGTTTTCATTAATGACTCTGTGTCTGACTGTAAGTGATGTGATCTGATTTTACCTGTTGGTCTTTTACTGTTTATTTTATCAGCTTAGGTAGTTAGTGAGGTAGGTTATTTAGTTTTGAGCAACAAGTATGACCTTTTTCTTCAGCAATATGAGCAGATTCCCATTTTGCTGATTTTAATAAAGAGTCTTGACATTTTTTGGATGATACACCACAAAATTTGGTAGAGAAAAAACAATTTGCCACCAGCAATTTTCTGAAATACATCGAATCTACTGGATTGTAATAAGTTCCTTGACTTCTCATTCAGCGTCAGAATTAGTTTGTCCGCTACTCCTGAATTTATGGGTCGTGACTTAACTATCATCCTCATCAGTACTGTAATTTTAGCACTAAATAGTTAATTCTAACATGCTAAACTAAGGTTGCTGAGCGTGTTAGCATTGTCACTGGGTCCATGTTAGCATGCTGATGTTAGCACTTAGCTCAAAGCACAGCCTCGAGCTGCCAGTTTGGCTGTTGATTCCTGTGTTTCCTTGCTGTTCATGTATTATTTGACTGTTAAATTGCATTGCATTGACTGTTGTGTCGGACGTCTTAGGTGTGAATCCGGATTATTGTAATTAACAAATGTAACTTCCATAAGTGTTGAAAAGGGCCGACGGCTGCAATGTTTTTCAAGCTTGTCATGGCAGCTAAACATAACACAACAATTTATCCGTCACGTTTCTGTCACTGTCTTTTCAGTTTCAAAACAATAATCACCGATGTTTGGTCAGAAAATGCTTGCGACAGCTATGTTATTTTATTTGTTTTTTATAAAAACCCATTCTGCCAGATAAAATTCAGCCCAGACAGCAAGACAGACATGATTACTCCCTTTGTCGTACTGTATGCCACTATTAAACCCTCCGGAATTCTCCTGACAGTGCCCAAGGTCCAGTTCCGCGAGCCAGTGTACACCGGAGAGGAGAGCGACGGCCAGATCACAGTGACCGTGTACCGCAGCGGTGACATCAGACACAAATCCACCGTGCGCTGCTACACCCGCCAGGGCTCCGCAGAGGTCGCCTCCGACTTTGACGAGCGACCAAACACGGATGCATCTATCATCACCTTCCTACCAGGTGGTTCAGTGCTCACATAACACATGTTTTTTTTCTCTCTCTCTCTCTCTCTCTCTCTCTCTGGTGTTTTTTTAAAAAAAAAACATTTACCTTCTGCCTTCTGTGTTGACACCTTTACACCTTTTTAATGCAATAAACAGCTCCAAAACTGTTTTTGGTCACACTATTTTTGCAAAGTCAATAGTGCCTTGCAGACATTGCAGGCGCTTGCGCGACGTTCCACACATTACCCACTGAGCTGTCGTGTGCAAACAGCTTCCAAACACTCTGGCGGAACAGAACAAAGAGAGACAAAAAAAATATATAAATAAGATGTTATGTGCTGTGTAAAGTAAAACAAAAAAAACAAAAAAAAAAGAATTATTGTGGAATTTATTCTATCCTCTCTTCCACTTACATTTTTTGACATGCCCCGTCATCACCATCTCACTGTGCGCTCCAGGCGAGGCAGAGAAGCCGTGTGTTCTGTCACTGGTTGATGACACACTGTACGAGGAAGGAGAAGAGCTGCGTCTGGTCTTAGGGAACCCGAAGAGCGACTCACAGTTTGGCGCATCAGTGGGAGCTCCGAACGAGACCCTGGTGA
This sequence comes from Diplodus puntazzo, assembly GCA_963678695.2. Taxonomy (NCBI): domain Eukaryota; kingdom Metazoa; phylum Chordata; class Actinopteri; order Spariformes; family Sparidae; genus Diplodus; species Diplodus puntazzo. Next base: position 11,863,596 of record OZ023167.1, on the reverse strand, counting down.
AAATCAAGGACACTGCTGACAGTAAGTGAGATGAAGAGGCGGGAGACAGATGTGGAAAAAAAAAAAAAAAAGCAGTTAATCCAGCTTCTTATTTGTCTGAATACTTGAGCAGCTTCGGCGTTAATTCATAATCGTCGTCAGCAGTGATTATTAAGGAAGTGATATTTAAAGGTCAATGTGTTCGAGCTGTATCACATTTCTTCTTCCTTTCCTGTGCTCCCCAGAACCCATCATCCGTTTTTCCGAGACCAAGTTCAGCGTTAGTGAACCGAAGGAGGCCGGCGCCGTGGCAACTGTGAGGATCCCCTTGGTGCGAGTGGGTGACACATCAAAGGTGTCACTGGTCCGCGTTCACACCAAGGACGGGTCAGCAATCTCAGGGGAGGACTACTACCCCGTGTCTCAAGGTAAACATACACATGCCCTCATGCAGCTCTCAGGTTTACAGGTACAGCTTAGCAATTTATTGTTACATACTGGCTACTTAAATCTTTAAAACATTGCCAGTTTTGAGTCGGTTTTTGAAATGTAGTAGTTTACAGATTACTAGTTAGCCTTTTAAATATGTAATAAGTAAGATAACCAAAGAAAATGATGTTTTTTTTTCTCGGTAACTGTACCAGATTACAATTAGACTTATTACCATAACAGTGTTACATGTAACTAGTTATTACCAGATACTGTACCATCAAAATTATTTTCAAGCTGTCATTTTAAGGTGAAAAAGTTACATAATGTTTTTTAGAAACGTTGTCCTTCCTCATAAAATAGAGCGACCTTTGATCAAACACTCCGCATGACACATCACCTTTACTCTATTACTGGCCTTCAGATATCCTTTGATATCTTTCTGTTAAGCGTTTGTGTTAGCTAAGGAGAGGCTTTGAAACAAGGCTCCCCAATGGAATTTGAAATTAATGAAAGCAGGCATTGGGGATTTATTTGGGCGAGGGTCATTGATTTCTAATTTCATCCCAAATGGGGAAAGGTAATTCCTGCAATAGTCCAGTGGAGGGTCATGTAATTTTTAATTGAATTTCAGTATTTTTCATGCTTTGTCAGCAGGGTGAAATCTCCCTTTTCTATCCACCCAGCTTTTAGGGCAGTGAACCTTCCTTGGCTTCATCAAGGCTTGAAATATTTATGCGAATACTTTCAGCCTATTCAAATCATACCTGCCCTACCACCGTTCAAATAGTGGCAATTTCCCAGCAGTTTTGAATCACAAGGCGTTGAATTTCTCATTCTTGCCCAATATTTTCTCAGCGCAGCACATTTCCAATGCAAAGCTCTGTTACTTATCTCGCAAGGAGATAAAGCCACCTTTAACACTATGCAAATGGAAACCTGCAATGCTTTTTAGCTAAGTGATATATTCCTCCGAAGCAATAAAACATGATTTGTGTGAACCGGTGAGGCTTCTTTCATTTCTTTTTATGGAAAACTCAATTCAGCAAAAAAAGACAGAAACTTGGCCTGAATGTTACCTGACTTTTATTATTTTTCACCCGGCAAAAGTTCATCAATCATCAATGCATTACACTTGTTCTAATGTCGATCTCTTTGAAGGTGTATTGTGTGTTGTATAAACATCTGATCACGTTTTTGCCACGTGTGTGTTTGTGTGTCTAGACATTGAGTTCAAACAGGGGGATAAGGAGCATGTGGTGGAGGTGGAGGTGCTCTTCGACGGTGTCAGAGAGATGAGGGAAGCCTTTACCCTCCACCTGAAGCCTGATGAAAACATGGTGGCCGAGACTCAGGTCAGGAATGTGTTCATGTCTAATCATCGCACAACAATCGCACAAAATCCCCTTCATGGAAGGTCAGCTTGTTGAAAAAATAATGAGAGGAATAGCTTTTTTTTATTATTTCAGATTTGACCCAAATTTATCCAGGTCATTCCCTCTGAGATCAGGGATCTCTTTTACAAGGGTGTCCTGGCCCTGAGAACAGAAGCACTTTACTGTAGTTGCTGCCGAAAAAGCGATGACAACACTTATCTATAAATAATAGATCATCTATGAAAACAAAACAGCATGCGGGGGAGAAAGGGGCAGCATGGGAGAAATGAGAGGGAAGGGTGAATAGGAAAGCCAAGAATGAGCCGTGACTGTGAGATTGTAAACACATCCGGCTCTGTGAGGAGTTTAATCGTTTTGCTGCCACGCCTCATTAGTGTTCTTACCTCCTTTATTGGAACAGGTAACCAAAGTGATCGTCTACATTGAGGAGACTAACAGCATGGCTGATGTCACCTTCCCCTCCCTGCCTCATGTGGTGTCGCTGCTCCACTACGACGACGTCTCCAGGACATCGGATAATCTCCACCCGCCGGCTGGCTACCCCGTCATCTGTGTCACAGTGAGTCAAACTTAAGGCAGGCTATGTAGGGCTAGGTACGACGAGCGTAATTTCCAGTACTCCCAAATGTCCGCCATGGTTGAAACTTATTGGTTGTGTAGGACTCTTATCATCCATATAAGAATCCAAGCATAAATGAGCCATTGTACCCACAGTCTACATCGCGTGAGTCAGACTTGTGGCAAAGCCAACAACTGACATGCTGAAAATGGTTAGTAAGCCTAACCTGGTCGCTAACAGTACACACCTAAAGAAGCCAGCGGCTGTTACCTTTTCTTTTGCCGTGGATTGTTCCATGTTGATGCCAGGGCGACCCCCCCTTGGATGGTATTTTGCAGGTGTACCGTTGCTGCATGTTTAGTACCATGCAAGGCGATTGTGATTGGTATAAAGAAAAGAGTACATACAGTTTTCCTCTTCCCCCGTGGGTTGGGGTGGAGATCTACCCACCCAAAGTTTTGGTGTTTGACGACTGGGAACGAAACTCAAAGATCAACTAGCATTCTCCAGAATGGCTGAGCCCCAGAGACGCCACCAAATACGGTAAAATACTAAGAGAATAAGATAGCGCAGACATAGGGGCAGGGTCTCTGTAGATACAGACTCCACCACACAGTTCTACTGGGTCAAAAATGATGATTGAGAGGGAATTAAGGGAAATCCTGAAATAGTATATCTTTAAAGATGATATCCAGGCACTAGAGGGGCTCAGGAAATATCTTTGAAATTCAATTTCTTGCTGTACAAAAGCAGCACACTCGACGGACCACTGGTTCAACGTGTGGGATTTCTCTGTAATGAGGAGGCAGGACCTAATCAGGACCCACATCCTCTGGGAGTGAAGGGCACATTGTAACCCCCTCAGGACCCATACTTTTTCTTCAGCCGAAGTTAAGATGTCCTTCCGGAGATGGTCGGTCCGTCCTTAAAAGACGTGTTACACAGTTTAGCAGGCCACACTGCAGGCTTGGTGAGACCCTTACATGGATATTCTTGATGTGTTAAGACATTTGCTTCTCAGTCGACTGCCGTGTGTGGCTGTCTCCGTTTATTTGTGCGTCGAGTGCTGCAGCAGGAGACACAGTGTCAACAGGTATAAAAAGGATTTTCACGGACTAGCCGTCAAAAGCACGCCACTCAATCCCAGTTCCCTATTTATCTCAGTCTAAAAAAGCAAATATAAGATCTTAAATACAAAAGCTTGACGCCCTGAAACATCTGGATGTCCTTGGCAACAGTCACCGAGTTGTTTTTGTATTCTGCTCCTCTCTCTCCTTTTGTCCTCTGGCATCTGCTGTATCTTTTCCCATCTCTCTGCTGTCCCTGCCCACCCACCCACTCCTGCTCCCTTCCTTATCCGTCCTCTAGGCTTGCAACACAAAATACCCAGACTACGACAGGACGGGCTCTATCTGTGTCAGCGAGCACATCAACAATACCCTGACCCGCTACCGCTGGCTCATCAGCGCCCCGGCTGGCCCCGATGGCGTCACCAGTCCCATGAGGGAGGTGGACTTTGACACCTTCTTTACATCCTCCAAGATGATCACATTGGACTCAGTCTACTTCCAGGCAGGCTCCAGGGTCCAATGTGCTGCCAGGGCTGTTAATTCTAACGGGGACGAGGGCTTAGAGCTCAGCAGCCCCATTGTCACCGTCAGCCAGGAGGAAGGTGAGGACAGAACAATGAATGAATGAGCAGCCATTTCTGTGTCATAAGTTGCCAGGTTTCTTGAGGAGGAATTAAACGGAGCTTTGGTCCCCTTGCAGCAATGAGGCTATTCACTGGCATCATGAATGGTACTTCTGAACGAAGTGTACCTACTGTCGGGTACAGCTGCACAGCAATATAAGAAAAATACACCTAAATCACTGGAAAACAGGTATCGACGATGCAGCTGTCCATTAGCTGTGTAAGACTAAGACTGAATTCAGTGATAAAGAATGTGGTGGAATGGTATTCAGACCCTGCAACAATGCCACAATGTAAAAACACTCAATTACAAGTAACAGACCTGCATGCAAGATGTTACTTGATTGAAATAATGAAGTATTATAAGCTGCAGAAAATCACTGTGCCAGTAAGAAATATCCCATGTACTTGGATTAGTCATTAAAGGTGCCATATGTAAGAATTTTAGTGTAAAAGTTGAACCATTCAAATTAACCAGTGTATCAAAAGAATGTGAAAAATGAACAGGCTTGACGTTATGTGTTGCAGAGACATCCCCTGAAACTAGCCCTGGCTCTGGCCGACCCAATGCTCCTTTGGACTGATTATGGACACTTAAAAAAGCAAATGATCAAAATTGACACGGCGAAACCAGAGATGTGACTTTTCTTCTTTCTACATCACCCATAATGCTATTTAGCCACTGAGTGACATCACTGGAGGCAAGGTGTCAGATTACATGCAACTTTTTCAGATATGCGGTGGGACACCACAAGACCTGTAAACCCACTTTAATGTGTGAAATTGTTGATGTCACGTTTTGAATACAATACTTGAGTAAATGTACTTCATTACTCTCTGCTGAGGACATTTAGTTTCAGGCCCTCAGGCTGAAAGACCAACAAAAGTCTTTGTAGACCATTTAGCAATTCACAACATTATAAGAAAAGGCAGAGGCAACATTTTCATTTCATAATCAAACGGCGCTTGAGTTGATTACTTTAATAAAGAGTCAGGGACTCACACTTTTCTCAAATGAAGAAGTAAAGGCTCAGTCGTTTGCCGTTGCCATGTTATCACTTCTACCGCGCTCACTCCACCTACACATTTTGAATGCACCAGGCACACTCTCTCAGGGTGGCCACAAGGTATTCTTGGAAATGTGGAAATCGCTACCTCACTCAGTAATCGTCCGGGGGAGTCATGAGAAATATGTATTTAACTGTGTTACACGGTATAACTTCAGGTGGATTGGTTGCTTTGTAATCAACTGTAGGGATACTCGGTGTGTCTTTTTTTTTTTTTTTTTTTTTTTTCCTCTGGCCTGTCCCTGAGTTCAGTATCTCTCTTGTCATATAAAGGTATGTGTCAACCACGCAAGATGGGGACCGTCGGCGCCGAGCCTTTCTCTGCCAAGCTACGCTACACTGGAGCAGAAGACCCGAAACACCCCAACCTCATCAAAGTGACTGTCACCATGCCTCACATAGATGGTAGGTAGGAGCTGGAGGCAGGGCTCGCACCGCAGATGAAGTGAAGTGTAATGTAGTGTGTGTAATATTCACGTCTGGGGATCCTCAGGAGCATGACAGCCAGAATATAGATCTCGCCACGTTGCATCGAACCCCCGCTAGAAACCCTCTAGCAAACCCCCCCCCCCACTACTTAACATTCCCTGCTTGATTTTTAATCAGTTTCCTTCCTCCTCGTCTCCTCCAGGTCTCCTTCTTCCTTTTTTCTCCCCTTGCTCCCCTGCTTTTCTCTTTACCGCTCAACAGTTTCTTTCCCCCAAGTTTTTGGAGTAATAATAATTCATCTCGGTATCTAAGGTAGTCGGACACAGTCGGAATCACGTCGTCCTCTTCCTCTCGCCCCGCAGGCATGCTCCCAGTGATCTCCACCCGCCCGCTCATGAACTTCGAACTGACTCTCAGCCCCGACGGGACGCGGGTCGGCAACCACCGCTGCTCCAACCTGCTCGACTACAACGAGGTCACCACGGGTCACAGCTTCATCACCGCTTCCACGCGCAGCCCCGAAAGCATGGGGGACACGGCGCCCTATCAGTTCAGCGGCTCTCTGCGGGGGAACAGCACACTGCGCTTCTACAGGAACCTGAACCTGGAGGCCTGCCTGTGGGAGTTCACCAGCTACTACCACATGTCTGAGCTGCTCACCGACTGCGGAGGCACCATAGGGACTGACGGACAGGTGTGTGTGTGTTTGTCTTTTCTTGTGTGTGTTTCTGTGTGCATATGTCCACAGTGCATAAATTCCAATCTAGGGTTTGTATGTACATCTGTTTGCCGTTGTGTGTGTGTGTCCACCAGTCTGTTTACAGCCCTCTGAACGAGGGGCTCGCGCAGACAGAACGGCACCGTGTCTGTTTGCCCGCGTTTTACGTCTCATTCATCGGCTTGTTTGTGTGTGTGTGTGTGTGTGTGTGTTTGCCGGCTCTGTGATTGACAGCTTTTTAGTGTGCGCACACACACACACGCACGCGGAAACGCACGCACTCAAAACAAAAGCACTGCCAAACCTGTCAGCCGGCCCCTCAGTGCTCACCGGCGCTATCAGCGCCGAGCATTAAAGCTTAGATTAACAAGAAACGTGTGAAGTCCTGAAAGGAAGAGTCGCTTTCATTCTTTGATATCTCGAGCACACCTACATCCTGTCAAGGTTTGGAACGGGAATCTTAAGTTCTCTATCAGGCGGGTTTCTCAGATTTCCTTTAACCGACTTGGTGGTATGACAGTTGAGCTCACCAGAGAAGAGTAAGAGTGTGCTGTTAAATGTAATGTCCGCCTGTCAGTTAGATGCTAACAACTGCCAGTAGCTGTTTGCCGTCGTTGCATCACTCCAGCTGATGTCGAAACTGCTGTTTGTGTTGCCTACTGTACAGAGCCGCAGTATTCTCATGCTCCTTGTTGTTATTGTGGATCAGGAGACCGACCCCTTGCTCTTCCGCTCGTGTCCCGCTGCTCCTTTGTGTTCCTCCGGCCTTTGATCCGAGTGCTTCTTGTTGCAGATCAGACCGCCGTGTGTGTGTGCGTAGGGTTTTTTCTGTGTGCGTATGAGCGCGAAGGGGATGGAGAGGCAGAAGTAAAGGATTAATTTACTTGTCCCCCGGTCACAGTGAGAACGGCTTGCACACAGTTGCACACAACGCCCGTCATCCGCAAGACCTCAAGTCCACTTCGTTAGGGGACATCACTGTCACACTGTCACGTAGGTTATGGCGAGTTTCTTTTTTTTCCTTTTTTTTTTTTTTTTTTTACAAGGGCTGTCAAAAGAAAAAAAGGAGCTGTCAGAACCTTGCAGCGGCACCAGAGTGCACATATCAAAGAGCACAGAAGGAATTAAACAATTCAGCTACCTCTGAAGCACAAAAGACCACATTAATGTCAAAAAATGTTCTGAATGTAACGTCAAGACGATCAGAGTTTTGTTTTTTCGTCTGGAGAGTTCATGCAGTAATTGGAAAGTCGAACTCAGTTGAAAAATACAAATGATCGTTTTAATCTGTGAATATTTGCTCAGTTCTAGTATAGGTTTATTTTATTATAGTAAACATATGGCTTTGTCATACCCTAGAGCTGAGTTTTTCTCTCAGCCACTAGTCATTTGATTTCTCATTTGGATGCTGATTCAGCAATTTCTACAACTTACTCTACTGAGACCTCACAGCCGCTGAGATGGATTGGGTGGATTTCAGCTGTGTGTGCAGCGGATCGCAGGAGTTCAGCAGAGATGCTCACTGTTTGCAAATATATATCACCAGACTCGTAATGCAGGGTGCTCGAAAGTCATTTCAGGAAATGAGTTTGGATGTCACAGCATGTGTATTCAAGTGATGAAAAAACGGTTGACAAAAAAACATCTTCTGCCAAATTGCTTTTCTCAGATTCCCTTGCCTGTTAATCTCCGGGACAGAATTCAGTTTGATAATTGTCAAAATCGACAGTTGTCTTCATTTCAAAGGAAGACAAACGTAATACGGGGCCTTTTTCAATCTGTTTTTAAGACAAACTCTCTGGCTTGTCAAACTTGTGTTGGCACAAGACTGTTGAAGTAATGTTGGCGAACAGCGACACCTGGTGGCTGCATTTTGGAGCTACATCTAAGATGACATGGGAACACTTGGACAGTTGCGTACTCACATTTCTCTACGCTGGGTTAACTTCACTAAAACCTGTTCAAACAGTTATATTTACTGACATGCAGTCCATCTCCCATCCAGGATACACATTTCAGAATCAACCAATCAATCACCATTTTCCTGGCAACGCTTTACCACTCATAATACAATGACTATAAAACCAGGGTTAGCAGGTAGCATTAAAATATGTGTCATTATTGTCTTTGAAGTATATTTATTTATGTGTGATTTTATATATTCAGTCATTTATTAATAAATGAATTCATACATTCATTTATAATGAACCAAGATTCCATTACAACAATCTTACAGTACAGGTCACATAAATTAATCAGAATAAGACCTATTGGTATGACCTGTATATTACTTGTTGTGATAGCGACTGATACAGGAATAATGCTTGTCAACCCCTCTTCTTCTTCTTCTTCTTCTTCTTCTTCTTCTTCTTCTTCTTCTTCTTCTTCTTCTTCTCCTTCTGCGTTTGGCCACAAGTTCTCATCCACATCACACCTTACGCTCTCTCGCTACAGCACAGCCACGAAAGAATCCTCTGCACACATGGTCAGACATCCAGCTTTCATTTTATCCAAGAGGGACGTCTGATCATGTGGCTGGAGGTCTTAAACCTTCCACCTCCATGAGGAAAATGATTGCATAAAGGAATACATTACGTTGTTGTAAAAGTGACTAAGAGTAATTACTTTTGCTTCTTTTGATCAATAACACAAAAGTCACTGAACACATTTTGTGTGAAATCAATGAAAACAGATCTGCGCTTTCGTCCACATTGACTTCCATTGTGCCGTATTGAAAAAGCTTACCAAATGTGTGCTTCAGTGATGGTCAACACCAATAATCGACTTTTTAAATACTTCGAAAACTAAAACAACCTAATATCAAGACAGAGGAGAACAGTACAAGCCCACATTACTGCCCACTGTGGTTTGTCGTGTACAACACGAGAAGACTTCTCTTCATCTTTGACAGCACTGAGTAGGAGTGGAAGAGTTCAAGCACCTTGTGGAGGAGAACAATGTGTTCATCTGTTACATCTTCTCAGTACTTATTATAGCTTATCGACCTGCAGTCACCCCTTAATCTGAAAGGATAAGACCGTTGCTGCTCTACATACTGAGCTTACAGCTTCCATCATAATATCAAGTAAATGAACATTTTACCCCGTCAATGCTGGCTTTTACTTTCTGAGTACATGATGAGCTTAAAACAAAACCGTTTCATCCTTACAGGTGCTTAACCTGGTCCAGTCCTACGTGACCCTGCGCGTGCCTCTTTATGTGTCCTACGTGTTCCACTCCCCCGTGGGAACCGGCGGCTGGCAGCACTTTGACCTGCAGTCGGAGCTGCGCCTCACCTTCGTGTACGACACTGCCATTCTCTGGACGGATGGCATCGGCAGCCCCCCGCAGGCCGAGCTCCAGGGTAAGTTCCCAGGAGAGAGGAGAGAAATGAGCATGAATAATAAATCAAAACTGCTCGTGTTGAAGCTGGTGTGTGTGTGTGTGTGTGTGTGTGTGTGTGTTTTTCAGGTGCTTTGTATCCCACCAGCATGCGCATCAATGAACAGGGACGTCTGGTGGTGAACTTCCGCACGAAGGCTCGCTTCAGGGGCCTGTTTGTGGAGTCTCACTCTGGAGGCAGAATAAAGAGAGCTGGTGAGATCAGTCGTAATAATCCTCAGCGGTATCACCATCACTGAAGACATGTAGACATATGAATGATCAACTTCTCCCTCTCTGTTACCAAGCTCCCTCCATGTCGTCCATGGTGATGAGCGTGGACCACCCCGGCCTGACCTTCAACCTCACCTTAGTGAGGAGCGAGCCCACCTACAACCAGCCGGTCCAGCAGTGGACCTTCACCTCCGACTTTGCTGTGAGTGAGAACGCATACACTAAAACATCTGCATTTGTGCATCTGTGTGCTCAACTGGCGTTTGAGCACCCATCAATTCTGCTCCGTGCAGGTGAGGGACTACTCTGGCACCTACACAGTGAAGCTGATCCCCTGTACAACAGCCCAGAATATGGAATACGCCATCCCGCCTGTTTGCAGTCCCAGAGAACCGGTCACCTTCGACCTAGACATCAGATTCCAGCAGGTAAGGCGACCTTTTGTTTGACCCTTAAGATCCAGTAGTACCGTGTTTCTTTGTTACTGGATGTCTTTCTTTATACCGTTCTGTAGGTGAGCGACCCCGTGGCAGTGGAGTTCAGTCTGAACACTCAGATGTTCTTGCTGTCCAAGAGGAGCTTGTGGCTCTCTGATGGCTCGATGGGTTTCGGGCAGGAGAGCGATATTTCCTTTTCTGAGGGTGAGCTCCCCTTTTGCCGGACTTCAAGACGTTCTTATTCTGTACAGTGAAGATTTAAAAGACCACACCAGGAGTTGTAGACGCTTATATCACATTAACTACACTACTGGTCTCGATGTCGTAAAGTGCGACAGTATGAAAATCAACATACGTAAAATATAGCCATCGCCACAGGCTACTGCAAATCTTGGGGCAGCCATTTAAAAAGTGGTTGGTAAGACAACCAGTATGCAAACATTAATGTGAATTTGGTACTTTTTGTCTCGACATGGAAGGCAGAAAATAAATTGATAAGCAACGGCCAGTATGGGCACAATATAATGTTTTCTCCTCTCATTTCAGGTGATACGATCTATGGTCGTGTGATGGTGGATCCTGTGCAGAACCTTGGGGACTCTTTCTTCTGTAGCATAGAGAAGGTGTTCCTCTGCACCGGTGCCGACGGATATGTCCCAAAGTACAACCCCACCAAGTTTGAATTTGGCTGCCTGGCCGACTCCCCGTCGTTGCTCTACAGATTCAAGATTCTTGTGAGTTTGTTCAGGTTTTTTGACGATAACTGCGATTTCAGTAAATGCAGTCAACGCAGAAAATAATTGCCCTTGATTTTCCTCAATGTGACACACCTCACCAGGACAAGGCTCAGCCGGAGACCCAGGCACGCATGTTTGGTGACGTCAGTTTCAACGCTGCGCTGGCAGTGGACGATCCATCAGCCTTGCCCCTCGTCAGACAGCCAGGGTCTGATGGATTTAGGTTGGACTCCACGGCCATGTTCCAGGTATTGTATCTCTATCTGCTCCTCGTAGCCAATGACTGTTAATTGTGAGCCAGCAATGTCATGGAATATATTGAACCTCAGAAAGCTTTATTGTGTTTTTGTTGGTTACGGTTGCAGATCCAAACAGCTTTACAGTTATATGGAGATAACCTGGAACACGTAGTGCGCCATGTTTCCCTTCGATGTTATTTTGTGCCCTTTGTTGTGTTCCAGAGGACCAAAATGCAAATGAGACATTAAGCTTTAATGTTATTTAATCCTCGATGACTGATTGCTTCTTATTGTATTTTTAATCATCACAGAAATTCAGTCAATTCCAGTTTGGTAAGGTGCATTTTTGCCAGGAACCCAAAGTCTATTAATGAGTCAGTTCAGTGCCCTCAGGTCCCATCTCATCAAAAATGTATTCTTTTTGCCAGATGTGCTCAATTTGGAGAACAAATAATTGCAAGATATTTGTACTTTTGTGTTTTCCTCAGGTTGCTGCAGGACGTGAGTGGTACATGCACACCATTTACACGGTGCGCTCCAAAGAGAATGCAAACAGAGGCATCGGAAAGCGCAGCCTGGAGTACCACTCCTTCGTTGCCGCGGGCAACGAGCTCGCCTTGACCCCATCGAGCGGCAAAGGTCACCGCGCCAGGAGGTCGGCCGGCGATGAAGTCCCAGAGGTCGCTGAGGATATCGGAGCAGACAACAACCGCGGCACCAATATCATGCACATCGCTCTGGACCGTGCCAAGCGCCGGGCCGGGGGGTCAAATGAGTTGTTTACCAATGGGCTGGAACCCAGCGAGCTGAACGCAGTGGAGAAGGAGGAGGGTCTGGTGACTGTTGTGGGGGCGCTGGTGGGGCTGCTGCTGACTGTCCTCATTATTGTCATTGCCATTTTCCTGGTGCTGAGATCCAGACGAAAGGATGGGAAGGAGGGATGGAGGGAGGGGGTCCAGGAAGTGGTGAAAGGGTCCGTCAGCACAGAGCCCATGTTGGTGGTGAGGATGCAAGACTGCCACAACAGCTCAGAGGTCTGAGCGATTGATGCGTGGATGGACAGATGGACAAAGGGATGAAGATGTGGGGGCTTTTGTAAAACCTTTTTTTTAAAACTGGTATTGAATTACTTTCATAACACCAAAAATCTGAGATCGATCATATGCGTTATTAAGTGTGCGCGTGTGCTTGTTAGTGGGAGGGGGAGGGGGGGATTTCTACCGTATCATTTACGTACCTTGATCACTGCAACAGGAAACAGCACGACAGTCCTGTGCGCTGTCTCCACTCAACATTCCACCTTGTGCTGCTAGTAACGTGGTATTTCCTTTCCCTCTTACACTGGCTTTGTGGTGTTAAAGTGCCTGAAGCAGCTATATCCCTTCAGGACAGTCCCAGTCACGGAGAGCATATTTCTCATAAAGCAAGTGTCACACAGGCCAAGTCTTAGATTTATCTCGGGTAGTGTGGGTGTATCTTGGGTACATACAGAATCACAAATGTTATCAACCTGCCCCGATGTCAGTCGAACCTTTACTGACGTTTCTGACATACTGTCTCCCAAAAAGATTATTAGTAACAGGACCATCTGCAGTCAGATATTGTGCAATATATTACAATAACTTCAATCATAATGGATGCAAAATCATTTACGCTCTAATTGCCAAAATCACCGGCTTTCCATCTATTGCCAGGATAATATTATTAAGGAAAATATTGGGGATTTAATAGTTGACATTGGCAAACCCCCAAAACATTTAAAGTTCCAGAGTGCAGGATTTAGGGGCATTTACATGTTTTCCTTCAGTGTAAAATCACCTGAAGCTAAGAACTGAAGTGCTTTTGCTCCCTTAGAATAAGCCTTTTACATCAGGCTCTGTTCCACAAAGTCTGCCATGTTGCACCACCATGAGTCTACAACAGCCCAGAACAGACAAACCAATCACTGGCTCTACAGAGGACCTTTAGCTGTTTTCACCTTTTTTTTAGCAGTAGGGGTGACAAGGGACAAGGGGTGATCAGTTCGTTGCATTCCGCAAACACGCCCCCAGATGCCACTAAATCCTGCATACTGAACCTTTAAGCCGCATTAGGTACTCATTGTGAGACGAAGTGTGCCTTCAAGCCCTTCGATTTTGTCTGGGGATACTTGCTGAGACAGTCAATCTGGATTTCACGACGCGTAATGAAAAAAGTAAACCCCACTGGTTTCTAATCAAACTTCAGAGCTCACTTACCAGAGTACAGGAGACGAACACCACTGCTGTCAGAATTTAAATTGATATACCGGCTCATCATTTTATTCATTCACTGTGTCTGCTCTTCTTTACTTTGTATCCCACATGATGAGGAATGTTTTCCTGGATGTATTGAGCATGTCTGTCGCTGCTGAGTTTGGGTTGTTCCCGCCGTTTTTTTATTTTTTTTTAATTTCTAATATTGGTTGTATTTTTGTATCTCGATTATTTACATTGTCATGTATCACCACAATGTTTTTACTGCTACCCACCCTTGCAGTGTTGTCGCTCCACTGTGTATTCCTGTGATATTTTATTAACACTCAAAGCAAAACGATGCATTTTTTTAAGCAACACTGGTTAAGGTATGTGTGTGTAAAGACACTCATCTCAGGAGTTATTTCTTTTACGGCGAATGGACTGTGAGTCGTAACACTATTTACTACTGTGGACTGAAGCGAGTCTCTGCAGAGCCACTTTTTTTTTCACCTCTGTGTTACACTGCTAATAAGTGTGGTGCTGTGAACATGCAAATACTGTACTCACATCCAATGATCCAATGACCCCGTATTCTTCTCACATTATGTTCCTGTGAGCTTTATTTGTCACTAGTGCTGTGTGGGATTTCAGTGTTCTTCTGAGTCATGTTTCTTTTCAGAACAAAGGATGCAAACAAAATAGCTGCTTACAAATCCGTATGTCACCACGGGGAGATGTTACGTTTGAAAGCATTTGATGTAATCTTGCCGTCTCGTTATTACGTTGATATCACTGGTGGAATTTCTTGTTCAGTAGATCAGTGTTTCCTAAATATTTGTCTTAATATGGTGTCGTCAGTCATCATTGTGTAATTATTTCCAGTATTTATCAGGGCGAGCTAATGTAACGAACATCAGCTGATGTGCGATTCAGCGAGGAACGTCATGCTGACGCCCAGGCTGGGGCTTTTTTTCTTTTCTTTTTTTTTTCTTTTGGCCCTGATGAATTTGAAAATAACACCATATCTGACATCGAATGCACTTTTTGAGTCACATCTCTCACATGCCAATCCGAGCTATGCAATGTAATGTATACCCCACAGCCAGTTACCCCCATGTGTATGACAATTTTAGCACAAACAATCAAACTTGATATTCAGTTTGTGTCTTTTTATGAATGGGTTTTTATGTATATGTATTTAAGAATAAATATTGTTGCTTAATGGTTGTTGTTGATTGACTTGTGCGGAGCTCTAGAGTTGAGATTTGAGCGAGACATAAGACTCGATTGGACTGAAGACCCGGCTTCGCTTGAAACTGGAATGCAACAACATCCTAATCTCATGTTTTGACCCGGTACATGCTTGGATAAATGAAAAATAAATAATGCACGGACAGGAAATGGGCAGGCTTTGCAAATCAAAACAAAGACCTTTAATATTTGATCGTTTTGCCTGTGGAAAGCACTTGTTCCAGTATTTCCATTTTAATGGTCAGCCTTGTTATTGATATGAAACTTGCCCTTAAGGTCACGAGACCTGACTTGTCTGAAAAAAGTTGAGGTACTACATATCTGTTTTTTTTTTAGCTTATCAATGTAGTATACCTAATTGCTAAGTTAACAACGAAGTGTGTGCAATATAGTTGTGCAGCATTAAATTTACTATCAGAACGTTCTACTTTAAAGGGTCAGACCCAAGGAACTCTGTGAGCTGAGGGAGTTTTCTGGTTTATAAATGTAGCAGCTTCAGATCCCCTGCGAACCCCAACAACAAACTAAAGGCCTAATTGTTTTATTAAAGTTGCAATTTTAGCTCAAACATTCAAAAACTAACCACAATGGTCTTCAGAATGTAAAGACGTGACATTTTTGACGTTATGAATAATACAAAAAGTAAGAAACCAAACTGAGGATTTGTTGGTCAAAAAGGCAAAAGCTCTATGATGAAAACAGGGAGCTCCTTATGTCACTCTCTTCTCCCTTTATATGCCCTCTGTCTTATAGCCTCTTTACTTCCTCCATCAGAAAGTAAGTTCATTAAAGGGATATGAACAAACAGAATTTGTCAGCGAGGCACTAAACCCCCAAAGGCCTTTGGACAGAGTGCTCAGTCCTCTGAACTGGTGCCACACAGGAGATGGCGTGACAGATAGTCAAACTCCAGAGGCTCCAGATTTTCAGCTGCCCTATTGATCAAAGAGATAACAGTGTTTTTCAAAGACATACTCTACTCTCTTTATCAGATTGCGAAAAAATTTATAAGGTTAAGGGAGGTAGGCCTGAGATGTGACCTCGGCTAATTTACGAGACCTGGCTGTGTGGGTGTCAGTTCAGTGTAGGTACTGGGGTATTTTCAAAGTATTTTCAAGGCCATCTCATCTTCCGCTCCGAACCTCCCTTTTTTGTCTTATTGTCACAGTATTCTATACACTGTGACTTCCTCTGTAGCTCTTTTGACAGACTCCCCCAGAACACCCTGGTGTGCAGAGCAATGATCTCCGGGCAGAAACAGATTTACTCCGCTTTTCTCTATTTTCATCAATTAATACAAAAAAAGCCTCTTTTGTAGACCCATCCTTTATCGTTCACTTCTCTACAAGGGGAAATGATCATTTAGATTTATCGTTTTGTCATGTGTCATTTTTCTGTGAAAGGTGGGGACAGAAAAATGGATGTTTCCACAGAATGACCCATTTTCAATACAGGACTTTTATTAGGAACAGAGTGCTTCAAGTTGATTTGTACTTGTATTTCCTCCCCATGAGTTAATTATCACCAATACTGCTGATTATTAGCCTTTAATACAGAGAGAGCGAGAGAGACAGAGAGAGACAGAGAGAGAGAGGAGGAGAGGAATCTGATTGGTTAAGAGGGAATATGACGCACCACAAATGAGGCCGCTTCCCTCCCTCCTTCCTCCTCCACTTCCAGCTGCGGAAGTGTTGCGCGGCTTTCGGCTTGTCAACATGGCTACCGCTGGAGCAACTGGAGACGACCTGCGGAAAGAGCTCACATGTGCCATTTGTTTGGATTTCTTTAAAGACCCGGTCATACTGAAATGCGGGCACAATTTCTGTCGCTTCTGCATCTGCATGCACTGGGATGAAAATGGCGGAGACTACGGTTATCAGTGCCCCCAGTGCCGCACGGTAAGTTTATGTAGGATGTCTGTGTTTTCCACCATGTTTTTTTTTTTTTTTTTTTTCTCAAAATTATATCGGTGCACCTGCGACAGTATCACCTTGAATTGTATGCCGGTGAATGTATTCAGCATTGACAAGCCTTTGAACGGTCTTTGATAAAATGACACTGGCTACGCAGTGCATTTTGTGGCTAACGTTGCTATAATAGCTAGCTAACGGTAAATGAACAGCAGGACGGCTACGTTAGCTAACAACCACGACCTCACTTTGTATTTCAGCGAGTAACGACACTGTAAACGGTGTAACAGTTAATGATGACTCTGGGCTCGGTTACAAGCAGGTTTTCTGCGCCTTTCTCCGTTGCTTTCTTTGTTCTCTCAGGTGTTCAGTAAGAGGAGCTTCACCAAAAACTACCTGGTGCAGAACCTGGTTGCCAAACTGGACGACCTGGACTGTCTGGGCTCTTGTCCCGCACAAACTAAGCCCGTTAAAGTCGATGGAAAGTGTGACCAACACGGAGAAGAGCTGAAACTGTACTGCCAGACTGATAAGAGGCCCATCTGTGTAGTCTGCAGGGAATCCAGGGCACACAGGTTGGTCGTGTTCCCACCTTTTTTTTAATGTAAGAATGGAAAATGTACCAACTTTTGTGTCAAATTCATCATTGACCTCGTTAAGAATCAGAACCGGCTGTAAGTACTCGTCATAGAGATTGCTTAGGTCAGGGTACCAATGTAGACCTTGCCATTCCAAATATTAGAATGAGAGTTGGTGCACAAACATGACTCATTTTGGCAATACTTGCATGCATTATGAACTGCAGGTATTCCCAGAGTTTTTTTTTTCTTTCTTCTTATACATCTCTAAACCTCAACAGTTAATCATCACATTGTGCCTTAATTTGGTGCCTTTAGTAAAACTTCAAGATTGTATCAAACAAATGGTCATGTAAAGTTGGTTTAAAATCCTCCTGAAATCAACTGCATTTCACTTTTTGTCTGCTGTACATATCTGCTCTTAAAATCACTTGTCCTCAGCCAGACTGCAGCTTGATACACAGCGCAGGAGCCAGAATCGGCTTCATCTTGAACTCTCTCTGTGTAGGTGTAGACGTTGTATAAATCTTGCCATTTACTGACATTCACATCAAAAAGGGGGGAGCATGCTCTTAAGTCTATATGTTTTCCTTTTGTAAAAGAAAGTTGACCTGAATTGGAATTACAATAATGTACAGTATGCTTTCTTCTTTGAATCTAGACAATGTTATTGACTGTCCTTGGCTTTTCACTATCATGTTTTAAGAAATGTGTCCTTGACTGCATTCCACTTCAATGCGAGCCAGGCACTGTGACTGTCTGATTGGGCGAAGACTATTTTAAAGATCCAGACATTTTCCAGGGCAGAAGTTTTTTTTTATATCTCTAAACATATTCACATGGACAGTACAGGAGTTTTGGCAAATGTCAGGGCTGCTGAAATTTTGTCAAGGGTGAATTGATTGCTAAGCAACCGACCACATGAAGTGTTTTTTACTCACATGTTGACATCCTGCATCCACAATTGTTAAAATGCATCTTTGGAAAATTACTCCTGTGTGGTACCCTGTGGAGTTTTTACCACTTAATGGTGGCAATGTTACCCTGCGTGGGCCCCCTTTTGTTTGTATTGTGCATAAGAACGCACAAGCTTGACTGTACAGTTCACATCCTGTTGGTGGTTCCGAGGAAGGTGTTAGGACATTAACAAATGTAGCACTTCAACAGCAAAGATGGCAATGAAGAACACTGCAACTTAATTTTTGCTTTTCAAATGTTTTACGATGAAGGAAATGCAATGTTGGACTTCAAGGATGCATACATGTTGTTTGGCTAGAAACACTGAAGGGCACTTGAGTGTTTTGGGGTTGCAGAACAAATTGTTCTGTAAACCACTAACTGCCTGGCCGTTTGTTTGTATTTCAGACACCATGAGGTAGCACCAGTTCCAGAAGTTGTGAATGATATGAAGGTAGGTCTAGATGCAATCGTCTGTGTTGGTATGTGCACATTTGGGATTGGAGATAGTATGACCTTTGCTTCACAGCCTAGTCACTACATCTAGAATATTTGTCTTTATTTATGTGGGTTTTTTTTCGATATCATGATTCATTATGCCCTGTTTTCTTGTGTGCATGTGTCTTGATATACATGTGTTGTTACAGATGGAGTTGAAACTGAGGCTGATGGAGCTCAACTGGCAGAAGTCTCAATGTGTGAAAGTTATCACAGCTGATGAGCGCACCAAAAATGAAGTCAGGGTAGGTGGCCTTTTTTTAAATTTTTGCTGGTGATGTTAACATGTTTGTTGGCCAAGCCTTAATTTACTGAATTTTTGGTTCAAATGATAATCATTTCTATTTTCCCAGATTTATGCACTGAAATGTTAAAACTGAATATGCACATGATTGGCACTTCTCATCAAATTCTTCATTCTTTTCCTCTGAACCGCTCTGTCCTCCAGCTGAAGAAACAGAGACTCAAGGAGAAGATAGAGGCGGATGTCGGTGCCATGGTCCAGTTCTTGCTTGATGAAAGGGACTCCCTGCTGGAGAGCCTTGACGCCGAGGAAGTGGCCAATATGGCCGTCATAGACGACAACTTGAAGATTGTGGAAAAGGAGGCGGCAGATGTGGACAAAGCTATATCTAATATCCACAGCCACATCAGTGGGAAAACTAGCTTTGAGGTCAGTCAACATGTCAGCTATCTGATTCACAGAGGTGACTTTACTCTCAACACCATGCCTCCGCATGAGCTTTACAGTATGGATGACCCTTTTCTGTTGGTGTTTATAAGGTAGTGCATTGATTACTTTTTTTCACAATATCTCCATGGGAACATTGTACTCGGCATTTCTCACTCCCTATTGGCATAACTTCAGGCTTCATTAACATGTTGGTGTTTGAATTGCATGTTAAAACCACCACTGACTGTGTGTAAACAAAGTTCTCTTGAGACTATAAGAACGCTATAAAGTTTGTTCAGTTGTAATCAAACATGCTTTTTGTTCCTCTAACAGAGCCTTGCTGAGACATTCAATGAGTAAGTAGCTTACCATCTATTTAATGTAGACCGCTTAAAAATCCAATTTAGAATTGGCTTTTAAAAACTTTGAACATTTTTCTTCCACAGGGCCATCCACTGCAAGCCCTTCACATCTCTGGAGCCAGTTAATTGTCAGACTGAATTTACAGACTTCTCAGGGCCCTTCCAGCTTATCATGTGGAAGAAGATGATGCATGTGCTGCATACCAGTGAGTTTACTCTACATACAGAGGCATGCGTTGAACAATAGTGTTGTTGTAGTGTATTTGAAGTCTCAGGCTGTCAATATAGGGAAGAGTTTTTGTCGGCAGTATCCTGATGCAGTCATGAGTGCTGTTGGGGGCGGTGTGTATGTGGAAGGGGGTGCACCCACGCATTCTTAAATTATTAAATAATATCATATTATAGGCGTATATACAACTCCATTGCTTTACTTTGTGTCACATAACTTCCATTCTTTTTTGAGATTTTTTTTAAATGGACTGCCACATATATTTATGTTATTGTGGTGGGCGGCCACAAATAAATCAATGAAGTCGAATCACATAACATTAGTTGGATCAATCATCGGCTGGGAGGCCGGTCAGCCTAATTTCACTATAGCACTGAATGCTAAGTGCAGCTCTTTCTGGGTTGACATTTTCATGCAAGAGAACTAGCAGACTTGCAAATTAGAAATGTTATAAATGCACCCATCATCACTCATGCATCAGCTTGAGCCCAATGAGCAAGGTGAACTAATCTCTCTCTGTTTGTCTTCTAGTGCCTCAGAACCTCACCTTAGACCCAGACACGGCTCACCCAAACCTGCTCATCTCAGACTTTGACACAAAAGTGGAGGAGGGCCGTGTTCGCAACCAGGAGCCAGACCTGCCTGCCCGCTTCAACCGATTCTGCGGTGTCCTCGCCACAGCCCAGTACGCCAGTGGCCAGCACTACTGGGAGGTGGATGTGCGGGACAAAGGTGTTTGGTACCTAGGAGTCACCACTGAGTGCAGCAACAGGAAGGGCTTTGTCAGCCTCACTCCGTCCGCAGGGTACTGGAGCCTGTGTCTGCAGGACCGGCTGTATGCCAACGGAGAGCACGGGCGCATCCCTGTTGCCGACTACTGGAACTCTCCTCGGGTCGGCGTGTACCTGGACTACGACAACGGGCGTCTCAGTTTCTACGACGCCGTCACAATGAAGAGACTGTACATGTTTGACACCTGCTTCGAGGAACCTGTCTACCCTTTCTTCAGCCCAGGGAAGAATGATCCTGGCAGCAGGCTGCAGATATGCCACTATTACTGAGGAGCTTTTATGGGTTTGATTCAATTTACTGATGTATTCCAGTGTTGTTCAGATTCACTGTTAGCCGGGTTTAATCTCACAGCTGGGGCTGCGTGCCATAGTGATGTTGACCCTTGGAGTCTTATACTGTATGCATTGAGCTGTTTCTTGTTGGTCTTACTGGTACTAGGTAAAAGTAAGGGTTACATTGATAAGATTTACCAGGTGTCTCTGAGGTTGAACATTTTAAATTTGTTATCTTATAACCTAGACACACTCACTGTAGGCTTATACCCCTGACTACTGTGGCTGGGAGTTGGGCGAGGTGCTTTGCTGTTTATATCACTGTGTCTGCTGGGATGCAGATGCCTCAGATGCTCTTCTTGATTAGAGCATATACAGCTCTTGTCTTATTAGCAACTGCTATGCCATACTACTGTACATAAACTACGTTATTGCAGGGCAGAGTCAGCACTGGACATGTGAAGGACATATGACATAGTTATCACATTGATAGCTGTTGACAGTAAAGTTTCCCTCAATAATTCAAGACTGAAGAACAGTCAGTAATTGCTGATAGTTTCCGAGATTATTTGACTGAAATTGTCCGGTTCACTGGGATTGAGGCTCTCAGACAATGGTTCAACCTCCAGGAACATTTTGCTCGGGGTTGTTGTCTGTCGACGTCACTGCAGATGATTTTACCTTCAGCCTTTTTAAAGTCATCTTTTATTTTAAATGATATATATTGACAGTTTTTTTTTTCCTGTGTATATTCACATTTTAACCTTATTTTATGTATGCAGTGATACTGAAGCTATGAAATCATGTCGTTTTGCTTTGTTCAGGTATTTTAGCCTGAAATAAGCTGATATTGAAAAGTGAACAGTTTCCAATAAGCTAATTTGCAAACGGTAAAGTTGACAGGCATGTCTTTCGATGGGTAAAATTGTAGATGTCATTTTTATTTTATTTATGTATTTTTTTTTTTTTAAAGATTCCATCAACATTCTCAGCCAAGAGCCTGGTGGACTTAAACAACCACAACCCTGTTGAAAGCTCAATGATTCTGTTACATCCTCATCTTTCTTTATTTTGTTTTTTTGTTTTGCAAATTACTTTCTTAACTTTGTTTTAAGTAGTCTTGCTTTAGATTTAAAAACAACTGAGTTTGTGTTCGTGATGCAAGTTTGTCCTGACATTTTTGGGGGGCTATTATTGTCCAGGGGGATATTTTATTTTATTTTTTTTTTTTAAATCAATGTGTTTTTTATTAGATTTTTGAATGTAAACAATACATGTATTAGGACAACTATATTTTGTTCTGTCTTCATCAACTTACGCTTCAAACATTCTTATTTGAGGTTATAAACTTTATGGATTTCAATTTTTGTTGTGCTGTTCCCACAAATAAGATGCCTGCTGTTTCTACAGGGTCGTGCATTGACTTTTTTTTCCTTTTCAAATTTTTGTATCAAGGAGCACAGCAGAAGCATTTTACAGCATGGGCAGTGATATTTTTAACAGAATGGTGGTCCCTGCAGCCAAGCTCAAGTTGCTCCTTTTTTCTGTTTAATTTTAGGCGTCTTAAGGGGGGTACACACAAGGATTTTATAAATCTTAAGAGATTTTTTTTTTATCTGTAGAGCCCCCACACATGAAGATTATAAAATCAGCTTTGATCGTACTGTGTGTGGTGTGCTCAGCACGGGACACCACACACATAAAGATTATCTTTCTCACGGCCGATCTAGAATCTAGTCCTCCGAGCCAGATATATCGCGTGATCAAACGTGATCTACAGTAACCAATGGCATCAACCCCAGCGTCACCGTGCTCTTCATAAACGGAAAAGAGCATAGACTGTATATGAGGGGGGAAAAAAGAGTAAATAAACATGTAAAACATGAAAATGGCTAATTCAAACACCCCCATAGGAAAAGTTAGATCTCACCTCTGTTTTTATTTACGTCCGCTTCCGTGTTCCTCAGTCAGCTGGTTGGCTACGTTGCGTTTCACGTCACATTTCACGGAGTCATCGGCTTTCCCCATACACATGAAGATTTTTAGTCGTAAATATTGAACAAGTTTAACATTTACGATTGTTGGCCGCGACCTGTTTCCGAGGAAATTATCTGGACAAATTGACTCTTAACACACATAATCGTATAGGATAATCTTATAAGACGGAAGATAATCTTCCGTGGTCAGGAAGGGGTAAAATCGGAGCAAAATCAGCCCGATTATCATAATGTGTGTACCCCTCTTAAGGTGTTCTTGTGTTTGGACTTAAACTCTGTTAACTTTTGCGTATCTGCTGATATGTTTTGTCTGAGACTGTATACCTCACTGAATAGCTATACATACTTTTTCCTTGCAAATTCCGTTCATGTGTTCAGCTTAGCAGTTTTTGGGCTTCGTCTTAAGTGTGGACCCCCCCCCCCCCTCAAAAAAAAAAAATCTTGGTGGTTCCTGTTTGTGGCCCTTTCACCTGCTATGACTGTGCTTCGTGTTTCGCCGACTTTACAGTGAGATTAAAAGAGGAAAAAGACTTGTGTTTTATTTCCCTTAATGCCACTATTATCCACTTGCTGTACCCACTTTTCTCATCATTATTACCACTCCTTTCAGCTAGCTATTATAGCAGAGTATTGCTGGCCTGTAATTTGGTTTTAAATTTTTTATTTTTTTTCTTCCCCACAGTACAGGAGTCTTCTTTTCTGGTATCAGGACACTGTCAGCCTGCCATGTGAGATTCACCACTTTTATTGACATTAGACTGTAACCATCTCCATGTTTTCTTTAAGAGGGCGTTATGTTTTTTGGTTTTTACAAGCTTTACACCATCCAAATATTGAACTTCTACCATTTCCTTGTGCTGGTTATGAGATGGTCTAATTTTTACGATTTTATAAACCAAGCTCTTAACCTTTTTGATATGGGTGAGTACCTTTTTGTTGAAGTCCAAAATGATACCTGTCAGAATCACAAAAGGAAGTGACTCTCTGCAGCGAGGACTTGCTGCCTGTTTGCTATTCTGGTCCAGCATCCTCATTTAACCATCTGAGACAGTTTGGCGTTAATGATTCAGTTTTCTTACTGCGGGAACATTTAAGGAGGAGGTGAGAAAATGGCTCTCTCCATCATCTCCTCCTCCTGCTTTGGTAATGACTCAGTAAGTGACCGTTCTCCCAGTCTCGTTGCAGAGATGCAGTGTTAACAAAGGGCTGTATAAATAGTTGGCCATACAATGTGATACAAATACACGAACATGAATGATATGTCTGCTTATTAGATGGATCGAAGCTATGTTTTACAAGCTGCAGCACTGTCCCCGCAGTGTAGGACAGGAAAACATCTCTGCATTACAATGAGCACACACTGTAATGGTGACCTTACGCAACAGATTTGGAGCCTCAGTCTTTTATGACTCATTTGGTTTACAGTCTCTGAAGATAGATACTGACTTGACATTTTCAAATGAAGATGCAAAATAGTAGGTTTTTGCAGTAATATTCAGTGCCTTTGTAATAGTTTATACTGCAAAAATCAAATCAAACCATGTGAAGGGAGGACGGAGTCTTACGTTTGCACATATAATTGCCATTAATAAATGGTGACCTTATTGTTAAACTTAAATTTTGCTGTTAACAATGAAATGCTTTATAAGCCATTTATTAATCAATTGTGTACAGTTCCAATGGATATTTAGAATCATTTGTAAATAGTTATAAGTAATGTGTGGTTAATCTAAATTGTCATGAAGTTGCAACAGAGAGAATGGTTTAAAAAGCATTTCATTGTTTGTCAACTATTGACTAAACCCCAATTAACTATAAATCAGTGACTTATTAATGATGTTGATTACAACATGTCATTATTTTAATAAACAAACTGACCAGAGAAAGTTAGATGTTGAAATGGCCACTCATGTTTCAGTGTTTTGTAGTAACTCATATATTTAAAATGACCATTACTCCTCAGTCTGTACTGCTTGGAGCAGTCCATGTTTGCAGCTGACAGTATTTCAGATCTCCACTAGAGGGCAGGGTTGTTTAACATGAAAAGGCTTGATGGGGGACTTGGCGGCTAATGTACTTTATATTGGGAATATTCAGACCCTCACCTCAACTGAAAAGACACAGACAATCCTGATACAAATAAATGAAAAACGATGAGTTGTTTATGTTTTCACAACTGTATAAAGGATAAACAAGCGGACCTGTTTGACTTTGTTTACATTTGGTGGACCCTGCCACCTTTTAGCTTCAGACAGTGTACTGGGGGCCTCATTTTCCTCCGAGAAGTTTGTTCATCCAGTTATGAAAAAAAGTTTGTAGTTACCTCATTAATTTAGCACATTATTTGAATTTCCTCTGTCTTTTTTACGGAGACACGCGGGGAAGTGTACAACGCTTGTGGAGGAAGAACAGGATGCCTTTTTTGCCGTTTTCTGACTGCCAGGAGTAGCTGTTTTTGTCATTTTTGTTTTTTTTGCTAGTTTTGCTCAGCGGTTGTTCGAGTTCTCCGACTTCTATCCCGTCTATCCCGAGGAAAACGGCGGGTGACGCGAAAAAAGGTGACAGCAGGAGGAAATGAACAAACTTCAGGACTTCAAATCGCTCTTCAGCTGCCCACCTGCACTGGAAAGTGTATGTCTGTGAAATCCTGAGCAACACCTCCCTAAAGGTAGGGACCTTCATGCACAGTCTAAACTACACTGCTCATAAGGAGCTAGAGATATTGGGACAGTTTAGTGTTTCACCTAATTTCTTATTCCGTGACATACCTCAACTGCTATTCTGTGTTTTGTGGCACATTTCATATGACTTTTATTGCATAATCCATGTACTTACCTACATGCACCCCATATCCCAACACCTCTAGCTAGTTTTGAGTGGTGTTTGTTATATTTGAACTGTGTGACATTTTTATTTTTTATTTTTAAACTGCTGGTCCCTGTTTTCATATCTTGCCACTTTCTTCTCTTTTCACACGCAGACATGCACACACTGTAAAATTTCTCATCATTTTCCCCTCATTTCAACTATGTGACCAATACCAGAGCATCAGATGGTTTTCTTTTCTAGAAATGAAAGGTTAGATTTACCCATAAATTGAAAAATGAGTTATCTACGCTGGTACTCACCCCCATGTCGAATGAAAGTCGGCTGAAGGTGCTTCACTTAAAGGATTTTTTGTGAGTTTTTTTTTTTTTTTTTAGTTTTCAGATGAGGATTGTCTCGAAAGAAGTGCTTCATTTTTGTCAGTATTAAATATGTCAAGATGGCTTGGGAAAGGGTCCCACGAGTGCTTATCTTTCTAAAGGTGCTTTGTTGTTGGATGCTGATCTTTGCTCACTCGCTGTAAATTGAAATAATTCGCAGGTGAGCACAACTCAAAACGTTCCCTCAGTTTTGCCGATGACCCAACTGCATGTCAAATCAAGGTTGAGTAGTGGCTGACTTCTTTCAGAACAGTGACGCTTGAATTGTTTCGGTTTTGTAAATATTTCTTAAATTTTTAATGTCAAGGCACCTGCAAACCTTGGAAGAGGGTCTCTCTCTTTTGCCCATCTTCCCAAAGCAGCTTTCAAACTTTGCTCACTAATGCAGTTGTTGGAAGCTGATCTTTGCTCACTTTAAAGTGGTGTCATAATCTGCATTATATCCCCCATTTTGCTGTTGTAATTCTGTTATTTTAAATGTCACGATGCCTTCAAAGAAACTTATAGAGCTCCGCAAAACAGATCTGCAGTTTTTTCTTTCTAAAAAAAAATAATTTGACGCAGTTTTCCTACACTCCCTAAATAAATTTGACTAGAGTTTCTGTGTGACGTGTATATGTTCTGGGTTTCCTCCACGTGTTTGTTTCCTTCATCAAGACATTAACCTGGAAAAGTTACAATAGTTGTCAATATATGTGAAAAACGATGTCTTAGTCCATCCATTTTTGTTAGCTTTGTATTTTGCTTGGCAGCCTTTCTAGTCACAGTATGTACAGGGACAATGTGTAATGGTCATTTCTCCGAACACCACTGGTGCCTCCTCTTCGCTACTCTATGCCGTCATTTCACTGCAAAATCGGTGTGACCTTCTTCCAGCCCATTCACCTCCACCGAATCATATCCTCGATCTTGAGCCATCACCACCATTCCATCACCAACACTGAGGTCTAGGATCAGACTCCCACTTGAAATGAAATGGACGTCACAATGGGGCCTGATTGCAAAAGACTCTATTCTGATGTGCATATTGCAGTAAACATTTATTCATTCAACTCGGTTTCTCCTGATTGAAATGAAAAAAGATGAGGTCACCGTTATTACTACCAAAGATGTAAGTTGAAGTGGCTGCTCATGTTCGAGGGTTTTGTAATTTAAAGAAAATTAAAAGTTTTAACAAGCTGATTCAGTCGAGTTCCCATTACTTTTTTTTTATTTCTACAGCACGTAACTGACCATGTTTACAGCTAATTTGACAGTTTTTTCAAATAGCCACTAGAGAGCAGTGGTGTTTCACAAAAAAAAAAATAAAAAAAGTTTTGCTAGATGGGACTCAGAAGCTAATCTACTTTAAAAGGCAGTTGAATATTCACATTCTCGTCTTGACAGAAAAAAAGGAACACATTAATTAAAGTGTTGTTATACAAAAAAAAGATCACTCGCACAACAGTTCATAGTGTCATTCTTTAATATTCACAATCATACCTTTGCCATGATTACATAAATGATTACGTCTTGTAAGACCGGCCCCTGGTTATATACAGTAGGCTTTCACAAGACGGTCGATGCTGTGTTTCATTTATACGTGCTTCCTTTATTTCACACGGATGTGAGTGGGTCAGTTACAGGTGAGAGACTGACATAAAAGAACAAAGGTAGTGACGGAGAGGTCAAACTCAATGGAGTGAGAAAGTCAAATCTGTCATTATTAGAGAATGAAATGGGAAATGCTGATGGAAAAAGAGAACGAATTACAGATCAATCGGACAGTTTCTTCATAGAACACAGGTGAAAAACTTGCCGTCACTGCACGTTCGCTGGTGTTCGTCTGTGCAAAGAAACCTTCAAAACACTGAACCGAACCGACATATGAATACAAAACTCCATGATAAAGGTGCTTCTCAGCTACAACAAGAATATGATTGCAATATACAGTACACTTTTCTTTTCTTTTTGATTATGTTCAATGATAACTATACACAGAGGCATATATTACTCTTGCAAACTATATAACTCTTATAATATTTGTATTTTGTGCAATGTTCAACATCAACTTACAACAATACGGTTTTGGCAGAAGGAGAAGTTACTGGTGTGAGCTTGTGGGAGGAGGCGAACAAGAGAGAGAGCGGCTGTCAGTGCTACGAGTTACAAGGCCTTATGTACAACGATGTTTGGCAAAGAGGAGACAGTTCAAAATGCACCAATTAGAAAAATAATTTGTAGAACAAATTATGTAGAAAATGAAAATAAAAAATAAATTAAGTCCTTTTGAAAAAATAAAACACAGCAAATAATGTGTATACAACTTTGCTCCGTTGATGTCGTTCAGCTGGCTACTACTTGGCATGACCCTCCACTATACTAACATGTTCCAGTGTTGAAATCCTTGATTGGTTAAGTGCTGGAATACGTAGGCTATATATCGGAATAACATGGACACTGAATCCATCTATACACCTAAATATGCATATGCACAAGTACATATGGTTGCAGGTATGAATACACAAAAGTGCAAGAACCAGTGGGGTCAGATGTAAGAAGTTTGTTTTGGTTGGAAAAAAAAGAAGAGAAAGACGAGCTGGAAGGGACCGAACTTAATGTTAAGAGCTGGTTTTTAAAAAAGCTGTCCACTAACTGTTGTGCTTCTTGACGCTTGTCTTTGGGTACCAACGCAAAAAAAACAACAACTTGCATATCACTCGTGTTGTGATTCAAAAGAAGAAGAAGAAGAAAAAAAAAACCTTGCAGACTGATAAGGTGCAGAATGAGCATAACAACACATTCCTGTCTGCATTGTGTTTACTGATGAGAAATTGAAGGCAGTGACAGCGGGGTCATTTTTTTTTTTCTTTCTTTCTTTTTTTGGAGCATACATGGACATGCGACAGTGTTCAAGGAAAGGCCTGAGCATTGTTCGATCGCGGAGCGTCATCGTCATCCTGTGTCTCGCTTTGTTTGCTGGTTTGCTCTGTGCTGCCGCCTCAAAAAGACTCACCAACTTTAGACTGGCAGAATATCTACTGTTGAGGCCCCACTTTTAAGAAATAGAGCTGAAACGTCTGGTTAAAAACTCATATTGGTATTGAGGGTTTGAGGTGGACAGAACATGAGTGACCCAATAAGGAAATATCTAATGTTTATATCATGTTTTTTACTCCTTAGTTGCTTAAGTTTAATTTATTTTGAACCTTTATTTCACCAGGATAGTCTTCTAGAATTAATGTGACCTCCTGCAGTAATTTTTGGGATACCTAGCTTATTTAATCTCTAAAAGAGAAAAATTACTTTATGTTTATGTTTCTCAAATGTATTGGTCTCAAGCTCTGAATATCACATTTTCAAAAGTATATACAGGCTAAATTGATATGTGGAACCTGGCGCCGCTGTTAAGTGTGCTGGCACACCGCAGCTCTATATCCAAAAGCAACATGTGATGTTAATTTGTCTAAGCAGGAGTTGTGTTGGCGATGTCTTCCCCCCAGCCTACTGCAGATATCTGTAAACCTTAAAGCAGTGGTTGCCGGAGTCGGCAACAGCCACGTGTCCATCTGAGGTGAGGGCGAGGCCCTGGGGGCCGTACAGTGGGTCTGCTGATGTGTTGATGTAGGATAAGAAGGAGCCTGTGCTGTCAAACACCTGGAGTCGGAAAAAAAAACATTAACGTTCATGGTCATGTTGCATTAAGAGAATACAAAAGTATTTCATTATCAGTAATCCAACCGGTATCGGCCACTTACCATAGTTTTTATGTTACTTTTTAAATAATTTGAGCCGTCAAAGTTTAGTTGACAGCAGGCAGGCTGAGTAAAGCCTGTCTCACCTGTATTCTGCTGTTGCCCCAGTCGGCTACAATGATGTTTCCGTTGGCGTCCACAGCCACACCAGTGGGAGCATTGAACTGGCCGTTGCCTTCCCCGTGAGAGCCGAATTTGAACAAGAACTCTCCATCTGCACTGTACACCTGGGACAGGAAGTCAGTAAAAAAAAAAAAAAAAAACATTCTGTCAACATGTCGCTGTGCACTTTGATCCAAACAATACAGAAAATGGACGTACTGTATATCCTTATGAAGGAACGCAGCATACTCTTACCTTCACAGAGTGATTGTGAAAATCGGTCACGATAATTTCATTCTTGTTGTTCACTGCGACAAAGTGCGGACCTGGACGAGGAGAGAGAGGACGGTTATTGCGGAAACGGAAAGGCGCTCCTGTAGTTTGCACCGTTCCCTTTACTGTTAGTAGACTGTTTAAACACAGATTACAACAAGTGGTGCCTAAAGCTGCATTTACAAAACCTTGTTCAATCAGATGGTTAGCAGTTCTGTTTTGCCTGGAGTACTTTGACGCCATTCTATTCATGCATTAGGTGCTTTAACTTGAGTCGTTTCCCCCATTTCTTCAGAATGTCAAAAACACTACTAAAATCCCCAACAGCATATCTTGTTGTACCAGATGTAGACGGTTAGAATAAATGAATCACGAGCAGCAATTTGGGTTGAAAAGGAAATCTTATTGGCTGAGCTGATTGTCTTGGTTAGTTTCATGGCACTGGAGCCGGAGCGTTGAAAATCATTCACGCTGATCTTTTAAATCGCCACTTATACAAATAAAACACAACGCACAATGTGACAAAATGTTGAGTATTGTAATAGCAGGTGATTATTACAACAATGTCTGTACTTGTATATCTGTGATTATTAATGTACAGGCACAGCTCGACCCAACAATCTGGGTTGTCAAGGAGGTCAGACACATAACCAGGGAGTCGGGTTAGACAGAGGGCACCGCACTGTGGGATTAAGGTTGCAGCAAGGCCACACTTAGTACTTACTGAACACTGAGCCAGATTTATTAAAGTTTGGGCCAAGTTTTTCTGGATTGAAAAAAAAAAACAGGAGGAAGAAACAGAAAGAAAGAAAAAATAGGTAGTCAGAGATAAAGGATAAGCAAAGAAGAAAATAGAGTAGGTCGGTCAGCACAGGCGCAGTGTGTGGCGGAGAAAGCAGGGGGGCGCTGTGTCGCCCCGGTTTTGCGTCCAGCGACAAGTTTACAGGCTTATACTTTTTAACAGACTGTAGCATGTGATGGAATGTATTGATGAAGAGTCACACATTATTGTTCTTTCTTTCCAAACAAAAGTGGAGAGAGACACACACACACACACACACAGTTCGTTATTAGGCTTAATGTTGTGGTCACTGAGGAAGACAACTGTTGAATGAGAACGAACCCGGCTGAGACGTTGAAATACAAGAATAATACTAAAACAAAATCCAAACTAATATATAAAGGGTTCATACGATGGTTTGTTTTATGAAACATTATGCAAAATATGGGTTAAATGTGATGAAGAAGCCCCGAAGCTCACCTGCAAACTGCCTATCAGACGTCCCCCTGCCTCCAAACTTAGTCACTAGCTTCCCGTTGGACTGAAAGATGAAGACGCAGCAGGCCTTGTTGTCCACAGTGATAATGTGTCCATTTTTATCCACAGCCACACCCTTGGGACCCATGAGCCGGCCCGCGCCGATCTTATTCTGCAGGAGGGAGGAAGACAAAACAGGATTTTAGCAGGAAGTGACTTTTTAAACTAGTGTGCAGCATGACCTTTTTTTATATATTTTGTTATTTAGGTACTACATATTTTTTACCTCGGAATACTTGAGATCTCACCTTAAACTTCCCATCGGAGGAGAAGATGCTGACCCATCGATTGTCATAGTCGGCCACCACGATGTCGCCGTTCATGTCCACAGTGACGCCCGTCGGCCTCTGCAGCTGCCCCGGAGACCGACCTCTGACCCCAAAGCGCATCTTGAACTGGCCATCATTGGAGAATACCTGTAACCGTTTTTTTCAGAGAGCCCTTTTTTACGAGTGCAATTCATCCAGA
Organism: Diplodus puntazzo; assembly: GCA_963678695.2. Lineage (NCBI taxonomy): Eukaryota > Metazoa > Chordata > Actinopteri > Spariformes > Sparidae > Diplodus > Diplodus puntazzo. The sequence goes on along the minus strand of OZ023167.1, from coordinate 11,831,461 downwards.
ACTACAGCAATACTGTCTTACGCTGCGTGATTGTACGCGGGTGCACTGAAATGCCTCTTTGTGCGCCCCTCACCTGTATGCACTGGTTGTTGCTGTCGGCCACCACCACTCTGCCGTTGCTAGAGGCTGAGATTCCCTGCAGGTTCGTGAACTCCCCTTTTTCTCTGCCGCGAGTACCTGACAAATAAGTCATGACGCAGTCAGTAAACGTGCCTTTTGACATTTTCACCCTCGTCTCAGTGTGTAATACTCGTGCTTAAAGGCTCACACCAGCGGTTATGGACTTAAAATACTCACAATGTGCACTGCAACAACAACTTAAGACGTCAAAAGGCAAACAAATTAACGTTTGGGTTCGCGAACCGCAAAGACTTGACAGACCTGTTTGAGGAAGGTAATCCTCCGAATTAAGAATGTTGCTGCACCTTGATTTATTTATGGCTTGTGGAAGTAGGCAGCTACTAGATTCTCTCTGTTTGTTTGTTTTCAGCCTTTGATTTTCAACTTGCATACTGCGGGTTGTGAATACAGTGTTTTCTGTGGAGGTCAACTCCTTTATCAGGTGACAGCAGGCTGATTTGTGTTCTACTGGCCTAAAGGAGAAGATGTCAATCTAAAAGATTAATTAAAGAAACAAACATGTGAAACAACCCATGGGCTTGCTTTATGGAGGACATTTTGTGCTTTTGCCACTGTGACACTCGACATTGTATTTGGACTTTTTTCTCCTGAATGAGGCACTTTTCTCACCCACTCTGTAGATGAGCTCATCCTCGATGGGGTTCTCTTTCTTCTTGGTGGTGCTGTACATGCTAGAAGGCCGCCGCACTGCTTTCTGCCGTATGTGGCCCCCTGTCCCGCTGGGAGACTTCACCCTCCTCTTCACGTCATCCGGAGATTGCGGCACATCCGAGGGCTTGACCGCCCGCAGCCGGAAGGGGCTGCCGCGTATGGGCTGGCCGTACAGCAGCAGAGCGAACGAGTACTCTCCCTCAGAGCGTACCGTGTAGCCCACCTCGTACGTGCCGTTCTTATTGTCCGCTATCTCCGTCTCTGCAGCGCGACTGCCATCCGCAGACGTTATCTCTGCTTTTAAAATAGCATTTCCCGTCCGCACCAGCTCCCCATCCTGCAGAGAGGTCATTGATTCAATTCCAGACCAAATGAAGACAGTAAAAACAACAATACACATAGTTGCAGCCTCTACACACACACCACAAGCTGCAGACACATTTGTTTTTGACAGTGATAATCCTTTTTTTGCCTTGTTGACCACCTTAAATCAAAACTGACTTCTTGAAATAGAACAACACGATGAAAAAAACCACAAACTTTGAACTGAAATATGCAGCTAAATAATTTTGAAGACGGTACTTTGTCCTTTGTCGTCACGGTGATGGTGTGGTGCTGTCCGGTCGCTGCGTGGCGGAGGCCCTCTCCCGTGGCGACGGAGGTGTGAGCCACAGCTGCTGTGGTGAGGAGAACACCCAGGTTCTGGATGGAGCGTCGCAGACCTTCAGTCTCCACCTGGAGCAAACAACACACACACACAAACACACGATACGTCAGTTTCCATTGCCCAGTGGGACTGACCTGTAGCTGATGAAGAAAGTCGACCATCTATCAGGCTAAGGACTGCAAACCAGAGTTATGAGGAGAGAGAACATTGCAATCAAATTTAACATTTTATTTCTGCCACCAAAAAGTTGAGATTGTTATTCTGAATGTCTGACCCAGTGGTTCTCTTACACTTTTACACGTCAAAGGACCCCAAAAACTGGCAAAAAATCTGACCAGGAACCCCATTTGACAACATTTTGTCTCGGTTAAGATTTGTGCTTTTGAGAACAACCGGTCCCACTGATCAAGGGAACTCCCATGTTGTGAGATAAAATTACAGCTTTCATCAAAGGAGTCTGGTGGCTTTTAACAGAGCAGTCTAATGACTGTTTCTGTTTAAACAAAAAGGACCTTGATCTTCAACCAAACAGTCTGTCTCGGTAGGGATCCTTTCAGTAATGTTGTGAGACGACAATCCGAGCATGTTTGTGGCAGAATTACTTCCTCTGATGGCGCGACTGCCTTCAATGATTACTTTTAAGAGTTTTAGCCACTGCTGCCACAAAATGGGCTGCTGGAAGATCTACACTGTTTGTGTCATTTAGATCCTAGAATATATATTTTTTTAAAAAGGACCCAGGTGTAAAAATACCTGAGGAACCCTTTAAGGTGTCAATATGAGGCTCTTTTGGAAAATAATGTATAAATTGCTTTAATGTCAATATTGTTTTTTTTCTCTTGAACGATTAGAACCAACTTCATCATGAGATTATTAGTGACAGAAATCTTTTGTATCAGAATTAAACAACGGTGGTTACCTGACAGTCCAGGTGTGCATTCTGATGTGGTCTAACCGGGAAGTCGTGTCTGGCCAGCGCTGTTACCCGCTCACTCATCTGCTTCTGGACGAGCAGCACCTGCACTCGCAAGAGACACGTATTGCACGGCGTAAGCCATTCTCTTATTATGTCAAAACACTCAGTTCATTTGGAAGACGAGCTCAAACCCTGCTTCACTACTGGAACACTTTCAATAGCTGACTCCCTCATGTGTTGTAACCTGTTTGTTAGCTCGCTGGTACAAATTAGTCTGCCAGCCCACCTCAGTAGCACTCCCGTGGCTGAGAGCCTGCTCCGTAAAGCTGCAACTGCTCTGGATGTGTTCCTTCCCCTGGAGGAGGGATGAGAGCTGAGCCTGCAGGACCTGCACTCAGGTAAGTGGAAGATAAGGGAAAGAAGGGACACAAAAGAGCAAGAGAGGGAGGAGAGGGGAAGGGCGAGGAAGTCGAAACCATTAAGTTCGGCCCGGCAGAAGTGTGTTGACGGGAATGTGAGACATGCGGCAGGTCGCGTTCCACTGCCTGCTTGTGAAGTGCCCGTGCGTGCAAAGATGCAAGTGCACCTGACACAGTGAGTGCATGTTCTGTTTATGGGAACGTGTGAAAGCATAACTAGCCTTCTGTTTGGTGCTGCAGATGTTCTCCAGGTCCGTGATGAGGGCCGTCTTGCGCTGATGCAGCGCCCGCTCCAGCTCTTCAAACGTACTGGTAATCTCCACGACCGCCTCAGTCTTCCTCTCGTTCAGCTGGCGGGAGATCTCGCTCACCAGCTCGATGGCCGCTGTCAGCTGAGGGAGCCTGCAAGGAGGACACTATGTGATACATGTTTTTTTTAAAAAAAAAAAAAAAAACACAACACAAAGAAATGAGACCTTTTGTGCTTTTTTTCTCTTTTCCTTCAGTGTTTTATAAAGCTTCTTGTGCATGTAAAAAAAAGTCTTGTAACAGAGTGTTTCAACACTGGTGGTATTACTCTTGTACGTCAACATCTGCGTATTTCATCAACCCCCGGTCTTTGATGGCCGACGCGGAATCTAGGCCAAATGTTGAAGCTTTTAAACAACCTGATGTGAAGCAAATATTCTGAGAGCTTCATCAAAGTACCAAGCCCCCCCCACCTGCTGCGTATGGCATCCAGCTGCGTCTTCAGCACGGCCTTGTGCTGCTCGACGACGTCCCGCAGAGGCACAGTCACATGCTCCCGGTGCTCGCCCTCCGTGCAGTCCAGACACATGGCCGTCTCACACGATTCGCAGTAGAACTCCATCACCTGCAGAGGGAGACAAAAACGCTGGCTCACTCCTGCTGGGCTTTGCAGGCAGTTACTTTTACATTCTTTATTGCTAAAAAGTAAAAACAAAAGAGGTAGGCAGACTTCTCACCTTTCCCTCGTGGTTTGGGCAGCAGAGCGGCTTCCCTGCAGCTGCAGCGCTGACTGACTCCAGGACGCTGCAGGCCTCTGGCCGTGAGCACTCTGGATCTCGTTGAAGGACCTGGTGAAAAACATTTTCAACTTTTTTTTTAATGAGGAAGTTTCAATAAACATTCCCTTTTATGCGTATTTGTAGGAGCGATTTTGCATACTTCTGAAAGTGGACAACTGAATTGTGACGGAACAAAGGGAGAGTGAGTAGGGCTGAGATGGGGTCTTTACAATAACATATGGTTTGTGTCTTAACCTTTATGCCCCATAAATACTTTTCTCTTTGTCTGAATTTCCTTGTTAGGTGGCTGTTGCGTTCTTTCTCTTCATGACGTGGACAAACATCTTCGTTGCAATTTTATCTACAACCGTTCTAACCTTAATCATTAGCACTACATGCCTGACAGAAACTGCATAACCCTCAATTTAAGCCTCTTGAAGAATAAAAGACTGTCCACAATTACCTCATTCTACAAAAATGTCCTCCCTCTGTTCCACACCAGGAGTGGCACTCACAAAAACATTCACTGAATCTCCGTCTCGAGTTCTGCCTGTAATCGTTTTAAACAATCTCTGCTTCCTTGTTTGGGTTTTATCTGCGTTCTGTCTTTTATTTCACGCAATTTATGTCCGACTTGAAGTTTTTAACAAAAATAAACTGAGATCAAGAGTCACACCTCCATGAGATTAGTGATGAAGAAGTTGTTCTGCAGAGCACAGACTCCTTTCTCCGGCAGGATGGACGTCTGCCGACACACCGGGCACGAGAGCGTCAGAGACTCCGGGGGAATGTAGTTCTGGAGACAACTGGAAGGAGGACAGCAGGAATTAGTATATACAATCTTCCCGAGTCACATCCGGTTTAGCAATGAGGCAGAGGGAGAGGGAGACACTAGGGGGAGAGAGCTGTCACCTTATCACTATAATTGAGAGGCAGTGCCTAAATAGTGCTCCTGTCACAACAAATACGGGGAAAGTGTGAAGCAATCAATACACGGGACGCACAGCCTCAGGAGAAAACACAACTTTTCTCTTTCAGTGAGTGAATCTCTGGCTAAATAATCTGCCCAACAGAGACTCAAAGAGACAGAAGACTTTAGGTAGAATATGTTTGTGTGCTGCATGTTTGTTTATGCTTGAGGAGGTCTGAGTCACGCCGGCAGCAGTCGAACATCCATCCCACCGAACCCCTGCAGGACGAGGATGCACTGCAGGTTAAATTTGCCCTCATGAGGCAATCTATTTAACATTAGACACCCTCAAGCCACAACCAAACCCGCAGTCAGCAAAAATTCAGCTGCAATATGCAGATCGCACCGCACTCCTGGCCTACGGCCCGGCTGCCATCCAACTCGCGGCGCGCTGGCGTTCTGTTATCACTATATTGGTTGTTAATGCCGCAAGAAACCTGAGGTCGGTGTCGGGGATAATCGTCTGTTGTCGTTGTACACAATGTCTGGCAGCTGCTCGGGCTGCACGCTAACACCGTTGGGTTTAATTTATGACACCACACAGGCCAGCATCAACCAAGCCTCGGTAAACTGCAGTCGTGAGCTTTTGAGAACAACGGAGGGCTTTGACAAAAGTCTCTGTCTACCTACCGCTGTGTCAACACCACCGGAGCGCTCTGAGGCCTGGATAAATTACTGCTGCTTTGTCTGAAGCACAACCAGCTGGGGAGCACGGGCTCAAACAGTTACTGTACGCGGTGGAAAGGGCGCCGGTGGGGCAACAGCTAATGATTATTTTCATTGCCTCGTGAGTTATCTCTTCATTTGCGGCTGCTTGAATACGTTGTCACAGCTTTTATGCGACACCATAATTTCATTTTGTGGAGCGCCAGCCTGGGGACAAAAGTTGTTGAGTCACACACATAAAAAAGTCAGCCAATGCTGAAGACGTATGCCATAAATGCCACCTTGTTCAAATCCTTAAAGGTGTAATGTGTATTATGTGAAATTTAGCAGACAACATTAACATTTGAAGAAATATCAGTATGGTTTTATAATCTCTATGTATTGTTGCAGAGATATCTACTGAAGCTGGCATGCTAACCTGCCAGCCCTCATTCTTCACAATCCAAAGCTCCTGTGCGGACAGTGTAACTGTGCCTTCATGTACTGTCAGAATTATCGGAGAAAAAAAAAAAGTTTTTTCGACTGGGATAATATAAGAGGCTGCCCTCCTAAGTTGGAACATGAACCCGGAGAACTTTGGTGCATGAGTTGCTGACATGTGACACTGAAACATGGTGGAAGAAGGTAAACACTGGGTTGATGGTTAGAAATTTAATATCTAAGTCATGTATTGGTTAGTCACTGCATCGTTTACTTTGCTCTTCCTTGTCACTCATTTGTATGAGAATGAAAACCATCATTTCAACTGCTTTTTAAAGATTTCAAATGGTATTAACGCAAGAAAAGACAAACTGCTTTCCCAATAAATCAACTATATTGAAAATGTGTAATAACAGTTCATATCTCCATTACAGACACAACATACTTGAGCGTTCCTTGAAAAGGACAGAAAGTATTTTACTTCACAATGACATAAAACAGGAGGAAAAAGGAAATCAAATCAAATTCATCGATAGCCAAAACTGTTCTTGATTCATATGTTCTTGATTTGTCAATTACCTCAATCAAGTGATTTTTTTTTTTTTTTTTTGAGGCACACTGATCCTCCAGGAAAATCCCACGATCACGACTTTGAAAACAAGTCGTAACGTGCCTCTATTGTAGGAAGATGACATTTGTTTTTGGCATGATTTTAAAGACTAACACAACCCACAGCGAACCCATGATTCTGATCTCTTAATAGTGTGCACGCAATTAGGATATCAAGAAGCAGCTGTACTGTAAGTTTGCGTGCCCAATGACAGATAATTGCAGGAGAGGACAGGGGGAGCAAAATTAAAAGAGACGCAATACCATCGAGCAGACCAGGCCCAGCATGGGTTTGCCAGCTCAGACCTAAAACCTCCTAAAACTACATCAACCCATGCGGTATTAAAACATCTGTCTGGCAACATCATGTATAGCTCCAGACAAAAATCTGTTCACCTCAGCAGGGCTCCACATCACATGCCATCCAGTTAAACCAGGGGATTAAACTTTCCCTCCGGTGGGCAAAATGCCCCTCACACTGCATGGAAAAAGGATTTATTGCATTCTCTGTGTGGCTCTTCCATAAATATTTGTTTGATGGTAGGTTTAGAAGTAAACCAGTCTGTGGCATAATCCCAGTGCCTCCCAACTTACCTCCATCGTCATTCTCCATCCTCCCACCCTAACCTTTAACAAGCTTTCCAAAAGCTTCCTCAGCTCGGCACAGAAAGGCCCAGCTAAGAATCGCCTGAGGGGGAGTCATCTTTCTGAGGAATTGTAGATTGAGTCATTGTGATTGTGTCTACCAACAATGAGCCTTTTCTCAAACTGCAGCCCCTGACGCTGAGGAATGCACTCATCCACAGGAGCCAATGAGGAGAGGTGCTCTGAGCTGTTTAATTGAGGGAAGGGATTTGCAATAGATGAGGTTCCTCTATTAGGAGACATGTAAATATGACAAGAATTCTTCAGTAATAGGACAGGAGGATCAGTGCTGGTAGGGAAAGAGCTAGTTTACAAAGTGTGTTGTCCCACCTCGTCTACAGGCTACATAGCAGATGGCGTGTGGAGACTTGGGTTTGAGTCAGGTTTTTGCTCGAGGGGAGCGTTAGGTAATTAGGACTTTTGCCAGTTGTCACTGAAGTTGACAGCACAAATGGTAGTTACCTTTCGCAGAAGGTGTGCAGGCAGGGAAGGACCTTGGGGTTGCAGTAGTGATCCAGACAGATGCTGCAGACCAGAAACTGCTTGTCTATCTGACGCACCACAGGGCTGGTGCTCCCAGCCTCGTGCTTTGCCATGGCAGAGGACATTTAAAGCCACGGACAATGACAGCGGTTGACCTGCGGAGAGACAAAGAAAAAAAACACGTTGAACGTTTGCCTGTGTTTTGTCTATAAAACCTTTTGTTGAGAGTGTCACTTTCAGGACCATTAATGCTCAGCAAACCTTCGACAGGAGGTACCAGGAACCGGGGTTAATAAAGCTGTTTAATTCCTTGATTAGCACAAAAAAACGAGCCCATTGTTTTGTCTGTGTTAATGCCGAACAAAAGCCCGCTGAAAGAGAACTTTGTGAAACGGAATCATGCAACAGTCCTGAGTGTACTGCCAGCAGCAGATGTAGACAAACCAGTACGGCCTTGTGCCTGGCTTTTAATTAACTTCTCAGCTGATGCCAAACCAGAAAAATAAAACAAAATCCACAATAAAGCATTCAAACAGGCATTAGTGACCTCACAGGTACTCAAAAACATTCTAAAAATAAACACTCCTCAAACTTTACAGGCACACACACATACTTGTACGTCTGTACTTTTGAGGACCACCATTAACATAAAGCATTCCTTAGCCCTTAACCTTAAACATCACAACCAAACACCTCCAACCCTCACCATAACCATCACCGCGACCCAATTCTAGTCTGACACTCAAAACCAAGTCCTGACCCTCACACAGCCCTTTGAAGTTGTGCAAAACGGTCAAGAGGTCCTCACTTTGCCAAATGTCCTCGATCTACAGGTTAGAAAACTTGTTTCAGTCCTCATCATGCAGCAAGTACAAACCCACACAGAGACTTGTGACTAAAATCAGAATGTGCTGAGTGTAGTCTGTGTTTCCTTCTATTTATATTTGTCACTCTGTTTATATTTACAAGTCACTAGTGAGGTGTCAGAGCTGCTAAACTTTGTTTTGGTTCACACTGTAATCTACCAACAGAGCAAACTGTCTACAGTAGGGCTTCGCAATTTACTGAAAATACATCAAAATTGTATAATCATTAAGGGCAATATTGAAACTGCAGGAGTGATAAAGATAAAATGTCTCCCCAACATACCATTATAAATGAAGCAATGTGGTGCAACTGAGATGCCTGGGCCTACAAATAGTCATCGTCTTTTATGACAGTCAGTCTTTTTTGTCAGTGAAAATGAAATGACCATTCACACTAAAATCGCGACTCGTATCTCTGTATCTGTCAAAATATTCGCAAAATTTGCATGTCGTTCAGCCAATGTGGCGAAATCAAATGTGACTCAAATAATACATTTGGAAGTGAAAAGGCTCATCGGTAATTTTTAATTACATACACACAGATAGATTTTGCAGTATATATTCAACTGAAGAATTTGAGGTATAGGTGAAAAACAAACTATGCTTCACGAATATAAAAAACGCAGGCTATAGTTCTGCATTTTATTTGAGTGTTTGAAAACTATTTTGCTCAAATTCAGAGAAGAGATCATATTGCCTTTAAACACAGATTATGTAATGCTGTGATCCTACCCTCTCACTGAAGTTACATAGTGCAGAAACAAGCGACAGCAGGGCGGAGCGGCGGAGACAGACACACCATTCGCCCTGTTACAAGACACTGTACCATCAACATGAATTTGATGTTGTTGCCAAGTAAAAAGGTTACATAATGTTGCTTTAAGTGTTACAAAACATGCAAAACTGATTTAAACTATGCCTAGAAAACATATTTACATTTAAAATAAGACACTGAATGAATGCCAGTGCATACATGTCAGTGACAATTGAGCAAGTGCCAAAAAACTGCGAGTTGGCCAGAGCTGAGAAGACCCCGAAGCGTTACATAACCTCATCCATTATGGAAGTACAGCAGCTCGCAAGGTATGGCTATTCTGCCTAGCAACACAAACCAATGCTGATTCCAGTGTGGCCCACTTTCACATTAATTAGTGCCGGCCCAAACACATCTGGGATAATATTTACAGTAGTATGTAAAAAAGATGCTAATACAGCATCTTCTCATTGCTACAGTATGCATCGAATGTGTAAATGAAGTGGGAAGATGTGGTGTTAAACATGGACAGACAAAAATCAACACAATGGCTTTTTAAAGTAAAAAAAAAAAAAGTGGCGATTGGCTGTGATAACGTGCTTGTTACACCTCACTTGCCCTGCAGCTTAAAATCCTCACCTTTGGATACAAACCCAGTGTGCCATTTTTATCTCTGGTTGCTAACTGGCTCCAGCACTGTAGTTTGTCAGTGGGTCATCAACACTTGTATTATTCATGTATCAGACGCAGACAGGCGCTCATACAAATTGCAAGGGATGAGCGGACAGCAGTGTGTGTCTCAAACAAACATGGCTTAAGATATACAGCAGTTATGGACATTATTCAATCAGTGAGAAAGACACACAGACACACGCACACACCGACACCAATGCGCACGTACACACTTGAGAACAAAAAACAGGCACTGGTAATCATCCCCCCCCCCCCCCGCCCCCCTATCTGCACATCTGTCACGGCAGGATCTAATACATGCAGCACTCAATCTCCTATGTCCCATCTCCGCTCATGTCCTATTGTCTGTTGTTGCCCACTGCACACACACAATCAGGCACACACACACACACACACACACACACACACACACACACACACACATAGAGGATCCAATGACATACAATCTCTGGACTGGGAGGGTTCAGGTCACTTCTCAATCTGTCAGCCATGAGAACGACCAACATGTCACATTCACTCTGTGCTTAGGGTCAGGCAGGTTGTCTGATGGAAATGATTACCGGTAAGTAGCTTGTGTTTTGTTTACATCTAGATGTGCATTGTTCTCTAAAAACCCTGCGCTTACAAACTGGCACTTCAAGAGTATCCAGTTGTCTATGATGAAAAGAAGCTTGAATGTCCGTCAATAGAGCGCGGAACTAAAGAGGGATCAACCATGCGATGTGCGTGCACCTCAGTACAGTTCTCACAGTTCTCTGTCATTTTCTTTCTGTACTAGAACACACTGATACCAATATCATGTGGAATGACGTCTGTCTAAATTTAGATAGTGTATTAGTGGGAAGGCCAGGAGGCAATGACAGTGAAACTAAAATGACCGAGGGTCTAAGGACTGTGCCTTGGTCCGTTTGTTTACTATTGGTTACGTTTTAAAACACATTTTTCATTGAGTGGATCACAGTAAAAGAAGAATCTGGAGCCCGATAAATCCCAACGAAGAATTCTTTCTCTACATGGTAAATTGATACAAAATGTTGCATAGAGCCCATTTTAATGCACGACTTTGCTGCTTTTCTTTGTTATTTATGATATTCGATGAAGAGTCTTTGGTTTTTGGACTGTTGGTTTGACAAAAGAAGATCAGATTGCAATTATTTTGACAGACATTATCATTGTTATATGATTGGCGATCAGTTGTCTGCATCACAATTGAGATTTTTGCTGAAAAAAATTGTCACGATGATGTGACATTTGTCGGGATTTGTACCAAACAAACGTGATCTCACTACAGTACCACATTCCTGGTAGACCTCAAACGACCGGGATTAATAATTCCAATGTCAGTATATCAGCCGACATATTTTGCAGCGATCTCTCAAATGTGGTTATCAAACACTTAAAAATATATTATGGAGGCAGGCTGTTTTACAGTTTAACAATTAACTTTACTGTCTAAAATGACAACTCAAACAATAAACTTCACTTGAAATGTAATAGTTACTCCACAGCCTCAGGATGAACAGGAAAAACTTCTTAAACCTTTCCTTTGACGCGTGACAGTCCAATAACAAAGCACTTGTCGTTTTTTCTCTTGTCTGTTTCAGCCCTACCATCAAGTTGACGGAAAACCTAAAGCGCATGCAACGGACAACAGACGCACGTGACAGTCATGCGTGTATGCACATGAGCGGCAGGGTGCTCGTGTGCTTTTGTACAGTACGGTGAATTCAACAGACTGTGTTTTGAAATGCTTCCCGACTTCATTCATGCCCACTTTAACTCCTAAATAGGCCACGATTCTAAAGTGTAGATGCTCTTAAGTAACCATGACCGTTAACTTGACAGGCAAAAAAAAAAGAAAAAAAGAAGTGAGCGAGTGAGGACGTGCAGATTTTGAATTCAAGGGCCCTGCAGTTAAAGACAGCAGGGTGGGATAAAAACCAAGCCCAGGCAGGACGGCAGGAAGCTTCCTAAAAACGGTTCACGAGAGGACGCATCCTGCAGAGAGCTGTCAGCTTAAACCATCAAAATGAAATGTGTTATAATTCTCCTGACTATTATCTGTGCAGAAGTAACAGCGTTTATGCTTCCGGTGACCTTAGCCTGAATAATTCCCCAAACTCTCAGGATTACAGTGTTTGCATGTGTATCTAATTGTTTGTGTGTGTGTGTGCAGCATGTTTGTGCGTGACAACACCCGTGGAGCTAATGCACAATGAGTCCATTCACTGCTCGGCTTTACTGAGCACAAAAGTAACAGTTTTCTTTGTCTCATTCAGCGCTGGAACCCTCGGCTGTTGCTTTACTGTACGACAGGATCCCCGCAGCTCATGTGTATCTCCTATAACACACACACGGGGGGGGGGAGAAGAAGGGAGTAGGCAAGACAGGAAATTAAATGTCTTCTTCACAGTTCAACAGGAGGGCAGGTAAAAAAGGGAAAAAGAGAGAGACACTTAAGCGGCTCTTCTATTCTCTGCTCACTGTCACACACCTGTACAGCAACAAAGACAAAATCTTGGGCAAACGTAAAAAAAGAAAATCACGCACGCTCCTTTCTGGTGAACAGCTGAGCTCACGCTGAAAGTCAAACATGCACAGACGCAGGACAAGATAGTGAGAGAGCTGACTGAAAGACTACCTACTGTCAGAAATGTGGAGCGGACCAGTCTAGAAGGCTCCATGGCAGCGTTAAAGAATCAGCGCACACCCTGACTCACACACACGAAAACGCCCACTTCCCCCCCCCTCCAACGTCAGCCCTGCTGACCACTCTTCCTTTTCCCCTTCCCTTCTCTTTTGCTTTTTCCCTCTTCCACACGCTGAAAAAGGCCAAACAGTGATGACAGCAAGAAGGCGGGCACTGCACATTTAAAGTCCCTCCTACTGCCTCTGCTGTTTACAAGCACGAGCCGACTGCGTACCCTCCCACTGCCGTGCTCCGATTGGCCGGGAAACCTAAACTATAGCAGGGATGGGGGATTGCATCATGGGCCAGCAATTCAGCGCTGGCCAGAGGGAGCGAGAGGTGAGGATTGAAAGAGACAAGAAGAAGAAAAGTACAACTGTCAAGGCTGGAAGGACAGAGGCCCCCCCCCCCCGTCGCACACAAGGCCGTTCTCTGCCTGATTATTCAACGTGTTCGCTCTGATAACGATCAGACGCGGCAGATGACGGGTGACAATCATCCAAAAAGGTTTGGCTCATTTGGCCTCCAGTTACAGTTATGAAGAATTACGTCACCTCTCTTTTCAGCCAAGTACACACACGCAAGCCAAACAAAGCACAGAGTTATATAACTCATGATGTCACCTTTAAAAAGAAAAACCGTAAAATGAGTGTTTTGTAGCATATGCCTCTCTGTTCAGCATTATAGTATCAAATTACACACACGCATGGATTAAGAAAACACCCTTAATACCAAAAAGGAGATTATCATTTTGAATTTGAAGCAACATTTCTTGTTGTTTTTTTTGCTGTTGCGCCCAATCCCTTGAACGCCACGTCTCGTAGGAAGTGGTCAGAGTTTAATCTGGAGCAGGAGGTGACGATCCTCTGACAAAAACATCAATCTCTACGGTTAATCTGTGTGGATTGAGTCCAGCCCTCCCTCCCTCCCTCCCTCCCGCGCTTCCGGCTCTCCTTCCCCAACGCCCACGCACACCTTTTCCAAAAAATCCCATCGTCCCAAGCCACACTGCTGCGGAGGGTGTAACAGGACATAAAAGGATAAGCAGGGATGAAAACACCACTCAGAGAATTGCATATCAGTAGCTGTCTACGGTGGATTCATTCTTGATTCCCCCGTACGGACATTTGTGGTGGTGTTATGCATGTATTATATTGCAGCAGCCTCTTGAGCAACTTCCACTGTTTTGAGTAGAAAACCAACTGACTCACAAACAAGCGAGTCGAAACAGCCAGTCTGAAGGATGTCTTGTTTACGTGCTCCACAGATAGTGATCTGAGAGAAAGGCATAACCAATATACCAAATGCAGCGCTCCAGCGTGGGCAGCCACTCCGAAGAGGACTGTAGTCATCCCTGCAGTGAGCACTTATTGGCTTACCGCTGCGCTTTCTGCTGAAACGACAGTTTTATCACAATATACGACTCCTGCAGTTATTAAACGAGAAGAAGATGGACCACCAGCGGCACCCACGATGAGTCTCCCGAAACTGAAGCGCATAATGTGAAGGGAGGTACCATACAAACCAGAAGACCACGGATCAGAAAATGTAATTATGACTGTTCTGTTACACGTTTTGAGTTATTAAAGGAAATGTTCACTCATAAATTCCGTCACAGTCTAAATCACATTCATTGTTAAGGGGAATGCTCTGCTGCTGTTTTGCAGTAAAGCTCCAGAAATGTTTCGTGGACCGCCAAAACGTGGCTCGTCCTTCCATCGGCATGGCAGCGAGTTAGATAACAAACCTAGTGTTCATTTTTGGATAAACTTTTCCTTTAAAGGTTTGTATCATCTTTTTTTGGTGGGAGATGTTTCATCACTTTTTTTATTGAACTGCTTAAGAGAGACAGGAAGTGGGGTGAAAGAGGGAGGATGTCATGCACCAAAAGGGCTTCAGCTCAAATTCGAACCCTGTACATGGGGCACATGCTCTACCAAACTGGCCTACCCCTTAATTTACCCTTTTATTCTAAATAAGAATAATAAAAAGGCTCCAGCAACATATGGCTCAAACTCCAAATAATGCTATATAACGAAGAGGAACTTAAAAGGGTGAATTAAACAGTCCAAACAAACGCAGTGCAGCAGTTTACTGTTGTGCAACATCAACAAGCGAAAGTAACCGTTCTGCCCCAGGGTCTCTCCAGTAAGAGGCTGAACAATAACAGTAATGATTTTAATAACAATGATGTTCTCGGGATATCCAACAAGAGATCCCATACCCACCTCGGGCTGGTTTTACATGTGTTGTTGTGCGCCTTGTGAAAGTCACACGGCATGTAATGTGACAAGAAAAAGGTTCTGCAAGACCGAGAGCGAGCGACGATGGTAAAGGGTGCTGCTGCGCTCGTGCTGATGCCTTTTTTTTTGCTTGATCTTGGGCATTATGAGCAATGTAGCTCTCCTCTGCCTCTGCCTGCTGTGCTCTGAAACCTCAAGATTGGTGTGCCCAAGAGAAGGTGAACTGGGGAAAAGGTGATGACACACACACACATACCGAGTGACAAGAAGGTCCTTGTGTAACAGGGTATGATTGGGAAAAAGTTAGGGGATTCCATGATGGTGCTGTAGTCTGACAGCTCTGGGGCATGAAAACATCGCACACACACACACACAAAAACACCCACACTGTGAGGGGTTTGAACCGTCATTTGGGCCTCGCAAAGTGTATATAAGAAGTAGAACACACCCAGATAGACGACACGTATGGAGCAGCCTGCGTAACCCTCGTTAGTATGCTCGGCAAGCCTCCCTTTTCTCCTCCGCCGTCCAGTCTTAAGCCTCCACATACATATACTTCTATATATAGAGCTATCAGTTCTCATCCACTTCACACCACTGGCAAGGCACGTGCTCTGAGCTGCACACACACACTGCGAAAAGAGTGCAGGGAACCTCAGATGACCAGCATAGTAATGACTCAGAAACACTCGAGAAGGGTGCACACGTACACGTTTACATTGTTCCTGTCTCCAGCACATGTGATGCACATGTTGCATGCACTGCTCAGAGCAAAATAAGAAGGCTTGCCTCTATAACATCGGTGTTTTATTAAGGACTGTCAGCATTCTAGATATGCAAACACATCGCACTTGCATCATACAGACACATTCAGGGGCTGCGTCGACACCTGAGACAACGCACACACTCCTGTTAGGAAGCAGCTTGTTGCTGACAGCTCGTAGTAAACAAGCAGGCCTTCTGTGCATGCCAATCGCTGATTGATTGATGGTTTGAAAAGAAAACACTGACGCCTCCTTTCAAAAGCCGCAGCAGCTCCCCCAGCTGTCTCGACACCGCAGCTGGCCTCGGGGGAAGCAGGTGTGTGAGGCTAAATTGTGCGCCGAGTGCTCCACTTCACACCGATGCTTTACATCCACACATAACAGACCTGAGGAGGGACACGCAGGCCTGAGTTTAAAAAGTGTCGAGATCACAAAGAAAAAGGAAAGAAAAAAGCGTATCAGTGTAGAAATGTAAAGATAAAGTGAAACTAAGGAGTAAAAGTGTGTCACAGAAATCATTTAAGGAGCAATTCAGTGATCGTATGCTTGAAGTTCAATTAAATTGTCATGATGAGCACTGTATACCCCGTGCATACAGTTATATAATATCCTCTGCGACTCTGGAGCGGGTTTTCTGAAGTTGGAGAAAATCACCTTGACAATGTCATAGTGATGTCATCGGTGTGACCTCTGTTTCAGCTTGAGACCACAGATTTATAAATAACATATAGAGTGAATGTATGGAAGTGGATAAAGCCGCTGTGTAGTGTATCCAGTGAAATATGCTGCCAGGTTGCATTATGGGAATCGTAGTCAGACTTGGCACTAATAGCCAAGATATCTCAGCCTACACTGCACAGATTTGGGCTGTTCCTTCTCATTCTTCTTTTCAAAATACGTTACACAAACCCCACCATCTTTACTGAAGTGCAATATAAAATTGCTGGAGTACCTGTTATTTTGACAATAAAACAATTAAAGGGAGAATCAAAATTAACTAAATCTATCATCAGAATGTGAAGGAATAACAGTTTTGCGTTGTGTTGCAGCAATCTACTGGAGTATGTGTGCTAACCAGCTTTCCCCAGCAGCCCATCCTGGTCCCAAAGCTCAGGTGCTAGCAGTGTGAACACTACCACTTCCTTGGCCCTCAAATGTCCAGTCGGAACTGCTAGCTGCAAGGCTAACTAAGCTTACTTTTCTAATGGCAGCTACAGTTAGCAGCAGCTAGCAGTTACTCTGGCGATACGCCGCCCCCTATTTGTTTTGAGTATGAATGTCACAGTCGGCCGATTCTTACATATTGCTCCTTTAATCATTTTCGTCTATAAAATGCCCAAAAATTTTGAAAAATTCCCAGATTCACAAAGTGACATCTTCATATGGCCTCTACTGTCCAACCAACAGTCCAAAAGCAAAGACTCACAGAAAATCAGCACATTTCTGCTTGAAGGATAACTTAACTGATTATCAAACTAGTTGGCATTTCATTTAATTTTGATTGACTAGATTGCAAAAGATGAATCGACCAATCATTGCAACTCTCAAGTCAAGCACTAAGATCTCAATCACACCACTCTCATCTCACACCTCTGGAATAAACCACAGACATAATGCAGTGTTTCTGTGCACTCACTGAAGCATTTCATCTCTCCTCATTTCCACTCTGCTGCAAACAGAACTTCATCAAGAGATGCTTGACATGAATAACATCAAGGCGCGCGTCGTAACAGCAGCTCGACTGCAGTGAGCCTTGAGAAATGGATGCACGGGCAGCTCAGATCAGGAGATACGGGATGTGGAGGGGCCACATCCTGACGCAGAGCCAGTGTGTGCACACTCCCACGCTTTCACAACCCCTTGAAATCGGGCCAAATTTGCAGGGAATAAAGTCAGCAGTCTCTTTTTTCTTTCTGCTCACATTTGTGCTGCATTATGAATATCAAACACTTGACACTGGAATTCATTATTTGTAGTGTTTTTAAACATCAACAGAATTTTGCACGGGCAGTTATAAGCCTGTAAACAACCGCAGAAGCAGAGGAAAATAAACAGATCGCATAATCCGTTTACAGCGCACATTCAAACATTTAGCAGTTAAATACATTCAAAGGGAATATTACATGACGCACAGATTTTTTATTTTTTTTTTACCCTCTTTCTTATCCTACCCGACCCTCTCGCTCTCCCAACAGAGAGAATTATTTCAGTGAAAGAGGAGCATGTGCCAGAGGGTAGGGGAGCTGATCCTGAAATAATTTGTTTCTTTAAATAACTGAGGGAATAGACGCTCTGAGCTAAACATATATTAACATAAACAGCTCCGTGTCGCCTGGGCATGACAGAAACCCCCCGACCACGATGGCGTTTCAGGTGGGGTGAAGTTTAACAGACCCTCCGTTTCTTTGCGCGAGGGCGTATCTATTCGTGTGTGTGGGAAAGGTGGTGTTTGTCATCATCTGGGTGTTTTTTGGGAGAAAAAAAAAAAGGTCAAAGACGCAGTTTATGTAAGAGCCAAATACTCAGAGAACGATCTCAAGAGAAGAACAGAGAAGTCTTAGCCATGAGCGTTTTTTTTTGCTCACATTCTTCTGACATCACAGAGACACACACACACACACACACACACACACACACAAATCAAACATGGCGAAGGATGTCAGAGATAAAATACATTTTTGTTTTTATGTAACATGTCTCGGAGTTGCAAGGAGCAGAATAGCCTGCCTCAGTGTGAAAAGTCAGTTCCTTTTTTTTTTTCTCATGCTGCTCATTCTAATCAGGCCTTGTGAAAAAAAAAAAGGCCCTCGTCGAATTGTAAATGTGCATTGCAGCTCGGATTCCTAACAGGGTGGAAATTCATTTACTTAAGGGGATTAGAAATTCCATCATTTGTTCATGTCATGCTGATGGGTCAGCAGATTTATGGTTCGCACGTCCACCAAGCCTCTGCGCGTGAACCAGCAGAACCCAGCGGCCTAAACCACTTTAAGAAACTCCTTCCGATATAATGCAATCCAGTCCAACAAGGCCCCAAAATGACCCTGGAGTTGATAAAAAAACCTCTCTGATCTCAACACAAAGTGAATATTGTTTGCAAAGGTAGTGTTTTTTTTAGTAGGAAAGGTGCCACTCCTGCCTAACAATAAACCCACCATTTGTTATTCCATATTCAGTGGAGTTTGTCTTATATTCAGTGTGCACGGAGCACCAAAATGCTGCTATGAAGGGGGGGAAAACAGGGAAACAGGGAGGCCTGTGTGCTGACTAACGCATTCCAATGCACAGTCCTTATAGTCCTCTGGCAAGGATGATGTAGTGGATGACAAACGTCGCGGAGTGGTACCTTCTCCTCACACAGCGGGGACCGACTGACATAAGCGCAGCTAAAATTATCAGCTCGCCTGATCTCAGCCAAGCTGGGCAGGAATGTGTCACAGGAACCGCCTGAATCAACATATTAATACACGGCTCACACCCCAGCACGCAAGCACACATGAACACACAACACAGACACACAGGTGCAGGCTCAGACTCACTGCCAGAAAGGCATGTCGGTGGGAGGAAAATATGAACGCACAGAGAGCAAATAAGGAAATTTTTCCAAACACAGAAACTGACGGAGTTCTGTTACAGGGCCCTCTCATATCAAATCTGTTGCATTTTTCTTTTTTAGCACGGCACTGAGATTGCAGCATGGCGACAGGGTTTATTTTTATTTAAAGAGGTTTGATTAAAGCTGATAGGAAGTGGGTTTTAATTTGATCCCAAAATGGCATTCGGGCTTTCCAAAACTTCATCGTTAATCCACGGCACATGGCTACATTACAAGTTTTCTGTTTATCTAACCTCCTTTGCCCTGTGGATTTTTAAATGCGCTGCTTGTTGTGCCATAGCCTAAAACACATTACATTATATTTGCTTGGGATGGGACTTATTCAGCCAAATTTCGGCCCATTGTGAAAAACGTAAGACCGGCTGCCATCACCACAGTCTCGATTCTCTAATGTCTAGTCTTACTGATTTAATATTTGCATTTTTCATTTCTGCAGACCAGATACATTAAAGGAGACATATTATGCTCAACTTCAGGTTCATCATTTTATGCAGCTGCATTCCCTCTCCGTCTGAAACGCTCTGTTTTAGCTCCTGTCTCTTTAAGGCCCTGCCTTCTGAATACCCATCATCCTCTGATTGGTCAGCTGACACACACCTGACCCAGCACCGCTATCTACAACTGAGCAGCTGCGCTAAATGAATTTCTCATGTGCCAAACGAGCAGCGGTGTGTGTGACATGATGACGTAGTGTGATGTCACATTGTCAGGGAATTAAAGGCGAGACGACTGATGAGAAGTTTCAGGAGCAGTGTTTGTGAGAGAGAGACGCTCCCTGTTGGTGCGGACTTTGACCTTTTTTAAGTTTCAAGATGGTTTATATGCACAAGAACATAATATTAAATAGGACAGGAAATAACCTAATATATCTAAATATCTGTTTAATTTTTATCATAGCAACATCTACAATACATTATGTTTTAGCCTGACACCTGAGCAAGACAGCTGCCAAGTAAGAGACCACTGTTCCAGGTTGACTTTCAGCATTTGAAAGCGCAAACACAATGAGATTTTATAATACACCTGAAACATTTGCAGCTGAAAAAAAATTGTGGTTTTTAAAAAGATATTAAGATAGATAGATTTCCAGAAGTGTTCGTAGCGATAAAACCAGGTAAGCCAAAACGTCAACCTCAATCAAGTGTTTTGTGGGTTTTCTTCAGCTCAATTTTATGCTGTTATTCCACACTAACAGGAACATTCAGTGCCAACATGAGGGACAGCGGGCCTCCTCTAGGAAGTAATGAACCAACACATGACTGGTTCAAGGATTACGATCAAGACACTGAACACAGGAACATCAATAGTGCTGTTCCAACAGATCAGTGAGTGTAAGTAATCTATCCTGTAGAACAATAGCCTTACCTCCTCCACTGTCACAGACCAGGGAAATACTATACAATGTTAAACATCTCCTAGAGCCTTTAAATCATAGTTAATTAAATTGAATCGCCAATACGCAAATCTACATAAAACCACAAAGGTCGGGATTGCAGGAGGTTGACTCCCTGATGAACGAATATGACCAAAAATGCGAACTTGCAAATTTCTCTCAAATGAATACTGAATACTAATGTAAAAAAATAAATAAATAAAAAAAATCTCTCCCTCTCTCTCTCTCTCTCTCTCTTTACATATATATATATATATATATATATACTGTATATATGGTAAGAGCACAAAGATGATTGAATTAAGAATTTAAAACATGAAATATAGATAAGAATAACCTGAGCCCATAAGTAAGGAATAAAATAATGTAATAACCTCATAAAGCTGTGCATTTAGCCATTTTCATGCCCTGTACTGAGATGTATACTGTTTGTTGTTGCAAATCAGTCCCTAAAGCAGTTCATAAAATGCTGAACTGTATTTAGAAAACGGACCAAACAGGGTAAAACAATAATGTTTTATCACCGATGCTCTATGAAATGCTAAAGAAGTGGCGCAATCTGGCCAGCGCTATTACAGAGCCCCCCCCGAGGGATCCATCTAAATATATCCAACATGACATGACTGCATCTCTGAGCATCGGACTCTAAGCTTTCACCACATGCCCCCCCCCCACATGGCTGAGTGTGCTTTGGAAAACCTGAATGCCCCACAGCCGGAGCGCAAACATGCATTCGCATATTTATTCTACACGTAAACACACGTTTGTGTTTGCACATATACAGGCACACAAGGTTATTCCCTTACCAACGAGGCGAGTGACGTTAAAGTCAGACAGCAGCCGTACCCGCGGAATCTCTCACGAACTCTTCAACTGAAACGTTAAAGCAAGTGCACATGAAGCTGAACGTGAAGCACATAAAACACAACCTATCACACTACAATGTGCATAGAGATTGACACCATAACGTGGAAGAAGGATTGGGATGTCTGGAAAAATCGATAACTAGAATAGAATAAAGAAAAGTCATTAACGCTATAGTCGCCTTCGCAGCATTTACAGCGGAGTGTTTCCAACCAGACTCATACAGAGTTCCCTGCCGATGCTGTAACATCTCCCAGAGGAACTCCTCAAGCTTTTAGACTTTCTCTTCTTCAGACTTCACAAAGTTCAAACCTAATGAGTCGGAGCTGCTCCTGTTTGATTTTTGTGCCAAAGTACAAGTTTGTCAGAAATACTCCCCCCTCCTTCTCTCATGGGCTCATATCAAAGCAGCATAAAAGGAAAACACATTTATACATCTATACTAACACTTGCACAGATATTTTGCCTGACCATGCAGAGTGGAGGAGGAATCCGGCTGCTGTTACCCATGGCAACATGATCACCTTAGAGCTGATCGAGACAAGCGAGGAGGACGAACAGAGAGGCAAACCTTCACACGTACACAAATTACAACTGTCACAACCAACGGGGTTATTGCTGCCGGTGTCATGTAATTTGTCACGGTGCTGGATGCCACTATTATCTTTCATCCACTTACAGGAAGATGTCAGGAAAAAGAATGTGTGTACAACATTAAAAAGGCATTTGAAGGCCACATTTTAAATTGCGCCAACAACCCAGTGGCGTTTCAACAAACCACCGATATGTTCAAATTTGTATCTGTCCTAGTACCATATTGACACAAACGTGTCATATAAAATTTGCATCACATGGCCTGACTTTCATATCAAGAGGTGGAATGGGACAAGGTCGGCAAACCAGCGACCACAGTTTGAGTCTGCGTTCCAACATTTGTAAAGGTGATGCCACAGGATATTTTGAGGAAACCCTCGGGGCGATTTTCAGCCGCAGACCAGACATTGTTGGCAGGAAGTAGAGCTATCTCCACCTGTGTTTGTAGCGAAGCAAAACAAGTATTTTAAGCCAAAACATGATCTTGGCAATGGTTTTGTGCCTAAACCTAACCAGGGCCATACACATAGCATTGCCGCAACAGAAAAATCAAAACCTGACCAGAGAAAAATGAAGTTGCAACAGAAAGAAACAAGAAGTCGCTTCAGCTGACGAAACCGGGTGTTTTTGGTGACACCTCGGAACATCTCCGGCTGTGTTTGCGGCGACCACAACAGGTATTTAGAGCAAAAACGTGATGTTTTCCTCACCCCAGCCGAGCATTTTTTTGTGCCTAAACCTAACCAGAGCATAACACAACGTTAGAAAAAAAGATGAAGAACTACCATGAGCTGAGTTGGCACACAGTGGCCGATGTGCATCAAGTTGTCTGATAATCCAAGCGTGCTGATGACTCTCCAACAATGACACCCACATCTTAAGAGACTGGTGTGTGTAGGACAGTTCTGACACAAATGGGCCAAAAAATCTTGGCAGTTACTGTATTGGCGACCGACTCATCAGTTAATCATTGAGTGTGTGGTTTACAGTTTACATCCCGGCCTGACTGACTTTCGCCCCTCCCGCGCAGATCCTTTGACATTCCTCCCATGCCAGCTGGACATTCCAGTCTCCACCTCCCCCCACAGCGACCAGAGGTGCCCCTGGATCGTGATTTCGACGCTTTTTTTCTTCTTCTTCATAAATGTCCTTGATTAACATCCATCAACCTTTCTGCACACATGTACAAGAGTGCGCACCTCTTGTATTGTCTTGTCGGCTTCCTATTTAAAACGCGAGCCTGAGGACAGAGTGAGGTCTCTGCTCACATGGTACTGTATGTTGGCAGATTAGAGCGTGAGACCGTTCTGTGAAACAGTGGGATTGTGAGAGATGAGGTAAGAGTTTTGCTTGAAGCTTGATGTAAGCGCATAATTGATACTATCCATGGAGTTTTGGAAGGTCTTCTCTGGGGCTGACAGGTTGCAGAATTTGCTCATCCATGCAGTGAATGCACTTCGAAATGACAGAAATCACCGAACCTATGGACCTTGGAGGGTTTTTCATCGGGCTGTGATGGTGTTGAATGGAGTTTTTGCAACATAAAGTGGACTAAGTGATATCAAATGGTCTGAAAAATTTCATGTTACACACTCAACGCAACCAATACTTTGTGAGAGACGTGCTGCATCAAGCCGCAGATCATCATTTCAAGTGTGTGTCCCCCCCCACCCCATCACCACAACACCTCTCCAGCACAGATAGCTCCAGCCTGTCTCTCCACTCATCTATAGTCACAGCCAGGTCAGCCTCACAGAGCATGTCCAACATACACGAGCAGGAAAACAATTTCAGGTTCTGCTGCGCGATCCAAACCCAGCACAGGCCCGCGGCATTAGTTTGCATACAAGACCGCATAGGGTGCATGGTGAAGTCCAGGTGGGAGGGGAGAGGGAGACGTGAGAGGAGGGAAAGGCTGGCACCCTCTGCCAAGGGGGAGCAAGTGTGTGTGAGATGGGGAATAAAGTGGAGGATGAAGGAATGAGCGCCGGGGATGGCAGGGGGAAAGGGGGAGGACGGGAGGAGGGTGTACTTACAGCAGGTTCCTGACAGATGAGGGAGAGGTGCGGGGAAGTTTCAGCGCGCTCTCCTCCACAGGGAACCATATCCGTCCACAGAACCCGGCATCGTTACAGCAGAAAAAGCACCTAACGCAGAGAGTCTGGGAGGGGAGGCAGGAGCAGGGCGTGTGTGTGTGTGTGTGTGTCAGCGAGTGTGATCCGGCTTTAACGCTTGAATGTGAGTGCTGGAGGGAGGGAAAGCGACTGAGGGAGAGAGAAAGAGAGAGAGGCTCTTTGGAGGCAAGAGATACAGAGAGATTGTACGAGCTGACTGGCTGGTGTGAAAATGGGAGGGGGCTGAACTGACCAATAGCGCGAGAGACGAGCAGAGCGAAGGGGAGATGGCAACAAAGAGACAGAGGTTTTTCTATGTTTTTTTCCCCTCTAATTCCTGCCCTCAGTCTGTCTTACCTCTCTTGTCTTGCCTCCCTTTTTTTATCTGTGTGTAAGCTGAGACTATCAAACAAAAGAAAAAGAAAAGACGATGACGCTTCACATGAGAGAACCAGTCAGTCAGTCAGTGTGATGAACAGGAAAAGCGGCCCAGTCACTCTTTCTCTTTAGACGGCGTAGATGCAGGTTGACTGATGGGAGGAACAAGAGAGAGAAAGAAAAATGACCACAGCCTGCCGGTAACTCAAACGACAAATGTGGGGCTTTTCAAAGAAAAAGAAAGAGAAATAATTGAGGAAGTTATGGATGAGTCAGAGTGCTGTTATGAAGTTTGCGCCTCCTGTGTGACGAATGGTGGTGGTGTTGGGGGGGTGGACAGGACAACTGTAACAGTGCTGCCTGTGAGCGGAGGCATGAGCGAGTGTGTGCATGCGCATGGGGGTGGGGACCAAACCGTCTTCCCAGGATTTTGCTGCGGGAGCACCATGTTGCCATGGAGACTGCATCCAGTGCAGCAGAACATGCAGATGGCTGCTCTCTCGCTCTCTCTCTCTCTCTGCCTCTCTCTCTCTCTGAAACAGTCCAGTTTCGCCTCTCATCCCTGACCAGAAAAATCATAAAAGCTGCTCTCCGGTGTAGGTTTAGGAAAAAAAAAAAAAACAAACCCTCCAGGTACAGACGAGCTTTTGACTCAGCATGAAGAGGAGTATATATATTATACAGGGGAGAAAAAGGTCCGTCCATCTCCTGTGATTTCGAGAAACTGCGCAGGAAATACTGCAAGACTTACCCCCCCAAAAAGCATCATCTTATATGCTCATCATCGTTCGCGATTGCAGCTCGTGCGAAGTTCATTTGAATGCAGACTGAGAGGGCATATTGTAATGTGATGGCTGGAGCAGTAAAGGTGACGCAGAGACACCGTGGTTCAATCGATACCTCTACACCGGTGGTCCTGAGCACAAAGCGGCCTCAGATTAGCTGTCTCACAGCACTTTGATTTCATGTCACAATGTTGTGAAACGTGGAAACTTCGATCTTCTGTTTGTCTTTCTTGGGCCTTTTGAATCTTCCCCACCCGATCGTTTCTTTTCGGCGCAAACTCAGCCGTAAGTCTGACTCATCACTTTCTCAGCGTAGCAATATATATAAAAGGCTGACAGGAACCCACAGTGCAAGGACAAGGACAAAAGCACAATTTTCAACTCTGTAGTGATGATCATTTAGAATATTATTATAAAACAGTTCATAGTTGTACACTGTTGATACACACACAGAGCAAAATAATGGAATTGATTACACTATGATACAGTCTATTCATCCGAAAAAGTTATTTTCAGTCCAATTTGTGTTTATCTCTTTTTCATTGTTCATTGTCAAGTTTATATCTGCCGTAGTCATATTTTATGGTTTATAGACATGAATTAGTTTTTCCTCCACATATGCACTTCCCACTTATTTCCTCAGCTTGTCTCTGCTTGATATACAAATAAACCCTTGTTGAAAATAAATGGAACTTGTTCCATCTCGCCGATCAACAGACTGTCTCCAGAGATAAGGAATCCTTTCATAGGGAATATTAACTTCGGTGATTTGACAACATTTAGGACCAGCTGGCTGAATGTCATTGGTCAGCAGCAATGTGAAGCCATTTGCAGGTAACACCAGTGTTGTCCTTTAAACTAAAGACGCCCCAGTCCTCACGTTCAGAAACAAGAACTGTTGTCAAAGGTCACGCTTCTCCTTCAGATATAAAAAGGTTTAATGTAACGCCGCCACTCAAACGTCGTGGCAGCTTTCTGTCCCCCCCTCCCCGAGTCTCCACTCGGAAATCTTTTATTAGCTGCTGTACTACTTAGGAGAGCAGGACTCGCTAGTAGATCATGGCGGATTTTTAAATCGGGCTAAAACCTTCGTGAATGTGGTCAGGTGGGTATTAGTCACGGGAGAAAGAGGGTAGATGAGGTGTGTGTGGGGGGGGAGCCTGTATAAACTGGGTGTGTGAAGACTTCTTGCTCTGTTTCTAGGCCCGGTTCGGCGTTTTTGCGCGAGGCCTTTTGCGAGGTGCGCATCACTCCTCATTGTTTGAAGGGAAGACTGTGCAAATAATAGGAGAAGACATGTAATTAGAAGTTTTTTTTTTTTTTACTCATTTGACAGGCTCATCAGAACACAGTGTATTTTCCTCTGTGCAGTTGAGACATTTAAGTGTGTGTTTGGTTGCACTTACCTCCATAGTGTGTGTACCTCGTGGACATATTTTGCGTCTTTCATCTCCTTTTTGCTACCAATGAACTTGTGCTCACTACCTCCTAATGTATTATCAATGTAAGTTTTATGTGACATATTATAATATCATCATTTTCAGAGCAATATTTTGTCTAATAGGTGGAGTCGAAACAGAGCCAGTGTTAATAGTTTGTGATCAAGGTCACCACATTATCTTCGCCTAGCTTAGCGATCTCATACAGGATATTCTCTGGCAGAGTGCATCGTGGGGGTTCAGTAGCAGGCTCAGTCCAGGGTCTGTCTTAGTAAATAAGATGTTTAATTTGCACACATTATTACAACTGAAAACTCAATAAGTAAGTGGTTAAATGTGGCCCTGAGGCTTTCTCTTGTTGTCCGGCGATAAAACAAACGCACACGGACGGGCGCGGGCGTCTTCATGTCATAAAAGCGGTGAAATCAAAACAATTGCATGGAGAAAGACGTGCGTATTGACAGTCTCGCCGTCCGTTCACCTTGCTGGCAACGATGTGACATTTACCCCGCTAATCAATGTGCTGCTCCGGCTCCCTGGCGCTCAAGCCCGTCTCATCAGCGTAGACAGAAAAAACAGCGTGCATTCTAATCAGAGCGGCTACAGCTGGAGCAGGAAGGACATTACCATCAGCAAAGAGCTCGACGCTCTACAAGGGGACTGATGAATACAGTGAATGTGTTATGTCACCTGAGTGACAACAAACCATGTAACTGTGAGAGAAGGAGATGTTACAGAAGGCACTGATGACGTTGTATATATACAGGGTCAGACAACAGATTTTCACATCCTGTGTGTGTGTGTGTGTGTGTGTGTGTGTGTGTGTGTGTGTGTGTGTGTGTGTGTGTGTGTGCGCGCGCTTACCCGTCCATTTTACTATGAACCGGCTGAATGAAGGTTAGAAGGTAAATGTCCTAGATTCTCCAGATGCTCCTCATCTGTCCTGTGTAGGAGACGGATGGATTAACAGACTGACCTGCAAACCAGAAAGAATCTAAATTACAAAAAAAAAAAAAAAAATTGCACAGATATATTTCAGTGTAAGGAACACACATATAGGCTGCATTACTTCGGTTCGAGTCCCAAAGTATCACGATGATACAAGGCATTCACGGTCTTAGATTTCTTGAACTTGCAGTAATAAAACATCTAAGATCTATCATCATCAGATGGGGCCCCTGACCCCTGGGACAATAAAAGGGGCCCACGTGGTCTATTTATGTCAGTTCCAGTGTCCTTGGCATGAAAGACAAGAGTCAGAATAACTGATTTATAGGGCTGGCTAATATTCTGTGGAGGGTCTCCGTGGATGTAAAAGCAAGAAGTTCGAAAATGGAATGAAATAAGCCGGTGGACCAAATCAGAACCAGCCTCTGGTGAATTGCACCATCTAGTGACTGAACAGCGGCATCATCACCTGCTGCAGCATCTTAACGTTTTCCTGAACGGACCTGCTGCTGGGGTTTGTCCACTTGAGTACTGTGCATATAATCTGCAGCGCTGTGATCTCATCTTTTGGTTCGTCTCGTGTCTAGAAATGTAGAAACGCTAAAATGTAACTCAGTAAGATAATGAGCTGTAAGAAAAAAAATAATTTCTTGACCTTTCTTAGCAGACGGATTGAACATTTAGGATGTCCTGACACCTGAGACGAGCACTGAGAAGTGTCTTGTGCTGTGGTATTTTTGGACAGTGTCAGTGTGCGTCAGTGAGTGGACAGAAGCGGACCGAACCAATACAAATAGTCGTTTCTTCATTTGGCACCAGACCTCGTGGCGCAACGGTAGCGCGTCTGACTCCAGATCAGAAGGTTGCGTGTTCAAATCACGTCGGGGTCAATTCTTTGATTTCATTATCAAGTGAAATAACAGATTTGACGATCAGTTGATTTTCTGGATGGAAATCGTGAAATGCAGAAATTGTCATCTGCTAACTCGATTAGCAGCCAACATACTGAACCACAAACTACTCCTACTATAGCAAGACTTATCATAAGTATGTATATATATATATGATATTTCTATATCTACATGTATCCGTCTATAAATAGATATCTATCTATATCTATAGCTATCTGTCTATAAATATATATCTATGTCAATATCTATATCTGTCTATGTCTATATCTATCTGTCTATATCTATATCTATCTATATCTATAGCTATCTGTCTATACATATATATCTATGTCTATATCTATATCTGTCTATATTTATATATGTCTGTGTATACATATCTATGTCTACATCTATATCTATCTGTCTTTATCTATATCTATCTATGTCTATATCTATCTATATCTATATGTATCTATTAGGGGTGTCACGATTCTCCAAATCCTCGATTCGATTACTTTTTCGATTCTAAGGTCACGGTTCGATTCGATTCTCGATTTTTACGTTTATTTTTTTAAAGCACAGGTTGCTATGCGATTTTTAGACTAGACTTTTATGCAATATAATATCTGACCTTTGTTCGCAATGTACCACACTACATTGTCAAATTTAAAACATTTTTTAAAAACATAATGTAACAATAACTTATATATTCAGTCAATATATCTATATTTATCTATCTGTCTATATCTATATATGTATACGGCTGTGGTTCAGGGGTAGAGCCAGAGTCTTATTATCGAAAGGTTGCTGGTTTGATTCCTTTGCTCTGCATATTGAAGAGGCCATATATTGAACCCCAAACGTAGTTACATTCCACCACTGACGCCAGGCTCTGCTTTCTTTTACAGAAGTGTATCACAGAGGCTACACACTTCAGTGGAGTTAGGAGTGTCAGCTGAAAACCTAAAATGTGATTTAAAATGCGTCTTTGGAAACATTTCTCAGCGCATCACGAGCGGATTCTCTCCAACCGCAAATCTGATTACAGCACTTGTAAACAGCCCAATTCCCAAACTGTGGCTGTCATGGTGGATTAAGTTTACAGCACACTGTGGTCTGCTGTTGTGATACCGAGGAGCAGGGAGGTACATTTCAGTGGGCCTGCTTTTTGAAACGAGACCTTTTTCCTGCAAGACGATTTGCTTTAGGTCATTTTTAGATGCACACGGACTAAACCCAGGAAAGATTTGACTATGTTTAATAATATAAGTCACAGGTGATCTATGAAAACAATAAGAATCTACCTTTTCGCTCCAGCAGCCAGTTCACACATTAAAAAAAGTATCCAGGATTGTCACTGTTGTAAATCCTATTGAGCTCAGCTCCTGTTCATTTTCCTCCCGTGTGTCCTCTGTACTTTAAGACATTGGCTTCCTCTGTCCTCTCACATGCTCTTCTCTGCTCTCTCCTTAAATGCTTTCCCACAATGGAACTTGCAAGTCTCCCTCCCTCTCTCGGTCCAAGTTTTCCCCCACCCCACTGCCTTTCTCTTCTCTATTCATGCCCGTTTCTCATCTTTCACCGGAACAGGGACACACTGACTGTGACCGCGCAGCTGATTAGCATAACCCCGGTGACTGAGAGACAGCAGGTCACCTCGAGTCCTCAGGAGCTGACTCACATGAGACGGTCCTCAGCAGCACACAGTGTTGTATCACAAAGGCCTGATTGTATTCTAGAGCTCTCGTTTTACATCTAACAGGTCAGTCGCTGCTGACGTAGCGCTCAGCCCCAAGTACCAGACTGTTGTTATCTCTGCTTGCGCACAAGGCCGTACTTTAAGATTGCGTTCAACTAACAAGAAGACAGATTGCATGCTTATAACCAAGTGGAAAAAAAAAATCTCACTTTCATTGTCAAAAAACAGCCCATATTTTCCCCCTCTTTTCTTCTATTCATCGAGCCCCGTTGATTCGAAATGCCAGGCGACTGAAAATGTCCCTATTGAGCGCTCGCCAGTGGGAGGGATGGATGTGGGAGGACAACAGAACAGTCAGAAAGGAGCCTGTATTGAGCAGTTTGTTCAAGAGAGTATTATTACACTGCGAGGGCTCGAATGAAATGGCTGTAAACAAACCCTGTTGCCCAAGTTACACAGCTGAATGTCTCTTTCTCCTCTTCCCATTCGAAATCACAGCTACTGCTGGGCAGAGACATCAGGGTGGCACAGTGGTGGAAGGACGGAGCCACTAGAGGCCAAAGGAAGGGCTCGCAACACCCACTGTGGGTTCACCAACGGTTATGTGTCCTATTTAAAGTTGTTGTAAGGACAGCGGCAGCAAAGACTTTGACCTTTAAATGAAATTCAATGTGACTGCTTTTGTCTTCAAGGTTGTATATAGCTTAAATGTTTTAAATTTATACAACCCAAATCCAAACCACAACCATATAAAAGTGTTAAAACCCTTACCCTATTTACCCTTCTAACCCTGAGCCTAAAAGTGTTCAAATGGCAACTTTAAAACCCAAATCCTAAAAATATTCAAACCCTTACATAACTAAAATCCTAACCCTGACTCTAAAAGTGACCCTAGAAGTATTAAGACCCTAACCCTAAAACCCAAATCCTGACCATAACCCTCAGCAACAGTCAATATTTGGGTGTTCAAACCCTAACCCTAATCTTCAAACCCAAACCCCTATCCCTAACCCTAACCCTTTAAAACCCAAATCCTAAAAATGTTCAAACCCTTACCCTAATACTAATCCTAGCCTTGATCGATACCCTACATCCTCTGCCACCCCAACAACTGCCTTCCAGCCAGACTGGCAGTAGGGAGAAATAATAGATGAGTGCTGGAAACTGAGCAGGTGTCACTAATGAGACGTGAGTGCAAGTCACACTTTCAAGGATAACCTGAGAGGGTCGGATAAGTGAGTCATTTCAACCAGAGGAACGAAGAGCATATTCCATATACATGTAAACTTAAAAAAAGGTAGAAAGTCACCCTTTATTGCACAAGACAAGACAAAGAGAAAAAAAGACAAAAAGAAGGTTTGACCCCCACAAACCTTTACAGTTCTAAGCAAGTCCCCACTTGCCTTGGTTCCATTAAAGGAAAAAAACAGTCAAAAAAGACAAACACATGTTAATCTAAAACACAAAAAAAATGACAAAGTTTGGTCTCTGTCTAAATAAAAAGTTTTAATCAGGTATTAGATCCTCTGAAGTTTCGTTCTTCCACATTGCTAGGCCTACTCCTGCCTCCGATGCGCCTGAAGAAGGATATAAACCCTGAAGTGCTCGCTTGCCCGTCTACATGACAGACTCCTGCTCTTTTCTCTCTCATACTCTCCGTCCTTGATCCATAGGAGTACGACCGCTGGGATAAGCTTCTCTGGAACAAGTGTCCAAGCCGGAAGCGGGACGCTGGAGATGGCCTGGTTTCATCCATGGAAACCGACCTGAGCATTGGACCCTGTGACACAGCTCTTTGACTGGGGCACTCGGGTAGAGAGGCGGAACCGACAGATGGAGACGTTTGACTGTCGGAGGAAGTGGGGAGATGATTGTCTTTGTCACTCTCCCAGACTCCATCATCAGGGTCATCTCCAGCGGACATTGAGGATAGTCTGCGTCTGTGAGGTTGTCTGTTTTGTTGGAGTTGGTTTCTTTGGGAGCAGGTCAAGGGACTTAGGATAGTCCACGGGGACCCTGCATCCCCATTGTGCGGAAAGAAGTGGTCTCTGGTTCTAGGTTGAGGGGTGCTTGGGGTAGCCGGTGTGTTCTGCTCTCTCTCTGACCGAGGAGGAGTGCCTGAGTCTTTGGTTCCATTCAGGCTGCTTTTACTGCTTTGGTAGCGGAGCACCTTCCGAGTTATCTCACGCATCTTCTCAGCTTCTCCCTCGTTGTCCAGTTGCTCATTCTCTTTCTGCAGCTTGGGTTGCTTCTTCTCGGGCCTCTCTTGCCTAGTAGGGGGCGTAGCCGCAGTTTTTTCGACTGATGGAACGATCAGAGATCTGCGCTCAGAGGGGGATCCCTCGACCGGAGGCAGCGTGTTCTTTTTGCATCTGGTTAATCCCCCTGGAATGGTGGAGAGAAAGCTGTGCAAGGCGGACTCCAAACTCGAGTCCGGATCAGGCACGCGTCCTGGGCAAGACACTGTGGAGCGTCGTTTAACCGAAATACGCATGCTCTCCGACCGCCGGCGCCTCTGCTCTGCTGCCTCCCGCTCTCTGTTCTCCTACAGTCATGTAAAGAGAGGATACATTAGTATCAGATGCAAGTAAGTGCCAACTCATGACAGAGTACTCCATACAGAGTCCAGTGTGTGGGATTTAGTGGCATCTAGTGTAGCGGTTTCAGATTGTAACTAAAGGAATAACCCAACATCTCAAAACATGAAAGATCCTCTCGAGAGCAACGCGGTGGTCTTTGTAGAAGAGGACCTCTCCCCTCTGTAGATAAAAGGCTAAATCTCAGGTAACGAAACACAACGATTCTCATCTTTAGGTGATCACACACTAATGGAAACATATCATAAATGTTATATTCCATTTCTGCCAGGGCACTGTGACGAACTGGTGAGCGGTTTAAGCGGACCCCACGGATCTTACTCCAGACATGTACACAGGGTTGCTTTCAATTTAAAAACCGACAGTGTAATTCTTTCTATACTTACCCGCACAGCTGTGTCGAACCGCTTGCAAAATGAATGAAAGATGGAGCAGCACTCCTCCAGTTTGAAGGTAGCAGGGTCTTCGCAGAAGTACTCAGCGACAGTGTTGCTCAGAGCTTTCAGCTCCTGGAGATGGGACCCCACGTCGGCCAGCTTGGCCTCAGCCCTCTGAGAAAACGACAACATGAATGCGTATAAAGAAGAACGACAACAAAGTATTCAGAAGTATTCATCTTTGTGCTTTTCCAACAACACGGGAGAAGCTCTACCATGAGGAATGTTTCCATTTGTTGCAAGAGGCCAGGCTGTCTGCCGCTGTACAGTTTCACCTCCTCGATCTTCTTGATCTCCTTCTCAAAGTCAGTGATTACCTCGTCTTTGCAAATTCTGTTGGCGAGCAGCATCATGCATTGGCGTTACAAAACTGTTCGACCGGATTCAACATCAGAAATGAAAACATCCGACGCTGCGGTTGTTGAAGAAAACCAAACCACGCTGAGCGAAATAACCTGGCTAGATTGTCAGGGTACTCGTGACAGATACCTTGATGCCGGCCCGATGTTTTCGAGCTGGCTGGGAAAAGTCAGCAACTCTGCATCGATGTCCTCTGCTTGCTGTGAGTGGGAGATAAAAGGAAGGTATAGCGCAAGAGAGTAAAGCAGGAGGATAACTGTTACAAAGCAGTTCAAGGACATATCATGATAGCGGGGGGGTGTCAGTGATTTCAGAAATATTTTATTCAGTGAGCATCTCTCCCAGGGCTCCTCCTCCTCCTCCTCCTCCTCACCTTGGCAACATAGTGCATGAGGTTCATGCCAGGCTTGTTAGCCTTTGTGTCTGCCAGCTTGAGCAGAGAGGTCATCCTGAACCCAATGGCATTGGCACTGTAACCACCCTGAATGAAAAAAAAAACATGCAGAGTAAAACACCTGGGGGGGGCGGGCAGCTTTGTATCAAGATATAAGACATCAATGTAGGCCATAAAAAAACACAATTCCTAAAGAAAAATACCAACAGCGTTCATGTAATTCCCGGCTTTTAATACCAGCCGAATTACTGAGTGGAGGTCGTCACAGTTCAACAGCTCTGAGTGGAGAGAATGAAAAAAAGATGGAGACAGAGAACCTTTATATAACAGTAAAATGAGAACTGGGGTTGTAATAGCTTTGGTGGACGTATGTACAACATTACCATTAGCTCCTTTGGTCATGACAGCAACAGAGTTCTTCACCTCTTCCATAAGAGGAAAGAATTCCTCCCTCAGCACCATCGTTTTCAAACGTTCCTCATAGCTGGAAGAAGGACACATGAACACAACGGAACAAACCCTTTTATTGCCCCTTATGAAGACGAGATAGATTTAGATGAGGTCAAATCTTCAAAATTGAACATCAAACCACACACGCAGCACAGATTTCCTCAAAGAATGCACATGATTTGACGGGTCGCACGTGCTGCAAGTGGCAGATTTATAAGAATAATATGCAAGGTTACTGTTCATGAAAAGAAGTGTCAATTTGTGTCAAAAATATCTGAACATCGGTAAGAACGCTGGTTGGTTAGACAACATGGAATTAAATATTTCATAAATATTCGAGTTCCTCATTTTGCCCAAATGCTCCATGTGAGCTTTAGTTTGATTCAAATTAAAACCGGTCGCACAACACAAACACACCAAAACATTTTCAGCTATGTTGCCTTCATCGAGGTGGTCAATTTCAAAACGGGAAAGATCTTTGGAAAAAAATATCCACACTCACCCCGGCACTTTTACCAACTGCACCATGAACCGGTCGGCCTCGGGTAACTCGGAGAGGTTCCCACCGAACGACAGCAGCCGCTTCACCTGTGCATTGACACATTTTTGCTAACATTCCCTCCTGTAGATATTACAAGATGAGACTGTAGAAAAAAAGGGGAACTGGAGTGTGTGTGTATCAGATAGTAATCAGGGCAGGTAGCAGGACTGACCAATATGAAGTATTGGCAGTAATGGACATGATGTACTTTTACACAGTGATAGCCAACAGATCCTCCTGGCCAATATATTATTCCTTTAAATAGAGAAAGGTGGTATCTAAAAACAATCCAGGAGGATAAATGGCTTTGTGGTAGTTCTTATTCCAAGGCACTTAAATGTCCATTAGCCTCATTTAATGCATACTGGACCAAAGAAAAAAAAAAGATGAGCGGAAAAGAGCGGAGCTGTCATCACCTCACTTTCTTCTGGCAGCAGTTTGCAAAGCTCTTTGAGTTTGCCCGTCCCAAATCTGAGCCAGTTCCCTTGACAGATGTCCTGCACCATTTCCGCCGCTGGCCTGAAGAGGGAGACAAAATACATCGGTCATAAGCGGCAAACTTGTGAGGCCTGAAATACTGCTACAACAAGCATCACTTATCGAACATGAAGACGCGCTGGTTGTCTTTCAACCTTACAGGCTGCCACTGGTTTTCCACTCATTTCAGAACAGTGTGAAAAAACAAATGATATCATGTGAATGATGAGAATCGTTTGCTGCTTTATTTTTCCTATTTTATCTTGCGGTTTCAGACCACTAGCTGATATTATTGTATTGGAGAGCAATACAGTGCAGTGCAGTTAAGACTGGATAGGGTGGCTGCTGAACAGCACAGCAGTCACACGGTCAAACCCTGAAGACGGACAACGACCAAACATGGATGTCGTTAAAATAATTGTGGGAACTTTGCGGCTTATTGCGTTCAAAAAGTTGTTAGATATTTGATGTTGCAACGTCATGGTTGTCCTCCGCTGCAAAAGATAATGAGCGGTAAGTTACAGATTTTGGTTTCATTGTGCAAATGTGTGCGGCGAGGTGCTCTAAAAATTAATGTTTGAGTTTTTCACATTTCACTGTTGTATTTTACAGGAACTCTCTCCTGCCGTAGCGGGGAAAACCTGAATTCCTGTTGAGATAATCAGGCAGCACGCAACAGGTTTTTTTTTTGTTTTACAGTGCCCATACAATGTCAAAAAGCCTTCACACAGCATCATCGAGCGCGCTTTCATCAGTACCGCAACGAAACCGACGCAACTTGAATTTGACTAAGATGCCGAAGCAGACATCACCACTGTACTTGGGTGTTGACACACATTGGGAGGTCATTTGGTATTCAAATTGGGGAGCTGGGTGAACCGCGCGCTGAAGGTGATATCATCTTGATAAGGTTCCAACACAGAAACTCCAGTGTTGAGGAAAGTAGGTTAAACCCTCAACTTAACTCGATACTTTCGGCAATTTAGCAAAACTGTCATTTGCCGTATTACAGTTTGGATGCCCAAACAGCCCTTTTTTAAAAAATATATTTTTGTCCCCTCTCATCAAACCTTTGCAGTTTTTGTTTCATTAACTTGTTAAAATCTCTCTAAACAGAATTCTGTTAACAACCAGCTGCCAAAAATCAAGATGATAAATACCCCAGGAATCATATTCTGCATTATGTTCTGTGAAAAGACACAACGTATACTATACAGCGATACGGTTTCCGATGTACTTGTGACAGTCTAATATCAGCTGACTGATGTACTGACCGGGCTCTAACTGTGTCCTCCCGACATCCCGATACCAGTCCTACACACTCGCCTATGATGCAAAGTTCAAACAGTTCACAACACCTCTCTGTATTTTCCACAAAATGCAAAATCATTAGCAAATACTATTCAGTATTCAGGATACCTGACCCCTTGAACTTAAAATGAGCTGGTAACTCAAGACACATAACCGTAGGGGCACATAGGGTAGATGTAAAGGAAACACTCATCCATCATTGGTCCATGAGCCCCGGCGAGCACTAACGGCTGTGTTAGTAGTTAAGTGGGGACCCAACAGGCAGTCGTTCCCCTGTTGCTACACTAGAGACGGAGGAAACAACTACTACATAGGGAGAATCAGGGTTAAACATCTGCTGGATGTATCTTCCCTAACCTCTGCTCTGTTCAGCCTCACCTATTATTAGGCCACGTTATCATTTAAGTATTAATAGAGTCGGTCATGTTTGTTAAAACAAATGTTTTGTTCTCTATGTATTGAATGAGCGCAATCAAATGACGCTTAAAAGGACATTTCCATTTATTTGAATATGGTCCGCTGAGATAAAAGAGCCGTCTGCTGTCTGGGTAATGGCTGGCACAGTGGACGTGAGTCAAGATCTGTTTTTCTGACTCTGCGTTTGACGCGACAGGCATGTCGTTTTGTCAACGTGTTTTATTCTTTTGTTTGCAAACTTGACGTGTTTTTTCACTGAATCACGCTCAAAGTCTCTTTGAGCAACCTGTACTACTGTCTTTTAGCTTCAAGCTTGGCAGTCCTTACCTCTTGAAATGTTTGAGGAAGATCCCGATATTCATGCTCTTTTTAGAGTCGAGGATCGTGACCTAAAGACAAAAAGGCACAAAAAAAGGGAAAACACTACTGATTCACAAAAAGGTCTATAAAGTCTATATTCAGTTGTGCATTGCACATAATGTTTGAGGAAGCACAAACAGACGTGTTTTCACTTCAGCGAGTTCCTCAGTGATGACACGGTTGGTGTGGAACTTTAGAAAAGCAGTTCCTGTTTGTGTGTTTATAACTTCCCTTTGCCAACCAAACACTGGGACGGTCAGTATTGGTTACTGGAAGTCAACCTTCACTGCAAATAACAAAGTATCAAATATGGCCTGAGTGCGGCCTTCGCCCGTTTACCTGAGGCTCCTGGGGAATCTCCATTCCATCGCACTTCAGACCCATGACCCTCGAGTTGCGTATCGAGGCCCGCTTGTCTACGTGACTGAACAGCTCCTCCATGCTCCGAATATCCAGCACCAGGTCCCTCTGCTGCCGCTTACATGTCCAGACGTTCAGTTTGCCCAGCACACGCTGGCTGGGGATGGTGTCCCAGTTCAGCTTCTTCATGGAACGTCGCCGGTCACTACGGGAGTCAAATAGAGGGGGAGGGAGAAGAGGAGGTGGAGGTGGTGGTGGTGGTGGTGGAGGTGGAGGAGGAGGAGGAGGTGGTGGTGGTACAGTGGTAACACACATGACAGGAGGCTCAGGAGAAGATGATGAAGATGATTGGGGATCTGAATCTTCCAGAGCATCCGGTGGAGAGGAACAGTTGGGAAGCGAAGCAGATTTCAAAATAAGCACTCCCTCCATCTGTATGTCACAGATCCAGGAGATGACAGGAGCAAGTGTCCCACTGTCTGCCGCTCAGATCTGAGGAGACAGAGAGATACACATCTGTGAAATATGCAGTGTTTCAGACCATAGATAGCCACAGATGTGTGAGGCACATGCTGCTGTTAAAGCCATGGAGGCTATTCAATTTCAAAATATCTCAACATCACAACCAAGTGATCAACTGTATAATCAACACAACATTATAAACATCACATTGTCTTTTGAAAGACTATTTGAAGGTTGTCAACATTGTATTAAATCACCTCACTCATAGAAATACATGTTCAGTGTCGTTTTGCCCTCTTCTCTTCCTTGATCTAAGATACAAATAAAATGTCTTCTCCCCTAATTATGGTTGTTCCATATGTCGATGCAATACGAAACTGCATAAAGAAAATCTCCTTTTAAATATTTCCTTCTTTACAGCAAATGTTAATTCCCCAAACAACTTGAATTATACCTTGTATTACTTATCAGACCCAAGGGGTGTATTCGGCATAGATGGCATCCAGCAAGCAAAATACATGGACAGACAAACTTGACTTTCTACACCGTTTGACGCTGAAATCCGCTGCTTATTTACGGAGAGGGAAGCTGCAGAAGATGACAGGCGCACCAACTGGAATTAACTGCGTCTATACTGAAACACAGCCTGTAGGATGGGTTGTTGCATGCCGATAGTTAACGTTGACGGAAGAGACTCCGAAAGTGCTGTCAAAATATGTTTGTGTGCTTTCTGACGAACACGGCATCATTGATTTGACATTTTTTAAACCGAGTTTCGCCCTCAATTCTTTACATTCAATCAAGGGCTTACATCCTCACAAAAACGATTCTCCCCTAGCTGAACCGACAGCGGTGTCACAGAGGAATGTTACTCACCGTGTTTTGAAAACGTAGGCGAGCTCTCAGGTTAGATCCTCACTCAGATGTGACCTCGTGTTCCCGCACAGCACCACAGTCTGTCTCACCAGCAGCAGTCACAGGTGACGGGATCGCCTCCACCAATCACAATCAAGTCAGCTTCCAGGTACGGGGGACGCCCTTTTGGAAGGAGGCAAGGAAAAAGATGGGTAGCTGTTTGCTTCCGTTTGGTGATCGACACGAATTCAACCAATTCTAATACCTATTAACAAAAAATATATATATTATTGATATTTTGTATTTAAATGTAATAATTATATTTTGCAATGTATCCTGTTGGGGTAGATAATGGGAATAACAGACCTTCTACACTTTTTTTTTACACTCAAGGTCAGAGGAAAAAGTTGTCGTATATTAATAGATAACTTAAAAAAACTAAAAATAATAATAAATTGCAGCAAAAATTGTTAAAATTGTTAGAAATAAAAAAAAAATACATACAAAAGAAAAAAATATGCTGCATCTTGTGTGTTAAATATTACAAACTGCAGGTCCTTAGATGTCAAAGAGTGATAATTGATTTTTAGGGCTGGGTGATATGACAGTTAAATAATACATCTTTTGGCCATATAACCATACAAAGTATATATCTCTACATTTTGAACATCTTCTCAATAGCACTACATGAATCCTCAAATTAGGGGGCATGAAATAAAATATTAAAACTTTGATTTAGTTATTACAAAATACAAACACAAAAACAATAATTGGTAATGTCAATATAGTACCATCACAATGATTCTAATGTGCTATTAAGTTTCGCATCACAATAACGATGTATTGATATATTGTCCGTTTCCTGTTACAGTTGTCTCGATAATAAAACAACAGTATTTATTTACAGGGGACACATTTGATGATGGTTGACATAGAAATTGTTAAAATATGTGTACAATTGTAATCAAAAGCTTAAAGTTTTATCTGACTGAATTGAGATGTTTGCCTCATGCAACAGAAAGCCGAGTGGCCTACAGTGCAACACATACGGACACGGAGGAACAAAAAAGAAAAAGACAGCCATAGAGCATTTGAAAATGTGTACTTTTAATTTTGTTCCCTCGGGGTGGGGTGGGACTTTTCAGGATCTGAGTGAGGAATGAAGGCAGAGTATCACATCAATCAATGACACGGCTCCATTTATCGTCTTTAAATACCACTATGTGCAATCATTCATACATACAGTACAACACACCAGCTCAGCCTAGAAAACATTGATTGTACACAAATAAAACATCTAATCTTTTATAAATCTTGGTTCTCTCTTGGCAACAATGTAAAGACTGCTAGCAGAGTGACTTTAAACTCTTGTCACGCTTTTTTTTTTCCATTTTAACTGGAGGTTTCACAACTATGAGTCAAAATAAAAATCCTATTGCCATTCATCTTGGTGTTGGGGTTGGGAATTTCAAAGGGGCAGGTTCGGAAAAAGAGGAGTCACATTTAGTTAATATTGCTGTGTGGCGGTCAAACAGACCAGGAGCTGGCCAGCGAAATTGCAATTTTACATCTTTCTGAGTGACTTTCTTTCAGTCAGAATAAAAATACACCCATTTGACATGCTGACACACACACGATAATTCTGAAAACACAAGCCAAATACACCATAGAATCCATTTCTGTTATTGTCTTCCATCAAATCCACTTGTTTTTTATATTTGTCTTTAAAAGTGCAGCATTTAAATCAATCCACATCCTGGATTCTGCTTCAGCCGGTTTTGGAAATCATAAGCATGGCGATGTGCCAGTCCATGCGAGCTGAAGCGCAGAAGGCCAAGAGTAGAGCATCAGTGCAGTCACACATATCTGCACGTGTACTTTGGATCGCTGCCTGCCATGCAAATACAGAGGACACATGAAGCTGAAAGGACCAATAACTGATAGAGCTCTCCCTTCGGTTACATGAGTGAAATTCAGCATGGTAAAACATTCATGATACTGGATTATCTTCACTTGACTGCACAGAGGCTTTACACTGGGAAACTAAAACACTTTTCTATCAATACATGTTTCGGAGTAGAACAGTTAGAGATTTGGTTATCCTGAGGCATGTCCATCTGCAAAATGTATCAATGCCATACCCATAGATTGAGTAATTTGCTCAAACCAGATGTTTTTGTGTACAATATGCTGATTCCACACATAATGAACGTAATAAATACACTGATGAGTAACAATTCAACATTACAGATGCAGTACCACGCTGATATTTTTTTGTAAGACATCCTCTTAATTGTCAACAATGGATGATTGTTTACTACCATTATACTAAGACAATGTTTCAACTAGAGGAGATAAAACAAATGGTGAGTTCATTAGTGGTCTCCCATTCCCCAACGATTAATTTACACGATTCTATGTCAAAATATCTGGACTAGTAATATTAGAGAGCTACAGTAATCTTCAGTGTGAAGAAAGGTAACCAAAGACAAACATATTCCGTTTCAGGAGGGCTTAAAAGATATGACCTTTGATGTCGATGATATGTCCTTTTTAACCTTAGAAAGACAAACGTCAAGGTACAATATGTAAGAATTGGCCCCCAGCTGAATTCATTATTCATTCTCTCAACAAACAGGAGATGGCATATCACCAAAGTAAACTGCTAACTGCCATTAGCTCAGTTAGCAGTGCAGGTAGCAGTCTGAACTGGGAGCTTGGAGCCACAGGAAACTCTTTGTGTTTTCACTTCTAGCACTTGAGCTTCGGACCAGGATGGACTGGGGCTAGTTGGTTAGCATGCTAAAAATGCTTTGCAACTCAAAACATCAAACTTCATAACGTCAAAACGTCAATACATTGTTTTTAAATACATTTCTTACATATTGCACCTTTAAAAAGGTGCACTTTGTAGTTTTGGAGAAAAAATTCTTATCAGTAGAGGAAAATCTTCATTGACTTATTTCTTTATGCCTGAATGACTGAATAAACAAAAGAACTGACCATTCATACTGTTTTACTTATATTTGGCAGATCCTGCCATCCTTCTAGCCTCAAACAGTGTTCTGAGGAGCTTATTTTCCTCAGGAATAGCTTGTTTTATTCAATCATAGAAAAAAATAAATATTATACCCCATTAATGTAAATTAAAAAAATCTGAGTTTTAATTTCTTTCCAAAAACCACAAAGTACCCCTTTTATTACAAAAACACAGTTCAATGCATCAATGCAAACATGTAATTAATTCCTTTCAAATTCAGCCCATGAAACAGTTAAATAATGGAGTGAATCCATTCAAGTTTGTTGGATCTTAACTGACTGACATACCCATCGACACACCCTTCAAATTCTCCTCAGTCCACATTGAAACTGAACAAGCAATGTTCCTTTAAAATAAACAAACAAAAAAACATGAAAACATAGCAAGGGTCATCATCCAATAAGCATCTCTTTGGGTAAATAAAACAAATATTAGTAAAGACCCCAACCAGTATGACTTTGGGAAGCTGTGGCAGTGTTCCTTAAAATGATCGTTGCATATTGAGTCAAAAGAATTCTCAGGACAAGACTGAAAACTGTAGCATTTCTCATAATTACAGACTAAGTACTGCAGTAACTGCAGTCGAAAACACCAGATCACATGGTCCAAACAGTATACTGTCCTTCAGTCTGAAGCATCAGACATACAGCTGACTAGAAGTGGAATAATTACAAAATATACATAGATAACAGTCAAATTAAGAAAAAACTATACTAAAACACAACATTGTGTTCTTTTAGAAGCTACAAACAATCATATAATATTTATTTCAAGAGTGAAACAGTACTTAATTTGAAATGTACATTGATTTGAAAGGTTTGAACATTCCTTTCCAGTGTACCATACAAATCCCCTTTGTGTAAAGTTTGAAATCTTTTAGTTAACTTACCCTTCTTCCCTCGAGGC
Source organism: Diplodus puntazzo (assembly GCA_963678695.2). Taxonomy (NCBI): domain Eukaryota; kingdom Metazoa; phylum Chordata; class Actinopteri; order Spariformes; family Sparidae; genus Diplodus; species Diplodus puntazzo. Next base: position 11,788,150 of record OZ023167.1, on the reverse strand, counting down.
CACATGTTCATTTAGTACATTAGCTCATATGTAAGGAGGCACACTAGGAGAGCAATAAGGTCTGGAAGAGTTTTGATGTAGCGTTTGGTCACATTTGAGTGTGTCTTATCGGTCTGTGTTAATAACATGATGTGGGATTCAAGGAACTCAGAGCACTGGGAGCACTTGAGGAGCACGGTAATGGCCATGAAAATGACTAGTACAAGCTCACACAGCAAAATAGTGTTGAGATAGAAGGCTGAGTCGAATAGGAGAGAGGGAAAGGAGAGACGAACAGTTTCTCTGGGAACAAAGCACAAAGAGAAGGTTAGAGTGAAAAAAAGAGAGTTGGGAAGAGGCACTAAAAGCCCCCAGACTGTTCATAAAACTGGCCTTGTTTTCCTGCTGCATTGAGGCCCAGTCATCATTAATACCCTGCAATTCATCTGTTCAATCCAGCCACACACTCATCTCTCATCTTCATCCGCCCAATCATCTGGAGGTGTATCCCTATGTAGTGGTCCTCTGTAAGTAGGGGGTTTCAACAGGTAACAGGTGGAGGTGGTCGAGAAGGAGGCTGCAGGAGGTCCAGCAGACCCTCTTACTGCTCCTCTAACCAGGAGGGCTTGTCGGCCCCTGGGGGCCTTAACTTTATGTTGAACTGCTTCAGCGTCTGCTCCAGCTGCTGCTGGTTGCCAGCAAAGTAGGCCGAGATGGCGTTATGGAAGAGGAGGAGCTGCTTATGCATCACCTTCACCTAAAATACAGAGAAACAGGGAAGCTTAGAGACTATGTCAAGTCACACCTGGTTATTAGGGTTAAGCGAGTACTGGGCTGATACATGTATCCGGTATAGATAATGTAATTTTACTCTAGTACAAGTGTCATCCAAGTAAAAGATGTCGATGAGAAAATTCTTACTGGGTAGTTTACTTAAATTCATTCAAGTTTATAAAAATGTGCTCTGTAAAAGGTTCTCCTCCCAACAATGATCTGAAACTCAATTCTGTGGCTGTTATATACATAAGTTTCTAATAAATACTAAATATAAAACATCTGATCAACCAATATTGATTTCAGATTGGTCCCACCCACTCAGTTTTAAGCTCACACATCCTGAGTACGAATTCAAAAATAATTTGGCAAGTTGAACAGATACAGATACTGGTGCACAATACTTGCTTATCTCTACCTGACGTAGGCTTTTTTCACTGTGAAGGCTGATGATCACCTGGGCCGACCATGCTCACTAACCTTATTCTCTTCCAGGAACTTGAGTTTAATGATGACGTCGGAGCGGAGGCGTTCATACTTTTCCTTCTGGAGCTGGTACTGTTGCTGAGCAGCATCGATGCGAGCCATGGCTACAGCGTCCCTCGGACCCAAACTCAGTTCCTCCAGGTCTGACCGGTAGGCATCAAACTCCAATCTGCTTACAAAAGAGGGAGGGAAAAGGTTTTAAGCTTGTCATCGAGAAAAATTTGAAATTTGGAAATAAGTGGCTTTAAGAAAAAGGTTGGTATATTTCAAAGATTAAGACTGAACAATGATTCTAAACATCATAAATAAAACTACACACACATTAGGAGCATCTGCATGATAATATCAGTATTTATGTGTTTAAAGGTTCGAAGGGTCTCAATCCAGTTCCTTGGATGCAAAGAGTAATTAATGTAGTCCTCACCTGGCATTTTCATACAACTTGATTGTCATCAAGGTGTCCTCCATGGTCTTGTTGACCAGTGTGTTGATGCTGGACACAAAGAAGTTAATGGCACCAAGTAGAGTCTCCCCATTCTTACACAGCAGCTTCTGAGTCTCTGCATTGTAGCCAAACTCGTCCTATAAAGGCAAAAACAACAAAACATGGGAGGTAATAATGTTATAAAAGGTTGTCTACATCAACATAACCAGTATGACCCTTCATTATAACTAACTTATATAGATTTTGAGGTCTCACCCGTAACTCTGGAGATTTCTGACTGAGGTCAGCAAAGGTGTCACCCAGTGCATGCTGCGTCTGCACCATGTTGTAGAAGTGGTTGGTCAGCGCTCTGGCCAATCGCAGCACACTCTCATATTTCCTTTTAGTGTCTCTCAACACCTCAATCTGGGCTTCCAGCTCCAGGTCCACAGTCCGGGAACCTCGGCCGAAACGTTCCGAGATCATTTGTTTTGTACACTGAAACAATGAAGGAAGACACACAGAGGCATTAGTACACAATGCAAGTCCTCCCTGTGATTGTATCACACGGCGTAAGAACAAAAGGGGTTGGCTTCGGATACCTTGTAAGTGTTGATGCCCCACTTCTTCACTGTTTCTAGTTTTTCAACAGCGACACCGCGGGTCGATTCCTCTGCCGTCATTGACGAGCTGCTGCTGCTGTGGTGCATGTTGGAACCTGAGAGATAAGACCCAAATGTAGAAACACGAGAACATAATCAATAAACATGAGCAAACGAGCACCTAAGGTAGAAAACAGAAAACGCTTAACTACTTTTAGTGCATCAAAACTGTGCTTAAAATAGTTTGTGAAATCTGTCTGCTACCCTGCTATCACCGCTAGCCCTTAAAGCACTGTAAACATGCGCAAGAGAGAGATACGAGTGATTAAATACCAGGAGAGTGAAGAGAATCATTAAGGAAGGAAACACTTAGAAATAAAAAAAACTAATCTTTGAGTGAATGAGTGAATATATTGCAGACTTCAGGGAAATTTTAGGTCACTGCTGAAATGGCAATAAGATTTTTCAATGATGAGCCTGTTGGAGCCTTCAACCTAACCCTCTTTCCCTTCCCAGTACCTTTGTATTCATGTGATTGGCTTGCTATATGGCAGGTGAAAGAACTGCTTGAGGGAACGCTACTTCGTCTGGCCTTCATACGCAGGTCTGTGACAGTGGATGGATTGTCGGGTGTGGGTGAAGGAATGGTTATGGGTGTGTATGAATCAGGGTGGGGTGTGGCAATGGGATTTATATTGGGTTTTTATTGAGATAAAAAAATGGAATGTAGGAGGAAGATGGTGGGGAGGAGCAGAGAGATTCAGATAAAAGGCAGAAAAACAGGACAACAAAAGGAAGAAGAGAAGGATGTGGGAGAGAATGATGAGGGAAAGGAGGTGGAGGACAGAGACAGACAAGATGAAAAGACAACATTTAGTGCATGACACTCAGTGAACAATGCAGACAAATGAGAGATGATGTAGATGGGGGCAGTATGAAATGCAGCATTTGGATCAGCCTTTCAATAAATAACAATAAATGGAAATGATGAACATGAGACAAATGAGGACCCGCATCATAAGGCTCTCATAAGAACATCTGACCTAGTTTTTAATACAAATACACACTGTGATCGACACTAAATTGGTTTCAGTTTTGCTATGGAGTTCAGAGATCAGTTTAGTGAATTATGCGGGGAAAAATTAGCTTAGGCGCCTTAATGGAAGCTTAAACTATAAGAGAAACCAACCAGAAAGCAAAGGAATAATTTGTAAAAAGAGAGAAAAACCAACAAACGAGCTGTAAAAGAAAAGTCCCAATATGTCCAAGAACAAAAGCAGAAAGCGTAAGTGATTGTGCTGCCCTTCTCGCCACTGCTAAAGGGAAAATCTCATGAAGATAAAAGGACAGAGAGGCTGGTAAAAAAATCAAAGATCTTTGCAAAATGAGAAATCCATCATGTGAGAATCATCTATTAAAAATTAAGGGATTTCAAAGCCACATTATATGAATTGTAGTAGAGCGAAACTTCTCAATTACCAGTTAAATTCAACCGTATTTACAGACTGGATGTCTCATTTTGGTTATAAGTTCTCCATTATTAAAAATAAGGTCTAAGGAGCCACCTAATGCTGAAACTGGGATCCTTTTGTTAAACTCTGCATTGTAGCGCACAGCAGGGCCTGAGAGAGAGAGCGGGACAAAGAGTCAGATATATTAGTATCAAATAATTAGCAAAGAGAGTTATTTCCCTTTGACACTGTGCTTAGAGCTTTAAGTCAGTGCTTTGAAATAGAGAAGTACATTAATCCCTCAGTGGGACTTCTGTATCACACAACAGGTGGAGAAAGCAAGGGTCACTGTGTATTGGACTTATTCATTATTCAATATGAAGCTATTTTGTAAACTTAACAGCATAATCTTGGCTGCTAATGAAAGACAAGAGACATTGTAATGATTAATAGGGGGAACTGTGTTTGATAAAGGGGAACCGAAAGAATTCTTGACGTGATATGGCTTCAAACCATTGCCTGACATTTCCAGTAGAAACACTGAAATAATTGATAATGGATGTCTGTTTTAGTACAGGTGGCTGTGTTTTGGGGGGAAAGCTGTGAGACATCAGGAGTTTTAGGGCTCAAAATATTAATTTGGCAACAAACCATCTCTTTTTTCAAATATGCAGTCTGGTAATAAATCAGGCAAATGCCTTGTTATTTGACAAAACACTGGTACTCACAGATGGTTTTAAAAATTGTGGATATGCTGATACAAAGATGCTTTTGCTATCTTCGTCTGGCTTCGCATTAAACTCAGTTTTACCAACTGGCTCCGCTGGTAGGCTTTCCTACTATGTCATATGGTTCATTAATCTGAAGTTAGCCCTGAGATAGACAGTGATAGACAGATGGTTCGTCAATCATCTGCCAAGTATTTTTTGAAAGTGCCTGTCCTTTTCCAAACAGTCTGAAAGGGGGACTTTCGAGTTGGTTTTGTGTAACAGACCATCTGGCATGACAGGTCCTTCTCCCATATCTCTACATAGAAGACGAGCCACTAAGGCCCATTTTCAGTGGAGGCCTAAGTTAGGGATTTATCAGCACAGAAATTGGCCACCAGTTACAGCAAAATTAACTGCGGCATGATCTCATGGGAAGAATTATTGGAGGCCCCAGTAATCAAGCACTTGTCTTCTGAATACACTCCTGAGTCAGAGGCGCAGCACAGAGTCAACAGAGGAAGTCAAACTGCGACAGTGACAGTACAGCTGAGGAGAGACCTGCAATATATTGGAGAGAGACAAAATAAGGAAGACTGTACCTTTGATTGAGCTGGTGGGGATGATACCCTCTGCTGTTCCACCATAACCCCCGGATACAATGCTAGTCTCGTTGAGATTGGGACCTGATACCATCACCTGCTGTAGATCCTGCAAAGTGGGGAAAGTAAAAAAAACAAACAAAAAAAAACAAGAACAAAGGGAAGGATAGAGGGTTTTGGGTAGGGATATGCACAATAGACAGGAGTGACAGGAGTGTTAAATTTTATGCCAGTTAAAGACAGTCACTAGAGGGGGACAAACACCACTGTGTTAGAAAGGTTAGTGAGTACATACAAGGCAGTCTAACTACAACCACTTATCTACAGGGAAAACTATAAAGTTTTATAAAGTAAAGACAGAAAACACCACTTTAGTGCCCAGTTAATAATCAACCTGTCTAATGACACTGGACCAAGAAAGAGGACCATGTCGTAGACAGTCAGTCCTGATCTATACCACAGGAAATGCTACAGGAAATGCTACAACAAACTATTTTCTCCTTCCAAAATAACCAGAAGCTTCAGTAAAGCTCTGCATCATGAGGTGAAATGTGATAAAAGCCAGGCAATCCATCTTGTAGACGTTTTTCCTTAACTCTAACTCTATGTTTTCTTTTGTATGTCTTGCTGCTCAAGTATCAGCTCTTTGGTGAGGTATTAATAAAAAGAAAATCTGTCCCGAACAGGTTTCTCACTTTTGCAAACCTTATATGAACCTACAATACACAGGTTTGAATTAAAACCTGCATGTGCCGTGAACACGCCTCTTTTTTCATTCTCTGCAAACACTTGCACAGTGACTGAACTATGGGCAAAGGTCCATATCGTAAAATGTAAACAGGAGCATAATATATAGGATACTTCCTGAAACGTTGAGCTTAGATGCTCAGTAAGATTGTGATAAGGAAATTCCAAGCTCCGAAAGGGAGGTGGCTGCTTCCTTCTTTAAAGTAAATGAGTAAACTCATAGAGTATGCTTGATGCTACCAAAAGGAGGTAAAAATGCAACTACTGTTATTTGTGCTGCTTAACATCATTCAATGAAGAAACAATGGGCTTGACGCAAACTATCTAATAAGGATGTATGTAAGTGGTGGGAATTTGCAGGCACCTCACAATTTGATTCCAATTCAGAGGGTTATTAAGTGACTACAAAGCTATTATCGATGCTTTAGAACTTTTTGATTTATATAAAGGATAGTTTTCATTATGTGACTACATCCGACTCTAAAAACATTGTTTACTTAATAATCCATAACTTAAAAAAAATTTAAAAGATGAAATTACTTCTATAATCTACTTGCTCTGCCAACCTCACCAAAACTCAAGAAATAGCGTACCTTAGAATATAAACCAGGCGTACATGATGTCACGTTTCACCAGCCAATTGGTTCATCCATAAGGAACATATTACAGCTGCGATGATTAATTAATAACTTGTCAACTATTAAAATAATATTTCATAATCTTTTGTCTTTAAATTGATATTTAAGATGTATTTTTAAGAGAAACAAGTTTAAAAAAATACTAATGTTTTACTCCTAATCACAATAAACTAAGTTTAAAAAAAAAGTAAAAAAAAGTATTTGAGGATGTCATCTTGGGCTTAGGGAGGCACTGATTGTCATTTTTCAACATTTGCTGACATTTTATAGACCAAACCACTAATTGATTAATTGAGAAAATAACAGACAGATTCATCAACAATGAAATTAATTCTAAGTACAGTCCCAGTCTTAACATTTTTGAAGAGAGAATAACAATGCTTTTAAGGATCAATATTCTCTCCCAACTGCCCTGCTTCAGAGCCTCATCTGTTCATAGTCATGGTCAGCTCTTTCTTGACCTCCTTGCCAAACAGTTACATTTCATAATATCAAGACAGAATTGGCACAGCCAATTCACATCAATATTCCAGCTGTAGTATGACATGATGATTATTAGTATGACACCATGTTTACTCTGTCAACCAACACCCCCAAAAAATAGAGGAATCACACTCACACATCACCCAAGTGCACACAGAATCTATGCTAGATTAGCTCACCACAATCTTAAAATTGAATGGAAACAGACTGTTACGTGAGATGTGTTAGCTGTCAGCTATTTTGTTAGCACTACACAATCAGAGGGGTTACTCTCAAAATATGAATGAGAGATTCCTTCTATCTAGAGTTAGTAGGAGTCAAGTTAACAGGCAGCACAACTCCAGCTGCACAGTGGTTTGCCATAAAAATGAAATGTCTGACATTTAAACCAACGTAGTGATGCGAGGCAATTTAATACCGCTCACAGTCAAACCACTGAGCAGTACTACACACCAATAAGAACACACACACACACACACACACACACACACACACACACACACACACACACACACACACACACACACACACACACACACACACACACACACACACACACACACACACACACACACACACACACACACACACACACACACACACACACACACACACACACACACACACACACACGGCCTGCTCACCCTGGTGCCTCTGGAGCTCCCTAAGTTCTCATCTAAGCTCCACTGCAGTTTTGCAGCCTGCACGTAGATGGAGGGAGGGACATCGACAAACACGAGAACGACAACAAAAAAGGAGAAACAAATAGAAAAGGAAAGGAGACAAAAAAGAAAAATCCATGACTGAAATCATGAAACAAGATAGAACGATGTCAAAGAAATCCCGGAAAAATCATTGTAATGTCCACAGACAGCAGGGGTGTAGGATGGAAAACAGTGATGAGTGATATCACAGCAGGTCAGGATTTAGCTGCTTTGTGTTAAGTTTTCAGCGGATCATCTAATCCACTGGGTGTGAACATGTTACTTCATCTTTGCAATTATATTTTTCCGTCACTGTCTGAACACTGATTCAAGTGCAACATTGCAAAAATGAAGACAATCATTTACAAGACATGTAAAGACTTTTAAACTAACTTTAACAAAGATAAATCAGAAAGAACAGAAAAACATCAAAGAGCCCAAAATATAATCAGCTATTTATTTTGGGATAATGTAACCAGAGACCCTTAGCCAACAACCACAAACTAGTTATAAAGAGGGACAAGGCCTATTGAAAAACATTCATTCGCTCCATGTGCATCTTTTTTTAGAGATCTGCCTCATGTTGTGGCATCTGTTCAATGAGGAAGAAAACTAGCACGGACACAGATTCCTCTTTGTATGCCATGTTGACACAGAGCCTGTTGCCTGAGACGAAGGAAACTAAAGCACCTTTAAAACATGGTCGCGATATCTTAACAGAGAGGTTTGGAAGGCTTGTAAAAATCTCTTGCCTGTTTACGTATAGAAAGCTATGACATGATAGCAGATGCTCTGCTTTGAAACGTCACAAACCACTATTTTCCAAAATAATGGAGCAGCTTTGCAATTCTACAAAAACACAACTGGGAGATCTCCAAATTAATAAAGTAATCACCTCTGAGAACTTGTGTTTAACAGCATAAGCATCTTGAAACACTCATGATTGACTGAGCAGACTCCAGTGAAGCATCTGATGCATTTGCCAAGATCCTGCTGGCAGTCGATCCCGTCTCTGTCGCTGTCAAGCTGCCAGTCACCCTCCCCTTTCTGACACAATCACAATGCAACATCTGAAACCAGACTCCTGCTCTTCCTTCACCTGTCAGTCTTCGTCTTTATCTGCAAGAGCGACACAGACTGTTGTGGCTTTGACTAAAAGCGCTGCACAGTAGATATCAATCTGATTTCAGAGGGCTTTCACCCAAGGACAAAGCACAGCCAGTTTCAGATTAATTGCAGAGTTGCCATGACAACCGGGTAATATGCAGCTCCAAACAGTGCAGCTAAATACTCCTTGAACATGAACACATTAGACTGGAGGTAGCCGCACCAAACGGTTGAATATTTGCTTCACTGTGCATGCTTGGTGAGAGGGTAGGAATTTGTTTTACTAATGGAGTGGAGCCACTTATAGTTTGGTGAGCAAATAACTAAATCAACTGCCAGTGCTTCATCCAGGATCTTCATCTGTTTGACCAACAAGGAGTGCCTTGGGTCGCAGGAGAATAAACAACCCGTTCCTCGCAGGTTACCCTGCACCTCCACTGCTATTTCATTCTAACTGACTCTGACTGAGACACTCCTGAAAATGATGGAAACAAAGTGTTAAATTAGCTTCGCTGGACTCCTCGAAATAGGCACTTTCCTAAATGAACAGTCCCCACCTGGCAAGCAACAACTACATCTGAGTTGCTATTTCAGTTAAATCAAATATACCAGAGATGTGTCTTAAAATCCTGAACAAGATGCCACATGAGCTGCTAAAGGAAAGAACTTGTTCACAAAGAGACAGATGGTCTCTAACACCTGATTTCCCAGTACGATCCCTTTCCTAAGCAGACCAAAGGACTTCTAGCAATGTTTGGCAAGTAATAGGTAATACAACACTAGTTAAACACAAGCAGAGGAGGATATTTACGTTCACAACAAGGGATGCAAATGCATTTGTCTCTGAGCAGTTGAATACAGATATATTAGAGTGAGTGAAAACCTCAAGTGACTGGCCACATACACACAGCCAGTGTTCCAGACTGACAACTGTATTTGCTGAGAAGTACTTAATATTACCGCAGAGTGGTGCAACAGTGAGAATGGTATTAAACGAGCCAACTCACTTAGCTAATCTCGTGACGGCTGAGAACAGTACCCGTGACCTCAACTTCAAACAACCGACACCCCACATCACCCATCATCAGAAATACCGTGTGATGACATCAGCTTGGCTCAAGTATGTCGGTTTGATTTTCTTCATGTGCTCTCGTGTGAATGATACAACCTTTAGGGATAGTACTGTTCCACTGAATGCATCGCTGAATACATGAAGTTAAGGCTATTGTTAGAATTTCCTTAAGAGAAAAAAAAAAGTGGGTGCCTGATGAAAGACAGTGTGAAAGCAAAGCCTTCAAGAAAAGGGCAATCGTACGCTTAAAGCTATACTAAAACTCACAATAAACGTGTGCTTAAAACTAATGGAAGTCTTTAAAGGGTCAACAATGTCCATTCAGAATCAGAGCTTTTGATGTCATAATGTTAAGTAAATGAACAAGAAGTACTTTGTAAGCTCTGTACTCTCTTCTGTTGGCTGCAGTTTAGATTCGGGTATGTTAATGTTCTTCTGTCAGCTTGTGATGCACCTTGTTTCCAGGTGTAGTCCTAATAGCTTTAAACGTGTAAACAGCACAGGATGGTGTCAAAATGTTTCACATCAACAGATTTAGCAGCCGACCTGACCCACCTGTTCAAGGCTGTCATCCTCTGGTAGTGTCCCTGTGTCACCATTACTGTTGATTGGAATCTCCATTGTGGCTGCTTTACTCATAATGCTGTCTGTCATAATGCACTATGCCTGCGAGAGAAAAGGAGAGAGATGTGGATACAACAGACACCTGCGAGTGAAAAAGGCAGGGATGGAAAAACAGAGAGGCCTAAATGCTGCTTTGAAGAGGAGAGTCCAAACAGTTTAGTCAAAACAACCAAATCATTATTCGGCAGATGGGAATATAATTGCCACCAACAGGTGAGTAGGGTGGTTTTCAAAGAGCAAGGCTACCGCTCGGCATATAAACAACACACCTCTCTGAAGGACCCCGTGCGGCACTACAATGAGCTGTCGTACTGAAGTGGCCACTCTACTCTACAGCTCGATTACAGCTCCATATTTTAGTGCGTCCACTCACTAAAAAACCCAGACTAGATGAGGGAGAGCAAGCTTGTCTGCTCCACATTCACACAATTCATCTTATACATTTGTATATGCAGAACATTTGCAACAACAAGAAAAATGCTGGACAAGCAGTGATATAGCTCCTATTTTTGACTTGGAGGGGAATAATACATTCTGAGCTTAATCAGTTCACTCCCACAAACACCAATGGCTTATACGTGTGTGTGGGAGACAAGGGCAAAATGAAGGCCAATTTGAATGTTTAATATTTGTTTATTCTGGTTTTCACACTGCAGATCAGGGCGTCGATTACACTGGTAGACGTCACACCTTGATAAAGTCTTGCGTGTACAACAGCAGCGCTGCATAGGGAGAAATATAAAAGCCAACAATACAGTGGGTGATTCATTTTGCACTTGTGGGTGTTTTGTGGCCTTTTGTTCTTAGGGCCAATATAAAAGGCCTTGGAACTGTAGTTATTAGTAATGTATGTTGATTTTATTCAGACCATTAAAGCTGCTTTTCGGTGAAAGAGAGGTGAAAACGCAACATTTATGTAAGTGGCTGCTACAAAAGGAATCAACGTTGGTTTGTTGCTTTTCAAAAATGTGTAATGTTTTCAACAATGGCTTCACAATGTCATTCTAAATATGTTATTATAATTATTATTACCTTACGTTTTTAATTTAGATTTAAATTCTGATAAAAGCAATAAACAAGACTAGTATATGTTTACATTATCAGTGATTAGTATTTTGTGCGTCTTCTCACGCTGTTGTTTTACTTTAAAGCACCACTGAAAAGCAGGAAACATGGCAGGAGTTACAAGACATCACTTATATGCGCATGTAACTAATAATGAATGTATAGTAAATATGTATGATTGAAGAAATATAAGGCAAAAATTAAATTAGCTTGAAAAAAAAAACAGAGAAAAAAAGGTTAGTGTCCCTCTGATGTTTGCTCCACGTGGCTGACTGACTCTGCACCTAACTAAATGGCAGGTTTATGGCAGTGACTTGCTGGCACCGATGAAGGGAGGCACTCGCACAGTTTGTTTACATTTGCTCTGACCTCATCTAGGAGGGCTCTGCAGTCACAAACACACAGTTGGTCATGCCCTATCCATTTCCTGAGTGACACATCTCTGTTTACTTTGAACAATGGAAGTTGTTCTTCTCTTGCCCAATCCTCAACACAGTAACACTCTTCTAAGACAGCTTAGACTTGACATCTTCTTCATATTAGCCTACCTGACCAAAAACTAATGAAGTTGTAGTTGTATGCCCTGGAAATGGAGATAAAAGTCTGCTTATTGAATTGACTTTCTACACTTACAGTACAAGGCACTCAGTTCAGCTTTTTACGAGACTAAAGCTTGAAGTCTGAGCAAACAAGTTTGCTGCTTTGCATAACATCTACATGGGGAATAGGCCTTAGAGTAGTTGTGGTATATTGTCAATGTGAAAGGCAACAGGGTGTTTTAGTTATTGACCACTTGTGATATTAGGAATGATCAGCTTCCCTAATAACTTCAAATATCCATTTAGCAGCTTTGAATGTGCTACAACAGAGATACTGAACTTTCTTATCTATTGTCACACCTAAAGGGAGATAAAGTGAGTAATGGTTTACTTCTATAGTGACAGACTAGAGTGTTGAAGTGTTGAGACTTGAAATCAATTGCACAATTTAAACATCGTGGGAGCCGTGACAGGTGCACCAGCACAGGTGTAACAGTCTCCAGCAGGTAGGGCTGAATGAAGCCCACCCCCCCACGGTGGGTTCAATCTGCCAAACATAGTGGGGTTTATTTAAGCCGGGAAAATAACATAACTTAATAGCTACTGGTTGTAAATGTGTACTACAATGAAGCAGCTTTTCGAGCTGAAGAAGAAATTTGCTTTCTAGAAAAAAAGGCCTGCTTCTAGTTAACACATGCAGCTGTTAAGGGGAGTCAGGTTAACAAATGGTAAACAACCCACTGAGTTTTCTCCGCCTGGCCGGCTTGCTAACAGAGGTCGACATGTAAAAATCCCTCAACCACTACCAGAAAAGATGAAATGTTTCCAAACGCTTTGACTTACGGTGTGCTTGGTCCCGTCGTAAAAACTGGGCTGTTCGGGGAAGCTAGCGAGCGAGCTAATAAGAGGCTAACGGCAGTGCATCCCAGTTCCTGCGCGGCTTCGTGCAGACTGATGTGTCTTTTGTCAGTCCGAGGAAAAAACTATCCGTGGGAAACAACCTAGTGCTCTTGTTTAAGACTATTTTAATGGCACAGCCAGGTAAAGTCTTGTTCTCAGTGCGTTTGTCCTCTGACTCCTCGTAAATAATCCTCTATCTTCTTTTTTTAATGCCAAGAGGAACGCTTTACGGAACTGACGACACCAAGGAATTCATTCTGCAGACGCGCTCCCACAAAGATCGTCTATTTCCAAGATGATAGATCACTGGGGCAAAACTGCCGCGGTGCTACCTAGTGCTAACCTTCAGAATTGCAATTACAGTGTAGCTTGTAAAATTTTCATTTTTGTGTATTTATATTACATGTATTTAGCTATAATGCATATGTGTATAATACAACTAGCAGCCTAAACAATCTGTCACTATCTTAGCAACTTTTTTTATTATTATTATTTGCCCGCCACTCCATATGCGTTGAGGGATAATTCATAAGCCACAGCTACAAAAAAACAATTTCACTGAGAGTGCCTAACAGTATCATAAGTGAACCTTTAAACACAAAGTCTAGTATGAAAAATCGATTTCTACACATATTTAACGCGATGAATTATGTGTGTGCAGCCAACCTTCAGTAGTTTCAAAAAGAGTGGAACAAATGTAGCGGAGTGAGAGCTCTTGGTTTTTCCATCTTTCGGCTGCAGCCCATCTTTGGGAGCATCCTGCAGGTGATGTGTGCAGGTCCCAGCCAGCCGCTTGTGGCTGCACACTGACTCAGGTGAGTGTGAGTTAGGCGCTCATTTAATCGTGCCTCCAGACATGGTAAGACTAACGACCTCCCTGAATCCAAAGGTTGTATACAAACGGTATTATTCCAAGGAACCCTGCCCCCTGTGTAGTAGTATAGTATAGTATAGTATACAGCATGTCTCTTTTTAAATAATTTGTGGGGGGCTTGAAGTGAGAGAGTGAGGCACACAAGCAACAAAGGGGCATTAAGACTTAATCTTTGGTACACATACGTTTTACTACCTAGGCAAAAGGTATGTATTCATTTTGATCATGGCCTAACCCAGAATAACCTGTGCTGTGCCTTGCCTTGCTTCTTCACCATCTGGTATATTTGTAGGTTTCCTCAAAAATGGCCTAAATGCATGCTGTAACAGCAAAGAGCTGTACTGCCTGCAGAGAATGCCTATTGTATAGCACCCAAACATGTAAACGCCCAACTCAAGCCCAAAGAGACAGCTTAACATTTACATACAGTAGCTTGACACAATGGGGCAACCGGTGCAGTGCAGAGGGGGGTATGCAGGGGGAAATGCTTTTGTGCAAGAATTAGATACATGCATATATTTTATTCACATAACATGATAATTGCAATTTTTTAAAAACACATTAGTGAGGACATAATGTAACAAAAGTTAACCCCCCCATACGTTTTGTATTTGTAAAATTTGTTTCAGTTGTTTTCCCTTTTTTCCCTAACTGTGTGTGTATTCAGTGAGTTTTAAGGTTGCTTATTTCTTATCTCCATCACGTGTGAGGTGGTCTTCAATATCCTGCCATTAACTTAAAAACCTCAGGCCATGGCTAAAGCACGACAAAGCCTCAATACTGCCCTCCTGTGGGCACATTTAAGTATGTGATCTCCTGGTGGAAAAAAAGGTGCTGTGGCTCTTTGTCTTGAGGCTTTTCCTACAGTTTATTGAGCTATTCCATAAAGATCCCTGAAACACACAAGACAATAATTAAAACATATCAAGTTGTAGTAGTCCATAAAGTCTGTCCTGAGGTCAAGAACATGCTGACATAAGATAAATCATTCGAATCCTTTTATTTGCTTGGGATTGAAGCAAATGTGTCATGTTTGAATGGAAGGACGGTAACAGCCACTATATACATGCCTCTGTCCCAGTCATAATATAGATTCCATGCCAGGGAACAATACGTTATATTTGTTGGATGTTACAGTTCATGGCCACAGTCTGATTCAGCCCCGAGGTGACTGATGACAGAAACATAACACGGGCACATCAAGCGTATACCTCTTGCGCCCAAGTATGAATGGACCACTATGAACAATGTGAGCAGTGCTGGACGAGGTCCTACAAACACTGGCGGGCTGAGGGGAGTCACACAGCTTCTGCAGTCACTCAGAGTCTGAGGAAGGAGGTGGGAAGGGAAAGACCGAACCTTTTATTAATGAATAAGATTGGATGCCGAAAGAAGCGGGGAGCCAAAAGAAACTCTCGTGGTATGTTTTGGAGGGGGCGTGAAAAGCCATACGGGAACGTTTTGCTGATGGAAGTGTGTTTGAATGCAGTATGGACTTTCCAGCTGTTGGTGTGTTTTGTGGTGCCAGTCTACACTACCTGTCCCAGTCAACGATTTTATTTAGTTTTACAGTTGTTTGTAGTTAATTTAAGTATAAGATTTAGGGCTTTTTTAGGGGGTGGTATTTGTATGAACACTTTGTAAAGACAATTAAGGAGCCAGGTAGACGTCTTAGTCTCAGTAAGTCTCGTGGTGTGTTGACAGATTTTGACCGAAGTGCCAAAACGACTACAGCTAGTAGTTGTAGTATTTTTATTCTATTTTATTTTTGTTAAAGATGTTATTTTAGTTAATTTCCTTTTTTCCAAAGTCTTTATTTTTTATTTCAGTCACACCATTGCTCCCGATTTGCCAGCTAGAATCAAATTCTTCTGACTGTGATTCTTTTATAACATGGTGTATCTTGATTTAGAATTTTCACTAGATTTTTGTAAGTATTCCACTACACATGCAATAGGTAATATTAGTTACATGTGTTCTATGCATGATAATGGAGACTGTGATACTTTACAGAATAGCAGTAGTAATAGTATTCATACATTCCTTGGTATGAGAAATGTCCAAACAAAAGGCATCTGTTGTCGCTGAAAGAGCTAGAAGTTGGACCCAAATGCAAGAGACGACAAGCTGGCAAGATCAATCGCACAACTTTTATGCAGATATGCCATAAAAACAGCTGCATTTTACAAATCAAGGACCATAATTCATAGCTGCTTTTTGGAGTTTGTGCTTAGTCCTATAGGAATTTCACTGCATATTCATGTAGAATGAACACATCAATTAAACCCCAGAACGGTGTCCTTCACAATCATCATGAAGATTCAGCGCTTGAGGAAAAAACACGTGAGGACAGCAGGAACATAGAGTACTGGAAGGGCAGTGGCGTGTCACTGCCTACACGGAAAATGCAGAGTTAGCAGCGTGAGGCGCAGAGGAGGTCAGCGCATACTTTTCTGTTAAATGTCATGGTGGTAGAAAGTGGTGGAGAAAGTTTTTTGATGTCTTCAGTCAGCGACCACAGGAAGCGCGAGTTTGGCCGAAGAAGGACTAGTTACTGGAATCAGGGGATGTTATTTCTTACTCAGCCATTAGTGAGCAGACTCACCTGTTGAATCACACAAAGACTCATGCACATGCAAGGGAAAGTCTCACGCAGACACTTTCACAACACATGCAACACACACACTGTCTCCACAAATGAGAAAAATCGCTGCGTTTCACAGTTTTCGCCCCTTCCCAACAATCATTAAACACTCAATAAAAAAGCACTTCTGGTCCATTTTATACCTGAAATGCCCTCATGATGGCACCAAATCCCAAACATAAATGCAGCCAAATTTACCATTCCCATCTGCAGTATACAGTATATACATACACAAAGAGCCGGCTTCAAATATAAGCCTCTGCAGACTAACAAGATGCTTCAGCTCTTATCATCAAAGAAATGAGTTCAAAAGCCGATGAGGCAAATCAGCTTGGATACCATCCCTGTGAGGGAAAGATGATTGTCGACCACAGCAGCCTTTTACGATCGTCTTCATCATCGACGAGATGACTAATATCCTTTCCGGAGCTTCACATGTGGGCTTCTCATTGTAAACAGGACACTTAATGAACATGCCAATCACTGCCAGGCCCTCAGCGGATGACACTGATGTATGGTCTAAGAGACCCACACCGGCCTTGATTGCCTTTGTTCATCAGCTAATCAGAAATGCTGTTAATGGACTATTGAAGTGTTTACACTGTGGAGATACACACCACCCTCTTTTCAAACAAAGAGTGTGTGACCTGCCGTTGAAGCTGTGTGTGTGCGAGCCACTAATAAAGCAGCAGACACATTGCTGTGAAGTACCCCACGCACGCACACAAATGCTCTGTTCTGCAGGTTAAGGTCATATCGCTGTTTAAATATTTTGTCCGACCACGAAGCTACCGAACCCCCCCACAAAAAAAAGTCCTTCTCATCTGTTCTGCATCAGGAGCAACGAAAACACAGGCCTGTGCCCTGAGGTTTGCGTGGCCCTCTGTGGCTGTGAGCGAGCCATTCAGGAGTCACCCTGGGTAAATATTACAGGTCACTGCCATTAAAGGTTTTTCTTTTTTCCTTGTAGGATGTCGTGCTGCTGTTTTTGTGAAGCGTGTGCATATATATTAGCACAGGAGCTGCTTTCAGGGCGCCGTAGTGTTAATCCCATCCTTCCGTTTCCACTGATGAGTGACTAAAAGTTTTTTTCCACAGTTAGATACACATTTCCAACAGATAATACTGCATACTTTGCAGATTTTATTTTTGGGTATGTAGAATTTAATTTGGTTTAAACATCTTAAGGTTGCCAAAAATAATGGAGTGAAAGCTTACTCCGTACCTTGGAAACAGTAGTTTAGCAAAAAACTGTTACCAAAAGCCCATCTCCCAGCTTACTCCAGAGTTTTTCCACCGCATTGCACCTGCTTCCCCAACAGCAGTACTGGTCGGCTCCTTAATGGTCATGATACACGTAATTGTCCAATATGCATGCTCAACAAGTACTGCACAATTAAGTGTTTCCATTTTCTTTGAGAGTTTTCTTTAGAGTTGCACTACCTTTGGAGGCAAATACTCACTTTTTACTTGACGAAGTGACGAATAACTTAAAGCGACATTTAGTAGAAATTGGCCTTTCTGTGTGATTTCAACACGATATCTTAAGCCTGAACACTTGGGCCTTAACCCAAAGCTGTGTTTTACTTTTAAACCTCAACTGACAGTCTGATAATAATGTTTCTTCACGACATTAATGAAACTAACACGTGATAAGTATCGATATGGACGCCTGTTGAAGGTGATATTGTTGAGGTCGGTCTCTCCCACTGTAGAATTAATTCATGCGGAGGCTTTTGCAATTTTGGAAGCATTCAATGGTCCCATGTGAGCCAGAGATGTTATTAATGCTTCCTGAGTTTATTTTGTTTCTGAAACAAGCTACCTGCACTTGGCAGAACACAGCGTAGCTTGTTAAAAAATCCACGCGAACAATGTACGTTCACATAATGGGACACACACACACACACACACACAGAGCCAGCTGTGATCAGAAGTGTTTGTGTCGGTTGCCAAGATTGGTGTTTTACAGCTGCATTTGTTCCTGGATCTGCTGGTTTATGGTGCGCTCCAGGGTCACGCACTACATCTAAACACTGCCAGAGTAAAAAGGGGAGCTTGCATGTACCCCTTCACCTCAACCCTGCCACACACACACACAAACACTCAGGAGTGAGAGGTCTGCCCACACACACTACACGGGACGTGAGCCACATCAAAGTGGACACACTAATCTCAGCAGGAAACAGGGGATACATGTAGGCCCGATCATGAAAGTGGGGGGGGGGGATGCATATGAAAAAAATACATAAAAAAGAGCTATCCTCTAAACGTACACCGGCTGTAGTTAATCTGGAGTTAATGAGAGTCAATAGTCTTCTCCAAAACTAGCTTTGTTTTGACTGGGACGATTTGTCTTCAAAAAGATCCGTCCAGCAGTCATAATTATCGGATTAATGAGCTCATGTAGCCTTGTGTCCAGTGAAAATGAAGAGAAATACGATCTCATGATAAGCAGGAACAGAAAAGATCATTCAAGCCTTCAAAAAATAAATGTATTTTTTGATTTTATGATTTTTTTTTTCCATGAGCAAGACACAAACACAAAATGTATTTGCAGAGTTGCGAAAAAAAATGACACGATCAACAAAGGATGACTCTAAAAATAACTCATATCTGGTGGCTCCTTTCAACCAAACCAATATTTCAATGCGGTGTTTGGGAGTTTCGCGGACCTCCAACATATTGTGTAGTCTGAGGAGTCCTTTTTCAAAATCGGGGAGCTTAAAGGCACTTCTTTGATCTCTTTTGTACGTCCCAGTGTTCTTTGAAACTCTTCTAAGGAACCCACAATTTTCGCAGCGAGCCCGAAAAAGCCCCTAAACTAACCTCAGGGGCCCTCAGGACCTTTGAGCGCCGCAGGATCACCGTGGGCTTGGATGACAGCGGAGGAGGGGAGCCGGGCAGCCACCTGGTGGGGCTGTGGGAGAAGGGAAATGGACTCTAATCAAACGAGCCGCCGGAGAAAACACCGAGCGTTCAGTGGGTTTATGAGGCAGTCACATGCAGTCGACCACTAACAATGAAAGAGGAAACACCTTTCTTTTCCACAGACATTCCACCTTGGTCTTTGTCTTGAAAATATGTCTGATAAACTAGTCTGATAAACCTACCATAATAAATTCCAGTGAAAGAATTGAAGTGCATTTTTGTGGAGGAGGAATTACAAATTGTGACACTGCTTCATGTCTCATACCTCCATATTTCTACGAATGATCCACTTGTGACTGCTGCACCGATCAGCTCTGTTCTCATATAATCCTTTCACACACACACACACACAGACGCTGGCACTCTGGGTTTTTATTCTTTGTGGTCTCTTGTCTGAGCTCCTCGGTGACATTTACACTATTCAGCCTTAAGAGACCCATTAGGCTGACGGCACCGTGCATCGACTCCAGCCCAGTTCGGCGTGGAGCTTTCCATTACGCTGGTCAGTTGGATCTGATGGGGAAATGCTTGTAGAGGGAAAAAAAGACAGAAATAGGGCAGATGAACAATGGGACAGATGCTTGAGGAATTAGAGCTTAAAAGGAACAGTTTGCCCAAAATTAAAATTCAGTTATCATCATGCCTATGGAAAGTTGGGTTGGGCTGACGTTTCCACTCGAAGGGCCTCAAAGAAAGTTAATAAATTACTGATCGTGGTTATGTAAGGCTCATTTTCCTCCTCCATTTATAAAGTGTTTCTAAAGGAGAAGATGTTTTCAACTTACATTTACATTTCAGGGCATTTACCAAACGCTACTGTCCAAAGCAACTTACAGTAATTCACACATACATTCATGCACAATGATGGTCGGTGGCTGCCATGCAAGGTGCCAACCAGCACATCAGGAGCTCTTTGGGGTTCAGTGCCTTGCCCGAGGACACTTCGATATGCAGACCAGGGGAATCAAACCACCGACCTTCCCATGACGAAGGCTCTACCCCTGAGCCACAGCCGCCCGACTTTACACAAAGATTATTAATATACATTTACGAAGTGTTATTTTAGGAATACATCATTTCAACTTCACAATAAGAGACACCAAGAGAGTTAACAAACTCTTCTGCAATTATTAGATTCAACTTAAGGACTACATGTTTTCGACTTTGCAGTTAGCGTGACAAAGACGGTTAATGAATGGTTAATTATGGTTAAGCAATGCACGATAGTTTGCAAGTTAGGCTATAGAAAAATCTTTGGGATGGTGAAATAAAATAATACACTTACATAAACAAACGGTTTACTGCTAATAATCCAAAAAGCTAATGAAAGTGGATTAGCTGTGAACTTCATGACACAGACAACATGTTAGTCAACATCTTTATCAACCATATACCATGATTTGTTAGAATCCTAATTAACCCACAAGACATATTTGTTAACAGTTAGTTGATGCTTATTATTGCATTCATTAAGTGTTAATCAATGTGTATTACTGTATTAACTAGCATGTTACAGCAAGTACAAATTAATACCTTAGTTAACATGAGCAGTATTAGTGAATCACTACTAGACACATTAGTTAACTGTTAAGTTAATGTTTATTTCTGCATTAATTATTGTTAATTAATGTACTCTTATTGTAAGGTGTTACTTTTCTTCTATTGGGTTTTTAGGTTTTAAAACAAGTCACCAGCTGTTTCCAAAAATGTGTTGTGGACAACAAAACCTCCGCCCAACTTTCCATCAGCTCGAGGATGAGTAGATAATGACCCTATTCCCTTTCTGGGTGAAGTGTTTCTATAAACCTCTGCGAGAGCCTTGTGTTTTTCCGTCTTGGAGGCATCCCACCACCAAAGTTAAAATACATGACCTCATCAACAGTAGGAGTAGCCGCTCCGAGGCTACATCACCGAAGATGGATAATTAAAACCGTGGGACATTATCTGGCAAGGAGAAAGAGTGGCAACTAAGCTTAAAGTCAACATTTACTCCTGTACAGGCAGTCCAAAGATATACACCTTTGTGAGCTGTGGCCACACTGAATCCGATATCCAAAGTTGCATTCAGTCATGTGCCCATCATGCCAAGAATGTGTCTGTTTACAAGGCAACGCCACAATACGAGCCTCGCTGGAGCTCTTGTGTTTTAGGGTAATGTCCAAATTTATGTCAAACGGACCACTGACAGGTCCACTGTGATTACAGGCACTACAACTGCATACGTACGCATAAATAACGACAAAGAAGGCTCCTTTTCTCCGGATAAATGCAACACTTATCAAATGCATATTCAACCTTCACAATCCACACAGGGGGAAAAAAAAGCAACAAATCACAAAACAGCTGCATCTCTCGTCCCAGTGAATACAGCGCTGTTGCCCTCCCTTCACCTCTGTCACCCCCTCTGTACCAGCAGCTGTAGCAGCAGTGCAGCAGGCCAGATGTTTGGACACGGAGGTGCAGAAAGATCCTCCCCAGCCACCCCCAGAGACCCCCAGCTTCATTCAGTCTTCACATTTCAGACTGTCAGCCCCCCGGTGCCGGGCGCCGTGCACATGATGGAGGCCTGACAGACAGGCCGCTGTCGCCGGTCACGGTCAGCGACGGCTGGGGAGAATGATTTAGAGGGTGATTTTTCCCCTGCACGCGCACGCGGATGCATTCACAATCTCCTGACATCATCTTTTAGCATCTAGTATTTTTTTTTTTTTTTCGTCTAGGCATTTTCTTTCATTCCTTTTTCACAGACGCTCTCACAACACGTGCACATCAACATTCCTCTGGAGCATACGCGTTGCGCTAGAGACATATGAGTCTTTTTTTGGCACTGCAATTATCCTGTAAATGTGTAGTTTATATCCGCATGCATGCAAACTCAAAATCGCAAGAGATGGGTGAGAAAAGATGGCTGCTCACACAGGACACTGCACCGCAGTGCGATTGGCATTTGTAAAGACAGAGTGCCGACCTGTGTTTTGTTAAGTTCTACGAGATCCCATACTCCTGCACTTCTTATGAGTGCATTCAAATGTTAACTGGTTTCATGGAAGTTTATTGATATGGACTATATCCTCCCCTCGGTGTCGGCGTAATGGGAATTCCGTTGTGATATTTACTTTAATAATGGTGTTTTTCCGTGTGGGCTGGGGGGAATATCTGTTGGAGTTCGTGCAATCAGTCACGGGGCAGAATTGGTCCATTCCTCTTGCCCCCCCCCCGAAATGCGCTGAGAGAAAGATAGATGCCTCCAGTCCTTTTAAGCCATTAAGAGGGTGAGCAAACATCCCCGCACAAACCCCTTTAAAATGACACGTCCGTCTTCCCCTACCTCCTTACTTTCCTCATCTTCCGTCCTCCCGATTTCAGCGCCAACAATCTTGGGGAAAATAGCGCATAAAGCGAAAGCCAGTTGTTGACCTCTGCCTCCCGGAGCTGCCGTAGAGAGAGAAGCTGACATCCGTCCGCAGACACAGGATGCCGTTAATGGTTTTGAAGTTATTCAGTCCAGAGAGTCAACAACAAACCTTAAAGAAGAGAAATCCATCACTTTACTGGCCAAAAACTACAAATATACAGCACCCGTGCAGCAGCATATAGAAACAGACAGCTCACTCAGTTACCTGTCATGGGGGACCTCAAATATAATCTCGCCTGGAAGTGAATTCCTCAAGAGGGTTTAATTTATAGACAGCTTATGAGGATTTAGGTATGCAGGGGGCCGCCGCCACCCAAACAGCCGCTTCTTAAGCCTCTCTGCTGTGGATAAGACTGCTCATCAAAATGAACTTACCCGTCAAATCTTTTAAAATAAGAGGCCAACAATGGGGCAAGCTCATTCCAGAGATTCAAAACCGTTGACCTCTGTGTCTGTGTGTCTGCCTCCGCCTGTCCCTCTCCTCCTGTGTGAAACTCAGGGCGAGCACATTTGTGACCCCCAGCGTGAAGTGAAAGCGAGTCAGACTTGGCACAGTAGGCCGCCGAGAGTTTTAACAGGTCAGATGTGAGCCCTCAGGCCCACCTGCTTTCTCGCAGATTTTTACACTTTCTCCGTTTTCCCCTCCTCTCATTCTTGTATTCCCTCCAAACCCAATTCCCTGTTTCATCCCCGGACTCCTTTAAAGGAGCAGTGCGCTGCAGAGGGGTCCAGAAAAGCTTCTAAAGATGAGAAGTTGTTGCATTTTTCGAACATCACGGCATCGATATGACACGTTTGGATTGAGAGCGCCACATGTGACGATGTAGAAATGCAGAGATTGAGAAATGATACGAGAGCTTTCACTGACTCCCTTTCGGGCACTCATGCAGAGACGGGGGATTTACGCAAATGTTTTATTTGGGAGAGAGACAAGATATTTCAAATAGCATCTCGTAAAAAAATAAAGTTGATATTTTATTGTGCGCGATGAAAACATATTGCACTGATAAAGCAGATTTGAGGGGGGAAAAAGCCATCGGAATACCTTAAGTTTTATATTTTGATTTCTGAGGGATGCACCGTATGGATTTTCTTAAGTCGATAACCGCTAGCGATAAGATGAAAGATCATTTCACATTTGCATATTTTTAAAAAGAAGGTCAGAACAAGTGTGAGTAAGGCTAAGAAGTAGTGAGCAGAGATGGATGATTTAATAAGTTTTGTGTTGTGTTCCCTCCTCCCAAACCCTTAGGGAACATGTATAACAAATTGTAATCATGCTGACTTCCTCCGAAAACTATAATACAACACACACACACACGGGCTCTCTAGTTTACATTGCGTAGATTGTTCCATTCCATTGCTCTCATTGTTGTTTTTGCTCCTCTCCTTGTTTTCCCCCTTCTCTTTCTTCTTCTTCTTCTTCTTCTTCTTCTTCTTCTTCCTCTTCTTCTTCTTCTTCTTCTCCTCCTTCTCCTCCTTCATCTTCTCCTCCTCTTCCTTCTTCTCCTTCCTCTTCTTCTTCTTCTTGTTCTTCCTCTTCTCCTTGTTCGCCTTCTTCTCTTTCTTTTTCTTCTTCTTTTTTCTTTTTACTAACAGTTTATTAGTTTTAATTTCATCATCGGCCGATAAAAAGCCAATAATGAACGTTCCCAATACTATATATTATGGATCCCTAGTGTTTACATAATCTACTTTAGTAGCTCTCTAATCACTCTCACTGTAAGAATAATCTGGCAGTGGCCACAACTATACAATCAGATTGTTCAACATATGTTGACATCAAAAATAAACACAAGAAAGACATCATTCTCCTGGCCTCTTCTCTCTTCCAAGCCCTGAAACCCAACAATAGCAACGACATGACCCTTCACCGTCACTTGACCTGAACCGATACATAATCCTGTTTCTAACCTTCACCCCCGAGCCTCGCTTTGACCTGAAACCTGCCTCTAGTCAGGCAAAAATGTCCTTATGCACCCTCAAGGTCTAAAAGTGCTTCAAAAGTACAAATTCACACACACACACACACACACACACACACACACACACACACACACACACACACACACACAGCTGCATTTGAGATAGCAGATCAGGAGACATTATGTCCTTATATGGTCCTGGTGTTATTTCTCTCCCAGAGCTGCTGGCTGGACTAAATCCCGGTGTGTTTAGAGAGTTTATGAAAACCTGTGAACTCGGGTTAGCGCAGGACTAAAAGGAGGACAAGACACCGGAGCAGCTCCACCAAG
This sequence comes from Diplodus puntazzo, assembly GCA_963678695.2. NCBI lineage: Eukaryota > Metazoa > Chordata > Actinopteri > Spariformes > Sparidae > Diplodus > Diplodus puntazzo. The sequence goes on along the minus strand of OZ023167.1, from coordinate 11,763,127 downwards.
TGAACTCTGGCAGCCGTCGGGACGATTGCGCAACCGCAGTGTGTCATCTGTGTGCAGAGTTGTAGTCATCCACAGCTGATCAAGACCTGTGTCACAGTCAACTTGTGGCATTTGTTTCATGTATATTCATTTGTTTCCACAGATTAGTCATAATTAGCGAACTTCAAACCATCATTTTGTGACTTTGGGGTGTTGGAGACCGTCCTCTTCCACATGCCGTAAAGGTCTCACTGCGAGCGAGTGGCTTAATACTTTCTTCTTCAAGCTCAGACTTCCTCCTCTCCTCTCCTTCCTCTAAAACTCCACAAAGAAGGGATGTTCACTGGATAAACTGTGGAGATTAAACCATTCGACACTAGCCAGAGAGCCAGAGTGAGCCCCGCATTCTCTTACAAATCCTCATCCTACTACAGAAAGAAAAAGTTGAAGAAATACAGCCTCAACTTTACTCTGGGCGAGCGTAGCTTCTAACAGCCTTTCATTGTGGCTTACTGCGAAAGCTGCTCATCTTAGTCCTGCTGATGTTTTGGAGACATCTGTCCTTCACAGCTCAGTGTTAAATGTGCCCCCATCCACATCCACCTCAACGGTATATCTAGGGTAAACCAGAAAAAAAAAGGGTTTTACTATTGTATATCCATCTGTGGAAGCTTAAGAACCGCTTTAATACCTTGGACTGCTTGAAGCTCAGCTAGATTTAGACTTCCAGCTTTGAGATACAGCGAAGTGTTTTTTTTTTTCTCATCCTGAATTTTAACCGAGTAAACTTCACTGTCCTCTTTTTAAACCCCCTCTGTGAACTCTTCCTCTCTCTCCGTCTTTCTGTCATTCTCAAAAATGTGTCAAATGGCCAAAAGGGAAAAATTTGCATACACATAATCATCCGACGCGGAAAAGTTTTATCGGCTGACAGGCGCGAACGTTCCTCTGTAAATTAAAGGATGTTTGTTTCTTGGGGCCCTTCCACTTGTCCTCGCACATCATCATCCATCAGAGGATGTTTGTGAGTCGGAAAACTCTGGGATCCTCATCCTTTATCAAGTTTTCTTTCTCCTCGTCCTCCTGTTTTCCAGATTTTTGAAGAAGTGCGTCGTGGGAGACACAAGCACGTACAACGTGATGTATTTGTCGGTGACAGACTCAACACAAGTAACAGCCAATGCAAGTTTTCCCTTTCCCGGCTGGCTGAATGTCATGAATATGAAAAACAGGTTGTGTTGTGTTGATACTTTTGAGTCACGCTGGGTAAAAATATTTGCAACCAAAAATAGGCGTCTGATGACTGTGTTTTTTTTTTGCTTTGGCTGCGTGTCAGGATGGCCAGATTTGTGACCAGTGATTGAAAATTGCAGTCTTGTCCCCTTCTGCCATTTTATCCTGTTCTTATTCCTGGAAATGTGTTTAAGATGATCCTAAACATCTATCCCATTTTAGCCCAGAGTAAATTCAAAGTTGGTGTTGAACCATTTTGGAATATAGGGTTTTTTTGGGCTCTTGAAAGATTAAAAGCTCATTTTTTTGCTGTCAGACTCTCTATAAGAGCCTTTGGTATTAATATACAGGAGTCTGAAATTGTGATTTATTTTCTTCTTGCCAAAATTTTTCAATGCAAACATAAGCCTACAGATGACCTGCAACTGCTCCTGTTAGGTGGAAAACTCAATGGGTCATACATGTTTTACATGGTTCAAGCTCAAATAAGATAACAAAATCACTGCTTCTGGCAAAAGAAAAAAAAAATGCATCCTGCATGTGATCCAAAAAATCCCTGCCTGCGAATAACAGGGGTGAAAATTAATTACAGTTCTTTATTTTCTTATTAGCACTAATTTTATGCATAAAAAACAGGCACTCAGGTGAAAAAAAACAGCCTAGTCAGTTTAGGAGTGTTATTATGACAACAACTATATATCACCTGTTAGATTTTAAATCTCATTGGCCATATGCTGCATCAATCATCCAGAGGCAGGCGAGAGATTAGAAGGAAGAGAGAGCGAGTCAGTTGTCTACATGATCACTAATTGGTGGCTGCCATCTCAGGATCTCTGGTGTAGAGAGATAATGGTATCTGCTGTGAAATGAAGAGTTGTTTTTGAAAGATAAGAGCATGAAAACGCCATTTAATCATGTATATTCTTATACCGTGCTTTAGAGCAAATGTGACACTGAAATGGATCTAGTGGATAAGAGAAGAAGGTGCTTGTTTGTTCATATGTTGATTGTATCTTGCTGATGTGTTTTTGTCTTGAAATGGTTCGCATGAATATGAGTCATGAGAACCAAAGCTTTCTAACAATGTATGGCAGGACTTTACATTGAAATGGTGGCGTTGGCCTATTGGCTCAAAACCGTCACCTTGCTTGTCGTTTTATGCAGAATTTGTCCTGTTGGATGACAGAGAGTCCAGCACAAATGCAAATAAGATCGCACAGCAGGAGAGCTTTATATGACACAAAGGACAGGTTAAATAAATACATTTCTTGCTCCTTGTCTATTCTGGATAGAAACCCAACAGTGAATTGTTCTTTTTTTGTGTGGAAATCTGCTCTGCGTAGGATCTGGATTCAGATTGTAAAGTGAATGTGCATCTGTTTTATGTTTGTCAAAGCGCCAGAGATATCGCAGACATTTCCAAGCCAGCACTAATCCAACAAACTCCCCATAGTCCCTCATTATGCCCTGATATTCTCAGTTTTTTTCTGCAGAGATTACCCTGAAGAGTGAGAGCAGCAATATGTGAGGGGAGAAGTGAGGTATGTGAGGTCTTTTCTGGTATGTGATGTAGAAGAAAAAACAAATGTTCAAGGTGATTTATGATTAAAATGGAACGTACTGGAGCAGAATTTCTTATTTCCAGTCAGTGCTGCAATCTAAACTGTGAGGCTTTTTCTGACTTCCTGCACATTTTATACACAAATTTGGTCAAATCAGGTCACCATATTAGTTTGTTATATTTTCTCTCACAGTCAGTTGTGTTCCTTGAGATTGCAGATCCTTGAAGCCTTTCTCACTCCTCTTAAGCACTCTGTATTTTGACCTTTGACCTCTATACCCACATCACGCAGACCTTCATCCCCCCGGGGAAGGCCAGGCCCCCGGATTCAAATATAAAGCACAGGACAAAGATAATTAAATTCATTCAAATAAAGAAACGGGACAAAAAAGCAACAAGCAAAGGCAGGAGACTCTCACCATTTTTCCTTCTCTTGTTCAGACACACTCATCATTTGTCACTCCATTCGACACATTTCTGTGTTCCTCAGAGGGGACTCGCTCACCTATTTGATCTGACTCCGCCAGCCAGATGTGGGCTCACTGCAGCCAACTGAGAGCCCCGCAGAGAAATCCTCCTCCCTCGCATGGTGCTAACACACAAACAAGTAAATCAATATATGCATAAATCGCTCTCCTCACCACAACTGGACCCAAAGGAGAAATAGAGGAGAGGGGAAAGAGGAGGGCAAGTGTGCATCTTTTAAAAGAAAGCCAGCGCTGAACTGCAGATGCACGGGCTGGTTTCACTTTAATGAAGCGAGGCTGTCTTTCTGAATTAATAGACGCGAGAGTGAAAGTAAAGGACAGCAATCACACAGAGGAGCATCGTCTCAGACAAAAAGACTTCATGACTTATTCATGCACCCTGTGTGGCTGGTTAGAGTCCCACGGGAAGAATTAGATGGGAGGCAGTGTACTCCATGAGGTCAGCTAGTAGGCAGACGCTCTCTGAGCGCAGTCTGCCCTCCACTGACCTGTTACAGCAAGCCAGAGACAGCCAGTTAGACGGCACATCAGCAAACACAATTACCTCCCCATAAATATACAGTAAATGTCTCTTCGGGACAGGCAGCCGACCACTGATTCATCATCAGCTCTTTGTTCAGCTGAAGTCGCCCCAGACCCGCGCAGACTTCAGGAGCGTTTCATTCATTTTATGAATTATTTGTATGGACGAGGAAGTCTTTGTTCAGTGCCCAACAGCTCCACTCCCTTCCTTTGGTGTCTGCTGCTTGAAACTCAAACAAGCCCAAGATCAAAAATGGACAGTGTTTGTTTAGACAAACAAAAACATGGCCTCCGTTGGCTACGGGCCGTAGCCTGGGAGCTAGCCCAATGATTGCATTGGCTGCAGAGTGTGACAATCCAAACCGTACCATGCAGCGAGAGGCAGGGAGAGGCGGCGCGCTGGAATGACATTAGCAGATGGATATAATTCACTGTGTAGGAGCTCCCAGGGTTGACGTTGAACACACAGACACTTAAACGTGGATTCAAGCGGCTCTTGGTCCACCTCCAGCAGCACTAGAGCTGCAGCCCTGCGAGAATTTAATGGGACTCAAAATTGTGGTGTTGACTCTGTCGGATGGTCTTGGTTTAGTGTGGTGACTATTCATTATGGTAGTGCCCCGCGAGCTCGGCATGCACTCGGCAATTCTGTTTGCCGAATTGATTGGAAGACTTAATGCTGCCGTGCTACTCCGTGGCCGCTTGCGCTGCCGGGAAGTGTACAAAGTTAAAAAACAAATGTGTCTTTGATAAATGTCGTCTCGGCCACAGAGACAAGCATTTGCATGATGCAACCTTGGAGAATAATGGTTCGCTTAATCACATAATGATCCTCAAGGCACTTAAATAAAGGGATGGTAAATAAAGTGTTTGTCACATGAAACATGCCTTCTATGTCCCGATTACTCATACATCATAAAACAAACAGAATATTCAGATGTTTTTTGGCATCGGCCTTTTAGCGCATCCCTAGATCGCTCCCCCCTCTCTTCCCATATCACATATAAAAATGAGTGCTTACTGAGAAGAATGCAAGCTGTTGTTACTTTGCCCGTGTTGGAAACCTCTCCTCACCGCTGCTAACACTACCTCAAACTTAACGAAGCACCTACAGAGACAGCACGCACACACAAATCTTGTTGCTAAGGAACCGTGGACTATATAACATGAATGAGACGCCAAGACAGAATGTAACGAGTAATGTAACGAGTGATGTAACTAATTACTTTCTCCAGGCAGTAATCATGTAATGTAAGGCATTACTATTTTTGAGAGTAATGTGTAATGTGTAATATATTACTTTTTTGAGTAACGAGCTCCAACACTGTTCATAAGTGACAGGCCTTTTTAAAACACGTAAGGGCTTCTCACGCAGCATATTTTTATTCTGGGGCTAGCTCAGCCCAGGGCTATTCTCATCCTGGGGCTAAGAAGGCGCAAGGCTAAGAGCATTGTGGAAAACCCAACCAGAATTGAAATGGCTTCTTTGGTATTCTAACATGTGAACAAAAATTTGAACATGAAAATAAAATGACGCCACATGTGACCTGGGTGTGATCACTTCGCCTGGAAAAGCAGCTTTTATTATGTTTACATAAGCGCTGACCTCTTAAAGTTTGGGCTGAACAAGCACAGGAAGACCGATGTTAGTGTCCAGTTTGAAATCTAAGTCAAAGGTAGCTATTGGATCATACATTTTTACAATGTCACAATTTTACCACAATATGCTGTAACTAAACTACGTACGCAACATACTGTACTTACATTCAGAATGAGAGTTACAAAGGTGATAGAATTATTCTAACCCAAACCAAAATGTTTTCCTGAACCCAACCAACTGAACAAAAAAAACATCCAGTACAGTATAGCATGCTCACATTCAAGTCAACTGTGTGAAGGGTTAGGGTTATAGTAACAATGATCGTTTCAGGAGATACAGCGTAAGACTCGGACGAGAGAGAAGGATGGATAGAAAGAGAAGGGCAATAAAAGTGTTGGAGAGGGATCTTTATTTAGTTTAGGACTCAGACTCTAAAGTGAAAGCAGATGGGACTCTCGTCTGGAATAGTTTCCACTTGAAGTCTTGGACTCGTGTTTGCTCTGCTCGCTGTTTCTGAGCCCGTTCCAGTTTTCTCCAACCTGTGTTTCTGGGCCTTCAACACGAGGTTTTCGAACCACACGCAGGAACATACACACAAATCCTGCCCGTGCTTACAAGAACTTAGGTCCGAGCGCTGGCACACAGACAATAGAGCGTTTCCCTGCGATGTGCGCAAAGATGCTCAGGGAGAGAAATGCTTCATATCAAAGTGAGAGTTCGCCGTGTGAGGTCAGCAGGGTGGTGCTGGAAAGACCCTCCGCAGTGACAGGGCGATCGTGAGAGAAAGCACAAAAGTGAAAAACAATAAGATGCCTGGCTCAGCTAAACAATGCCACGCGAAGTTCAGGAGAGGTCAGTTGACAGTGTTGCTGGACAATAACTTACAGTAACAGCTTACAAATGCTGAGGCGGTTTATTTTTTTCCCCCCTTTGGATGACAAGAATGATGTTTGCAACATGAACATCTGCAACATGACACAGACGAGCCGAGTCGGGGAAATAACCAGCCCTCGTATTTATCTTTGTGCAAATGCAAAAACGCACTCTGGCACGGAGCTGCACAAAGCGTGTGAGCCAAGTGCGTGATCTCAGCGCGCAGAGATCCCGAAAAACAAGTATCTACGATATGTACTCCGTCTGCATCCTCCATCTGACAGGCGAGCCCGCACTCCCATTCATTTAAGATGCCTGAGAGTGAAGAGTGCGTGGGTGTCTCAGAGTCGGCCTTCAGTTTTGAGCTGACTGTAAAAAAAGATCCATATATGTATTTATAGCCGGCTGTAAATGAAGTACAATCAGCGGCTGTTGGGTTCTCTGAACACACATATGCGGGGCCATGAGTGATTGTCCTACTCTGGAAGTTTGGGTCTCTGAAACACGCATTTACTGTATGTGCATTGTGTAGCCACACACACACACACACACACACACACACACACACACACACACACACACACACACACACACACACACACACATTGTAGGGGATGATTAAGCTGTTTTCAACATCTCTGGCTGTGCTCTCTGGAGAGTCACTGTTTTGGTCACCTTCTCCATCACTTAGAGTTGTGCTTGTGCAAGTTTTATTTTTAGCCAGTGATTAATGGCGCGGGCCATTCTTTTGTGAGCAGCCTCCCCGTTTGCCCATTATTCAGTGGAAAACACTAGAGCACGAGAATAAAGTATTTTCTGTTGCCGTGCCTGAATTCATACAGGCCAGCTCTTTTTCACATGGTGTACTATTCACAAGGTCCGCAGACTCGGATCCGGCTCAAGCATCGACCCCATGATATGCATTTCTTCACAAATCCCAGTGTCTTCAGCCCCGAGGATTACACCGTCCCTCGCCCTCAATCATTTTTTCCGTGTCAAAAGGCCAGAGCAAGTGTGATGCCAGCCTGGGTTTTAGCTGCTGCTCTGCACTTCTGCCATTTTTAAAAGATGCAGCTTTCTGGGTAGGGAACAAGTGGAGCAACACTCTGAGTTTCTCGACTAGTTTAACTAAACTAATGAGGAAGAAACTTAGTGTGTAAGTATTTTTAACTACTGGGTGGTACCTATCCAAATATGACAGGGTGTAGTATGAGCAACAAACCTGGGGTAATGAGTTGTGTCGCATCTTATAAATCCACTGTGTTTTGAAATGATCATACATAACTACCAACAATGGAGCAGTAGGGAAGACAACAAAGCTGAAAGACAAACTACATAGTTTGTGTTTTTTTTAGTTTAGAGTGGTTTGTACATTAGTGAAGCAAGAAAGCACACATTTCTCAACACGTCAGAGCTTTAAACTGCAGCCATCACAAATGCCCGTCAGTGGAATACATTGCGTCTTGCATCGTGCGTTGAAAGCTGATTAAAATTGCATGATGTTGAAACAAAGCTGCCGATTTCGACATTCGCTACCTGCGGATGTGGGAGAGAATTCACAGTGGGCGGAACATTCTTTATGTCAAAAAAGCAGGAAGAAAAAAACTGTTTCTCTCTGAGCAGCTTCTGTAATGAACTGGAATTCGCACCTCATCCATCTTATTCCAACACTCAACCTCTTGGGCACATTTCTCTGCCTCTCTCTCTCCCTCCTTCATTCAAGGCTCGCTGGCCTTGACATCTTACTGTTCCTCCGAGTGACGTGCCGCGCTGCCAGGAATTCAGTTCATCTGAGCTATGTACAACCACAAACCGTATCCTTTACAACCTGGAGGATTCTCACAGCAGGGGGGCCGGGAGAGGCGCGAGAAAGAGGGGGCGATAGAGCCAAAGCGAAACTCGCCTCCTGTCAAAAATCCCCCCTGCAGTGTGTCTGAAATGTTCGGGGAGATAGTGGTTTGTATTTACTTGTATGTCTACAAATAGTAACCGCATGTGCTGAGTGTTCCGACCACTGAGCAGAGAGGGCTTTAAAGGAATGTCGCGGGGCTGACAGAGAAAGTCAGTGTTGCTTTAAAGCTGGAAACCCTGAAGGATACAAGAGACAAATGGTGCCCTTTCTTGGCCACGACGATGGATTTTTAAGATCATGCTGTTTTTCTGCAGGCGGGTCACCACGGAGGGTCAGTAAATGCTATCCTCGCAGGGTCTCAGAGTCTCCGGTTCAAACCTCTGACCTTTCAATGCAGCAGATTTGTCTCTTTGTGAGTACATCAAAAACTGACAATTTTTTGCGAGGACAGACCTGAACATGAATCAATACACACTGCTACTGACAGACCAACTCCTTCAGTTGCACCATTTAAGAGGTGCTACTTTTTAAATTTGTCTTAACACCACAGGCCTGTACAACAATGCAGGATTTGTGGTTAGCAGGGTAACTTCAGGTCTAACCCTGAGCTTTCAGGGTTACGATGATGGTGGTGCGCTTCTTACCGGGTTCATCTTCGTGGTATTTTATGCTGCACACCGAACCTGCTTCGGTTATGTTTCAGATTACAGCTCAACACTTGAAAAGCACCACATGCTGGCTAATCAGTTATCTTGGAAAGTTGCATCACCACTTATAAAATAATATATATAATCCTTTTAATAAAGGGGATTTGTTGAGGACAAGGGTTTACTGGGGTGAAAGAGTAATGTTTCCTTCCAGAGAAAGAATTTGGTTCGTCAACTGAGAAAATTAATATTCTTCCAATTTTCTCCATGTCAGCCTGACCTACAAAATGGTTTAATCAAGTGTAAAATAGCTACGTGGACCTCTGAGCACTGTGTGTCCACTCCCCCTGGCACGAAGACATATCTATGCTTTACTACAAACGCTAAAGCCAACGAAACCTGTGTCCAAATCTCCCCTGTCTTTTCCAGCGAAAGAATTACTGTGCTGCCATCTTTCACACTGACACTGCTGGAAAAGCAAACCTTGAAGCACTGACCGGTACCATGTTTCATTACGTGAAGATTTAAAAAAAAATAAACTACGGGCTAAAAGAAACCAACCAGTGTTGAGCGACCGCAGTGAATCAGAAGGAGATAAGAACGGATCAGAACATCGCCAGCAGCACAGTCGCTTGCGAAAATACCTCCATTTTTCTTGTTACAATTTTTTTCCTTCCTTGCCTGCCGCCAGATTCAGATAACTCTTGTTTTTCCTCAATCAGCAAGTGTTTCAGGCTGTGTTTTTCCTCGCTAGATATAATTCAAAATGACAGTGCACTGTAAGTATGATAGAAAGGGGCTTTGGAAAGGTGCAATACCCTGATGCATCTATCTAAATCTCTATAACTATCAGTCTGGGGAAAAGGGGAGGTAAAGGGAGTCAACAGCAGAGGACACAGTAGGGGAGGTGGCAGTGATGAGAGTGAACTCTCATGCTCAGGTTACGGAGGGAGTCTGCTCTCCGGACATGACAGGAAATGTGGGAGCCATGGGGGACACCTCCAAGATATCCACAGCGCCCCCGTAAATCTTCATCATTCACAGCTCGCTATGCCTGATATCTCTATTACGGGGTCCGCGGCTGTCATCGGCAAAGAAGCCAAACCAATTCTTCCGGAGGTTAACCATTCATTATAAGGCAAAAAAAATACACAACCTCGTTTAAATCTGACTCATTTATATCTCCAGCTTCGCCACCCACTTTGACGGGGACAGTCCGCTCTGGTCGTTTGACCTTTCATGAGCGTATGTGGCCGTGGAATAAGCCTCACGCTAGGCTCAGCATTGTTATAAATCGGGGAAAGTGAGCCAGGTTTTTATCAGCCAGAAAACAACATTTTTGGAAGTCGCAAAACCGTAAACCTTGTTAATACGATTTCTCTCCCTCTCTGCTCCCTCTCTAACTCCTTTCCGTGCAACAGAAAAGAAATGTGGTTTCATTACTCAAGTGGGCCAAAACAGATTTTTTTTCTTCGTATTTTACTCTCAGAAACAGCCTGTGAGAGACACCCTGGGAGACATGTGGAGCCCTGAGACACTGGCTTATAATCAAACACAGGAACCACAGTATCCTGACTCAGCTGCTACTACTACTGACAGCTGCAGTGACTCAGCCCTGTCAAAGAAACACTTGGCTGCCATTTACGGTAATGATTTATTATATAATGAGCACTCTGGACTACTCAGTTTCCCTGCTGAGTTTCTTAAAGGTGGTGCCACATTCCAGTGTGTCATCAGTCTTACCTTAATCAATACAAGAGTGACACGGAAACAAAATGTTCAAAGAACTGCAGGGGCTTTGATGATACTCGCCAGACCTAGCCTGGGTTTAGCTTCCATGAATCATGACCACACCTACTCACTGGATGTGGACCAGCCATCCCATTGGCTCCCAAATGTCTGATTGAATTGTCAACAATTCTACTGCTGCCACCAACACAAAATATGACAAAGAGGAAACAAAATGGCAGCAACAGACCATATTCACAGGGCGGCCATTTTCCTTTTCACTAAGTGGTCAGAGTGGGAAGCTCAACTGTTTCCAAGTGTGATACAGGTCGCAAGTTGTAGGAAAGCTTTACAATTTTACCACATCTTGGTTGATCGGCAACTAAACAGATGACATCTGATGACAAAACCCAAAAGATTTTGGCCGTATTTCAAGGTAAAACAACATATTTGCTAACCTATTAGCGAGAATGAGACAACAGCCAACAGAACATTTCTGAAGTCGAGGGGTAAAGGCAGCAAGACAGATAGTTTGCTGCATTGCAAACTTGATTACATTCATTGTGTTACTTAAAGGGGGCCTGTGGAACTTCACTCCTGCGTTGTACTGGAAGCCAGTCATTAGTTTATACTGAACTCCATTACTAAACTTTAGCTACTGTCGCTCCAGAGACGAGGCGCTCAAAAATGTGCATAAAGATAACGTGAATGGTTCCTGAAGTAAAAAAACTTTCCATCTGCATAGTTTTTACACTCTTGATATTTGAGGAGAGTAGAAATGCTTGGTGTACTGTAAATTTTATTGGACCAAGGTGCTAATTTATGAATTTTTAAAAATGATTTTAAATGCTATTTTATTAATTTATTTGTTTGCTTTATTTTTATTTGTTTATTTCACTGTTATTATCATTATTGTATTGCTACATAATGCAAATGTTTTGATCTTCCAACCAGAAGGTGTAAATATTCAAAAATTCAATATAATTCTCATCACAAAAAAAGAAACCCACAGTCTAAGAGTGTCTGTATTGGCAACTGAGAGAGATGGAGAGGGTCTAATTTTTCTTGTCATGTCAAAATCTTCCAACATCTGACCAATAAAACAGTGACTCATACCTGGAAATTACTACAAATTGTTGCATTGAGCCTCTTTAAATAAATGTGTCCAAGATGTGGGTTATTTTTCGAAGTGAATTATTCCTTTCTATTACATTGTGTAAATGGTAATGTTAGAGAAGAAGTCGTTGATGGCTAATGTTAGCTGTTAGCTGTTGTCTTTTCAGTTGCTGATCAGTCAGGAAGCTATGAAATGATAAGATGAAAAAATTAAGATGCGTGTGTGCCTATGGTCTATCGTAAAAGTAGTATTTTTAATTTTCAGTTCTGTTGAAAAGGCATGCAACATTGATGAATAATTAATAGCTACATTAAACATATTCATTAATGATAAGGATAACTTTTTCTTCTTGCTGTAATTGGCTGACCAATATTGCTTTACTAGCCAATCCACTGAGATAAGCATTGGTTGTACTAAATGTGTTCCATGCTGTGAGTTTGGAAAATACTTTAAAAAGACAAGTCACTGCTGTCTTTACATGTTACCCACATAGATAATATTATAATATTTGAATAGAAAAGATAGTGTTAGATTTTGCTCCACGGCTCAAAACGAAACATAATGCTCGTATTTTAGAACGCCAGCCAGCAGTTCACACTCTTCAGCTGACAACTCAGACATTCAGAGGAGCGCGATACTCCCGCTCTGTCAAAGAGTGTCTGTCAAAAGGAAAAAAAATCCTACTGAACTTGAAGTCAATTCATTTAAGTGCAAATAATGTGGATATAAGCCATCATGCTTAGCAATTCTTTTTTCTCTCCAACTTAATCTAAACAAAGTGTTGTGCACATTTTTCATGCCTACAGTACTTAAGGAGTCCAATGCTTTAAGCTGAGACGACAAGCATTTGGCTTGTCTCAATGATAAGCCTGATCCACGTCCCTTCTCGTCCAAAACCTTCCATACAACTGATCTCCCTCTTACTGTAAATACTCCCTAATTCCCTGTTTCACTTCTCCACTTTGGGAAGGCTCGTCTGAAGCTGTAAAACTCGTCTGTACTGAAGACAGAGAGATCGAGTAGTTCTTGTCCAATCAGCCACAGGAGGTTTGCAGGGATTATCTTTTTGGTTAAAAACAAGCAGACTGAGTGAGCAAAAGTTCTGAAACACATTCTGATCTGTAAAGTTTGTCAAAACAACAATTATTCATTTTGTTGCATGAGCTGAATTTCTAAATATATACGTGATCTACTGTAAATTTCCATTATCAACACAGAAAGGACACCTTAAAGCACTATATTATATCGAATCAATGATTCTTTTTTATACAAAGAACTTCAATTATATTGCGATAACTTTAGACAGTCTAGAGTTGTTTTGCTTTGGTTAAAGACAACACGATTAACCAAAAAAAACGAGGAAATCTGAACCATTGTTCATAGCGCATGAACAATGTCAATAACTCTGTAACTGACTTGGTCCCGTGCAGCCTTCTCCCTCTTGCTCTTGGTTGTGTGAATATCAGACTACTGCTTGCTGCTGACAATGAATGCAGCCATACAGCCATTTACAGAATGTAAATCGCTGCTGCAAAATAGCTGCATATGAATGTAACTCACATGAGACACGGTTTGGAGAAAGACAGACGAAGGAGCGAGAAATCATGAATAATGTGCAAAAAAAAAAAGATGAAAAAAAAAGGGGAGAGTGGTAGGGAACAAAAAGGCATCTGCTCCAACTGACAAATATGGCTGTAATGGTACAGTAAATCTGAATGTAAATTAACACACACAAAAAGGATGCTATGAAAGTGATTCCCCATGTTATTTTTCTTTCACCCATATTCCACAAAACCCTAACCCTAACCCCCTGCTGTGCCTCTGATTTACTCTGACGTTCTTTTTCCTACCCAAACCATCTAACCAACCATCTAAAACAAACTCTAACCAAGCTACGTACTTTAACCAATCAAAGAGACACTGGGTGGTTCTTTTCTGACTATTCGGGTTTCTGAATACTGGGCTGTCAGAACAATAGGCAGTCCTCAAAGTAAGAGAGTTTCAAAGTTAACCTTTGTGTGGTTTGATGCAAGGCATCTCTGTGTCTTACACTGAGTGGTCTGATGTTGAAAAATTGGATGTTCAAAGTTCAACTAGAAGTAGAGCGCATATCTCCACCAATGCCCAACATTCAGTAGAGCCTAATCCAATATCAAACTCAAGAGCCTTGTATTACTCTAAAGATGAAACCACCCATAACTGCTTAACCATACTGTACTTTAAGGCCCCCAGATTACTGGTCTGTACCAAATTGTCCTCATGCATAGATACCAGCAACCAAAACACACCAGATTTTTTTCATCAAGTTCCATTCAATATTTGCTACCTACCTACCAATCAACAAACCAACAAGCCAACAAGCCAACAAACGAGCCATCCAACCAACCAACCAACAAGCCAACCAACAAACCACAAAACAATCAAACAGAAAACATAACCTTCTTGTCGGTGGGAAATAATGATGATTCCAGGGTGAACTACTGGCTGCGTCTCTGGTTTCTAACTTTTGACTGCCACTGTCTCTAAGAACATGTACTGTAATCCAAATCATAAAACAGCTGTACTTCTGACAGTCTCATGGTGAGACTCTTGCACCAGGCTGACGGGCACATGCCTGAAAATGTACATGTTTAGGAAGACAGAGGCTGTTTACAAATGCGAGAGAATAAATCAAATAATTACAGAGGAATCATAATAGAACTGCATGAACAGAAGTTGCTACAAAACAACAGTGTAAGCTCCTTCATTACTGGAAACTTATTATGCATGGATTGTGTTTCTATGAATACATTCTTGTCAGATAGAAGTCATGGGAGATTAGAATAAAATGGGAAATTAATTAAAAATGAACTTGGAGAGAATGCTGTGACTTTGAGAAACAACTTTTCTGCTATTGTTTTTTTCGCTGTGTATGGCCAAAATGCAAAACAATAAGTGAATACTCTGAGATCGGATGTCTCTGCTGATTTGCTCTGCTCTTATTGAATCCATTATGAAAGCTTGCGTGCGTGAGAGTTTGCTCAGGAGCGAGTAGCAGACGAATAATCCAGATGGAATGCCTGTTGTAACCCCACAAGTAAAGCTTGCCGTTATTGTTTTTATTTGAAAAATCTGCAGAGGATAATGCCTGATGTTTCCTTGACAGTGAGAGGTCAGCGACCTACACCTCCTTACAGGGATTTGGGATATGCTCCACACATAGCGGGAAAACATCAGGTGTGCACGTGATATGCAGAGCCACGGGGAAATAAGTAGCCAACGGTTGTGTTTTTAAAATGCTGAAAATAAGAATATAGAAGAATATAAGAAAATTTTCCATCTGAGAAAAAGCTTGTCTCTATCAATCCATCAATCATAAATCAGCATGATGGCTTGTAATGTGAAACATGTTGGACCTCCACCACAATCACAATTTTTCCCTTTTTAAGGGGCTCGGTTTAGCTCAGATTTTGTTTGCAGGGCTGGAAAGAAGTGGTTTTGTTGTCATGTTACTTTTCCTCACTGCCTGCAGTGTTGGTTTAACCTTCCTGATTGAGGGCCACGAGTGTTTTCTTAAGTTCGGTATCTGTGTCAGACCTTTGGCTCACATCTCGGACACGAATAAAAGAAGGCAAAGAGGAGAGAGCGCGAGAGAGGGGGGGCTCGTCGAGTAGTAAATGGAGAAATGGTGAGCTCTCAAAACTATATGCAGAAGGATAAATGAAAGGAGGAGAAAGGCAAGCCGGGATTCGGGAACCTTATCCTGAACTCAGAGAGAGCTTCTGCTGACATCCCGACAATCCGCACAGACTAACAGGCTGACAGGCAGTCGGACCAGGACCAGCTCTCCCGCTGCAGTCGCCTACTGTAGAAACACAGATCGAGAGAGAAAACAGAGGAGAGGGGATGAAGGAGAGAGAGGTATGGAGTCCATTAGGACTTTTTGCAGAGCAGGAATGATTGAATAACCTTGGCTCGCTCAGCTTTCCTCCTTTTCCTCCACACCTTCCAACTGGGTGCCATCCACGACCTTTGACCTCTGCCTCAGTAACCATGCTCCGTAATTCACGCAAATAAAGAATCACTAGAAAGAAAAGGCACCCCACCCTAAACTGTGTTGGCAGGCGACACCGCAGCCTGTGCAGGGCTGAATGGCTCATTCAAACTCGGAGCATGAGATCACAAAATAAATGTTACTGCTCTTCATTCTTCACAATCAGTAAAAGCAGTCGATGGCTGCGAGGCGGGACTTTGCTGTCAAAGGTTTCGTTTATTTCTGGTTCTGCACTGTGGTGGTGGATGTAGTTTTGTCGCTGACCTTGTTCCGTTCAATTTACACCGCATATGAGATGTGAAACATCAGGAAATTCTATCACAGCTTTGAACGATGATCATTCAAAGTGCTACCAAGCGCTTAAAGTCTCATTATCAGTGACCATGGAAGCTGAGAGTGGCTTTGATGGCAAATCATTTAATTTCAAGTTCAGTATTTTAAGATCGCCAACTAATTGGTGGTCTTAAGATAATGAACAGACTTAAATGTAGGTAATAAACAGCCTCACTTGGCTAGTATCATCATTAGTCAGTGAGAGCTTTTGTTAGCAAACAGGAAATGGATATTACTGTGATATTCTGGAGTCAGTCCGGTAATTCTGTGTGACTAAGGCCGCGCCGTCACCTGGCACCAGGAAGTGGACAGCTCAAAGAACAGAGTGTAACCAAAGTACTGAGATTCAATCCCATTACTCAGACCATTCAAAGATGGTGGATTCTCTTAGCAGCAATCTTAGCATCCTCTCCATAAGAGCACAATAAACACGCTGCCTGATTTGCATCTCGTTCGCTGTAATACAAATTATGTTTTTGTAAAGCCTTACCTGCCGAGATGAGCAACAGATGTTTCAACTGATTGCCTCATTTAACTAGTAGTCACAATACATCAGACTCCCTTAAAAATTGCACAATTTGAAAAGATGTTGTACGAGGAGAATAAACTTTTCTGCAAAGGCAAACTCTGATTCATTTGTGTCTTTCTTGTATATTCAAAAGTTTTTTTTTTTCTTGGCCAGGAGGGCGACTCTGTGTCTGCCTCTCACATCTGACCTGCCAGCATTTGGCAGACAGATGCACCATTTACACTAAATGCGAGAAAGATCACAACATTTTAATGATGATGCACATGTCAAATTTGACAAATGCAGTAAACACCAGCCAATACATATGCAACTTCTTCGTCTCCTGTGGAGAAAGTCCCCCAGACTCCCTGGAAAGAGTGTGCAGTTTTGTGAGTTGTTGAGTTGAGAACTCTATAAAATCTGTAAACTCTGCAACAAATTCAGAATTATTTGGGCCTCGTTAATTCGGCAAATGTTATAGATTACCATAACTGTTAGCTTGTGTTTGTCCCGTTGTCCCAGCATTTTGGTAACTACCGTTTTGGCCGTCGGTTAAAAACGACATTGCATTTGGTCTTCTGCTGAAACTGAAATGTTCTACATGTTTCTTCATATGCAGAATATGGAAGTGAGCTGTGATCACAAGTGGTCAAAGTGGCCAAACTGTTAGCGGCCATTGTTGTGAAGTTTACTACTTGATATTTACACTCGCGCAGAAGTCCCGACTTGAACCGTAACGTTCTCACACTTGTTAAGAGTTCTTGGAACAACTTGTATGTAGATCATATTTCATGTCTTGCCTGAGGCATTTTGAGCCTGTAAAAAGCCAACAGATTGATTGACTGGCCATAAACTGAAATGGTTGCGCACTCGCCAGAGTATTTGACACCTGCACGCTCTCACGGGGAAACGTTAGGGAGCCGCGGGGAAATGTGCTTTTTTTTTTTTGGAAGCATGTTACGTTTTCGTACATTCATACTTTGCTTTCGCTGACTGATTGCTCTGCCCCGCAATCCGGAGAACAATTTATTTTTTCAAGGTTTAAATACTTGATTAATGCCGTTATTTTTAAAACCACGTACGAACAATGTGCATTAAATAATCCTACAAAGCGGCGATTAGAAAAGGCTAAAACGGCCCCGAACCCTCAGCGGAATTATTCCATTCAATTCTTGTCATTTCTGGCTAACTAGAAATGTAGCAGAGTTCAAACACCGGCCAGTTATTTTGGCTTTAGGAAGCAAGAGTCTGACTGCATTGCCAAAATCCAGACAAGCACCGTGGTGAGCTACGTTTAGTTTTCCCTTGCCATCTCCACCATTCTCCACTCCATCACACTCTCTGTTCTCCTGCTGTGTGAAGTGTGAGTGACACTAGTTAGGGAGCCCTGTAACGCAAGGTCAGCACAAATGAGAACCAGGCTCACACTGACTCAGCTGGCTCCTTTCTCCTGTCATTTTTTTCTCCACTTGACGCCAAAGAAAAAAAAAAATACAGAAAAATCACTATAAATAGAAAGTCAGAGGCCCAGTGACTGTTTTTCCTCCACGAATACTGTCGGTCACATATGTGGTTCCGCACCGAAGGAAAGCAGAAACGCGTCAGTTTAAGTTGCCTCAGTTTTGGTAAATTTACCTTTGGACCTCGGCGTGAGAGAATTCCGCATCCCTTTTAGCGCTTGAAACGAATGGAAAAGCTGTTGAATCACAGGGATCAGCTGAAAATCAAGAATAATGAAGGTTGATAAGTTTACCATATGACGGTATCAATGTTCAAACAGACCAAAAAGACACAGAGCACACATCTCGCTTAACAACATAGCAGTGGAGGACATCGAGAAGCTTTTCCTTAGCCAGCGGAGATAACAACCGACAAACAGCATGGAACTGGATCTCGGCACCAGAGGTACTGCTGGGAGCCTTTGGATGTCAGTGCGTAGGGACGTATGTGTTCATGGTAATTTCCTGGGATGGGGGGAGACAAGAGAGGGGGAACAGATTCACTGGGGCCCGACTGACCTTGGAGTCGAAGTCGTCTTTGCCAACTTCCACAGGTCCCGTTTGTAGTTCTGGGAATCTCTTCAAAGAGATTTATGGGTGAAAAGGACATTTTGAATAGATTTTTGAATTGAGTTAGTCTTATCTTTCCATACATGGAAATGTAACATTGTTGACTCAAATGGAGCGAAATGCAAAACTAAAGGACAATCTCATGACTGTGAATGCAGTCAGCAGAGGTCAAATTGATACTCTTGATTTAATAAAATGTCTTAGCTTTGTGAGAAACACTTCTAAGAGTACGCTGTTGATGTAATATCGTACGTCCATAAAGTAAGTGGACTGACAACAGACACTTGTAAGAAAATGGTCAGAAACTGGTTCATATTTTGACTTTTTTGCTGCATTTCAGACAGATTGGAGGGTTTAATTGTGTGTACAGTTATGGTCAGCCAAGCTTTTTTGTTAACTTTTTGGAAATTTCCACTAAAGAAGAAGTCATTCTGATCCTACTTTTTCCCACAATGCAACAAGGCCCTGCCACACCTCCACGGTTTAATGCAGGCTCTCTGATAGAAACAAAAATCTCACGCGCAAACTGGGTGTCATCTTTGTTTTTTCATACTTTGGAAAGTCCCCGCCAAGTCACAGGAGACATGACAGGAACCAAATTTTTCATCTGTCTTTTGTCAGAAGGAATTAAGTTTAGGTATTAAGAGGTGGATGATCCAGGCAAAATGAGTCACTTCTTTTAGATGCTTTTCAGTCTTCTTCATACAAAACACACACGAGAACGCCACATGTGTGCAACAGACACCACATTTGGGTCTAATTCTAACAACGCATTTTTTATTAACTTGTCTTGATGGAAACTTTACTCTTTTCTCTGACAACAGCAACAGAGAGAGCTGTCCTTATTCCTATTCTGTTTTTGTTGTAATTGCTTTTTCTTTCTCTGTTTCTCTCCCTGTGTGTGTGTGTGTGTGTGTGTGTGTGTGTGTGTGTGTGTGTGCGCGCGCGCACTGACCTACATTCTCGAGTACTGTATCTGGTGCGGTGCATCAATATTTGTCTCCAGTACACAGTGCGCAGTGCTTCACACTGAACATCTGCATGCATGTTTTCTGATTTAGTGGCTGTACATTAATGTGCATGTACTGATTCGTCATTAACTTCATCAGAGTCAGAAGAAAAGAGCACCTGGATGCTAACTACAGCGTGGGCCAAGTCTAATACGATGTTTACCGGCCCGATTCCCAGAGAGTGCAGCTGCAGATTATCCAGACTCACTGGAGAAAAAAAGGGTCTTAAACAAAGTGAGCTGTTATGGAAAGTTTTTTTTTTGTTTTTTTTGTTTTTTCTTCCAAGACTGACATTTGTAAAGATTTATCAGAGTGCATAATAGTGTTTCTCCAAAGCCTTCACGTCTTCTCCAAACTCTCAGGATGACTTTTCTGGCATTTACAATTCAACAAATTCCAAAAGTTGTCAGTGGGAAAGTGGTGCTTGAAGTTCTATATTTGTGTTCCGATGCGAAAGTGCAAACAGCGATAAATTCAAACGCTCCCTTGTTTGTCACTTGAAGTCTTCATCCACCATTAACAATGTCTGTGATGCAATTCTTTATGTGATCCTTGAGCAAATCAAACTGAGGCATGTCGCAAACACATCACCACCCATGAAGCCATTGTATTCCTATGGCACAGTGCGTCTTACTCGCACTCCTCTGTTGTGTTTATAAGAAATACTTTCAGCTTTTCAGCGCAAGTATCACTGCTTTTCCATTATTTACGTATGATGGACAGTTGCTCACACAGCCCTAATCCACCACACTGATTTGTCCAAATGGATTTTCCAAGACAGCTTTCAAGCGAACGCAACTGTAGCAACAAGTCTCCATGTGATCGGGGCCTTGCATCAAATTCAAGAATTTACAGCAACATTCAATCTCAGCAGGCTCAGAAGGAAGACGTTGAAGTCCCAATTGGTAAGAAGGTTGAGTCTTGAGTCTCATTGCCAACTTGTCAAACACAAGACTCTCTGGGGATGATGGCCGATCTGACGTAATTTCCCAAAGCATTAGCATTTATTGAGTTTGGAATGAGACTCAAAAATCAACGCTATTACAAACTGGACCTTTGATCATATCAAAACTCAACAAACCTGGTTTCAAATTAATCAGATTTATTTATCTTAAACATGATATATTCATGACAAAATAAGAAACTAACAAATAGCAAGGATGAGAAACCTCCTTCGTTATCATTAATCAGTATTTTAATGCTCACAAGCTCGCCAATTTGCTTCATCAGTTGCGGTTTGATCAGATTTGATCGAAAGGAGCCGGTTTAACATAAACCAATGATCCAACAACTGTCATCAGCTGCTGACTTAAATGTTGCTAAACTCTAAAAGCATATGGCATCATATTTTTTTTACAGAGATCTCATCTAAGAGTTTGATTGAGAAAGAGAACATGATTGAGAACAGATTTTCAGCTTCTTTGATTTCCGTCCCACATGAGCAGCTTAAAGGTAAAGGCGAAGAAGTGGATGTTCAAGTGAGTATACTTCGTCCATCATATGTCTCGGCCTATATAAATGGGCCTTTTCGTTTATAAGGGTTCAGCAAGTCTCTACCATCATGGTGGTTACTGCTTTAACGCCAGATGAATGCGATGTAAGGCGCTGTGTTGGGTCTTTTTAGGCGCCGCTGCTCTCTCACAGACTGTACCCACAAACACACACATATCATAGTGTACCAACAAGGATTTCATATGTGGCTTACAACTTCCTCAGGGGATAGACGTGTGCTCCAGATAGATTTCTCCCAGATTTTGCAACTAAAGAACCTGCCAAGTATGTGCCTATAGGAGCTGGACCTGGGCCAACATCAGCTGGGGAGCTTGTTGTGGGCCATGTGTGTCACTGCGTAGTAGCCTCGAAGTAGGCTATGTGTGTGTGTGTGTGTGTGTGTGTGTGTGTGTGTGTGTGCTCGTGATTTTGTGGAATTGTGTGAGGTTAGTGAAGGAGTAGGCTGCAAAAGCAGTTCTGGGACAGCAGGCTGTAAACACAGCTGTGTGTTGAGGTGAGAGTGTAAGAGAGGAGAGCAAGCTTCTTTTTTTTTTTGTTCTTTTACAGCCCAGACTATATGTTCTTAAGTTAGTCAGAATATGCTCTAAATACATGTGTAACTGATCCGCGGGTGATTTCAAATGTCACACTGTTCACTGTGCAAAGAACACAATCAAAATTCAAAATGTTTGTATGTCAAATGTGCCATTCATCATCATCTCTCATTCCGCAAGACATGAGCTAACGGGGCTTCTGTCTCTTTCTATTGCACCTTGTCAAAATCAATGTCCAGCTCTTGCTGTACATAACAATAACAGAGAAACAGCGGCGGCTGTGTGTGATGACCAAATGAGGCAGAAATCCACAGCAGCTATGCAAACATGTCTGTGTTCCACATGAAATAAACATTTTGCAATTATTCAGCTACATCAACATCATACGCCTTCATATGAGCTGGAAGATCTGAAACCCACTGTTGACGGGAGCTTGGCTCCATCTCAGGTTTTGTCATTCCCACTAGATGCAAACCTTTACTGTATCCTGTGAGAGGATAAAGGCTTTTTCCCACAGATTTACCAAAGAAACATTCTAGTTTAAAACACATTCAGGAGAGTGTTGGTTGGCTATGAGCATTCTTCAGAATTTAGAGTAATATTATATGGAATATATAAGTAAATTACATATGTATTGTAGTTTGGATTGTTTTTATAAGGAGGCAAAGTCTCTTTATAACAACAATCCAGACGAAGACCTTGTTTTCGGAAAAAAAAAAAGTGCAATAGTAGATTACATTTTTGATCCTGTTTAAATTATGTCAATTTAGGACATAAATTTAAGAGTAAAAAAAGTCAATTTGTCATAAAGATAGTAAAATACCATTTAGCTGTGTGTTTAGCTAATATGATCATATATTGTATTAACCGATACTGCATGTAGTTTTACCTTCAGGAGAATATTTGCTGAAAGCCAGATGGTGACCTGGATGTAGGTCTCTGTCTCCCGACTCACCGTCCTCTGCTGTGATTCTGCCCAGAGCCAAGTCTGCCCCGCCCTTATAATAGTCTTCTCATAAATGACTGAGGTGAACTCCAGCTCTTCAAAGCTACCACTCACAGTGCAGATAGCAGGAACATTGTTAAACTTTAATTGCTTTTCAGTTCTTCCCTCAAAGCCTTGGTTTAACTTCCCAAAAAAAATATGAAGTCTGACTCCAGTTTGTCAAAAGAGATCAGTAGGAATTTATTATTTGCTTTAAATACGTGTACAGCTCTTTTTTATCCTGCCATCGCTCCACTGATCAGTCACTGGCAGGCATCTGAAACTGAATTCCAAATGGACGTCCTCCAATGCCGAAATGTTTCTGAAAACAGCATCATTATGAGTCGAGAGAGTGTTGTGCTGAAGTTAGGCTCATGGCATGTGTAGCTTTTCGCTGCAGTGCCAGCTTTGCATCAGGCGATTTGTAGGATTATGTTGAACAAAGAACAGAGGTAGAAGCCATCTTTTTTTCAAAGCAAGAGGACATTCCAACCACTGTAATTACCTCCAAAAGATTAAAAACAGGCCAGAAGGATAAAAAAAAAAAATCATGAAAAGACAGTTTTAAAGCCTTTTGCTACACAAGCAGATTGGTAAAACTGGATCTCAGTGAAGAGAGAAAGGAAAGAAGGTGCAGATGATGAGTTTAACACATGGAACCTGAAAACACCTCATCATGTTGGTGACAATCGTGAGTGAATCATAGCTATAAAATGCACAGAACAGAGAGTTAACATGGAAATAAATACTGCACCGGTTTCGAAATCCTTGTACATTCATCAAGGCTCATGCATTCAGGCTTTTTTGCTTCCCGCTCTTCCGGCTCACGCGCTACGTTGCCACTTAAGCCACCTTCCTACGAGAGTCCAAGCCTGTTCTTTGCACGCTACTCTTGTTGTGCTGAGATGAACAACTTCACAGTAAAATGCATTTAAGTTAGTGAGTGATGTAATTGACTTTTAGGAAGCACTTCTTTCAAAGACACAGAGGTGATCAGCAAATTGAGTCGTCCCTGAATAACAAAGGGAATGTGCTGTTGTGCATAACTGCAAGCCACAGCAGAGTGCTGAACTGCTGGAGAAGCAGGCATTTAGATTTATCACAGGTTTTCATCAGATTTCTGTTCTGGATTTGGGATGATCTACAGTTTGACAAAAAAAAAGAAAAATCTTAAGGTAATAACACAGCGTAGTGTGAGCTGTGTTTGGTTTCCTACTGTCAAAATGTGGCAGCAAGTCCTCTTTTCATATAAATAATGCTAGAAACACAAAAGTCTCCCTCTCACTCACATCCGAACTGTCACAAGAGTCTCTAAAAACCTAGGAGACAGTACATAGCGTAGCCTGCATACATACAAATATACATATATGCAAATACACAAAAACAATAACCTCTCCATGTGGAATAATGGCATTTCTGGATCTGAAATCATAATTTCATATAAAAATATATAAAAATAAAAGTAAAAATCAAAAGAAGTGTCATCAATCGGTGAGGAAAAACAATAATCTCCATTGCTCGTCCACTTTGTGATGCATTGGCAATTCAATGAATCAGTGTCTTTGTGAACACACAGTTTTTCTGTCCATGGGAGTCTCACACACATACACACACACGCACACACACAAACACACACACACACACACACACAAACACACGTCCAGAGGCCATTTTAAAAGCAGCCGCTAGATGAGTTTAATACTGGAGTGTAAAAATGTCCACAGACACAAAGAGAGGAACAGGATCCTTCGCTCTCTGGCCAGCCAGCGAGGTAACAAGAAAACTACACATCTATCTATCTACACACTAAGGGATCTCTGACTGCAGGGCATGGTAAGTGCACATTCCCATGATGAGGGCGGTTTCCCCTCTTAACCCCGTTCAGTTCATGGAGACCTGCGTCACTGTTCTGTTGACATTGAAGAGTGGGCTGGTCCTGTCAACCCAGGCACATGTTCCGTGTTTTTGTTTTCCTGTAACACTGCCGACCCACAGAAGTACTTCAAAGAATGCAAATATTCTACCAGGAAAGGGATAATTATGTTTTTGTGGGTGTGTTTATTGTCCAAAATTCATATGGTCGGACACAACAAATGTCACAATCTGGACATTTTTTCATTAAACAATTTCTGAGAATGACAGTACAACTGATAGCTCCACTCTCTGTCTTTTGTTCCATGAAAAAGAACAGCCAGAAGTTATGCTCCATCATGCTTTGCTTATGCTGTCTGTCTTTAAGTTAGTCCTTAAATAATCTTTTCATTTTTCCCTCATATTCTCATCTCGTGATCAGGACTCTGGTCCAGCGAAGGCTCCCTGGTGCTGATCATCGATGCTGAGGGCCCTTGGTTGACTCCAAAGGGTGAAACCGCTGGAGAACGAGCTGCCAGTGGGGACAGAGAAGGGGAGAAGCTGGGGGACATTGCTGCTGATGAAATGGACCCCTCATGACTGATAGGGGACCTGCGCAGTGACGCTAAGTGCGGGAATGTCCGTCCAATCACTGGAACCTTCGGGGGAACTGACATGGCCCCTGGATGGGCCACCGATGTGATGAGTGGTGGAGGGTCGATTCTAGGTTTGGGATCCATTTTGTGCTTGGGCTGGAAGGGTTGGCGAGGGTTCTGGCTCTGCTGGGCAGTCTCATCCTTCAGCCTGGCAATCTCTGTGAAGACATTAGCCAGAGGCTGGAACTGAGGGCACCAGTTGAGCAGGTAATCCCAGTTATAGCTTCCACGTAGCTCCTCGTCGCTGGCAACGATAGCTGTGAGGGAACCATCCACTGACGGTTTACCATCCTCAGGGAAGGCGTAATCCTTGGGGAGGGAAATGTTGAGACCACGACCTACTCCGAGGTACCCACCTCCCTC
This sequence comes from Diplodus puntazzo, assembly GCA_963678695.2. NCBI lineage: Eukaryota > Metazoa > Chordata > Actinopteri > Spariformes > Sparidae > Diplodus > Diplodus puntazzo. Next base: position 11,737,674 of record OZ023167.1, on the reverse strand, counting down.
GTCCCTATAGACTGGGAGCTGGCCAGAGAGCAAGGTCCCACTGAGACTGCCTCCCAGTTTCTTTCCTTTGAACCATGTGCTGCCCTCCAAAGCTGCAGGCTCACAGGAGATATCAGAGAGCTGGTCAGCGTCCTGCTGAATTCCAGAGTCGGGTCCCCTGGCCGAGATGTGTTCCTGCATGGACGAAGTAATGGAGGCAACGCGGGGGTACTCGTTTATCATCCTGATCTCGTCGTCCTCCGCTGCTTCAGCTGACCCTCTTCCACTGGAGTGAGAAGGATCCAGAGAGCCCCCTCTAGTATAGGGACCGCCACCGGCACTCTGATCTCCAGCATAGCCTGGCAACGCCTGGTGGTAGATCCTCTCCCCTCCCTGCCCTGACTTGCACTCATCCAGTTTCTGTAGAGCTGTTCCTGAGGCAACAGCTCTGTTTCCTGCATCCTGGCCTTTCTTCCTCCTGCGTGACTTGACAAAGAACACCACCACAGCCATGACCACAAGCAAAACAATAAAACCAAGTGATACAGCAATGATGCTAATCAGCAGGATGTTGACATCAGGGGCCAGGCCGAAGTTGGTGTTTGTGACATCGATAGAGACTTGGGCTGTGGTGGTGCGAGATGCCTCTAGAGGACTGTGGGCCTTTACATCCAGGGTCATCAGCCTGGCTTCCCGTTTGTTCCGGCCTGATCCGCTGCTGCTACTGCTGCCTGAACCGTCCAACTTCAGGAAGATCACCCCAGTGGTTTTGTTGACATCAAAAAATGGTGAGCTGGTGGGAAGAGAATACAGAACGATACCATCCACCCCTCCATCCTCATCATTTGCCTGGACCTGGCCGATGCTCTGGCCTTTCTTAGCTCCCTCTGGGACTTCGAAGGAGAAATCAGAGGATGCAAAGAGTGGGTCATACTCATCCTCTCCTGTGATAAACACCTGCACAGTTACAGTAGCTGAGTGGTTGCCTGAATCGACTGCCAGTGCCACAAAGTTGAAGGAGTTGATCTTCTCAAAGTCAAAGGGGATTCTGCTTCTGATTTCTCCCGAGTTCTGATCCAAATTGAAGCTGTCTTTTCCTGCACCAGACCTCTCCAGCATGTAGTACTTCAGCTGGCCAAAAACTCCTGTGTCATGGTCTATGGCATGTAGGACAGTCACAGCTGAGTTTGCTGGTTGGTTTTCTCTGATACTGGCTGTCAAGACTTCCACAGGGAAGAATGGATGGTTGTCATTTACATCTTTGACTTCAACAATGACTGGAGCTAGCGCAAAGTGACCCTGTCCATCTGTGGCCTGGATGATGACAGTATGTGTGGACTGGTGCTCACGATCAAGTGCTTGCTGAAGTCGCAAGGCTCCAGTCCACTGGTCCATGGTGAATAAGTTCACCTCATCACCAGAGCTGATGGTATACTGGATCTCAGCGTTGGGAGTTGAGTCTGGATCTGGCAAAAGACAACAACAGAGTAGAATTAAGTATCTGAGGTACATAGTAAGAAAGAAATCAAGAAAAAGTGAGATAAAAATGAGAGATAACTGGACTTTGGCCCACCTGTAGCAGTCAGTCGTATGATCTCCGTCCCAGAGACAGCTCCCTCACTCAGTGACACAGTATATTCTGCTCTGCTGAACACCGGAGGGTTATCATTCACATCACCGATGGTTATCACCGCAGCAACACTAGAGCTCCTCTGGGGCACACCGCGGTCTGACACTACCACAGTTAGGTTGTAAAGCGGTTTGGTTTCAAAGTCAAGCCCCTCTGCCAACAGCAGAGTCCCAACTGTCTGAAAGCCCCGTCCTTCTAGGAACCGCACACTGCTTTCAATCTGGAATGCATTTCCCTCATTCCCATTGGCAATTGCAAAGTCAAAGCCGCAGTTTTCTCGGGAAAGGTCACTGTCAAAGGCCTCAAAAGTCAGAACCGTTGAGCCTGGGATGGTATCCTCAGAAACTGTGGCCCTGCAGACAGAAGGACGATTGCATATGAGAACAGCTGAGGTTACAATATAATACTCCCAGCATTTAATGAATGTAGACTGACCTGTACTCTGATTGGTGAAACACGGGCGCGTTGTCATTGACGTCAGAGATTTGGACCTGGACAGTGGTGAGGGAGGAGAGTGACGGCGAACCTCCATCACGTGCTTCGATAACAATACTGACTGACGGGCGTTCAGGGTCAAACTCAGCTCTGTGATTGATGAACAGGGTTCCTGGATAAGGAAGACAATGAGAGGGAGTTACTTTCAAAATGTTATCAGTTGAATATGATTTTCTTTTGAAACTTGAGTTGAACTATATCAGGAAGCAAGCCAAGGTTGCTCACCATTATTGGGATCAATGTAGAAGCCCTCCTGTGTTGATGACATCACTCGGTAGGTGATCTTTCCGTTCTCTCCCGAGTCCCTGTCAGTTGCTGTTACTGTGACAACTGCACTTCCTGGTGGCGTGTGCTCAGGCAGAGTTACCTGGGGTGCAGAGATATAAATAACAATGTTTGAACATCAGGGCAAAACAAACAAATGTGCCAAAAACAGATTGCAAAAATAGTGTACACTGTATTCCCAAACTCAGGAAGCCAACAAGCACTAAACTCTCAGAGGAGAAAATTTCACTTTATACTGTAGTTCCCGTTTTTCTTAAGCTTGTGCTAATGTTGAGGTCATTTCCTGAGACAGAGGAGGATATATTGTACATGCTCATTTCTGCAACCATTCCCCAGTTAATATTAGGCAGTTAAATTTTATCACCCACACTGTGTACATGTTGGGAATGCACATGTGTGTTTTTTACAGTGTGTGCAGAGTGCAATTTTCTCCTCCCACGATGAAGATGTCTGCTGGAGACACTGTTTCTGTAGCTATTCAATTCCTTATCAAATGTTATTAACACACATTTAATTAGACCAAATGTATATAATGAATGAACCTAGAAAAAAAGTGGACCAGCTTGAATTTTAAGCCATCCTACCTGATAGAGATCGTGGGTGAATGCAGGTGCATTGTCATTAATATCTTCCACCAGTATCGTTATGTTAGCCTCAGTTTGGTGCTGGGTGTCCGTGGCCCTGACAGTCAGGGTGTACCACGTCTTCTCCTCAAAGTCCAGAGGGGCAGTGAGTGAAACACCTCCACTGTAGCGATGAATCCCAAACTTGCCTAAGGCTGTCGGGTCCAGATGCAAAGAGTAGGCGAGGGCAGGACTGGAGTCGACATCATTACCCGTCACAAGAGTGATCTCTGTGCCGATCAACATGTCTGATTGAAAGAGAAAGACATTGAACATAAAACCGTTAGTCTTTTTCTATGGCTGCATATAAATAATCAAGTACAAAACACAACTCTGAATGAAATTAAGTACTTACTCTCCGGGATGCGGACTTCCTTGGGCAAGGGAATTGTGGGGCTGTTGTCGTTCTGGTCAACAATGATCACTGTGAGTGTGGCGGAACCAGCCAGTCGTGGACTTCCTCTATCAGTTGCTGTGACTACCAACCTGTGGGGTTTTATTTAATTTAAGAGAAAATTAAAAAGGAACATAAAATGATTTTTTACCATTCTTATATTGTCACAAAAGCTAAATGTTTGGAAAATGTTAGAGTGAACAGCAGGTGATTTACAGAGTTGGCAGACAGACATCACTTTGTACTGGTGCTTCTATCCTCAGCAGACTATGTAAACCTCCTCAAAAAGCTATCTAAATACAAGCCAGCAGAGTGAATGATACATGATGTGCTACATCTAATTTTGTCCTTTTATACGTGTTTGCCTGTTTGTGAATACATACTGTTATGTTCTTTTCTGGGTAAGCTGTACAGGTAAGATAAATGTGCACACAGAATTGTTTCTTGCAGAGTTTTCAGATCTGTTCTCACTTGGTCTGGGTAAAGATCTCACGGTCCATGATGGCTGATGTGGTGATGCTTCCTGTCACCGGATCAATCTTGAACAGGCCGCTCATGCCTGATGACTGGATGGAGTAGGTCACCTGACCATTTTGGCCCTGATCCACATCCTCAGCCATCACCTGGGAAAAGGTGGAAGAGGACGAAGAAAAGTTGAGAATAATGATCTATCTCTACTATTCACAAAACTTCGGTAGACCAAATGTCAGTATGACTTTGTATTATTTACTGTGTGTTTTTTATATATGGAGATACCTGAATGATTGGTGTTTCATATCCCTGTGCTTCTCTCATGTAGGCAACATAATTCTGCAGCTGGAAGCGAGGAAGGTTGTCATTGACGTCCTGCAGGATCAGGTTGATAGCCATGAAAGATGTGGAGGACACAGTTTCTGCCTTCACAACTAGACGCAGTCTGGGGGTGTCTTCAAAGTCAAGCCCCCTGGAGCTCTGCACCCTGATTTCACCTGGGAAATGAGGGTAAGGGAATTATAAAATAGTAGACTTTTTATAACCCCACCACACTAACAATCTGTTAGTTATCTGTTGTCAAAAACAGCAGTTTTATTGTGACTTTCACCTGATGAGGAGCTGATGGTGAAGGCCTGCTTTCTGTTCCCACTGAAGAGGCTGTAGCTGATACCTCTTCGTGTGCCATCTGGGTGCTGAGCCTGCGCCTGAGCCACAGCTGTGCCTGAATTTTTTAAGTAGACAAGACAAAATATATGTATTTAACTGTGACAGCAGAGAGCGGGACAAATTGACTAAGATGATTATTCCAATCCTTAAAAAAAACTGTATCAGTGTTGCACCTTTCAAGGCGTTCTCCTGTATGCTGACATCTCTGGCGTTTCTCGAGAAGCGAATGCCGCTGTATTCCACCTCCTTCACGTAAATCACCACCACGCCCTGTGCAGACTGAGCTGGCGTGCCCTGGTCCATGGCCTCCACTATCAGGGTCCTCTGAGCCTGGGACAGTTCCCCCAGAGGCTCGGTTGCCTGGATCTCCCCAGTCAGGGAGTTGATGCTGAAGCCCCTCACTGGAGTGGCGAAACGATAAAACACAGAACCATTGGCTCCAAAGTCTTTGTCCTCAGCCTTCATGGTGGCTAGAACCCGCTGGGAACGCCTACTGGACACTTCAATGACGAGTGGATCCTGGATGAAGAAGGGAGTGTTGTCGTTGATGTCTATGATGGTGACAGTCACCTAGAAGGAAGATTAAAAAAAAAATACAGATATTAAAAAAAAAAAGAAGATAACAATCAGATAACTGAACACTTGTGATCTAACCCTTCATTTACCTGAGCAGAGGTGTTCCTGGGGGCAGCAGGTGAAAGGTCAACAGCAAACACCTGGAAGCTGTATGACGCAAATTTTTCCCGGTCCAGAGGCGCTGATGTTGTGATAAAGCCCGTGCTCTCATCCACTGTAAACGCTCCGTGTGCCTCTCGGCTAAGGAAATACAGAACCTTCCCATTAAGGTCATCGTCAGCATCTACGGCTGACACCTGTAAATAGATAAACACATTTTAACGATTGACACATGAAATCTTTTGTTGTAAAAGTCAGATCTACTTTTTGTCGATGAGATATATCAACAAAGCACGTATTATGAGTCCCGTTTCCACTTACCTCTAGAACTTTGTACCCCTCTGCAGCGTCCTCTGACACCTCAACAGTGTAGCTACTTTTGCTGAAGACAGGGCTGTTGTCATTGACATCCAGAACTTTGATTTCCACTGTGACAGTGGTGCTGAGAGCAGGGCTGCCTCGGTCTGTAGCCACGATCTCCAGAGTATATTCAGCCTTTGACTCTCTATCGAGACCACGTGAGGTGGAGAGGGCCCCTGTGCTGGTGTGGAGGTGGAAATCTCGATCAGGGTCCCCAGCTGAATTGGAACAAAAGAAAAAATTGTCAGGAATTTCAGTGGATTGAGGGTTAAAAGAAGACAAGGGAGTGAAACGGTGCCAATTCTGCACTTAAGACACATTTTGAATGCGCTCTAGACAGGTATATGGAATGAGCTGTAATTGAAATAATACAGAAGAATGTCAAGAACAGGCCTGTATGCAACTCTGATCTTTCATATAGAGCTCTGTCAAAAGCAATTCACTGGTCCAAATGCTGGATATATCCATTCCTGACTTGGGAAGACCAAAAGTACATTTTACATACCACCAAACAAAATAAACGATGACGTTTATTTGCTTTCATTACATACATAGGCATTCAATGCACATTGTAATAATCTGTCAACAATCTGTAAAACTTTACTACTTTAAGCCTGAAAAACACCAGAAATGACAAAAATTCATTGTCTCTCCCAAGATATTTTTGTTCTCACATCCGACACGCCCTGCAACAGCAATTACAGCAATTGTGGTGAGCCAAAGCGCTCTGTAAACTCATTCTAATGAAACACAACACTGTTTCCCACCAGTGATCCTGTACTCCAGCTCTCCACCGGGACCAGTATCAGGGTCCGTGGCCTTGAGAAAGAAGAGCTCTACGGGGGCCTGGTTCTCCGGCACCTCCAGCCCGTACCACGGCTTTGCAAAGACCGGAGCGTTGTCGTTCACATCCTGCACCTCCACACGGACCACGGCCTTGGCAAAGTTAGGAGGCAGCCCTCTATCCCTGGCATACACTGATAAGAGATGAAAATTGTGAAGCGGATGAGATCCCAGACAAAGATTTGCGGCTATATGTGGAAATAACTGAGCTGAGACAGTGGATGGTACCGGTGAGTGTGTAGTGGTTCTGTAGCTCAGCGTCCAGTTCCTTGGTGGTGGTGATGACTCCCGTCACAGGGTTGATGATGAAGCCTTCCTCTGTCACACCTCCATACGTCACTTGGCCGTTAGAGCCTGCATTGAAACAGAAAACAGACATAAGACACAGACATAAAAAATAAATGGCTATGCACATGACGAAACAAGCAATAAAGAAAATAGGGTACATTCAGTGACATAAAGCAATGATATTAATGAATCCAAAGCTGCATAAATCCACTGGCAAGCCCTAATGAAAGCTCCAGAAATATTGTGCTCCGGACGATTGACTGTGACCACACGTTTTCATTAGCATGAGCTTGTGGTTTGGTTTAATGTGATTTGGTTTCTCCAAACCATTTAAATGTCTCTATTGTTTAGTTCTCTGGCCATTCATTTTTTGAGGTACTGTACTGTAAACCAGCTGTACACATTAACTCATTCTGCCTTTATTGAATTTTAATAACTTTCCTTATTTTATATTTTGTACTACATCAATCCAGCTTGACAAGAAAAAAATATGTTCCTGTGTTCCTGTGAAGGTTCATGATATTACTTTAATATTTTGTAAAAAATGATGAAGCAGAGTTACTCTACTTATTGTAATTATTGAAATTACACATTTAAACAAACCTTGGTCCCGGTCAGTGGCAGTAACTGTCAACACAGTTGTGCCCGGTCCTCGGTTTTCCATCACCTGGGCCTCAAACTCGGCTCGCTGGAACACCGGAGCTTCATCGTTCACATCGATAACCTGCACGGACAGCACCTGAGAGGTGGACAGCTGAGGTATCCCATGATCCTCTGCTACAATGGTCAGATTGAAGACTTCCTGCTCCTCCCGGTCTAAGGCTTTAAGGATAGAGAGAGAGCCTAGAAAAGAGACAACGAAGAAGTCAGCCAGCAGTGGGTGAGGAACTCTCTAAAACTTTCCAGATTACTTCACTTAAAACCTCTATTCTTAATTTGTTTTTTTTTTTGGTTTTGTTTTTTTTTGGACTTGAAGTGTGTGTGTGTGTGTGTGTGTGTGTTTTGTGAACATGTAATCTTGTGTACCTTAGAGAGGCAGTATTTGTATGCCGAGAGGGCCAGTAAAAACAAAAACCCTTTGCTTTATGAGAGTTTCCACAGTACGTGAAAGACCACGGTTACTTCACACCAGCTATTCTGTTCTGGCTCTTAAAAGTGAATCAGTGGTGTGCTGCGCTGGTAGAAGAGGCACTCTGATCTTTTACTTCAGCAAATGTAAAAATACAACAGGCAAAAAATAGTCTTGTCCTGAATTCAAAATGTAACTCACTGTCAGTAATAGCGCAGAAGTATTACTAGTAAGTAAGTACTCATTATGCTGAATGGCTTCTAGCATTATAATGTTGTAGTCCATCAATGTGGAGTTGATTTTAGATACCGTTGATGGATTTTTGATACATAACTGCATCATGAGAACAGTTATGGAATGGAACCAAGTAAATTGTGTACTGTACTTACAATTTTGAGGTTCTTGTAAGTATTTCCATTTTTTGCTACTTTATACTTCCACTCCACTCCAGTTGGAGGCAAATATTGTGCTTTTTACTCCATGACGTTTACTTGAAAATGTAAGTTACTGGTAACTTTGCAGCATCGGAGACAAAGTAGCACATTTTTAAATAAATCAAATTACTTAATCAGCAATCGGATTTAAAAAAATGATTCTGATAATCAGAAAAATGCCGAATATCAGATTTGATATATTCAAGATGTCAATAATCTGTAAAACCACAGTCTACAGTATCTACATACACGTAAATACCTGTATGATTTACTTTTACTTGTACTTTTAATGGTTAGATACATTTGATATCAAATATTTTAAGACCTTGACTCGATATATATATGGGTGACTTTCACTTTTACGTAAGTAATATTTTAGATATCTTCACTTTTGGGTACATTTAACAACACTGAATAAGCAAAGTTTTGTTTTTATGTAAACAATTTAACTGTGGGTGCAGAAAGTATTAAGGAGCAAAAAATGTAAATACTAAAGTAAAGTATATTCAAACTGTACTTTCATATTGTGCTTGAGTAAATTTACTTAGTTCCATTCAACCACTGGTGTGCTTTATCAGTGGGCTTGCATGATTACTGCAAAGCATGAGTGCAGCCATGCAGGAAAACACATGCAGGATCCAGATTTAAACCTGGAATAGTAATAAAACTACATTTTGGGCTTAACATAACAGTATCAGCTAGCATTAGTTGTGTGTGGGTGTTTTATGTAAATCGAGTTGATTCAGATAGAGGCTTTGAATCAGACCACTACCTCTCAGTCTCTGGCTTTGGTTCCTCTCCTACTAGTGACTACAAGGAGGGTCAGCCAAAGTGAGAGGAAATATGAGTGTGTATCTCAGTGTGTGCGTTTGTGCTGCTAACAGCGGTGTACAACTTAAGCTGGCATGCTGTGCCTTAGAGACATGTGTAATTTATATATGCCACAGCATGCCAAACACATACATCGTGTGTTGACTGTTGGCTCAGATGTTCCTGTGAGGTTTTGCTTGCTCCCGTGTTTCAGCCAAACAGATGCAAAACATTTACTGTACTATTTTATCCTCCTCTGCAGGCAATTTAATGTTACTGATACGGTACGAACCGTATGATAAAGATGCTCTTACTGGATTAGCTTCGCTCAAACTCACATGAAAATTCTATTTTGAGGCTACCGAAGATCTTGAGGTTTCCAAAGATTTAAAACATACTGAATTACATGGAAATGAGCATTATATACTGCATAAGGCAGACAGATCTTTTTTCATTTTAAGCAGCACTGCAGCTATAAAGATTGTGTTTAGGATTTATTTTAACTTAACACCGTAAGAAGGACATAGCTTTAAGGATAGAACAGGCAGATAATGCTCTCAAACAGCGTGCATTAAATGTTACACCAAATTTTGAAGCTACTTGTGAAAAATGAGGGATGGACATATCAGAAACATTATGTTTAAAGGGGTCAATAAAACCAACACTAAAGCAGCTGTACTGGGAAATAAGATCATGTTGGCAGCGCAGACATATAATTTATAGGCGGTAATCAGGCTAATGATACCCCCAACATTAGCGGGGCAGTTTGGCAAATGTCTTCTCAATACAATGCTAATCTGCTTTTACAGCTATTATTAACCATAAGCTTAACACCACACAGTCTGAAAAACAAACCAGAAGTGAAATCAGCCCCTGCTAATACACTAGACACTTGACAGTAATGAAGTAAAGACTTTCTTCCATCTGGAAGCTGCATTAAGTGTCTGTCTTATGGCTCCTAATCCCATCCCAGCCAGATCTGAGAACGCCCATACCGCCAAGCTCTGACGATGAAGAGATTACACATACACACACACACACATATATAAGATATCAAAGGCCGGTCACGTCCATAGTCCCAAATCGGTTCCCATGAACAAATCCGTCAAGAAAAGAAAACCAAAGCATTATTCAAGTGAAATATTACTCCAAGGCATTGAAAGATCGTCTAGTAAAGCGGGTTATGAGGGTTATGAGTGTTTTAGCAGTTGAGCCCCCGTAGACGCAGCACTTCAGTGGGTAATTACGATCTTCTGGAAAGTTTTGTTCCAGGGGGCTTCTATGGGTGGGACGCTGATTATCTATCAATCATAAAACCCAACAGAAAAAGGCCACACCACTCCTGCTGTGTTAAATCATTCAAAGCAGGATTGTAAACGCAAGAAATGATGTGAATTCTGCCCTAATCATCTCTTGATGGGGTGTAAATTGGGTATTTATAGGAAATCCCCAGTCAGCACAGACTCGCTTAGATTATTAGAACATTACTTTTGTTTTAGATGATGTGTCTCACCCTAAAAATAAGCTTACCAGTGTTTGGGTTCAGACTGAAGCGACCGGCGCTGTTGCCTGTCTGGATTCTATAAGACACTCTGCCATTTTCTCCTTCGTCGTCATCTCGAGCCATCACATACAAAATCACAAACCTGTCGTTAAAGATACCAACCATAATGTAAGAACGTAACAAACATGACAATCGCTTCAAGTTTTTAACTTCAATGTTCTTCAGATGGATAAAATCTTCAAAGTAATGACAGTAATGTACATTAATGTACCGAAGTCACTCACCCTACAGGCTGATCTTCCATGACGCTGACCGCAGACGGTGAGCTGAAGACCGGAGCGTTGTCGTTCTCGTCTGTCACAAACACCCGGGCGGTGACTGAACCCCAGCGCCTCTGAGAGGGATCCACTGCCTGGTCCGTGGCCCGCACCACGAGGTAGAGGGATGGCGTCGTCTCACGATCTAACTTCTGCCCCAGAGTCAGAACTCCGCTGGAGGGGTCAAGGGTCAGGAGGTCGGGCATGTTGGGCCAGTAGTGCTCGATGGAGTAATGTAGCTCACTGTTTGGTCCACTGCCATCCTATAAAGGAGAAAAGAGATGAATTACAAAGCTAGAGGAGAGTTTTGATGATGAGTGCGCTTCTGGGAACACAGCAAAAACTGCTAAGGAATGGCCTGAGGAACAAAACATAAAGCTCTTGCCCGGCTGCCAAATTCCCCAGATCCCGATCTAATCAAGCACGCATGGGACGGACCAAGTCTGATGGGAGGCCCCACCTCACAAACCGCAAGACTGTGTCATGCCTCAATGGGTCAGAGCCAAGTCCCATCCATGGTGAGGCTGCCATGGATGATGGCCAAGTATGATCCGTGGTATCACAGATGCTTGATCAGATTAGGATCAGGAGAATTTGGAGCTTGACCTGGCGTCAATGTCTTCAGGGGTGGGGAGTGGGGCACGACACCATTGGGAGCGAGGAGCATGTCAGGTGGCGTCCACATGAGTTCCAGGGTTTTCCAGCAGAACATTTAACTGTATCTAGAATTATTCACTTCCACTGTCAGTGGTATTAATGGTGTGGCTATAGCCCTCATTTACAATGACAATAATCATCAATCACTGGTTAACATTATAGCTCTTCTTTAGCGGATGATATTATCTGTTGCCTACCTGATCCGACGCCTGAAAGGTATAAATTGAAGCCCCTGGCTCGATGTTCTCTGGGATCACAATGGTAACAGGATCCTCTGTGAACTGGGGGGCATGATCATTGCTGTCCTGCACGATGATATCCAGCCGTACCAGGTGGCTGCTGGGAAACGCCTGGGAGAAGTCGGACACCTCGATGTGCAGCGTGTAGCTCGACCCCTTCTCGTAGTCCAGCTCGCGCACCAGGTACACGTCGCCCTTTAAACGGTCCACCATGAAGGTCCCATCTCGGTCAGTGCCCCCCACTACCAGGTAGGTCACCTGGCCTTCCAATAACGGCTCCTGTTGGTCATGTGGGCGTACAGAGCCAATGATGGAGCCCGGAGTGGCCCCTTCCACTGTATTCAAGGTCATGGAGAGCGTGTTGGGCTTTGGGCTTGACTTGGCAGAGCTGAGAACCTGAAGGAAAGGAAACCAGATTCAAAAGGGCTTCAACCTATCGTACTGATTGCACTCATGTTAAGTTCGATGAAAACTTTTCGATATAAATAGTGTTAAATCAAATATAGAAGAAAAGTGTCAAGGCCAATTTGACTGGATCTGATATTCTTTGATATTCTGCAGACAATGCAGCTATATGGCTCTCTCCCAGCCTATCCCTAAACAAAACCTTGGGCTGTAGTCTGTTTCTGTTTTGTTGCTATTACTATAATGACCCTCACAGGCATTCTCATTGTGCATGGAGACATTATGTACGATCCTTCCAGTAAATATCTCGACACTGCAGCATTCTGGCTTCAAGATGAGAGTCAGAGTTTGTGACCTGCAACAAAATAATGGAGGGTGTAATGGGAGGGAAAACTGTAAATATTCCAGTTCAAATAATGCAGAGCATTAAGCGCAGTCTCCATATGCCGCACTCTGGTCAGAAGGGAAGCGAGCGCGTGCCAGAGGGTTTTTCGCCACTCCGAGCAACAGCCTCGGGGTTCAACATCGCTCTCGGACAGATCAAAGAGCTCTGAATACAGCAAACAAAAGCAGATTTTAACAAGCTCTGGTTTCATCATCAAAAAAAAAGAATCCATAAGCACAGCATTCCTTGGTTTTTGTGAACATGATCTGTTGCAGTGAATTGCATCTTTTCTTTATCAAACATGAATAGCGAGGATAAAATAAAGGAGAGGAACATGCTGTGGATAATGTGCATTATTTAGCCTCATACACGCAGGCCCCATGTGCAGACATTTGACTCCTGCTTTTTTTGAAAAAGCAAGGAAAGAATCATGTCCTATTTTTCATCTGTTTAAGTAAAATTCAGCGATTGAATGCATTTAATTGAGCTTTCTGGTGTTGTAGCTACAGATGTTTGCACAGAGGTTGACAGGACTGCAGCTTGATGTTTTTAAAGTCATTTGCTCAATTACATTCCAGTGTTTCAATTATCTCGAATGTGATTCTTTGATGCTATTTGTACTTTTCCCCAGTGCATTTTCCCTTTACAAGCTGTAGTACTGTAGCACTTGTGGTGGACAGCAGTATCCCTGTGTCTGATTTTACCCACAGCTATGTGAAACGCTATCTCAAAATCATTATCTGGTAATGTTAGCTCATGAGAGTGTTTGAATGTGTCGTTACTGCGAGTGAGCGTGTGTGTGTGTGCTTGTGTGTACGTATCGCCGCCTGCTACCGTACGGCGGTGTATTCCCTTTCTCTCCATGTGTGATTCGACGCAGCTGGCTCTCATCAAATCTCATCTGGGAGCATTTGATTCCAAGGTGCCTGTTTCCCCTCTGTCTAATCTCAGTGTTGCACAAGCGAAATCTAAGGCAAGCACTCCCGCTGTAATTAGCATCCTTTTCCTTTCTGAAATCACATCACATAAAAACACGGCGCTCAAAGCTCCACAGTCAAAGCAAACCACCACCCTTCCCTGGCTACATGCCTCTGTGCTGTTGAATTCCTGATATTGTGTGTTGATATGCGGGAATGACCCTCCGACAGAAAGTTCAGAACAATAACTCAGTCCAGACCAGCTCCCTCCTGCTGCTCAGGGTTTCTCACCTTGGGTTTTGGTTACCCCACGAACTTTCGGAGCAGGAAACACACGCTAGATTGGATATATGCTTTTGTTTGTTCAGGCACAGGTTCAGTTTCTCTCCTTCTCATATTTACCTCCTTTTCCAATTCCTTTGACAGTTATACTGTTCTCTTTGTGCACAGTTTGAGGAAATTACTCGCAGCGAGGAATGCAAAAGGACTGAGGTAATGTGTGGATGTGACAGTTTTGGGCTTGGTCAGCAGATTGGCTTTTGTTTCCAATTGCCTGGTACCTTAGAAACAATTTGGAGACACAACAAATGTGTAGCAAATGTGCAAGCAGCTGTGGGATGAATGAGGATATGAAAATGTTCAGCTTATGTTTACCTGTATCTGTAGCTGGCAGGTGGAGCTGAGGCCTGGTGTGCCGTGGTCAGCAGCGGTCACTGTGAAGGCGTACTCTGATCGCTCAGCCATTCTCAGGGGGGATGCTGTTCTCAGCTCGCCAGAGGTCGGGTTAAGGGAGAAACGCTCTGCTCTGGGGCCTTCAGAGAATGAAACAGATACAGTTGTCACATTAAAGTTAAGTTAAACACTAAATAAACATACTAACAGCTGCATGGGTATGGAAATGTTAAGTGGGGGGCTTTGCAGATATGCACTCACCTGATAAAGAGTAGTATACGGTCCCGTTCTCTCCCTCATCTGGGTCTTTAGCTGTTACTGTCGCTAGGACTGTTCCAGATTGAAGTCCCTCCATTACCTAGAATAACATTTTATAAAATAACATTTTCTACATAAAATATCCAACTTTTATGTTTACCCTTTACCCTATTGTGTCTTTTTAAGTTTTTCACATTATAACAAAATATATTACACGTTATTACAATCATAAAATCATCGGATTAGACTTTAAAGCTAACAAAAGCTCAAAAGTAACTTTCAGTTCAGTACAAGATAAGTGTAATCTGTCATTCTCACCTGAAGGACCAGTTCCCTGTCCGGCCTGGCGTGTGTGAAACTGGGGGAGTGGTCATTTTCATCCAGTACAGTGATATGAGCGGTGCCGGTGGCGCTGCGGGGAGGCGTACCCCCATCGTGTACGACCACAACAAGCTGGTAGCTGGACTGCTGCTCTCTGTCTAGGGCGAGGCGAGTACTAATCTCACCTAAGGAAAAAGAGCAGGGTAGAAGTCCTTAGCTTACATTACTTGCAATAGCTACGGGGTAATTACCACAATCCTTTAATTGACAAACAGCAAATCAGTATTTCCACAAGGGAAATCATGCTGGTATTAGGGCTGTTTATGAAGTAGCTACATTTCAGTCAGTGGAACACAATTAAAACAAATTTGTTTCAAGTGTACAATTAGTGTTTTCCAATTCAAACACAAGTCTTCACCTGTTTGTGAGTTAATCTGGAAGTGTCTGTCAGTGTGCAGCAGCCTGTAGGTCAGTCGAGCGTTTAGTCCTGCATCTCTGTCTGTTGCAGACACCCTGCCAAAGCCTGTCCCCGCCAGCAGGTTCTCTCTGACAGCCAGGAACACCCTCTCCTGGCTCAGTCTTGGGGAATTGTCATTTTCATCAGTTACCGTCACCCTGACCGTTGCACTTCCAGTTCTCCCCGCTCCACCTGGGCCTGAAGTGGCCAGGACAGTCAGCAGGTACATGTCTTTGACCTCTCGGTCCAGAGAGCTACGAACGAAAAGCCATCCGCTATCTGGCATGATGCCAAAACCAGCAGCGTCACCATCAGGCCTGAGGCGGTAGGAAATAGAGGAGGAGGAAGAAGACGAGGAGCTTCCGCCATTCCCAGAAGCTTCTATGTTGAGTGCTCGGACCTGGAGGAAGCGTGTGTTGAGAGGTGTGTTTTCTCGCAGCTCCACGCGGTAGGTCAGAGTGTCAAAGTTGGGGCCTTGTGCGTCTTGCGCTTGGATGTGGACCACAAGGGTGAAGGTGGAGCTAAGCTGAGGCGCTCCACCATCCTTGGCAACCACCTGAAGATCGTAGCGTGGGACGCTTTCGTATGACAAACTCCCTATCAGACGTACCTCCCCGCTGCCACGGTCGACACCAAACGTCCTCTGGCCACTGCTGCCTGCAGCTCCAGCAGAGACAAGGTCGAAGCTGAGCTGACCATTATGACCAGAGTCCTTGTCGGTGGCCTGAATGGTGTAGATGACAGTCCCCATTTTGGTGATCTCAGGTAGGAGGAGGGACTCTGAAGAGGAGGGGAGGAAGGTGGGGCCGTTGTCGTTGACATCTGAAATGGTTATTCGTACGCGGCTGGTTCCGTACGCCGGGGGAGAGCCAGAGCGTGCCTGGATCTCCAGGTCAAGACTGGAGCAAGTTTCATGGTCCAGAGGAAGGGCGGTGCGGATAGTACCAGAGGCGCTGTCCACTGTGAAGTAACCATCAGGGTCACCGGAGGAGATGGAGTATAAGATATCCTTCGAAACACCTGCATGGAAGAGACGGAGATGGCAAAAGAAATGGTCAGAAAAAGCTAAGCTGTAATTTAATGAGGTTGTTTAAAAGGCATGTCACAATCGCAGAAAAACATCAAATTATAACTTTTGAGAAGCTGGAACAAGCAATTTGAGGCCATTTTTGTTTGTTAAGTTGACAGAAACTGCCACCACATAAAAAACACTGATGACAGATCCATATCCACTTCATGCAGTCAGCAATGCGGTGTGTTTATTTCTCGTCTAAGTGTTAATGAAAGGCTGGATTCACTCAAAGTGGGTGCGGAGACGGAATCACTGAAGGCCTTGTACAGTAACACAGACAGATATAAGTGATCTTTTGCCCACTGCACCACTGAGAACACTTTATTTTGACTCCCACTCAGAACCACAGCCCCATCCAAATCCATTTCTCCTTAATCGTTAATGCTGAGAGAGAATAAAAGTCTGGCCACAGTGAAAAAAATCCCCACTAAAGCCCATGCTGTGTGATGGATTGGATTTCTTAATGGAGTGCATGCTCTTGTGTATTCGTGCAACTGCTTGGGTGAAAGGTAAGACATCATGAACTCTCCAGCCCATTAGTGCATTTCCATACTGGTGTTTGTCAGAAAGATGAAACGTGTGTGAGTCACATAAAGCAGGTTCACGGCAATAACTCAAAATCTGAGAAAGGAACATTTCAGACAGACAAAGGGACTTTTTTAGACAATTTTCACTCATTCTGTTGGCAGATTTTTCTTCTTCTTCATATAAGCAAGAAAGACCTAACATTCACTGCTTATTTTCTTGTTTTTGAAGGCGTTTTCCCCCATGTTAACATATTGATCAAGCCTGAAATTACAAATAGACACTGACAGATTAATGCCAGACTCAAGCAGATGACTTGAGAGCACAGGCTGACCTGTCTTGACAGAGGCACGGACCACTCCCACCAGCGTCCCCCTGAGGACATCCTCGGGCACCGTGAAGAAATACTGGGCCTGTTCGAACACAGGAGACGCCACCGAGCCTGCCACCACGCTCACGTTTACCCTGGCATTGACCGGCGCCGTCAGACCTCCACCATCCTGGGCAGATATCACCATGGAGATTACCGTGTTGGCTTTGCCGTGGAGCGAGCGGGAGAGAGAAATCACACCTGTTGAAGAAGACAGATAAGAAGAGAAGATGAATTAGTCCATATCCTTTTCACTTAACAGTAACCCCTTGCCCCTGACCCCTGATTCCTGACCCCTAACCCCTGACCCTTTAAATATTCCAATGCAGGCAAGCTTTACAGTAGCTCACCCATATTTGAATCGGGCCTTTGTTGGCACACTTGTCTGTGTTCTAGAAACAATTCAACAAGGGTCAGCCAATTCTTAGTAATGGCTGTTTTACCTGGATTTGGACCAGCAATGGCCCATGTGTGGCACCCTGAACTTGGGCTAGATGTGGCCATTACAACCGGTATTACTTTGGATTGAACATCAGGGATTGACGGGTGAGTACTTACCTGTGTCCTTGTTGAGAGTAAAGAAAGCGGAGCCTCCTCCAGGTACCGTGCGGTAGGTCACCCTGCCGTTTTCCCCAGCATCAGGGTCATTTGCCGTCACCTTGACGACAGAGGTGCCAGGGGCACTATGAGTGCTGAGACTGACTGTGTAGAGAACTGGGTAGAAGGCTGGCCTGTTGTCATTGATGTCAACGACTTTGACCCGCACACGGGCCACTGAGGTCAAACCACCCTGGAAAAGGGGAAAGATTCTTCCGATTAGATTTGATGCAAGACGCATTCAAATATAACGTAAGCAGAGCAGGAACAACTGCTGCAAGGAATTAAGGACTTCAACTGACTAGTTTATTGAGGCAAAGGGAGGTTAAATCATAAGAATAGTTATTTGAGTCAGACCACATCCTCCCTCCCTTCCTGCACTGTATATCCCCGAAGACAACTTTCAATTTGTCTCCTAACCCTTGGTGAAAAGCGACAGACCAGGACTTTCATGTTACGAAACTGCGACAAAAGATTTATGTTAAGAAGAAGCAGCTGTAAAAGAGAGAGGACGGATTCTCTGTTGAAGATCCCTGAAATATGGAGCCAATCAAGCGTAGTATGCATTTGTCAGTGAGGGGAAGAGTTTGCACTCATTACACTGAATCGGCGGGCTTAGTTTTACGAGCCCATTAAAGACGAGGATAGCCGAGACAGAGGAAACAGACACCAGCTGAACGGGGCTGGGAATGTGCTGGGGGGTGGGGGTGAAGATACACTGTTGGGGTTGGGTGGTAAATTATAGACCTGAATTCAATCTGTACCTGAACTGGGGTAAATAAAATGAATAATACGTTTGAACACTACCCAGACTAACCAATCAACATACCAACTGACTAATAGCCGTAGTTTTATTACTTTACGTAACCCTAACTCCTTGTGTGGAGTTCCAGTGCCTTTTAAATTTCAGCCAATGAGATTAATTGATTTTTTCAAATGTGTATGGGTCTACTGGGATGATGTTAGAGCAACAAGTGTGTAAATGTGGTCAAGTAAATCATCATGTTTAACTAAAAAGGTATCCTACAGTATGACCTTTTTGTAAACTGACTGTTGAAGTGGATCTGTTTTCCTACTTCTTTACCTCTCTGTTTGCTCTGATTGCTTTGCCATGCTGCTGCGGTTCCCCCTTGATTTGTTTGAAGATGCACAGTAAGACAGGACGCTGTCTTCTTCAAACATGTCTCTTTGATCAGATTTATTTGAGTGCAGCTGTACACCTCTTTAATTTGCCTTTAACTCAAAGCTTTGATCGAAATATGCATTACACACACAGCAAGCAATGTGTTTGGTCATGGAGCAACACAAAGAAGTAGCTCTTTGACTTCAGCGTAATTTTGTGTTGCACAAACCAACTGATGTTACCTTGCAAGGCAGTTGTGACCGTGTGATCTCGAGAATTCAACTTGCCAGGCTTTAAGTTATGCACGCCAGTCGGCATCCAATGACTGGTGGCTCAGATTCTGTTATATCAGAACTGAAGAGTGTTTTTTCATTGAATGAAAATGAAAGAACGGCACTGAAAGCTTTTCTCAGTGAAAAAGACCTTTTCACTCGCTTTCAACTGGCTTCACTAAGATTCTGTTTGCATTCTCCGCTGATAGCACTCTTCTATTGATGATCAGAATTGTTCAACTTAGCCTGTGATCAAGGTGACAAACGGATGGACCGTCCAATCACCTGCCAAGTATTTTTTTAAACTCATTGCTATTTTCCAGACAGTTTCTAAGGATGACTTCCCAGATGATTTTTTGAAACAAACCAATCGTTTTTTGGGAAAATACGCTTATTAGCTTTCTTGCTCAGAGTTGGGTGTCTCATGTCTATTAATAAATAGTTACCTCCAGTGGCCAGTTAGCTTAGCTTAGCACAAAAACTGAAAACAGATGTCTGACTGACAAAATCCAGCTACTGTCATGGTTTGGGTTTTTGGTTTAGTTTTTCTGTTTCATTTAGTAGTTATATCATCATGTGACTTGTTGTGATTTCCCACTTGCCATCTTTGTCACTTTCCTGCCCTTAATCTGTGTGCACTTGTGTTTCTAAGATACACACTCTCATTTTAATGGGGATTTATTAGCTTGCTGTGCTTGCTGTTTTACCCTGCTTCCAATCATTTGTGCTAACCAAAGCAAATCTGCTGGCAGTAGCTTCATATTCATGCTTATCGTAGATGTAATAGTGGTATCGATCCTCTTGTCTTACTCTTGGCAAGGAAGAGAAATACTAGGCTACAACTACTTAATTGCTATTAGTAAGAGTTTTAGGATAAGAGTGTTCTTACTCCATCTGTTGCAGTGACGGTCAAGTCAAACTTGTCCAATCCCTCATCCCGGTCCAGAGCTGTGCGGGTACAAAGCTGGCCAGATTCCTTGTCAATGGTAAAGAGGGACGGTGCTGTGCTTCCAGAACCAGAACCAAGGGTGTAGGATATAGAACCAAAGGAACCACGATCCTCATCTGTGGCGGACACCTGAGGAAAAAGAAACACAAGGTTAAGACACGGTCGATCCACCAGCACCAAACCGCCTGTGAGACATAAGGATTTCAAAAAGGCATCACACGAACACGCCCAGCATGTCCAGGAATCGGCATGAAGGAAAACCTACATGTGTCACGATTATTATATACGACCTAAGGGGCTTACCGCTATCACAATAATGTCCCGTAATACAGTCATCGCACAGGCCCATACATCTGCACTTATCCAAATATCACACACCATAGCACTACTTGTTATGATTTCCAGGGTGCTATAAAAACCGAGCATCTGCGAGAGCGATTCGCTTTTATAGATTACAGATATAGGGTATGAAAAAGAAAAGATAGATCTCCCCTGTGGTGCATTTAAAAAAGCTGGCGAAAAGACAGGAGCTATCATGCATGCAGAGGGAGGGAAGTGACAGGCAACCTTGAGTAACAGAGAGGAGAGTTTGACAGAGTTTGGTTCAGGGGTCAACAGAGGCACTTTTAAGGATGTTGGAAGGTCGAGTGACACAAACTGGCTTTTCACTGGGTTTTAAATAAGATACAGACTGACTGTCTGACTGGGAGAGCCACTTAAAATTGCACCTCAGACCTTAATCCTCGCTCTATATTTCTCCTACAAGAGGACTTCAGACTGTTTACGCATAGACTCACAACAGACAGAGGTCTTGACCTGACCCTTGACCTCATTTGTCACATCTGCCAAACATCCTTCTTTCCACTAAAAACACGCATGCACAAACATACATTGTATGCGCCGGCTAAATCTAATAAAACACTCAGAGACCCATAATACAACAAAGATTTCCTTGCAAAACACAAAAGGGAAATGTCCCCCATGCTCACGAGTCCTGCCTCTGACAGACTTTTTACAGTGGTCCATAACATTGTTTGGTGGCGTTTATGACGCTTGTTAAAAGTAGCGTTCGCCCTCAGATCTCGAAGCCTTGAATGCAAGCCAAGACCCAGGAGGCCTCATGACATCACTCCCCCTCTGTCGTACAGTCTCTCCTCATAAGGCAACGTTTTTTTGTTTCCCTGAAAACCTTTACAGTTGAGTCCAACTGAAATGATATACCATAAATGCTATATGACAACACAGAATGCAACAAACAAAGACAAACAAAATAAAACAATAGAGTTATGGATGTATGAGAATTATGGTCAGCCAGTTGTTTGTTGTATGATCTGAAGATTCGAGAATGAAGTTGCAACATTATGAGAATAAATGATTTAATACAAAAAGCTTTAATATTTCAAGAATGGAGTTTGTTATCTCTGCCGCTAGAGATCGCTCAATAAAAAAGCAATGAAAACAAAAGTCTGATGACGTCGTGAACTAGCATGCTGTCCTGGGAGTTAGTCTTAGTTAGTCCGTCTAATGGTACTCAGGCAGATATGTTCACGGATGCGTTTAACACATTTGACATTAGTTGTGTTCGCCGACTTCCATCCTCACTCTGTGATGTATAATTTGATGCTTCTGACAAAGTTGTGGCAACAGGAGACCAAATCAAACAGGTCGTTACCTTGGAAACATTTTTTTGCAGATCTCTTTGGGTTTTGCGTAATTTTTCAGACTTTTCAATGTCGATATGTTGTTTATCATATCTTTAAGTAGTGCCATCATGTAAGAATATTTTGGAAAAAGTCAGAAATATGTGGATGATCAACTTGTTTTTGCAATGATTTTGGGATTCAGCTTTATTGTCACCACTTTTATCTTGTAAACTAAGTTCTCATGTGTCGTATTATGTTAAAATCCGGTCTTTTTCTTGTTTTCCCTGCCTTTTGATTGTCCCGCCTAGTTTCACCTGTCCTCAATTAGCCTCCTGTGTATTTAGTCCATGTGTTTTCCCTATTTATGTTGTCAGTTGGTCTGTGTTTGTCAGTGTTTGTACCTTGCGTTCCAGCCTGTGTTTCTCATGCACTTGGTTACGTTTTTGTGTGTTTTGTGTTTCCTTGGATTTTGGTTTGTCCTCCTGATTGTTTTCTAGGTTTAAGCTGCCTGCCTGTTTTGTTTTAGATTTTTTTTTTTAAGTGTGTCATTAAAGCCTACTTTATGTTCAATCATTTATCTGGCTGGAGTCTGTAATGAGTACTTTTTGCTATGATGGATCATGGATATGATGACTGTAAGATGAAAATTGTTACATCTACATCAATATTGTATTGTAACATCCTCATGTAGAATCCTTTTCTAAAGATGCACATACACTGCTTTGCCAGCATGTTTTCCTTCCTTATGGACTCAAAAAAATGGTTGCAGTTAGAAAATACAGACATAAAAGAAACATTTTGTACGTCTGTGCTTGTTGTTTAATGATTTCATCTTATGTCTGAATCACGAACCACAGCCTGCTCTGGCCCTGACCCCCACAGAGCACAGGCCCACCGTAGCAGACATCCGCCGTGGACTTCCTTCCATCCCACTGACACATGTCTTCACCATTACATTTACCTACTGGCTATGGACAGATGGACAGAAACATACCACCTTGACTCATACTGTTGCTCCTCTAGGATATTAAAACATGAGGTATGAAACCATCTACTTCAGACTTTTCAGTCTGAGTGTTACCGTGGCTGGACGGCTGTGGTTTTTGAGGGGTCATACTGTACACCCTCTTTTGGTCGGTGGGGACTTTAGATCATTGCTGGGACTTCTGAGAGAGCACAGTGTTGAGACTAACGCTATCTTTGGGATCTACAGGCTCATGTCTGGCTGTTCCTCATATCTTCCTGACTGTCTGTGATGGATTAGCCACCTGTGGTGATGAGAACTGGACGTACGTGTAAATTCTCTCTCTCACACACACACACACACACTGAAACTCGCATATATGATGACCCCATCCTCTTCAGTAAATCTAATTAAAGAGGCTTAAACAGCCATGACCGCCCACCTGGTCATAGGGTGACTTCATCCTCACCTCTATCTTTACCCCGAAGAGTAGATCACAAACAAGGACAAAGGAAAGGGTGCTTCAGACATGACTGCGGTTGTTAGCTTTATGATATACAGGGGTTGGAAACAGTGTACATAAATAATCTTGGAAGCAGTTTTTGAACTGGTAAGAGGCTGGGAACAAGAGGAAGAGCACAGCATTGATTCTCCACACGCTATGAAATTTAAAAAACCCTCTGCAGTATGGTATGGATTCTTCATGCTGGAAAAAATATGCAAGGAAAACACACGGTTGCGCGAAGAGAACGCCTGTGCAAGCGCACTTTCATGGAAACCTTGGGAGCTGTAAAATAAAAGGTGTACATAGATGATTTGAGTTTCTCTGCTGCAACATACAGCACAGTGGTTATGCGGTTCTGGGCTTGAAAACGCCAAAGCAGGACAAAAACCAGGAGACGAAGACAAACCTCCATGGGTGGAGTACATGACAGCGTTGTCAAAGCACAACAGTTTGAAATGTGTACAGTAGCAGAAGAAAATTGTAGCAGCCCTCCTGAAGAGACAGGAGCTTGTGAGGATCAACTCTGTCATCAGAACATTTCCTTCCTGTCAATCCATCTGACAGCACGGCACCGATGTTCAGTTTTACACTGCGCAGGCCGGAGGGTTGGATCAAACTGTCAAGAGCAAAAACTCCCAGTCTGTTGGCAAATTCAACATTTACGTCACTTATCTCGACTAAAATAAGTAACAAAGTTTTAAAGCCAATAAGATAATCTAGTAAACACACCCTCTTGACGTGTCTTCTTAAATCAAGAGGTCTGGTAGACCAGATGAGAGTGTGGGAGGAATTCCTCCCACGCCGGAGTCTGTTCTCTGATCCATGACTAGCCAGCCAGCCAGCCACGGCTCTGCTCACCTATTCCTCATCTTACTCCCCGGAGTTATCCCGCCGTGGTAAACATACAACCACATAGCAACACATACACAGACAGCAGCACATACCTTTCAACATCTAAATCTCTCTGGCACTCAGGCACAAGCTTGCGTAGCACTTGTTTCCGTGATATTTGTGGCTACAACGACATTTACATAGACTTCTTGACACAAGTGTATTGTCGACGGCAGGGTGGTCTAGTCATTAGAAGGCCTGTTTTTTTAACTGAAGATTCAAAAGTTTGGTTCACTTGTATCGGACCACTGAACCTCTCCCGCGCATCAAGTCGCTTTTGGATGATGCAGCGTGTACAGATACGAGGTTTGGGTTGAGAAAAACATTCACATCCTATGGTGGTCATTATCATATTAAAAGACCATAATGGTGGTTTTCACAGGCACGAACGGAAACTAATGGCCGCCTGGAAGGTGGTGAATGCCTAGAGTGTGGTTCACTTTGCAAAACGCTCTGCAGTAAAGCAAAGCACACACAATTTGTACTTAATGGGCTTAAACGTGGAAAAAAAACCAACCAATGTGGTTTTTATTCCGTGGGAGCTCTGACACCCCACCTGATGGGATCACGAAATGCAGCAGCGCGTGGAGGAAACATGGTCAACAGGCACGGCAGGGAAGAGCGTCGCTGCCAGCAGGCTGAGGTGACAAAAAATCAAAAGGGTCAAAATGACATATTCACTTAAGAAAATCGGCTAGGATGATGAGAAATTAGGTGATATCCACCTTAAGCCTCTTTCACACATTATTTCGGGTAATCGAAAAGCATCTTTATCAGATGGACGTTATCCTTTACATGCTTTTTTCCTCCACTGTGAACGCTTTCCTTCGCAGAGCTGCCCTACCCGAAATGTAGGAAACGTTCCCGAACAGCCTGCATGTGTAAAGGGTGTTTAAAATTGATTGTAATCCATTTTGAAATCCCAAATACAAAATGTTTTGGATGTTAAGTGGAGGCAACTGTGTTGTCTGCCAAGGGAATGTCAACCTGTTTTTCAGTTGTTGTTTTTTGTTTTTTTTTTTATGAAAGAAGAACCATGCTCATATGACAGGAACATTGCATGTGAATGATAACTGACCTGCAGACGAATCATTTGAACTTGATAATTCTAATATGCGTTACCTGATGTACCTGCTGCGTTGGCTTCCTTTCTGATTCCGGGAAACATGTGCATTTATCAGTGGAAAACTCATCAAAAGCACTGCTTCTGTTAAGCATCTGCCAACCATCTGAGCTTGTAATACATGAACCGTAAATCCATCCAGCATGCTTCCAGCTTAAGATTTTCATGCAGTCCTCTGATTTACCTATCATGTAGTGCATTGACCGGCGACTTCGTATCTGCTGAAAGACGCGGCCTAAGCCTCGCCCGGGCCCACGTCTGCCCGGTAAGGACTATGTGAAAAACAGCCAGGAAGAGCGTGCCGAGCGTCGGCTTCAGCCAGGACTGCAGGGCCTGGAGCTTTTTGTCCACGGAGAGCCATTCATCCCTGGCCGGGACAGTGGAGGGGCGATCACTCACCGGAGCATTAGCAAAGATCCAGACCTCATCATTCATTTTGCCTCACTCTCCTCAAAAACCGCTCTCTACCTTTCTACTTAGCCTTCCTCTACCATATGCTCCATTCTGCAGGCATGGGTAGATGGCTCTCCAAGGGTCCACTTAGATCTCAGGCACACACCTTTCCAATCTGCAACTCAATGCTCACACACATCACCCGGAGCCGCCTGTCAGAGGCATTCAATGCTCTCCTGTCTGTAATGGGGTGCAGATAAACGAATACTGTCTAATGATGCCAGCGGGCGAACATCTACCCCAAAACCTCAAGGTTGACAGGTATGACATCAGATTACTTCATTCAGATTTTTTTCTTTTTTTCCTTCTCCAGTCCTTCGTCACCCCTCTCCCCTCTCTGGCCTTCTCTCGTTCATTATCCTCATTGCGCGCCCCCCCCTTTTTTTTTTTTGCTGTACTCTATCTCGTCTCTCCTTTCCTCTCCTCTATGCTCATTCTCTCCAGATGTGGGCGCTGGTCCAGGTGGATCCTGCTGCTCTCTGCAGTTTGTCTCTATAAAACATCAGTTAGTGTCAGAGGGAGTCTGCGCACGGCTCCTCGGACGCAGCTGCAGATCTGCAGCGGCTCTGGACTTTTATAGCTTTCTCATGAAAGCGAGGGAGAGCGGGGAGAGATTCTATAGGCTTTCGTAGCAAAAACCAGTAAAAAAATAAATAAAAGTAGAGAGTTGTCCCAGCCTAATCCACTCTTTCCTCTGATGTTTATAAAGCAATCATCATCTCCAAGGTCAAACAGGCCAAGAAGAAACCTAATATTAATGCAAATGTTGTCCAACCATATGCTGAATTAAAGGATAATTTCAGTTTATTGCAACTTGGACCTTACTTTAACAGCTTTGGCAGTCATTTCTGTCGTCTATGCAGTCGGGATGACATTTCAGTCTTGCGCTGATTCTCAGTTTTGTTTACTTTGATGAGATAGTTGCTCATTTAAATGAATAGACTGGGTTCTTTTGCAGTTTTTCCTGCTTCACTTTTGTTCCAGAGTTTGTTTGAAACCTAAATGATTGTTTACCATACTTTCTTTCCCTATCTGACTTATTTTTAGGGGATGACACTGCAATACCAAATTAGCTAAATGAGCAAAATCGCATTATTACGGACCTAACTGGTGCCAGAAAGCACAAGAGTAAGACCCGAGCTGTAATAAACCCCTTTAGAGGAGCAGCGATGACCATAAAAGAGCATGACAGACCTGGAGTTGGTGAACTGAATGCATCATTGTTAGATAATTGCACACAAGCTGAAGTTATTTACAACAAACTGAAATAGGAGTCTGGGTTTAAAGGCAACAACTGTGCTAGAGTGTCAGAGAGAGTGAAAACATTCATTTAACTTTTCCACTGACACATTCCTCTGCTCTCCAGCGAGCTGCAATCCTCACATTAGGCATTCTCAAGACTCTGAATCAATTTCTGCCTCTCTGTCGCAGATGACTTGAGGCACTATGGGTACAATTAAGATATATCGCAGGGAAGGGGAGAAGGGAGGCGAAGGTGGGAGAGGAGCGGGGGGGGAAATAGTTTGGCATAGGAACAAAAGGCAGGGCTAATGATAACATGGGACCTTGAAAATGTGAACGAGGAGGGCCGAGGCTTCATCTCGCTTCTCGTTCAATCTCCGTTCCTCCCTTGACCTCCCCCTTTTTCCTTTTTCAAGCTTCCCTCCCCCTCCTATTTTTCTGTCCTCTCCCTCGCCCGCTCTTTCAGCACCCTATTACGGCAAGTGCTTGTTGTCTTTCATGTGGAGTTCACGGCTGGAAATGATTAGGAACATCAAACCACTGAAGGGGAGAGAAGGGGAGGGAGGTGAAGGAGACGGAGCGAGAGAGACTGACTTCTATATTTGGAAGAAAGAATGCTAATATTATTAATGAACATAATGAGGGGTGATGGCCACTCAATGTGCCTTCCGACTTTTTTCGCAAAATGTGCATACTTTCGGTGCATACGCACCCAGCAGGACGTGTGTGCCACACTCGGAGCTAAACAGTAAACTATACCGTAGAGTTACAGCTTCAGCCCATGTGGTGTGCGTTAGAAAGTTTATCTTTGGGGCTGCATCTCATGTTAAAGGACACAGGAGCTGTTGTTCGGGCATTTTCACAAGTCTGTTTCAAAGTTGAATGATCTTTTTTCCCATTTTTTTTTTTTCTAAATCTATATATTTTAACCTCAAAACACACCCAGCAATTATACCGGATCAGTCCCTATTAGCTCTGTAGATCAGGAACAAGCTGTCATCTCTTTTCTGAGACGGGTTACGGAAGGCTTGACTGTGAATGGAGGTTAAAAGTTAGGTCGGAGGGAGATAAAAAGCCAGTTACGGGGATGGACAGAAGGATAGGGCAACACAATGAGGGATGACATCACCTTACTGGACTCCGAAGACCGATAAGAGACATGGGGGGGATTTGGATGGCCGCGATCCCATCTTGCGCAAATCCCTGCAGTGTGGCAGCTCTTAACCCAAGGATGCAATAGTGTGTGTGTGTTCGTGTGTGTGTGTTTGTGTTATACCGCTACTTCGTATGTGTGTGTCTGTGCCTCCCTGCCCCCTTGTTAAAGGATCTTTTCAAAGTGAATCCTGTGGGCCCTGACTGACAGCTGGCCTAATCAGCAAAGAAATCGGCCCTATTTTTTACCTACTGTTAAATATTTATAGCCGTTTAAACCCCAGTCTCTCTCTTTCTCTCTCTCTCTCTCTCTGTGAGCGACGCTCACTCTGGCTGGTGCAGCAGCTGCTAGAAACAGTGACTATCTGTGAAATGCCAGGGGGGGGTTTAATGTAGCTATCCGCTAACAGTGAAGCTAATGAGGCGCCCGAGGTCAGGTGTCAAAGTTGAAGGGGTGGATGGGCATGTTCGCCACCCGCGGAGATGAATAAATCATGGCGATTTTATATTAGGGCTAAACTACTGAACTCTCTCATTTCAAAGGTGCGAGATGTAGGAATTTGTTTTTAAAACGTTCAAAAATGTACCAAAGCTAGCAACAGAATGTGAAGACATAACGGCGTCAACGTCATGTCAAAGACTTATGTATATTCTGTTGCAGATAACCATTGAAGTTAGCAAGCAACCAGCTAGCCCATCCTGTCCCGCCGTAGCACAATGTACTTTAAGTGGCCTTCGGCTCAGGCCACCGCTAACTGAGCTAACTAGCTGACAGCAGCTACGGTTAACAGCAGTTAGCGGTTACTCCAGTAATATGCTGCCCCCTACTTGTTTTGAGTGTGATTTCGACAGTTGCCCCATTCTTCCATTGTTCTTACACCTTTTAGGATATTGACAGTCCTACTATTGAGTACCAATTCATGTTAAGTCATGTTACGCAAATGGTGCGACACGACTGAGTGGTGACTTGTAAAGTGACAATCACGTGAGTTGAAAATATTGAACTCAAGCGAAATTTCAAGTGATGCTGTGTCGCAAAAGTCTATCAGTGTTGCCCCCCGGATATTGAACATGAACAACAATTGAGGAGAGGATGATAATCACTTATCGTGGCCGTTTGCAGACACTTAGAGCTACACATAGCGTTCTCTGTCCCGATTGGATAAATTAGGCAAGGATACCAGAATTTTATTTCTGTCTTTCACTGCATGAGCAGGTGGAGGCGAGACACGGGTTACTGGCCAAACACTCTATAACAGTGATTACTGTTGGACTATTAAGCTAATTAACACTGATCTCAATGGAAATATGTCACTTACAGCATCTTTAAGTTGGCAAATGGTGGAAGCAATATGGCCCACAATCATCGAAAGTCGTCAACATCAGCTGAGGAGCCGGGTTGTTCTTTTTAAAAGCGTAATTAGGGAAATCAACGTTGCGCCCTCGTAAGTGATCCTTGGTCAACAATCAAATTCAGACAAATGCGAGCTTAATGAGGCTCAGCGCTGTTACATTGTTGATGAGAAGTGTGACGGGTCTGTTTTATGTATCCTAAGAATATCAAATTACTGCAAAAGTGAAACAAACGCTGCCAAAAAAAACAGAGAACAAAGTGCACGAAGAAAAAAAAAGTTTTCTCCAGGTCATCATCTTTGATTCGCACAGTGATTGTCACTTATTGTCTTCCCGTCGTAATTTAACTCCAGCGACGAGGAGAAAACAGTAATTAAAGAGCGAGGGAGGACAAAGACGGACCTCAGACGGGGGACCGCTGCCTGAGACTGTTGTCTTTGCGGATGAACGAGAGGATGAATGATTGAGAGCGAGCGGCCCACCGCTGCCTCGGGGGGACACCGCTCTGGGTAATTTCAAATCCTCTAACTCGCTAAAAACTACAGTGTGTTTGGGAGGGTGCATCTGCGTTTCAGCTGCAGCATTCCTCCCAGGATGGAAGCGGACACGTGTGTGTGTGTGTGTGTGTGTGTGTGTGTGTGTGTGTGTGTGTGTGTGTGTGTGTATATATATATATATAAATTTTGGGCATTTCGGTGGTTTATCCAACACAAACATGACAAAGACGCAGAGAGAGTGTGGAATCTGTGCTGTTCTTTTCCGCCCCCACTGGGACACCACAGGATTTTATTCTCTGTTTGACTAGTGTGTGACTCTGTTAAGTGTATGCTATCGGGCGCGGGCGCTTTGAGGGTTAGCATCTTGTTGACGGTTATTGTTTCTAATTTGCTTTTTATGTTTAAAGCATGTCTGCTCGGAAAGTTGGGGGGGGGGAGAAGAAAGGAAAAAAGGGGGGAGAAAATGGAAGAATAAACTCATCTACTCTGTTGGTGATTTTTTTCTGTCTGTTTGTGCGCTTTGCAAATCGGCACATGTTGGGCTGTGACTCCCGATCTGTATATCTGTGTTTGTTTGCGCGTGTGTTCCACGGGCAGACACGGTGAACAGTTCTGATTATGGGTATTGATTAGTCCATCTGTGGGGGCAAAAAGCACACAAAAGAGGAGATCGATGGGCGCGATTCGAACGATCCATCACGGAGACAGCTGCCGAAGGAGTGAAGAAAGCCAACGCCAGCCTCCTCCAGAGATCTAAAATATTCTAAATAAGATCCTGTCATCGCCGAATCTTATCGAAGCGGAGACGAAAATGTTTTGACAGAACTTAAAAGTTAAAGCTTTGAACCGGTGGTAAATTGTTGAGAAAAATGTCTGATATCGTCATGTTTACATTCTGTTGGTGAGTTCTTCTGATAGAGCTCATGTTTAACAGTCTTAGAATAAACAGTATTGCCGCCGTCACGATATTATTCCGAGATGTTTTGACAAAGCTTTCCAATCTGGGGCCAACTTTGGGAAAGAAAAAAAAACAAAACAAAAAAAACTGCTGCCTTCTCAATAACATGGTTCAAGTTAATACACAAATAGAGATACAGACAATACCTCCAAACATGCTGCACAAAGGGTCCGAGCTTATCCCTGCTGATTGCACGGCTTCGCTCCACTTAACCAAAATAGTGTCTCTAAGCCCATGAAGCCCTCCGCCCAGCGAGTCATGCTTCCTGGACGCGATCCCTGAGGCCAGGGGACAGTTTCATCATGGCCCCGTCAGTCAGCGCGTCAACGGTGAGCCCTAAATTGATAAACTAATCAACACCAGATTTTGGTCAAATGATGCAGAAAGTGGCGCATTAACATCAGCATTTATTAGGGCTAGGTCACAATTCAATATTCTCACCGACCCGGCTTTTAGCGATAGCAGATTGTGATAATGTGATCATGTTGTTTACTGTCGCCCGGCCACAGTCGAAGCAAATTGCATGTTAAAACAAGCAAGTTAGTCACTTGAGGTTTTGGTTTTTGCACATTTGAAGAGCTTGGTCTCATGTGAGATATGCATGTGCTGTTTTGAAGATATAATGTCAAAGCAACTTGGGAATATCTAAATGTTGACTCGTGCCACAGGACAAAAAAAAAAAAAAATTTTGCGTTTTTTCTTTTGCTAGGAGAAGCCAAACATGACTCATTGAGGAACCACAAACGTTTCTCCACCACTCCTAAAAAGCTCAAAGCACGGCAGATTGAAAAAAAAAAAAAGCATCTGACCTCGTCCAAACACGGAGGTAAACTCCAAGAATGATTAGTCACTGCCACAATGATCCCTCGTATCTCACGCCTGTGGCACTGCCGCGGTCGGGGCATTGTTCTGAGTTGCCAGATGGAAGCCTTTAACTCGAAGACTTATTACATTATTTATCTATTTCTATCTCCGCCCAGGGGCTGAGAATACAATAAATCTAGCCAAACTTGAGTTAAAGGATTCTACACTGACATGTTTCCAATTCAAACTAAATCACGGGTTTATAAAAGTAAATCTGATTGAAACCAAGTCCCCCTCTTAGGAGCAGCAGGCTCTGCTAGACGGGTACGTTCAGGCTTTCAGGCCGGTTGAGGCCTGATTTTCTCCGCGTAAACATTTATGTTTCGGTGTCATTTTATTTCTTGATCTGTAAACCAACACGCAGGCTGTGTGGGAGGTTCACACTAATAAGGCAGAGTGTGTTTATCATTATAAGTAAGCTGGGCTTTATTGGGGAGAAAGTAAAGCACCTTTTTCTGCCCTCCAGAAATGGTCCCTCTAAGGGCCGACACTCCTCTGATGGTGTTAGCTTCATGGATGAGGGGTCTGTGTGTGTGTGCGTGTGATCAAATCAGACTCTTTAAGGTCAAAGGTGAGCCAGCTGTTCCTCTCTTTCCTTGACCCCTGGAGACGAGTTTGCGTGGGGCTTTTTTGTGTGTGTGTGTGTGTGTGTGTGTGTGTAACAGGTCATTCACGATAGCGGATGAATGCATCACCGGCAGAATAAAAGGGGCGTAACACCTGTTGTCTTTGTGCACGAGGGAAAACGAACGGCCTGCGCAATGTGGGCGTTCATCTGACATGTTTTTTTTTCTTTTTGTTTTTACTGACGAATGGCAGATCATCACACGGAACAGATTTAACGAGCGGTGCGTTCGCTCTGCTCTTTGTTCGCCCTTCTCTTTACACCTGAATCCCTCGTCAACATCTGCACTTTCGGCGCCCTTTCCCCCTGTTCTGCCTGAGGTCACGCAGTTGGCAACCTCCAACCCTCAGGGAAGTGACAATAATAAAAGATAGCAGGAGCACCCCTCTGAGCTTCGAGCGTACATCTGGTGCTGGGTTACTGTGATTGTTGTCGACTGCAGAG
Organism: Diplodus puntazzo; assembly: GCA_963678695.2. NCBI lineage: Eukaryota > Metazoa > Chordata > Actinopteri > Spariformes > Sparidae > Diplodus > Diplodus puntazzo. Next base: position 11,704,895 of record OZ023167.1, on the reverse strand, counting down.
AGGCACAGCAGCTCCGAACCAGAGAGTCTGCTTCACTTCACTTCAAACTGTAAAGCAGTAATCCTATCGTGTCTGCGTATCAAAGTAAAGATACACTGTGTAAAGCGTTACAAAAGTGACAGTCTTTAAACAAGGGTGAAACACAGGTCAGTATAAATAAGTCAAAACCGCTAACAAGCCTGCATATGGCAGCTGCTGCAACAGCTCCCCCTGTAATGGCACCCAATCAAATTTAAGTGAAAATATTTAGATGAAAGCGTTGTTCTGTTTGAAACGAGCAAATTCAGCTGCCAGTGCAGTAAGTGGTTTTTCACTCGCGATGTCTTAAAATAAGTCCACCACGAGCCTCAGAAGGGCTGATTTCGAGAAAAACTCTCGCTTAGTGTAGTTAATTGAATGAAATGCTATTTAACGGTCAATACTGGGGGGGGGGGATCGAATCAGTTCAAATAACATCAGTGTCAAAATGAAACACAAGCACGACTCGCCAAAACCAAAGCTGCTATCGAGACAAAGCAAGTGGCATTTTGCTTGAATTAGATCAAACAGTCTTACGTGGTCAGCTCCCGGATAATTCAATCTATCAAATCAAGTCAGAGCCGGTTTTAAATCTAAATATACGATCACTCACAATCACGCTCAGTGTCCACATGCAGCCACAGGCGTGTTTTAACCCAAACACGCTGATTTTACAGACAAGTTGAGGGCCTCATGAATAAAAAAAAAAAAACAACACCAAAACAGATGTTAATTAAATGTTAGATATTTAAATTAGCTTATTAAATTTGTTGGCGAGGAAAAAAAAAAAAAAAGACGTCTTGCAGCTCTAATTTTTGGTGATGTTCATGTTCACAATTAATTAATGGCCTGAACAGCCATTTAGGAAAAGAGTTCAAGACATTATTTGATAAAATAAAGAATAACAAGATGTCGTGCAGCACTCAAAGCAGGGCAGTTAGAAACAATAAGCTAATGAAGTAGCATCGCACGCAATGGCCTATGGGATGTTACTGCGAGGGATAACCGTATGTTCTGATGCTCAGTTTGACACGATTGATTCTCCGCACTGTATAAACAATAACATTTTTGTTTGTGAGGTGTTCATGCCCGCTCACTGTTGTTGCTCCCCTGCGGATGTTTGCATTCTGACATCTGGGAACGGTCCTCACCGGCCAACAGCAGCATCGCACAACCCAAAACTTATGTGCATTCACGCACGTCTGATCTGATCAGTTACTGTACGTCGCCTTGACCTGCCGCAATTCGCCGCAGTCATGTGCATGTTGCGGGTCACACAGAGGCTGTTAAACCTCGGACTGACAATGCGGCTAAGTTGATTGTGCAGTCAGGAGCAACGGGCAGCTATGATAACTGGATTAGCTTTACTTTGACCAGGACCTGAACCGAGGCCAGAGTCAGGGATGGGTCACCCGCACGGTGACTGTTGAGAGAAACATATAGAGGTCCTTCTGTGCGTGTTAACGCTCATTAGCATCGGGGTCGACGCCGAGATGATACTTAACGTAGTTAGTAAATTTAATGTTGAGAAGGTTAAACTACTCGGATCCAATGCGAGACCCTGAAGGTCGCGAACTTCAGCCGCTACACGCGATCAGTGTTGCAGAATTTAAAGGCCGACAGCCACTGCAAAGACACATTATTCTCATCAACGCACACACGCACACTCACCCACAACATGCGCTCATACCGACACACTAACTGCTCGGTCAGCTTGCAGTCGAAGCAATCACATCTTAATGAATTCTATTGATTAACTTTATTCTGCTGAATGGTCAGGAGCCAAACGCTTGTCTGCTCTGCACACACACACACACACGCACACGCGCCTACAGTGTAACCAAGTTCTGCTTAATTGAGCCACAGAGACACAAAAATCTTCCATGTGCATGTGTGGGGGGGAGGTTATTAGACACCGCGATTACATATTCATACACAGCCTGAGGGGGTGAGAAACTCGCTTATCCTTCTCATATTAATTTCCTGACTCTGCACATGTGGGGTGAATGTGAGGAAGTGGTGAGAAACACAGCCCTGATTCCTAAAGCACCTGTTAAATCACAGTTCGTGTGGGACCAAAGCCTGATACCCACAATGTCTGACTGCGCTTCAGAGAAGGCAGCCAAGTTATTCTCTGGATAAACTGTTCCGTCTAACGCTGCTTTAGCTGCCTGAATCGTCTTTCTCTGTTGTTTTTCCCCCTGCATTCTACTCCTCACGCTTTTCATCTGCTCTCATCACAGAGAGGATTAAAGGCAATTGTCCCTTTGGGTCTGCAGCTCTCGCTCTCTCCCCCATTTGTTTCTCCGTCCCTCTGATTTCAGCACAAACAAAAGACAGTCGGTGTGGACAGCGACGGCTCAGCCGAGCAGCGGGGAACCTATCAGATTAAAGCGAGCACCGGAGGCCTCATAAAACCCAAAACACACTTGGTAAACCAGGTTGTCAGTGATGCAGGGCATCCATTAAAGACACATTCATGCGCACAGGGCGAGCGCACATGTGCACAGCCTTCCTCCCCATTATCATCCCATCCTCCACGGCTAGCTCAGCCAACTGGAATTTCCAAGAAAAACAGGTTGGCTAGGCATGATGCAGCCCCGGGGTCAGAGACGCAGCCAACTCCTGCAGGGAGCAAATCAGCCAGGGATGAAGGAAAGAGAGAGAATGTGAGAGAGAAAAAAAAAAAAGAGAAGGGGGTTAGCGCTGCACACCTACAGACGTGTGGAAAGAAGTCCTAAATCAGCTGCACGTCCGCACTTCATCAGTCAGCTCACTGGGAAACGGCTTCTCAACACAAAGACCCAGAGCACAGCTCTGTACAGCACAGTAGTAGCGTCAAACACAAACACTGCGGACGTGAACCGGGCAGACAGGGCCTGGGCGGCTGATTACTCCATTGTCTCCAATAAAACACGAGTAAAGCGCTCCACAGGTATTCAGAGGAATTTCGAGCGCTCAGGCAGCCGCTTTATCTGAATGTTGGGAAAAACTAAAAATCCTAATTGCTCGAACAGAGGGCGAAGAAGAAGAGATAAGCCGGGGATGAAGATTAATTTGAAGCTGAACAGTCCGCACAAAGAGAGACTTTAGCGCGAAAGAAAGAAAATAATGAGACTTCAGCGACTCTGATTAATTGAGGGGCCTTTTTCTAATCGCCATCACTCCATCTCTCCTGCTATCTGCATCTTGGCCGCTTGCGTTCACTGTGCTGATTCATTAACATGGCGCCCCCTGACGTCATCGGAGCAGAGAAAAAAAGACTGCGCTGATTGCCTCACTCAAAGTTTGAGCGGATTTAAAAGCTTTCCACAATAGGGTGGTAAAAGTTGGAAAGATTTTGCGATCGCGAAAAAAGAAAAAGGATTATCAGCAGCCGGCATGGTGGGCGTTAGAGCTGAAACGATAACTTGATGAACCAATTAGCTGTCACAAAAGAAAACTGCAAGCTATTTTGACTGTTTCATTAACTTTCCAAGCAAATACGTCAAACATAAGTTGGTTCCATCTTCTCAAATGTGAGGATTTGCTGATTCTCTGCATTTCATTCCTCACAAGAAGCAAGTTTGAAGACGTCGCTGTGGGCCCTAATGGACGTGATCAGCTGCACTCTTCAGCCTGAATCCTGATGCACCTGTCACTGCCGTCCCGAAGAGAAAGAAGGAAGGAGGTGTGAACAGAGGTCCGGACCGAAAGGGATGAAAGAGACATCCAGCTAATGGCCACGACGCCGAGAGATGAGGTGACGACGCTCCGGCGAAAGTGCTACGTACAACATGTGTCGAGGGGAGTGGAAACTGTTAGGATAAAGATGTGTGCATGAGGAGAGGCCGGATAGCGAGGAAGGGAGGGGGGCCTGCCGGACTAATGTGGTGTTTCGGAGATGTGAAACAGAGGGTTGAGGGAGACAAAGCAGAGGGGATAGAAGGAGAGTCAACGGGAATTAACACTCCGCCCAATAAAGACGATGACAGAATGTTGTGGCAGTCACGGGTTCAATTTGAAGTTTGCATGATAGAAAATACGAGTTGTGTTTCCTGTGACTCTCCCTTAGATGTCCGATGTATGTTTTGGCATCATTCTCACTCACAAAGAAGGGGAGGACAGGCGATGAAGGTTGAGAAGTTTAGCTGGGAGTTAGGGGGGAGGGATTAGCTTAAAGTCACGGGGTAAACAGACCTCCAACACTGTGAGCCAAGGGGTTCAAGGTAGGAGGCGCTGACTAAGATGCACTAAGCCACACGGTAATGGGAAATGATGGGGTCCCGGGCTATCACATGGCTCACGGTCACACCGAAGCTGCCTTGGAGTAGGGGTGAGAAGGGGGGAAGGGGTGGCGTAGATTATTACCCAGATCAAAGCCGCGTTTGAGTGGATTTGGGTTTCACAAATGGGAGGAGGGCAGGGGCAGAGTGTAAGATGAAGGGAGGGCGGAGATCTCGAGATACACCAAACAGCATTTCAAAGGGGCCGAAGTAGCCTCGTTAAATCATTAGCAATAATGTAGGCGACCCTCAAACCTGGACTGTTAGGTAAGAATAGTCTTGCAAGGGGCATTTTTCACCAGTTTATAGATTTAACCATTCCTGTCAGCATGCACCTGCTATGACAGATTTGCATCCCACTGCTCCCGCCCCCTGTTTTTCCCCCAACCCCCACTTTGATCCACCGCTGCCAAAAAACTGCTCCTGCCCCCTGCTTCCCCTCCTGTTTGCCTACCCTTTAATGTATTTACTTGACCTCCACGAGGCATCCACACGATGATGTTTTTCTCACCCCCTAAGCTCGCACCCCCCTCCCCCCACCTTCAGTTTCGGGTGGCAGCGACGCAACTTACCCAGCAGACCTTACCATCGCCGGGGGGTCACATTTAGCCCAGCTCAGCACTTACAGAAGAGAATGACAAAAGGGACAACTGATACAACTGCAAGAAAGAGGAAGATAGAGATGGAGGGATGGGAATGACAAAGGGATGGAGATGTACAAAGCGTGGGGGAGGAGGAGGAGGAGGAGGAGGAGGAGGAGGAGGAGGAAAAACGGGGGTCCCTGTTGTCTTTAGTCTTATTGGTTTTCGCTTTCATTACAGACACTGTGTTGACTCTGCACACTGGCCTCCCCCTGTGGATTAACTGCACTGCCTTCACACATGCAGTCGAGGTCTAGCTCATACATACGTTCTGAAACATGCATGAGCGTATATATGTACCAACGTGCGCACCGACTATTTTGACAGCAGTGATTTAGCTCCTCTTTCATTTATGACGGCAATTAAAAAAGAAAAAGGCACGTCAACACGGACCGGATGGTAGCGAACCAACAGCACGCAGGGATTTTGCCTCCATGTGAGACGGTCAACATCCCTCCTGCGTCTCTTACGAATGGGCCGTGAAAGGAGGAAAAGACAGCGGCGTCTTGGACGACGTAGAGACAAAATGCCCCCGTGCATTTCTATCTCGAAAACATTGCTCCCCGAGGGGCACGTCCAAACAGGCCTGTTGAACCCTGTTAGCGTAGCCGCTGCGGACGCACAATGGCGCCTTGTGTGCGGGGGCCAACCAAAACGTTCCCCGGGTTTCTTGGCCCATCTCTGCACCGACAAGGTGTTTTCCCCCCCTATAAAACCCGCTTCCGACTCAAACCTCCATTTCCCCTCCCATCACTTCCTCCTCCCCCGCTGTTCGATCCTCGTCGCCTCGGCCTCATCCTCGCCACCGCTCGCTGTCTCTACTGCTCCCGTCTTATTGACAATTTGTCTCCCCTTGCTTTAAGTCTCAAGGCTGTGCAATATTCTTAGCTGAGGGTAAAATCCGGAAAGCAGGGTAATTGCCTGTTAAACTGCAGTGATTTGTTTTCCTCCCCCCACACTTTTCAAGTTAATCTAATTTGGTGGCAGTCCATCTCTACTTTGGAAACCTGCATCTCAGGTATGTGCATTTTTTTTTTTCTGATTTGATTTTTCTCTTGTTTTCCGCTTTGGTTCCAGTTCGCTGTTCGTTACTTCACAGACAGGGTGTGTCGCATTCATTTCGGGATGTTTTTCCTGCTACGGTCCACTCTCATTTTGGTTTTGACCGGGAAGAGAACCCAAACATATTTCTGGTTGATTTTATTTCAGTCACTTTTGTTTCCTCTGCTGTACATTCTGAAAATTGGACAGATAATCCTCAGTGCGCCCCCCCCCCCCCCCTCCGGAAACACATGCAGAACTTGTATGTGTACTTCAATCTTAATAAACATTTAAGCTTGTTGTGTCTCTGGGCCGCAGCCAGCTTTGAGAGTGGACATGGGTTTTGGTATGCGGTTTGTAAACGGACCACAAGCCAAAATTAACTACAACCTCTGCTCTTTTAAAAAAAAAAAAGGAAACACACAATGGATTTCAGTGATAGACAGATCCAATTTTTTCCACAAATTCCAGCTTTATTTCGATGTCGTCCTCACAAAAACTCCCGTTGGAACATCCTGCAGTAGCTTCAGGGTTACAGTTGCCACAGTCGTTAAGCTGCTCAAAACCGAAAGCTTTGACTCTTGTGAGCATTTTATTTCATCCTAACGGTTACATTGGACTTTTATTTCAATCTATAAGACATTAACAAGGTCGTGAAATGGCTTAGATTTACCTTTATACGGCACGCAAGCCAACACTGGTGCAACCGATGCCATCACTAACACGAAAACGCGTGACATCATCTGGTCCTAATCGACAAGGAACAGCCAAAAAACCCCTTTAAGGCAGGAAAAACCGCGTTAAGCCTCCATTCCTTTCTCACCCCTATCCCTGCCAGGACTTTTTATCCCCCCGTGTTTTTTAATCTTTATTTTTCCTCTTTTGTCTTTCTTGCTTCCCACTCCACTCCTCCCTCATTTTCTCCACTCCCCAGCCAGTGCCAGCCTCCGCTCCCTTTGTTCTCCGCTAGGTGTGGCCGATGACAGAAGGCTAGGGGGCAGTAAACTCCGGCGTCGCTCTAACACCGCTTCACTGATTTGCCGCTTTGATGCTCCCACTAATCTCCAGCACTCACTGTGGCACATACTGGCACAGGGCTACACAAGCTGTGAATACACACATGCATACATGCCTGGCCTTTGCACAGACGAGTGCTGTGAACAAAGGATAAGGACACAAACAGATTCAGGCTGTACAGTATGTACAGTGAGGCACGATCACAGAGACACACACAGAGTTCACCAGCGGGAACAATTTCTGCGCAAAACAATAAAGCAAAATCTGATCTTTCCATCAGCATAATGCATATGGACAACTCATATTCAGGCTTACAGCAGCAGATCGCCAGCTGCAATGCGCCTCCCATTAAAAAAAAAACCTGGCTCCATCAGTGGATACTGGGTTTCCCTCGCTCAGTGTTTCGTCCAGAACAGCGAACTGAGCAGTGTCAGGTTCAGAAAACAAAGAACGAAAGAAAAGGCTGAGTGGACAAACACGGAAAGACGCGGACGATTACTTGCTGATGATGATAATTGCTCATCTTTATGTCTCTGACTGGCCACATTTCTACACACTAAAACATTGCGAATCACTACGAAGACACTCACTCGCGCTTCTCCCCTCTGATAAAGAAGGATGTGTACTTAAAGAGTTCCACTGTAGTTCTAACCCTTTCCTATAAATGTATGACTATCACTGTTGTGAACAATGGAACAACTGTTAGCACACCATGACTGTACTGGTTTTACTGGAAAATGTGGAAAATTTGTCACAGCTGGAAGCAAAATGCATTTTTTTGAAACTGAAACTGTGAGCATGCTATGAGTCACTATTTCAGTGCCAATGGACACAAGAAGTGTCGCCTGATGACATCCTCAGTTCAAGTCTAGATGCTCTAATTTGCTCTCTGGCAGACAGGAGTAAACTGAATGTACGACAAGGAGCTTTCAACCCTTTTTGAAAAATAAATAACACTGATGCCTCTGTATGACCAACATTAACAAATGAGGTCATCTGGGAGTAGAGTGGCTGCTTCTATAGACTAATTAGAGTTATTCTAAATGCCTGTCACCGGGTTGGATAAGTAAAAAAAATACAGTCTGATTAAAGAAGCTCCTCTGTAGTCTTTCGCTACAGTACAACACTAAAACAAAGTTTGCGTTGTTTCACGCTCTTTACCTTTTGTCTGACAGGGCAGCCAGCATCAACAAAAATCCAAATTCCTTATAGCTGCTTGAAATTCTTAGCCGTTCTCCCTCCACATGCTTGATGCATGACACGCCAGCTTGTATAAATTCTGGAGGTGTCCCTCTAGCAAAGCAGTATGAAAGGCCACATCAGACTAGAGTTCAAGTCCTGTGTGCAACCAAAAGTCTTTTCCTAAACCTAACCAAGTAGTTTTGGTGCTTAAACCTGACTGCGACAACTTGAAAGGTGCAATATGTAGGAATAGACCACCAATCAAAATCATACTCAAAACAAATAGGGGGCAGCATGTAACTAGAGTAACCGCTGACTGCTGCTAAGTGAAACAGCTTTTTAGCTAGTTAGCTCGGTTAGCTGTGCTGCTAGCGGTTCGCACTGTGAACTTTGGATTTGGACAGGCTGGGCCTAGCTGGTTAGCATGCTTACTTCAGTAGATGTCTCTCCCATGCAATATCGTCAAAACTGGTATTTCTTCACATTACAATGATAATTTTAGCTTCCTTTTGAATGTTTTCAACTTAACTCTTGCATATTGCACCTTTAATTGTCAGCAAGGTTTTTCAAAAGTCCAACTGGACATTGCATATTGAATATTTGAAGTTATTATAAGTTCAGTATGGGTAATATCAACAGAGCCTTCCAGCCTTTACTCAGTAAACATTCCTGGTTTATAGTATTATATAAAAAGCTACACTGAATTTGATTTAAAACATATTTCATACCGTCTGAGCCGTTTTGATCGCAGGTCTGATGATTCTGATGAGCCCTTTACACAATAGGGCCCAATCTTCTAAATACAATGAAGTAATTCTAGATTTAGATTATGCCAAACGTTATGATTACATACTGTATAATGGAGGCTAAAATCATCCAGGAAGATTACACACAATCAGTGCATCATTGCTACACGGCACTGCAAGAAGGTTTTCATTAGACGCGTGTCCCCGGGCAGGATGAAACGTATGACAGAAAGAGAGTTCCAGGCAGAACAACACAATAATAAGTCATTCCTGCTCAGATTTAAGTCCTTGTCATTACCCCTGGGTTTATTTCTCTCCATATCCCTGGCATGGGAGCGAGCACTGGATGAGGAGCAGGACTAGATTAACATGTCAGCGGAGCGTAAGTAGGCCTGTCCTCCTCTGACCTGCGGCCCACAGCTAGTCTTTGCAGCATTCATCGTACTCCGCAGCTGCAGTAAACAAGGCTCCGGGCCAGGTGTATCAGGTGTCGGTCCCAGACGAGACCTACAGAGGGATTCAGCCTTACTGGCAAGAGTTAATTCAACAATGATGAAAACACAGCCAAGGGGGAGCGCCATGGTTTTGTCATTGTTAAGTATTATTGAATGCTTGCCTTACACGGTCTTTGAAATAAAAACCGTAGACAGGGGAGAAAAAGGAAGATTTGGACTAGAGGATTCAGGGCGGACCACCCGGTCTGAGGCCTTTGATCCACGAAACATGAAGATGGGAGAGCTCTTCTTGGGATCCCTCAGCTGCAAACAGAGATGTAAGCAAGCACACCGCAGAGCAACAACCTCACTGTTTCTGGTCACACTTTCAGTAAATCGGGCATACGCTCTGTAGTAATGAGTTTTGATTTTATAGTTTGCAGGGGCCGGTATGATTCATGAGCAAAGGCAATTTGAATATTTGACATTTTATCATTTTTTATTCAAATGCAGTGAAACAAATATAACGTGTCCTTAAGACCTGTGCATGGGACCTTGTCTTCTCTTTCTGCTTGTCCGTTTGCCACTGCTGACCTCAAGCGAATTGAATGAATTACAACACCACGTGCTATTCAAATGTGAGCTACAGGGGAATTTCTTGCCTAATGAGTGAAACCTTTGAATTTTATGGTGAAAAAACACCCCGAAGATGAATGGATTATGTTCCAAGGGTTGACTGTATATGTGACATGAGTTCATGCTTCCCTTTAGTTTACTGAAGAGAGAGAAAGAAGTTATTTATGGTGTGTTAAATCACTAAATTCAATCTATGAAATTAAATCAGCTCTGCCTGATCCTTCAACTTTTACCCTGTCCTTGATCACCATGGTGGCTTATGGGTGGATTTCCAGCCCCCTTGGACCGGACGCTGCAGTGTGAGACAGTATTAGAACCGAGACAGGAAATGATGCGATAAACCAGGAAGTTGCCGCTATTGTTAGGACCTGCAACGGAAGTTCTGCTTGGAATGATATGCTGAGGAACTGGACTTCTATGCAGAGAAATCACAGAAGAAAGCACATGGAGATGCCAAACACGCACACTCCTTCACACACTCTTTTCTCAACATAACTCTGAGATATAAGTGATATATCCTCCGAGAAACTTCCTCTTGTGAACTTCAAGAAGAAGAAAACACAAGAAAACACAACATCAGTGGTTGCTTTTAGATGTATCTGAAAAAAAAGAGTTTTACTGCCACGACAGCTCTGGGTGACATTAATTGACATTCCTTATGCTTTGTCAGGTGGAAACACTGAGGTCATAACATAACGTACTAATAAACAGTGTTAACAATGAGTCTGTCACCACAGTGACACGACACAGTTCAAAGCTGTGTGATCATCCAATCATGACGTTAGGGTCCAAAATGAAACCTGGCCATCAGAGGGACGTCCTATCGACATCGAAATATGACATTAATACGAATCGGCTTTCCCAGCTGTACAAACTCTGGATTCGGCAGCTTTATGCATCAGAAATACTGAAGATAATAAGTCAACAAAGTGCAAAGAAAGTGTAAAAAAAAAAGTCTCTTATGTGAAAGTCCCAACAAAAGCAATAATGTGATCAATAATTCCTGGTTTGTAAGATTAAAACCACATTGGAGTTTTGGTGCCAGGCCAGTGTTTGCAGGGAAAGTGTGAATCATAAGTATGAGAAGATGATCAAATTCACCAAAAATCCCTTTAAAGGCCCGCGATTTATGGCCGAGGACTAATACATTCATCGTCTACAGGGCAATTAGAAATGATTTGTTGAGTGTCTTTAATGATCTCTGTGGGTGATATTGAACTGTGAAGCAGACCGTTGCTGGAGTTTTGGTCGGCCGTGATGAGCAGGTCACAAATTGGATTTTTCTTCCTCTCTCACACAATTCCGTGATTCTTAAAAGGGTCAAATGCAGTCAAACAATTACCCCCTTTATTTACTTAACCCTCCAGATTCACGATGACAACGCGGCTGTTATCCTGGTGTGAGTCAACAAACGCATTTCACACCTCTCCTCCACAGATTCAATTAAACCCTTTTTACAGTAACACCCCGGGAGAAACACGCACGGCCCTCTGTTTCCAACACACCCCTCCGCCTCGCATCCCTCCTGCTACACACATAAAACGATTGGTGGCACAAATGTTTCTCCTCTTGGATTCAAGTCTCCGCGCTGCATGGCATTGATTTACACATCCGGGCTATGCTTAAACTCCTTATCGACATCCCAAATTCTCTCGCACAGAAACACAGAGACATGCATGTAGAAAAATATAACTGGCACATTCAGCGCGGAGCCTTCGGGTGGCTCCGAGCTAAGTGATGTTTTGCGACAGTGAGCGGTGCTCTCTTTGTGCGTCTTTCTCCTCGGCTCTCTTTCCGTTCACAGGACAAACCTCATTATGAACAAAAAAAAAAAAAAGGACAAAGAAAGATCCTTGTCAATCACAAATTGATTAAACGGTTTTTGCATGCTGTCCCGCAGCGCCAGACAAACTGTGGGCGTACATGTGTGCGCAAACGCATGGATGTATTTGTATAAGTGAGCGCCCGACAGTGACAGCCAGACGGTACAAGGCGTCGGGGAATAGGTTTGAAAACCAATCTCTACCAGCCGTGACCAAGGCTCCGTAAAATAATAAAGAAGAAAAGCTCCGCAGACAGAGGCAGAGATGAAATAGGCCTTTCATTGGTTCATTATGGGAGCCAACTCACTGGAGAACACATCTGGATTACTCATACAGCCTTAATCAAACAGCTGGCCGCGAGTGCGGCCCGGCTAAGAAGGAGACTACATGACTATATGTCGGCGCATTCATACTGTAATGTGGCTAATTGTGTTATTTTGAAAGACAAGTTGGAGATGGGAGAGAAAGACCCCCTGATGTGGTCGTCTCTGCGCTCGTTACTATGGCAACATGACAGTCACACACAGAGAAAGTCCCACTCGCAGGAGCCATGAGAGAGAAGTGGGTCAGATACTACAAGCAAATTTATTACATTTCCTTTTGGGTGTTTGTTTTTCCTCGCTTAGGTGCCACATGGGTTTAAAGACTAATTTGAGAAATTTGAGGATATTTCATTCAGGGATTTGAAATCACAGTTTAGATGGTCATGATGAGATAAAATCTGAATGTCGTGCTCAATGTGTATTTCAACATTATTAGCAAAAGAAAACATAGGCTCTGTGCTCCATGCAGCTGCTTTTCTTTTTCCTTGTTCCCTCTTGTTCTTGTTAACAGAGAAAGTGGCAGATTTGTTTGCATCCCACTTCTCTATGCACTGCGTGTCCTCTTGGGATAATATTTTGATTGCTCTGTCGACAATGCACAGCACAATGCACAACAGCTTCTCACCGCATGTGATATTCCTGGACTCGGCAGCCACTCATTCAAAGGAAGTACAAGGTTGTTTGAGGACTGATCCTCACAGTTATGAAACCACGAGATTAAAAGGGCCTCCCTCAGCATGGGGGCTCGCAAGTGAAGGGGATGAAATGTAACGCAACTTTGATTACGTTGGATTATTTAAAATCTTGGAACGCAATGATGCTTTACTTCTCCTGACAGAAAACTCTCACCCCCCCCCCCCCCCATCAGCTCAGACAGCGCAGAACCAGAAGGAAACGAACATGTCGATTTGTCGTCAAGAAGTCTTTGAGGCAAGGGCATTTCCAGGTAATGACTTGCCAGCGTGGTTGAGTTCAGAGAGACGAGGAGCGATCTTGGCGCTTGACTCGCCAAGGTTAGAGCACCGCGATGCACAAAGCACTCTGCTTAACACAGACAGACGCTACGTCAAGTGGAGACGCAGCATAAACATCCAGCGTTGGTGCTTTGAAGCCCCGATGTCTGGATTTGGGGACGGTGGTCCTCTAAACTGCCCCCTCATGCTGGCACGTGATCAATAGGCCTGAAAATGCTTTAGTGCTGGCGCTACAAGCAGCATAAAATATTGAAGGGACAGAGTGTAACACAACCTCGCGGGATGAAGGAGGGATTGTGTGCATGCGTGCGGAGAGGGTGGGGGGAACAGTAGAGAGCCAGTCAGTATTATAAACTACCCAATCAGTCACTCTACACCCATGTTTGTGCAAAGAGAGACAGGGAAGAGAGACTGTTAATGTCTGAACAATTTAGCCCCATAAAACCTCACCTCGATCAGTTTACATTGATCTTTGAGTTTGGCGGGCGATCGATATTTCCTGATAAGAAGGTAAGCTATATTTCATTTTCAGCGTCTCATCAATAACACTTGTCTCTGTCCTCACAGAAATGCACACGAACACGCGAGACTCGATGAGATTATTTGTTTATTTATGAACTGTTGCATAGCTCAAACTCGTTCAACACCCGATGACATGAGCGATTACGTTTAACCACTCCTGTTCCGCCCTCCCGCACGCTTACAAACACTCCACTTGGCTCAGGCTCCACATGATTTACTCGAATGTATATACACGGAACGGGCTCAAACCCAAACACGCCTGCTCATATACTTACTGTTTGCACCGGACACGCACATATATACTTCAGGTGACTTCAACCAATTATGTGGAAGCACAGAGCCGACCTCAGGTTACACTGGGTGTCAAATGACAACGGGCGTGACAGATGACAGAGGAAAGTGATCTCGGCTCGGTAGGGAAGCCCGGGGGTGGAGGGAGATGAGGAGATTAAAAAATGGAATACTGGAAGGGAAATTCTGGTTTCTTTAAAAGTTGGATCATATTTTCTGTGTTTCAGTCATCATTTTATATCGGTTGCGATAACTTTTGACATCGCTACAGTGAAGTCTCGCCGGGCAAGAAACACGAGCAGACAGGTTATAAACAATCCCCCTGGTTGACCAAAGGTAATTAAAGTCTTTCTCTGTAAAGCTGTTAGTGCTATCACTTTATTGAAGGGTGTTTGAATGTTTTAATGTGGGGGAAACTGGAAAATAACAGTGTTTTACCATAAAACCTTCAATGAAAATTACTGTAAATGTGTTGTTTTTGCACTTTATTTGAATCAGGATATTGTAAATGTGTAGCTTTTCGCTGTTTTTGCAGGTTATAAACAACAATTAGAATGCCTGAAAACAACCAGACCATTGTTGTGTTTATTGTTCAGTTCTTACTTCCCTCATCCTAAATGTTTCCAACACATTTCCAACACAGAAAAGCAACCTTACCTCATCCATGAGATGTTAAACCATGTGCTGGTTTAACATGGAGAAAACAACTCCTATGATCCCAGATTACTTACATCTCTTTGTTTTGTTTTGACTGAGGCACCCCGTGCCGCAGAAATTGCATACGACGCATTTAACCCGAGAATCCTGCTCGTGTCCAAACGTTTCCCAACGTGTGGACTTCTTTGCTTGCAAAACTCTTAACCCACGTGACCCCGTGACGCTCTCCAGCAGGGACTCAGAAACACAAGCACATGTTCATCTTCTCAGAACGTCGGAGACACTTTGTCAAAGGTGTCAAAAGCTCGGCTCTGGTTGTGAATTTTCTTTTTTACGTATTAGCTCGCTGCTGTTGCTCCTCTGTTAACAGCTCATCAGGGCAGCATTGGATGTGCTAAATGCTAATGAGACATGAAACCCAACATTGGAGAGAGGAAAGCTCACTCACGCCAACACATGACATCCTCTGCTAAATGAGTTTACACATGAATTATGGCCACGAAACCCTAATCAGCGATCAAATGTCCGTGCAATGTTTTAATCCAAGAAAAAGTGAAGTTTCAAACTTTTGCCGGTAAATTGCTGCATTATGCAACAGCAGTTTTGTCCGAAAGACTTTCCCTCTGTGTGTGTGTGTGTGTGTGTACATTATGTGAGAGAGACGGGGCTGACAGATGGCTTAGGGTCCGAACTCACCACCTTGCGTGAGTAGCGGGCCTCAGACCCAGCTCTCATCCCAGTCTCTGCCCCGGGCCCAGGCCTTAACCCAATCAGAGGGATGGATAAACCAGACACACATATGTGGATATTTACATACATCTGCTAAACCTATCCCTTAGGGGAGACGGGATTGAGAGGACAAGGCAGACAGACAAATAGATTGACATGAGGGCTGGAACAAACCGAGACCAAAAAAGAAACTGGGAGAATATTAATTCATAATCACTGTCTCGCTTTAAGTTTTTTACCATCCCACGAACCAGATCAAAGACCTCTCATCTCCCTGTCTCCTCTTCTATCCTCCAATTAGCTGCGGCGAATCCAAATCAGCAATTAGAGTCATTTCCTCACAGCTGAGTCACCCTCGAGGTGGTCAGTATTAAACTGTATGCCAGATGGGAGAGTACGGTGCTGCGGCGCTGAGATCATTGTTGATAATTCACTTTTTCCCACCGTTCGAACACGGGAACAGCAACACTGAGTTATGGAACATGTGGGGCTGTTCGTGTGGCTCCGTGTGATTGCTTCCAAGTGCGAAAAAGAGAAAGTGGGGCAAAAAGATGGCCGAAGAATTTGACTACTTATCACAAATGAGTTTTGTTACTTAAAGGGAACATTTTTCTCATTAAGAAAATAAACCGGCGGCGCACAAGAAAATGGCTAATCTGACTGGTGACGGGTGGGAAAGTGGACGTATGGAAATAATTGGCAGGATAGCGAAATACCAGCGCTACAGCAACGAGCAGCTATGCAGCACCCTCGGCTGATACGCAGCCAACATCCAGCTACACTCCTGTCAACATTCTTCATCGCAGAGAAATTAGGCGAGCAACTGCTGCACGGCCAACTTTACCGTGACCAAAACGGTCCTCGGAGATGAAGCGAGAAGACGGGTGGGTTGGGGGGTGGGGTGGGGTGCCTCGTGTGATTACCGTTGCTGTAATTGATCGGGACATGGAAGTGAGGTCGAGGGGGGCACTGCAGTTAAAAAACAGGGAGGGGTGGGTTACATGAGATCCTGACCCTAACCTCAGAGACCCTGCCGGGATACACTACACAGACCCATGTGTGTACACAGGGACCCTGAGGTTTACTGCATGTATAAACACACAGCATACTATACTGTATATGGGGGGTTTATTATTGAACTCATGCGAGTGCACAACGTCTGGCTCAGGTATGATAAGACAGACAAAGTGAGGGAGAAGAGCGGACGGAAGAAAAAGAACAGACCCAGGGATGCAGACAGCAGAGTGTGGACTATTTGAAACCTGTCCACAGTAAATCACAGTAATAGTTCTCTTTGAAAAATTCCCATAAGAGAGGATCGGGAGAGGGACGCCGCCGGCCAGCTTAATAGCACAGATTAAATCTCTATAGCTGGACTATAAACGGACGGCTCTCTGTTTCCATAGGTCTGCTACAGCCTGCATCTCACATTACCTCTGTCCTGGCTCTGTGGTCTGCCGGCTAACCGAACCTGACTTCGAAGTCCAATGTCTCCCCTGCAGTAGGTGGCATTCAGATTAGAGCAGCGGTTCTTAAACTGGGGGCCACTGAGGGGTCCGCAATTAGATGAGCAAGAGTTTGTCACTTATATTTCAGTCTCTAGCGTGACGTCTTGCTTCTTCTGTCCGACCAACAGTCCAAAATGCGACTGACAAGGCTCCTCTCTCCCACATAAAACAGGAGAGAGGAGCCTCGTCAGTAGTCCCGGCCTTAATTCTGTGACTTTGTGACATAACGCTATTTTCACTGTAGAAATGACGCTAAATGGAGGCTGAAAACCAATAGCTGACCAGAGAGACGGTGAGAGGTGTGTGAGCTAACCAATCCGAACAGGGTACGTGGGAGGTGGGGCCTTAAAGAGACAGGAGCTAAAAACAAAGCGTTTCAGACAGAGGGGAAACAGAATTGCTACACAGGACAGTATGAGGAAATTGATGTGTTTTCTGAGCACTAAAGCTTGTAAACCTATTTTAGTAGTGACCCAAAATAAAAACTTGAACCTGAAAATTTGCATAATATGTATCCTTTAATTAAGTAAGGAGCAAGGACCATGTAATTACATTGAATAAACAGCTAATGACTACTAAATCTACCCATCTGTCTCTGTCTGTTTACCGTGTTCACCTCATCACATTTTGCACACTGCAGACCCTGGACTTCTCTAAGTCTGGTGCCATAAACACAGAGGTCTCCTTATACATCTATAAACGCTGACTGCAATATCTGGCAAAATGTCAAGCAAACTCTCCATCTGTCTGATACCAGCGTGATATCTTATATCCCACATCTCATGTCAAAACCAATACAGCGTTTACTTTAAAGACACAATAGCTGGCAACTCCCCGTCGAAACTGCGGTCTGCATTCTTTTCGCGCACGCCTCTGTACGTCCAGCATGAATATGAATTTGGGGTCGAAGTTGCGGCTGAGCCTCGAGGATGGAGCTGTCAGCTGTAATTCTGTCACAGGTGTTGGGACGTAAATGTACCTTTGTCTCCTACACCTGAGAAACCTCAGTACATCTGACACACTCATCCTGTTTTGCCCAACCCCTGGCTTAGTGCAGGACACAGGGAGAACCCCGCCTCTCTTCTACTGCAGGTTTCCAAAAGTAGAAGAGACTGATGGCTAAACCAGGCTGTGTGTTTACCCCCCTTATCCAGGTCTCGGAGACCCGGTCTTCCATCGCTCCACCCAAGAGTGGAATCCGAGGGAGTCTGTCTCGGCTTGGGGACAACCCCAACCACAGTTAGGTCACATCAGAGGCCAGCTTTTCTTTTTCTTTTTTTTTTTCTATGCCTGCAAGCTCCCGCTCCAAGGTGACCGCTCCATGAACGTTAATGCACAAGCCTCTATATTTGTGAGCCTGCATGCATTTATGCATCTGTATGGGAATGAATGTGTGTGTAAAGGTCAGCAGCGTTGGGGGAGGTGTGTGTGTGTGTGGAGGGGGGGGCCCACGGTGAGCGCATACATACAAAAATGAGTGAATGACTGATTTATTAGGTGTATAATTGCCACAGCTCGCCGCTATCTTGGCTGTAGATCTCGGTTGGATGTTCAGCGAGCGTGCGCACGCGCGTGTGTGTTGGAGTGGGCAATGTGCAACATAGCAGGATTAATGGAACACTCAGCACGCTAACTCCACGCAGACCACCAGCATCGCGTTAACCTCGGATACCAAGATATTGAGACAGAAAGACCATGAAATCCTGTGTATAGCTGAATATGAGCCTGTTTGCCAGTCCACCTGCACGCTTGTCTGTCTCATTTTCGTCTTCCACTTTCTTTTTTTGGGTTCAAGTGAATGCTTTCTATCTCGGCCTGAATAATTTAAAACCTCAAAGTTAGATTTTCTACTCGGCTACGATCAAGGTTTTAGCTTTTATCCAGCGTCTTCTTTGTCACACTCCCCCTGAAGAGAACGCCGGCTTAATTTTATCTGTTACCCCGGTGACTCAATGCAGTATCTCATTTCGGGATTCCAGCCAAATGCTCTCTCCGGTGTATATCATGCCTAGCTGATGTAAGTCGAAGGAACCACTCTCAGACGCCTAGAGAGCTGCGCCAGAAGAAGTCTTATTCATCAAACCTAACCTTGTGAAAATGTGGACCTGACTATAGTCCTCTAAATCACTCGGATGAAATGGCAGGGGGAAGAAGAAGCCAAATTACTTTATTACACAGTGCACAGGCTGAGTGGTATTGGAGCCATGACCGAAAACCAAGATGAGATGACATAAAAAAAAAGGCTGTAAGGAAAATAGAAAGCTTAACTCCAAAAATAGGAGGGATCTGTTTTTGTTTTGAGAATAAACTGAAATCCAACTGAAGGATCTCGCTTAAACTCAGTCGCTCGTTGACTAATTGTGTTTGCCAGGTTCTATGTTTTATTCTATGCTCATTTTCAGTTTCATACTTTTATTTTGAGTCTACTCGAAAATGTTAAAAGGCTTTAATGTTAATAATTATAATTTCTCATCCTGTCCATTGCTGCAGCACCTCTATTCACCCTCTGCCTGAACGCTCCGTTTTGGTGCCTGTCTCTTTAAGGCCCAGCCTGCTCTGATTGGTCAGCTCTCACAGGCCCGAGCAGGCACCACACGCCATTGGTTTTGTTAGTGTTTTTGCGACCTTAGGCGCGCTGAGAGTGGTGACTGTATAGTTGTGACATCGCAAACAATGTCTTGAGAGAGTCTGTGAAGAACTGAAAGAAATTGGAATACTTAAGTATCAATATTTAATTACTAAATATAAGTATCGTCCATATTGGTATATAACGCACCCCTGCCCCGTGCTCAATTTTTCCCATAGAGAACCTACACCTGCTTCAGAAAATGAGCCACTGATTGGACATCAGGCCAAGGTTCAAGTCCTCACTCTTTTGAGTCTTAAACCAATAAAGAGGGCTTTGAATCGTAAGCCTTAATTATGTGTCTTCGGGGGCCATACAGCAGGAGGACATTAATTAAGCAAAACTGCCCTTCCTCTGCAAAACACCGCGCAGCATTCATCGCGGAACAAGCAGGGGAACCGCTCCTGCGGCGCGAAATGTAGGTGTGCATTGTGCCGAGCTGCGGGCGGCCTGGACACCGCTACAGGGATCACATCCACTTCACTCTGAGAGAGAGGCAGCTGGAGGAGAGGCCAGACCAACGTGTTAAATGGAGGACGTGTGATTGGACAGAGAACAGGACGTCTGCCGGGCAAATAAATATAAAAGAATAATCACCCACAGGAAAGAAAAAAAAAAAAAGAAAGAAAGAAAAGAAAGCACCTACTCTATTCCACGTTGTATGTTTCCATTCTGGAGGCAGGACCCTCCCTCCCGCCCTCCTTCCTTCATATTTCAAGGACAGGGCTGGGATGGATGGGGCTTTTCTAGTGGCACGCGGGGATTAGAAACACACGCATAAACACACATACACATGCTTGTCCTAACATCGACGCTCGTGAGGACTAGACATGCTTAGACTCACACACACAAGCAAAAGAGACTGAGGCAGCCTGTGAGGTGATTGTTACCAGATGGGGGGGGGGGGTCGTCCATCCAGCCCCACTCTGTGACAGACAAAAGATTGCACCGACTTTTCCTCATCCTACTCTCACTGCGTGTGTGTGTGTGTGTGTGCACATGTGTGTGTAAGATCTTTCAAGCACGTTTAAGTCGTTTTTCTTTTGGGGGGGGAAGGGTGCCCGTGTCTTTAATGAATGAGGGCTAACCCCCCCCCCCATTTCTCCATTAGGTTAGCTGGCAGCTGGCATATGTGTGTCCCATTCAAATAGAGTGACATGTTTAATTTGACAATTAAGAAAACAAAGGAGTCCATTTAGAGCCACGGTTGGAGGCTGTGTATACCGCGTGTGCTCGTCAAGAGCCTCCGCTGAATTGAAAGGGACGGAAGGGGGAAGTATTGCGGATGAAGCGGCCTCAGAAAGCTGCAGCAAACCTGGACCGTCAGTTTAGATAAGCGAGAAGGAGAAAAGAAGCCCTGAGCAAAAGCAGGCATGAACAGAACCGACGCAAACTGACTTTTTGGGCTAATTCAAACCACGAGGCCTTAACCTACTGCTGTGCCAGTCGATCTGGCTCATGCGCCGAGTATTTACAGTTGTGCAAAGCGGGGCGAGCATTACCTCAGTTTACCCCAAAGCAGCGGCGGACCACAGGGATTTAAAAGGTGATGCAAATAAAAAGCCGCACATGTTGTTTCTCTTCAGCCGGCTGAGGATCGTTAACCTCGCGTTAAGTCACATTTGAGGTGTCGGGGAGAGCAAGCTGAGGGGCTTGCGCACGTACACGTACGTTATCTGTCTCGCAAATGTGCATGAAATTATGTTAAACAAACAATCTGTACACAAAGCATAGCACATTTCCAACACGAGGAGAGCTGTCAAGCATTAGGGCCCGTTGTAGCAAGCAGATAAAGAAGTTTCTACATTTTTTGGCAAAGAGAGTCAACCTCTGGACCCACTTATCAGGAACAAGCTGTTAAAAAGGGTGGTTGCATGTAGATCTGTGCTGTTTTTACAAGATGAAAGGGGATGGAAGCCCATGGGGGACATTATTAAGATGATGCTAACTTGAAAATAAAAACAGACTTCCACAATAGCCTTAGAATTGTTCACACATTTATGTTATCTGAGTAAAACTTACAATGACAATGCAATAATCCAATTTCTTTCAAATTCATTTTCATCAGTGGTGACATGGATGGATCATCTTGATATTATCCAAAAAGTTCCAACTTTTCATATGAATAATAACTAACATAAGTTGGGAACACAGTGAGCCCGTTCAAATCTGACAATGTAAAATAACGCTGTAACTTTGAAAATTAAATGTAATGCCACATTCATTTCATTCTAATATGGTTGTAGAAAGTCCATACGAGTATGTGAAAATGAAAATGAAAATACATTTTTGCATTTTCAGATTCATTTTTACTCACATTACAATGTACATATATGTGGAAAATTATGAAGCCCATTCTGGAATTTCATTTTGGCCCCTATATTCTTCCATAGGAGGGTATGAAAAACAGCAAGCTAGCCAAGAGTGACTGCCTCTATCTTTATCTAAAATCAATTCAGGCGTTCTGAGTAGGTTGCACTCATCCTGACACCCAGTTTCTCTCATTCTGATCAATCGTCAGGCCGCGCCTCTTGTAGCCTCTCTTCATTTTCATTTTAACGAGCTCTAAAATTGACTTCAATTTGTCATCTCGCCAGAAAAAAAAAACTTTCCATTCCATCTTTTCGCTCTGTGAGGCACAGATTTACATCATCGCTTATCACAAGATACAGACGCCACTCCCCACAATTCCCTCTGTCTCACCCTCTTTCCCCCCTCCTCCTCTTCTCCTCTCTCTTCCCTCCCTGTGGTCCTGAGAGTCCTGTTACTATGGTTACCGCTGAACGATGGCTCCAGCCCCTTTTGAAAACCATCGCGCTTCCCCCCCCACCACCACCTCCCGCCACACACATGTAAGCGTACACATGCTATTTCAATAAAGTAATGGCGGTCATCCTTCACATGGGTGAGTGTTCATATGAGGAGTCTGCCTGCTCCTCTCTGTGCCCAGTTACAATAACATGACCCCACTCTCCCCTCTGACAGCCGTGAAAGATACCTTTGGATGGAAGATTCCTCCCCTGCACACGGAAACAGGAGGGGGGGGGGGTTCCAATCTGCACTCACCCTCATGTGGTCGTTTTAATTTGCAAAGAGTCCCCTCATTGAAGCCACTATCATCTAATCAATACTGTTCCTAGAGAGGCTTTGTGTCCTAGAAGTTAATGTCTTACACCGACCACGGTGAGAATGACAGGCTGCTTAAGCGTAAAGAAGACTCAAGAGAAACATTTGTCTTCCTTTACTCCATCCCCTCCGAGGAAAGTGCTGTGCTAGACGACCCGCATGGCTGGTCTGCATCCTCCCAGTCTGCTCCACATCCAATTCTCCGCTGAGCTGATCCACTTCTTTCTTTCATAAATACCTGTGTAAATGTGTGCGCGAGCGAGGTACGAGGAAAAATAGAGCGATCGCCCCCCCCGTTTCAAGGACGTACCCAGACAGACAGAGGTGAAGTCGCCACGACCACGCGCACAGGAGCTGAAAAGCGGTGATGAATTGGCTCGGCCCCACCTCCCCTGACCTGCTTCTACGTCTCTCTCATCGTCATGGTAACCACCGGCACCTCGGCTGCATCCTTGCTTTCATGCTTTCACACCACAAGCAGCCATCCTTTTCATCAGTCCCTCGTCTCCGTTTTCACGCAGACCTGTATGCTGTCGGAAAAAAAACGCGCTCAGCCCTGCTGCGCTTTTCATTTATTTGCTATCATTTATCCATATTATCCGGCACTCAGGTCCTCATTATGAAATATTGAGATGTTCATGCAAGAGTAATGATTCCTTGAGAATTCTTTTTTCACACAGCTCCGCAAAATCCTTTCTTCAAAATCCGAGTATCCTGCTTTGTGACAGCGAGTGAGGAAAATAGAAGTTTCCTTTAAGAACAATTTAACTTTAAAACATTGTTTGGTTTCCTAGAGGAATCACCTTTGGTAAAATACCAAACAGCAGTAATCAATCGAGATCAGACGCTCTCAATTCATTACCATCGCGCGCTTCATTACGGCATGAAGTGCAGAGTGTACTTTGCAGTATCATCTGTCCTGCACTTTCTGTGATCTCGATTTCTCCATCTTCATGACTTAAAAAAATTTGTTTTTTTAGATAAGAAACAAAGGCCTGGGAGGAGAAAATACCCTTTGACGGATTCACATTAGCCTCTCGTATCCGGTATTAGAGCGGCAGATCCGGCACTCCAAGATTCTTGCAATCAAGCAGCTCCTCTATAATCGTCCCCCGGGGCAGGGCACAAAATACTCTCAACAGCCCGCCAGTGGTGTGGGTGTTTTGTCAACGCGCACATGTCTGCGCGTTTGTGGGGAAGCACGTATGCATTGCAGTTAGTGTATGTACCGCGTGTGTGTTCATGAACACCACTTGACATCGCGAAGCACTGCCAGCTTTCTAAATTGATATTCCCCTACAGCGAGAAGGATGCTGGCCAAGACACTAATATCTGCCTCAACCGGAGATAAAAAGAGACCGTGCATCACCAGCAGAACAGAGGTTCAAACATTAACAGTACAGACGTAACTATAGATAAAACCAGGGGCTGCAAGTAACAATTATTTTCTGTTTTATATAAAATGTTATAAAATGGTAAAAAAAATGCCATTGAGTGCTTCTCAAAGCCTGTGATGACACCATTTCATCTTATTCTGTCCAGAACTCACAGACAAGCAATTAAGTGTCATAGAGTATGGAAACCACACAAATATTCACTTTTAAGAAGCTGGAATTAGAGAATTTAGAAAACAGATTATCAAAATACTTGGCAATTAATTTAATAGCTGACACCTAATCGATTAATGGTTGCAGCTCAGTCTTTTTTCTCTTTTTAAGCTTCAGTTCATATATTTCCTGTAATATTGTTCCTGTTTTAAATGCGTCACCTGTGATTGGTATTTAAAGGCACAATACGTAAGAATTGGCCAACTGTTGAATTCATACTCCATATGAACTTAGCTTGTTAGCTCGGTTAGCGATGCAGCTAGCTGGACTGCTGGGGGAGTCTTGGTGTTCATACCACTACTGCAACACAGTTCATAGACGTCTTTGGCTGTAGTTCTTTAAACGTTCTGTCTGTAATTTTATTTTTTAAAGATTTAAGCTAAAATTCTTAAATTTGTGTATAAATCTGTGCTGGTTTATCTCTCTACATGCAAATATGGGGTTGAGTCGGTGTAGGAAAGAATAAGGATTTAGATGAATCACTGAAGCAAATTCTTTCCTCGCTGAACCTCCTTTATGAAGAAATGGCTAGGAACCAAAACCATTTTCCCCTCTCTTCTCTGTGAAGAAATGAATGAGTAGGACATCAGATTGGATGAGTAAGGTATCCTTTTTCATCTTGGAGCCAACCAACTGCTCTCACTTGCCACAACAGTGCCGCTCTGCTGAGCCGTGATGCGAAAACATTAAGCAAGTGGTGAGTGACAGCAGCGAGGACACCCGATGCTGACGTTCAAAGATGGCTGGTGCAACTCCCTCCTGGGGCCGAGTTCCTTTGATCCCTTTCAGGAGAAGAGGAGCTATATCCTCGAGCAGAGCGAACTCCGTGTTCGACTGCTCCGAAATCCAGACCCAAACCCGAGAGATGCGCTGCCGTTTACATTGTCTGTGCACTCTGACTCGAGAACTTCATCTCGTAGCACTTTCACCGCTAAATTCTGCAAGACTGGCATGTTATTTCAAAACCGAGAGATTTATTCCGAGTAGTATAAAGAGCTTCCTAAACTGCGCGCTGCACACCAGGGTGTGTTAGGCCTCAGTAAATCTGATCCAAAACCACAGAGCTGAATTCGGGCCACATGCACCAGAAATGTTGGTTCTCCTAAATTGACATTAAATCTGACACATCCTTACTCTACAAGTTAAATCACTTACAACAGCCAGACAAAACGCAGGCCAAGTCACATGATTAACCTAACCTCAGCCGACACCTATCGCTCAGGCCAAACGCCTGTAAATGTACTCAGTGTGAGGTTAAAACAACACGCAGCGACTACTGTTTCACGTCAGAAAAGATTCATCTTGGAGTCCTTACAAGACTCCAACGCAAACACCTAATGCATGATCTGCCTGCAGAGATAATCCTGCCGTCATCCTCGCTTTAGAGCTCCATCTAAATTGCAGGGTGGGAATACTGAGAAAGTCACAGTGACAGGCCAAGATGAGGAATCTCTTTTTCCTTAATAACGACTTATGGTATGGTCGCTGAGAAGACGATAGACCACCCTGAAGCATATGAAAGCGCCGTGAAGGAACATTTTTGAATAAAGCCTGCCGCCCTGTCAAGAATGTATAAACCCGAGAGCTCGGAGAAATGATCGAAGCCGTTATTGATGAACAGCATACTCAAAGACGTGTATTTATAGGCCCATTATTAGTGTTAATGTCAGTGGAGCATTAAATATTACGGCTAGTTCTCATTCAAAAGGGATATCATAGCTGTTTGTGCTGAAATGATTGATAAATGAGACCTTTGAGACGGGGTAGATGAAACTGCTATAAGCACACTTGTGGCCAGTTTTAAAAGGAAAAAACACTGAGGTTCATTCTTCATCCCACGGCTGCCTATTAAATTAATATTCTGCTCGTCCTGCATGGAAAGGTTCACCGAGTCCAGAGGGCTTCAGCACAGAGGGACCTCCACAGCGTGTCTGAAGATGGGACTGGAGGTGGAACAAAAAGGCAGGCGTTTATGATGGAGGAGAAAATGAACAATCAAGCCCCATAAACACATTTTTCCTGCGTCCACCGATTTTCCGCGCCAAGCCGTATTTATCCCCGTCCCGATCGCCTGTCCGTCGGCTGTCATCGCTCGATCGCTCACTCCTGTCCCCGTCGCTCTTGCAGCTCGAGATTTGTGCAGTTCATCGAAACAAATCACAGCAGTTGCCCGTGCAAACACTCAAGTTATTTCCACTCCAGTAGCCCGTCCAAGCCTGTCTGACAGACCGCAGCCAGCGACCACAAACACAAATGTACGCTCACGTGCACAGAGGCCCACAGTGGAAATAAGTCTTCGGCTTTTCTGTGGTTTTCGTGCTTGAGGCCAAAAAGCTTCAGGGTTTGATGCTGTGCCTCTTTTCCTGTCTGTACATACATTTATTTTACTGTACAGTACACATCCACATATGTCCAGTGGTGGAATGGAACCAAGTACTCTAAAGTTATTCAAGGTACTTGTTTACTTTAATAAATACCATGAATACTTATTAGATCAAGGTACTTGAATTCCAAGAACCTTGAATTAGTTGTTATTGTAGTTATTGTTTTCTCCATCTCAGAGGCAAATACTTTTCTTTTTCACTCCACTACAACTATGTACCTCCAAATGTGGTGATTTTTGGTAGGAATTTTCTGGAGTACAGAATCTAAACACTTCTTCCACCACTGATGTTGTCACATAACTGTATATAACTGTGATATGCTGTATAATGTACAGTGAAATGCCACATTTCGGCCCAAGTATGGCTCTGAAAACAGACAGCAATCAGAACAAAAAAAGAAGGAGGAAGGGGGAGTAGCGGAAGGTTAAAACAGGCAGGTGGGATGTCGTAAGAGAATCTCTTTAAAAAAAAAAAAAAAATCCACTCAGGGGTAGTGGAAACTTTCTCTCCCTCTTTCTGGTGTTGCTCTAACCTTTAATAGACATCTCATGGTGAGAACTATCCTTATAAAAGCCCGAGTCCAAAGAAAAGACAATATGAGGTGCACGCATGACAGACGTGCAGCTGGGAGATGTAAAGAAAGTGAGAGACCTGATGTGGACCATATTGAGTATAAAATGCTCTTTTGTTAGCCGGTGCCACGTCTGTGATCTCATATATAGAGCGGGCAGGATCAGCGGTATTGTTTAATACTGTGTCCTTTGGCACCGCGAACGCAACACTAGAATCTGGAACAGTAATTCCCCCCCCCTTCCTCCTCCCTGCCCCCGCTCAGCATCACCCCTCGTTTGAGTTCCTGAGGTGAGGAAGGAGGAAGAAAAGGGAGACAAGTGAGATGATTAAATGGATGATTCATTTGAGAAAACAAATATCTGTAGCCGGCACAGCGTTTGACCCCTGAGAGGAAAATAAATAGCGTTGGGGAGAGCTGGGACAGACACAACAGCAGAGGAGCAGAGTCAGCCAGATAACAGCTCAGAGGCTGCTGCTGCCGACACACACACACACACACATACACACACATGCATACACACAAACAACAGCTGAAAGCCATGCCCTGGAGTGGGGATAAAGAGACAACATCAAAATAATGAATTAAATCGCTCGAATCATTCATATCTTTCTTGCACACTATGACACAACCTCAGCGCTCGGAGAGAGAAAAAAGAAAAGTCTCGGTCACACCCAAACTATGACTTCAAATCTGTCTCTCTGTAAAGCCGAAAATGACAGAATCTGATACGCTGGGAAACGAGCGCCTTCGCCGCCCTTCGCCCCTAACTTATCGACCACCTGCTGTCCTAAACTGCGCAGCCCCCTCCCAAAGCAAATACAATCTAGAGAAACACAGGAAGCATACTAATTTACACCAACTTAACTCAATGTGTCATGAAATTAGATTAGTGTGACCAATGAACTGCGGAGAGCCTCGGGATCACCTGCTGCTCGCGCGTGGTGTGTGTGTGCACGCTTGTGTGTTGCTCCCTTTCGCTTTCAAACCACCAGCATAGGGAGAGAGAGAATGAGGAGCAATGAGAGATGAGACAGGGACAAAATGGAGGCCCAGGCGGAGAAAGAGAGGTCGTCTGGACTGCAGATAAGTTTGAAAAGAAAACACAATGCCAAAGCGGCCCCAGGAGAGCTGGAATAGAGCGATAGGCTGAGCGGGGGAAAGACGGATAGAAAGAAGTGTGCATGTGTGGCTCCATGGAGGATGGAGGATCCTGTGCCTGCAGCTGTTTGATACCCGTCTGTTCCACAGTCTGGCAGAGCTATCTCGGTTGTGTTCCTGCTGAAGCTGAACGTGTCCACCTTGTCAGTTTTAGATTGTGGAAAGAAAACCCGCTGCACTCTAGGCAAGCTTTGCAAGTCGCAAACTTCTTTTCTGTCCACCTTTATCCATCATTGCAGGGGCTTTACTGCCATTATAAGGTTTCGGCAGACAAACTGCTCTGATGGTTGTAGTTGAGCGCCAGAGGAACTACTTTTTTTCAAGTTGTATCATTAAGGTTTATTTATCATCTGCTCTAACTTTTCCAACTTCTTGTACATATTGTATGGTGGTAATAATAATGGTCCAAAAACAAGCAAAATTCTGTACTTTTACCAAAAATAGAGAAACTTGTAAATCTGCAACTAAATCTTCCACAAACCTTGGAAAATACATCCTCTGTTAATATTTAGGAACTCGGGTGTCATCCTGCACATTTGAGCCCACTAGTCAAAGATTTTGCAACAATTTTGATAATCATTATTAACAACTATTAATTTGCATAAGTCATTAATAGACCAAAAACAGTTCTAAGTTTCTGTTTTCGGCCTCATAAATGAAAAGAATTGTTGCATTCTTAAGAGTCTGATAACACTGAGACACGTTGCTAGACACATCACTGGCAAAACGATTGTTTTACTATGGCACGCCGTGCCTCGTGGGTTTCAGGAAGTTGATCATCTTAAAAAATGCTCTGCTGATGCAAAGGTTGTCTTTGAATTCAGGATCCAGGTAATAGATTAATAGACAGATGTGTCACTAGACTAGGGAAAGAGAATAAAATGATGCCTGTTTTGGTGCTCAGAGCAAGTGAGCAACAACAACAAGCAGCACAGCCAAAAGGAAAAAAAAAATATTTTCCACACTTAAACTCACTAGCTGAGGGGACACTGGTTCCATTAAAACAGCGGAGGAAAATATCAAGTTGAGTCCAGTGCAGGAGTCAAAGAGGTAAAAGCCCATGAGACGTGGGGTAAAAACCTAAGAAAAAAAGAAAAGAATGGAAAGCAAGATACTCACTAACAGATGAGATGAAGAAATGGAATAGTAACCAGTGAGACCGGAGAGGCCACAGAAAGAAAAGAGAGAAAAGCCCCTCGCTGCCATATGGTACAGAGTATTGGGCTTAATGAGGCGTGAGGCCATCCTCTCCACAGAGGCATCGGCCAGTCTGATCACACATGAATGAACACTCTGATAGGTTTAAAACTCAGCATATGCCAACAGCTAGTGATATGGAACCAAACTACTGCTTCTGAGGGGAAGAAAGAAAGACAAAAGAGTGATTTACCCAGGGCCGGGCCCGAATCCAGCACCCAGCAATGAGCTGAGAAAAGAAATCGGTCTGATAAGAGTTTAACATTGTGAAGCTGATTGGTACTGAAAATATTCCAGCAGAAAAAGAGATCAGCGTAGAATCTGGGCTCCGAACCGCTGCTTGGACCCAAAAAAATTTAATAGCTTCAGTCTGCGTATGTTTGCCAACACGCGTGGTTACCGGAGATCACAACATCAACCACTGAGGTCAGAAAACAGCCAGAAATGCAACAGAAGAAGAGCAACTTGTGTATTTTGCCATACTTAAGAGTGAAAACTAAAGAGACAGTTACTGAATACTAATTGGGTGAATAGTGATAATGGATACAGAAGCGTGTTCACCATCTTAGTTCAGCACGCTAGGATGCTAACATTTTCTAAGTATTGCAGCTGTATGGACAGTCATGAATGCAAAGTATTAAATGTCAAAGCGATCCATCCGATAGCTATTGAGAGATTCATTCCGAACCTTAAAAGTCAACCTCGTGGCTAAAGGACAACAGAGTGCTGCAGGAGCGAGTCCGGAAGTTGTTTTCTCTTTTGATTCCCCCTTTTGGAAGTCAACGGAGATGTTGAATGGATTTATGGTCGGTCAGGAATAAGATCTGTGGTTAACACAAGCTTAGGGGATATTCATGTTTGTTTTTATTGACATAAAATATGACAGTAGATGACCCAGTCGTGAATTTTGAAGCTTCTCCTTGTCTTTAAAAAAGGCGGGTGATAACAGGTGGATAAATGGAACCACAGATGTTGTCGGGGACATTGAACATCATCACGCCGAGCAAGGAAACTCATACTCTGGTTACTTGCTAACTATTCTAACTCTTTACGACTCTTTATATCTTTACAACTTCTAGATGTATCAATTTATAGTAAAGTGTGTATAGTGTAGTGCACTAGGAATCCCGTTGATGGTGCTGAGGGTAAGCGACTGTGGTGAACAGTAGTTCATTTAGAGTCTCAGGTAAGCTTTTTTCTTCTTTCGATTGCATTTACGCTTCAAAAATCAAATACTGGTGAGATGGCGGCTGACCCGACCTACAATCCCAAAGCGTCAGTATTTGACGAATAATCCCACCGGCCTGGTCGAGGGAACCAGGGCAACGTCCTCAAATACAGATCTTCCCGGCAACACTCTGAATGTCCTTCCAAAAATTGCTGAGATATTCTCGTCAAGACCAAAGAGGTGGAAACAGACTGACGTTGACATCTCAACAGCCATTCCGATAGCATTGCTAAAAATGGGGGTTCATAAATTGCAAATCTCAAGGATTGTAACCTTTATATATAAAAAAGAAATACATAAAAAAACACTGTGTTGACCTTCACCACTTTGTAAGGGAGGTTTCGGTCATGAGGGCTAAAACCGAGATGGCTCTCGCCCTCCAGTAGCAAACAGGTGATGAGTTCTCAGTAAGTGATGATTGATGTTATGAGAATAGTTCACATAGCAGACACACCATCCCGATCCCTCGTCACACACATCCTGTCAACATCGCTTGGCAGCTGAGAGTCGGGGAGCGAGAGCGACGGGAGGCCGAAACGCAGAACCAGAGAGAGAGTAAGCGTGTCAGAACAGGAGCCAGCTGTTAACAGCGCGAAGCGATTCACCGAGTTTTTCGATCTCGCCGGCGTCCGCTTGTGTGTGCGAACCCCCCCCACCATTTGTCAGCGCTGATCGTCCGTTAGATGCAATCGAGGCGTGTGTTGACAGTGATCGCTCCAACCTGCGACTATTGATCCTCGCAAATTAAACACACTGACAGATTAATTAAAACACACAAGACAGACTTTCAACAGAGCGTGGGCGAATTAAAGCACAGCTGCCACTGTGTGAGATCAAGCGGGGGGGGACAGAAGACATCAAGCGGGCAATAAATTTCGTCTCCTCCCAACATTTTCAAGCTTAATAAAAACTTGAGTGTGTGAGTTTTGAGTCTGGGCTGGAGGAGAGCACGCAAGCTCCAAGTGGAAGTTGTGGTTTGGTCTGGCTCTGGTTTTCTCTGCGCGACACCAGCAGGAGAGCGGTCCAGTGTTACAGGAAGCTGAACACCTTCCTGTTTTCAGTGTGTCACCTTGTGTCCTTGGCTCTATTGGTTTATCAAATGCGATTAGTCTCGGTGTGTGTGTGCATGCATGTGTGTACGTTTGAAATCTGATTAGTCTTTCCTTATAGAGCCATATAGACTTTCGCCACGGGGTCCCAGACTTTGGATTTCACACCAAAAGGGCTGATTACTCTGACAGACAGACGTGTCGTGTTTATTTAAGTGGTTTTGCGGGAAGTTCAGGAGGACGAACTCCACCTGTCAAAAGAAAACCTGTCTCTTTTCTTAGGTGTTTTCGCCCTATATCAGTTGACCTCGCACACCACACTCACATGATCTCATTCACTTTGTCTCGTTTTTTACCTGTCTACAAGCTAGGCCTGCTCAGTGGGTGAAATAATCTGTCTGTCGCCATATTTGACTGGTGACACTAAAATGAAATGAAAATGTTGTCTCTACTAGAAATGTGCAAAATCCTAGAGGGTACATTTGTCTTATTTCAGGTCAAAATATCTCATTACTATTAGTTTAACATCCAGTCATCCCGACAGAAGCATGTCAGTGAGATATAGGACTAGCATTAGCATTACACCGCTGTAATGCCGGCAGGCCGTTCTCCATGTCTTTGTACATCTCCCAGCCGAGCACATCTGCGGTTCTGTTGAGATGATTGAGTGTCGTTTAACAGGCCTGACCAGGAAACCACATGCTGAACATCACAAGGGAGATGCATCACCTGCTGAAAGTGAGTTCTTGGCCTTAATAGTGTACACATACACAGGCATGCACATAGAGTGCAGTAAAGCACACATGCAATGCTGGCTTTTATTTTTTTCTACCATGCCTTTCTTTTATTTGACTTTCATTTGAAATGATTTTCCTTTACTTCCCTAATCAGTATTTCTTCTAGCTTGCAGCTCCAATGTTGATGTCTGTCGGTGCTGCGTTTGTGTCTTGGCAAGAGGGTGCACGTCGGCGCTGGTGAGATCAGCAGTGGCTTCCCAGCGGCCGGGTCATGCTGGAATCGAGCATGTCATTGGATTGGACAGACACTGTGCAAGGCACAACCAACATAGGAGGGAAAAATACGCTTAGGCTCTGAAAAACACAGATTTAGCCCAAGTCAAAGACCAAGAAAAAACTGAAAAAGACCATATCAACTCAGAGGCATCAGCACTCAGTGAAACAGGCCTCCAAGAGTTTCTAAACAATGAAAAAGTGGCACTCTAAAATACACTTGACAGCCACAGTTCAGACTGTTCTCATGATCTCTACCTTCTCAGGATACGAACCTGAATCAGATGGATGTGCATGCACACACACACGCACCGCACACACTCACACAAACACAAACACACACTGACGCACCATAACCTCTCCAGCCTGGGAAATACTTTAAGGAAGCGGGGGAAGAGGAAAGCAGGGAAACCAAGAAATAAATAACTCCTTTGTGCCGCGGCTACATAAACATTGCAGCACATTACAGATTACTATAGTAGCCGGACTGATAAGAAAAACTTCCTCCACACTTGTGCTGCATGTGCGTATGTGTGAGGGGAGAGTGAGAACGGAAGCAAAAGAGACATCACCAGAAAGATGTAAAAAATAAAATACTAGGAAATGAACAAATAAGGAGGATGAGGTCACACATGAAAGAAAAAAAGAGCGATTTGGAAAAAATGAAAACTGGAACAGAAAACGCTTGGGCTGAAAGGAGGGAGAACTACTCCTTACCTCGCGTATGTACGTGTCCCACTGCTTCAAACACTTCTGATAACATGTTTTGTTGTTGAGATATTAAACATTTGCTGATTTTTTCCCACATTTTTAAACAAAGTGTCCAAAATTCAAACCAAGCCAGCCTGGCAAGTACAATGAATCCTCAAGCCAAATAGTGATTGTTATCTATTGTAAATATTGGTACAATCCTGACAACTTTCTGCCTTTCGTCTTGACTCTGCTAGGAACGTGACAAAACCTCACAACCTGATTGTCGTGCCAGAAAACATCCCACAAAAATGTCAACTGGGCCTTGCTGGATTGGACCAGCTGACCCAATTCTTCACTTTGTCACTGTCTTGACAGAGTAAAATACCAAATGCTCCCCGATCTTGACAGCTGGTTGGCAGGCAAATGAAAATACAGAGCTAATCTGGAACGGCATCCATTAGTCTATAATGGCAGGTCTAACATCATTGGTGTATGTGTGTCCAATCTGAGTAGCCACATAGTCCACGGGCCCAGAAAAAAGAAAAAAAAAAAAAAAGAAAAAACGTTTACTCCAACTTCCATTATCCTGCAAATCACAGCCCCTGTGGGGAGACTCTTGCCCGGAGAATCTTGGCTCAGTCTGAGCGAGCCTTAAGAAACGTGCTGGAATGAGCACATCAAGACTTATTCAGTCGCTCTGGCACACTGGAAAACCACCCGTGATGTCTGGCATGGGATCATGCCTGCACCTAGTGCCAGAGTAACTGCCGGCTAGGATTAGGAAAACGACTAACAGTTGATTACAACTGTTGTAACCACTGGAATCGATGTCCAGGGGGTTCATTTCATTGGTTGAAGGATGTAATAATTCAACGGAGCAGCCTAATTAGGAGTAAATTACAGGGTTCAGTGATTCAGCAACGGACAAGCTGTATCTGTGATTGTAAAGACACCTCAGATATAAATCATGTTAAAGCTTTATTTATCCACATCCCTCTTTTTCCTTTTCTCAGTCCTTCCACTTCTCTTTCTCCTATTTCTTTCATTTGCATATCATGTCACTTCTCTTCATTACTTCCCACCTCGCCTATGTTCCCTAAAGGTTAAACCCACATGCCAGTTTCCACAGAATACCAACCAGCAATCCTTTCCAAATACACGTTAAATGAAGCTGCAAGCATGTGAAATTCAACTATTTATCTAATTCCACTTCGGTTGGTATGATTAGGGGTCCAAAGCCTTTTATTAGTACCACTGCGCTTTTAAGTTCTAGCAGCAGGCTTTCTCAAAAGTGCTGAGAGCCAAAAAACCCTTCTTTTCCTTCTCATCCACTTCACGGCAGAGGGGTAAAAACCAACCTGTGAAAACAGTCGGTCTAAACGGTGCATGATGCCAAGTTAAGACCTTGCTGGAAGACAAACAGCCAGTCATCCTTTTTCATTTCTCAGGAGAGGTCCTCCTTACACACAAGAACTGCTGGAACCCAGATAAAAGGAAGACAGCCGAAAGCTGCCGTGAGATAGCGGGCCGATACCGGCGGCTCGCCCTACGCTGATGGCTTGGTTACCGTGGCAACCCCAGGAGGTGAGAGAGAGGACATACCGGCATAGAGTAAATCTCCTCGCAGTAGCTTCAGGAATGCAGGTGAAGTCTCCCTCCCTGCCGTTCTCGCACTGTTTCTTTTTTCTCCCATCTTTATAAATCTTTTCCTCTCTAAATGAACGCGCTGAATGGCTGGGCTTCTCCCCTCGTAGCCTACTTTTTTATGAATCACATCACAAATGCATCAGCACTTCCAAGTGCACCATCCCTTTCTGAAATAAGACTTTTTAGGCAGCTTTTTCGCCTCAGACATGACTTTGATTTCCAGACTCATTTATATTGATGCATAAATCAGGCTTTTTCCAGAGGAGTAATCAGAGAGGGCTTACGAGTTGGGCGAAAGTGAAAAAGGGGTTAGTGAAGAAAGAGATGAGAGAACAAGGGAGACAGTGAATACTTGGTTTTGGCTACATAAGTAGGACAATAATCTTGTGGCCAACACGCCGCAAGATGAGCGCCATGAGAATTAAAAACGGCAGTTCCCCTACCAAATAAAGACGAGTAGAGTGAAAGAGCTGGAGGGGAAGAAGGAGAGTAAACTTCTTAGTGTAGTTTCTTACCTCTAAGAAGCAGGTCCCAGCTGGGGTGTTCTCTTTGATGGAGGCATTGTAGAAGTTGCTGGAGAACACAGGTGTGTTATCGTTAACATCCTGCAGAACAATGTCCACCTTCGCTGTGGAAGACAGCGGCGGCCGACCGCTATCTGTCGCTATAACGGTCACACTAGGGGCCGGCTCTGACTCGAAATCCAGAGCTGTGGCCGTGGTTATGATCCCTGTGACCGGGTCAATGGCAAACCAATCAGAGTGTGAGTTTTTGCCCTTGAGGAGGGTATATCGGACATCCCCATTGGGGCCCTGGTCTTTGTCCCTGGCAGTCACCTGGAGAACAAAGGAGCCAGGATAGACAACCTCAGGTATGGTCTGTCTGTAGGCCTGCTGGTCGAACAGAGGGGGGTTGTCATTTATATCAGTCACCTGGATGGTAAAAGATGACTCCGCCCTGAGGGGCGGCGTGCCGGAGTCTGTGGCCATTACCCTGAGGTCATATGAATCACGTTCTTCTCTGTCCAAAACCTGGTCCACATATATCAGGTAGATGATGCTGTCCTTGGTTGTGAGAGCAAACTTCCCATCGCCCCCCTCGAGGGACACATTCACGTTGGCGTACTCTCCATAGTCTGGGTCGGTGACAGATATCCGAGCTACGTACTGGCCTGGTTGGGCCCCTTCAGAGATCCTCGGAGAGCCGTCCTCACTGAGGAAGATGATGGTCATGGTGGGCTGGTTGTCATTGTAGTCGCGTACGTGAATGGTGACGAATGCGTTGGTCACCTGGGAAAATGGTGCATATTAGTGCTCAAATCATTCTGTGTCAGTACAGCAGTGGACTTCTCACAACTCCGTCAAACAGAACTATTTTCTGAGCTATCAATGCTGTAAGAAGTGAAACCTTTTTTTTGTGGTACGTGGTGAAATAAAAATTCAGAGTAAAATGTATCTAATGAATAAACATCATGCAATTACCTCAGGGTGACTGGCGTTGTCCCTGGCCTGGACCACCAGTTCATGGACCCTTTTCAGTTCATAATCCAGGGGCCTATTCAGCGTGATGACCCCAGACTTGACATCCATGACGAAATAGCGGTCTGGGTCACTCTGACGTCGGTTGATTTCATAAAGGACCAGACCATTATCACCATCGTCCTCGTCTGTTGCAAACACCTGCAAAGATGAAAGAGAGATTTAAATTACCCTGGAACATCTTGATTGAGAGCCGCAAGAGTGACAGTAAGAAGTATCTAACTATCTGACAAGACTCACCTGGAGGATGCTGCTGCCTTGTGGGAGACTTTCAGAGATAATAGCATGGTATCTGCTTTGATTGAAGACTGGCGCATGATCGTTGATGTCAGTCACGGTCACTTCCAGGGTCATGGATCCCATCCTTCTGGGTGAGCCCCCATCAAAGGCCTCCACGACCAGAGTGTAAAGTGAGCGTTTCTCCCTGTCCAGCAGTCCGTTGACCACCAGGTCTAGATACAGCACCTTGTTAGCACCTCTCTTGGTCTCCAGCTTGAATGCCTGGCCTACATTTCCCTCTCGAATAGCGTAGCCTTGGGTGGTCAGCTGGTCCTTGTCTGCATCAGTCGCAGGCTCCAGGGAAAACCTTGTCCCAACTGCTGTGTGCTCTGGGATCTTGAGAACAGCTTTCTTTTTGGGGAACATAGGTGCGTGATCGTTGATGTCGTTGACAGTGACTGACACCTCAATAGTGATTCCTGTCATTGTCACAGCGATAAAGCTATAGTGGTCCCTCTGTTCGCGGTCCAGACGGCGTGCAGTGGTAATGATGCCCGTGGTTTCGTCGATGTTGAGATCGGTGCCGACGCCTTTGCCCTCATGGTCTGAGATGAAGTAAAGACTTGCGGTTTCGCCGGGCGGTAACCCAGCACTGATGTCACCAACGATGGTCCCTGCCGGCTGCTCTTCATCCAGCTGGAGTTCCAGTGCTCCTCCGTGAACAGCTGTAGACTGCGCAAGAACAAATACGATGCAGAAATAAAAGAGTGACTTCCGTCGCCAGAGACTTGAGCACACACAGGGTCCGCCGACCCAAGCCCTCCGTCTTGACCCTTTACTTGTTAACGGCATGGCTGGGTACTGCTACACCTGTGAGAGAGAAAACGAGAGGAAGAAAAAAACATCAGCCAGAGAAAAGATGTATTTCTACAAGTACGGATATGTTTTTATGATGTGCGAATTGAGCAATTGAACAGGTTTTTTCATTACATTCATGTGAAAACATCTTGAAAAATCACTTTCTCTCTTAGTATGAAATGAAAACAAAGCCTATCTTAAATCCTTGCATGACAACGTGCTAACACTTTTACAATCCAGAACTTATATTAAAAACACTGCCTGATGAATTTCAGCTTTTCTCCCAATAAAATGGATATATATAACATTTTGGACAGAACTCCTCAGCTGGATCAGGAAGCTTCGAAAGAGCATGAAAATGGAATTCTAAATCTGTCCAGGATCCACATTGGCTTGAAATACACTGAGGACAGAATCATAAAGTATATTTATCTGAAGGATAACACATTTTATTCACTGGGTGACAACATTGTAAAGTGTCCGGAACGGTCACACACTGTATCCCAAGAGAATACGCATTAAAGTCACTGAAATAGGCAGCAAGATCTTTCATGAGCATTTCGTTTCAGGATAGCAAATGCTTCCACACACACACACACACACACACACACGCACACACACACACACACACACACACACACACACACACACACGCACACACACTCGATCAGAAAAAGAAGGAATGCATGGGAAAGTAAGTCTATAGCTGCTTCAGCAGGGCCTTTATGGGGAAAAGCATTAATTTAAGACTGCAAGCTTATCCTTTATGCTCTCTAAAGTCTAAATCATTCACATATCCTTAAAGATAATACCATCCTCACGCTAATGCTAAATCATTCTTATCAGTCATAAACTGAGTCTAGGTACTATAGCTGTCCACAAATTCATGCTTCAAGCAAAAAGTTGTTACTGTGTGCTTCAACTTGCCTTGTGTGTCTTCAGATGACACTTGATTTCCAAGAAAGGTAATCACAGCGGTTTAAAAGGCTAAATCTAAAACTCACCTGACACTGTCTGAGCTATCCTGCAGCTAAACCGACATCTGGTACTTTCCAGCAAGTTAAAACAAACACCAATAATTATTCGCAAATGGTGTTTGACCCAAGTTTGACACACATACTTTCGCACACTACCACCGAATTCTGGAAATACACTCACAACTGTTCTGGCAAATTTAACCTGCACGGCTGCTCCAGTAAACTCTCACGAGATAGATGTTCATTTTAGCCCTTGATGAGGTCTGCAAATATTTAGATTATATTCGAAATGAGACCAATTGTTTACGCATGTTTCTCCCGTATTTAGAGGGGAAGATTTATTGAGCATATAACTCTTCAAAACATCCTGCAACGAGGAGGACCATCTAGCTCTGACACAACCTATTCATCATGTTCGACCGGAGGGACGCCACTTTATACACTTACGCGCTGATGAAGACAGCATTAAAAAACTCAGTGGAATGTGAATGAGTCCTGCAGCTATTAGCTAATATTTGGGACAAATTATCAAGACAGTAAATGTGAGGGGCAGTAGCAGACAGGAGGTGAGCTGTCAGTGGAGGGTGTTGGCCTTTGCCGTCCAGCCATATTCACCCAGACAATCACTCCCTATGTGCATGTATAATCCGGACAGTTAACTTTAGGAATGTCTCGCACCTCAAGAGAGAAAGCCAGCCTGCTGCCGGGGCTGCAGTGTTTGCGCATATGTTGAATTGAAGCATTCACACTCGCACCTGCGAAAAAAGAGCGTGGAACTGAGCTTCTGTCAGGCCGATGGAAAGATACAACAGTTCATCGCGGTGTGGCTGCACTCCACAAATCACTGTATCACATCCCATAATAGAGACACAGACAGAAATGCTTGCCCTAAAGCTAAATTTGGTAGTTTTCTTGTTTCTTTCCAGTTTCATTTCAAGGCTGCCGTCTGATGAATACTTTTAGTGTAGATCTGAGTCACATGAGGAACACAAATCATTATTCAAATCATGTGTGTTGATATTCTTGAGCTCTGTTATTAATTTCAGATGTACTCCTGATTTAGAGTGTACACAGAATATAAAGCGCATTATTTTTATATCTAATGAATCCACCAGCAATCCCCCACCCCTCCAGCCTTTCTGCTGACCCTGACCTCCTGCGGTAGTTTATGAGACCTCTGTGGAGGAGAGATTAATAAAGTCTATAGCTCCACTGGGACAGGCAGAGGGACACTGATACTGGCCCCTCCGGAACGGTCGCTGACCTCTACATGTGGTGCAGACGGCTGCTCTGGACAGTTGCTGCACTCCTACACAAAAGAGGGGAATCAAAGCCGAGGCTGAGCTCACAGTCTGCATGCACACGCCCTTCTTTTGTTTGTTTGTAAAAGAAGTTGTGAGTCTTTGGTGTCTATGGGAGCGTCTGTCTCGAAAAACAAGAGCAGAAGGGAAAAGAGAAAAGTTAAATAGAAGAGGTTTGAGAAACAATTAGGGGCGTGATGATGAAAAAGAAACCCTTGTACTACTGAGTCAGAGCCCTCCGAGACCCCCGCTCAGACGAAATGAACCCACAACGCTGTACCATAATGCAGCCATTGAGAACACAAGGGAGGACAGAAAAAGAACAAAGCGAAGAGATGGAAAATGTGGATTTAGGACACAAAAGAAAAAGTTACATTCCGGGGAGTGATTACAGTTTGCTTTGGCTCAACGGCCTTATTGTCTTTAGGGAGAACTGAGCTGTGCAGGCAAAACCTACGATTGAAAAATGAAGTCAGAGAGGCTGCACTCCGGAGTGTGTATGTGTGTCGTTGTACGTCCTCGTTGCTCCGGTTGAGTGTCAGTGAAAGGTTATATTGATGAACAGATCGCACGGCTGCAATCTGTCACTGTCAATGAGCGCTCGGCCCATGACATCATCTCCCTTTTGACGTGTGCCGTAATACTCCTGTGTTTACCCTGGAAAACACGCGCTGGCGAGGAACAGGGGGGAGCAAGGGCTAAAATATAGCCCATGCTGAAGGGAGCTGGCGTGAACATGTGGTCAGTGGAGTAAAAGATAACCACCTGATTCACCCCCTCTAGTGGTATTCCTTATAATATTCTGCTTATTCTAATAAATTATGTTCAGGTAGTGTGATATTTATTAATCTCATACGTGAAAAAAAAACTACATAGAATGCGTCTCATGGGTTATCTTTTGCCTGTGTCTTTTTACGCCTGCACAACACATGTGCATGCGAGCAGTGACATCATCTCTGTGCGACCACACTGACAGGCAGGGCAGACCCAGAGGGCTCCATGCAGTCTCAGCCACATTATTATCTGGCATTGCACCCCCATAATCTGTCTCTGCTGCGCTCAAGCCTCAAAGCCTCAAATACATGGGCCTCCACTCTTAAGTGCTGTTAATATATAATAGAAGACCATCGTGTTTTCTATAGGAAGGGGACCATTTGAGTGTGTTTACACTGGTGCATCTCAGTTGTGAGGAGGAACAGTCTATTTTCCCCCTGCACTGCCAAATCCGAACAGGCTACTCTATCTCGCTATCCCTCCAGCGTCTGTCCCTCCTCCTTCCCTCCGTCCGTCCCCTCTAATGGATAGAGCAGATCTAGCCGGGCACGCCACAGCTACCCGTGGCCAAGCTAAACAGGACCCAAAGTCACGGAGCTCCAAGTTTAAAAAACGTCCACTCCGCACCGCTTCTATCTCAACCATGTTTTCAGTGCTTTGATGGAACAGCACGGGGGTTGCGTTCAGCTAGCTCCTCAGCGGTTGAGAGGTCTGGCATCGCCTGTGGATAGTTGGCAGCCGCTCGTTCAGCCCTGCAACTGGCTTCTGTGTCACCCAGAGCAAACACCGGCCAGATCCTGTGACTGACAGCAAAAGTCAGACGGAGGGGGAAGGAATAAAGGGAGAGCTGTCAAAGTGAAATACACAAGTTAGCATCAGAAATATGGCTGCCATAAATACAGACGCTGGTTACAACCTTGGCTTTGCATATTCAAAACCCCAACTGCGAAAATCAAGTTTATGGAGGAATGTATATGGTGTCAATGCACTAGTTTTGGTGCCATTAAAAAATCTAAATCTTTTTTCCTTTTGTGACAGTTCACAGCAAGTGTACAATTACATGGTGACTGGAGCAACACCAAATCTTTAAATGACCGGGAATGAAAGGTTAGGCCAGGCTGTGGTGAAAGCAGCAGTCTGCAGTAGTAAAAAAGCTTTGTGAGAAGAGGTAGGGAGGGCTGAGTGTCTGGGATTGGGAGGGGGGGCAGAGGGTGGAGGAATGCTTTGCATCTCAGTTTTCATGTCGTTTGGGTTGTGTGTGTTTTGGGGGGCGACAACTATGACCCTAACCCTAACTCCATCTCCCCTCGAGTTGCCTTTCACCAGATCTCTGGATATAGACGTCCCGTTTTCCAACCCCAGCTGTCACCAGCTCTGTGAGCATGTGTCCGTACTTTCAGGTCCCTTGTATGCTCCTACACGTATGTTTCCAACGTTCCTCTTTCACTTTTCCTCCATTTAGGTGAACACTTAAGATTTCAGAGCTGCAGCAATTAATTGACAGAGTCAGAATTCTCAGATTCCATTGTCTGGATTCTTGACATTAAACTGCTGTCTGGACAGTCGCACACACGCTAAAATATGCATGCACCAAAACGTTATCAATATTAATACCACTACTATGCGCTAAGAGAGTTCATGACTGTGACATGCAGTCGCGCTACCTCACCTCAGGGGATGTAGCTGTGAAAGCTTTCACAATCTGTGAAACCCAACCTATCTGTGGAGACCGGTAGCACCTACGTTTGAATTAATTATGACGACGTGAGGACCAGCTCCCTTGGCCACTCATCGGCTGATCTGATACAGAGTGACAGCTATTCCAGCCACGAATGGACACTATGGAAAGGGAAAGAGGGGCACATCTTTGAATTTCTCGTTTCGCTTTTCTTATCTGAATCAGTGAAGCTCTTGCACCGAGCTCTTTTTTTTTCCCCCCTGGTTGGATTCAGCTCTCTGAAAGCCTTTGTTTTTAACTCTCTCCATGAAATGTTGCTCTGGAGTTTTTATTTTATGACTTATTTCCTACATAAATGTCCATGTCAGTGACATCAGTGAGGCTGCAGAGGGGTGGGGGGGTGGGTGGGGGTCTGGGGGAAACCACGTCATCGCAGGGACTAGTCGGCTCACAGCGAGAGCGAGCCTTTGTGCCAGGGGGCCTACTGAGATTTAGTTTGAGGCTCAAGTGCTCACTGTGTTTAACATGTTGCTTGTTTTTTGTTCTTGTCTCAAGGGCAGACTAGAAAATAATAAACTAGATGGCACAAGACTTATTTTTTGATTAAGGAAGTCTGAATGATTTTTTTTTTTCTTTTTTTTCCAAATCCAAATCCAAAGGTATTTGGAGAGCGAAATATTTTTTCATGGTTTGGCTCCATCCTCTCATTTGGATGTGCAACGATGCGATGAAAATGAGGTTAAAGTGGTGACTTGTTGTTTAAATTTTGTTTTATTCGCAACCGTAAAACACCAGCCTTGGTTGTACAGTATGTGGCCTCATTTTGGGGTCAGCGCTATTTGAAATATTACTCAATAAAATAATCTTTTGGTATGCTGCATCCGATTGGATTACCACCAACAGGTTGTGCATTTTCAATCATCTGAGTGCTGAGTTATGGGCTGTGTTTGACTCATTTATTCCATCACTTTCGCGCGTAAGGACTGGTTTAAGTGATAAAATTCCCTATGCGTCTGCAGCAGAACTTTAAGGCATGTTATACTTACATTTTTGCATTTCTGCACTGACATTCTTACACAGCTCCACGGGGAACAATAGGCTGGGGGGGAAAAACAACTGGAGAAGACGCCAAAACTGCAGCAGCAGCATAACGATTCAAAGCTGGTGTGATGACTCAGATTTGTTTATTTACCCGCACAGACGTTGTCAAGCTGGAATACAGTCACACGCTTACAAACTGCACCACGTCCCCTGTGACAAAACGTCCTAGATTTTGCCGCCCAACAGGCCAGAAGAAGAAACGAAAGCATTGCAGTCAGAAGAAGAAGAACTAGAGATGCAGAAGAAAAGTTTCTGCCACAGAGATGGAGAAACAGAAACGTGATGGGGTTCAACGCGGTGTGAGCGAGTGTTGAAACACACACACACACACACACACATGCAGACTCACGCAAACACATAAATAACGTACCCTCTGGGCCGTCGGTGAAGCCGTGGAACAAGTGAAAACACAGCTGGAGGTGATTCACTAACCTTCAAGGCCACGCTGCCAAGTAATTGTGCAGTGATTTTGTTGGGTTTTTTTTTTTTGTTTCTACGTGCGTTTGTGTGCGAAGAAAGTGTGGAGCAATTCAAAGAATACGGGGGCAAGAAGTTGCGAGATCATACGACAAAACAAAGACAACCAGAAGAGTCAAAAAACAAAACAAAACCAAAAAGGCACGTCGAGACATCCCCGAAGGTGAAGCAGCAGCTGCCATCTACCATCACTCATCACCCCTCCCCATCAGAGCATGTTTAATATCCCTAAAGGGCGAGTTGCAAGTCCAGGACTCTGTGTCAAACATCGTTACCTCACCTCAATGGCGAAACTTAAATAAATGCACTGTTCGAGGCCCGAACCAACTGTTACTCTATTCATAATTTGCATTTTGAGTTCTGTCTGGGAGGTATCCCCGATTTCAACACACAGGACAGTGACTGGAAGTAATTAAACGTCAGGAAATATTCTTATCGGGGTTGAATGTGGAAGGCATTAAAATGCAAAAACAAGCACCTGGTGGTTTCATTTGACTGCAGGTTGTTGTGCACGTGCACCACCATCACACACAGGCATTTATGGTTATGTACTAGATAGATATCTAGGTTATTTGTCTAGAGCTGCAACGACTACTCAATCAGTCGATTAGTTTCAGTCACATTTCGAGCGAAAATGTAAAACACATGCTTTTCTGAGCTGGATTTGCTGTTTT
Source organism: Diplodus puntazzo (assembly GCA_963678695.2). Taxonomy (NCBI): domain Eukaryota; kingdom Metazoa; phylum Chordata; class Actinopteri; order Spariformes; family Sparidae; genus Diplodus; species Diplodus puntazzo. The sequence goes on along the minus strand of OZ023167.1, from coordinate 11,660,192 downwards.
TGGTGGAGCCACAAGGCTTGCAAAAGGACAAATGCGGTTCAGATCACACTGGTGGATATTTGTGGGGACGAAAGCGGGTGTTTTGTTTTTCAGGACACCTGAGAGTATTTCCAGCTGTTTTTGTGGTGACCAAAACCGGCTACTTATCGCAGGAAGTCAAACCATCTCCGTCCATGATTGTTTAGAGGAAAACAGGTATTATAAGCTCAACCATTATGTTTTCTACCTCTAACCAGGTGGTTTTTGTGTGTATGCCTAACCAAAGCATAAGCACAATGTTGTGACCAAAGAGAAATAGAAAATTAAACCACAACAAACGGAAAGTTGCAACATTAGGAAACCTTCAGTTTGAAGTAATTTGTGGTTTTGCAGAAAAGTATGACATGTACTCTGGTGATTGGTTTGTAAATTACTGTTAACTAACGTACTTATTACCATAATAATACATTAACTATTAAGGAAAACAGTCATTAGTTGCAGCCCACTATCGGACATTGTTCATGCATGGGTATGTTTTGCGCTGTAAAGTCGAATGCTTTCTGCAACGACACTTGAGAATCATTACATTTGGATGTTAATGGGATTTAAATGCAATGCAAATAATCACCTTGATTATACCGCAGTTAAAATTTCCATTGCAATGTTTATGCCAAACTACTTATTTGTTTCTGTGCATGATTGGGTTGTAGTTCACACACACACACACACACACACACACACACACACACACACACACACACACACACACGCACACACGCACGCACGCACACACACACACTCTTAAGGAGAGTGTATTGACTTACAATAATTCCCTGAAGGGTTTCCCTAACCCTAAATGCCTAACCTCAACCTTTAACCCCATCTTAACCCCTTAAACTCATAATTTTAAATCTAAAACTCAAAAATGAACGTTGAACTTTGTCGGGACTTCTTTTTTGTTCCCATATGGGAGCTGAGTCCTCACATGTGGCAATATGAACAGACTTTTGACCGCACAATGTGATAATTACATTAACACACACAGTACAATATTAGAGGAATAACAGAAATTTGTTATAGGGGAAAAGGTTCAAAGACAAAACACTCAGCTGATAGCCAAAACAGGCTCAGGAGAAAAAGAAACCAAAGATCCATCCTCTAACTTAAACACACACAAGCGAACACGCACTTTAATCTCTCCTCTGCATTCCACTCAATGAAATAATCAGCGACGTGACCTGACAGCCAACCAGGAACAAGGTTGTATTGGGTCATGTTATTTCTCCAGAAAACACATAAATATTAATCAAAGTGATTAAACGATTTGTTGAAAAGTTTGCCAGCCATCATTGACTTTTTTTTTTTTTTTTTAGGTTGAAAAGAGGTCAGTATCTTCCTATGAGAAACTCCACAGGCTTAACTTCACTAGGAAAGAGTGGGAATTAGGTTCATCTTTGGCTGACAGATCTGGGAAACTGTTAAAATCTGTAATTACTCATCTCTCGCTCAAAATATGGGACAGTGTCTTGGCTTATTAGTTATTAAATTCTCCATCAACTCTCGGGTTAGTGGCGCGCCGACAGCTGTTCTCCAAGAGAATGCCTTTGGATCGTGTTACTCCATTTTGTTTCTTGTGGTAAGCCTGGGAATTAAGTCTGTCTGTCTTTGTTATAATTTGCTCTGTAGAGTAAAACAGACATCAATGCTCATCAGTTAATAACGAGCGAATGGAATCGCGATAAAAAAGACACAATGTGATGGATGTGTTTGGAGCTCTGAATCAAAGATTAACGTCCAGAATGATCAATAGCGCTTTGATTTTCTGACAGCAATATCGAACGTCTCAGGAAAAAAAAAACATTTCTGACCTCGCTAAAGGTCGACGCTTTCCATCTCTAAGTTATCAAGAAACAAGAAACTTTGATTTCTCACCAATTTTTTCTCTTCCCTCCTTTTTCCCCTTCTCACCACCCACACAAATCTAGTCTCCAAATCCCTTGACTTGCATAACACGTTGCACTACCTGAGCTGCCGTGCCCTACATGCGGTTCTCTGCTCAGTGCAGGGTGTTTGAAGTTACCAGGAGCTCAGATCATCTCACTTACTTCATTAAAAACACATGAGATGCAACGCAGACGGGCTCCCTCGCTTCCTCTCTCTCTCTGCCGGGGCTTGCTAGCCTCAGAGCTCAGACACTTATCATCCATCAAGCCCCCAGATGGGCAGAAGTTACCACATCTCATTCATCTTCGCTCAGAGCCCATTTCCACATTCATCTCTTTATGTGACTAATGAAGTTAATACATCGCTTCATTCAGAAACATGTGTGCAGTATGTGTGCACATGTGCCCGCGCCGGCCGCCCCTTCAATGCGGAGGAATTGATAAAGAGATCAGAGAAGAAATGTCTCAGCTGAAGAACGGCCCAGGATACAGTGCTGAAACAGCTAATCAATTCACCAATTAGTGGACAGGACAGAGATGCAGCCAAAAGCAACTAAGACATTTGTCGAGCAAAAAAGTCAAACACCTGCTGGTTGTTACTTTGCAAATATGAAGACTTACTCCGACTACAGGAGTTTTCATGACTGCTTTTGAAATCAGGCTGCTTCACACACAGAAAGAGTACCCTCACAGATCTTCTTCTCTCTAACCTCAAACATGCACACACTTATAGACTTGAAAATGACGGTACATCACACACTACAGTTTAAAATGCTAAAAATGGGTCACCAAATGTATGTGGGCAGCCTCTAACAAGTAAAATATATGTGTGGGAAACACTGGTTTGGCATCTGTCAAAGGTAGCATGCTAGCCACTGTTAGCCTCAAGGGCCTAGAATGCTTGTTTGGCAGCATGGTCACCTGCTTTATGGTGTCCTTCTCATTGGTTGTAGTGGTCCTGCTTGGAAAGTCCTGATGCATTCATCCACATTTTAAATCCTAAAAATCAAAGGCATGTGAAGGTATCCCCAGATGACTCTAGGTGTAGTTAAGGACTAGTTAAGGCTGGATCGGAAAACCCCTCAAATTCCCCCAGACCAGACCGGATTTCTCCTCCAATTGTTGGGAGGGGCAAATTGGGGTTAAACCCAACCCCATAGTCCTTAAATCTGAGTCTGGCTTAATTTTACACAGGCTGCATGCACACCAAGACAGCGGTTCCCCTGTGGATTGATCCCAGGACCTTGTGCGTGTAAAGCAGACGTGAGAACCACCTCACTATGGAACCACATAGATCTGATGGCTTAATCAATGATGGAAACAGGGCTTGCATTCACCCTTAATGGCATATCTCCATAAACAACTAGTGTATCCTAAGCCCAAACACTTGCTTGCGTACATCCATTCATGCACAGAAACAATCTCACATATTCCATCCGTCTACTGCAACAACGAGAAACCCAGACGTCCAACGAACGATTTAGCCGCACTTTGGCACTCAGGAGCCAGTGTCACAGGTCCAACCCACAGTGGAGAAGCACAGGATTGGGAAACTCGAGACAACACCAGGGTTTAGAGGCCTTCCATCTGCAGCTTTCTCCAGGAATATAACCGCCCATTTCCAGCAGTCATTATCCCGGATCCTAAGGTCTGGCTATGCTGGCTAGTTTGGATCAATGGCTGTTGTCTGATTCAAAGATTACACCATAGCAAGTCAAGACATTTGAAACAGCCCCTTTCTGTCCTGCACGGTATGCATGTCTTTTTTTTAATTTTTATTTTATTATGGCCAGTGTCTGTAGTCTTTCCAATTCAGCTGACCTGACCATTACACTAACAGGATCCCTACTAGACAAAGACCATGAATAACGATGAAGGCGGTTACTTCAGAACTGGGCTTCAGAACAAACAAAAATTGAATTGCAGCGTCTCAGACCTCCAGCTAGTCAATCACTCTGCACCTGACAGCAGAGTCCAGTCATTTCCTTTGATTGGTTGAGTCAGGCGTACAGTAATATCTTCTCCAGAGCAGCAGATTATAGATGGGTCTTCATACTGTAAGTAGGAAGGTAAGATATGTATTTCCCCTGGGGGGGAGTGTACAGTGCACTGTCAGAAAATAGGTTTCTGTCCAAGCTAAAAGATGAGGTATGACTTTGGATGATTAGATATCAGGGTTTATTTCATTCTGCCAGAATGTATTTATATGAAAATATTACTACTACGGACGCAAATTGCGATCCTAACCCTAACCTCATAATTCAAACATTATCTCCAAGAATTGAAGAGGCAAGAATGAAGGATACAATAAATTTGGATAGTAACTGCTTAGAAAATGGGAAAGGGGAAGGGTTTCTAGAAATAACATCTTGAAATTCCATAGTTAAAGCTCTGAGATTTCGGGCATCACTTTCTCTAGCACACACACCACAGCCCAAATTTTACAATGCTGTAATTAAATTTCACGATCATAATCACAAGCAAGATGGCAGACTTGGTGATTACAGCTGCCATGGCAACCAAGAGGCCCCCCCAGGGGTGAAGTTAATGAAATGTGGAACAATCAGCAGAGGAGATTCCTTATCAATGGGAATCATATTTTTCTGACTCTACAACTAAAGCTATTAATAACTGCAGCCCAGCCTTCCTGTGGATGGATGATGCAAACACGAGTGGCTTTCCAGGAAACTCCCTCTGCAAGCTTAACACTGGTAATAGTTCACATGCTGCCTTATAAACTCAAATCACACAAAATCCCCTCGATATTGAGCCTTTGGTTTATGTTATGTCTGAGACAGTGGTCTGAGAGGTAAATAAAAACACCAACACTAACCCCAGGCATCAGCAGCGTAGTGCAGTGAACGAGAGATGGAGGGTAAATATTTCCACTTGCTACTTGTGGTGCCAGGAAGAGGAAAACAATCTTATTTATGTTACTTTAATTCCTTTGTGGTGGTTCTCATCAGCTTCCCATTCAACACTATGGAGGGTGTGTGTGTGTGTGTGTGTGTGTGTGTGTGTGTGTGTGTGTGTGTGTGTTGTATTTCCATACTTTCGAGGGCCAAAGTTTCTTTATGGCTCTCCTCGTTTTTAAGGTGCTAATTTGGCTGTTTGGTTCAGGTAGGGGTGAGGGTCTGAGTTAGGATGTGATGGAGTGATGGTCTCACTTTGTTTTAAAGGTGCAGAATGAAGTTTCAGAAGAGACATTTTAATCAGAAGAGAAATATTTTTTTAGGCCTAAACAAACTAAATAAACAAACCCTCTTTGTTTTCATGACTGAATAAACTGAGTAAACGAACTTGACCTTAGAGGACAACACAATTTCAGACTGTCTTGCTTTGTTTACATTTGGCGGACCCTGCCACCTTTCTAGCTTCAAACAGTGTTCTGGGGACAATATTTTCCCCTGGGAACAGCTTGATTAGTTATTCAGTTATGGAGAAGATAAATATTTTTCAGTTTGCATTATTCCCTACATAGGTCCCCTTTAAGGTCCTTGTCATTAGCATCACTTAATAAGTCATTATAAGACGCTAACCGTATTATGTGTTAATTTGACCATAAATGTGTTTAATAACACCATTATAAACATAAAGGTGTGTAGATTTAGACATTCATAAAGCCCTTTGCTCCATGCCCCCTATCTTTAGATAAATTATCCAATAAAGCCCAAAGAAATAATCTTTTAAAAAACCTGTTAATACGGGTATAATAAAGGATTTATTAACTTTAAAGGTGCAATATGTAATAATTGGCCACGTTGAATTCATTCTCAAGAAATAGAGGCAGCATATGGCCCGAGTAACTGCAAAGTACTGCAAACTGTATTGTTTTTATACATCCATGACTTTCCCGATAGCTTGTTAGCTCAGTTAGCCGTGCAGCTAGCAGGACTAGCAGGGGAGTGTTGGTGTTGACACTGCTAGAGCAGGAGCTTTAGGAGCGCTGGGAGAAAGAGGTTTTTGAGCATGGCGCTAGCTGGTTAGCACGCTAACGCTAGCTCATTAGATATCTTTTCCAACACAGACGTCTTTGACTAACGCTCATTTATTCACATTCTGTTGATAATCTTTGAATGTTTTAAACTAATTTTCTAACATATCGCACCTTTCATAAGGCATTGTTCTCACTTTATATCAAATAGTTGCCTAAAGCATACTTAACTGTGAATAAATGCATATTTAACTACTAATCAATGCATAATATATCAACTCATCCTAATAAAGCAACAAAAAAGCTTGGTAAAGGTTTACCAATGGCATGTAGTTGCCGATTTAAAGTGAGACAAATGCCTTGTTAGGGTTAGTAAATCATTTATTACACACTTTTGCTTTTAGCATTCCAAAAAGCATTTTTTATAGGGGCTGTATTACCACCTATTAACTAATGTTTATTAAAGGACCTTAATATAATGCCCTACCTACCGTGTGGGTACAATTGTATGTGTGTCTCAGAGAGCGAGAGGGGGGTGGGACAAACGGTGAGGGAGTCCGTGAGTCACTTTCCGATATTTGTACTCAGGCGCTGATTTCCCATGCACAAAAAACAAAACCCAGGAAAAAACAGTTCTGGGATACAATTAGGCAGATTCTCGTTTGAGCTGTAACATTTGGGTGGGAAGATGCTTTCTGCGCCCCCCCCCCCGACTCACTCAATTTCTCTTGCTGGCAGCACTCCGAGATTTGAGTTGATAAGCTGAAGCAGAATATTACACCAAAGCCTTCACCCTCTGCAGTCCCCCCTGCAACACTTCAGTGCCTTTGTATTCTTAATTAACAATTCAAACATCTGAATTTGTGAAGGGGTTACAGGGAAATCGCACGCGTAATGAAACTCGACTGAAAAAGACAAATGTTTCTTCTTATGTGGGCTTTTTGTGGGAGCCCCAAACAGGACACCAGTGTATACAGTACAAGCTGGATCGCGGCGTCAATGTGGGTGGCGAATGCGCAATTTGATTACTCTGTATATCTTCTGAGTTTTAAGTAAACTCTCGAGATTGTCTGAGATTTGCTGAAGAATAACTTGGACATTCCCTAAAGTAATACCATTAGAATAAACAACAAAAAAAACAGATCCATAGAGACAGTGGATGGTTGTATTTATATTTCAAAATGATGAAAGCTTAAACCAGGGATGTAACAGTATTTCCCAGCGAGCCTGCATGATTCAGATGTAAGATTTTATGATTCAAGAAGGGGAATAAGATGCAGAGACTGCGCCAAGGTTGATGCCGCTTTGCTGCCAACATGCACCCAAATAATCCGATGAACAATGACAGGGTTGGGGGGGGGGGGGGGTTGGAGGGTGGAGGGTACTTTTAGCAGATGCTGTTGTCTCAGAAGTGCATGTATTTTGGCATGAGAATCAATCCCCTCATCCTGTATCGTGTTTGGCCATTCAGCTGCACTGATCCACATGAAGTTCAAGGTAAACAGCGCAGTTGTTTACTCCCCCCCCCCCTTCTCTGCCTTGACATGGCTTGTCCCATTACAGGTAGTAATGGAAGTGACATTAATTATCACAGCTCTTCTGGATAATTAAATGAGGATGAGGATGGATGGAACAACATCTTTCACAGGGAGGTCAGGGGTCAAGGCGGACACGCCAGCTGCCACACCACTGCCAAAAATCTACACTATGCTCCCAAGAATCAAACAAGGAAACATCAAAACTCTTCAGAAAAATGTCTTAATTGCCATGATTGTGAATGCTTCCAGGGTTACTTTCAGCCCCGCTCCTGTAAAGCAGCTGATGTGAGTAATCATATGTTGTTTGCGCAAACACAGGCTCTGGTCGGTCGCAGCTGCACCGACAGATATCCATATGGCTCCAGTTAGAAAATGTCTCGCTGCACGCCTCATCTCTCTGCGAGAAGAAAACCAAACTCTTACCGGTTGTGTGCAGACCAGAGGCTGAGGCCAGTGTACAGCACACAAGGACCGTGTAAGTGGATAGTGTAATAATGCAAAGATCCGTATCCCTGCTTAAAGCAGAAAAAAAAAACAGGAGTTCATGTGGCTGCCAGTGGACATCAGATATGACTGGAATAACTATTGTGGTTGGGTGCTTAAATATGCCCCTGAGTTCCTTGGCCATGTAAACATATACAGGCAGAACTGGCTGCTATAAATACACTTTATGTTGAAGGAAAAACGACTGCAATTGTGTCAGAAGCTATTTGGTGGATAACAAAACTACCTAAAAAACCTCTTGGACTTCTTATTTTGGTGTGTTATTTGGTATTTATTGTCTAAAGAGACAGTCCCTCTGCGGTCTTTTGGTTCTCTCTTCACACACAAAAAAGAAGTGAGATGGTGCCTTGCTCAAAGGAACACAACCATACTTCAGTCACTCTCCACTAGTGACGCCGCAGTCTTGCTAAATCCCCGCCACATCAGTCAGTCTCCCCAGGAGATAGTCCAAAAGTATGCTGGCACACTTTGTGCACTCCATGGTGTTTCCCATTAAGTGGTTCGGTCCTCCCTCCAAAATAAAGTGTATTCGCTCTTAACTGGCAACCCTGGAGAGGAAAACCACTGACTCACTCTTATTAAATAGTTCCATAAGACATAATAAGGCTTTATAATGGCCTACTAGACCAAACTCTGTTTCATGTTCAGCCTAAAAAAAAAGAGGTTTTTCTCTTTTTCCAATCTGGCTGCTTAGCTGGAATGGCTGTGAATAGTGCTCAATAATCAATATGAGGCCACGCTGCATCAAGATGATAAATTGATCCTGCCATACTATTATAGTCCCTTTTATACTATGGTCTCTCCAGCAGCCCGACCGGCTGCCAGCTCATGCGTGCAAGGTGCAGATGCAGGGTGCACCCATCTACATGGAGAACCAGAAGCTTCCACGGCTCGCTTCTCCACCTTTATCACCCCGCACTGATCAGATGCATCACAGATCACACACACACACACACACACACACACACACACACTGAGGATGAGAATAAAGGAGCTGTCACTTACATTCATTTGATCCGCTCCGCAGCTCTGGATGTGCGCTCTGGATATCCTCTCCAAAAAAAAAAACCTGATTAGTATGCAAACGGGTTTCCGATCACCCCCCAAAACGACAGACAATCCACCGGGATAAAAAAAATCTTGAATGGAGCCGTGCCGGCCAGCTGGACTAGGCTTTTTTTCTTCTTCTTCTTCTCCCTTTCTTTTTCTTTTTACATAATATCCACACACACAAAAAATGACACTTGCGCCAAATCCCACAGAAATTCTGATCCCGTACAGCGTTACTCCTCCAGTGAAAGCTCTGTGGGGTTATTTTTGGTTTGTTTTGTATTATTTTTTTCTTGTTCTTTTTTTTTTGCGCCTCCGTCCCCGTGTCAGGTGAGCGCGTTTGGATGAGCTGGAGAGAGAGAAAAAGAAGCTCCACGGAGAAAGAAAAAGGAGCCGTCTGTGGCGCTGCGGTGCTCTCCCCGGTCCCCTCTCGCCTGATCTGAAACGATTCTCTCCTCTCTTTCTCTCTCTCAGCATCCAGTCACTCACACACGGTGTGTGTGCTTCAGTGTGTGTGTGTGTGTGTGTGTGTGTGTGCCTGTGTGTGTGCGCGCAGAGACACAGCCGCTTCAAGGCACCGCGCACCTCACCGAGTGAAAGCCGACTCCTCCGCCACAAGGCCCCCCCCTCCTACCCCCTCTACTCTCCTCCTCCTCCTCCTCCCCTCACCGACTTGGGTTGCTAATTTATTCGGGTATAGTAGCTGCACAAAAAGGGGAGGGAGGGGTGACAGAGGAGAGGGGAGGCTGTGGAGAGAGGAGATTGGAGAGCAGACTTTGGTGCCCCCCAGCTCCGTTCAGTGGAAGTAGTCTTTGAGACAAAGGAGCGCACCATGCGCCATCCAAAGAGGTGTTGAGCCCAGCATGGAATATTATGCATGGAAATGAGTCATTAGCGAGATCGTTTCTATTATCCCCCCCTTTATTCTGAGATTAATATTATGATGTGATTCAGAAGGACACCGCTTAAATCTTAAATCTCTACAAAACGACAAACGTCCCCTATAGGAATTCTGCATTTCATCCATCCCATAAAAAAAAAAAATATTAGGTATAAAAAAAATATATAGGTGCAAAAATGTGATAACAAACAGAAAACAACGAACATCACCACAGAGCGGGTAAACAGAATGGGTGCATAAAAATGATAACAGGTGAGAAGCAATATGACAGAATACAAATAAAAGGGGGATAAAGGTGCTCGAAAATGATAAGAAGCTGCAAGCAAACGAACAGGACAAAACACAAATACATTAAAAATGGTCCCATTCAAATGCTCAGCACTGAAACTGAAAGCATTTTTCCAAATTGTAGTGTTTACTTGGGGAATTTGGAACAATATACATCACTAGAGCTTGTTGAATAGTGACTCTGTGACCAGTTTGATAAAGAGCTGATATATGGTAGCATATGGCTGTCATCCATATTTTTTTCTTCTAGAATACATTGATGAGTGGAACAACGGTCACCAGTAATGAATCTGTGGGCAGAGTGATAAACCGAGTCTAGTGGAATAAGAATGGAGACAGAGGACACGTGACACGATCCATTTACTACAGAACAAGGGGGAAGTAGTTCTGTTTCTGTATAAATAACCACATTTTTGTCTTAGCTTGCTAACAAGTGTGTTAGTGTGACATTCAAATGTGAGTTTCTGATCCAACCAGATACCCAATTATTTGTTTTCAGAAACTCTTTCAATACTGTGTCCTGTCAGAGTGGTGACATGTACAACAATGTCTGCAAAATCTCTGGCTCTTGACAATATCAGGAATTTGTTTTTTTATTTTGTTTTTTATTGAGGACTAACTTCTGGTTAAAAAGGATCTTGCAGTTTGTCAAAAGGTTTCTGGTTTATGTGCAGTTTTAGCACAGCAGTGCAGGACTGTATCATCAGCATAAAGGTGGGCATTACCATTTGTTATAGACGATGTTATATTGTTAATGCAGATTTTGAATAAGACGGGACCCAGTATTGAACCTTGCGGAACCCCTTAAGACAATGGTAAAAACATAGAACGATTATTTAAATAGGTCTTAGAACTCCTAATAAGATGCTTATTAGCAAGTATAAGAATAGTTAACTCTTAATAGGTTAGTAAAAATGCATTTATTAACCCTAACAAGACAGTGACCTTGCTTAAGATCCAGCAGACAAAAAGAGAATAGTTTACTGTTAATAATTGCCTAGTTGGTTACTTTATAATAACCATCATTAATAAATGGTTAATTTCTACTTAAACTTTAGTTAATAGTTATTTCACTGTTAGCAAAAAATGTTTACGATCAATTAACCATTAACAAAGTGTCAGAAACATCAGTGGTATTGTTTGTGAACAGTAAGTAACTTCACATTTATTAATGATGGTTGTTACAGCATAGTAACTACTAACTATACTCAGTGAACTGGAGATGCAGCTCAGCACCATTGATTCCAAATCGTTAGCTGCTGTCATTAGCCAGGCTCAGTAGCCAGTTTGGACCAATGTAGGGTAGCTCCTCCCACCCGTCCCTGGTGGCCTGGGAAACCAAGGACATGCCTGTCTGAGAGAGGCGTAGTCCGCAGACAAAGCCCACAGTTCACCACCAACCCGTTCACATTTTCTTATAAATTTTCTCCACACTCACTGAGAAACCAACTCTGGTTATTGGCAGCTCTATTTTGATAACAGTGACATTAGCGACACAGCCAACCATATTGAAATGCATTCCTAGGGCCAGAGCTGGAAACGTGAAATAACATTTGAAACTGCCGGTAAAGGTTATTCTTAAATACAGTGAGATCGTAAAAGATGTCGGCGGTAGTGACTCCCGTATAGCTCTCTTCGAAGTCACTAAAATGAATGTTGAGTCAGTGTGTACATTTGCTCCGACTATGTCGGACTCCCTGGTTTTCTCTGGGCCCCCGCCAAATCTGACCAATGATGACATGTTTGACTGCATATCATCCTTCAACCGCTGGCTGTCGAGGTGGTGTCCAGCAAGAAATGTGGGCTTTTCTTTCTCTGTCTTATCTTTGATGTGAATTGGTGCAGTACAAATAAAAATGTTATTCAACTGAACGGAATTCATAATAAGGTGTGTATAAATCTTAATAAACCAACACAAAGGCTTGGCAAAGATTTAATAACTACATAACAGGTAGCTTAATTGAACTTGATGAATGTATTTGTAGTCATATTATAAGTTATTATAAGACACTTTTTTTAACGTTCTTGGGTGGTCTATAAACTGTGATGAACGTTTCTTTAAAGGGCTTATAAATATCTTATAATGTGACAAGACTTGTTTATGATGACACATGATTATAATAATGATGTAAGCATTTCATCAGCATTTAAAAGGGCCTCATTATAACAATGAACTATTAATTGTTACAAGCAGTTCAATATGTAGCCTTATCTGTAATTCGTCAGGCATATTAGTGTAATTTAAAGTGGCTTCATTTTTGAAGTTGTAGTCAAGCCATTTCATTTCAATAAATAATCAGTCTGGATGTAAAAGATCAAGACTATAAGCTGAGAGAGGAAGCAGCAAAGCAGTCTGGGCAGAGGTTCAGGCACACACACACACACACACACACACACACATTCACACACACACACACACACACAAACACACTTTGGACTGCTAGCATCAGCAAGATGAAGTCATTCACCCCAGATTTTGGGTCAAGCCTCCACCTGCATCGCTGAAGCAGAGCAAGACGGTAGGGAGGAGTGGAGGAGGAGGGAGAGATGGTGTGGATGTGGGAGGTGTGAACATGGGGAGGGGTATGTGGGTGGATGTTGGAGGCAGTGGACAAGGACAGCAATCAATCCAAATCCCCTTCTGGCTTCAGGAGGCCACCCGACAGATGAGTGTGTACGTTGCCACCAATGGTTGGAAAATGGTCCATTGACACTTTAACCGGTAGTGCAGATCGACCGTGACAGGAAGACCAGACACTGTGGAGTCAGGCTCATTCAACTCTGCAGGGGAGTCATTTTCAAAAAACTGTGGCAACGATCTATGAAAAACAAACAAACATAACGTCTCTGTTTTCCCCTGTATTGTGACATTGGTCACTTGGGGATTGAACCATCAGTCATGGCAGTATTATGTGTCATGTGCTTGTACTTAAAATTAACAAAGTATAAAATCAGGTCCCAGGGGAGCAACAAGATAGAGGAAGTGGTTTGAAGTGCGGTTTCAAGCAGGCTGTTTTCCTAAAATTAACTTGGTCAACATACAGTAAATAATCTGTAATGGTCTTCCTGTACTGCAGAGCTATAGTGTACTCCGGCCGAAATCCCTTTCTTTTCTGTCAAAAAGCTATAAATATGCTACTATCAGTGTTTTTCTTATGATTTTCTGAGTCGCCCTCCTTAACAGGCCGACGGCATAATTCAGAACAATATTTAACATCAAATTTATTATTTTCCCTGGTCTTTGCTGTTATCACAGCGAGTTGAACTTTATTTTCGTAGGATGATGGCATGTGTGAGATAAGATTACCAACGGATACAAAGTGTAAACCGACTCCTGTTCTCACCCTTTGGTTTTCTCGCCTCCTGACCGAACCCGAGGCCCCCGCCGACACACTCGCATTTCCTTAAAGAAAGCATACCAAAGGGTTAACATGGAAGATGCAATTTATAGTTGAGATAAGAAAATGATCCACCAGATGATTGGGGCCTTTTCCTTCCTTGGTTGTGAGTTATGAAGACTGTACTACATGCCTTTTTGGAAATATATGCTACACTTGAAAAGGCTTGGTAGACAAGAAGGACAGCTTAAAGGGGCAAAATAAAAAAATACATACAGTATCTTTCCTCTTACCCGTTGTGCTATTTATCCATCTAGGTTGTGTAAGTTGTGTAGTTTTGGACATATCAGCCATAGAAATGGAAAAATGGAAAAATAGACATGTCTGCCTCCTCTCAAATATAATGGAACTAGACGACATTTGAAAAACTCAACACACAATGTAATTTTTCCAGAAATTCCGACAAATTTACTTGGGTTAATCCACAGCCGTTAATGTAGACTTATTTTCTTTCTGCCGCACTACGCCCACCAACCGTGGCACTGTGCAGAAGGAGGCTGCATCTACTCATGGAATAAAATGCTAATGCTAGTGACAGAACAAGACAAACAGGAACCCAGATAAACAAAACTCCGGCACTCATGGTATTATACAGCATTTTACCCTGGAAAATAGACTGTGAAGAGCAACCGCAACAGCAGTTCAATGTTCAAACCTTTTAGACTCTTAGACTGTAATGCGTGAGTCCAATACGTTTCTCTCTGTAATAGAAATCTGCATGCGCGACGTGGACGCGAAGAAAAAAACACACGCTTACATGATGAAGTTCAAGTAACTGGCAGTCATATAGTGGCAAGTTTACATACATGTGGTCAAGTATAACTGACCACATGATTAAATGTTTGACTGACTTCATAATTCGTACACATACTTCAATCTATACATGTATAAGTAATAACTTTGACCTTTTTAGCTGTTCCGAGAAATGAAAGGATGTTTTGCTTGCCTTTTCATTGTTACTAGTTGACGTTATCCAGCTTTAAACTGGAAGGAAAATAATTCACAAAGACTACCGGCATTTTCTTGCATGTTACTCAAAGCATGGGTTGACGTATCGAATCAAGTAGCACACCTTACAAGGTACAAGGTACATTTGATGCCATTTTTTAAAGGAGGGTTTTAAAAACAAAATAAAGTGTGAGTCCTTTTGAGTCCTGCTGCCATCTATTATAGGAAATGGAGTCTTAAATATCAACATGACATTGTTGACAATTTGTTTTTTTATTTTTATGTATATATTTAGGCTTTAGAAATGACTGGATCTTCAAGCGCCTACAATGTATATGATTTTCAACTGGATTATGTAAACTGTGAACATTTAGTTTCCTGACCTCATCGCAGTAGTGATTGGCAGCTGCTAAAACGTACTGAAACGTAACGGCGCTACAGTACGTTTCAGCAGCACTACACCTATGCCGAAAACCACATTTCAATACCTTATCCTCCTTCTCTGACCTGTAATGTTTGCTAACTTAGTTAGCGAGGAGATGCATCCTTCCTTCTGCACAGTGATATGGTTGGTGAGTGCAGGGTGGGTGTAGATCAGCAGGTTATCCTGAGTCATGATTTCATGAAAGAGACGCGACTGTTGAGTTTTTCAAATGTATTGGTGCTTTGGCCTCTGGCAATGCCGGGTGCCTGCAATTTTATTTGATAGAAGGCAGACATCACTATGGCCAATATCTCCCAAACTTTGCAACCCCAACCAAAACAGTGACAATGGACAAATAGCACTACGGGTAAGAGGGAAATGTGTATTTTGATTTGGAGGTGGGTGAACTGTCCCTTTAAAATGCACAAATCTCTGGTCCTCATTGCTTGTCACCAGCATAAATAGACAATACATTTACAATTTCTTGGTAAAAACGAGAGCTAAGCACAAGCCCTCAGAAAGAGGAGCAGTTAAATACTTCTTCCTCACATTTTATCCCTGTCCTTGTCTTTGTAGAGTCTGCGTTCCTCCGTGTGTGTGACGGAGCTTTCAGTCTGTGTGATTGCATTTATTCGTCATCGATCTTGTGTGAGCACTTGCCACAGAGTTGCAATTACACAGCTTTAACCAATAGCAGATGGCTGAGGAGTGACACTTTTGGTGGGGCTCCCCACGATGGAGGAGACCAGCGCGAGATTTATATCGCTGCCGCACACATTCATAAACGTTAAAAAAAAAAAAAAGCTCTCTCTGCCTCTCAGTCGAACACAAACACATGCATACACATAAACTAATGTGTACACATACAGACATTTATCAGGAAATGTATTGTAAATTGCCAGGATTTGTTTGGCTCCTGTGTCTATCCCCATTTGTCAGCTCCTCCCCTCTGACCTCAAACTCCACAGCCGTGACCATGATAACCCCCAGTCCACATTTCAAACCTTTAGCACACCTCCTTGATTTATATCCTGTCAAGTCTTCGATAAGCCTCGTATTTATTTCCAGCTCGGTGCATTTATAACGGAGCTGATTAAATCAGAGCCGTAAATTCTCGGAAAAGGCCTTCAGAAATGATTTAATCTGGCATCATCTGATATTCTTTACTCGTTTTAATTATTTTTGGACCCATCGTGAACACAGCCCGGGAATAAGTGTGATGTAGTGGTTAGCTAACAAGTGGTAGCTGCGAGGTCATTTGGAAATGCATCGTTTGGCGCTAATGGTGGGTCCTGTCTACATTGGCCGTCTGATTGGTCTCGTTGGCCGGGTCTCCCTCCCTCAATCTCTCCTACACAAACACACACACACAGTTGACCGCAGGACTGCGGCGCCTCCGATGTGAATCAAAGCAGCAAATTAGCCAAATTGGCATGTTTGCGTGTGCAGTGGACTGAAACTAATTTAAAGATTTCATCGCTTAACAAAAAAAAAAAAAAAAAAGGCTGGTGAATACTGTAACATAACAATATCCTCCCTCTGAGCGTGATCCTCTGGAAAACGCGTCTTGAAATGATTTCTCTACTGGCGGGCAACACAATATCCTAGTCCCGTAGATCCTGGCAGCTCCATCCCCAGAAAATGGGACTTAATATGTCTTTTTCCACCATGTCTTATTTCATTCAACTGTTATCACCTCATCTCTCTGGATTCGGTCCCCTTCCTGTCATATCTACAGTACTGTGCATGCATTAACTTTCTATTTTTTTTTGTCTCTCCGCTCCGTCGCTCGCTCTCCCTCGACCCTGTGTCCACGCAGGTGTGCGTCCCCGCTATCTGATCCACCTTTCCTGTGCGGCAGGATGGGATGAGGTCACAGCTCCCACTCAGTGAGTCCGTGCCAAGAGAGGAAAGAGCGGTGGCTCAATCTGACCTTCCTTTCCCATGGCCGAAATATCACTTGTCTTAGTGGTTTCATTCAGGTCAGTAGCTCTTGTGAGCAAGGAAAAATTTGTAATCCGCGGTCGAGTGTTTTAAAGGGATAAGGCTGGCACCTTTTTTTTATTTCTTTTGTTATGACCAGACCAAGATGAATGAACTGGTCCTATTAAAGTGTTGGCTGTGCAGCCTAAGCCAGATGCGGCTTGCTTCTCTGTGCCGTAGCCCTCCACTGTTGTCCATAAACTATTAAAGGGCACGTATTGTGAAAAACCTGGGGTGTCTGGAGAGCTTACCAACCCACAATCTGTTATATACGACATCCCAGTCAGCTTTTTGGGTTCTGCCTATGTCAGAAATGGGATTCAGCGAGCCATTCAGATTTTGGCCTTCTTCTTACGTAAGGTAGAAGCACATTTGAATGATGCCACTCCCAATCTGAATTTGTCCACCTACAAACTGAGAGCGAAGCAAGGCTGCTCTGATGTTAGCGGCACAGACTATAGAAGCTCAAAGATGTGTAGTTTACTACAGACTTATCAGCGAAGGCCAGCGCCTGTACAAGCTCAAGAATAGATAGATACCGGCAGTCTGAGACCCGACTTCAAACTTGGAAGCTGTACGTTTTTTTTCGTATTTTGTAGGTCAGCCAGGTGAATCATGCACTAGCATGGGTAGAAAAGGGTGTCAAACTGTGTAAACATTAAACCTCATCGAAGCCAACTAATAACTAAAGAGCAGGTTTGATGCCACTGACTGTGTTTTTCGTATTGCTTTGTATGTTTGAAACGCTACTGTGGCACCAGCTCAGTTAGCATTAGCTTTGTTTTCACGCAAAGCCAGTCTTGTTCCAAGATTTTCACAGGCACGTTTGTGTTTTTAGATGACTTCCAAACACATTGTTCTGCTCTCTAGCACAAATGTGTGCCAATGTGCAGCTGAAAATTGTCTCCAACAAATGAAATGGTGAAATTAGGTACGTGCGAAAGATACTCAAAGATTTGCGTCGTCGCTTGAAACAAACTGGCTTTGGGTGCAAAAGGCATGGCTCAAGCGATAGAGTAGCACGTTGCGTGATGGCTTTGGTCTTTTCAGTGTACTCGCTGACGAGACAAATAGAAGGATGACCTCCTTGTCCTTTAAAAAGTGTTTATTTGTAGCCATCCTAGAAAAAAAACATGTAAAGATTTTACGATCCTGGGTAGTCACCTCTACTCAGCGCACTTGCAAGACTACGGGCACTTTCACTAGCCTTTTCTTTTTCTTTTTTTTTCTCTCATGTGCCTTCCTTTACCACGGGCAACAAATAGAGCTGTATATGTCTTTATCTGTCCCTGCAGGGTATTCTTAGGGAGATTATTATAGCTTACTTTACTGTGAGGCCAGAGTGCCCTCCATGCAACCACACACCGGCCCAACGACTCTGGCTGTTCTTTCAAAGCTACTACGTCGTCGCACTTCTTCAGATGTCACTAAAAAGGGGACCCGAGAGTTAAGTGGAGTAAGATGTTATTGAATAAAATCCTATGGGAGAATTGTTTCTGCTCTGCCTACAGAAAAAAAGCAAAGTCCGTGTGTCCGTTTTGTTGGGTGTTGGCACCGCATTTCCCGTTGGTTATATGTGGTTTCCTCCGGACCCTTTTTAGTCGTTTCAGTGATGTTTTTACATGTGCATTGTTTGTGCCAGTTGTCTGTGTGGACATGTGCAGCTTTTGGACTATTTTGGGGAGAGGCTGAGGATTAATTGGCCGAGGGATGACAGAGCAGGAAAAGGGGCATTGTTATTAGGAGCTCAGAGCTTCCCTTGGAGTTTCGCAGAACGAAATCACACAAACGGCTCCGCATCCAGACGGAAATTATGTCTGAAATAAAGTGCAACATACCTGCTATACACGGCGCAGTACTTTCCAAAATCCATCATTAAATTCTCTTTTCACTCCGCGGAGACGTCTTCTAATTCTGCGCGTCATATTTCAGCCTTATCTTGAATTACGTCACCCCCGTAATGTGCTTAGGGTTGAAAGAAATGTTAAAACCTGTCTTTCTCTGACTCGAACTGTTATTACTTCAGAGGCTGGCCTCCTTCCACTTGGCAAGCCTTGCCAGGAACGAACAAGGCCTCCCAGCATTAGCTGATAATTTCGCGGAGAAACTTATCTTAAACGTTCAAGCATGAAGGTCGTAAGTTTTCACTTATCGAGCAGTGATCTCGAGGAAAAAGAGTGAAAACAGGAAAGCAGCAGTCGAGGGTTTTACACTGCGGTTGTAATGGCCCCTTACTCTCGCTGTATCTTTACGTGCAGGCCGATATCAGAGACGGAGATTAAACAGTTCCTCTGACGAGCTTCCAGGTTTTGTGTGACGGAGGAAATTTGAGGGTTTGTTGGGGAGATCATTGCGCTTCCCTTCCTCACATCTCTCTTATGATATGTGACTTTCCAGGTGTTGTCCTGGTTTTATACTCATTTTTACTGCATCTTGTCGAAAACAAGGCATTATCACACTTCTGTCAGGTAAAGTATTCCCAGCGGTTCTCGTGGAGGAGTCCTCCACAGGACGCAGATGCTGATTTTGCCGCAGGGACTTACTCGCTCCAAAGAAAATCATCTCAGAGGCCATGGAGGCTGGTTTCAGTATCAACGTCTATCTCTTCACTTAGCACTCTTTCCTGCCATGACACCTTTTACAACTCCTCTCACTTCCTGTTCCGCTCTTTTCATCACCATGAACATGACATCAACACGGTACCTGCAGACTGCACCCCCCTCCGTTGCACTCTTGTCACCCCTGCTCTCTAATTTATCTCCGCGTGACACCTCCCTTCCTCCCTCTATCAGTGTTTTATCGTTACGAAGCTAATACACTGAGCAGGCAGATCCACTAAATCAGGACTCCCTCGATTTAAGAACTGAGATTGTTTAGGTTGCGCGGAAACTATTTAGCAGCTGGCCGTGCTATAAAACCTTTGGCGAACATGAAACATAGAACTTAAATTAATCTTTTCCAGATATTTATGTGCAAAGCAGTTTTTTTTTGTTGTGCTTATGTGTGTTTAAAAGTGGACAAGGAGCTACAGCAGCTATAGAAATACTCGCTTGAAATGCTCTCATACTGCTTCACAACACTTGTTGAATAGCTGCTGAAAGCCTTCTCTCCTCCACAATGTGCTTCTAATACAGGCGTCTAGAAAACAGGAAGTAGCCAAAGCTGAGAACTTCCTGTATGAGCCCATCCACTGGCCAGCTTCTGCACTATGGGCACACAAGGTTCCTGAATGCGTCCTTACATTGTGTGTGTGTGTGTGTGTGTGAGTGTGTGTGTGTGTTCGGCATTCCATCCCCTCCGCTTCCTTCCCTGCCCCTGCCCCTGCCCCCGTCCTGCCCGCTGGTGCACGGCATCGTGGGAAAGAGCGAGTCTCACCTCTGCACAGCACGCTCGCTCACTCACCGCTCACATAAAGCGTCAGAGAGACGGGGACAGATTTAGTGGGTGTTGCAAACCAGATGTGCTGCCGCGTGGAACTGTTGTGAAACTGTGCTGTTAATGTGCCACCCTGATTCCATTTTTAGAGTGAACGACAGATTGATAACGAGTCCGTGTGCTTTTAATTAAGACGCGTCAGCTACACTGCACGTTTGGAACCGATCTGATCTGTCTTTGCATGCTAAAGGTTAATGTTCCCTGGACCGGATTCAAGCATGACACACACATACTTCCGTTGTCCTCCCTAAAATGAAATTTGCAGCTTAATGTGACAATAACTCTTTATGTTTATGTCTATGCGTGTGTGGTGGGTGCTTTATGGGAACCTCGGCTGAGGCCGTAAAGTGTGCGCAGGAGACTTCAGAGGAAGAGGAAGATGAGAGGGTCAAGTGCGTCGAGGGAGATAAGTCGTCCCTCACGTCGCCCCTCTGAATCAGCTGCTTCCTGTTTATTGTTGCGCCGAAGTGTTGTCCTATGAAGATAACAGGGTTTCAACCTTTGACTCAGGCGGAACAGAAGCACATCCTGCGGCGGATGCCATATTGTTTCAGCGCCTCGTCACACCTCATCACATGACTGGTGTGACCCGCCACCCACTCACATTGGACAGTTTGTACGTCACAGTGGATCACAGTGCAGCGCTGTGATCGAGTGGCTGCCTTGACATTATCATTAACAGATCCATTAATCGCCATCGTGGCTCACATGTTGTCATCATGGCCCAACATTATCTGCATGAGTTGGAGATGAATTAATGGAAGAAGACATGTTGATAAAAAGGGGCGGCTGTAGCTCAGTGGGTAGAGCTGGTGGACCAGTGATTGGAAGGTCGCTGGTTCAAATCCTGGCTCCCCGGGGCGGAACTGAGCTACATGTCGAAGTATCCTTGAGCAAGATACTGAACCCCAAAATTGCTCCTGATGTGCAGTTGGCACCCTGAGGGGCAGCCTCTGCCATCAGTAAGGGTCCTGCGATGAGCTAGCGACTCATCCAGGATCTACCCTGGCCTATGCCCATCAAGCAACTGGATTTGGCCCCTGCAACCCCCTTGATAAGGGGCGATAAAGCGGTAACATCCCCGCAACCCTAACGGATAAGCGGAATCAGAAAATGGAACGGAATGTTGATAATATTAGTGTAAAAAATGGCGAACTTTGGTGAACCCTGACCCACCTTTTATTTCTCAAATGCAGCTAACAAGAACTTCTTCTAACCACTGACACAAAAGAAAGACACAAAAGAAAACACAAACATCAGATGTTAAATCCAACAAAATGTAGTCATACAAATCTTCTGTGAATGTGTGCAGTTTTCTACTCTTATACGAACAGGTCTTTGAATGCCTCGTACCCTGAATGAAACTCAGCATATCAAAGTCCCTGTGACGTCACAGAACTTTTTGGAAGTGCAGCATTGTGGCTCTGGCCATCGCTTTGCCTGACTCTACTTGGGGAAAGAGGGGGATTTTGGCTGCATTTGAGTCAGGCTGAAAGAAGCCTGGACCCTGACTGCTAGCTAGGTTTTTTATGCCAGGCTTTAAACATGTCTCTCTGCTGTGAAGTTGGGTATTTTAGCCCATCATGGTTGCAGGACTTTCTGTCAAAACATGTACAGTAGGTTAATTCTTCGGTCAGCGCACTCACAGGATCTTGAGTTGGTCCCTGGGTTCTGTATGTTGCCTGCCAGCTGCTCCTCTGGGATGAGTTAAATGCAGAGATTAATCATTTTTACTATGTTGTACTTGTATATGTTATAAAATCTTCTTAATAAAGGTGTTCAATCTTGGTTGGAGCTGTATGTATGTACTGTTGAAAAATCATGTGCATGCATGTGTTCCCATGGACACACTCCTCTTACACTGAACAAAAAACCCAGTAACACCCGTCAACATCTGGGTTTTGTCTTCAGTGTTTATGTGTATAATCAGCTTATTTTCCCCGCGTCAATTGAGTCTGCAGTAGTCACGGGTGTTTTGCTACAGCTCTGATCAGTTTTGATTAAAACACAAACACCTGGGGGAACACATTCATTCACTTTTCTGTCCAAGCAGCACTAAAACTTTGAATGTTGAGTCGGTGCTGAGTTTGAAAGAGGAACAGGTGCCAAATACATGACACATGAGGTAAGTCATTTAGCAGTGTAACCGCCCAACCCTCCTTTTTTATTTTTTCTATTTTCTTCTTTTTCTTGTCTGTCTAATAGCTAGAGGGTTGTTGTGTCATAATGTCTTTCTTTTGTGTCAAGTTGTGGAATATCTACAATAAAAAGGTAAATGAAATCGCTTTTCAAGTTTCAAGTGGTCATTCGAGGAACTACAGTTTTTGGCACTTCAGCGATGGCTTCATTTCCAGCCCTGCAGGTTGCTGCTTGAACTCAACAGAATCTGGCTTTAACATAAAGAGCACGACACAACCTCCAAGGTAATATCTGTTATTTTTTCAGTAAGGTTCAGGGTATAAGATTTCATTTAACCAGAAGGAATTGATATATTATATTTAAGGTTTTACGATACAGTGTTCTCAAAACTTTGCCTATCTTCTCAGAATCTGAGAGCAGGAACTCAACCTCACTTTGAGCCTGGAAAATGGTCAAGAAAAACTCTAAAAAAAAAAATTTTAAAAAGTGGCTTTGTAACTCTCACAGCTGTCTGTGGCTGGAGCCAGGGCAGAAGCTGGAGAATTTTTCTGCATCCTTCCTACAGCGTGATTTACGTCCAGGCCAGCCTTCTCCCACCGCTCCAGCTTTGTTTGATTGTTTGTTTTTTTGGAAGAGTTTAGGATTTCTTTTCCAATAAATGGCTTGCCGCAGAAGGACAATGAGCAAGATAAGGTAATGCTGGTTTCTCAACCAATGCCACACACAGTACAGGTCACAGTGTGTTTACATTACGGAGGGCTGTCTGAGCTTTAAGACGGATTAGGGCCAGGAGATTCAGAGAGGCTCCAACAAAGTTCATTTTTGTTCATAAGGACTTTTGGCAAGGTGACAAAAGTGTACAGGGAGAAAGATGGAGAGCAACAGCAAAGTTAAGTTGAGGCCACTGTACATAAAAAAGGAAAAAAAAAAAAAGAGCAGCTCAGGTTCTGTACAGGAGTCTGAACACTGGAGTTCAAAAGCATATTTTATCTGTTTTGGACTGCTGTTGCAAAAAAGGACTGTGCTGCTTTAGCTGTTAAAAAACTTGCGTGAGCAGAACATGACAAAATAAAAACCCACAAAAGGCCCTTCCAACAGTGTATGTAACAAGCTGAGATTGATTTACTTTTGGTTCTGAAACTCCCTAGCACTGCAGAGTGTCTCCATTAGATCTGCTTTAGAGCTTTCAAGGCATGTCGACCACTAAACAGGGAGTTATTCATCCTTCCTTCATGAAGCACATCTCTACCCATGTCAAGATGTGACCTCTGCTGCGTATCCTTCGACATGTGACCGTGCAGCCTTCATCATCCGAGATCTCCTCTCCTAAATGTTTCATGAAAGGCCCACATACAGAGAGACAAATGTAAATTTGTAAACAAATTTAGACATCCCTATCCCTGTCTCCATAGTATACATGGTAAACAAGGTTAAGTCTAGACTTCACACTGATAAGAGCTGGAGACGGACAGGACCCACTAATAATGTGGTGTGTGTTTACTAATGCCAGTCGTCCCTTTTCCCAAAGCTCATTAAACTTAATAAGAAGGTAAGTGTTCTTGTTTCCTAGTTTTAAGACTTTTGTCTGTTATTTTGCATGTTGATCACTACTCAGGAGGAAATTTTTATTTTAAAAAAAATTACAGTATATACAGTAAGACACCAAACTGTGACTGAACACAGCCTCTGTGGCGAATGGATATACAGTATGGAGGCGATTTACAGCGGCTCAGATTAGGACTATGACTGTATTTTACATTTAATAAGTAAAATACGTGTAAGAAATATTTACTTTCTAGACATTTTGGTATGTTATTTTCTTTATCTATTAACCTAAAAAGCTAAGAGAGCTTGGGAAATGTAGAGCACTCGCCATTAGCATACAGTACTGCCAGCTGAAACTACAGGCGACTACACTATCAGCCTATAGACGCTGGAGGTACAAATTGGTAATACCAGACTGGACAGATGGGGCTAGCCGGTTAGCATGCTAACTTCAGCAGGCATTTATTCAACACAATACACAGACGTCTCTGATATAAACAGCTGTTATTTTTTCACATTCTTTTGATATTATACATTTCCTGAATGTTTTTAACTACAATTTTGGCCGTATCTTACACATTGCACCTTTAGTCAAAGCTAGCTCTACTGTTGCACATATCGTAATGTAAGCCATCATAAAGGTTTCAGCCCATAGCTGTTTTGACCGGCGAGTCGGTCCGCAGAGGTTTTAACTCTCTCCTCCCCTGGCTGCTTGGCAGTCAGTAAGACCCAAATATTTACTGCTTCTCGTCTGCCATCTAAACACCCTTTCTACAGGACATATTTATTCAATTATGCTTCATTTCACAAAGACAAAAAGAACTCTGCAGGTCTCGGCCAAGTTGCGAGCATTTTCCACCAACAACCGTACGGTCCCGGTGGCTTTGATTCAAAACAGACGGGAGAAAAACTTTGGATGCATGTATGACATTTGTTAAATACTGTCAGTAAACCATTTTGACTGGTGAGGAAATCATAAACACTACTTTTGCACGATTCAAGGTCCAGGTAGGGCTGCTCAGAGCCCGACAGCATGGTGAGGTGTTTCTTGGAATAGGGCCTCTTTGGCTTTACAAAGAGCACTGTATGAGCTACCAGCAGTTACCTACCACAAGGGAGGTATTCTCTAATTTACTGCCGTATTTCTCTTTTATTGAACGTTTGTGTTTTTTTTTTCTTTACAATACATACCTCCAAGTTCATGAATAGTCAGGCACCAACAAAAAAGCAGCGAGGTTTCCAACTTGTAGTATAGATATTTGCAATCGCTCCAAAGTGTTTCTTTACAAGCACAGACGGTGCAAAAAATGTGCCCAGCGCTTGTTATTCTTACAATATTTCCTAATAAGCATGAAGACTATGAATGTCCAAAGAAGCCAACACTGGCAGCTAATTTTTCATTTTTACCCAGTGTGCCTACTTCCATATGAGCTTGGAATATAATACACGTGGTTACATGGTTCAGCTAAACATGAAAAACTGCTGTAAAGGATCAGTTTGACGTCTCTTCAGGGAAGCTCTTTGATCAAATTTGCGTTGTTGGACAAGACGAGTGGTTTTAGTTCCACCTCTGAGTGTCCGGTTTATATCACTAGACTGCATTCTAGTACTCCCTTACTGAGTAAGATGAGTGGAGGGTTCAGGATAACATGGCACAGAGACTGCCGAGCACAAAAAAAAAAGGAATTTACCAGCTCTGATGTTGGCACACAACACTGAGCTGATGTGTTAATTTGGTAAAAATGCATTCCTCATAGGCTCTTTATGACTGTTTTCCTTTGTGTGTGTGTGCATGTGTCATCCACTGCCACTCTTTGTTTATTTTAAGTGCTTCTGGAGAAATCCACCCATTTCACAGTCCCCTCCGTGAAACGCAACGATGAACTCTTTATTCTATTTCCCTCTTCCCTGTTTTGACTTAATGGGGCCTGTCAGGCAGACAGTAAGCTGCCAGTCACCTTTGTGCATGGGGCTGACATCATAATTACTTTATTTTGCTCTGCTTCTCTGCTTTTCAAAGTCACAGAAAGTCAGCCAGATCTGTGAACCTGGATGCTCGAGGGTGCTGACATTTGTTAAACAACCCACGTGGCCCCAGCTGGCACAAATTCTCCTTTTTTTTAAATTTTGTTTTGCCCGTTTTTTTTTCCCTCTCTGACGCTCCCCTCCTTCCCTAACCTAATTGTTGCTTTTCTTTCCGAGTTTGCCTCAGAGGCACGGCTTAATGCTTTCTTCTGAAATATCACCGTGCCTTGCAGAGGCAGTCTGTTTCATGTTGGTGAAGTGTGTCGGGTGCAGGGATTTGGGGGAGATTGAGGTTGTGGCAAAGGAGGGGTGCATGGGGGGGTTCGTTCGTCTCTCTTCGAGGCAACCACTGTTTTATTCACAAATGTTCCATGCATTAGGCAGTTATTATTTAACTGCTTCAGCTTTCGCGCACACATACACGTGCACATCGCCATCCCTGCCCATGCCTTCGAGGCGGTCGTGAGCAGGGCTTACACGGGTACTGAGTGGTCACTGTGTTTCCCATCATTCTCTGCACACACAGATAGCCCCTAAATTGAAAAGCAAGGTGGTGTGTTTGTGTGTGTGTGTGTGTGTGTGTGTGTGTCTAACCACAACCAGAAAATCTGCTTCACTGCTTAGGATGCCCACCGGCTGTCCACATC
This sequence comes from Diplodus puntazzo, assembly GCA_963678695.2. NCBI lineage: Eukaryota > Metazoa > Chordata > Actinopteri > Spariformes > Sparidae > Diplodus > Diplodus puntazzo. Next base: position 11,633,511 of record OZ023167.1, on the reverse strand, counting down.
ACAGTGACCACTGATTTCTGAGCTCTGTAATCACCGTACGAAGGACTATTTTGGTGCAATCTGACTATGGATTAGACAGCAAATTGCCAGGGAGAGAGAGTGTTTCCATGGAGAGGGTGGAAGTTGCTTGTATGCTGAATAATAAACAGAGTTAGATTGAGATTAGACGCTATGGTCTGAGAGTGGTGGCAGCTGGAGGAGTGCGTCGTATCTGCGATATCCACGTGAAGCGAGGATGGAGAACAAGGAGGGTTTTGTTTTGGGGCGGAGCGCCAGAAAGCTGAGAGAGCACGTAATGGCCACGGTTTGTGCGCGTCTAAGTGATGACTTCTTCCTCGTCCACTGTTAATCAGCCGGGTGTAACGGCAAGCTGACGCAGCCATAAATTTTTATCCTCCGTCAAGCTCACACATATGTGTCGGGGACCCGCAAACTTGTCCCCAAGTCTTCCCAGGGCCGAATTCATTACAGAGCTTGCGGTTTCAGCTGTCATGGAAGTTAGCTCAACTCAACAGTTAGCCCCCTTTCATGAATAAAAAAAACGAACACTGTGTCAGAGCTCCTCCGGTCTCCATCATGTATTTATTATGTGTGACTCCCATCAGCTGGCAAACTGCTGAGAGATTGGCGCGCAAGAACAGCATGTGTCAGCCACAAATGCGCACACACACAAAGTAAAACACAACTATATAGATAGCACGTGGGCCATCTTTCAGAGAATCAGAAGAATAAACTATGAAAATGCTTACACACACAAACAAAAAAAAAGCCAGTGATGATGTGGACTGGAAACCTCAACATGCATTCCTTGACGGTGCCACATCCTCTGCCAGTTGCCTCCGATCCGCCACGCCAAAGATAAAATTGCTTTAGCACAATATTTCAGCAATAATCAGAGAAGAAGACACACATCTTTTTCTACTTCTGCGTGGAATGTTTTTTCAAGTTGTGACAAAACTCTCCCACATGATGGATATGCGCTTTTTTTTGCTTTCAACTTCATTTGTAAGACAAGGGGATCCAGAGTGCTGCAGAAAGCCTGTGTGCTGATGCCATATAACTCTTGTCAAAGAGACAGAAAGTGATCTGGCTCCGTCAGTGATAGGGGCATGAATTATTGAAAGAATAATAACATCACAGTGTGATGAATCATCTCAGCGGCAGCCGAGTCGCTCTCATGAGGTCCGCCGGGTTTGTTTTTGTTGCTGAGCTGCACACAGAAAAAAATGATCTAATCCCGGGTATTTACAAAAGAAAATGTCATATTTTATCAAATCAAATACAAAGTTCAGTTTTCTTTGAGGCACTTTTGGAACTGCAAGTGGGACTCTTGACACTTGAAAGCAGCATTCCCCGAAAACTTGAACCCAGACTCCCTTTTTTCCTCCTTGCAACTTTCTCAGATTGGTCGTCAAATTCTTGATTTTTAACACATGCGTCTGCTGTAGGTGATTGCCGAGTGTTGCTGTTAGCTTTATCACATTTCCTGCGACCAGCTCGGCCCTGTAATCACCTCTGAAGCTGAGCAGCTGCTCACCTGCAATCCAACTGGTTAATTTCCTCAACATCAGAGAGAGAGAGAGAGAGCCGGGACGGCTTTTTCGACAACAAAGACAGGAAAGAGTTGGAAAATCAGAGGGCTTTGATAGTTATGGGCTTTATTGTGCTATGCTAAGCACTCTTTCTATGCATGCGTGAGTGTGTGTATGTGTGTGTGTGTGTGTGTGAGGGGAAATATGGGCGCCATGTGGGGTTGAAGGTGTGAGAGGAAGCCTAACAGTCCCTGCCATTTGTGTGCCATTAGATCCACTGAAATGGGCGCGCACTGAAACGACTTTGATGACTGTTCGGGCACTTCGCAGCGTGCGCCAGGTGTTCAGCACGGCCATAAAAGAGGGTCTTGAAGCAGAACACAGGAGCCCTTGTTCAAACTAATAGAATAATGCCTTAATATTTCACCGTGCATTACGGGTTTGAAAAATATGAAACACTTTCCCTGAATGCGACAGATGCCCTGCGAGGGTTGACCAGGAATCCGTGCTTTTCCCACTCCACCGCTGCATGCGATGAACGCGGGGCCCAATAACGATGGAAGGGAGCTGGGATTTTTAAGGCCCGTCATATGGCTTGTGGCTCCTCATGTTCTTTTTATTTCATTCTGTCCATCTGTCACACCACTCCACATGCCAGTATTGTTCGGTTCTGCCTAATGCTAAAGGTCTGTTGCCCTCTGATGTGGTGCTTCTCCGAGGGAGATTTTTTTTTTTAACTTCGGAGGAGCGCAAAAAAGCGAAAAAGACCTCAGATTGGATTTGGTGCGAGCGAAGACGTAAACAGCGAGTGCAGAAAAACCTTGAGGGATGTTATCAGAAATGCACCAATAAACAAAAAGTGTGCTTTCTGTGCGTGCGGGTCCGCCTGTGTGCCTGCCTTTTGTGCGTGTGAATGTTAATATATGGCAGTTTTACTTGGATACAGTCTGTGGGAGCTGGAGCTGATTCCGTAAAGCAAATATAACCCCTTGAGGACACTGTGATCAGTCCCAGGCTACAGAAAAGATTAGGGTTGCCTCTGTGATTTTTAATTTGCAGGTGGTTTTCATTTTAATGACAGTATCATCTTCGGATTCCTGTCCTCTGTAGCTATCTTGCCCCCGCACTTGGAACCACCCTCTTTTTCTGCGTTACCTAACTGTTGTGTCCCCGCTTACCCTCTCCAAACTCTTGTTTCTTCCCTCCAGTTTTTCTCTCCGTCCGTCCCAAAGTGTCAGCACTCAGCTGCGCTGAAAAGAAGAAGGCCCCGGTTAGCGGGCGGTCATGAGTCATTAAAGAACGAAAAACACGCAAAGATTTGTCGCCCAACTGATGCCAAATGTTTTAACATCAAGAAATCATTAGGAGGCTAATTTTCAAACGCTTTTTATTATTACTGTCGACAGTCCTGCTGGTTGGACACTTGCAGCTGTTACAAGTCTCCAGAATTTATTTGGAATGCTGTGCCTTTGGGTCAGGACTCACCCTGGATTGCTTTTGAGAAAAAAAAAATTCTAGTTCTCCCAGTGCAATAGTTTCTTGCAATGGCAGATGGGAAGATTTCAAAAGACTCCCCAGCAAGAAATCTCTGTTTATCCAATGTGTTTACCTTCTTCAGCAGAGCAAAGACGAAAGCTGTCAACCAGAAGAAATAAAGTTGCTTGTTGCGAAAGGAAGCAGCTAATGGGAAAAAGCAGTCGTAATTTTAAGAAACACTTTAACGGCCACTGCTGTGGGATAGAAGCTGCAAATCATCTTGACTACGGCCCCATTTTGTTCACAGTAATTACTCTAAAATAAAAAGAGTTATGTTGAAAATGGCACGTCCTTGTGTCAGACTGACAATGATTTGGTCGGATATGCTGAGAAAACGCAGTAATAAAGTGTCACATTTCTGCGTCCAGCCCCAAGAACACACACAGACAAATCCTCCTTTGTCTCCACATCTTCAGTCGTTGACAGGGGTGCTGAGAGGTTAGTCTGTATAATGATGTCGTAGTGAAAACATTCATATTTTTTGTATTCATTTGAGCGGCCAGGATAACTTAAATCTAGTAGTGATTAACACAAAATTTGAATTTGAAAACATTTTGCGTTACAGCAGACAGCAAACTTGAACACCAACATACTACAGCTCAAAGCAGCCACACCAAAACTGCAATTGACAACAGCAAGGAGAGGAAGACGGAGAACATTCCCCAGACGCCCTTTTAAAATCTCTCAATTTTGTGAGTTGTTGAGTTAGGAGAAACTGTAGGAACTTTGCATTACACTTTCTATAACAAATTCTTCATCATCTGGTCCTTCTTGTAAATTCAGCAAACGTTATATATGAAGTTATTCATTTTCCCATTTGTCACTGTTAACAGAGAATCCAGTCTGCAGTGTAGATCATACACTTGACAGATTACCCAGAGAATTGCCGATCAAAGAAAGTTTTGATAACATGTGGACAATCGATTGACGTTTTTGTTTTATGATGCCTTTTAGAGGACGCCGCGGCCCACTCAGCACCCTAACTTCCCATTCCCATGGTCATCGAAAAATCCAGAGTTTAGCTTGCTGAGCCTCAGCCTGTTGGGACACGGTGAAGGAAAGTGTTTCCAAGAATGAAAGCAAGGAATACTAAAGAGAATTGCTCCAAAACTGTCAAACATAAAACACATTAAATATATTGATCCTCTGGGATGTTAGGGATGCATGTTGCCAATCGCCCCGGTCCTGATACAGACAGATAATAGCAGGACTTTCTGCATTACCAACAATTCCAATACGTATCATCACAGATAGCCACAACACACTTAAATAAATATGATTTAAAAGCACAAGGTTTTCTTTTCTTGCTTTCAATATATTGACGCTCTTGCATCAGAGATACATATTATCTTGTTCGAAACAGCAATCAGAAGATCTGGCATTTAATAATCCTGTCTCTTTTCTCATCGCGTGTCATTGATTAGGTTCAAAGTTTTCATGAATCAGTCAACTGTGAGACATTTATGAGCTGTACGTCTTGCATTGCCAGGGGTTTCCAGCAAACACATCAGGATCAAAGAGGCACAGTCAGCTGCTCCAGCTGTGTCTAGCACCGTCCACAGAGTGACATCAACAGGACATCCTATACCGACTCTGCTGACCTCAGTAGACCTCAGTCCACCGCTGCACGTACATATACTCTATGTGTTTTTGCATGTGGTCTGTTTTTACGTTCGACGGCATCAAAGAAAGTGTTAGCGTTTTAAAGAGCTCTGAGCGCAGGTTATAATTTACTAAATCTGTGTTTAGGATGTGTGCTTGGAGTTGGTACTGGTTGGTTGCTTGGCACAAAAAAACACGGAGGGCAGCAGCAGACCTCATCAAAGCGCGACTACTGTTTGAAATGGTTTGCTGCCAGCCAGACTCCCTCCCTGGAGTATTTCAAAGGTCATGTCACTCACGAGACCTCCTCCATAAACACAGTGTAAACCAATGCTTTGGGAAAAATTAAGTTCAAGAAAAAATAATTGCAGCATGTTTCATCGCCGGCTGAGCTTCGCATTTTAAACAGGTATGGCAGTACAAAAACTTAATTCAAAACAGTTCCTGAAAGTCTTTTAACTGACTTAACATTTTATTTATTCACAGCTTTAAGCCAGAGATGATCAATATATATATATAGCCTGACAAACAAAGAAGGTATAACGTAACTGAACTTAAGAGCCAAGCTAGCTGTTTCCCGCCTGTTTCGGTTACGCTAAACTAAGCTAAGTTAACTTAGCTTATATATAAAACACAAACAATACAGTGAAATCTTATCATCTATCTTTAGTCAAGAAAGTGAATTAGCATAGCCAATTTTACAAAATATAAAATATTAATTTAATTTAAAAAATACACTTTAAAAAGGGGCATTTGTTTAAAAAACACATTTGCTTGGTCAAAGGCTGGTCCTGGCTATTCTGGTCAAAAGACAAAGCAATGGACGCGAAAAACGTCAAAACGGGAAATCGGTGACAGTTGCTGCACTTGACAAGTGGAGCATATTCCAGGATAACAGAGCGCCGATACTCGCAGACAGTCAAAGTTGATGGACAGTGTTTCAGAAGTTGAACTTTTGATATGAAGGTGCCGACCACATTATCGTCACCTTCTTGTTGTTGCTGTTTACACACACCCTGATGCAGATTAGAAAGATGCACTAAATGCCGATGTATATTTCTAAATTAATAACTGAATATATGTTCTGCAATTTGTGTAGCATGAAGGAGTTTACAAACTTTCATATTGTTATGCAGCCCTGTCTTGTATCAGGATTGTACCTTGTACTACAGACTACAGACATCTAGCATTGGTTAGTCAACGTTTGCTGAACCAGTCAGAAAGGTCACCCGGGCAAAGTCAAGTGGAAGGATATTTTTCAGCAGGGCTGTTGATGACATATTGCCCATAAATCTCAGAGAACAATAGCACTTTGGTTCCTCTGTAGATCTGGCCTGGAGACCAGAAGGTACTTGGCTTCTGAAATTTTCATGAGCTTTTTTTTTTTTGTAAAGATTGGAAATACTGATTTAAGGAAACGGTTACCATTGTGAAGCAGAGGAAATGAAAAAAAACAATGTAATGAAACGTTTTTTCTTTCCTGTTCCGGATTAACTGACCTTCCCTTCCCTTATTGAAAGTTTGGCACGATAATGAGATTGAATGATTAAAAGTGCTGGTCAGTGAATGCAATGGAGCAGAAGTAGTATTTTTGAGTCTCTGCTTTCTTAAAAGCGCTAAATGTGAGAATTGACCCTTTAGTCCCACCCATTTTGAGCAAATGAACTTCAGTCAACTTCGCTGTTTCCTGTTAAACGTATGTTTTATGTGCTAGGTTTGTCTAAGAAAGAAAAAGGAGTTACCAAGATGGCCAAAAGATGTTGCTGGCTGACCTGTTTGAAAGGACATGGGACACCGACTGTGTGGAAGGTGTTTTGTTTACTCTGTTCCCGAAACCATTTGTTAGCTAATAGCTAATATTAGAATTAACAATCGTTTACCAGGTTAGAAACATTGCGGATTCAGCAAGTTTTATACCTTCACACATAGAGCTATGTCCAGTTGTTTTGCTTCCTCTATTACTTATTTTCTTTGCTGCCTAATTGCTGCTTGGAGTTTCAGCCAATGCTGCGCTCACCGTGATGTTCATTCAATGTCCCAGTGGTATTACAAGAAAGGAAGGGCCGGGGCTACCTGGTTAGCTTCAGATATTACTGCAACACAGTACATTATTGACGTAATGTCAGAACTGTGACTTCCATCCATCCATCCATTGTCTGTAACTGCTTTATCCCTTTTATGGGGTGGCGGGGGGTTTTGCTGGAGCCAATACCAGCTGTCTCTGGGTGAGGGCAGGGTATACCCTGGTCAATTCGCCAGCTGATCGCAGGGCCCTCACTGATGACAGAGGCCACCATGCAAGGTGCACATCAGGAGCAATTTGGGGTTCAGTATCTTGCTCAAGGACACTTCGACATGCAGCTCAGCTCAGCCCGGGGCTGGGATTTGAACCAGCGACCTTCCTATCACTGCTCTACCCGCTGAGCTACAGCCGCCCCAAAAATTGTGATTTCTTCACAGATATTTTTAGTTTTTTATGTTTTGATATAAAATTCTTACATTTAGCTAAAAGGGCCGACTGTTTTATTGAAATGTCAGCATTTCACCGCCCATCTCTCTTTATTGTTTTACTAAAGCCACACTAATCAGCAAATATGAGCATGTCAGGCTGATAGAGGGATAATCAATAAGGTCAAATGAGGGTTAACCACCCCTCTCTGCTTAACAACACACTCAGCACCAAGCAAGCTATATCACAAAAACTGCATCTGGTACTGATGGAGTCCACCGCCAGATTATTTGGGTTGCCTAAGTTCACTGTTTGAAATGGCAACACATGTAAAGTCGAAAGCTGACGAGCAGCCAGCTTCTTTTCGGGCTAAATATTTCACTGTAATTGGAGGAAACACCAAAAGGTTTTTTCAAATGGCGATATTTAGTCCAAAAAAGGTCCGATCAGACACATTTATTGGGATTTTTTAAAAGGTTTGGTTTATGATTCGGGTCCCTTGGCTTTACGGAGAGGTCATTTCCATTTTATCGGTGAGTGAGGTGGAAGAAAATGAATCAATTGTCCTGCGCAAGGCATCTGGTTTCACCCCCTATTGTGTCAGTTAGCATTTTACAACTGCAAATCCGGGAAGAATCTTGGCAGAGTTTGTACATATCCAGGTGCAGGGATTTTAAAAAGCACCTTCAGCCCTTTTTTTTCGTCTATATTTTTTCAAGAAAAGAGAGATATTGTATTCAAACACAACATTAAAGACTATGAGCACGAGTGAGGCAGGCTGCAAAAAAAAAAGAGCGTGTAAGTGTTTGCATGCATGCTTGTGTGAGTGTGTCCGTCTTTAGTGTGTGTGCCTGTGTGTTTTTCTGCAGTCTTCCAGAGTATTCTTAAAGCCGTTTTTCTGACCATACTTAAAGTTGGAAGACTGACATAGATTGGTATTTGACCAGTGGTTTTCCTTTCAGTGAAACGCAAGCTGTCATCTATTTAGCTTGGCATCATCTGGACACACTGTACACTATATATACATCAAGCTGGACGGAGCACTACACAGCTTGAAGGGAAAGGCAACTTTGCAGACTTTTTTCAGAGGAAGAGGAAGAAAGAAATAGCCTACTTTATGGTTCATTGTTATGGCTACAAAACATGTTATGGCTAGTTGGTGTTTTTCGGGGTTATTACAGGTATTTAGCTTAACAACCACTCTGCAATAAACATGACTGTGAATAGGCCAGAGATCTGTGTTTTATTTGCTTTAAGTTCGACCCACAAAAAACATATAAACAATACAAAAGTACAAAAAAAGTGAAAGTACACACTGTGCAAAAGGCTCATTTCAGAATAATACACACATCATTCATGTATCACTTTAAAGGGGCAATATGTAAGTTGTAGTGTATTCAAAACTCAACCAAAATCATAAACAGAACATGATCAAATAACAGTTTTGAAGTTGCGATGTATTTATCCTGTTGCGGAGAAATTAGCATGCTAACCAGCTAGCCCCGGCCCATCCCGCTCTAAAAGCTCCTATGCTAGCATGGTAAACAAACCAACACACATGCGGTCCCCAAGCTCTCAGTCCAGACCGCTAGCTGCACGGCTAACTGAGCTAACTGAGCTAACTAGCTAACAGCAGAGAAGTTAGAGGCACTTAGTGGGTACTCTGGTGATATGCTGGCGCTCATTTGCTTTGAGTATGAATTCAACAGGCGTCCAGTTCTTGCACCTTAAATGTTGGTGGTGCAAAATGTTCTTTATTTGTATACTGCCGTGTAGCTTTACCAATAATAATTTAGTGAATATTTAGATTTTACAATCTGAATCTGTAGAGTACATAGTAGGCCTATCTGAATTTATCAAATAAATGTAATGGAGTAAAGAAACAGACAATATTAGTGTGAAAAAACATCAAATAAAAATATTCAGTTGAAGTATTTAATATTTTGAATATAATCTGCAAGTACAACATCATTTATATTAACTACACCATGTGATTATATTTAGCTACTTTCAACTACTGCATATGAAAGAAGTTTGTTTTTCTAGTTTTTTCCCAGCAAAATCTAAACTTGAACACTGAAAGACAGACCTTGCCCGACACTTTCATACGTCCGAAATGACTCACAATCTAAATTATGGGCGTTGTTTTCACTGACTTTAATGATGGGTACACTTATTTTCACAATGTCCAGTGGGTGCGGTCCTCTCAGGAATTGATATTCACTTACAAGTGGACTATTTCCATGTTTTTTTTGTTCATTATTTAGTTTGGCTTTTTAAGTAATTGTATCAGAATATCAACATCATATCAGCACACCCTATATGGTGCTGAAGACTGAGAATATTTATGACAGTAGTGTGCGAAGGGTTACCTAATGATTACATTTCAGCAAGTAAAATAACTTTCAGGCAGATTTATTAAGGCAATTTGAACAACTTTATTGAAGGTCAGGGTTAAGCTTTCAGTTTTGTTTGGCCGAGTGGGAAAAAAAAAAGAAAATAATTAGAAATAATTAGAAATATGAGAGTCTTCGCTGGGCAAACTTGTTTTTAATGCGCAGAACAACGCACTTTAGTCATCACGCTGTACAAATACAGATATTGTACACAGCTTCCCAGGAAATGAGGCTCCACAGATTGTAGATGTGCCAAAAATAAGAGCTTGATATCCAGCAAAGTTTTCATGCGCACATGTCTGATTTTCTGAATGTGCAGACGTGTTTGGGGCAGATGTCTGCTCTGTACGACATATGCATATGTTCATGTTCATAAGTGTTTGTGATGCTGCTGATATCACTCACATGGCTGACATCAATCACTGACACACACGGGACAGATGTTCAGCAGTGTTCCAGTCGACACAAATAAGTCTAAACAGCTGGAGGAAGAGACCTCTGAAAGGAAGATAAGGGCAAAACAGCCCTCGGGATATTATCTGTATCATGAGACTTGCCCTGCTGGTAGGAAGTTGCTGCTTCTGCGTGTGCCTCTGCTACAAAGCTATGCACACTCCAGGAGGTTTCTGTCTCAGTCCTTTCCCTACTGGAGATGACAGAACAAAGAGAGGCTCAAGGACATTGCAGTGGTCTCATTCTGCAAGTTTTCCCCTCCCAAGAAATCTCTCGTTGTTGGAGAGGAAGAGAGGAGAGGGGGAGGACGCCCATGGGGACGCACGGACAATAAATTTGCCGTGATATCCCTGCATCCCCTTCATCCCGACCCCGACCCGTCTACTATCTACTGCTGTACCAAAGGTGATGGCGACTTCCTCTCCCGTGTTTGGGTTCATGGCACTGGCTTCATAGACAAAACACAAATCTATCTCAAATAACTGCTTTCATTAAAGCTTGGTCCAGATGTATCATTTGACTCCGCTGTTGAACATCGAGGGATTTGCTAATTCAGACAAATGAAAGCAAAACAATAATATTTAAAGGGTCAGCGACAGGGGGGGTTCCAGTTGGAGACCATTGTTTGGGGAACTTTTGACATAAAACTGAGCTTCTATGGTGAATACAGCGCTCATGGAAGTGCTCTTCACATTCTTCTTGTGAATTGCAGCGGACACTTAAGTTGTTTGTCTTTAAAGGATAGAGTATTCTCACTATCAACAAATCGCATGGGGGAAACACATTTCGGTGTAGACAAAGTTTGATATATTTTATTCATCCGTGCCAAAAAGCTCGAATGTTGTCCAAAGAATATTAAAAAAACATCAATGAGCCAGAAGTTGCACTGGGCGACATGTTCATTTATTATAATGAGTAAACACCGCCATTTTAGTTTATTTTCAGTCACTCGTCATGCTGCACGAAATACTCACACGAGCACCAATGTATATCAATCCACCGCTGAAAATAGTCCCTTACAAATGCACCGTTTCCCGCTGTTTCAGTGACATTTGCCTTTTTTGGGAAAATTAAACCAAATGTTTTCTGTCCACTTTTCTGAGGGTATATGACTTCAGTAGGAAGGTATGAGCATAGGGCTGGGAGCTGCGGATGGGGTAGAAACAGAAATATCACGTCACTCTGGATCAAATTGATCACTACAAGCAAATGTTTCAGCCAAACCAAAGAACAGTTTGTTTGTTTGTTTGCTTGTTTGTTTGTTATTTTTCATTATTTCTCTTGCAGACTACCATCTAAATGACATTTGTATCAGTTACAATACAGTGACTCCATGACTACAGCACTGACTGTTTCCCTTTGTTGGAGTAGACTTCACTGGAGGAACAACGTCTTTGTTGGTTTGTTGTAAGCTTTGAGGCGATTTTGTTTTCATTTCGAGAAAATTATTTTCTTTTTTCCCCATCATGATTTCACCAGAAGCAGACAGATTACCATGATAGAATTACGGTCGTTTTAAAAACTTTTTCCACATTGCGTCATGTATGAAAAAGACCTAAAATTAACACTATAAGTGAATGATCGAAGCAACATTTGCGAACATACAAAACCATAGTGGGAAGAAAAAAACAGTGGAGTTTATTAACTTTGCATACCCATAACACTGGTAGAATGCTAACTTGGATGGTAATAACATGTCACTTTCATACCTTTTTATCGAACGACAAGATTCCCACAGTTCAGACTTTATTTAAATTAGGGTCAGGTCATGTACAAAGATTGAAAATGTCAAAACTTGGGAGCAATATATTCACTCACAACACACACCATTTTGCTAAAATCATCTAGAAATACAAGTTGTCTGGGTCACAGAGCCATTCTCCTTCCGGTTCTTTATAAGGATTCAGGCTTCCAATAATGCTGATTTAATTTCGAGCGGAACACCAAGTAACATTAGCGATGCCTGTTGGTAAGTTTGAAGTCATAATGCACTTAAAACAAACCAATGACATCAGTTGCCAAGCTCCAAGTAATGATTCAACCCTAAGCTTATGACCCTTACAAGCAGTCCTCACCATACTGAGAAATAAAATAACACATCAGGGGTTCAGGTCTTTTCATGGGGTTTGTTGAAAGTAACAAATAAACAGAAAAACAACAGGACTTATCCTTTAATATATGACAAGCTACTTCTGACTTTTTTCATTTCTAATACGTGTGCAGAGACTTAATGTACTTGGCGGTTGACTTTCTGGGTATCTGTAAGATAACAGCTTGATGAACTCTGTGCTGCTCATACTTGTTTGTCTTGAACTTTTTCTGACAATTTCCACTGCGAGACTGTAATCAGAAACCCGATGCTTGTGAGCGCTGCGGAAACCGTGCTAATGCAAACCCAAATGAAAACGCCTATTAATAGACCAGTGAAAAACCAGACGTAGCCAACTGCAGTCTGTAAAAAAAAAAAAAAAATGAGCTCATTGCAAAGAACAGAGGCATGGGTTGGGTCACAGAAAATCTGATAAATACAGATGTGACTGTGTGCTCACACATCACTCCGCAGCCCCGTGGGTTTCCGTTCGCCAGTGTGGCCAAACAGAGGGTTTGCTGGCTCTGTGGTTCCTATAATGTCGGAATCAGTGAGGGCTTCTGATTTGACCAGAGATACCTCTCTCAGTCAGTTTGTCTGCTTGTGTTTAAGAGCACGCCCCGACCAAATGCAATTAGTGTGAACCCACTTAAGGAGCACGTTGCCGTTGATATACCCAGAGAGACAATAAAACATTCACCAGGAAAATTGAGACCAGAGAAACAAGACCGGAGACCAAAAGAAAGGAGAAGATGATGACGACTGCAAAGAAATCCTGACATGGGCACTGAGGACAATGACAGTGCCAGCAGGATCAGTAATGCTCACTGTAATCCCTTTAAAGTGCAGACACTGAATGTGGCCCATATATCACTGTTTGTCAGGCCGTCTTCTTTCCATTCCTCTCTGATTATGAGGTCCTGCCGTCGTCCTCCAATCCGGCGGCAGGCTGATTAGTCTGACTCACTGAAGCAGAACCAGGCTGTATTGATTGTGACGGTGACCTTTCCTTTGCCACTGTTCTGGAGACATGTGGGGGGTTGCCATTCTTTAAGACTGGTGGATAAAGACAGGAATGCTGCTCTGCACAAATGGCATGCACAGCTTTCACACACCAAATTGCAATCACTGCGGTCCCAACGGGGTGATGGTGATGCCACGCAACAACCTTCTGCTCGGTCCTCCTCAGGAGAGGGTCGGGACGATAATCAATATAAATCACCATGTTTACTGAAGATGACAGCCTATGGACATGAAGTGGAGCACGTTTTAATCTAATAACACAAGCTTTAAAATGAGGTTTGTTGTGTTATTTTAATCATATAGATTATAGAGAAAATACCAATAAAGTCATCTTGGCCATAATAATAGATTGATATTTATTTTAGTATTTCATATTAGTGACTGGAACAAATTCACATGAATATGTAAATGAATGTACATAAATTATAGATTTTGACCTATGTTGCATCTATAATCACTTATACATATAACATATTTACTTGTATACATGTGTAAAACACAAACTTTACATAAATACGTAGATTATTATGCAATATGAAATTATTATTAGACTGTTGTAGGTTTGTGTTTCTCGTCATCTTTAACATTGCGTTGTTTTGGATTTCACAGGTAGATAATATGAATGGCTTCACTCAATGGTTCCAGAACGCTTTACCACAAAACTAACCATTATCAATAAAAAACATTTATGAAGAACCATCAGTTACTGCAGAACAGGTAACATTTGTGGTGATTTAGTACACCTTTAAACACTGTTTACTTCCACCCATCTACCCATAACACGCTTCAATATATATTCTTTTAATATATGTACATGTTCAGATTTTACTTTGAGTATTTCATATATGTTTCAAATCTATATCTTCATATATCTAAAGGGTGTCTGTGCTCAATAGTCATATATCACCTTATAGGTATTATATAAAGGCAGCCTCCCTCTTGACAGAAGGCCATACACAGTACGGTATAAAAGAGCTAACACTCAAAGATTGTCATTCAAAGAACTAAAAACCCAGCATATTTCAAACATATCACATTATATGATGATAAAAAAAATATATTAGTCATAAAAGATTTGATAAGAAATGTATTACACTGAGAGCTCAACAAATCCAGGCATTTTACCAACTTGGATGTAGATATGTGTATACTAACCCACACCTCTAATGACAGCACTTCAGAGGGCAGAGAAGCGGCTGAATGATATAGCACTCGGCTGAGGCCGTGTTTGTCCGTCTGAGTGTATGCAGTCGGCGGCAGGAGACACACACACAGTAGATAGGAAGGGCGGGGGGAGGTGGAGATTCGACCGTAAAACCACTTCTGTAGTCTGAAGCATGGTTGGTAGGGTGGTCGGAGATGGCGAAGGGGAGAAGAGAGGTCTGTGGTTAAGGCGTGTGCCAATAATGGCAGTTAGATCTATATTTGAAACAGGTCATAAAAGAAGACAGCCAATTCTCTTAAGTGAAGGAGTGGAGAGAAAATAAGGAGGATGTGGAGGAGGACCGGCAGGGGAATCGACATTATTGGCAGTTAAGACAGGAAAAAGACATCTGTGGAAGGAGTGGGTAACCACATGAAGCCATGGGATCCAGATGGGACAGAAACAGGTAGACAAGCATGTTGAGCTCAGTGATGTGAATGGTAAATCAGAAAAGAGGGACAGTCTTGCTATTGGATTGAGGGGAAAGTTGAAAATCGCAAAAAAAAAAAAGTGATGCGATGATTGTTTCACTTACGACAAGTGATTATAACCCTTCGTAGAAAAAGCACAGCAGGGAATGCAGTAATTACGGTTTAGGGATAGAGCTACTGGGCCTCTGACAGTAAAGCACACACACACAACACAGATGCAGAGAGCATGTGGGGAGCATGTTGAGAGCGTGTGTCACTTACCAACACGCCGACATGCATCCGCAGTGGATAGCGGGTCTGACAGCAGGGAGGAAACCAACACAGCGGCGTGACCTTTGTAGAAGGGAAAAGGGCTGGAAGAGAAATGAAAGCTGATGACAATGGTCAAAAAACTGCCCTGACTACATACCTACTGCCAGTCATGTTTAAATACATCTGCAATCAAAATGCCACTAACAAGCTACAGTAGGTACAGAAAACATTACGTTTTTAAGGCGAGATGTTATGCTCATTTCAGACAGGAGCTTCTGTTGGTGCAGACTTTTACCTTTTTACATTTTCAAGATCTTTTATATGCACAAGAACATATATAAAACTCAGAAGGAAAGGGAAAAAGTTGAAAAAGAAAATAGGTCCCCTATATTATCAGCAGGTTTGTTCCTCTTTTGAAAGGCTACAAGTCAAGGACTGTCAATCACTTTTTCAAAAGAGAATTACTTCCAAATTAAGGGCTTATCATTCACGCAGATGCCAGGCTCTTTAACATGTCTTGATGCTAGCAATTTGAAAGAGACTAAACTTTTTTTCAACATTGAAAAAGATGAGTCTAGAATGATGTATGGGTGGAATTGAAAAAAATACTGGGATATGAACTATCATGCGAAAGTCATGTGAGATTTTCTACTTGTGTAGCCTGACAAGTGAAAATGTGCAAAGTGAGGACAGATACCCGGTCAAAATACTATTAGCACCACTGGAGACTGAATGAAATTAAAGTCATTCAATTAATGTATCATAAAGGCATGTAACCCACTGACATTGTTGTTCTAAGCTGTTATATTATAAAAATTAATACAATTTAGGTGATAAATAGAAATAGATCAGTGTAAGTAGGCTACTGTTACGTTACTGCTGTGGGTTTGTAAACTTTACACCCTGGGCTCATTGGGAGCGCAGAGAAGCAGGCATGTAACCATGAAGTTCATAACCTGCCTGGGAAAGTATGTCAATGATACTCTGCACTACCTCAGCTGTCAAGGATGGCTCTTTGAGGGGAGCATTTGCGCTGCAATCCGTTCCAGTGAAGCTGTTCATTAAAAAAAAAAAAAAAAAAAAACTCTGAAATAATGCATCTGTGTGTTAGGAATTTGAGATGTAGAAAACAGCTCAAAAGCAGCTTCTGTTGTCAGAGCACTCTCCAGGGTAGGAGAGATAATTGTCTGCGCGAATATCAAAGTCAACCCACTTCCATATTAACTGTCATATGTCTCATAGTGTAATATACTCCCTGTGCTTTTGAGCCTGTTAACTTCATGACAACTGAGAATGAAAAAAAAATATGCAGTGGATCCTGGAGTGATCAAACGGTCCTCAAATGATCAAATCACTCCAGACTGGGACGCCCCTCTGTTGCCCCCCCCCCCCCCCCCCCCCCACCTTATTTATCAGTCACACAAACCACCTCAAATGGGTCTCTGTATTACAGTGAATTATCTCCTCCCCGGGGCAGCAGGAGGTTGCAATAAAGGGAGGTCTGTTAGCAACATGCTGGATCAACATCAGAAATTGAGCTATTGGTGATGTGATGTGATGTGGTGTGGTGCAGATGATCATACTGCTGATTCAGCCAGTTTGGAAACCAGAAACCAGGAGACCCCCGATCCCCTCAGCCGTACGTTGTCCAACTTCCCTTTAATCCCTTCAACGACCCCAGACACACACAGACACAAGCCACCACCACGAACGTCTTCCTCCCCCAACACTGCGCCGAGCCCCTCCTCAACTCTGGGAAAACCATCCCTGCTCACCACACTTCTATCTCTAATTTAGCCAGAAAACCTCACGCCTGGTGCCAAGCGGGGCCCCTTCTGCCTCAGACGATCCCCGGTGTAACCTCCAGCGCAGAGGAACTCAGTGTCAACGTTACCTTACAATCTAGCTGCAGTCATGGGGTTTCTCAAGACTTGAGGGTGGAAATCAAATAACCTCACATTATGATCAGACGTCATTTGGGTTTCCGTGAGTGAAGCCAATTCAAACTGACGTGCCATGTGTAAATTTAAAAAGGGGGGGGGGGGGGGGGAAGGAAATTGCACACACTTTCACTGGCATGTTCCCTCAGTGTTCCCTCAAAACAGTGTTTTAAAGCAACACGATTTATATGTCTCTTAAGTGTGAGGAGGTCTGTTACATGTTTTTTACACTGAACCAGCTTTAAAACAAGCGTACTTAAGTTTCCTCGTGGAGGGGTGCCACCCTCCCTCCTGTGTGCGTCACTTCTCTCGACAGAGTTCAGAGAACCGAAGCTGCAGAGATGACAAAACCCCAACAACAAACGGTCCCAATTGTAAGCCGAGCCGATAACCGTACCCGTGATGCATCATGTGTGCGTCTAATCTGATTTCAGGCGTCACATTCACTGCGGATTCCCGTGAGCCTTGCATCGCCGCCATCTCGATCATCTTCGCAGTGGCAGCAATTTGTTGCCCTGTTTTTTCCACGCTGGACTGACAATCCAGTAACCGAGCACTGGAATCGGATGGGATCCCCGCCAGGATGTCTGATGTCCATCCATCATCCATAAGACACACACCGTTTTGCATGCTCACAGGCTTTCCCCGAGTCTCACATCCCTCCCAGAGACGGGGCGAGTCTAAGAAAAACAGGTTTTACACACATGCATCTGCGCACAATGACGACCCCCTTCTCTGCGGCGGACAAAGACAGGAGGTGGCAAATTTGGAAAAACAAATACAATAACTCGAAGGTGTCAGACGAGGAGGAACAGCGTTGAGTTAAAAAACTGAAGTGTATGCTGGGGAAAAAAAGTGAGGGGGGGGCTTATTCCTGCTTTAATTCACATTAATTAACAGGAATTGGTCACCATACTTTCAGAAAGATGAACTGCATTTGGGGACTCGCAGATGGCCCTTTTTCTTGATTTAGGGGCCATGACATTGTGTGGAGACAGCTCGTGACTAATTTTCGGACGGCTGAGCTGACAGCATAACAAAGTTTGTCATGGTCAAACACAGAGCCATCAAGAAACCCTATGTAGCCTTCGAAGAAAAGACCATCTAGAGTACACTTTAGCAAGGCCAGTCTCCATTTGTGATTCATCTCATGTACTGTAAGAAATCATAAAGGATAACAAAAGACAGGTTTCAACATATTTCCTATATTTCTAGGTCCACAACAGCTGGTGTTTTATGTGGGGCTTTTATATGTTTATGGCGCCGGCTGATGATACTGTTGGTGTTGCATGTCAGTTCAGACTGTGTGCATTACAAGAGGGACATCTAGTGGCCAATATGCAAACAGCCGCATCACTTAAACAGCTAATATAGAAACGATGAGAAAACTGTTATGTGTTGTTGCTGCCTACGAGTTAGTCTTTAATTATAGAGAACACGTCGTCTGCTCTTCACACATGGGAGGCGACATCTCTCATGAGTCAGATATGTGTGACAGCTTGCAACAGTATTTAAATGCTGAGCTGAACGCTAAGTGCAGAGTGAGGAAGCCGTAGTCTGATGATCAAACTGAACTGGCACCGTGTTTCACTTCCCAATTTGAATTTCTGAAGAAAATCAGATGTGGAGGCGCTTCATGGTTCTCGAGCTAGCCTGAAAAATGCAACCTTTTGAGTGCTTGAACCTTAATATGCAGCGTTTTATGATATAGCTTCCTTCGGTGCTGTCCTTTTTCTTCATTCCTTCTTTCATTTCTACGTTTCAAACTTGAACTTGGACATGATAACAGAGTCTGCATACTCTTATTGACTTGGTGTCTAGTCAGTGAGAAGGCTTTGGACCAAGATAAAGCTCCTCTTACAAAAACAGCTGATTACTGCGAGGTAAAGGTCATCGCCAATGTTTACGACACCGCACACAACTGTCCATTAGTAGTTGTGGCTGTAAGCAGCGACAGTGTAAGAGAAACACGCCGGAATCGCAAAGAGATTTTCTTTTAATTCAAAAAAATTCCAGTTACACAAACACATAACACACAAAGAAAGCTTTAATTTGCACATTTTGAGACAAACTCCAAAAACACAAACAAAATATTGACCACGTCTTTTCTTTCCCACTTATACTTCCATGATAGAACAATTCGATTTGAGTCCCAAGATAACATTACACTCCAAAGTTGACCAACTGTGTGATTACTGAAGTAAAAAAAAAAAAAATCCATATCAAAAGCAAACAAACCTTATTACAAACGTCAGATTCCTCCTGGGAGAACAACACAACACTTTCATTGTGTTTTACCTTGATTGTTAAAATGACAGATATTTGAATCTGACTTTATGTGAAATGAATTATCTTCTCAAGAACCTACCGATACATTTACAACATGTCATGGTGTATGTCTTTTTGTAAATCTAAATACAACATTTTTTCCTATGATGCCTTAAACACCAAACATACCATTGAAACCTGTGTCGTAAATAGAAGTCCTTTCCTTCCTATGGGGATCATGTGCATCACAGGTTGGACAAGATTTTTTGATTAATTCCTTTTTAAAACACTTAATAGTGGTATGTTGTAGTGAATAAAAAAACATTTTATTCACTAAATTGTTTATAATGTTGCTTACATCTGTGACAGTAAACAAGATCCGTCTTAAGTTGCAATTTCAGGAGAGACAGAGAGTAAAAAGGGGAAACAGTTTGCTAAAGTGATACTCTATTTTTAAAAATGCAAATATATCACACTGTATAACTGTCAGAACACGCAAAATCCCTTTAAAAATGTGTTAGTAATGTCACAGTCAAACCATTCTGAGGTATGGAAAATTAAAATCAAAAAGGTCCTCAATTTTAATTGAAGACCATTTCGATACGATGCATCAGTCTGTATCGTTTTCCTACAAATCCCTGTTGTATCTTTATAATATATAGGTTCAACTGCATAATCAAACATGGCAACAAAAGAGATGTCTCTGTAACCTGCATTAATATCTTATGATACTGAGAACAAGAGTCACTGAGCTACTTTTGGAGGAAAAAAAAGTATCTTATACTATCTTATATCTTATAAGAGAAATGAACAAAGTGCTGGCGAGGTGCGGCAGTCCCTGACGCGGCTTAAATAAGAAGAGGGCTGTTGTCGTTCTGATCTTCAACAGCCTCCTCTTCCCCTGAGAGGCCGGGCTCTGGCTTTTCTTCCTCTTTGGCAACATCCACTCCTATCATGGCCACCACCCTGAAACGCGAAGGAACAGGTTAAAGAGAGGCAGAAAAACATGTGACACAACGCTGCCTCTTCAAATTCCATCTAAAATGGGGAAACCCGTCTTTCTCTGTTGTTTTCAACAGAGATTCCCTCTACACACCTGCATCAGCTTGTCTCAGTGACAGACACAAACACTAAAGGGGGTTATTAAAAGTGAGAAAATGTAGTTTACTAGTAGCCAGGCTTGACAATTATATACACATGACGAACTGGAAACAAATTGGGTTTTTTTTTCCATCTGTGGAGCCTGTTCAGGCTCACTGTTAGACTGTGATTGCTGAGCCAGTGATTTTTGTTATTCTTTAACTACACAGTGTGTAACAGAAGAAGCACTGCATGTGACAGAGGTGGATTCACTCGAGGGTTTTATGTTTCACGCTACACCTCCCAGACTGACTCAGCTGCACTGCTCGGACAGCTCAGTGTAACATAATGAATGTAAGAACACGGCGTACCGAGTGTCTTTTCTAGGGCCTTTCCTCCCTGTCTATCTAACAGAGGATCGGCGTTGATGGTAAACACACGAGGGGAAACAGTCTGGTGAAGGAAGTTAGGTGAGGAACTCAGGAATGAGGAACTGGGTTTTCTTGTTTTCTGACGTCCCCCATAAAGCAAAACATTTATCTTTCCTCTAGTCGGGCTAAGCTGGCATGCAGTGACTCAGCAGAAACAAGAGCTGTTTGCAATGAAACGCTATCCACGGAGTACAGCTCTATACCTGAAGCATATCTACAAAAAGGCATAAACTGCTCTGATTTAATTCTATAATAACCCTGTAACTTTAGGGAGAATACTTAACAGATTCTGACAACTTATAGGGAAAAGCTCCCTCTCTCTCTGTGCAGAGCGCCATGACAAACAGCAGGTTTTACTGGATTTGTTTGTTCCGGGTCACTGATGTTTATTCGGGTCATGTCCTATTGTTGCAAATTACTGGTGCATCAATATGACACGAGTTTGGAAATTCATGAATGCATCCTGTGATTATGCAAACTATTTGCACTTTGTAGTGTACATTCCGTGATGTCGCACATTGGTTTAAAGTCTTGAGTTTGTTTTTTTGAAGCAAAGGTGAGTATATTTGAATCAGAGTTTGGAACTAGGGAGGATATACTTAATGGATCTGATTAAGGGACAAACACGTGCTGTGGTTGCTTTATAGTCCATGCTAATCTAAATGGGGCCATGATTTACTAAATGAACGTCATGCTGTAATGAAGATTTGAAATAAGTGATTAAGACCACAAGCAGATTAGGAAACTGTTTTACTGAGGTAATAAATCAAGTCGTTTTCTCATAAGCTTATATAAATCAGACTTCCTTTTGAAACCTGTGGAGTTGCCCCCCTGCTGGCCATTAGGAAGAATGCAGATTTAAGGCACTTTTCAGACCCGTATGTTACGTTTATATAATCATAAAATAATAATATAATGGGTGAGTAAAACATGCAAGAGTGCTGCTTTAACTTACCCTAGGACAACCAGAGGGACGAAACAGAGTCCTGCAGACAGGAGGAAAACGAAGCCAGGGTACCACGCCACGGTGACAGCATACACGCTGTTGAAGACGCCGTTCGCTACATTGCTGGTTAAACTCTCCATGAAGGAGAGACAGGCAAACAGGGCTCCTGCAAAAACACACACACACACACACACAAAGGAGAAAAGAGAAAAAAAAATATTTTTACAGAAGTGATGGGGCCTAAAATCACTTTTTGCTCGACTGAACAGAAACTTGGAGTGTTTTGCTTGCAAGTGCACTGAGAAGTTGCTGGGGCCAGGCGGCTCTCCCGTGGACTCTGACTCTACAAACACACAGACACGGTTCTGTGGCTCCAGTAAAATGCCTGAACCCACTCACCCTGCTCAGACTTCGAGATGATCTTTGACATCATGGAGCGCAGGACGGGGAAAGGCATGATAGCGAAGAGCATCGGCACCCTCACTGTGGTAAACAAAGAACAGAGGGCAGACGTTTTAAGATACATAATAGAAACAGCAACTACTATGCAATCAAATTCGCATTTCATGGGTTTTTCAGGTTGTTTGCTTGACATAGACAAACATTATAAAAATGCCCAATTTAATTCCTCTGATTTGAGTAATTGCCATATAACAATTACCATTAAAATATAGAGTGATATCATACCATAGTTATATTTTCTTATCAGCTTAGAATAACATCATAGAATAAAACATGATACTGTAACAGCAGAAACTTTTATACATCTTATAAAAGTAGTAGGAAATGAAGGCTCTGTTAATCAGTAACCTGTGTTTAATTGTGCAATTTTCTCTCTATTACTCTTCAGTGTGCCTATTTTTTTCCTGCGGCTAAAATGCGTCCAATTTTTAATACGACATGTTCTCCTTGCAAACATGAATTATCTTAATAAACCACTTTCACCCTCAGGTAATATATCAGACAAGGGCCTAATAAACAGAGATATTAACCTGTTATCACATATGTCATGGTTAGCAACAAAAACAAGGCTTCCAGACCGCAAAACAGGATTTCAAAAAAACTATTATACATTGTTCGTTTGCAGCACAGTTATTATGAACGAGTCTCTCACCTAAAAACATCAGTAAAGTGGTCTTAGTAAATGCCAGCAGGAGCATGCCCGACATGACGGACAGGATCCCCATCAGGACAATGAGCAGCTGTGGCACGCCGCAGTATGTGAACACGAACACTCCAACGAAACTGACCAGGAACACAGTTGTGGAAAGAGCTGCGCCGTAGCCGATCAAAATCTCGGTCCAGCATAGTGGTTCTTTGAGCTCAAATAGCGTGATCAAGGAGACCCCACCCATATAGGCGAAGGAGAAGCTGGTGAAGATGAGCATCAGGAGGCCGAGGACAGTCTTACACCTGGGGCTGGCTCCTGCGAACATCTGGTAGATCCCGTAGGTCATCTGTTTCAAGGCTGAACGCTGAGGAGACCCGTCTATGTTTAAGGCATCAGCGGGAGCCTTCTTCACAGTCTCCTCTAGGATGAAAATGGCATAGAGTAGGATCAAACACTGGCACAGGGCAGAGGTGAGGAAAGGCCAGTTAAAGCCCGCAGCTCTCAGAAAGTAGCCCGTCGATATAGCGGCCACCCCAGACAGCAGGCCGATCATCATGTCCACTCCGGCCATGCGCAGCGTCTTCTGGTGATGATCCTCACACAAGTCGGCTATGTAGGCGAAACAGCCACCCAGAAACGTGCCAAGGCCGCCAAACAGAGAACTGAGAAGCGAAGAGCCGATGAGCAAGTAGATGTTGAGCTCAAAGTAGGACACAGCCAGGAAGGTCGAGGTGTAGATCAACGTGCCGATGAGAGGCATGATGATCGTGATCTTACGCCCTCCGCGGTCACTGTAGGCCACAAGCATCAGGGTGACGATCAGAGAGGGGATGGTGGAGAAGAGTTCTGTGTAAAGGGAGAAGAGAGATGCCTGCTTCTGTACCTCCTGGGGACAGAGAAAGAGAGAGCGTGGTCAGGTCTAAAAATCATGTATGGACAGACACGAATAGCAGCTGTACAGGTGACAAGTTCAAGGGGAAAACCAATATAAAGTGTCTTATCATTCGCCTTGGCATCGATTCTACATGTCTCTGGAACTGTACTGGAGGGATGAAACACAATTCTGCCAAAAGATAATTCCTCATTTTGTGGTTTTACGGTGGCGGCAGAGAGCGCTGCACAACTTTGGATTGAGCTGCAGTGAGCCCTTTCCTCTGAAGAGACAAGCTAACTCAAACCATGCCAGCAAAAAAAAAAAAGCCCCAGACAGCATAACAAAGCAGCCGTGGTGTTTCTTAACTCATTTATTCAGATTCTCCCTTTAATTTCTCACCAGCCGTCATCCGTTAACCTTTTCTTTTCTTAAACAGCGATAGCTACCTTCTGATGTCATGATATCAAACACAATCAAAGCATTTTGGAAAGGACAAATCAAAGTTTTCTCATTCAGGGCCAAAAGGAACAAAGCGTTGCACGCCACAACAGGTGCAGGAGTGGCTATTTCCAGACAAAAAGATCTGTGTTTTTGCTCTCACTTCCTTATCTTGTTTCATGTATTCTTATACAAATGCATGATAGAAATTAAACGTCACCAGAAGAATATCTTTAACTATTCTTATAACTCATCATGTGGTATATCTTGGTGTACTGTGGGCGCTGTGAAACAATAAGCCATTGTGTGCTCTTAAATTCTGAGTTGTTTGATAAGATTATCACAATTCAGCAAAAGTATTGCTGCAACAGCATGTCAATCAGTGTCTGCGCCGGATCGGAACAGTAAACCTTTTCACAGGTCAGCCTTGCATCTACTCTTATGGCGCAGAAGCTGAATCAGTTCTTTCGATGCAAGCTGCGTTGCAAGAGGATCTGACCATAAATATTGAACATATTGGACACAGATAGCCGCTGAGATACAAACAGCAGTTGTGGAAGAATACACTTATAACACATGAAGCATTATTATTTGTCTAGATGAAGGTTCATTAAGGAAGCCCGACTTGTTTTTCTGCCAGGGAGGCATTTCTTTTATCGACTCACAGAAAACATGACGCATGAGTCAGACTCACGGTGCATCACAAAAATAGCAGGCAGAAAGCACAAAGAACAGTAGGGGCATTTTTAGCCTCTCTTAAAAGTCTGTTTATAAAGAAGTTCTTAAATAATATCCACAGTATAACTGCAAAGTTTCAGTTCTTGTTCTTCTGCAAGACAGGTTGATCCTAGAAAAAAGTTGACTATTCGCTTGCTTTAAGTAGAAGATAAAAAAATCGAGCACATGTTCCGAATACTTAAAATGTATTCCCTCGTACATCCAGTGGTTTTGTGACTGACCTCATGGTAGCTTGAGTGGTTGCTGCTGCTGTTGGAGGCTGCACATCTGGATGTGTTGTCAGAAATGGGATAGGTGGTGTTTGTCAGCTGCTGCCAGAGCCTCCGGTACACGTACTGCTGCACGAGAGGATAGATGAGGAAACTGGAGAAGGCGTAGAGAGCGACCACGGGCTCCACGAGGAAAAGACCCTTCATCTCGAAGGGGCTGCAGAGTTACCTGGAAAAAGAGATGAAGAGAGTACAGTTAGTCAATTAACATGAATGCAGGAAGTGGGATAACAATAGAGTTCAACTGATATTAGGTGGATCTAAACAAAATACCAGGGTGTATAAATAAGACTTTTGTGCTGGATGTACAGCTGGATGTTGCTGCAAGTCTCAGCCTTCAACATCTCACACTGACATGCAGGCACAGTATGCAGGGCAAACACATGACATCCACTTTGAATGACACAAAACAGACTCAAGTCATATGACAGGGTCTACGTGGAGGTACAGATGATGGTTTGTACCTTTTAGAGGGTCGCCAAGGTTACCTTTTGCACCTCGTTATCGATCCAACAACATTTTTTAGACAAAGGCAGGGTGAAATACAAGATAATAACACTGGGGTCATTTGTTTGAAAGCTACAGGATGAGCAGGGCTAGTCCAACATTTAACGCACATAAGCAACATTAGCTTAGCCTTTACATTATTTTCTTACATGACGTTGACAATGACAGACATTAGTACACCTACCTTTTAGATATTCGCTTGGCTCATGTTTAAGTCACTGTATAGAACCCGGCAGAGAATTTCAGTGAACTTCGTCTGTTGGAGGAGCTGTTGTTTTATGCAAGAGTGGTTAGGCGTTCTTATGAAACGCTGAGGTTCCGCCCCTCGCCGCCTGCAGTTGGACAGCGGTCTATCATGGCTGCGTTTATTGGACGAAGGAATTGTCAGTCATGAGTGAAGGCGGATGGGATTCATGGGAACAGTTTGTGACTTTCCGTGACAGGCGCTTTGTTCCACATTAGCGTGTATATTGTATACCTTTAAGGAACGTACATTTAATCCAGGTCGAAACATATTTCATTGATGTACTCTAAATGTTTCCATTACCCTTGTATGTAAGCGCACGCAAACACTTGTCTGGGTATTACGGTAACGTGCAGTAGGCGTGCTTTGCGTCGGAATGTACCATTCTGCCAACACACCGGGAAGGATTTTGTTGTGACAGCGGAGTAACAACCCGGCGGGGGGAGACGGTAAGGTGAAATCTGTAGCCCTTCCTCTGTGTCATTTAAATAGATCCTACCATTGTGAGATAAGGCTGGAATTTAAATGTTTCCGCACATTTACATGTTTTACATGGTTGAGTCCCTCGAATTTATATTGTAGTACACATCTTATCATCCCGGACGTGCAGGTAGTACCACCATCAACATATCGCCAGCTAGCGAATCATAGCTATCCCTGTGATTAATTTAGCTAACTTAGCTAACGTTGCCAGCTAGCGTTAGATTCGCGAAAGACAGGACGCTGTTTTAGCTGTATCATTATATCCCTCTGGTTTTCTTAATTTGTTTTCCATCACACAAATCCTAGTGTTAAAGCTAGCGAGCAGGTAAACGTTAGCGTTAGCTTCGGCTGCTGCAGTTGCACCGACTCAAGTCGTGACTGTCCGTGTCAGGATGGATAATATTACCGTCGCTCGGCCTAACGTTACCGCTCACAGTGCTCCTGCTGCTCGTTATCTCCAACCACCTGCGATATTCAGTTTGAAATCAGATTAATTATATGTGTCGACTTTATCTTTGTCCGTTATCGATAGTGCGTAAGGCTTCTCCTTTCGCAATGAAAGTTTCCTCGTCAAGCTGAATCACGGAATGTAAATGTTATTGGCCAATAACATGTCATATCCTTCATGAAGAGGACATAAAATCAACCTAAATAGTGCTTCACCTGCAGCCAGAGTTGTTTGCAATTATCTACGTTTAGTTGTTGTAACATTGGGATATTTCAGCTAGCTGTACAAAATGTAATCGCTCAATTTCTGATCCAGACATCCTAAAAAGAAAGCTCAGTATGGTCAGATCATACGTCACATCTCCATCAATAATAAAGAGATCATCCTTTTCCCTTGTTGCCTTCAGATTACAGATGTTGTGTCTGACTGGGAATGTGTCTTGTCTGATCGGCTGTCATCCATTCTTTCTTTTTTTTTTCCCAGGTCAGAACATAGGTTTTTTTTAAAATCTTGGATCCACAATGGCCTTCAGCAAGGGATATCGCATCTACCACAAGCTGGATCCACCCCCCTACAGTGTCATAGTGGAAACTAGGACCAGGGAAGAATGCCTCATGTTCGAATCAGGGGCTGTTGCCGTTCTGTGTAAGGCGTCATATTTAATTATACTTTAATGAAAGATTATTTGAATACTCTTGTCCCAAATAAGGATGCTACAAGGGAAATACAGCTACATTAAGCAGCTGCAGTGATGGATGTGTGTTTAAGAAGGCGCACTACAGGAACTCTCCTTACATTATGTTACTTTTGTTTGTATCCAGCGGCAGCAGAGAAGGAGGCCATCAAAAACACATACTCAAAGATTGTTGATGCTTATGGAATCCTGGGTGTCCTCCGCCTCAACCTGGGTAAGCTATAGAAACATCTTCTCCATTCGTTGCTCCCTGTTGCAGAAATGACCAGGTTCCAGTCCGTATTTTGACCCCCCGGGTTCTTCTGTCACTGTGGTTTGTATTCCTGCTGCTGCTTACTCATAAGCAGCTTTCTCCTGTCCTCCATATGACCTTGAAGGCCCTTGTTATCACAACAAGGGAAACGTCGTGTGAAAGATTAAAGCTCAGGCTTATAGATGGCTGAGATTTGACTGGTTGGTGATTTCCTATAAATGAGGGGCACCAACGCTGAATTAACCATTTCCTTCCCAGCCTCTTAATGCTTAATTGTATCTTTTGTTAATGTAGTGCTTTACAACTTTTGACACGATGCCTTCCTTTTTCTTTACATTGCACCATATGATTTTAAACCTTCCGTTTGCAGGTGACTCCATGCTCCACAGTCTGGTGGTTGTGACAGGATGCAGCTCTGCGGGGAAGGTGCAGGATTCAGAGGTTTTCAGAGTCACACAGACAGACTTCATATCACTGAAGAATGATCCAGGGGACGAGGACCGGATTGCTGAGGTGCGAAAGGTCCTAAACTCAGGACACTTCTACTTTGCCTGGTCTGCCACTGGAGTCAGCATGGACTTGAGTCTCAATGCACATCGCAGGATCCTAGAAGATACTACAGATAACCGTTTCTTTTGGTAAGAGTGTGAAATTATCATTGTTCCAAGGTTATAAGGAAGACTAGTTGGCAGGTATTTGGCTTCTCTGAAGTAGTAGATATCAACTAATTACATGTTATCCAATCTGCACGGTCTTTGTGCTGTGATACTTTCTACTGAATGTGTGATATGGGGGCTGTGTGATTTGCAACTAAGCTGTGAAAATTCACCACTCACACAATTCTTTTTTGTGTGTTTGCTGTTGTGTCTGTGTTGATATCATTAATCAATAGGAACCAGTCTCTGCACCTGCATCTAAAACACTACGGAGTAAACTGTGATGACTGGCTGTTGAGGCTGATGTGTGGGGGTGTGGAGATCAGGACTATCTATGCAGGGCACAAACAGGCTAAGGCCTGCATCTTCTCTCGCCTCAGCTCAGAGCGAGCAGGAACACGATTCAACGTCCGAGGAACAAACGATGACGGCCAGGTGGCCAACTTTGTGGAGACTGAACAGGTGACTCAGATATTTGACAGTTTCTTTCTGGTTTGAGAGGTGTTAAGAGCTGGTGTTTGGAAATCAATTTGCATCAGTTTCAGGTGCCAGTACGCTCATGGCAAACAGGACACAGAGCAGAAGGCAGTGACGAACTTATTCTACCACGCACTGCCGAGCTTTAGCCTGTTTATATTATTCTTTGTTGGTGCAATATAACAAGAAAAAATACAAAAGACAGTTAAACAAGATTGGGCACAGTTTATGACATCAATCAACAACATAGCTATAGATGGGATGGGAGTGCAGTCCCAGGTAGCATAGCAGTAGGCGTCAGGGGTGTTTCGTGTGCAGTAAGAGAAGAGTGTACCAACAAGTTTTACCCAGTGGGGTGCACTCTGTGGATTACATTTTATTGTATTAGCTCTCTGCATTTATGCAGATTGAGGTCCAGAAGTCTGCATTGGTGTTGATTGATAGAGTTTGTTGCCAGTTAACTGATTATATGGATGTGGTTGTACCAGATTTGGTCAGTTTACCCGACCACATCTGGATTTTTCAATCCAAGAGAGCAAAAGGGAGGTTATTCAAGAGTTGGGTGGTGAAAATGGTTAAAGTGTTCAATTTGGGATCTTTTGGAATGTCCACCAAGGTGTCAGAGCCGTGATTATTATACAAATTTTGAAACAAAGGTGTTGTTTTAATGTGTTGGCTAAAGAGTGGTAGGTCTGTAATTTGTAAAGGTTTGTTTGATGTCTTGTATGTCAGATGTCTTGGCTGACGATCTGGGATGGGTTCCTTTTTAAATATACACTGTTAGCACAAAAATATGGGAATAGTGCAGCACTTTTATGCCTCCTTGGGATTTGGGATTTGTACTGTTGCTCATTTTATCCGGTAGAATTAGGAAAACACTTGAATCTAGTGGGAGTGGGCATCCTTTGCATGGTACCCCTGTGCAGTGTGAAGCTTTGTGTGATATTAGTCTGCATACTCTGTACACTGTTAATAAATAATGGGCAGAATAGTCCGCATGGTGCTGACCTTTTTTAACATGCATAATTTGCACATTGTTAATAGAGTCACATGGCCTTTGTTAATACAGTCTGTTTAAACACTGGTTATCTATTGACTGTTGAGGGGCAAACCTGCTGCAACCTTGTCAGGAAACACTGCTGCTCTTGTATTTTGTGCTGCACTGTAGAATGACATCGGAACACTGAGAATTATAGATGCATAATTAACTTTTAGGAAAACCAGCAGGATGATGATGATGATGATGATGACGATATATCAATACACTGATTTATTGGTCAAGTGCCAGTCTGAAGCCTTTTACTTTGCAGTCATTTATATGTTCCTTTATTGAGTAAAATTCAGTTCAGTCAGTAGTTCCCTTTTCATTGAGTCATCACATTCTCAGAGGATGGAATGTTACTTTTCATCTCTCCGTTGTGGAAAATGACTCTATTTGCATTTTCCCTTTTTATAGTTCCTGTTTCAGGAAACAAACAGGAAGCTTTATCTTAGGCGTAACAACTTGAACAATTAGAACAACGGTGTCTACAACGCAATGGAATACAGCCAACTACATCATTATTAGTCTCTCTGTCAAAGTCTGAATAGAAAATAAACATTAGAAGCCTCATAAGTGTAGTGGTAAATGCAGGAATTTTATGTTGCAGTAAATTGTTTTGTCAGGTGTTCTGATTATTTTGTCTAGCCCCTGTGGTGTTGACAGCTCTTGGTAATGTTGATTAGTGATCTTGGCATCAATCATCTGCAACACAGAAAAGTGTAGCCTCTCTACATGTGACACACTGCCTGTCATTTCTCCTTCATGTTTCCTTTGTGTCCTGACAAAGCGGCCTCAGACACATGCTGGTGTTGTGAAGCCATTTCCATCCGTCAGTTTCACCTATAGTTTATAGTTGATTATTTTGGGGTGGTTATTTGGTCAGATCGTTATCTCTGTTTTGAGACTAGATTTTTTAAATATTTATTTTCTTTGAATGTGTTGTTAGTCATGTTTCTACAGCTACAGTACATGTGTGTTTTGTCGCATTGCGACTAAAGTTAACCAAATGTTCCTCTTCCTTTAAAACAGGTTATTTTCCTGGATGACAGAGTCTCATCCTTCATACAGATTCGTGGGTCCATTCCTCTTTTCTGGGAACAGCCAGGAATCCAGGTGATGAACACTGAAACGTTACTGTAAAACCAGCCTTGAATCTGCCTTGAATTTTCATGTATTCTATGAAAATCATGAGCCATCCCTTGTGTTTATGTAGAAGTCCTGACCAATTTGTTGTAGATTAGGCTCACGTAGTCTCAGTTGATTGCAAGTGTAATCGCTGAACTCTGATGAAGTCAACAGGAAGCAGGATGAAACGTCTCCTTTTACGATTACATCCTAGTTTTAACACATTTTGTCCATGCTATGTTCAGAAAAACTCCATTAAGGGGGTTTTGTTGCAACTGAATGAGAATCGGCACCCTAAACAGCTGGATGTGAACCCCCACCTGGTATAACCATTTCTTTTGATTTTTTTGGCTCTTGCTGGTGCTGGCGCTTTCATACTGCAGATGGGGGTTTATCTGTGCAATGCCAAAGGGCAGGGGTGACAGGCAATCCCATTACGGATATTATTCCAGGCCCCTATAGCTGGAAATACTATTTTTTCAAGATTTAAAGCAGGAACTTGCTTCACCCATTAAGTGTACACTATTAACAACATCAGCGGGATTCTCCTGCCCTTGTCCTGACATTGCACAGATGGGTGGATAAATTTGATCAGACGTGGGGGAGGTTAATGGTAGATACAGTGGTTGGTAAAGGGCATTTCTCTGTTTTCCCCAGCTCCCAGACTTCTTTGGTCAGGTGAGAGCCTGGTCTGAAAACATCCTCTAACCACTTCTATTTCACTAAGTCAGCTGATATTCCCCATGCAGCTGAATAGGTGTTAATTGACAATATCAAAAAAATAGCTGTTAAATCTATATCAAGAAAGGCCAAGACCATAGTAGCCACCTATTCAGCCCACAAGGTCTATGGTTTGGTAAAAAAAAAACAAAAAAAAAAACAGAGGGTTGTGGGCTTGGGGTTGTTTTCAGACATAACTGTAGTCCTCCTGCTTTTTAAAAGCCTTGTTTTAGCTCACAGTCCCCTCTACCGATTGTGGCTTTGTAGGCTTATTTTCTCCTCCCCATACTCTCTTATTCAGTCTCTGAGCAGGATGGATAGTTTTGGTTTTATCCTGAAGAAGATTAATTGATCTTTCAACAGTTAGTTTAACTTAGAATAGTTTGAGTATTATAAAATGCTGCTGGGAAAGACGATAATCAGTCGTCGGACTTCCCCCCTCTTAAACGATTAGTTCTTAGATTCCTGGTTGATCCCAAAATCGTAGTTAATTGTTTTTATGGTTGTTTAGGGGAAAGAACCAGTAGTGGAATTAGTCATTATGGAATAATGATCACATGTGGCATCATATTACTAAAGAAATCTTTCTGTTAGTTGTGAAAATTCTATGATATATTGTCAGCTGAGAGTTTCTGTAGTCAAGGTTTACTTGTAGTCAAGTAAACTATAACATACATCTACCAAGACGTTACCTTGAAAAAAAATTGTGGACAATTAATTATTTTGGTATCATAGAGCAATTAGGAGGGTGATTTGACCAGTGCCACTCCAGATGCTATCTGCTATCAATTGAGGTGATGTGAAGGGGTTTTTGCCTGAAGTGTTCTGCTGTAACCCGAGTCCCTTTTTAGATGCCATCTCAGGAAGTTATTAAATATGCATAGCAAAGACCTGTACAACAGTGGAGACAGGAAGGAGTGACAAAATGGCAGCAGCATGGAACAAAATGTCTCGCCTTGCCAAACACAGGCAGAGCCAAAATAGGCACATGCAAATATTCGAGCAGATGAACACAAAGCAGAGGAAGAGATTAGCAGACGGTGCAAAAGGAAGGCAAAGACTGGAACTGTGGGAAGACAGTGAGAGTCCTAAGTGTACTTAGGAGATCCCACTAATGTCCTTGATTGATCAATGAGATTGACGGAAGAGGAGGCAGAAAGTGAGAGGTACAGGAGGAGTGATAATTGCATTTGATTTTTCTAATTTTCAGACGATGACGAACTATTAATGGACAGGAAGTGAGGAGAATTTAAGAGCACAGGCAGAGTTTGTGCACAGGCACAGATGTGTAGGGAGCAACAAGGGTACAAGTAAGGACTAGGGATGCACCGATCCGATATTAAGATCGGATATCAGCTCCGATATTGACAAAACGGCTGGATCGGGGATCGGTAAAATGAAACAGATCCACCAGCCGATCCAATTTTTTTTTTTTTTGCCGTCACAGCACATCCTACGTCATTCGTCAGCGTTAGTGTGTCGCATGCTGGAAGAGCGCAAGTTGTTGTTTGACCAACTCTTTATTAGTTTATTCTCAGGTTCAGCTGCTATGTTTTATTTTGTATTCCTGTTTGCAGGACGTTACACGTACTCACGTCACATTTCTCTGCTGATTAGCTAGTAGCCCCGCCATCAGCTGTTAGCCTCACCGGTCAGCTGTTAGCCTGGCAACGCTAACTTTCAAACCGACGTACTCAATACTATGTGGGCTGTCCATCGTTGCTCCGTTGGTCCTCCCTCCACCACAACCTCAGGGTTATTCACCGCCGGGCTGCTTCGTCTCCTCCTCTGCTGCTGCGGTCTCCCCGGCTCGCAGCGATGCTGGATGGTCGTCCCCTCTGTGTGCACGGAGCCTCCAGACGCTGGATGGTCGCCCCCGCTGTGTGCACGGAGCCTCCAGACTCTAGTTTGTTTACAGACGGTGCTACTGACTTCGGTGCTAGTGTTCCCTCCGTGCTGACTGACAGGCGCACCATTCATTCTTTGATTTGTTTGTTCCACTTTGTTACGTGTGTCCTTGGGTACCCTGACAGGCGCTATATAAATTAAATGTATTATTATTATAATTATTATTATTATTATTATTATTAATGTTACACATGTTTACAATGTTGGTAACTGTTTGATTATTTTGTCTTAGTTAGGAAAGTCTGGTGCCTTTAGTCCCTTTCACATGGTGAAAGGTATACAGTTCATTATTAATTCAACAATGGTATCGGATCGGTATCGGGTATCGGCCGATACGCTCAGTCCAGGTATCGGTATCGGATTGGATCGGAAAAAACTGGATCGGTGCATCTCTAGTAAGGACCTGCATTGCAGAGTGAGCGGATTTACATCTTGGAGCCACTGTGCAAGGGTCCTCCAGAATCTGTAAGGGTGTGGTCATGCTTGCCTTAACTTCTCTGTGAGAATATTCTCCGGGAGAATATTAGTGAGACCAATTACAGGAAGAGGGGCAACTGGAAATTTGATTAAACATTTCTGATAATGGTGTTGGAGAGATGACAGGCTTCAAGTTTTCTCTGCTGCTCAGTGTCTTTGTCGTCTTATGAACAAACCTCCCTATGCTGCCCCTGTGTTGCTGTTGTCCTCTGCCTTTCTTTTATTTCTTGCCAATATAAAAGTTTCCACTGTTCATATGTTATGCAACATTTTTATCCCAACTTCGTTCTTCACCGCCAGGAATTCTGGTCATCTGCGACGTGTGTGTGTGTGTGAGCGACTTTCCTTGATTTAAAGTAAAGGAGGACACTATGACTTTCTTGTCTTTTCTCACTGTCTCTGCCCTGCAGGTTGGCTCTCATCGTGTCAAACTCTCAAGGGGATTTGAGGCAAATGCCCCGGCATTCGAAAGGTAATTAAAATGTTCTCTAGTGTGTGTGTGCCTGGCAGTTTTCAGCTGCTTTGTCTTGCCTCCAAGAGATTAACAGTCCTCTGAGGAGCAGAGGAAACACCATAATGCTATGTCTCCTGCAGTTACTGCCCACAATAGAGAGAAGCTCTCCAGACTCTTGAAGGAGAAGTTGTTAATTGAAGTGTGTCCTCAGAGGTCAATTTAGAAAGGACACATTTGTAGCCCTTGATTAGCTGTCGACCCCTGTATTTCATAATGATTTCAGACACTTTCCTTGCAAAAGCCCTTTCTTGACTTTTTGTAAAAGCAAAATTATCATTCAGTGCATTTAATTAAGTTTGTGCACTTGTGCCTTAAAGCTTCTTGTTACCGAAATTAAATGATTAAAAGTACTGAAAATCTTCACTCATGCGTGCAATTCAGATCCAGTGACTATTTTGTCATTGTATTCAGATTATGTCCTCTCAGGAATTGTATCCTTCCACATTCTTCTCAGAAAGTTGCAAAAATAGCATTACGATTACTCATCTTGCCTCAACTGGCAGTAAACTGTGGAGACCAGGTGGGCAGTGACAAATATGAGCCTCCTGGGAATCACACACATTTTTATCTGACGCAACTTTCATCTTGTTTCTAAAGACAAAGACAAGCCTCAAGTACCACAACATGATTTTAAGTTTCAATGCTCATGATTTAGGCTGACATACACGTTTTTTGGCATCATAAAAATGCAGTTTGCAAAGAATTTGTTTTCTAAATAATTCTAAATTCATCTTTAACATTAGATTTGAGGACAAATTGTTTTAAATCATAATTTGCAGCCTTGCTTTCCATGTCTGCAGACACATTACAGATGCAGGGGAGCAACAGCTCTTGTTTCTTTAAAGTGGAAATAGACAACTGTTCATCCCTGCTAGCATTTCCCAGTGGTTTTGCTGTTGGCGCTGATATCACAACAAAGCAAAAAAAAAAATTGTAAGATTCCCATTTGACCTAGAAACCACAATCTCTCTATCTCTACAATAAGTAGGTAGGTTTTATACTTACTGATCTAGTAGAAAGAATGCCAGTTTATAACTAATTTTCAATCACTACTTCTTCACCTCCTTTGCCTCCTCCGTCAGTGGGGTCCTTTTTTTTTGCAGTGCAGAGTTTCCACAGTTATTACAGTTGTTCCTGTGTTACGTGGGGATAGCGACCAAGGAAAAAAATACATCTTCAATATAGATGCAACTCCTTTGTGCCATAATTCGACCTTCGTTTTTTTTCAGAAAAATTCTAGCCCCATGGCAGACCAGATTGCATAGTAAAAGCAAGCGGAGCCGAGGAATCGGTCTAAACGCGGATGGTGTCACGTTTCTACAGCCATTACACTGTGCCATTAGAATGATAAGTTAAAACAAATAAGTTGCGAGTTTAAGTAATATGGATTGTCACTGGGACTAAACCCAGGTCCTGAAAAGGAATGATCTTTCTCAGAGCAATCACGCTATTTAAACCATTCATACACCATATTGCAGGAAAGCTATGGAAGATCTTTAATTTCTAGACAAGTTGGACTCCATAAAGTAGACTCAGCAGGGCTGAGCTCAGAGTTTGCTCTGCCAATTTATATTTTGAGCATGTCAAGACAACCATGGTACACGATGTGTATTTCACAACAAATTAGTCAGTTTTCACACTAAGGAGCTGGTGATGTAAGTAGTGTTTCTCAATGTGTGCACAGATCAGGATTTATGACTCATCCTTTGTGATATCTAGTCTGTTTTCTGCAGAGACAGCCTAATATGTCTCTGTTGAATTTCCTGAGATAGTGCAAAGCCAACAATAACATATTCTATAAACACGGTAACAGTAGCAGAGTGTAGCCTTAGTCTGCTTTTCTCTCTACCGGATGGTGCCTCCATTCCATCTGTATCTGAAACATATTAAATGGTCTGAGGTCATTTAAGTGTCTCTTCTTGGCATTATCCCTTCTTTTGCCCCTTTAGTCTCGACAGCTTAGCAAAACAAATACCCCACTGTCTTAGTAGGTACGTCCTGGGATTCATTCCCATCATTTACGTAATGTATTCCCCCAGACATTCAGATGCAAGTGTCACAGCCAAAAAATGAAACAAATAAGCATTGAGACTTTTACGGATTTTGAATTTATTGCACATCAACTTTTCTCTGCTGAATCTAAAATTGAGCTTGAATCTACATCTGCATCCCACTGTTGATACGTCACACCTCATTCAAAAAAAAAAATACAATGGGCTTATAGTCGAGGGTAATAAAAACAGTGTATTGTATTTATGTGTTGTGGATGCGTGAACCCAGTAGCTGTTAATATCTGATGTTGTTGTGCTGCTGATAGATAAACTGAGAGCTCTTGTGTGTATTTATCAAGCCTAAGCATTGATAGCAATCTGGACGAGTGTAATATGTTATGATAAATGCTGGTATTGGCGCATCATTACTCTGTGATTTTATTTTAGACCTTTACAATGGTGTGTGTGTGTGTGTGTGTGTGTGTGTGTGTGTTGTCCAGACACTTCACTGCACTGCGGAGGTTGTATGGTAAACAGGTGATCATCAACCTGCTCGGGAGTAAGGAAGGAGAACACATGCTCAGCAAAGCGTTTCAGGTGAGGGGAACCATTTTCTGGACCTAAACACCGAGTTGTACTGTTGGATATAAATCTAATATCCCTAACAAAACAGAATTGCCCCAAGCATGCGATGCAGATGCTGCCTTTCCTGTTCTTTTGAACATTCACAGGAATTCTTTCTTATCACATTACTGCACCTTGAGCTTTTGCCAGGTCATGTTTTCTTCTTTGGTCACCAAACTACAGTTGAAACTTGCTCAAATATAAAAAACAGAAATCGACACTTGTTTGATTAACATTTCGTAACAACTTATAAGATATAGCTGGGAATGTTGCCTCTTACCTTTATGACTACAATGAAAGATTGGGAACAAGTCCTCCTCTTCTCTCTGTCACTCTCAGAGTCACCTGAAGGCATCGGAGCACGCGTCAGCAGTGAAAATGGTGAACTTTGACTACCATCAAAATGTGAAGGGAGGCAAGACAGACAAACTCCACAGTGTCCTCAAACCCTACCTCAGCAAGTTCATAGAGGAGTGTGGGTTCTTCTACTACTCTGGAGAGATGGGCATCACAAGGTGACAGATCAATGAAAACATGTTTTATTAATCGATATCACATTTTTGCTATTGCTTCCTAACATTTGACCATGTTTTTTAGGACTCAGGGTGGAACCATTAGGACCAACTGCCTGGACTGTCTGGATAGAACCAACAGTGTCCAGGCCTTCTTTGCCCTTGAGGTAAGGGCTTTGTTTTATTAAAAAAAATATGACAAGCAACCACTCCTATTTCCTTTGTGATGACTCTTTTAGTCTAACCCCCTTTTCCTCTAACCTCACCAGATGTTACCAAAGCAGCTGGAGGAAATGGGTCTTACAGAGAAACCCCAGCTGGTGGCCAGATTCCAGGAGGTTTTTAGGACCATGTGGTCTGCCAACGGAGACTCCGTCAGTAAGATCTATGCGGGCACCGGTGCCCTGGATGGCAAGGCCAAGGTACACAATAGGGACACTGAATACACACAAATACACAAGTTCACTGAAAACTGTTCTAAAAGTTACTTATGGTAAACAAATTCTTTGTCCTCATGACTGAATAAACAAACTGACCCACAATTTCAATGTTCTGGGGACTCTATTTTCCTCTGAGAACAGCTTGTTTATTCAGTTATGGTACAATTTTATATTTCAGAGTTTGTATTATTACCTCATTAATATTGTAAATATCAACATTCCGAGTTTACATAGTGCACATTTAAATGTCAAATTATTGTTTGATCCTTAAAATTTGAATGGTGGACTTCTGGAACAGAAAATCCTGACAGTTCTTCTGTGAACATGCTTGTTGAGACTGAGATGTTTACATGACTATGAGACTGTGTTTGTATTGTAATACCTGTTATTAACTTCTTAAATCTTGCCCCTGACAAATAACCAGTATTTTATAACAAAAAACAAAAAAAGTGCTTAAAGTCATTCTGAAAGTAATGTAAATGAAGCCAAAACTAAACATCTTTATGCAATATAAACAGTACTGAAACAAGCTACACCAGTCTGGAAACTAACTAAAACTAAACTGAATTGAAAAGAAATATTAAAAATGAAATTAGAATTAAAACTCAGATGCAACCACTGTACAATAAATGCAGAAGGTTGACAGAACTGAGGACCTACTGTTATTGTTACTTTGGACTTAAATGGCACTTTAAATGAAGTGATAATGGCAAGTTGTGCATTGTGAAAGCAATGTGCGATCCTCTCTGCATGTAGAAGTGTGTGCTTCTGTTTCTTAACTCTTGTGTGCTGTCTCTTTCTGCTGTCCTCTGGACCTCTCTACCTGTGTGGTAAGTTAACAAGCGAGTCGATGTTGTTTTTGAGCTGTGGGTCTTTTTCTGGTGCGTTACTGGTTTCAGTGTCTGTGGGTTAAGTGATGATGATGATGATGATGATGATAGAGGATGGGATAGGTGGGACTTATTTATTTATTTTAAATAAGACTTGATTTTATTCCCCTCTGGGTATCTTGGTGATGCGTACTGTCTTGACCTGGTCAACTCTTGAAAGCTTAGTGAATATTTCTGATCTACAGAAATCTATTTAAAGAAAAAACAAAGGAAAAACTGCTTGCTTGTTAAGTGATCATTTTGTTGATGCTGTATCATTTATCATTCCTGGCAACATCTGCCATCTTGACTGAATTAACCTGAAGAAGTCAATCAAAAATGATCTCCGTGTCACACATCAATCAGTAAAATCTTAAAGTTGCACCTGCTGAAGCAGTTCTGATCTTTCCTGGTCAGTTCAAAAATCTACGTTACCTGGATCTCTGTGATGTGTTCCTCTTTTTTTCCCTTCCGTGGTTGTTGTGGGAAGTACAGACTTTTTCTCAAAATGAGAATGTAATTAGTTTATTATTAAGTCGTGATTATTCTTGTGTGTTTGTTCTGTCTGTTTGTAGGCCGGAAAGCTAAAAGATGGAGCTCGCTCTGTGACAAGGACCATCCAGAATAACTTCTTCGACAGCTCCAAGCAGGAGGCTATAGACATCCTGAGGCTGGGCTCCACGCTTAACAGTGATTTGGCTGACAAAGCACGGGCCTTGCTCACCACTTCCAGTCTTTACGGTAATTCTTTACAACATGGGTAGTATGACGTGTTATTTCCTTGAGCCGACAGATTGCATCTTGCCTAAAATGTACTCAATGAAAGTCTATCCTAGATACAACATGTTGCAGCTTCTGTGTTTTGTAATATTAACAATATACTTTCCCTTCTGCTGGGAGGGAAATGGGGAATTTTTGGAATATTTTAACAAGTTTTGACTTGTATCTGTTGAAGCCCCGTAAAAGCAAGAAACTACTCATCACAGTGGAAGGGTTTGCCTGCACTGAGTCAAGCAGGAAGTGTAATCTCTGTGTGTCAGCTATCTGTCCCAGTTAGATTAAAGCTGACCAACTGCTCTGCTAGCATTATCTGTTGCAGCACTGGTTAACCCGCCCTTCTCTCCCTTCTCTCCCCTCCCCTGCTCTTGCGCACAATCTTAGTCACTGAGCCGGTCTTACAATCAGGTATAGTAACTGACAGACTGCCCCCAGTGGATGGATCTTTTCATCCCATCACACAGTTGTCCTATCATTTGTGTTTGCTCCTCATTCATTTATAATCCAATGTTGGTAGTGGTTTAACCCTCTGTCTGTTGCATATAATCAGGCTTTTGCCACGGTGATTAAAAGAAAGGATGCAGCATTTTTTAAATGAAAAATTGAGTAACTATTTACAGACAGAAATGAACCGTTATCAATGTTGATTATTTGAATGTTATCTGTATTTCAGTGAAAGTCCTTCTTTGTATTTCCTTTCTCCCATGCCCATGTTTTAGAACATCGTTTCAGCCTTCCTCCGTTGTATTTGGATGTTCTCCCCTAGGTTCTGTTTGTTTTCATTAGCGTTTTCCCATTTTTGTTTTGTTTCACTGTATGCTGCCCTTCCTGCACACACAGACACACACACACACACACACACACACACACAGTCAAACCAGTTCACACTCTAATCCCACTCTCCTCCGCTCTGCAGCCTCCCCAAGAGTATTGCTGGGAATGTGTCAGAACTACCAGAAATACACAAGGCCCAAGCAGATTCGAGTGTGTGTGGGTACCTGGAATGTCAACGGGGGTAAACAGTTTCGCAGCATCGCTTTCCGCAACCAGACACTCAACGACTGGCTGTTGGATGCTCCAAAGAAGGCGGGGCATCCTGACTTCCAGGGTATGTCTGTGTTTATTCATCTGCTCACGCTGGCGGTAAATGTCATCTCTGGAGACTGGGTTTCAGAGGGCTGCTGCTCTTATCGATCGTTGAGGTTAAAGGAACAGTTTGATGTTTTGGGGGAAAATGCTTATTTGCTTTATTGCAAGCAATAAGATTAATGATCAGTAACGCTTATATGTGTGTATGCTTATTATGAAACTAAAGCCAGCAGATTGTTAACTTAAAACAGGAAAATGGGGAAAACAGTGAGCCCGTCTCCGGCTTAAGGTAAGGAACTCTGCCTATGCTGTATGATAGAAAAGTAACACACACCAATTGTTGTAGTGTGCTGATCACTGGAAGTAGACTGGAAAATGAGGCAAAAAAAATGTCTCACACCCTTTCACGATATGCATTTCTCTTATATTCAGATGACGTTTTAGCTCTGAGACCTTATTCAATATCAGCATAAAAGAGAAATGCATTTGAAGCCAGAACATGCAACACTTTGTTTCTTACTCTCCAACAAATTCTACCGACCAGCACCTCCAAAGCTCACTTTTTAAGATGTTACACGGTATCTCATTTGTTTAACACGCAAGTAAAACAATAAAAACAACAATAACTCATCCTGATATAGAGGGAGGTTATGTGCCAGACTATTTCTTGGTTGGTTATGATAACTTTGTAGATAGTCTGCAAGTCGCCTCACAGTAATGTGAAAACTTCAGGAAGTCACTGATTTATTGTAGATATAATGGTATGAAAGTGGTATCCAACTTTTCTTCCAACTCTTGCCAAAAAGCACGAGGGCTTATTTCCCAAAACGTCAAACTGTTGCTTTTAAAATACTGCAGGCCTTGCACTTTTGAAATTTCAATCTGGCTGAGAAAATCTGGACAAGAAAAGGTGATTAGTAGCACCTCAGCCTCCTCCTTCAAATGCTGCTTACTGGAGCTAAGTTCCAGGGAGCTGGGAATTTGCTAAATGAATTCATTTACAGGACATAAACAAGATGAGTCATAAGAAAGACTCCTGAAACATGAAGTTTAAGTATAGGATTGTTTTGTATTTTATAACCTGGGTCTTATTAACATAATGATTTGCTGGTTTCCCTAAAGGTAAGCAGAACGTTACTGTGGGGGAATTTTATGATTCTCCAAGGAGTAGACAGTTTTCAGTAAAGCATTTGTCTGCTGTTTCTACAGTAATGGTGGTTAGTACAATATTTTATCAGACATCTGTGTTTACCATTGTGTAATCTCTCTCCTCACAGACAGCAAAGCCAACCCCATAGATATCTTTGCCATCGGTTTTGAGGAAATGGTTGAACTAAATGCTGGCAACATCGTCAGTGCCAGGTATGTGTGCAAGACTGAACTGTCTTTGTCATCCACAAGAAAGTTGAGCTCCAAGGTGGTCATGAATTATTTTAGATCCTTAATTCGCTCTTGAGATAATAAGATCAATAAGTACAAGAGCCAGGCTGCTTAGGCCTGATCCAACAAAGTTAATATGACTTAGTCAGATGTAAATTCCTTTGATATGTCTTGAAGAAGTAGAAAAGAGGATTTTGCAATATCTCATCTCAGTCTGACTTTGTTTCTTTCTTTTTCTTTACCTGCACTATAACTCTTTTTTTCTTATCTTGTCTCAGCACGACCAACCAGAAGCTTTGGGCAGCTGAGCTACAAAAAAACATATCGAGGGACCACAAATATGTGCTGCTGGCTTCAGAGCAGCTGGTGGGAGTGTGTCTGTTTGTTTTCATCCGCCCCCAGCATGCACCTTTCATCAGGTACTAACTGTTCACATTGTGTTTAAGCGTTCATTGTGTATCACAGGTATGGTAACAGATTCATTCTACTCATTTTTCCAGGGATGTTGCTGTCGATACTGTAAAAACCGGAATGGGCGGGGCTACAGGCAATAAAGGAGGTGTGGCCATACGCCTGCTGTTCCACACCACCAGCATCTGCTTTGTCTGCTCCCACTTTGCTGCTGGCCAGTCACAGGTCAAGGAGAGGAACGACGACTACAGCGAGATCACGCGCAAACTCACCTTCCCCATGGTGATCACTGTGACATTAACAAGTGAATTTTAAAACACCTTTCTTGCGTAACTTATGCATAACCACGTGCATGTTGTCCTTGCCAGGGTCGTCTGCTATACTCTCACGACTACGTTTTCTGGTGTGGAGACTTCAACTATCGAATCAGCATGCCCAACGAGGAAGTAAAGGATCTAATCAAACAGCAGAACTGGGATGCCTTGACAGCTGGGGACCAGTTGTTGGACCAGAAGAATGCTGGTTTGGTATGACAGAACTTGTGACTTTCACTTCCTCTCAACAGAAAATAGCGAGCCATAACACTGAGCGTTAGTTCAGTGTTTTGGTGTTTTATAGTTTTATAAAGTTTTATAGCCCATACTCATGCAGGCACATCTTCCTACAGGTTTTCCGAGGTTTCATCGAGGGGAAGTTGGATTTTGCCCCCACCTATAAGTATGACCTCTTCTCAGAGGATTATGACACCAGTGAGAAGTGCCGTACGCCAGCCTGGACTGACCGCATACTCTGGAAGAGGAGGAAGTGGAACTTTGACAGAACGGGTAAGATGAAGATGTATCACAACATTGGTGAAAAATATGTAAGCTATCTCCTTAGTTTATATACGACTTCTGAAATCCTGAAACATAAGAATATATGTCCATATCTGTACGTTTTGCAGCTGAGGAGATGAATGTAGTAGGCGCAGCTTCTACATCTGGGGAGAATGAGGACGATCCCGATAACCCCTGGAGCCCTGGGACTCTGAAATACTACGGCAGGGCTGAGCTCAAGACCTCAGACCACAGGTAGGAAACAAGAGATGTGTAATTTGCTACATATCCTTCCTTCTAGATCTTTGCACCAACTAATCCCATACTCTG
Source organism: Diplodus puntazzo (assembly GCA_963678695.2). Classification (NCBI taxonomy): domain Eukaryota; kingdom Metazoa; phylum Chordata; class Actinopteri; order Spariformes; family Sparidae; genus Diplodus; species Diplodus puntazzo. The sequence continues at coordinate 11,589,663 of OZ023167.1, read as the reverse complement.
AAACAAATATATGGTGTTTCTCTTTCATACAACATCACAATCCTGTATCTCTCCTGTCCTTCTCTAGGCCTGTGGTGGCCATAATGGACGTGGACATCCTGGAGGTGGACCCAGAGGCCCGGCACCAGGTCTACAAAGAGGTCATCGCCCTGCAAGGGCCTCCAGATGGCACTATCCTGGTGTCGCTGTGCTCCTCGGGTCCTGAAGACTATTTCGATGATGCACTCATAGATGAACTGCTGGACAAGTTTGCTCAGTTTGGAGAGGTCATACTTATCAGGTGAGACTGACATCACCATCACGGAAAGAGGAACAGACATGTGGTCACCTTCAGTGTCAGACACTGCATTGACTGTGTCCTTGTTTATGCAGGTTTGTTGAGGAGAAGATGTGGGTGACCTTCTTGGAAGGGTACTCTGCTCTTGCTGCTCTGTCTCTCAGCGCTTCCACTGTAAGTCATCGCTGATTATGTGAAATGCTTCTCAGCTATTGAAATGCTTCTCAGCTACAATTATGTGACTTGAGTTTCAATGATATTCACCTCAGTGCTTTGAAGATGTGACTTGAAAACACGAAGAAGTTGTTTTTCATTTCATTTCACGAACATCTGCCTAACCATGTCCATTTCTTACTTGTCTCTGTCTCTTGGTTACATTTTAGGTCCTTGGCAAGGTGATTGACATCCGTCTGAAGAGCCCAGGCTGGATCAAGAGTCTTGAGGAGGAGATGAGTGTGGAGAGAATCTGCGGGAGCATCCCCACCTCAGCCAGCTCCACCCTGCTCGCCGAGGACACGGACATGGGTGACGATGATTACGACATGGAAGGTAAAGGCTGTCAAACGATCCTGATCCTTCATTCATTATGAATGACGATTTCTGTTCATATTCGTCACCCCTTGACTTCTGTATCAGGTGACGTGGATGAAGAGGTTGAGGAGATCCTTCCCCAGCACCTGCAGCCTGGAGCAGGCTCTGGCCCTGGATCTTCCCCTCTTCCCTCCCCCCGCAGCAGTCCTTGTCCCTCCCCGACCCATGGAGAACCTTCGGCCCCAAGCAGGCCAAGTCGTGGACAACCCACCCGACCATCACATGGTAACTGCAGCATGACACGCCTGGAATCAGGTCTCTAAAAGTACAGTCCAATCATCTGCTCCAGCTATAGTTTCTTCCTACTGGAATATAAACCATAATTTTGTTTTGTTTGTAATGCATGGAAGCAGATTTAAGTCCATCATCATCTAGGAGAGGAAGTGAAGGTAAAATGTGCTGTGTGTTGAACTAAGCTCTGTTTGGTATTAGAAGGCTTGTGGTGTTTGATTTAGTAAAATACTCTTTTGATGCATGTATTCTGGTGCAGTGTTGAAATGTGTGCAGTGTTTGCTTCACCTTGTCTTTGGTCTGAAACACTTAAACAAGTTCTCACACAGAGAATAGACTGTGTAGTTGCATTGTTTTTCTGGAAACAGTTGCAAATGTTGTAAAGTTGTTCCTCAGATAAGTCACTCCATTTTAACCTCTTGTATTTGTTTCCTTCCAGGGCCCCCTGTTGACTTCCAGCCTGGTGCCCCTCAAGGCACTGAGCCCAAACGCCCACCTCCACCTCGCCCTGGAGCCCCACCAGCCAGACCAGCACCCCCCCAACGCCCTCCACTACCCTCAGGTAAAGAATCATTCTGACCCTTCTGGTATACAGTTGATTAAAGCCTAATTTTAAGACATTTGAATCAAAGAAATGTAGCCTGCAAAAATCTGAACATTTGGAAGTGTGGCTATTTCATTTCTCAGTGTGGTACAGTATGAGATTATTTAGGCAGGTGTTAACATTTCTACCTTTATTCCACTGCTTCGCCTCTTTTCTTGAAGGAGGCATGAGCCCTCTGCCAGTTAGAAAGGACTCTGGAGGTAAAGTGATTGCTGTGGCAATATGTGGTTATGTGCTTACATTGCTGAAGCATTTAAAGTAGCTGCTGCTTTTTTCCCCCATCTGATGCTACACACAGAGACACATTCCATTAGCGCTGATTGAGTAAGCTTTCATCATTGATAGTCCAGTAAAACACATATCTCAACTCTCATAGACGTGCTCCTGAGCATGTTAAACCTGACTTTGGGTTTCATATATGACTACAGACAGTTTTACTGCAGTATTTCAGACCATGCTTTATTGTCTACCGGCTCGTCCTTGTGACTTTGCACAGCCTGCCCACGAATTTGATTTAGCTCATTATTGTCCAGTCAGCGCAGTAGGCATTTGCTTTGGACAGTTGGCAACGTGTAAAGGTAGTTTGCAATTGAAGGTATGATACTTTTTAGCCAAAAAAATCGTGTTTAAATGCTGAAACATCAACTCGACATTTACACTTCACTGGGCTGGCCTTGGTTTAGAAGAGGAAATCGGTCATGCAGTTGCTGAGTCATGCTTGTTTCTTACGCAAACTACTCCTAGAGTGTGTGCTCATGAGGCTTTTGAGGCAAGAGTGGTGAATGGCCACCAAAATGCAGAACTTCTTGTGCATCATTGAATCGCTCCACCTAATCAATGATTTTGCAGTAATATTACCAACTATCCCTCCCTTGTGGTGTATACATGTTAGTACTGTACAGTGTTGTTAATTAGTGTGCCAGACATGGTTGCAAATATTCAGATTTAGTTAATGTGGAATTAGCAGGTTTTGTTGTTTTTTGTCATATTTTGCCACCAACACTGCAATTAAGAGGCTGTTCACATTTGGTTTTACCGTCTGTCCTGAGCGATCCAATCACGAGTGGACAGCTTCGAGCCCGTCAAGAAAGAATCTTCTTGTATAATGTTTGCAGAATTAACAAGAAGCCCAAAAATAGTTGAAAGTGTGTTGCTGACAACGTTTCACAAGGTTTATTAAGTCTCAAAATGTAGCATTATCTTCGGGCGTCAAAGAAGTAGCCTTTATTAGTTACAGTTTAGTATATTTGTAAAATTTGACATGTTTACCATCAATATCTTATATTCTTCAATAAATATAGTGTAGATTGTGAAATCAGTTGTAAACAGGGCTTTCAAACAGCTGTTGGGAGATAAGAAGATGCAATTCAGACACGGAAGCTGACACAATTACAATTTAGGCATGATAACTGCGATGCCATGATAAACTGACACTTTTTACAAGGAAAGAAACAATCTAATATATTGTATATAATGCCAAAACTACAAGAAGGCACAGATTATTTAAAATGTGGTCCTCATGCAATGACATATCCGTATTCCGTATATCCCATGTCCGTATTTACTGCCAACACCTGTACTTATAGCTGTCCACTCGTGATTGGATCACTCGGGACATGTTGATCCATCTGAACAGCCTCAAGAATGAACTTTTTTGTCATGTTTGCTGCTGTACTTCATGTTGAAACTACTCTTTCCCCTTTTTTGACTTTTAAGACTGTGGCATATGTCCCAGCCCACTGCTTGGTAGGAGAGGCAGTGAAGGTAACTCGCAGCGTTTCATTAAATGTCATCTGATCCCTGTAGCCTTACACCCAGTCATCAATGTTATTGATGCTTTGTTGACATTGATGGGTCACTTTAGACCAGTTCAGCATCATTGTGAGCCATCTTAGTCCTGTATGTGTGTGTGGAAGAGATGTGTTTGGTAGAAAAATGTTTTGTTTAAGTGAATGTAAATTAAGCAGGAAAACTAAATCGGTCAAAGGGCTATAGGGACCAAATACACTCTCTTACTTACTGTGCTGCTGGAGGCAATTTCTGAGTTTTCTTCCCATCCAATATTTAGGATATGCAAGTGTAATGCATCCCAAACGAAGTGTTAAAGATTGAATAAGAACAACAAAACAAGAGGGGCCGGCATTTTGTTTTACATTATGAGACTCTCATTTTCTTTTGCAAACACTTGTATTTGGGTCTATAACAAGTAAATATTAACCTGTGCAAGAGGGGGAGGATATGCATCAAAGCAAGGCTTTATATTGCATAAGACCATCTGAGTCAAATTGATGCACATAATGAGGAATAGGATACCTCATAAGTTGGCACTCTTTGATTACAGTCTTCGCTAAACGGGGTAGACATGGTGAGTTAAAGGAAATCCCTTTGGTCCGGAATTAAAATGGTCTTAAGTCAGCTCAGCTTCACTCATCCAGTATGATTAGTGGGAAAAAAATCCTCCTCAGTCAGATGGACATTCAGACTCACAGCATCTCAGGCTTCACTGCTCTGCTGCATTGATACCACCACACGCTTTTTCCCAGTGCTTCTTATAACGTGTTGTCATCGGGAGCACCTGCTTCATGTGTGTAACAGTAATGTGGTTTGGTTTCCTTTGTGCTGCAAAGGACCAAAAAGTCCCGCTCTGCCTCGGCCAGATGCTGCTGCAGGTGAGTGCCACAAAGCATGACGTAGCCTCACTTAGCATAAATGTACCAATGAAGTCAGGCGATTGTTCCTCAGTTATATAGTTATATATATATACGGTAGGCGCGTATATTTTTCCCACGATACCCTGTCTGTCTTTCCTTGGACTTGCTGGGAGTTATTTTCCCTGCCCGTCTGCTACTATAATCCTGTGTTATGTGTTTATGTACCGACACAAATTAATCCTGTCCCAGGCTATCGGATAGGGTTGGGTTGCTTAGCCTTTTGGTGAATTGGCCTGTCTTCACCTGACCCATTTAAATGGTGTGTGTGTGCGTGCGTGCAGTTCGCTGAATCCCTCGGTCGCAGTAAGGGTGTGTGTGGTTAGCAGGCTTGACTTACTTTTGGTGACTGTACAGTGAGGTATTACACAGAAGCAGACATCTAAGTCGCGTGGGAACATGTTCACGGGCTCTGAGGGAGTTCAGCAGGAGAATAGTGAAAGAAGAGGTGTGTGGTAAGCAGTTGGCTTGCAGAACAAGGCCTGCCTCTCCTCCAGACCTCCTGCAGCTCAGGAATGACTTGAGTCATCTTTAGTAATGAAGTCAGCTGGAGGGAAATTGGTCTGTCATAGGTCGGAGTGGGTTTGCTGCGAGTGATTTAGAACAGTAATGGTAATAGTTGAACTCCCCCTTTCAGTAAATGCTCTGGCTATTCCTTACATCTCCCCATTGTATATACGGAAATATTTATGTTGCTAATGTAGGTGATTTGTCTATCTTTACTCTTTCAGGTCGAGGCCAGGTAGCAGTGGGAGCTCCAGGACCTGGAGGTGCTCCAAGACCAGTGAGTTTACAACTCTTGACTAGTCTTGTTATTTCTCGATTTTGAATATTCTTTGACTGATTTTTATGAGGAATTTTCCGAAAGACTAACTTATCTGATGTTTAAGCAGAAGTTTAAACTAAAGTTTAAATAAATATAACAAAATATTTCCGTCAAAGTGAAATTAACTTAATCTGTAAGGTCTAAAAAACTATTGCCTATATTATAAGAGACATTTGAAACCATTAGTTGTGTCCTTCCATGTTAGGTCTTACAAACAGCTATTCCTTGTATTAAGACCTCTGTCTCTTTTAATAGGCCCAAAGAAAAGTTGCATAGTGCACCTTTAGTAAAATAAGCTAAACTGAGAATCATTCATTCATTCATTCGCTATCAAGAGTACTAGCAATGCTACATTTTACGAGACAACTGATCAAACACTTTCCTTGTCTTTACCCAAAATGTAAATTTCTCCAAATTCTCTTTTTCTTCTTTTTGTCATCCAGAATATTCCTGCTCGAGTTGGGGTAATCAGTGTGCCTCCCCAGTCTCGTCCACCACCTCCAGCTCACCCTGGAGCACCCAGACCCATCCCAGAGGTGCATCCCGGGGCCCCTCGGCCCATCCCAGACACACACCCTGGAGCCCCAAGACCTGTTCCCAGTGCACAGCCCAAACCGACTGATCTGCCACCAGGTAAGGAAATGTTTTTTTTTTTCATAGAGGGACATAAAGTAGGCTGTCAAGATTTTTGGATTGTTGTTGATGTTAAAGCCTTAATTCCGTTCAGGTCCACCTTCAGGACCGCCTCCTACAGAGCCCCCTCCAGTGAGAGCACAGGTTCCATCACCCATGCAGCCACCCATGCAACCCCAAGCAGCTGCCCCTTCAGCTCAGTCCCAGCTCCCAGCACCGATGCAGCCCACACTTCCAACCCCACTCCAGCCGCAGCAGGCCGCTGCCGCCCCTGCTGGGCCTCCGCAGGGTCTCGCCTCTCCCAAACCCCCACCTCGTTCCCGCTCCTCTCATGCTCTGCCACCTGATGCTGCCAAGCCTGAGACAGCCCCAGCTGCACAGGTTGGTGCCAACTTCCTTTTTCATTGAATTATTGGAATTTCAGGTGAACACTGACATAATTATCTACCGAGATGTTTCAGCTTACATGCAGCTAAATCATGTTCTCGCTCTCAATTTCTGCTTATCACTCAAGATGTTTTCTGATCGATTAGTGTAAAAGGTGGAGACTGGGAGAATGAGAAGTTAGCCTCTTTCTGCTTCTTTGTCACACATCAGATGAACTTAGTCGTCTGTGTCATTCTTCCTGCTTTTGTCTCTCTGATACATTTGTCTCTCTCTCACAAGCCGGAGAAGCCCTCAGGGTGACAGGTACTTGATATTAAACCACCTCTTTGTCTCATCCTCCATAGCACAACAGTCCTCTGCTCTGATGTTACCACCTCTCATCCCCAGTAACCTCCTCCTCCTGTCTCATTTCTCTTCTCCCATGTTATTTTAACCTCTAGTCCACTGTAAGGCCATGCATTGTTTTGTGCTAGGCTCACGAAAAATGGAGCATTATTTGTTTTTCTTTTCGTGGGTCAACATATCAAACCATAAATGACATGAAAAACACGGATGACGATGTGACATTTGTCGTTGGCCATTTCCCCCTCATTTGTCCTTTCATGTGTGCTCACTGCGGTTCAGGTGCTGAGGGTGAGCACATATGCAATGACCTCATAATTTGACTTGACGGTTTTGTTTAATTTGTATTATTTCTGTCATTTGTATTAGAGTTGATGATTGTATGTGGACTGTGATACATACATGAATTGTCGGCAGTAGTCAGTGAAAAAAGTAGAACACTGCACATGTTTGTGAATGTTTTAAGTTGGCCTTTTTAAAAGTACCCTGTGGAGTTTTTGACCACTAGTGTTGTTATGGATCAGTGGTTTGATGGTTTCTTTTGTGTGTGTGTGCCTCAATACATATTCCTGCCAACTGCAGTGGGGCGTGATGCAAATTTTTAGTGCATTCAAGCCATAAAACATGGACAAACAGATAAAACACATGTAAAGGGCTGAATTAATAGCTGTGCAATACCTGAAACCAGTTGCATGTTGTTTCGGCTATTAACACTAGAAAATAAAAAGGAGTAATTCACCAAGAAATATAGCAATGTTAAAGGGAAGAGTATGACTGCTCATTGATGCAAGCAGTCAACATAGTTGATTACCAGCTCTGCAAATTCATTCAGTAGGTTTGTTACAGACACACACACACACACACACTGGGTTAAAGAAAAAAAAACACTGAATATAATCATGTAACAAGATAACTCCAAAGGGTATCTTTAAACTTTTTTTCTGAGCTAAGAAAAAAACATTATATAAAACAACATATGTACCATACCATTTAGTTGAGTATTATCAGCTCGTGAGTATAGTTTCACAGCATTTTTGTGACAGCTGAATACCATTTTTTTTTCTTTTTTCTTCCTTAGACTAATGGACTGAATGGAATCCAAAGAGAAGCACAATGGAAGCCCGACCCCTTCGACACACTTGCATCTGACTTGCTGTCCTCTTCCTCCACCCCCTGGCACACCACCCAGTCACTGAACAGAGGCTCCTCTCTGCGTGCACCTCCATCCATTCCTGCGTCTAGGTCGTCTTCCAACACCCTCCCTACATCCTTCTCCCTCCAGTCCTCTGCTCTGTCAGACCTGCAGGCACTCGATTCGTCCTCGTCATCCTCTCTCTCCACCCCGTCACCTTTCGCGTCCTCCCTGCTCCCGCCTCCCCCGGTCCCGTCTCGCAGTCGCTCGCAGGAGACACTGCGCGCTTCCCCTGGGCCCTTCCCCGCTGACCCACAACCTGCCCGACCCAGCAGCACCAATCCCTTCACCGGCCCGCTGTCGCAGCACCGCTCGCTCACCCCTGACTTCAGCAACCAGCGTCCAGCCCAGCCATTTAACCTACAGAGGACCATGTCTGCTCTTACGCAGCCACTCATCCCCATGCCTGCTCCAACAGCAGCCGCACATGCCTCCCAGATCCAAAGGACCACGTCCTTGTTCGGACCGCCATCGACTCTCAATCCTACTCCTCTACTCCCTCTCGCCCCTGAACATTCTTCTACCCCTGCTTTGCCTCTGGCGCCACCCTCCTCCATTCCGCCTGCCCTCGCGCCTCGTCGCCAGCCTCTTCCCCCAGGAGGGAAGCAAACCCAGCAATGGGTCACTTTCGATGACGATTTTCCAGCTGCAAGCAAAACACCACAGGTCCCCATCTTCCCTTCCAGTTCCCTAATGTCCCAAACTCGGACTCTGCCTTCCCACTCCGTGTTTGACTCAGAGCCCGACTGGTTATCTTCAACGCCTGCAGGATTCCCAACCCTCCCTCCTCCCATCCCAACTAGAACCGGTAACCCAAAGCTCCCAGAGGGACCCAGCAACGACGGCTTCTTCTCCAGGGAGTCAACAGAAAGATAGAAATCACTCTCAGTATATAAAGGGCATATCCAGATATGTATAGATCTATGATAAATGTGTATATGTGTGTGTCTATTGTACAAAAGAGACAGTATTTAAGAAGTATAGACCAATCCCCTTCTGAGTCATAGGAAAGGATTTATATCTCGAGCAGAAACGGTGTACGAGTCTCAGTGTGTGTTCTAACTTCCCCACAGAGATGTTTGCTCGTTCCCTGATACTAACGTTTATTTTAATATGAATCGTTCTGACGTTTATTTTTATTCATGGCAGCAAACATGTGCCTGTGTCTACAGTTAATCGCTATATAAAGTACATCTATACGCACGAGTCATGTGTGTAACCATGTGTGCAATATCAAGACACGTCTGTGTGACTGCATTCACCAGAACCAGTGTTACATTTGCATTCGCGACATTGGCTGACACGCTGCGGCTCATATCTACCGTTTCGACTGGTCGAGGTTCCTCAGAGTAGAGGGGTAATCTTCTGTTTACTCAGTTTTATCAGTTTACATGTCGTAGAAGGCTATGCACTGCAGGTTTGACATCCCCTCTCAAAATGAAAAGAGTCTGCAGCAATCAGAGAATTGCTTTGACTTCTGTCTGAGGGGTGCAAATTAAAAAAAAAAAAAAAGTCACATCACAGGCTTTCTTTTACCATGAATGTACTTTAAGTCGCACTGGGTTTTGTCATCGCCTCCTTGCCGACGCACACAGCGTGTACTAGAGCAGCACGAGTCAGTGTCACAGTCACACTGTTCACTGCAGCAGGACTGTAACATCATCGTTTCATTCTCTCTCTACTCTCATGGGCTGGTACGCTTAGCTAAATATATTTTGTAGCTCTATATCAAAACCTATACATAGTGATTATGTATAAATGTGTGTTTTCAGTACGGAAACGACTCGCTTAAATGTGCATAAGTGTGTTTGTGATGACCGTGTCAGTGGTTTTTGCACAATGATATGCACTGAGATGCTGTGCGCGCACTCTCGGTTTGCACTCTCGTCGATGGCAAAAGATGAGAGCCTGTGGACTGAACAAATCAGGGGGCTTTTTGACCTTCCCACTCCTGCAGTGTTTCGATTCCTTCTTGATTTTAATCCAAAGCGTTTAGCATACTATTGTAAATTCGGAGAATGTGGTGTGTGCGTGTGTATACTTCTGCGTACGAAGGCGAGGACATGTCACGCATAATAATGAGAGGGCATTTTTTTTTTTTTTTTACTTTTGTGCGTCGCAAAAATTGTGTTTTTCATTTGTAAGAACATTTACTCTAAATAATCTATTGTTGATACTGTGGTGAGAAGTAACGTGTCGTGTTTGAGGTGCATATCGTCCGTCGTGGTGTTTGTGTTTGGATGTGAGTGCGTGTACAGAGTTAAGAGTGGAGTATCAAGAGCTTTTCCCCACCCCCCAGGAGGTTTTCACACAATCACACGGTGTATTTGCTTACAGGTTCCGAACTAACAGCAACTGTATTCACTCGCTTGTGTTTCTAACTGGAGTGGCAGCACTGTATGTGAAAATTGTTCATGCAAGACAAAGGACTTTTTTTTTTTACATTTTTCCCCACCTGAGTGAGAATTCTCTGGTAGCAAAACTGTTTGGACCCAAGTGCATCAACGGATGATTATTCCCAGTTGTTAGTCACGTCCTTTTCGGGGTTATTTCAGACAGTAGTGTGATTTGAGTGTCAAACATCTTCTCTTATCTGTTTCCTCCACTTGAGAGTAATTGTTACTGAACCTCGCCGATTTCATTCATGAGGTGCGTGTGTGTGGTGTGTTGACGTGAGAGGTGACGTGTCAGTATTCTTCCCCCCCGTACTACCTACTTTACTTCACTTCTGTTGAGTTGTAGTGGCTGGCGTCTATGGTGAAAACGATGACAAGCAATAGGATCAGTGAGAGTACAATCCTCCCTAATATGCCAGCTGTGTCTACTCAGATGTTGTTTCCCCCCCAAACCTTCAGAGATTATATAACCGGCTGAAATGTGCTTCAAACATATTTGATGTCTCATGGAGGATAAAACATCTGAACCAAGAAAGTACCAGCTAACTAACTGCTTTACAGCGCTTTGTTTGATCACCGTGTAAAATACAATTAATCTCTATGCGCTGCACTGAAAGCAGTAGCCGTCTATGTAAGCAAGTGTATCGGGTTGCCTTTGCTTACATGTCGCTGTCATCTTTAAAAATGCATTTATTGTGTTATCCAAATGTGCGCAGTAGATGCCGTATCTGCATTAAACGTAGGTGACTAGCCAGCGCTTTGTGTCATGTCATGTTCCAGATGAGGTTTTATAGGAAAAACAAAAAATGCTCCTTTTGTGAGGTTGGTGTCCCTTTTTATGGCTGTAATCCATAGTAAATAAGAGTCTGTGTCGTTGAACATATTCTGTATGTATTAAAGAGTAAAACATGAAGCTGCGATTCATGTTAATATCCAGCGTTCCATATTTTAAGTGCACAGCCGATTGCACATTTATGTATGACGCAGTTTGTGTTGTATGTATGCAAAAATAAATGTAAGTTTACCTGAAGCTTGATGTTTGTCTTCTTTTGGAACGTAAACTGAAACTGTACCTCTACTCAAAATTCAGTTGTGCAGACATTTTACCATCTTTTCGTTGATGGAAATGGCTCCATTTCAGTGTTTCTACAACAAAACTTTGTGCATTCTATATGCCCTTTAATTTAGATGGCCTTTTCATGTCCCTTATATTATTTGCAAGTGGCTAAATAGCCTCTCAAAGCACCCAGACAGTTATTTTTTATGGACCTAGTAGTTATGTGGGTTTGATTTGCACCCATAGCGAAACCCTTTTTTAAATTATGTTTTGCAATCAAAATGTTCTTATTATAATTCACAACCTTTTTGTTTACAACATAAATATTTATCATGTGTGTTCTTGTCGCTTTCTATTCCATCATATTTTCGTCACTTATTCAAACATAATTCTCAAATTTTCTTAAATATATTTTAATATTATTTAAATACAAGACAGGTTGACCTTTCTGACTCACTTTTTTTGTAAAACCAGATGTATCAGTGAGACGTAGTGGCACTCGTATATGGAATGCCAACCTAGATATCAGTAAAACCTGGCTAGTTTCTTTATTACATTTTTTGTTTTAGGATGAGTGTTAGTGAATAGGCACTGCAGTGTACTGTTATTGTACTTTGATTTGCCAATTTCATGCAAAGGAGCAGGTATTTAGAAAGTGGTAGAAGTGTCCTCTTGTTTGTCGGTGGATGAAATGCTTAAAAAGATAACTTGGGTTCAATCAATCCATCAAGCAAAGCACACAGTCCCTGTTAAGTGTCCTACATTTACTTTATCTATTTCTTAATCTATTTTGTGGAAATTCAGTTTATTTTGTTTTATTGTGGTTTTTTATTTTCCATATTCACACTTTACAAAACTTACTGAACGAAACATGATATGACATACTATAATATAACACAACATTAAAATAACAAAACATAAACATAAAACCAGCCCTTTTAAGTTTGACACATACAGTCCATACAATCTTGTCCCTTCCACATAGAGACTAGTCATCAATATCTGTCCCCACACAGTGTGGGAATACAGGTACATAAAATAAATAATACATTACTAGTGTTCTAGTAATTCATTATTAAGATATCAATAAAATAATGGAACTCCTTTCTTTCAACCACAATCAGGACTAAAATAAATTTCATGAGGACTATAATTTGTTATTTATGTGTTACCATTACTCGCCATTAGAGGGCAGTGATATTGTTATCACCTGCCGTAATTAATTCACACGAAGAAGAAGAAGTAGTACTACCGACACTGCTGTATCCTCATGTGAAGCTTCTCGTGTCACCGGTTGTAAACGAAGTCTGAGCCCAGTCTTAACAAGTTCATAGGTAAGTGGTACCATTATCAGTCACTGTAGATAAATTAACTCTCTAAAAATATTGAGCGAGTCATCGATGCAGTTAATGTAAACCCGCTAGCTTATTTAAAGCTAACGTTAGCTTGGCGTTTTTCTGGAAGCGTCCGCATACTGCTGTTGCTATGGTTACACTGTTGTCCTGGGGGTAATAAAAAAAAACCGGGCGCTGCTTTTACTCTCGGGCACATCTTCGTGTTGTTACGCATTAAGACGCATTAAACCTCCCCTAAACGTCTCTCTTAGCAGGTAAACGGGCTGGCGAGATGGTGCAGCTGCATGTGAAGCGTGGAGACGAGAGCCAGTTTCTTTACAGCACGACCGTGGACGCGCCTCTGGAGACGGTGATCCAGCAGGTTACAGCCATTTACAACGGGAGACTCAAAGTGGACAGATTATGTTCAGGTGAGACACAAGACATACCCAGTTGTTCTCTCTGTACATACTTGTCTGTGTAGGGACGATGAGATGCTTCAGCAGGCTTCACTCACGCCTTATTGCTTCACTGCTGTTTAACCTGGATAACTGCTTGCTAGCAAAACACTAGTTAAGTTGATACAAATCAGAAATAAAGAAGTAACTCTTTAGGTGTATAAGGGTGTTTCCAATATCAAATAACACTCTCAGTGTTATACCTGTGTCACGTCTCTGAGCCCTTGTAGCAGTAAGATGTTAAAGTCTTAGGAGAATCCACTCACACAGACTTTCCTGTTCGTGTTCTCGTCCTCAGAGATCCCAGAGCTGGCAGACCACGGCGTCACACTGCCACCCAACATGCAGGGGCTGACGGAGGAGCAGGTTGTGGATCTGAGACTTCAGGATGAATGGGAAGACAAGTGCGTACCCAGCGGAGGGCCAGTACTTAAGAAGGATGAGATCGGGAGGAGGAATGGACATGGTGAGATTATGTTACTGTCAGTGGTGTTGTAAAGAGGATAATTTGCCATGAATTTCTTTTATAATTTGCTTTGGGGAGCTTTATTTTTGAGAAAGCAGGGGAACAAAAGAAAAGGGATTTTGGTAATCTTACAGTCTGTCTCTTTGCCTTCTGCCAGCTCCGAATGACAAAATGAAAGAGGTGTTGATGAGGACAGTGGAAGAGGCAAAGGCACTGATCTCCAAAGTGAGTAACACTAAACCTTAAATTGTCTTATTCACTCAGACTCAGTGTTTTTGACTCATCCTGTCTTTCTCTTCGTCTTTCAGAAACAGGTTCAAGCTAACGTTTGTGTCACCATGGAGATGGTAAAGACAGCCCTGGATCAGCTCAGGGGTGCCGTCATGATCGTGTATCCAATGGGGCTGCCTCCTCATGACCCTATCAGGATGGAGTTTGAGGACCGGGAAGACCTCTCGGGAACACAGGTGAGCAGCCGAACCCGTCTCAAGTATCGGCTCTCAGTTGTTTGTTATATTTGAAGGTGAAGCTGTTTACACCGCTTCCCTGATGATCCGTCTTCCTCCCTCATTCCCTCTCCATCTGTTTCCGCACCTCAGGCATCTCTGCAGGTGTTCGCAGAGGACGAGTGCCAGCTCTGGTGGGCTGCCAAAGAAATGCAGAGGGGGAAAAAGCTACAGGAATACATCGGCAAAAATGAAAAGACGAAGCTCGTGGTCAAAATCCAAAAAGTTAGAGTGATTACATCCAATCCGAAGCAAGTATTTTTCTGCCGTGAGTTTTGAGTGTGTCTGTAATCCATCTGTTGTCGTTCCCTCCAGAAAGGGCAGGGGGCACCAGCGAGAGAGCCGGTGATCACCGAGGAGCAGCAGAAACAGATGATGATGTATTACCACAGGAGGCAGGAGGAGCTGAAGGTGAGGAAAGGCTGACTAAAGAACACGTTGATGTTTGTGCTGAGCGTGCCTCTCTGACCTTCTCCCGGTAACTCTTTTCAGAAACTGGAGGAGGAAGATGACGACAGCCACCTGGACTCAGAGTGGTCGGACAGACAGGCCCTGAGAAAACAGTTTCAAGGCCTCACCAACATCAAATGGGGGCCCAGATGAAGAGCCCCAATACTTGAAGCTGCTGCTCTGACCTGTACAGCTCTATATGCAACTGACTACGATGCCTTATTACAAACCTGAAATCACTTCAGCGTCTGTGTTATCTGAGGTTTGCCTTGGAGTAGGTGTATTTCTGAAATGGCAATGTGAAGAAGACATGTGGACTTATTGTAAGAGAGAACAGGAAAATATGTCACATTGAAGCTGATGTTGTGATAAACCTGATTTATTCAAACTTAAATGTGTTCCTTTACCAAGTGTTTTAACCCTGTTGAAAAGTTATTTTTATTGAAGCGAAAAAAAAAAAATTAAGTTGATTTGCTGTACGTTTTTATTGCATGTATAGAAAAAAAATTAAACAAGGTGGTTACCAGTGTAGCTTGTATGTGTGCACAATGTTCAAGCATTTTTTTATATTAACAATTTGTCAACATTCAACAAAGTCTCAGAGGTAGTGATTCGGCTGGAACACGTTTTTACACAAGGATGCTACACCTTTCCTCTCTTTGTCTCCGGTCGGTGACACACACATCTGAAAGTTGGTGCTGCGCTGAAAGCAGGAAGTTGCCACATAGTAGATGGGTCGTTCCAGCTCTTGTCCCAGCAGGGGACGTGGAAACTGTTCAGAACAAGAAGGTTGAACTGCGACTAAAGTGAGACGGAGCGGGACATAATGTCCAGGCAGATCTTTAAAGAGACGGTAAACAGGTGTGGCAGGGGAAAGTGGGTCTATTTTAAGCACACTTATGTAGCACTATAGGGAAAACAGTGTAATGTGCACATTTCTGTCAATCCATAATCAATTTAGTGCTTCATTCTGGAGTTAAAACCAAGAGGGGTGTTAGGAGATACCTGGAGGATTTATGACAGATCATGTTCCCTGACTCATCTGGTTCAGAATTATTTATCCGTTTCACTGATTGAGCTGTTATGCCATGATATGAGCTCTTTTAATATCGTCAGTAATACATCAACCGGTAGCTACGCAGATTGACCTGTCACTGAAAGCTGCAGCTCCGACAAGACCATCAAATTGGAATTATTGTCCTAATCTATTTTCAGTGTAACCTCTAAATCTGATATATAATTCAACTCATTTTGGGACTTAAAACCATCTCTGACAACCTTTCTTTCCATGAACTTCCTCACTACAGTGGTCACACCCCTGACTTGATTTTATCAGGCTGGATGGGGGTTTCGGCTGTGATTGGTTCCCATCACGTCAGATCACTTTGTCATTACGTTTGAAGCAACACTTGCCTGTCCTTTATGACGTTGGCCGCTGGTGTATTTACAACATGCGATAAGTGCACTTTGTGAGCAACTGCAGTCAGGCCATAGTCCTGCTCGCCTCAACCTCTTCCAGCTGCACTTTTCCTTTCCAAGACCACTGGCCTTTTGTTGAAGCGACAATACTCTCGACAACTTTCAAGGTCAAAAACTCGGTTGGTTTAGACTTGATTTTAGATGTCTCAACTCAGCTTAACTTTCAGTTAGTTGTTGGTTTATTCTGGACTCACAAGTCATGTCTGTCCATCCCGGAAGAGAGATCTTCTGGCATGCAGTTTCTTCCATTTTTTCCCAAATTAAAGTTTTTTCTTTTGGGTGTTTCCCTCATCTGAAACAAAGGTCTGAGGATAAAGGTTGTATATTGTATATATATACAACACCTTTAGGCCAATGAATGATATTGAGCTACATAAAAACAATTGACTTGATGTGAATGAATGTGGCAGCTATGTGACTTCTGTTAAAAAAAAAACAGTGATTTTACCTTTTTTTTATGGCAGTAAACAGTATTTCAACCTGAAATCCTAGCTTCATTTGGTGAAGAATGTGCATAAATACATTTAAACAATTACAGAAAATTTGAGACCACCCATTGTACACATTTTAACCCTGTTGAGCCCCTAAAAACTAGCTAGTACTGCAGTATAACCCAAAAAATTACATTCTTCTTCAACTGAGTGCTCCTTAAAAAAATGGCAAAACACACAAAAGACTGCTTTACAATGTAAAAAAAAACAACAACAACAAAAAAAACATGGCATAATTCAAGGCTGGGAGCAGCTGCTGACAAATCCTGAACACGCTCCTGAAGGTGCTGAACAGCAGCCAGCAGTCACGGTTTAGTTAACACGAGCTGCCGTTCAGATAGGCGTTCATCCATATCTCCTGGATGATCATCTCTCTGCGCTCGATCCTCTCCGCCCGCTCGGCAGCCTCACTCACATAAGTCACTTCCTCCCAGCCGTCTATCGCCTTCCTTTCTGCAGCCGAGATTAAAGAGCTTTCTGTTTCCTCTCCATCATCTTCATCCTCATCATCTTCCTCCTCCTCCTCCTCCTCCTCCTGGTGGTGGTGGTGGTGGTTCACAGTCTGGCTGCGTGACTTCGGTGCGTGTCCGTCACCTCGGCTGACCCGGCTCCACCTGCAGGTCACCCGGACCGAGACGGCCAGCAGCGTGAGCAGGAGGCCGACGCACACGCTGGAGGTGAACAGCAGCGCCGCCATCTCCGGATGCTCTGCGCGAGGAAGAGAAGGAGGGAGGAGATGCTTAAAACAACAGAGGAGGTTCATGAGCGCAGGTAAGCTACTGAGCGGTGTTTACCTCTGATGTAGGCGTAGGTCAGCAGAGAGTTGCTCATCATGGCTCCTGAGTTGACCGGCCGTTTGGACCCTTTGGAGAGAGGCTCCTCCATGTCTGCCGGAGGAGCTGCTGTGGAGGTCAGAATTAGGACGTGAGATAAAAAAAAAAAAAAAAACAACGCCACAGAATGCAAAACAATGGCAACAAAAGGTGAACGAGGTCACAGTTCAATACAGATGAAATGGACTTTTTTTTTTACAGATACATCGTCACCATGTCCAAAACAAGGAGCTACTACATAGAAAATTGATGTCTCGTGTTTCCTTAATTTATTATTTTACAGTTTGTGTAGTTTTGCTATCTGGTTTTGGGGAAGACATTTAAATCAGAAGAGAAATGTAATATCACTGATTTTCTTTGACCAAACAAACTAAATAAACAAACTGTCTTTGTTTGCTCGACAGAATACACTGAATATACAAACTGACCTTTAAGGACAACACGGCTTCATGCTGTTTTGCTTTGTTTATATATGGCGGACCCTGCCACCTTTCTCTAGCTTCAAACAGTGTTCTGGGGACCTTATTTTCCTCCCAGAACAGCTATTGTAGATATTAAAAATCTGAGTTTGAATTTCATCTCCAAAACTACATAGTATGCCTTTAAATCAGGTTGTTTTGTTTGTTTCTTTGTTTCTTAAAAAACATAAATAAATAGCCAAAGTCCATCTGCAAAAGTGGCCAAACATTTCCCATAAAATACTGCAAAATTAAAAAATGAATTACTGTAATATTACAGCTTTCCCCTGTGTTCATTTTTTGTAATTTTATGGTCGAATTTTTTGTAGAAATGCACATTTTCAATGCATAAAAACATTTGAAGTCTGCAAATTAAAGGTCGCGATCTTATAATTATGTTATTAATACAACACATAATTATCCAATCAATCTGCAACATTTGCGTGTCAAAATACAGATTTTTTTTTTGTTGTTGAGTAAAATAGAAAAAAGGTTATCTAAAATAACAGTCACAAAACTCTTATATCGACAAAAAATATTGTTCTGATTATATATATTCGCAGTGGATTATAGTTAAAAACTGGCTGAAACTGTACATTTTCAATTAATACATTTTGTTGTGTATTCACGAGACATTTTACTGTTATAGCAGCAGATTCTACCATGAGCACAGCCCCTGTTGCACCAACCAGAGGTAGCTTTCAACAATGTGAAACCTCTTGCGGCATTTCAACACAAGGGGTCATGAAGCCCAGCGTCATCAATACACAGCTGGTCTCAAGAAATGAACACCCACCATGACAACTTACCGATATAAGCCAGGACGGTCATGAACAGACATATGACAAACAAAACAGTGAGATTTATGTGTAAAAAAAATTATAAAACTAAATCATGGAAAGCAAGATGAATTGCATGGTTGAATAAAAAGTCAAAAATTGCCACAGAAAAGCTGTAATTGCAACAGATCGTGATGCAGTTACCTTTTTCTGTGTCCACAGTGGGAGATGAGGTGGAGCTGAATATGTGAGGGTCTGCCTCTTTCAATAAAGTCTGCGGTACTACAGGAAGAAAGAGAGTCTTTACACTGCTGTGGAAACACTGCTCCGGACTCTACGGTACAATCATTCCCACATACAAACTGGGCCCACAATGGAATGACATTCTCACATTATGAATGCTTTTTTCTTCTAGCGTTTTTTTTGATAACCGGTCTACAAGGTTGACACACATTGTTTCTCGCGTGAGACAGAGACGACTGGACACCAGCGCCGTGGCTGAAAGTCCGCTCTCCAAAATTCTGATAGGCGAACAATGTCGCCGCAATGACCTCACTGGCATTAGTGCCAATCGTAGGAAGTTTACCAGGATGTCAGCCCCCCCGACTACGCACATCTGAGCTCACAGTCCATTATTCCCCAGCTGCTGTGTTGTTGCTGGGTGTGATGATGATAAGAACAGCTGATGGCGGAGATCGGCAGATAACAATCCCCCAGGGGGAAGCTACAAGCGTTCACTGTCACATAGTGAATAAAAAAGGGCGATAAAAACAAAAACAGGCGTGACGTGAGCTGTAGGCCTGTTCCTATTTTCAACCCCACCCCACCACCCCCTTTCTCTGATTTATCACCAGGGGCGCGTAATTGCATCTTGTGAATGAGGAAGCAGGGAGAGTCGCACCACAAGAATAGACCACGCTGAGGTACTTCCTGGTTCCTGGAAAGCAGGGGTCCCTAAAGGTCTGGTTGCCGACAGCAACGGCGCACTTCTGTTTGCCGTAGCAGGACTTGGACATGAGGTGCACAGCCTCGTGGTTCAGACACTCTGTGGGGAACAGCAGAGAGAGCCAGTCAGTGAATAAGAAACAGTGAACAGTGTGTGTGTGTGTGTGTGTGTGTGTGTGTGTGTGTGTGTGTGTGTGTGTGTGTGTGTGTGTAAAATGCTCTTTCAACTTTGGAACAAGGCTTACTTTATATGAAGGTTACTTCAGCTGCAATACCCAAACCACTGATTCAATATTTCACAGGACTTTGGTTATGGTTTAACTACAATGAGATCACTTTTTGGCAGCCATCTGATGTTTTTTTTTTCGTACAGACGAGGCAAACACTTAACTCCGTGCATCTGAGTTAGTTCAAAGGTCCAAATACAGTTAAAGAAGTGTGTCATGGCATTGTAGAATTAGTATAATTTGGAAGAATGCACCATAAACCTCTCTCCTACTGGCCTTTTTTTCCAGAGCAGACGTTTTTTGGCCCGCCGCACCAGGAAAAGCACAGGTGCGCTCAATAACACTACCGACAGCAGAATGGAATGCGGCCATTACTGACGTTATTAGTTACACCTGTGCCTTTTTCTGCTTTTGCATTTCGAAACACATGCTGTGGGGGGAAAAAAAAAGCCTACTGCATTGTTTTTGCTTTGTTTTCTCTTTAACTGAGATCACGTTGCCCCGTAAAATCCCTGTCGCTGCGTGTTGTGAAGCAAATTTTCTGGTTCTAATGAGCAGGTTCGAGCTGATATATCTCCACGGGACCCTTCACTTATGTCACCGTCTGCCACGAGGCCCTTTTTGGATAGAAGACGCATTGAGTCACGTCTCAGGAGGAAAACAGCTGTACACAATAACGTTAACGATGAATTCCGTTCATCTGCTTTGGCGTCGTTCACGCTGTCACTGCTTATCGGGACACTTATTAGTAACACCTGTGTTTGTCCTGCTATGTTCAAATGTCTGTTGAGATTTAAAAAAAGAAAAAGCGTTTTAAACGGTAATCACTGGCATTTGCATCGTTACTGACAGATGCAGAGTCTTGGTGGAACTGTCACTCTCTGTTAGAGACACAGAGAGAGGCGCCGGGAAGAGGCACTCGAGAACGTGCATAAAGTCACATGCTTTGAGCTGCAGTGGAAAATCTGACCCCAGTCCCTGACGTAGAAGTCCACAGTCCAGCAGCATTAAAACAACTTGAACAAAAGAAACGTCCACAGGCTGGTGTAAGGCAACCGAGAGAGTCAGGGAAGGTCTCATTTTTTTGCACGCCACCTTACAATCCACTCATATTTTGTTTAAATATGTGTAAACTGCAAAAGAATTGTTACATAGAGCCCCTTTATCTGTGTCCACAATTAGGTTGTCTATTGATAGATAGATAGATAGAAATACTTTAATGATCCCAGACTGGGAAACTATTTTGTTACAGCAGTTGTGGGTCCACAAATAAAACACTTGGTGGTATTGGTGGTCTATTGTGGAGTTTCACGGGCACTATTTACTAGATTTATTTATTATGGACACTCAAATAAAAGTGTCAGATAGTACATTTTGTCTTACCTTTCTGTGAAATATTCTACAGCTTTTTGTTTTGAATTTTGTTTGTTATTTATACTGTTAACCATAGTCATTTATTACATATTGCAGTATTACTCAGTAGTATCTACACTGTAGTTACAGCTCAGACACAAATCCTTACATCTCTATTTCTATGTTTACATGTATATATAGAAAGTTGTCACATATTACAGTTTTTATGCACATATACATTTTTTAATCATCTTGTTATTTTTGTATTTTATATTTTTTTTTCTTTCTTACTCTTATGTCTCATTATCCTTCTCCATTTATATCTGGTTTATATCTACAGTGTGATATTTCTATTCTAAAAGGAGCAACCATAACATACCCAGGTTCCCTCCACAGTGACCAATAAACTATTTCTAATACATAATTTGACTTCATTAAAGAAAATCAAAGTTTAAAAACAATATCAATACATGCTGCTAATTAAAACAGAGATGGTCTTAAAGGTTTAAAATAAAAAAAACCTTTTGAATAGATTAAATGTTTTCTATATTGCCTGTTTCATCTCTAAAAGGGAGTGAATTATGTAAAACCACCAGTGTCACCAGTGTCGTAAACACAAACCCCAGGTCTGTAACAAATTGTCAGACGTAACGTAGGTGCCGACAACAAACAAAACCTATTGCATAATTGTCGCACTAAAGCTGATTATCTGTTTGGCATGCTGTAACTTCTTTTACGAAAAACTTTTCCTCTTTCACTGAGACATTATATAACTTACCTCTTTGTTTGCCTGTGTAAAAAAAAAAAAACAACAATCATCTGAATATTCAGTTCGGACTCACCGAACGGAGGTGGTCTCGTCAGGTGCGAGGGGCAGGTGCTGCTCTGGCCCAGGCTTCTACCATAGACAGCTGCATAGATGTTCAGGACCTTGGGGGGCTTGCAGCGCAGGATCATCGTCCCCCCGTCGCACACCACATGTCTTTTGTGTTCAGCTGAGCGAGGGGGGGGAAAACAGGGATGACGAGGTAATGGGGACACTGGCAGTGGGAAACTGAGGGGGGGAGAACTGAGCTGCTGAACTCACTTGGTTTACACTTGTAGTTCACGTGGAGGTATTTGGTGGTGCCGGGGCAGGGGTCCTTCCCGAACAGCAGGTGGTTGACAGGCAGCTGGCAGTCTCTGTAGCTCTGACACTCTGACAGGAGCTTCTGCACGGCACACACCAGTGACAGTCAGCACTCAGGATTAGATGTTAACATCCAAAGCGAGCACAGTGATCAGAAGTAAACTGTCATCGTCTAAGAGTGCGTTCGCTACAGAACTAAAACAAATATGGGGAGAAATATCAGCTGTTGAACACCCACCAACACACAACTGACCCTAGGTGAGTAACCAAAAAAAAAGTGCTGTGTATCCCATCTATAAAACGCACCTGCAGAGCAGTAAAAGCTGAGCAGCTGTGGTTGTTGTGGGCTCTGAGCAGAGGGTCCGCCCCGCACAGCCTCGCCTCGCCCGTCCCGTAGAAGGCCGACTGGATGGAGATGGTGGAGTGACGCGGACAGTGGAGCCGCAAAGGGTGCCCGTCGCACGCCTGAGCGGAGTGACTGGTGATGATCCTGGACAGGTAGTCTGTCAGACGAAAAACAGATGCAGATGAATTAAAGGGACGCTCCACCAAAACATCTCAGTTTTCACCATTATTTCTGTAAATCTGTCTCATGTGAGTCCCCAAAAACGTATGAAAGTGCAACACCAAATCACTAGAGCGCCCCTTAAATCCACTTAAATGTACTGTATAAGGGAAGTGACCCTCTGAGGGAGGGTGTGCCTCCAGGTGGCCCATTATTACAGAGGCAGAAAAGGACACACCAACTAAAAAACCTGCAGAAAAGGATTCTTAGCTTTGACTAACAGAATTGAAAAGGGGGTTTATTTTTTAATCTTCTTCTTCTGTGGTTTCGGACTAGCGTGTGTGGCCTCTTGGGAGCTCTGTCCGTCGCCTCATGTTGCTTAACAAGTGCTGACTGCCAGTTTTTCTTTCCTGGGTGGCAAAATCACCAACTGTTTTTCTTCTTTTTTTTCTCACTTGGTGTGCATCTGAGACAAAGTTCTTAATCTTGAGATGTTTGCACTATTTGGTAACGGCAGGTGCCCGACTTCACTGGTTTCAGAGCTGCAACGATGACTCGGTCAGTCACCTTTTTAAAGGTGCGATATGTAAGAATCGGCCACCTGTCGAAATTCATGCTCCAAACCGACAGGGGGGCAGCATATCACCAGAATAACCGCTAACTGCTGCTATATCTGTAGCTGCCATTCAGTAGTTAGCTCAGTTAGCCGTGCAGCTAGTGGTCCAGACTGGGAACCTTGGCGTGTCACACTAGCTAGCATAGGAGTTTTGGACCGTGACAAGCCGGAAGCTAGCTGGTTAGCGTGCAATCCTCAGTCAGTATCTCGACAACAATACATAGATAGTTACTTCTGCACATTCTGTTGATCATTTTAGTCGATTTTTTAAAGTTATCAAGGGAAATTCTTACATGTTGCACCTTAAAATATATCGGCAACTATTTTGATAGTAAATCTGGTGGGTTAAGTTGTTTATTTATCTGGTTTCTTCACTCTGTAGCAGTAAACTGAGTATCTTCAACACATTCGGGCTTCTGGAAACACTGATGACAGCAGATTACCATTTTTCTGACATTTTATAAACCAATCAACTAAACCAATAAATAATAAAAAGGATTACATAATACATAATCAGTGGTTGCAGCGCTGGTTGAGTTAAGAGAATGTGTCAGTCTCTGAGTCCAGTGTAAAAAAATACATTGAATGTAGATAAGACACCACACTGTGTCTTTTTACATGACCCTCTCTCAGACAGGTGTGCAGCTTCATGCCAGCTCTGAAGCAGGGACTTTTGGGGGCAAATGGATGGTCTTTTATGAAACACACACACACACACACACACACACGCACACACACACACGCCACATGTCATCTAAAAAAAACAGCTGTTATTACACTCCTCATGAGGGTTAGGGTTAGGGTTACAGTAACAAAAAGGGATCTTTAACCATGCTGATGTATCCCCCATCCACCCTCCTCCTCTCTGCATCATCATCACCACCATCATCATCATCATCTTACTTGAGAAATCAGCCAGTCCACTCACGCGTCTGGTCCACAGCAGCAGAGTCAGGTAGAAGAGGCTGTGGCTCCAGTCTAGACGGCTGATGACCCGCATCCCCTGTCTCTGAGATCATATTAGAGACGCTCGGAAATTCACTGTTTGCTGCGGGACTCCTTGAAAACCCGTGCGAGCAGGTCGGCGGGAGAAAGCACCCACCTCGACTTCATCCATGTGTCTTCTATCTAAAACAGAAAAAAAAAAAAAAATGCCACGGATGTAGCAGAAGAGAGCGCCTACCCGCAGCACACACAGAGAGGAGGTCAGAAAATAGCAGCTGCGCAACAAGTTGCTCCAAAAAGTGACGGACGAGCGGAGATCAGCCCGACGCGTGGCCTTAAGTCCCGACGTCCCCCGTGCCGTCCGACAGCACGGATCTGCGAATCAATGCAATGCGGGAGGCTAAAGGCGTCTTACAGTAACAGCTGAGTGGGAATTATGACGTGGGCGTGGCAGATAAAAACTATTTTAAAGGGGAGAGGGGGGCGACGCACACTCAATGGTATGACGCACGGCCGGGCAGGAGGGAGCTTTCTGTGTTCTTCCCCCCCAACATGAGGCGCGTGTTTACTTTTTGGATTACTGCAACATACTTTCATTCTGTGGAGTTCCTCCTCTTCCTCTCTCCCCTCCCTTCCCAGTCGTGCAAACTCACAGGTGCAGGTTTTTTTTGTTTTGTTTGTTTTTTATGTGTTTTTTTTGTTGGTGAACATTTCTAACAGTGTGAATGTGTTTCTTACACAGACACAGACTCTGCTCATTAACTCTCATTATGATTTCTAGGTCATTTTCTAGAAAAATCTATCTTAAAACATGTTTGTATAGTGTTTCCATATTAGATTTACTGTGACATGTCTGATGTTTTTGGTCACCAAAACTAACGCGACACATTTAATTTGACTTGTATTGCATATCCATTTAAAGGTACTCTATGCGACTTTTCATTGTTTACAGTTTTTGGTTGCAAGGGTCCTTTATTCTTGAACCGTATGCGTAACCATATGAACCGTATACCGTATATCTTGCTTTGACGTTTGGACATACAGATGTAAACATCCGGCTTTAAAGTACACTGAAAACTCGCGTTTGCAACGATTGTGTGGATTCAATGCGAGTGTAATTATTGAACACGCACAAATCAGAGATTAAAGATCACACACACACACACACACACACACACACACACACACACACACACACACACACACACACACACACACACACACACACACACACACACACACACATTTATGAAGGCACACAAACATCTCTAATGTTAGTCTTAAAAAAGACAAAACACATTTAATTACCTCATTAAATACCTTGAAATGACACCTTCTCCTTCTCACTCGTGAAAAATTCCAGATTATAGGAATCTGCAAATATTTTCCATTTCACAACTTTAACTGCCGGACAGGGGATTGGCTCTCAAACTGTTTGTTGTTGGGAATCACTTGCAGTTGAGGAAAAGAAATTGTTTTTTCAATAAAAACCTCTCATCCATCCTATTTCCACTTGAGTAAGAGAGGGACTCTGTTGTGTCTTTTTTTCTTGAAATCAGATTTTCAGGGAGCACAGATAGAATTTAAAGCTTTAAACAATGAATGTGAAAACAGGCTTCTTGTGTCAAACTCTGCACATACATCATTCTGAACACACAGCGAGGCTCAAACATTCAACTGCAGAAACACGAAGAGAACACACAGTTTTGCTTTAACACACGCCCGGAGAATAAAGGAAAATATTACACACAGCACACTTTCAAAATTCTTAACAAGAAGGCAACCAATAAATAAGAAGGCAAATATAAAAGATCGTGCCAGTTCCAAAATAACACACAGAACACTTTGATGTTACTGATGCTTTGTGTGTGTCCCAAATTTCAGAGGTGTTTTCTTTTTTCAAGTTTCAAGCCAGCGATATTATGATTCTGTTTCCTTTCATAAACCGTCGATGCCCTCGCCGTGTTGCCTTTGAATAAAGCAGGGGGCCTACTGGGTAAACTGCTCCGTTGCCCCACATCCATGACCCACTCCATGGTAACCGGTCAATCTGCATGTCAGACTGCAGAGCAGGCCTACAACAGTCAAACTGACAGACACGTTGAGGTCTCCACGCTCGCCTCCCAGGAGGAGGGGGGGGAACTGCGATGTGATATTTTGCATACAAACTGGACAACAGGCCCCCTAGTCGGTTCTATTCTCTGTACTTTAGCTTTAGGCACCCAGGGAGTGGCTCCCAAAACCCCTTTCATGAGCAGTTATCCCTCCAAAGCCTGTGGAATTTTGTTGTCAAGCTAGAGATGTTTCCTGCACTTTGTTTTCAAGACGAGATTCAGACACGTGGGTCAAAAAATGAAGTAAAAAAAAAAAAGAAAAAGCATCCGAGTTGATGTACAGTTTTACTCCAGAGGTATGGTGAAAAGACATTTATCTGAAATATGTGGACATGTAGGCAGAGGATATTGTCTTCTTTTTGTAAATGCATAGATATAACGCACCGGAACCAGAACCAGAACCAGTTTACCTCCTTGTGTGTGCTTATTCCAACTGTTCATTGTAGATACACAATGCTGTTACATTTCATGACTTAATTCAAATTTAAGATGTCTTTCCCATCATTTTTCATATTTTCCATATTTTCCCAAAGTTCGACCTTTTATATGAAAATGTTGGGATCTTGTTTAAAATTTTAAAAAATATTTTCAATGGGTTTTCTGCTCTTTTGTTCACACAACCTGCAGCTCCGATGATGGACCAATCGTAGGATTCAGCAGGGTTTCTGATGTCTTTACACTTAATAAAGTATAATTTAATATGAAAAATATAATACAACTTTTAAAATAAGGTTGAATCATGTAAATGTAGAGGTTTTCTTTTGATCAGTCTTCCAAAGTTGCCACACAGATAGATTTAAAACATATTGCAGTTCATTCTAACACAGAAGCCACTCATATTAAACCACCTCTTTCTGCTCGTTTCATCAGACAGAGGGATAATCAATATGCATCTGACGGACAAACTTGCTCAAAGAAATGATTCTCACGACATGTTATCAAAACGAAAGCCCTCCATTAGATAACAGAGATTGGATTAAGAAGACAAAACATTTGATTAGCGTTAATGATGTTTTCTATCACACAGGAAGAGGCGGAGACAAAGCAGACGTTCCGGCTAAACATCATGATTCACACTGCCTGCTGAAATCTGGCGTGAGCTGATCACAAATCAACAATCATAAGGGCGTGTTTGTTTGTTGGTTTTCATATAAATTGTGAGTACAGATCTTTGAAAGAAATCAGCTGTTCAGTCTAGCAAGGTTTTATTTTTTTTTTATTGACTCAGAGCATTCAAAATAATATCTTAGGCAACTTCATATGAGAGTAAATTATAATAACAGAGATTTGCTTGGACACATTAGAGCTTTAAAGCAACATTGAGTAGAAAATGGCCTTCTGTGCGATTTGGCGTCCCCCACAGTCTGAGTGCAACATCCATGATAACAGGAGGCCAGCAAGGTCCCCAGACATGGAAACTTACTTTATTACACTACATTTACAACAGGAAACATTTTAACATGACAAACATCTTCATTTAAAATCCATATTCATCTCCAACTGCGAATCGATTGCAGCCTATAATTGCGGAAAGAAAAAAATATGGCATTAAAATAAAAAGTATGCAACCAGTGAATGATCCATCACTAAATAAAGGATTCAGATACTCACCAGTTCTCTTTTTGCTTCTTCTATTTTCACTTGAGCGAGGGACGGATTCTGTTGTGGTTTTAAAAATAAAAAATAAAAGTTTTGCGAAGTCAAATATGGAAACTGGTATCTAAACGTGATTCACTAATTTCTCTCAGGCCCGTTTAATTTTTACACACATGCACATAAATTGAAATTTCCATTTTATGATTAAATATTTCGGATAACGTAAACGCATTTCTTTTTGTTGGACTGTTATGTCACAATCTGAAAACAGACATACCGGGCTCAGGTCCATGTAAGGCTCCAGTTTCTTTTTCAAAGGGATTATTTCTTGTTTCAGCGCAGTGACTTCCTGCAGAGAGAAAAATACGATTGCACTTTTCAAACCCTGAAAGCAGAGTTGTTGCATTTTCATTACCAGTGGTACTTGACTGCTGAAATTACCTCTGAGAGCTTGACAATAGCCTCGTGGGCGATGGACTTGTCCATGTTCCTGGATACAAGTTGAGCCTGCAGGATTGATATTAAAAAAAGGATAAAAACACCCAACCAAGCTCCAGGACAGACAGTGATACGAAGGGCGTTAACTGTCCACGATGTAGTTTGACCCGGGGATGACACATGATCCCCGGGTCAAACTACATCGTGGATTTCTTAATAAACAAAACTGAAAACTCTGTCGCAGGAGGTTATTTTGTCAGAGAGCAATTTCTGCACCCTTTGCAACATTTCTGGAGGCATTTTGTTCTGTGGCAACATTACTCAGCTATTAATTCATAAACCTGCATAGCATAATAGCTATCCCACATACTTCATGTTTTCTAGAAAACTCATGCTCATCCTCTTCATGTTCCGCATTCAAACTGACCATTTTATCCCCTCAGTTGTTTGATCTTTGTCTGCACATCCCAGTGGCAGAGGACAACGATAATGTATGCCTCGTCAGGCTGCATAGCAAGCTGACATTCAAGCAGTTTTAATAATTTTTTCTGAAGCAGAACAAACCTCTCACTAAGATATGAATATTAGAAAACAACCAGGATGAAATGGAGAGAAGCACACTTGAGTGTCTGGGCATTGTTATGCCCATAAACGTCTTAATGAGCAACTCAACGTGCACTGTGCAGCTAACATAGATGCAGATACAACACCATAACACACCTCTGCCCTCTCCCGTCTGTTGACCAGCTCTTTGGCCTTTGCCGTCACGAAATCCATGTTGAGCAGCCTCTCCTCCGCTTTAGCGCTCTCCACTGCCTGAGATTTGACCGACTTGTTGACATCCCTGAGGACAATTAACAGCATTAGTTAGAGATGAAGCACAGCGTGCATGCGATAGCCAAACATATGATCATGCCAAAGTCATCCTCTGGATCTTACTCTTGTAAGGTGCTCCGCAGCACCAGAGTCGCTCCAAGCCTCTTTCTGAGGGCCCGCAGTTCCCTCTCGAGCCTTCTGTTTGACTTCTCTGCTTCCAGAAGGTCGTTGGTGAGGTTGTTCACCGCAGGCATGAAGCTAGACGAGACATGATCATCAGGGAAACTACCAACAAGAAAAAACAGTGACAGAAAATAGATTTCAGCAGGGGGACGACAGCGTACCTGCCCAGCGATGTGTCTCTGACTCCGAGCACCATGGCGGTGTCCACTAACGCAGACAAGTAATCAGACGCGGGCTTTGACAAGCTTGCGTAGGAGAGGCCAACCCCTTGTAGGAGAACTTCCTGGAGATGAGCGCCTAGACCGATGAGAAACGAGAAAACGCTGTGAGTGCTTAAGGAAAATAATGCACATCAATGTTGTCTGACACAAGAATAAACTGCATACATAACAGTGATATAATAAATAAGCCTACTAATAGGTTTGTATCCACCTGGGACTTGTTTTGATCATTCCTAAGGATTACAGTTGAACAGTTAAGTTAAATATTATCAAATAATAATTCAAAACAGAAGGGAAGAGATGCCCAAAACTATTTGTGCAGCCTGTCTAGTAATAATTACATTGCACTTAGGTTAATTGCTGAGATCTGGAAGCGGCATTGTTGAAGAAGAAGAAGAAGAAGAAGAAGAAGAAGAAGAAGAAGAAGAAGAAGAAACAAATGATATGATGATTATACAGATTTTAATCAAAACCCTGAGAGGGATTTGAAAGAGACATTATTTCCAGTGTTTGTTTGAACATTCAAAATGAATTTAGGTAGTAAATGTATTTACTGATTAACTTATTGGTTCATCTTTGACTTACTGTGACCAACTTCACATGCACAAGTTGTCCTATAATGAAGGAATATTACTGTCATTTCTGAAATCAGCTAAACAGTGGATTTTTCATAACATGGCTGATCAATCATGTATCTCTCCCCCAGTTTTATTGCAGCAATGTCTGTTCCCAGATCTCAGTGAGGGCAACTGAATGAACCTCACTCAGTTTGCATCAAAAGCACTGTCAGTCGACATTTCTTTGCATTCAGCTGCCATATGTGGGTTATACTCACCCTCTGCCTGATACTCTGATGCTTTCTGTTTGAGGTCCTCTATGAGTAGAGACGTGTCACTGCACCGGGCTTCACTGGACTGTGCCAGCTGGTACAGGATGTCCACGGTCCTTGTGTTGACCTCGAAGTGCGGCACCGGCTGGTCTCTGAACACGGTGCTGAGCCAGCTGTTCACCTGAGGGGAGCGACATGGAACCGGGGTGATGAACAAAAGCCAACGGCAAGCCTGTGCATTAACTCATAAAGTCGTTCAATTAAGACCGTGAAAACTACCTTTTCGATCTTTTCACACATCGCGAAAGACACGGCAGTCGAAACCACATCAACTACCTTTGTAAAATGTTGAGTAGCAGAGCAGCCTTTAGGAAAATCTACAACAGTTCCTGATTTCGCGCTCCCAAAATCATCCCAGTAACTTCCTGGTTACCAGCCAATAAGAGGATGGAGCAGTGTCCACGCGACAGAAACCCTTTCCTTTTTTGTATATATTTAATATTAAACAAACAAACAAAAATAGAAGTAAAGTGCCGACGAATTATGTAAATACGAACAAAAAAGCCGATGTAATATATAAATACAAGCTAACGCTTTTAATATTATTAATCAAATGTATCCGGTTCACGTTTCCTTCAGGCTCCCAAAGATGAAAATCAGGCCAAGATGGTTAACGTTGGACAATTTCTTGCTTGGAACGGGGATTCTGATACACACAATTATGAAAAAAACTTACTGATTAATGAATGATCGATCAGAGGGGATTTTCGTTGTTGTTGCAATATTTCATTTTCTTTGACATACCAGAGAAAAGGATGAAAAACATCTGCTCATCTAGGCTAAAAGATCAATAGGCTATCCATGTGCAGTGCTCATAAAACACCTATCATGGATAAATATAAATATATATCCTCAGAAGTAATGGCGCACTGTTGATTTAGAGGTTAAAAGAAAGAAATGAGGACAAAGCAGGAGACAGAAACACCATGGCTATTAACTACAATACCAACAGGATATCGGTGGACCTATTGATTCCCAGGGTTGGTTGGGTCAAATCGATTCAGTCCGGTGACTTATATTAGCTATTTTTGCCGGTGTTGTGTTGTAGTTCTAGTTGGTCCTATTAAGTTCTTAATATGCATGTATCAAAAGTATTAATGCACATAGGCCTAGTTGACTTAGAATTGGCCTGGCTTGCCACTCAGTATGTAGCTATTTTTCAGCCTCCAACAATACACATAGCAGGCTATAGATTGATTTGTAAATGCGGGTTTAGATATCCCTTACACCTACTCTTGAAAAAAAAAAATGTCATCTATGCAAGCCACTAGAAAAATCCCAAAAGCATCTTTGCCTCCTCTGACACACGAAAGCGGAAGTACACCAGAATGAAATCTCGCGTCGTCTCGGTTTAAGAGCTCTCTGCCTCGCTGTCAGCCAACCGCGAAAGTTCGAAGGAGTTTGTTTTGTAGAAGCTGGTAGAAATGGCGGCGAGAGAAAAGCCTTCAAAGCACCGTCAGAAAAATGAAAATAGCACGTTTGAAACGTCCAGTCTAGACTCCACCGTCGTCGAAGGACAGTTGTTTGGCAGAGAGGTGGAGGACGAGGACGTTGACGACGGCCCCGTTGTGTTCATCTGTGGGAAGTGCAAGCTGCCTGTCGGGGATTCAATGTCCTGGGATGGAGGCGAAGACGGCCAAAACCAAATAAGACTGAAGCGTATGTTCTGAATTCTGGGGGTGACTTATGCAACCTCAGTAAAATTTACATATTTAGGCTCAGTGCAGAATGATTGACTTCGAAAGTATGATAGAATGGTGCATTCAAGTTCAGTTGTAGAGTCTGGGAATTTACACATTTTGAAGTTCCCTCATGAATACAATGCTTAATTATATTGTTGACATGTTTGTGATGTTTTGGTCTCAGGGGTCACCCACAACGTTTTGATCGGAAAGGAAAATCGCCTGTATGAACTGAACAAACGATCCGTCTGGTAAGACAGTCCTGCCCAGCAGTGAATAACAAAGACAATGTTAAAGTACTCCATTATATTAAAAAAAAAATTATGCAAAAATCTACTGGCATGTACTAGAAATTACAGCAGTGCCCATTACATTACAGTAATAGTGATATGATGTGTTTCTGGATTATTATAACTGATGGTTGATCTTCTGAGCAGCCTTTATAGTATAGAAGAGACAGGGCTAATACGTTTGTTCTGTATCCTTAATGTCTATAGCAGTTTTGTAATACAAGCACATGTTTTGTACCCGCATCCAATACGGATGGAAAGTCATGTTGAAGTCTTGTAGTCCACGAAAATTTTGTGGAGCTTCACAGCAAAACAGCATCCCAGCATTCTCCTAAACAGCTGAAGTATATGATTGCTTAAAAATGTCCAAAAACAATAGATTGTCTGCTGTAATTCAAGTCTGTGAAAGCGCTGAGATCCCAAGTTGACTGAAAAAGACTTTAATTACAGCTTCTGCTTTTTTTTTTTTCAATCCGAAATCTTCACTGTAGCTGGTAGATCTGAAGATCTGAAGTGGTGCACTAAAATGATAAAGTGTGTATATAATGTCTTTTCAAGTCAGCTGCAGAGCTCAGGGGTTCCAGAGACGAGCTGTATTGAGCAATTTTATGTCCCCCCCCCGTGTTTCAGGTAACCAAAAGATAACATTTAAATTTGTCAACCCCAATTTTCTTTCCCCCTCTTTAAATTTAAGTGAGGCTTCTAAAAAAAAACAAAAAACAATATTACTTATTTGTTTAAGTAATTTAGTTTGTCGGATCAAATCTGTCTCACTGTCAGCTTTGGGCTTAACTGTTCTCTTTTGTTCTTTAATTTCCCCTGCGCAGTCTGGTTGTGGATCTGGTCTGTCGAGGCTGCCACACTGTGCTTGGTATGGTTTATACATCCACACCTAAAAATCTGGACCACAGGAGATTTAC
Source organism: Diplodus puntazzo (assembly GCA_963678695.2). Taxonomy (NCBI): domain Eukaryota; kingdom Metazoa; phylum Chordata; class Actinopteri; order Spariformes; family Sparidae; genus Diplodus; species Diplodus puntazzo. The sequence continues at coordinate 11,556,296 of OZ023167.1, read as the reverse complement.
CTTCTGTCTCAATGTAGGGGACATCGACAGGTATGTTTACAGCTTGGATTAGTAGTAAGAGTGTTTAAATATACATGAGTCAACATTTGTTTAAAGGTAATAACATGTAACATTTCTGAATCGACATGTGTACAATCAACTAGATCTTTCTTTCTGTATCTTTCAGAGTTATATTGTTGGACTTATATCATCTCACGTGTTTCCAGCAATGTTCAAACCAAGCGAAATCTGTCATTTTACTCAAGTTAATGGTGCGTTTCATTAGATCTCCTGTCGCTCTTACATCTGGGGGAGAAGTCGGCAAACGCGACTAAGCGTAACGTGAATTTAAATTAGAGTTGGTCGAGAAACACCCAGCAGCAGAAATTACATACTATGTGTTTAATGGGAGTTTGATCAATTACTGAAGAAAGTGTGATGAAGAAAACAGGCCTGTATGCCGTTCTTAGATTACATTTAAAGCATGCAGGTTTACTTAATCACTGAAATTGTCTCCTTATTTGGAGAAATGTGAGTTTGCATGTCACATCTGGAAACATTTTGTAGCCAAATGGAGGTACATTTGCTGCAAAAGCCAATCTGAAATGAAAAAAGCATTTTTTTTTTAAATCCAGCAGCTCACAGTGCACCACAAATCTGAATGTGATTGACTTCAAACAGATACTATTTATACTTTGAATTGCATTGCATTTCATCACTGGTGCAGGTGTTGATAGAGCGTATGCTGCCTGTTCCTGCATTTTGCACCCTGATATTCTACTGTGAATCTTTTCCAGCTATGTGCTTGGCTCTGCAAGCCAGATGTTGGCAGCAGAGGGCCCCAATGAGCTGCCAGTCACGCTGGAGTACAGGGGCATTGTTGAACAAGAGCTGACAGAGGTAATTTATTGCTGCTGCTGTTCTTTGTCTGTTTTCTCTGATATTGTATTGCTGTGAGATAAAATGTTTCACCCTCTGAGAAGAATATCTGCTCTAAAAACCATTTCAGTGCGTAACTATGATGTTTTTCTCCAAGCATGGGTAAAGTTTAGTCCTTTTTAAATTAGTATTTTTGATGTGGAAAATTATTTTAAAAACAACAAATCTGACCTGCACCTCCCCAGTTATGGCATGACTCATTGTGCTCTATGTTGCATTTTCTTGCTGGCAGTGCTCTCATTTTGCTCTACAGCAGCTCACTCTCTCATTGATTACCAATGCAAAGGTTTTACGAAAGATGACATCAGCTTAGTTCTGGGAAGTCCTCGTTCCTCTGGCGGGCAGACGTTTGTATCAGACATTACCTCATCTCTCCACGTCATGTCATCCCCTGAAAATAGATTTATTTTTCATACCACTTGAGATTACATTCAAATCTAGAAGTTTAAGTTCCAGTCTTAACATCTAAATCCATTCATGACAATAATTGTCTGTGTATTTCAACCCTAAATTCCTTTTTACTGTTTGTCACATTAACATTACTGAGACAATTAAGAGGGAATATACATTTTTCACCGGTATACTGTGATTTCCAAAGTTATTCTTTAATCATCCTTTGTTTGGAAAATATCCATAAAACCACAGATTAGCCACTAGGTGGTGATAGTGCTCATGAGTATCTGCCAGCCCTCCCACACTCTTGCACCAAGAACAATAGATGTGCTGGAGAGCATGTTGAGGAATCTTTGTTAGTGGAAAAACATGTTTTGATCAAGCGTCTTTGTCACTATAGCTGCGTGTATGTATGGCATTTAGTTTTTCTTGACTGGGCCAGGTTAATTTCCGACAGACGACAATTGAGCCCTTGTGTTATGATATGTCGTTTATGCAAGTGTATATCTATAGTGGTTCTACTGCTTTTAAAACAAGAAATGAAGAAAACATAACACATGAGCAACCAACTTCACATGCACTATTCAATACTTTGTGTCATTATGTGTACGTCAGCGCACCAATTAACGTGTCACTACCCTTTCTGTGGCATGGATAGTTTCCAAGATAATTATTTTTTACTCTTCTGCTCAGTGTTTTAGACTTGCCTGAACAAAAACATTTCGTAATGCATTAAATCTTGTCCATCTCACGCGATGAAGCCCATGTCACCGCTGTCATTATGTTGCCCCACCATGTGTCCCTCAAACAAATTGATGATAAAGTCGCCATGTAATGAAATGAACAGGCTTAACTCATATTCTCCCAAGTAAATATGTAGGTTACCACTAAAATCCCCATCGTCATTGACTGTCCGTGTGAGAAGCTGAAGATTAATCTGATTGCAGCTCCATACTGATTGTATTAGTTTTAAGTGCTCATCTACTGGTGCGCTGTAACAAGATTATACTGTATGTAAAGAATTACAATAAGTAATTTTGTTCCGTCAGAATAAATTGTAAGGGTTATTTTGTCGACCAGTTCTTGTTCAGCAAGGTGTTAGTCGTTTATTTTACAACTTTTGGACAAAATGTAAAGTTTCATCATTGCTGTGAAGCGAAATGTAACCACTTGTATATCGCAAGTATCGAAATTCAATACTTTATCTTGTAGCAACAAGTACGAAAAGCAGTTGATTGAGTTGATTTAAAGTCAAGATGAAGTGAGAAATTGCTTTCTAACCCTTTTCGTTCACATCCCTGATCACAACAATGTGCCCCAAAAATCCATTGTTTTCTCCCTGTTAGCAAAATATGACATGTGCTTCGTCCAGTAAGATCATGACATCCTCTAATCGATCTTTAACCTTTGCTGACACAGAGCTGATATTTATTAATTAGCTACCTAGCGTAAGCCTGCTTTGGTAATAGGGGTCATAAAGGTGTTGATCAAGGTTACCATCCAACTCTGAATCAGTGTAATTATCCCACTTTTCATCGTGCATATCAATTCCTCCCAGAGTTATGTTGAGCCTGCCTATCCTTCACGTCATAATACGGAAGCTCGATATTCTCGAAATGCCATTTCATCTCGATTTTAAAAAGTGCAAAATGTAATATTTAGTCAAAAGCATAGAAAAATGTACTTCAGTTATTAAAAGACTGTTTAGAAATGATAGTTTTAACCTTATGATGTCTGTTGTAGTGCAGAGGTATTTACTAAAGTTAGCATGCTAATCAGCGGTCCAAAGCTCCTGCTGGCAGTGTAAACACCAACACTCCCCCTGTCCCCGAGCTCCTTGTCTGGACTGCAAGCTGCGTAGCTAATTGTGCTAACTGGCTAACAGCAGCTACAATTAGCAGCTTCATATAGTAGTTACAGTTAGCGGTTTCTCCGGTGAAGTGCTGCCCCCTATTTGTTTTGAGTATGAATTAGACAGGGGGCCAATTCTTATATTGCATTCCAAAAATATGTGCCATTTTTTATGGTCTCAGACTGTATTCCATAAAGTTATTAGTTATATTAGTTAGTTATAGTTATACAATTTAACATACAGTACAAATGTTAGAGATTTCAGAAGTAAATTGCTCAACAGAAAATTACTCGACAATAATTTGGGTAATTGTTAAAGTAATTTGATAAGCAAAAGTGCCAAATAGTCAATGGCTCCAGCCTTTCATCATTGTGAATTGAATATCTATTGGATTGCTGGTTAAAGAAAGCAAGCAATGATGAGGCTACAGTAGGCACTTTTTGACTGCTTTCTGACAAGTCTAATAAAGCAGAAAAAGAACTGACGGATTTGTTAAATGTTAAGAAATAATCATAGTTGTAGCACAACTTCTTTTGTCAAATGAAAATAATTTCTATTTTTCACAGTACGGTATTGAGAAAAAAAAGTTGTTTTGATATTGGTACAACATGTCCCAGACGCAGCCAGACACTTTGCCCTCGGGTATCTGATGAAGGTGCCCGTCGCCAATGCCGCCATTCTTAATGTATTCTGTCTGTCTGTCTGACTGTAGACACTTGTTTGGGTGCTTCATCTTATACACTCACTGACCTGTCTCCCCCCTCCCATTCCCTCCCCCAACCCCCCCTTCACACCCATCCATCCCTGACCACTTCCCCTCTGGGTTTCGTCATTCTCCCTCGCTCTCCCCCTTTTCCAATTATCTTTCCTCCGCCCGCTTTCTTCCTCACTGCTTCCTACTGCTCCCTTCATTTCCCACCTGTCTATTTCCCACCCTTTGTTTCTCCCCTCTTCTCACTCCTTCATTTTCACACTCTCCATCCTCACCCTTTGCTCATTTTTCTTCCCCTGCTGTTCATCTTCGTGTCCCCAATCCTTCACCTTTCAAATCCTTCCCCATCTCCCCTGCCTGACCCTCCTGTCCCTCCCAGATGAAAATTCTGGTCATGTCCATGGCACACAAGCTGGAGAAGATCGAAAGTGGCCTTCAGTAGGGAAGTGACGAGGCATGACACTGATGGACGTCAACTTGTCTTCGGTGGACGCTCCATCTCGGTGTTGAAAATGAGGATTTGTTGTCCTCTCTCTTTGCATCAACCTTTTTATATTAATGCCTTCTCCTCTAAGTTTCATCTGAACCACATTCCTTCAGTAACGCCTCGTGCTCAGACACCTCCACACACACGCGGTCTCCAGTCCGCTTTGTCCTGATTACCGACGCTGAAACAAAGACTGCCTGCACTTGTAATCAATCATGTTGTCAGTGCGGCTCCCGTGGCTTGTGGCACCATCTTCTCTGTACGTCTCGGTGCAGAGCGAGCGAGTGTACGCCGTGGCCAGAATGTTTATTTGTGCAGGATTTCATCAGGCAGGCTGCAGACTCAGCACAATGCCATATTGATCGGGCCACTCGAGGCCACACACACACACACACGCTCTTTGTTCTTTTCCTCCAGCATGGAACCTTGGAAGGACTGCTGGATATGCTTTTCAATACCTGGTTGTGGCCGCAAGTGAACAACAGTTCAAATGTGTTTTTTTTAACCATTGTTCAGAGTTACCTAAAGACTGTTCTGTCTTTTTCCCAGACATTACCATAGTTTTGGCCATGATTTGTATCAGTGAATTTGTTCTTTATTCCATTAACTCATTTGTTCATTTTTGCCTTGTCTGTTCTCATTTGTACAAGCTTGTTTTGTCTGCCTATTTTTGTGTAATAAAGTATTCAGCATTTTCCCCCAAAAAAGAAGTGATTGAACAAAAGAAATGCATTTCATGATTGCCAATTAAACATATAGGATTAAAACCAAACAAGACAACTTTCAGGATAATCTTTTTAAATGTTTCTTTTTCTTTCACCCTGTGCAGTGAGATAGTTGGGGATCAGTGGCTCATCCTCGTATTAGAAGCAAGCATTGCTTGGATTTAAGAGTTCAACAGCAAGTTTAAGGTCCTTTGGGATTGAGGAGGGTGGGGTTGATTATATATTAGTGTTTGTTTACCAACTGACCCCTAATGTGCCTAGCAACACTTTCTACCAAGGCGGGAAAGCGGCTGCATGCTGCACCACTTGCCCTCCCTCATCCACGAGGTTTCATCAGCCTCACCACAGAACAACAACAGTTAGAAACGGCCAACCAGCACGCTGTATCCAAGGGCAGGTTGCGATGGCAACTGAGAGCACGTGCTATGCTGAGTGCCTGTTGCCATCTCGTCATCGTGCTCGGCACCAGAGGAACAGCCAGCCAGCTCGTTGGCCGGCTCGCCTGTCAACAGACGTTACCCCCCCCCCTTCCTCGCTCATGCTCAGACGCATACACGGGGGAGGAGTCCCGAATGACCCCCCCCCCCCCACACACACACACACACACACCCACCCTAATCCGTGTGTGATGTTTTTCTCTCTTCTAACCCCACCCTTGCCCCTCTTTCTCCCTCCCCCTCCCTCTAATTCTCCCCTCCCTCAAATGCTGGGGGAAAAAAAAGTCAAAACAACAACAAACAAGCCGCGTGGTGTGTTTGTTGTTTCTGGTGGGTGTTGTTGATGTTGTTGTCTTCGTTCAGTCCCCGCTTTAGGAAGAGATGCCCACATGCATCCAGGGAGCGGATGTTGCAAGCCGGCCGGTTGGTCCACTGTCCAGATGTGTGCTGTGACTCCCTGTAACGGTCGTTTTGTAGAATTCGCCTCTGTTTGTCTGTTGCTCCTCTGAGTAGTAAAGCTGAAAGGCTAATTTGAAGTGAGCATCACTGTGAATGTTTCACTGAATGGCCTCTGAACTCATTTAGCTGTTTTATATATAGACACAGTGTTGCTGGATGCATTGCACCGCTGAGTGCAATTATTGCACCGGTTTCACCCTGTTCACCCCTTAAGCCTCAACCAATGGCTTCCTCCCAAACCAACTCGGAAACACGCACACAAACACACAGGCATCAGTCAGTACATCTACACACACTCTACAAGCACTCGGGGACAAGGGATGAATAATGCAGAGGTAGCGTCTGAGTGAAAGTCGCCTCCCCTCTTTCCCTCCTTTTCACCTTCCCTAAGCAATAAGGAAGCAATGTTGCCATGGAGGCAATGAAGCCTCAGCACACTCTCAGCCAATTACAGCCTTCCCTGCGTGAAAGATCGCACCAATGGCTGCTCGAGCCGATGCTGCTGTTGCCACAGACACTGAAATCCGATTGGCTGAGCTCTGCTCTTTGATTGAATTTCTGATCTTGTTTTTGAGAGAGAAAAATATCTCAAGGAGTGCCACCTGTGTGCCACCTTCCAAAATATGTTTGTTTTTTTCTCCATGAAATGAAAAGCATTAGTTTGGTAGAGGGAAAATGTTTCTGTTTAGGGGTTTTAGAGACCAGAATCTAGTGGCATTTCTTGTTCTGTATTAAAGTGAGCAAGAGGGGGGGGGAGTGATTTTTCTCTCCGGCAGATGATTAATTTTGGTGTGTGTTTGTCAGGGGTTCTGCCAATTAAAACATAATTTAAAAAATTACAATTTTATTCTGACTAGATTGTTTCATTTATGTTTTCCGTTTTCTGCCTTCCCATCATAATATTTGGTTTTCCCCTGACAAAAGAACCACACCCCACCAGTTGCTCGTTGCTGTTTATGACCAGTTCCTGGTTTAACTCTTGATTTCCCACCGAGCTGTTTAAACCCTTGGTCCATTGTGTTCCATGATAGACACATTTAGTCATATTTAATCTGTGCAGTGCTTGCCAACTTTCAGCACCAGTTAACTTAAATGTGTTCCTTATATTCCTATATTCCTTCCTTCCTATATTATAAATATTTAATGTTTCCTCAAACCCAAATGTTAACCCTCCGTATTTATAATCGAAAATGACAACTAATAATGTAAATAAAACATTTACTTAAAAAAAAAAAGATTATGTCATAGTGAACCCAACTGAACTTTTGACTTCATGTATCACCGCTACTTTTCCTCACATGACTGATGACGTTCACAAAAGTCATTAAGACATTCTGTTCTCGTCTTTGCCTTTTGTGTCTGCACGTTAATTAATGAACCGCTTCATCTGGGAGGTTAAAATCACCAAATTAATCACACGAATCAGTAGGTGTTAGAAGAATTCGGTCTTAAGAAGCACTTGTAGTTTTCTTTTTAATTGACAACACCTCTACGGCAAAAGCATAAACTCTCCTATAAGCCACAGCCTTCTTGTTTCATTAATCACCTTCATCTACGTCTGTGCTCAAACTAGATAGCGAGCCAGTCAGTGGCTCGTCTGTCGGTATAACCCAAATCCCCTCTGAGTGCTCAAAGCCTCCTTCTTCATTAGAAACATCTGCTTGTTTGTTTCCCCCAGTATCTCTGTGTACCGCCGGTGTCTGCCAGGTTGTCTGGTCGTCTCTCACACTCTCTCCTCCTCGTCCTCTGCATGTATGAGAGCTGCTGAGGATTGCAATACCGGTGTGTGAGCTGGATGCTCTGGTTGGTTGTGTATTTGTGTGTGTGGTGGGCAGGCAGGCAGGCAGGCAAGTCCCTGGTGTTCGTCACTGTGTAGCAGGTTAATCGCCTGTTTTTCTCAGACACAAAGGCTCGTCCCGTACCCAGTGACACCCTGGTGTGAGTGTGTGTGTGCGTATATGTGACGGAGAAGGGGGCTGAAAACAGGATTAGTGTCATCAGGATCTAAGCCTGAACAGATTGACAGAATAAAGTCCCGCTGTACAGTAGGTGGTCAGTTTGGCCTCACATTAAAAGTGATTTAAATATTAAGATGTGATTTAAAAAAAAAAAAAAAAAAAAAAACAGTCAAGGAGCAAGTCTCTGTTGAAAACTTATGAATGCCATCACTCAGTGTTTTATCAGAAATTTGTCTCCAAGGTGTGGCATATGTCGGCTCTCCAGACGAATTCTCTCTCCTGTTGTTTCAGTCTAACCTTAGGGTGAGCGCGTGCCAAGATGTATGGTTTCTCCATAAGACCTCAAAATTGTGTCATTCCTGGAGAAATCTGCCACACTCACTGATTTGTTATGATTTAGACAAACACCATAGATTATCCTGAAATCTCCACATTGATATTCCCCTAAATATGATTATGATTAAAAAAATCTACTTATTGCCCACCCCTGCTGCTACAGTCGGCTGGACGTTTGTTTATCACAGGCTCGTCATTGTAGTTTTGACCTGTTTACACACAGATTAATGTTGAAATAATCTGTTTTAAGGAAAATTAGTTTCCTTTGCCTTTATCCCATCAGTATGGATTTCTTCCTTCATACTTCCTGAGATTACTTTTAGATTCAACAACTTGCTTATGTATTCACAATACTCCAAAACACAGTCCTATGTTGCAACGGACTTTTTTCCTACATTTTAATTATTTATTAATCTGTCTGTTGCCGTTTCCATTAATTATTTAATCTATAAAATGTGCACATGTAGCAAAATGTCACAATTTTGCAGTCTGCAACGTGACCCCCTCAAAAGTAGTTATTTAAAGGAGAAATATGTAATAATTTTTATTTTTAAATAGCGATAATAAGTCACTGTAGCCTCCGGCCCTCAACAACACCAAGGTGGTTTTCTTGTCAGATTTGGCTCCTGGCACTCGGGGTCCGACCCCACCTCAACACCCGCTGACTGGCGACCGACCTCCCTCTCACTTCTATCCCGCTCCACGTCTCTCCTGTTCCCATCTGAACCCACCGTATCTTTATCATACCTAAGTCAGAGTCGTCCTTGGAGCTGCTGTAAATCACCTCTGTACCGTATTCCCTGTTGTCAAACTGGCCTTCTGATTCTATTACCTGCTCGCCCACCTCAGGTTCTCGTGCCCGTACCGTGCCAGCATTTCCAGCTCAGTCTCCCCTGCCCTATGCTCATCCCACAGTTAGCAGCAGTTAGTCATCCTTTTGTAAAGCCCTTTGTGTCTTTATGCCTTTGTGCTTTACGAATACAATTTTGCATTTTTACTTACTCACTTGATTGTTATCCTTCACTGACGTCTCACAAGTTGTTTGTTGTTTGAGCTGCACTCTTGTCTGCAATTATTTTTTGGGTACACACACCTACTACAGGTGTCACCAGAGCAGCACTCAACAATTAGGTGCAGGTATTACCTGTATTTGCCCTGTGGCGTACAGTACCCTTTCCCTCAATGCTCTAGTTAAGCTACGGTATTTATGGCCTGAGCGTGTTTGTCTCACCAGACCGCCCGGGGATTTTTGACTAACCGTCCGCCTGTCTTTGATAAACAAAAGGCTCCGGCTCTAATGCATTTTTGAGCCACTCTTGCCCCTCGGCTTTTATCAGCTTAGCCACGCCGATTTAATCGGACGGCCCTGTTTGTGTTGTCCTGTATGTGTTTGTCTCAGAGCTCTGGTGATCCCCCCTTCTTTGTCTCGTCAGGGCAGTGTCACCCAAAGAGGTTTATAATGGGGGGGACGCGGCCACAGCTGAGTAGATTAGTGTCTACAGTATGTGTATGTGTGTGTGTGTGAGATTGAGGAGGGAGGGGTCGTAATATATGTGTCAGTCCTGAGGATTCTTCAGCTGTTGCAAGAGTGTGTTTTCTTTTTTTACCCACCACAGGTGTCCCGTGGGAAATGTATATGCGAGACAAGTGGCACATTGAGGTTATAAAGCAACAGAGATCATTCCATGGCAGAGAAGCTGGTCGTCATTAAGTCCTCCGGAGCTCAGAGCTCCAGGAATAAATTATATGCCTCTGGCTCTGTGTAAATTCTCCATAAATGAATAAAAAATTTTGGATTCCGTGGATTTTTTCCTGAATTACTTATTTAATTATACCATTTTAAGTGAATTAATTCTATATTTTTTCAGCTAAAAAGTAAGCTGTGTATTGGCATGTGTGCGTAAATCAAACCAGACAGTAAGCAGGTGCGCTTGACAGACCAGACAGACAAATAATGGCTTGAGTATAAATATTTAAAATACTTTATACAGCATAGAAATCTCTTGACACTCAAACAAAACCATCCATTACAAAATCTTACAAAAGACCCCCCGAGTCTGTATCAATCTCAGTATCAACCAGAAAAAAGGTACAAAGACATAATTTTCAAATGCTGACAGTACAGTTCGACTCGTGAGACATTGCATGCAACTTTTTCGTCTGGACAGGAAAGAGATTCCACCGTATCTTGACAGTGAGAAGCCCCGTGTGCCTGTGGAAGCCTTTTTCATCAAGTCGAATAGTTTCATGAAGCCACTAAACATGTGAAAATGTCGGGTCGACAAACATTTTAGAATCCCTTCGTATAGAAGTGACAGGAACACAGTAGTCTTACTGTTATTTACAAGCACAATTTTTCACATCACGCTCTGAGAGCTCTTGGCAAATACTCTTCATTGCAGTTAACACTTAAGACTATTGCACAAACTACAGCATTAAGACAAAAGGAAGTGAATTTTTTTCATGGATTTTGCGTGATCCCAGTAGCAGTTCTTCTTTCCAACTTTCTCACCCTCAGCCTTTGGCGAGGTCTATCAGTTTCATAAGGCTTTTGATGCTCTATTTTTTTAATCTTTTCTTTTTTTTTTTCCAAAAGTCAATACAAACAGGCAAAATCCTCCTGCGTGACAGTCGTATCTAAGACAGCTTTATAGTTTCCCTGTGGCTAGTAGAGGTTAGGTAACACTTTTACATAACAAAAAGTTAGAGCTGTGAGTTATTATCAGTGTTGAGTGATTTGTGTCTGTTGGCTATGAAGTGAGAGTACGACTCTACCCCTTGGCACCTACTTCTAATTCCTTGTGTTGACTCTGTAGGGACTTATGCTCAGACACTACAACACCGTGGCAAAATCCACACAAGCACGTCACAATCGACTGCTGCTATACGTCAATGTATGAATAATGCAGTGAGGTAAGAGGTGGTAAAAACAGTGTTGTTACTACAGGTTTTGGTTTTTAAGAATAGTGCAGTGAGCTTCTCTATCCAGTCAGCGTTGAGGATACAGCGCCAGCTGGCTGGAAGTCAGTGGGTTATCTTAAGAGAGTTTTCACACAGACAAAACATTAATACATGTAATCAGGGTCAGGGTCGGGGTCTGCTAGCTGGTGTGAATCAGTCTGCGGCTCAATTAGTAACCAGTTACAGCAATATTACATAAGAGAGTACCTCTTAACTCAGTGTATAATACAGTGTTATGTGCATGTGTGTGCGTGCGTGTGTGTGTGTGTACACCTTGTTAGCAAGGCTCATATTACATGATGTCCCATGTCCACTCTGTATCTAGGACACAGTGAGGTTTAGTCATCCCTCAGGGATCCGTTTTTAAATCTCATCTTCTCTGTGTCACCACCTCTTATTACATAATGAGAGCGGCGACAAGAGACACAACATTATTAAACCCCTTCCTTTTTTCTTCTATAATTGATCAAGTCCGTGATTAAAAGTGGCTCAGTTGCAATAAAGGGACAGTTCACAGTTCAAAAGGCCGCTCTGGAAGACCTCTCCAACATAGAAATGTTGACAGGTGCCTTGAGTTCAGTCTGTCTTTCGTTCGTTTTCTTTCTGCTAGTGTCCCTCAGCAGAGGGTTTTGAGTGCACCTGAAGCACAGAGGAGAGTCTGCATGGGGTAGGGAGGGGGGGACACCACTTCCTCAACGACCTGCTCCGGCCGGAAGGTGAACGGCTGCAGCTGGACCTTCTTCTTCAGGATCTGTCCGATTCCCATAGAAGGGAACTTGCTGCGGTGCGTAGGGCTTTCGGGATCACTGCTGCTGCTGTTCGAAGGAGGGCTGAATGCTGAGGTGGGATTGAGTTTACTAAAGGCCGATTTTGGAGGGCTGAAGGCTGAGCTGCCTGGGGGGCTCCCTATGGTGCTCGGGGGGCTGCCGCTGGTGTCGGAAGAGCCCCCCCAGTCCGACGAGATGCTCTTCTTGGGCTGCGGGTTGACAATGAGGACGGGAGGACTGGGGATCGTCGCCTTCTTCAGGTAGGATGAGTCGGGTTGGAAGGCAGAGACGTGGCGAGGTGGGGACAGAGTCCCGTTGGTCAGCTTGTACCAGGGCGAAGCCGGGGTGTCCTCAATTTGCTCAGCTTTGGAGAGGGAGCCGAAGGAATGCATGCCGATCGGTGACGGTGCTGGTGGAGCGGGTATATTGTGTTCTGGGCTCGTGTTGACCTGTGGGAGGGTGGCCAAGCGCCTCCGTTGCTGAGGGGTGTTGTTGAAGAGAGGCTGGATCTCCAGATACTCCATGGAGGAAGAAGCGACGGTGCCGGGTGGAGCCAGAGGTGAATTACGATGACCACCAGTTATGGCACGCAAAAGACCTGAGGAGGAAATAAAAAAAATAACTGTAAGACTTCAGAATTTTTTTATTGAGATGTATGTTAAAGAAACATTTGCCGTGTGAATTTTTGCCTGACTTGCTGCAGACACAACTGAGAACTGGAGCTTCCCTGTTTACTTTTGGCTAAGTGCCCTAAGTGCCTGGACTCTATTGTATATGTCATGCAAGTGAGAACACTCTGCACCTCATCAGCATGTAACAAGTAGGTGGAATTGTACAGGAGCATTCTGTGCTCTGTTCGCTTTGTTAAGAACAGCCCGTCCTGACATGCCGGGTCTGAAACAGCCAATAGGCTCTCGCTATACCTCTTATAGGCAAATTGAGGAGAGGGAGAGGAGCTCAGTGCTTAAGCTTTGCCTCAGGCTCCTTAATAGTCACCTGAAATTACTAAAAAAAAAAACCACAGCGAGTTTGAAAGTACTAAATTTTATTAATGCCTGGCAGGTTAATTTCATATTATTTTGTTGCTTCTGCCCTATACTTTCTCTGTCATTTCATCTGGCTGACAACAGGCGAATTCAACTTCTAAAGTTGTTGTTGTGATTGACTGGCAACTTGTCCAGGATGATTCCTCTCAGGTGGATGGTTGGATGGATGGATGGGTGGGTAGATGGATGGACAGACAGACAATGGATTTCCTAGCAATGGTAGGAAGGGTAGATGGATCGACGGATGACTGGGTAACTACGTATGTGTGAATCAGGTCGTTGCCCATACAAGAACATGCATGCTCAGTCAACCTACCCTGTATGAATAAAAATAAATGAAATGAATTTTCAATAAGCAAATGTACTGTATTGGATTTTCTTTTTTTTTTTTTTTTTTTTTGACGACGTGCACCACGCGACCCCTCACCTGTTCGGTGTTTCTTCTTGCTCGGCTCCTTGCTGACAGCCAGGTAGACGGGCGTCTGCTTGGGAGGGATGGTCAGCTTGTCGACGTGCTTCCTCCACTGGGTCTGGAAGTATTCGCTCTTCTGCTTCTCACCTTTCTTCTTCTCCTGGAACTGCATCTCCTAAAGGCACAAACGTCAAACCATTCATTACAGTAGCTGTTGCCGTTTTACAAACCAGTTGTGGAGTCACCTTTTTACGATCATTCTTGCACTCGCGTAACCTCTCTCGATACACGCAACCGTACTGTGGCGCCATTTAGAAACAATAGAATTCCACGTATGGATTTGCATACAAGTTCAGGTTATGTAATTTATCCTCTGTCACTAAGCTTTACATAGGACGGGTGTATGCTGGCGTTCCCTTACCCTGTACTCCTTTGAGAGTCTCTTCATTTTCTTGTTGAGGAGGAAATAGACAGCCAGAGTGTGGCAGGCACGGTTGGTGAGGACGGCGCTCAGCACCTCGCTGTGCTTGTAGCTCATCTTCTCCGTCATGTGCAGCAACACCGTGTGGTTGATTTCCTCGATGTGGATCCTTAACACAAATATGAAACAAATCAATGCTTTAAATCATATTTAAAAAAATGCTAATAATAATAATAATAATAATAATAATAAAAGTTGAGCTGAAAATTGCATGTGTGGGGGTCTACCTGTTGAGGTACGGGGCCCCTGTGTTCTTGTTGGCCAGCTGCAGCCATGAATCGGCCATCACCTGATGGATATTGGGACGCTTGTTGGGATCCGGCTCGAGAAGCTTCTTCAGAAGACAGATGGCAGCTGAGAAAGAGAGACAGAGAATAGATATTTATACGCTGCCACCGACACCAAAGTTGGCGCATAAAGAGGAAAGTTTCCACAACTCAGACGCGACCTACGTTGTCTTCGCCCCTGATTTCGCACGCGATATTACAGAGTGGAACTGTTGTGAAAAATCGAAGAATCTGAGATGGGAGTGTGACAACCCAACGCTATGTGCGTTTTTTCCATTTATTTACTCATGTTGCGGAGACGTTGTTATAAAACATTCTGTTTTTCGAACTCTCTTTACAGGACGTGAACTGTGTGTGGCACCTTCCAAGGAAATCTGAATCTCTGAGGTGAGTCATTTTGATGCTGTGCCAGCGTCATAATAGGAAAGGTTGCCAAAGCCAGTCGTTAATTGTGTACGCACACAATGTCAGTTAGGTGTGCCGGAGCTCTGCCAACACGTTTCTTTTTTGTTTTTTTTTTCCATTTGTTGGTCTTTTTGTGGCTTTATTTAATAGGACATCTCGCGATATGGCAGGGGGCCGGATGAGAGACAAGGGGGAAGACATGCAGCGAAGGGCCGCAGGTGGGACTCGAGCACAGGAACGCTGTGGTGAGGGCGGGGATGCATTTTGGCTCCTCACATGACACCTCATTCTTGGGACATGCTTGGCAGCACAGAATAAAATGTGTGGTAGGCGATTCCAGAGAAAGATAGTGAATCATTTAGTCTCATTCCAAGGTTATGAAATGCCGATGCTTGGCCCACTTCAAAGTAATAAAAGACATCATTTAAAAATCTTTCCTCAGAATCGGCTACTACTCTTTTAAGTTTTGTTTAAATCATTACGTTTTTTTGTTATTTGCTTCCTATCAAGTCCCCTTTATATATATATATATATATATATATATATATATATATATATATATATATATATATATATATATATATATATATATGTATATATATATATATATATATATATACATATATATATATAAATATTTTTGAAATAAATACATTTCAATTGCAATTTTCATTTTATTATAAAAGATGGCAGCCTCATTTTTTTGTTCACCACAAACTAAACTCTTCGTCATGCATGATTCATCGGTGCGCAGGTGCCTTTTTTTTGTTGCGCTAAGTGTTTACCTGTGGAGAGCGAGGGAGGTAGAGGGTTCATCTCCTTGTCCACCATCTTCTGGTGCAGGGCTCGGAGGCTGAACGGCTCCACGGTGAACGGGAGAGTACCCGTCAGCATCGCGTACATGTTCACACCACTGCAAGATTAAAAAAACACACACACACTTCAGCTCTGTGTGCATTCAAATCAACAAATATGTTTAAATTTGTTTATATCCGACTACATTTTTGAAAAGAGGAGAATACTCACATGGACCAGACATCCACCTTCGGCCCATACTTCTTCCTGGAGAGCAGCTCTGGAGCGGCGTACGCCGGACTTCCACACTGGGTGCTGAATGGGTCTGAGTATCCCAAGATGCCGGCGCAGTTACTGAGGCCAAAATCTGAGGGACAGAACAAGCGGGGTGAGTGTTGTTTCTGGGTTGTTTTTTTTTTTTGTTTTTTTTTCACTGCCTTTTCAGCTCAGCCGTAAAACAAGTCGCCTCATCACAGCGTCACACAAAAACAGAGGCAGATTAGCACTATGGTGAGAGCTTGTAAGAGTTTTAACGGGATATTTAATTGCTCTTAACGCCTCACCACATGTGGGACTTTATGACACCACATGTCGCAATCCAATCTTTTGTAACCAAGACCTTCTTTTATTAAAAACTTCTCGAATGTAATTCTTGTCCTTAGCTAAGGGAATGCTGGTATTTGTGAATGAATGTATTGTTCAGCTTTGCACTGAACAAGGAAAAGAAACAGGAAGAGAAATTTGAGTTTGATACTCTTAATGTGAGAGCTCTTGAGTTACCTATGAGCTTTATGTTGTCCTGCTCGTCCAACAGGAGGTTTTCTATCTTCAGATCCCTGTTCGACAAAGAGAGAGAGAAAAAAAAGCTGTCAGTATTTACAGTAGATAACTTATCTGAGCCATGATCACCACACAATGCACAAACAGAAGAGGTCAGCCCTCCGCAAGCCCCAACACATACACAATTGCCCCCCTCCCAATGTGGGTCACGCTGGGTGATTTTCAGGGTCTATTGTGTCGTCTCCTCAGCCTCGGAAAATCCTGTTATACAGCTATCTACATAGATCATCTCCCCATGATAGAAATTTTAGTTCCCAGGCTCTGAGCTCCAACGAGTTGAATGTTCCCGGGAAGAGCTTTATGACATTGAGTGACAAAATTTGATTTGCAAACTATGTAGCTCCCCCTCCCTTCCAAATCAAATCAACACATTTTAGCTTAACGAATTGCTATTTGTAGGAGAGACTGTATGCCGTATTGCATCGTATTTATTTTCTCAGCAGCTCTCTTGGAAACCTCCTAAAGCGTGGCAGTGCAAACAGATATGGTTATTTGTGGATTAAGAGTAATGTGCACCATGAGGACTTAACCCACACTTAAAGAAAGAGGATCATGTCTGACTCAGACATCTCAAAGTCAGCTTTAAGCCATTAACGGCACAATGCTCTCTAAGCTACTGATGGCAAACAATCAATATTTTCTGAGGCATTCATAAAAATCTTGCTCAGTGTGTTTGTTTCTTTTGTTGTTGTTTTTTTTGTTGTTTTTTTACCTGTGCACCACACCTGCCCTGTGCAGGTGCTCGACGGCCAGCACGAGCTGCCGGATGTATTTCTGCGTCTCCCTCTCGTCCAGGCGCTTCTTGTCGTAGATACGGTTCATGAGGTTGCCGCCGGGGCAGAGCTCCATCACCAGGTAGTAGCTGTTTTCCGTCTCCAGGATGTCCAGCAGCTGTGTGATGTTGGGGTGGCGGATCATCTGCTGGATGTGGCCCTCCCTCCGCAGGTTCTTGGTTACGTACGAGTCCTTCTTGGCCTTGCGCTTGTCGATCACCTTTACTGCCACCTGGAGGAAAAAAAAAGGACACGGACGATGAGAATGTTGACTTTTTCAGCTGAAGTTTGAGCCACATGAGACTGCGAGTAACATGCGTTGAGCGCCGTGTCTCGGGAGCTGCAGCGTAACAGGTGACAAGCTTCTCGGCTTCTATGGAGGGGTATGTTACTCGACGCTGACCTCTCCCTCACAGCTGCTCCCAATGTGTGGCAACCCGGGTGCTATAGGGCCCCGAGGCTGCAGTAGGGGGAGGTGTGTGTGTGTGTGTGTGTGGGTATGTGTTGGAGGGGTTACTGAACCATCATAAAGCAGGGGAAAAGCAAATGTTACCCTAACTGTCAGGAAGGCGCCAAAGCCAAATGGACACTTAATATTCCCCCCCATTTGCCTCAGAGTTCAGCTGTAGCTCAACACACACGAGGAGGGACGACAAATGTGGAGACCGAGAGGGAACAGAGCCCCAGTCACATGTGTTCCGCTGTGTCCCTCTGTCCTTGCTATCTCATTGGAGAGAAGACATCTCCTCATAAAAAGCCCTCAAGACGTGTTCTGCACCTTTTATGACAAACACTTAACTTCCCTCCGAAGCTAATTACATTCAATAACGTACCCCACTCTGCTCAATATCATGCGTCGCCCGTGTCTCCTTGCACCCGCGTCTAGACTGGGTTCAAGAGCACGGGCAACATACACTGCAAATCATCCCAAGGAGAGCGCACGGACATGGAAAGGCACGACCAGTGGAACAAATCACCACGTCCATTAATGAAATGGCGAGGGCCAGAGTGCCGTCCCCTTTTTTCTCCCGTCCTTCAGCCCGTCTTTTTATTTTACGTTCGTCCTTTCATCTCTGATAATTGATTCACTTTTTCTATTTCTTTTTTATGGCTGCTAATTAAACCTGGCTGCATGTGAGAGTGTGTGTACGTGTGTGTGTGCGCGCGCGCATGTGTGTGTGTCGAGCTGTCACAATACAGTAATAGACGGCCCCTTGTTTGCGCCAGGCTGAGTGGATGAGAGAAGGGGGAGCGGGGTATGTATGGTCGGGGGGATGGGGCACTGTATTTACAGTAGTCTATATGAGGAGGGGGGTGGGGGTCTAAAGAGGGGGAGGGGTGTGCCCCAGCCAGGGGGCTTCTGGGGATTCAGTTGTTTATCAGGCGCCCCTCAGACAGAACCGGGGGGGGGGGGGAGTATGGAGGGGGAAAGTGGGTTACAGACATCAAAAACACATGCATATGACCTCCCCAGCCCCCTGACCTGTGACAGCACCCATCCCTCACCTCTCCTCACTTTCATACCCCCTGCCATCACCCACCCACCCTCTCCTTCCCCGGCTTTCTAGTGATGCTAAAAAAAGGGATCCTCCCGTGTTTCCTTTCCCCCTCGCTACCCTTTTGCTTGAATAAACTCGCTGCCCTCCACTCCCCTCCAGCGCCTCTTGGATCCCCTGTATTCCACTGAATGAAAGAGAGAGAGAGAGAGTGTAAAGAGAAAGGAGGGGGGGACCATGTGATGTTCTTCGTAGTGAGATTGCCAGTGTTTGCATCATCCTCAACAAAGAGAGTGAGGGGAGAAGAGAGGAGAGGAGAGGAGCGCTTTCTTCTCCCCTCGCAGAGGCAGAATGGGAGGGAGGAGAGGTGTACAGGATGAGATAATGTTTAATATGCAAATTCTTAAATCCAGCGGTCCCTCTCTTGTTTTTTTAAACATGTGCAAACAGAGGTAGGGTAGACTACATGTCGGAGCGCATTAGGAAGAGGAGGTACTTGTCTTGTAATATGCAAATATCTTGGCAGCTACACAGATTAGAAAAAAAAAAGGGAGAAAAAAAAAAGCCAGGACAGACAAAGGCAACCAGTGGCCAATGGTGGTTCATATCAAAGCCCTTGCGCTGGCGGAATCATAATGAGGGCTGGAGCCCATTTATCAACCACACGATTTCATATGCAAGTAGCAGCGCCGCCCTCTCATAGGCCGGACAATTTCCCTCTCCGTCCCTATCACAGGCTTGCGCGCCCCAGCGAGCGGTGAGCTCACCACCTCCATCCTCAGCAGCGCCAGCAAACAAAGCAGGAGGTTCAGGGGAAGAAAGAAAAACAACACATGTGCGCAGAACTAGTTAATATCTGTTGTGGTGGTGGTGGTGGTGGGGAGGAATGAAGTAAAACTGGCTGTTCTTTTCCTCTGTCTCAAAAACAGTATCACGAGAGCTTGGCAAGAATACAAGCCATGCTGAGAGTGGAGCCGAGTTCACCAGCTGGCGGTGGCGCATTGAGCTCATTAACAAAGCTACTCTTTGCAAACAGGGCTGATCACTTTCTCCTAAGAGGCTGTGGACCGATGAGTTTGGCGTCCGGTGGGAATCGCAATGTATTGCCAAAGTGCCAATATAAATAGATGAGGAGTTTGGTGCACACGCAGGGGGGGACTGACAGCTGAGAGATGGAATTTAAAACCATATCAGACCCCCTTGAACGCACGCCGCTCTTTATTTTTAGATGTTAAAACTAAAACAGTGAGACAAACATAGCTACTTTCCCCCTAAAGATTATATATACTATATTTATGTATATACTCCCCCTCCTAAGTGTCATGTTTCTCTCAAAAAAGTTGGCATCGGGTTTAAAAATGCATGCGCAAACACGCACAAGGACTGCCTTAAGCTGTTTTCTGATCACATTTAATCCAGCATTTAAATTGTGGCAGATAAAACAAAATATGTCACACACAAATACACAGACACACATAAAAAACGCTGTTGCATTCCCCACTCTGTGACTCACCTTCTCGCCAGTCAACGCGTGGAGACCCTCTCTAACTTTGGCGAACGACCCCTCTCCGAGCTTCCTCCCGATCAGATAGTTCCCGACCCGTTTGGTGTGGTAAAAGTTCTTGAGGATGTCCGCCGCGGGACTGCATAGTGAAGCCGGGAGGACGTTCTCGTTCCCGGCGCTACACGGGGTCTTCCCCTCGTACAACGCGTGGCTGTTGTCCATTACCATGTCGCTGTCGGCAACTGGCATCTCAGCTCCCTTGTCGAGCCGGGAGAAAAAAAGACGCGCGGCTCGTCCCCCTCGCCCAGCTTTAAAACCAGGTATTAAATGCTTAACGTCCGGTGAAGTGCGTTAACTCCGCTCTGCCTGCGTCTCGCCCCTAATAGCAAATTAAGGGAACCGGAGCTTGCGCCACCTGTTCACCCAAAGCATCCAGTGCGCGCACTCAGCAGGTTCCGAGTCTTGATTAGCGTTGTCAGCTTATAGATTTGAAATGACACATGAATGAAAAAATGTCAAATCCAATCATGGTAAGTTATGAACTGACGCAACCTGCCCTAATACTTGTGAAGGTGTGGAAAAACAAAAACAAACTCGATCAGAGGTAGGCTGTCTGTCACGCTGCGTCCCTGCTCCATGCGCGAGTGTCTCCTGAATGTGTGCAGGCTGGGGCAGCGTGCTTTTCAGTTTGAACTGACTTTACCGGCTCCTCTTTGGTGGGCGTTTCTTAGTGTGAGGGTGCTAAAACAAACACAGAGCCCCCCCTTCACACTGTGGCGGTAGCAGGGGGTGATTTTCAATCCAATCAGCGCAGAGGGCAGGCGGAGCACATGTGAGAAACAAGGGGGACGACTCCACCCGGCACCCGTTTTTTCGCATGTCGCGCTCAGATTGTACACGGCCGCGAACAAAGAATATATTTGTAGCCTGAGGAGCGAGACAGAAACACTGTCACTAGAAATAATTAGATTTATCTATGTATTTTATTTAATTCCTCTGACATTATTTATTGGTATCTGCGCTGTGTTGTCAGTTGGGTAGGGTTGTGCGTAAAGGACCCCCCATTTCCACGCCATGCGTAATTCCTTAATTACATAGTAGTATTGAGGCGCACATTTCTCGCGTCATTTAATCCTAAATAAATGTTGTCTTTGAGGTATTCTCAGTTGAACGCGAGGCTCACCATCATCCCAGCCCCTGCCATCTTTACAGTGCTTTCGGTTGTTGCCGAACTTGGGCTTCTGCCAGCAGCAGAAAGTTGTGCTCAGGGTGTAGCCTACACATGGCAGACAAAAGGAGCATTTCACCCCTCAGCTCACTGAGGTGTTCACTGACCTAATTAATAACGCTCATCACTCAAAGGAGGGCACCTGCAGGGAGAGGCATCACAGTTGGAGACGCATTTATTTTTTTCCTGTGACGACAGGTCAAATGTGACCTAAATGTGATTGTTCTGATCTACAGGTAAATTGAGGTGACCTAAATACCAGAAAACACCTGATGATATAATGAGATCTGGAAGAAGAGAAAAGGGCCCCTCCAATAAATGCTTCCCACGTGACAAATTGCTTTTGGCATCTGTGCCAGAGAGGCGTTGATACAACTCTGAGGTGTTTTTATGAGGCTGGCGTTTTATCACATGTAATTATATAGTTTATATACAGGTGTGCTCTGCTCTGTTTTTTTTTGTGTGTTTTTTTTTTGTTTTTTTTGTTCAACCCTTGTATGGATTCCTGGAGGGGAGAGGGGGGAGAATACATCCACACATACCCAACAGCTCGCCCTGCTGGACCACGTTTTTCTAGACAACACACCAGACACCCAGACATGGACCCAAAAATATAAGTAGAACACCATCTATTGGGGTTAGTTTGTACTGCACGGAAATGCAGTCTGTCCTACAAGTTAAGACATAGGTGCGCCTGGAGCGGCGCTGAACTTGAACATTTAGCCTTGTCGTTATGCCAGGAGTGTATTTTTTTCTACCTGAAGCACAACTGAAAGAAAGTAGTCTGTGGGTTCGTCTTTTAACAGTGTCGATACGTTTTAACCCGTGTACGTTTGTATGTTTGACGGTTGGTTGGTTTGTCAGCCGGATTGCGCTAAAATTACCCAACGGATTTCCACGAAACTTGGATGGGGGAAGGTTCACATCCCAGAATGGACCCCATTCATTTTTTGTGCAGATCCGGATAAAGGAACAGATCCAGGATATTTTCTCACTTTCTTTAACATTGGGAGATTGAGGGTTTCGTGACATTTTCAGTCACTTCTTCAGGGAATGTACAAAATCAGGCGTATTAAAGTGTCTGAAATCTATGAGCGAGGACAAGATGTGGTTAAGCAGTTATAGGTGGTTTAAAATTCAGAGTGATACTGGGCTACTGATTTTGGTATTGGATTATGCTTAATTGAATTAAAGGGGACGGTTGGGCCTTGGCGGAGGTATGCGCTCTAATGAGTTCCATTCTAGTTGATGTGTTTGTGTGTCCCATCAGTTCATCTGCTGGGTAGCTCGGGGCTCATTAAAGTTTTAGCTTGATATTACTTTACAGTTTACTTGTCGATTTCATCTCGTTTGATTCAACTAAACCTGCAAAGTAACGAGTAACGCAAGTTTTCAAATACATGTAGTTGAGTAAATGTATTTGCATCAGAATTATTATAGCCTTAAAGTGTGAATCAAAACTATTCAGTAAAGTTTAATGAATGTAATTGGTTCATTTCCACCGCTGCTTTTCAAAGTGTTTATTTGGAAAATACCGCACACATCCTTTAACTTTTTTAAAAAATGACAAGAATCACACTATAAAAGTACTTAGTTCAAGAATACTCCTTAACTTTGTAACTTGGACTAGGGTAAAGGTAGATCATTTGCTCAGTCTTCATCCAAGAAGTAATAGGTGATGACTTGAATGACTTGGCTCTGTTCATTTAATGTTTTCAGTTTAGGTTTTTTCAATCTGGCTGTCAGTATGTCACTCTTTAAAAACAGGGTGGGACTCTTTTATCGATAGAGAAGAAAGGAGTTGAGAAAGCTCGGATAAGGTTTTTTCTGTGTGGTATTGCATTTGTTTCACTGAATCTCAATAAACAAATTTAATTCTCTCTCGTAGGCCTACTTTTTGATCAGGTTTGAAAAAGATTAATAAAGAACGGATACCGCGGGCAAGAGTGAAGATTCTAGCGTGTTGATTCGGTACTTGAATTGCCTTTTACTAAGCACTCAGTTCCACTTGACTTGACTTGCCCAAGAGAAAAAGGATTGATGTTTGAGAATTGGACTGATTGACCTGATGCACGTGTCTGGACGGGAATTATCAGAAAAGTGCACAACGTTGTTTTGTGGGAGAAATTTGAATCTAAAGGGAAAAAAAGAAAAAAAAAAAGTGTTATGCCTGAACAAACTATTTAAACAAACTGTCTTTGTTTCCATGACTGAAATAACTGAATAACCAACTGGCCTTCAAGGACAACACAGCTTAAGACTTTTTAATATTGTTTACATTTGGCGGACCCTGCCACCTTTCTAGCTTCAAACAGTGCTCTGAGGACCTTATTTTCCTCTGAGAACAGCTTGTTTCTTCAGTTATGGAAACAATATAAATAATATTTCCGAGTTTGTATTAATACCTCATTAATATTGCACATATTAAAATACTGAGTTTAAGTTTCTCCTCCAAAACAACATAGTGCCCCTTACTGTACTCATGCTGTCAACCCCTGCAGCAGCGCGCCACCCAGTGGACAAAACCTTGAACAACAGAATCGAATCCCATCATGCTTTGCCGTGCCCGCCGACCCGAGAGCTACCGATGCTAGGCTAACTGTCGTTAGCTACCGGGAGCGGACATGTTGTACCGACCCTTCCTTCAATAAACGTCGCTGTAAGCGGGGAAACGGGAGTTGAGGGGGAGGCTCGGAGCGCTGGGCAATCATGGATGCCGTTAACGCCTTCAACCACGAGGTAAGCCGCCTACAGGGCTCGCTGAGACCCCGAAGTCACCGAGTGTGGCGGTGCTGGTCATGGTGCTGTGATGCACTGAGGCTAGCCGAGCAGGACCGACCAGCGGGCCTAGCTAGCTGGACCTGTCCATCTTAACCTGACCGAGGGGCTAACTGAGTTAGCGCTTGTGGTATAATTTAGATAACTACACCTGCAGCGCGAGTAATGTCGCTGGAGCAAATGCTAGGATGTGATGCTAGCTAGCAAAGCTAAAATAACGACACCCAGCCCACACTGGTCTCAAGTAACCTTGCATAAAGTTCGTAGAGTAACGTTTATATTAGCTTGTGGGAGCATGGTAAGCTGTGTTGGCAACACTGCTACTTGCAAACACACACTGCCCCATTGTTGTTGTCAAGCACACAAACAAAACGTCCACTTCGGACTCAGTGATATGCTCAGCCTGTTTGTTTAAGATGTCAAGCCAAGTTACTGTGAGGCCTGAGGACTGATGCTTGGTACTGTACTAGTCCATTAAAACACAGGTCAAGTCACTCACTGGCGGGTTCGGTTCTTCTCGTTTCTGCTAACTTAATGGTCTTTTTACCGCCTTGAACGTCCCAGTTACCGTGGCTGAGCTCGCAATGAGGCAAACACAAACCTGTAATCTCATCATGATCAGTCGGCCCTGAGACTTGTTTCTTGCACCAAAACATTTCCAGGCCAAGTTAGTTTCTGATGGTTCTTGAAAAAATATCTCACAGTTTCAGAAGCAGTTTCCGTCTGCCATAGAAACAGAGAAAGTAGCTGGTGTTTATGAATGCAAATCCTTGTTTGACATGTCAAGTATGTCAGTGCATACTGTCAGTATATCCCTGTAGAAAGAGAAAACGTGCACTGATGTATGAGTTAGTTTTTTTTTCAGACAGGGCCATTTTATACAGCTCTAAATAAACAAAGTGATGATTTATTGTAGTTTATTTCAGTGTGTTGCTCTCCTGGATCCTCACCTCAAAACAGTCCCAATATATTGTTGTCCTCCTCAGGCTAGAGGACATCAGATGCATGTTTGGAGTGTCTGCACGTGTGGAGGCATGAACAGCAGATGGACACTGAAACCGATAATCAATAGAAACAGAATATTTTTTGCATGCATCAGTGTTCTGGCAGGGCAATGCACTGTAATATTAAAGCTTTTGGCATCGTGTCTGTCAGAGAATGATGAGCCATCACACATGATACAGAGGCAGTGAAAAGGTCACAGACCCCCTCCAACAATCACAGCGTCACCATTCAGATGATCAATAGCAGCAACCAATTAACATATCACATGCTAGCATGATAAGCCGATTTAGACTGGAGTATTCATTGCTTAAAGCTTAAGGTATCAGGTTGTATTCTGCTATGTGCTTCTACTAAAACCAAGAGTTTGTCCTGTAAACCTGTCTTTGTCGTGTGGGAAGACATTTTACCTTTCTCCTCTTTGATGAATCTCCACATCTCACTCCTCTGTTATCTACTCTGTCTCTAGCTGTTCTCATTGATGGACTCCAAGCCCCCAATATCTCGGGCAAAGATGATCTCCATCACCAAATCGGCCATCAAAGCTATGAAAGTAAGAATAAGTTTGATAGATACTTGTATATCTAGTTGAACGACATTCTCTGTAGTTTTTTAATGATGAACCTTATTTTATTAACCTATACCTAAATGATAACGTGCTCACTCGCCTCTCTATTCCTCAGCTCTACAAACATGTTGTCCAGATTGTGGAAAAGTTTATCAAAAAGGTGAGACAAACCCATCTGAATTCATTCATCACATAGTTTCTCTTCTGCAAACATGAACAAATTCAAATCTGTTTTCTCCTTCTGCGTGCCCCCTCTCTCCTTTCTACAGTGTAAGCCTGAGTACAAGGTAGCAGGCCTCTACGTGGTAGATTCCATTGTCAGGCAGTCCAGACACCAGTTTGGAGCGGACAAGGATGTGTTTGGCCCAAGGTTCACCAAAAACATCACAGGAACTTTTGAAAACCTCTGCCTTTGTCCAATAGAGGACAGGGTAAGAACGTAAATTCGCTGTGATGAATATTAGTCAGAAAACCCTGGATTCTGTTGTTGTAGTCACAAACAGTACAAAAGTGGGGGTTGAAGGATTTTGACAACTAGTGCTTCACCATTTTCCTTGCTTTCATGTATTCCTTTGCAGAGTAAAATTGTGCGGGTGTTGAACCTGTGGCAGAAGAATGGGGTGTTTAAGATTGAGGTTATTCAGCCTCTCCTGGACATGGCAGCCGGCTCTAGCAGTGCTGCTGCACTCTTCGCAGGTGCAGATGAGCCAGGTAATTTGCCAAAATGTTTTTTTTCTTTGTGTCCATGTGTTCATTCAATCTTGAAAACAATGTGCATTTGCTTTGTGGAGAAATTTGTATTTTTACTGCTTTATTTATATTGCATTAAACTAATATTAATATGATCACTTATTCTAAGTGATGCAGACATTCGATGGCACATGTGTGCTGCATAGGCCTGTCACGTGAGCTGCTTTATGGTAGTGATGATATATTGTCTATAAATAATTGCAATAAACAAGATTATTGTCATTTAGACCATATGATATAAGGATAGCATATCAGCATAATAATCCAAGTACCACCTTTTTAAAGTGCAATTAAACAAACATGCATGTTAACACAACCACGTGTACAGAAAGTCAACAAGGTGATTATCCTGAATAGTCTAAACCTGATCACCATGTTCACGCTCTGTCTCACCTCTCAGGTTCTTCCCCACCTCCAGCCAAAGAGCCAGTTACTGCAGTAACGACAAACTCCGCCACCACAACAACTGCTGCTCAGCTGCAAAACACTGATGCCTTTGCTGCTGTGGCACAGCTCTTCCAGTCTTCACAGGGTCAGCAGGTGAGTGTGTGTGCCTCAGTGCAGGCCCGCATTAGCTTTGTTATATTAGCTCATTTATCATTGCTTCCACATCTCTCAGACCTTCACTAAAACCTCTTCTTGTACTCTTTATCACTGCCAATTTTAGCTTCAACAGATGCTCCAGAACTTTCAGCAGCAACCCATGAAGCCCGACACCAACACTCAGCCTCCTGTACATAACATTCAAACACAGGGCCAAAACATCGCAACTGGACTGGGCATGGTCACACCGCAACCTCCCCTACCCACCCAAACCACCCAGCAGAAGACGGCCTTCGATAAGGTGGCAATGCGTTTTTGTCTTTTAATAAGCCTTCTTTAGTGCAATGCTTTGAATGCAAGTAAAATAAGGCTGCACAAGTTCTTTTTATTTGAATTACCTGCCTCTTTCTTAGAAATTGCTGGATCGCTTTGACTATGACGACGAACCAGAAACCGGAGAAGAAGCCAAGAAGGATGAAATGTCATCACACCCATCCTTGTAAGCCCTGTATTTTTTACAAACTACAGGAGAGCTGCAAGCTCTAATTGATTTTTAAAAATGAAGTTAAAGCTGTGAAGCTGATGGTGTATTTTTTTTGTTGTCGTCACAGTATGCAGCAGCCTCCAGCCTTCCCACAGCACATGGAGCACTTTAAACCACAGATGATTAACATGTTGCAAGACCCCTCACAACAGGTAATAAGTGCAAACATTTTTAATTGAAAGATGACTTGTCTTTTCTTTTAAAACCTCTAATTCTTCTGTCACTTTTTAAAATATGTTTTGTATTTTTTAATATTTGTGAAAAACCCCGTTGTACATGCACAATATTTATCCCAGCGTTCATTTTCAGGTTCCTCTCCCTCCAAATGGCCAGCCCCAGGGCTATGGGTTTCCACCAGGACAAAGCTTCCCAGTTATGATGCCTCCTATGGGGCATGTTTTACCAGGACAGCCCCTCCCTGGTTCTACTGGGCCTACAGGCTTTCCAGGGGTGCATCCTCCCCACATTGCCACCCAGCAGCAGCAGGTACACTGAAAAATAATGCCCAGGATATCAAAAAAACTAAGGCTAATTTCAGCTTTTAAATTTAAATCTCAACCAGAACTTTGGAAAACAGCTTAATAAGGCTTGGAAGCTTATGCTTAGTTAATGTGGGAGATTAAGAAGTAGTTGTAAAATCATTTGCATCAGATTATAATCATGTTTTGTCCATTCCATATTAGGATTTGTCAGTGGATATGGACCGTTCAGCTGTAAGGGATGGCAGACATGGTCAACGATCAAACTCAGGCTCGAGGTAAACATTTGAAATAGGATGCAATGAGTCACATCGTCTCAGCATTGTACATTTGTTCTTTTAACATCCATTTAATTCTATGTTGATACCTACTACATGACTAATTATGACCATTTCATGAGTTGCAATAATCAATTTTATTTCTTCAGATCCCCAAAGCGGAGAAGGTCACGGTCTAATTCCCGTACACGGCGATCCAGGCACAGGCGATCCCGCTCGCGATCCAGAGACCGGCGTCACCATTCCCCACGCCCTCGCTCACTGGAGCGCAGGGAGAGGGAGAAAGAGCGAGAGCGACGGCAGAAAGGCCTTCCGCCACCCAAGAGCGAGACACTTAGCAGTGAGTCATAATCTATTTATGTCCATACTTATTCAGGCAGATAGACATGACCCTGAAATGTTGGATAAGGTGTGCGTTGTGTTGTTAAATAGTTTTTAAAAAATTCTTATTCTTGGATGACAGCACTGTTTTTTGGGACGATAATTTCCCTCCCTTTGATTCCAAGTAATGACTATTTCTGCATTTCAAAGTTCTTGTTCACAATACCTTTTCTTTCTCCTTTTCAGTTTGCAGTACAACTCTGTGGGTGGGTCAGCTGGACAAGAGAACACAGCAGCAAGATGTTGCCTGTTTACTGGAGGAGTTTGGTCAGATAGAGTCAATCAATGTAAGTGAACTCAAAAAGATCAGTTACATTGATCCACATCTTTTATATAGCCTCTGCTTTTTGTCAATATCTGATATTTAGGTTAGTTAGATATAGATTACATACAGAAGATCAACCATCGAAACCCAACTTTGCTTCTCCAAATGTTGTGCCATAGTGCAATCATCACCTGACTAAATGACTTACCTCTGTTTGTCCTCCTCTCATGTTAAGATGATCCCTCCACGTGGCTGTGCCTACATTGTCATGATACACAGGCAAGATGCCTTCAGGGCCCTACAGAAGCTTAGTAGAGGATCTCACAAAGTTAACCAGAAAGCCATCAAGGTGAGTCGCAATTCAGATTGCTGCTTTGTAAAGCATTTCTAAACAAAAAATTCAAATCAAACCAACGAGAAACTGAGAATTTTATAATTGAATCAAGAGTTGTTTTGTCTGTTTCCTGCCAGATTGCTTGGGCTCTGAATAAGGGCATAAAGGCTGACTTTAAACAGTACTGGGATGTGGAGCTGGGTGTCACCTACATACCTTGGTCTAAAATCCGAGAGGCTCAGTTGGAGGAGCTAAAAGAAGGAGGAATACTGGATGTAGACACCTTATCACCAGGTAAAGACTCTGACACATTAGGAAATAATACAAACACAAAACAAAATGCTGTGTGTATTATAGTATACTGACAAGTCTGAATCATGTCCATCTTTTCCAGAATGGAGTGGAGTGAGGAAGATTCTTGACCTCCCGGAGGAGCTCACCCACAACGGCCGTTCAGAGCCACAGCAGCCTGAGGATGCACAGGTATTACCACCTGTGGCTGCTGCAGGTGCTCCACTTACACAGGTAAACAACAGCACAAAGTTCATCTATTGCAGATAAATTCATGTTGAGGTACCATTTCATTTAATAATATGACATGCAGGTGCGTCACTGGGAAGAATAACAAATAACCTTCTCATTTGAGATCTCCAGTAAATCCCTGTAAATGTTCTCAGGTTCCTCAAATGCAGCAGCCCATGGTTGGTGTGGGCTCTCTCCAGCCTCCTGTCTTTCCTGGTCCCATAGGCATGCCTCCGCCTTCCTTCCCCCCAGGCGTCCCCCCTCCTCCTTTCATCAGACCTGGCTTCAATCCCATGCAGATGCCTCCAGGTAGCACCTCCTACAGCTGCCATCAAAACCACCTCTCACTGGCTTTCATTCAGTTTCTCGCTCTGACACTGTGTCCATTCATGAACAATGTTTATCAGTAATGTACACACAAATTAAGGACGATTTCAGGTCTTTAGATCAGTTTATTCGGTTCAAGTGATGAAACATAGCCGTGTAGTAAGTTATTCATCGGCAGTTATCGTGAGTGTCATCCTACACCATCAGCTTTTCATGGACCCTCATCTGGAAAACAAATTCCTGCAACACTATACTCCTCCTCAAGTGTTCATTTGTGTCCTCTGCTGTCAAAGAGCTCCTGAGGAAAAGATTGTCAAGAGTAGTGATGAAAAGTCAGAATATACAATAAAATAGAGCTGTCATGTTTTGCTAACTTTTTGAATAAGAAACTGGAATGAATCCCCTCAGCTTTTATAGATCCTCATATCAATTATCTGCCTACGATGAGGTCCTATGCCAGTGACCCTCCAGTTGTCAACAGAACTTTGGCTTTAACTGAATCAAACTGGCATGAAAACACACTCAATTCTCACCCCTCTTCTCCCAGGTTTTCCTCCTCCAGGTGCCATGCCTTTAGGTCCCCCACCTCCTGCCAAAGGTGGAGTGGACGACCCGCCTCTGGACCCAGCAGGTCTGGGCAACAGGACAAATGATGAGGTCATGGAGGGTCACAACCTCTTCAACAACCAGATGGGGCCTATGGGTCAGTCTGTCTTTTTTTTATACAGACCTTTCACCAGGTCTTTCACTTTCTGCCCTACCCACTGCGTTTATGTTTATGAGGTTGTCAAGTTTGGCCATTAAAACTGGTTGCGATTTTATTATTCAGTACAGTAAAGTGCTTTAACAGTTGATGGGCAGAAATGCAATTGATGACTAGTTTGATTATGATTAATTTGTATTTATATGGTAACAGGCATTTGCTAGTTGGTGTCACTCAAATGGTAGGATTTGTTGTAAATTGAATATTTTGGTTCTTCCAGAAAGTTGAATTAAAATCAAAGCTCTGTTTTGTATTCCCCAACAGGTAACCAGGTAGGTGTACCTCCAGTTAACCTCCAACCTCCTTCTGGTGGTCTACTTGGTGCACGGCCTGGTTTAATCCCACTTCAGCGTCCCCCGGTTCCCCCACCACACATGCAGCGTTTCCCTCCACCCCACGGGCCACGACCCCCTCACCCCAACATGCCTCCCATGCCCCCTCAGATGATGCCCAGAGGTCCACACCCTCAAATGATGCACCATGACCCTCCTCCACCCAAAGGAGGCTTTGGGATGCTCCCTCCCCACAATATGAGGGCTCCTTTTCCTCCGCATGGACATGGCCCCCCTCCTCAAGGTCCTCCACCTCCTCCTTTTATCAGACCGGGGGGTCCTCCTCGTGGCCTAGAGGGGGCTGAAGAAATGGATGGCAGATCTTTCAGAGGAGACCGGCCTGGATTCAGGGATCGAGAGCCAGAGAGAGACAGAGACTGGGATCGAGACAGGGATAGAGAGAGGGACCGAGGTTTTGGAGGTGGAAGGCGCCCATTTGGTGACGGAGGGAGGGGTGGAAGTGGTGATAGAATGGATGGGAGGGACAGGGTCGGAGGCTGGCATGAAGATGGAGGCGATCAACGGGGAGGAGGATGGGAGAGAGACAGAGATCGTGACCGGGACAGAGACCGCGATCGGGACAGAGACCGCGATCGTGATCGAGATAGACGGGACTGGAGGGAAAGGCGAGGTGGCCTGGACAGCGACAGGGAACGAGGGAGGGGTGACGATGGTGAGAGGGAGCGAGGGCGGGGGGAGGTAGGAGAAAGAGGCAGGGGAGAAGGAGGGAGTCGAGAAAGAGCGAGAGGAGCTGAAGGAAAAGAAGGGGACAGGCCAAGGCGGTCAGAGCGGCGAGAGAGGACCACACGGTGGGACAGAGATGATCGACTGGCTGAGCTGGAAAACATGGACAAACTTCGGAACTCTGACAGCACGGAGAAACCTTGTGCGACTCCTGCAGCCAGTGTAGAAAGCAGTAAAGAACCAGTTGTGGAAACTTCTCAAAAGAAGGCAGAATCTGAACCTTTAGCTCCGCCCTCAGAGGTAACTACTGCTGCAGTGGAGGCAATGCCGCCTGCTGAGCCCTTACCCTCAGCTCAAAGTGAGCCCACAGAAACGAAAGAGGAAGCAGCATCGTAGACTGGCCCACTTCTCTTGCAACCAGAAACTGCTGCGAACCACTGAAAGATTTTTTAAAAATGTTAACCAGGCTCAATTCCTGGCAGATGAATAAGTTTCTGGTCACAGTTTGTCAGCTGATAGTTAACAGTTTCTGGGCAGTAACACATTTCTCGAAAACAAATATCTCCCACACATGTGAAAATGGTTGTTTTCAAACTTCATGTTCAAATTTGGCTTTCATTTCAGTCCCTCAAAACACATCACCACTTGAAAATCTGTTTGGGGAAAATGGTTTCAGTGAAGTATTGACAGTCTATTCACTGTGAGTTGCAAGAATGAAAAGAGTGTTTGCATGTTGACTAAGCTCTGTTCATCTGAGGAAAATTTGAGCCTTAGTTTTTTTTTATTTTAATCAATGTTGCCTGCATATATAAGGAAAAAAAGAATTTCTTCATTACACAAACTTATTTTTTACTTCATGGCGATGTGATAACAGGCACTCCTCAACCAAGTAAATGTGTTCATTTTAAAACATTGGTTTTAATTTGCCAAAATGTCATGTCAAACACTGAATAATAGAGGCACCATTTATTTTTCTTAGTTGTTTTTCATCTCATTTTGTGTTTCATGTCGTCTCCTCATTGCAATATCACAGCCAGTAAGGCACAGCTCTGAAAGGACGATGGTGGCCTTATAATCCAATCAAGTTACTTGCAGGTGTTTTGAATTAAAAAGGGCATGTTATTTTAGTTCTGTTTTTTGTTATTTGTTTTAAGTACAAATTAGTTGAGGCATCCTTATGGATGTTGGGGTAATTTAGACTAAGAATTTGGCCTGGTACTTTGCCCACACAAACGGCCGAGCTTTCGTTTCACTTATGATCTCACTTCTTAGCCTTTGAACCACAGTTAATTTCAGGCGGAATAAGGATGAGTCTTCATTCTACCAGACACTCGCTGCAGTAAATGATGGATCTGTGAAATGCATATGTACTGGCTAATATCCTAAATCCACTCTCAATACAAGGTTTTAAGTAAAAAAAAAAAAAATGTATACCAGTATTACCAAGACTCTTACATATGACTGGACATGGGACTGATTAGAAACCGAGATAATAATCATTAGAAACCAAACTTATTCTCACAAGGTTGAGTCTTACTTGGTAGTCATGTTTTACTGACAACAGGAACTGAGCCCAGTTCCTTGTGAAACAAGGAATTCTAATATAATTTAGGTAATCAAGAAGGCTTCATTTCTTTAATCATACTATACTTATTCAGATGTCACTTTATAGAAAAGTTGTTAAGAAAAGAAGAAAATCTTCTCTGTGTGTGCGTAATCATTTTGTTCGCTTACAAAAATATTGGACAGACAAACAGTTGTAGGGGCTCAAAACCAAGGACTTAAGCTGTTACTGTGGCATTATCAATTTTCTTTTGTTTAATTGACATTGTGAGTGATGTGCCAAGAGGCATTTTGCATAAGAAATTTCCACCTAAATGTGCACAAAGGTTCACAAAAGAAAGGGTACGTCTCCGTGTATCATGGTATGTCTCCCTAGGAATATTTAGGACGTTAAGGAATTTGGTGTTAAATAAGTTAACTTTGTTTCTGAAGTTTGAGTGATATATACAGAGATGGTAGTAAACCAACATACAGACGAGTATATCCATTAGCAAAGACATGACCAAGCTGTTGAAAAATTGCTGTTGAAAAAATATATTTTTCTTGGCAAAATTGATTATCTTGGATTTTGTTAAACGTTTCAACAGTCAGTTTTTCAAAACTAACATCTGTGTCATGAAAATTGACGTCCTAGCCTAGATATGCATTTTGTTTGTTGTTAAATAAATCAAATGGAAATTTGAGTAGATCCAAGAGAGGAATACCCAACACAGGTTTATTTCAAAACTATTGTACTGCATGAAAGAATTCAGGTGCCAGCTTGGATTTTTGAGCTTTCTATGCGTGTATGGGAGGAAGAGGGCAATCTCCAGGATCAGACAAATGAGTTTCCCTCACGTAAGCTGTTCAAGCTCTGATTTATATTAGTTCTGGCCACATGAAAATGCAAAACATAACCCTGTAACTTAATTTTCTTTTTTTTTTTTGGTCCATGATAAACTCAGCTTTCAAACTAAGTGTCTTTTTCCACTGATGACGTACTGTATCTGAGTTTTTAACATTTGAAGCCCAGATTCTGCAGGTCCACTTCACAGAGGCACAGAGAGGCACTGATGGCAAAACTAAAGAGATGAAATGAGTAGTGTTGCTTGGGGACACACTGCTGTAAATATGCTTGTATCACTTGACGATTCAAAGATGTAATGGTAATTGTTGTTTATGATCTGTGATTCGTTTATCTGAGAGAGACAAATTGACTTGGAAGGAACAACAAAGGCCCTTTGCTTTAACTTTTTTTTTTTTTTTTTAAACTCCTCATGGTTTGGAAGTTGACAGATGTTTCTATGATTTGTTAAAAATACAAAAGACATGGACATAAAATCTTCAATATTTCAGCCAGAGGAAATTGTTTTTAATAAACTATTTTTGTACCAAATCATTTTCCTTGTTCAGCTGATATTAAATGCTTAACCCATACGGCTAACTGCTAGTCAGATGTTAAATGACAAAGATATTCAAAATCCATCTGGCACACATTTGATGTAATGTTGTAGTGGTCTGTTATATGCCACAGTGACAAAGGCCCTTTACCTTCTGTGGTGGAGAGTGAAACGAGTAAGACTTTTTATTATTTGTTTACGTGTTAACAACAAAAAGCCAATGGGACAGCAGACTTAGCAGCACACAGGTTTTCCCTCAAATGTTCTTTATATGAAAGACCAGTCATAGCGACTTCAAATGAGCTCTGTCCTAGTGCTATAGTAATCAGCAAATAGTATTCTTCATGCTACTTAACCACTGAAAGAGGCCTATTGACAACACTGTCTCTCCAGCTTAGTACTTAGTTAATATTCAACATGGATGAATAAATCATGGGTCGTGCAGGGACATGCAACATCGTGGTAAAGGAATTCTAGATGTATTTGTTTTTTATATAGCAAATTAGGACACTGACAGTACTGAGGTAAACAGAGCAAGCATTATAACGCAATACACTTAATAATAATATTCCACTACAATTGAAGGCCTTCTTTCTAAGTTCTAGAAATATCGTGGTGAATAAAAGCTTTTGTGGGGGCTCAAGCTGATTTATTTTACATATCAATCGGAGTTGGTCACCTGCTCAATGGGCTGCTTTCCAACGTAACGGTCCGTGACCAATGAGATTAGGTGTTTTTGGTTGCGTTTGACTCTTATTGGCTGTCTGTATTAGACGCCCGCCCACTATGCACTGACGCAGGTTGGTTTTCTAACAAGAGCAAGAGCGTCTGAAACTTGAGCGGCTTGGAAACTACAGCAAAGAAGATGGTGTTGAAAGCCGTGTGTGTGCTGAAAGGAGCCGGGGAGACCACCGGGGTCGTTCATTTTGAGCAGGAGGTAAGGCGCGCTGCTCTGCTTTTACAGGAAGAAGTATCTATTCAAACGAAACAACCCGGACGTTTGACATGCATCCTCATGGTAGTGTTAGCGCTCAGATGCTAAGCGGGCTAGCTAAGTTCTCCATGCATGAGCCATTGACTGTAAGACAAGTTAGATCGGTCTGCAAGAGCGACTTAGCTAGCTAGCTGACGTTACACATCACAGTTCAATGACAATGTTTCGAACTTGGTCAGATTAGGAAAACCCGTGTAGATTTTTACATAGGTTATCTAAAGTGGAGGGCACATTTATTCAATGCAAATTGTTGTGCATGTTGCAAAACACCTATGAAACGTCAAGTGCGCACAGCCAATAACCGCTAATCGTCGCTTTTCGTTCAAAGTAGGCTGCTCGAGTGAATCGTCTAGTTCGCCAACTTATCCAATAATACAGACAGCAAACAATGGCCTGTCATTAAACTCATAACCTTTGTCGTTCATGGACTTTGATTTGTTAATGATCTCCCGTGTGTCTGTGTGTGTGTGTGTGTGCGCGCGCGTGTGTGGTGGAAACGCCTGTTGCATAAGTTCTGTGTTTGCAGTGACCGTTTCTAACAATACTAAACATTTCCAATCTAATGTGGTTAACTGAACCTCAGCACGTCAGTCATTACTTCTGCTCGTAGCCGTCTTACTGAACACCAAGTTGCAGTCTAAAGTAGCATCATTAATGGCAGCATTTATAATTGGAGCGAACCCATGCATTTTTGCTGAGTCACTGCTCCCCTTCTTTTTGTTGATTTGTATCT
Organism: Diplodus puntazzo; assembly: GCA_963678695.2. Taxonomy (NCBI): domain Eukaryota; kingdom Metazoa; phylum Chordata; class Actinopteri; order Spariformes; family Sparidae; genus Diplodus; species Diplodus puntazzo. The sequence goes on along the minus strand of OZ023167.1, from coordinate 11,519,805 downwards.
CCAAATATTTAGCTTTGTTGACAAGGGTGTAGCCCCATTGGGCAACCATCTGTCACAGAGGATTAGATTAAGCAGCATTTGACAACAATGGCAGGTATATTTTGTCCAGTTACATGGGTTTATAGACTTAGTGGTTATCCTAACTGATGGACATGTATATGCTTGCAGTCTTAAATATCAGCTTTGCAAGCATGATGCTGCAGTTTTGGGCCGAATATCATGAAACTATACCACCCTTGCATTTTAGGCATTTAGCGCTGTTGTACAAAGGGACTTGCGGTAATTCATACATACATTCACACACTGATGGCGGTGGCTGCCATGCAAGGTGCCGACCAGCACATTAGGAGCAGTTTGGGGTTCAGTATCTCGCCCAAGGACACTTCGACATGCTGACCAAGGAAATCGAACCAGTGACTTTCCGATAACAAGACGCTGGCTGTGCTCATGCGTCGCAGATGCTTTGTATATTATGTGACTATTGCCCAGCTGTCACCTTTTTAAACCTTAACAATTCACAGTTAAGGTCCAAACATGAAATTAAACGGCATTTCTGTCTGCTACAGCCTGTGTTAGCCTTTTGAGGAAAAAAACAAACAAACCAGAGGAAATGTTTGTTTTACACTACAGTAATTGACAAAGTATAGTTCTTTTATAGGTCTACACAGATGGAGCTCTTAATTCAATCCAGTTAATTAAATCTTGCAGAGGCATTATTATTTCCGACCCTTGATCACAGAGCAGCCTGATACACAACACCAGACTCTGATAAACATCAACCCTGCCTTCTAGATAAAGTTTCTATCTTATCTAACTTACAAACATGAACACACGCTTTGTCCTCCACTTTAGCTTGTTGAACAAGCAGGCTAGATGGCTGATTAGCTGCTCAGCTGCTGCACATTAAATGGCATGTAGCAATATGTGCTTTTGGTTGGACTTAAAGATTTTTCTAAAAAGTGGCTTTGATTTGTTAAAATGTAATGACGTTACGAAATGGATAAAGAATTAATTTTGTCATGATGTCAAATGTTCCTCTCTGTTCTTTATTTTTCAAAAGGAGATCAGTGACAGCACCCAGTGCATGCCTGGGAATGTTTTATTGCTTAGCAGGTTGATGTTGCCGATATTATAACTTAATCCAGGTTCTCTCAAGGATTTAAAAGTAGCTTTTCAAGGTTTTGGATTTCCTGAATTTATTCTGGGAGTGAAATCTGTAGAAGATCAATGAGATGAAGTCAAATGAATAAATACTTAAAGTCAAATAACATCATCATGTACAAATGTCCTTCAAATGTTTTATTTATAATTTGGTAACCAACCAGATTGCCCAGGGAGGAAAGGGTCCCTTGTTGTGTGTGTACTTTAGCTTCATGGCCTCATAGCCAGCTGGTTTTGACAGCTCTTTTGTGTCTCTGTGTTTTCCTGATGAATCGTTTTGTCTTGATCTTTTCAGAGTGAGTCAGCACCTGTGAAGCTCACAGGAGAAATCAAAGGACTTACTCCCGGTGAGCATGGCTTCCATGTCCATGTATTTGGAGACAATACAAATGGTGAGTTTCTGACAACCGTTGTTTATCTATCAGGTTTCTAATACTGGATATCTTGCAAATTAATGCATTGCCTGGTTTTCAGCTTTCCAACAACCAGACTGAATCTGAAATGTTTCATGATATAAATGCTTTGCTTTTTAAAAATGTTTTAAAATTTATTTTCCCCAGGGTGCATCAGTGCAGGCCCTCACTTCAATCCCCATGGTAAGAATCATGCCGGTCCTACTGATGCAGAGAGGTGAGTACAGTCTGAGGGAAATGTCTGTCTGTCTGTCTGTCTGTTCCCCATTTTAACAGTTAATGTAACTGGTTAATATTTATCAGAATCCATAGCCTCATTGATTCAGTACATATTTACAGCTCTCTTACATTTATTTTAAATCATGACAAGTCCTGTTCTTGTATAAGTGTTTGTTTAGTAAGGGGAGACCAAAGGCAATTGGTATTCATTGTACGTGAAGGTGCAACGATGTGTTTGAATAGATGAGTCATATTTACTTTAGTTCAGAAACAACTCAGTAAAGGGTGCATGTGGTTGTTGTTCGATCATGTGTCTGATAACACACTTTAAATTACAGATAATTTGGTGGACGGAAGAACTTGCATCGATTTTGTTTTCTGTTTGTGCAAAATGTGTTTGTTTTTGTTTGTTTTTTTTATTCTTTGGAAGGGAGCAAATTAAGCTCCATGCAACGCTCTCTCCTTTTCTTGGATGGAAACAGTTGAGAGACAGGGACGCGACATGTAGCAAAGTTCCTCTGCAAGAAAAACCCAGATATAAATTGTTGTTACATTGTTGTACATTGATTATGAATAATTATTGCCACTTTGAGAAAAGAGCAGGAAGAGCACAGGTGAAACTAATGATGGCAGTATATCGTGCAGATGTGACAACATGTGCTAACATCCTGACCCTTTGGAACAATGAAATGATTTTTAGTGCAACAAAGGGCTTATTTATATTTATTGCACTGTACGCAGAAAATGTTTACTGGATTGGAAATAATGATTGGGTCTTACACAGGAAGTTAAGGTTTGTTTCTCACACGACTACAACCAAAGTGCTTCAAATTTATTCTTCTGCAGTTCCAACATTTTTGTAGGTGATTTAATACTGAGATCAGAGTTATTAGTCAAGAATTCTTGATATTCATATTGTATGTTAAAATACAAGCCTTCAATGTGACCAACATGTGATAATGGCAGCAAGTCATAAATTTGTTGCCAATTGTCTGTTTTTAAAGATGGTTTCAATGCAAATAAATGTGTTTTTTTGTTGTGTTTTTTTTCTCCATTCGTGCGTATAGGCATGTTGGAGACCTGGGCAACGTGACTGCCGGAGCAGATAATGTTGCCAAAATAGACATCACGGACAAGATGCTCACTCTCACTGGGCCGTTGTCCATAATTGGCAGAACCATGGTGGTAAGGAAAAGTCATTTTCCATTTAATTTCCTGTGAGCACAGTTTGTGAGACTAGCCTCAAGTTAACTTGTTCATGTTGGTTTTATGAGACTGGTCCCAGCTGGGGCTCATATGGGACGAACAAAAAAACCTGAAGGATATTGTACCGCACTGACTGTAATTGCGATTCTAAGTTATATAAACTGATGATATTTCTGACCGCACTCTCTCTCTCCTGTTTTTTTAAGATCCACGAGAAGGCAGACGACCTGGGAAGAGGAGGCAACGACGAGAGTCTGAAGACGGGCAACGCTGGTGGACGCCTGGCCTGTGGAGTCATTGGCATCACCCAATAAATATGACATGGAGCACTGAAAACATCTTTTCCCCAAAGCACTTAATAAGACCAACATAGCTACTTGATGTGTCAGTTTGTCCTTTTCACTACTCTCACATTTTACTGACTAGTCAAGAGAGTAGATGAGCCACACCTAACCTCATCCGTTCATCATGACAATTGTATGTATGGGTTTATAATGTCTGCCGTTTAGTTTTGGTCCCAAAGAATTGGTAACGCACAAGTAGAATAAACGGATGTATACAATTTGAAAAGCTAACCAATAAATTGTACATTCAACTGACTGTGAGTATTCTGACTTATTTTGACTTGTTTATGAACAGATGTAACCAATGACATTAACGGATGTTTATTATAGTCGAGGGGTTCTCGTTGCAAGGTCCTGCTGCTCTCCCTTAATGACATGGCTTACTGATGCTCCTTACATTTGTAGAGCCATCGTTGGTTTTACTAGTTACACCTGTAGGCTTATTGGTCTCTTTCTACAAATTAAGTTGCTGACTACGTTATGCAACATGTCATTAGTAACTGTATTGGAATATGTTATCAAAGTAATCCTCACAACCCCATCAAGGACATTATTTGAAGAATGTTATACTCAAAGTCAGAATGGCTACACATTACAAAAAGTTGTGAAATGGAATAAAATTCCCAAAATTCTGATATCAATAATATCTGTCCCACCAGATTGAATCGACATGACACCTCTGCAGTTTCTGCTTGATTAACTTTGTGGTGATGAGGTGATCTAAACTCTTCAGTGTGATCTCTGTTGATTTGTTGTGAAAACACTGACTGCATACAATATGTGGAGCTTTAAGCCACTGCACAAGTGTCTTAAACTTGTATTCTTTCTAATGGCCAGCAGGAGGCGATAAGTCTATGGCCTCAAGAGCTAATTTTGTGTCTTCTTCAATACAGCATGATGTGTATTTTGTAGACTGGTCCCATTTAGAATGATAGTGTAAGACGAGTCACTACCACGGCATGTCCACAGGTTCTCAGTCAGATCCGAACAGGATTGCCTCTCTAGGTCTACCCTCTAGTCCAAATAGGATTACTCCAAAAAACAATATGAAAACAGCCATGGTTTCAAAAGGCTTCAAAACAGTAGTACACAAACCAATGGGTGATGTCAATTTGTAGATAAATGTAAATAATGAAATGCAAAAAGCACACAAATAGGTATCAATTCTAAAAGTCCATTCATTCATATCAATCTAAAAATGAACCGCAGAAGCATCTAATCTGGTTTATTTTTATCCTTCTGAATTCACAGTTAATTACTTGTTTAATGACATTTGTTTCAACACTTTTGTTTTTGTTTTTTTAACACAGAAAGCTTGAAATGCTGGTTCAGCTCAGGATGATTTTCTGAACTTGAACTGTTTAGTCTCAAATGCTCCAGAGTAGATCATTGAACGTGTGAGGAAACTCAGCAGGTTGATTTTTTTTTATGAGCGTCTAGTTTGATGACCCCTACTGTTTGTCAGAACCAGTTACAGAAAACTGTGCAGAATTAGAGAAAGAGTTGGAGAAATACCAGCAATCTCTCTTATCTCAAACTGCAGGGTTTACTCCGTGTATGTCCTTGTTCCCCTCCCCTTCAGATCTACAGTTAAAAGACGACTGTAACCAGCTGGTGGCTGAGTGCTCCAGCTAACAGGCCCAATTCAGTGCGCAATCGCTCTGCTGATAAAGCAGTCGAGGACACTGAGAAGATGTTCAGTGAGCTGATCCGTCTCATCCAGAGGAGAAGCTTTGATATGAAGCAGCAGGTCAGATCCTGGCAGGCGACTGAAGCGAGTCGAGTCAAAGACGAGAGATCACTGAGCCGAAGAGGAAAGGTAGCTGAACTGAAGAAGCTCTCGATCACAAGCAGTTCCTGCGAAACTACCCCTCACTGTCAGCACTCAGAGGAGCTACACACTGACCCAGCATCAATGTCCGCCTTCTGAGACACTTCGACAAAGTGACAGCGGCTGTGTCAGACGTCAGAGAGAAACTGCAGGACTTTTTGAGAGAGAAATGGACAAACGTCTCACTGACAGTGACCGAAGTGGGTGTTCTACTGCCACAACTAGAGAACGTGACTTCCTCAGATATTCAAGTGAATTCACACTGGATCCGAACATGGCAAACATAGAGCTGTTATTATCTGAGGGGAGCAGAAAAGCAACAAGAACTAGACAATTCCCCGCCGGGGAATCGCGAGAGTGGGCTGTGCGCTTTGCCCCGTGACGAACAAAAACTAGAAAAGCTAAAGCAAAAGTTGAATCTCACGTTGATAAATTGGACTTTTATCTACATTTTAAAGTTTGAATGGTGTGTCTCGGTCAAAGTATGCCAGAGATGTCAATGTTTGAACTCTTCCTTTCGATCTTTTCACCTTGTCTCATTCACTTTGTGTGTGTGTGTGTGTGTGCATGTGAGTGTGTGTGTGTGTGTGTGTGTGTCTCTCTGTCTCTCTGTGTCTGTGTGTCTGCGACTTTTTGATCTCGTCCCATTCATTCCTTATGGGAAAGTTTATGCAGGTTTTCGCGACTTACTTCGCGAAAACATGAACGTTCTAGAAAACTGATTAATAATCTGTGTGTGTCCGTCTGTGTGTGTGTGTGTGTGTGTGTGTGTATTTGTGTGTCTGCGACTTTTTTGACCTCGTCCCATTCATTCCTTATGGGAAAGCTTATGCAGGTTTTCGCGAAAACATGAACGTTCTGGAAAACTGATTAATAATCTGTGTGTGTCCGTGTGTGTGTGTGTGTGTGTGTGTGTGTGTGTGTGTGTGTGTGTGTGTGTGTATTTGTGTGTGTGTGTGTGTGTGTGTGTGTATTTGTGTCTGCATGTGAGCGTGTGTGTGTGTGTGCATGTGTGTGTGTGTGTGTGTGCATATATGTCTGTCTGTCTGTCACTCTCTCTGTTGGCCCAGCTGATCTCGGTTGCTAGGTGACGGTTGGTGAGGGCCCGTAGGAACGGCTGTCCCAGGCTGATTTGAGACTGATTTCTGCCTCAAATCTAGGACGTCAAACTAGTGCTATTTAGTCAAAATCATACATGATATCGGCAATTTTTTTTCAAGATCGAGCCAGAAAGGCCTTAAAGAAGACACTCATGAAGTTTCGTGTTCCTAGCTTCAGGAATGTGGAAATACGAGCGAGTTTAAAAAAGGTGCAGTTTGGAAAATCCTCGCCCCGATTTACATTGGAGTGAATGGGACTGTTGAGAGCTACTCTTGTCGGTTAGAGACAGTTAATTCAAAAACCGTAAATCCTACCGATAAAGTAGACACATTGAGAGAAAGAAGACACGTGTGGCTACAACTTTGGAAAATATCACTGTTTTTGAGTGACATTTGTGGCCGGGATCATGATGTAAACAGAAAATAGCAGAGGAAAATTTTGAGTTTCTGCCACTGTGTCAGTTGGCTCTCTCACTCTGCTGCACGAACATTCCGCCATACACACTCATTGAAAACCCTGAATTCTTCCAAAATCACTCACCGTCATTAAGGGGTCAGAGTTTAAAAACTATACATTGTAGGAAAAAAGTTCAAATACAACTCAAATAGACAAGACCTGTGTCTACATTTTAAAGTTTGAATGGTGTTTCTAGGTGAACGTATGCCAGAGCAGGAGATGTTTGAAAAACATTGCAGATTTGCGACTTTTTTGACCTCGTCCCATTCATTCCTTATGGGAAATTTTTCGCAGTTTTTCGCGTCTTACGACGCGAAAAATGTATATTCTGGTGATAAAAATAATAGCATACCGAGTCAGATCGAGCCGCACGTTTTGATGTATAATTTGTTTGTGTGCGACCAACGGTGTGGGACAAGTTAGCGACAGAAAAAAGGAAGGAGGATGAAAAATAATAAGAAGACGCGCGGTGAATATCAATAGTGGGCTGTGCACACCTATAGCTTTGCTATAGAGGTGTCCATAGTGGGCTGGCGAGCACAGCCCACTAATAAGTGAACCACAGTCTTAATATAGGCACCCAGACAGATTCACTAACGGGTGGCAGGTCCTGAGCAGAGAGACTTTGGTTTCCTTTTGGGGGAGTTCTGTAAACTCAAATAGGCAGAAGTCATGCATGAGCATTAAATCAAAAACAGAGCACGCAAGCCTGCCTACAGGGGATCCAGTCCTCACCAACAACCAGGGCGTCACGGAAGCCAATATTCTAGAGGGGCAAAATAGTGTATGGGGCATCAGGGTCAATTCCCCTGAAAAGTAATACATAAAATGAAAAATAATGAATAAAATAACGACTGATAATGACTTTGAATAATGCTCTTCTGCAGTTTGACAAACTGAGGGATTATTATAAAACCTTACTACTGTTTTTGTTGCTTAGTAATCTCCCAATTTATACTAGTTTAAATAAACAGACTTGCATTTCTGTTGCACTTTTCCAGGCATAAAATTTACATGACAGGAAATTGAAAATTGTAAAAAAGTAGGAAGACACCAAGACTCAAAACATTAAAGCAAGTTAAGACATAGAAAAGTAGAACCCTTTATACAACGTATGTGCAGTGAAAGTGTGTAGTTTATTTTTTCCTATACATTTACAGTGTAGCTGTGTACGCTGTACCTGGTGGAGCCTTGCAGGCAGCAGGGGCCCCCAAACAGGTTAATCCGGCCGTGGTTGGAGCAGAGCAGCCCACCTATCACAGGATCTGGCGGGGTCACAGATTTCATTTTAACACCGGTCCAAGACACGTTAGCGCGAGGCGGGGCTAGCATCCGGCGAAACAGGTAAAAAATGATACATTTGAATTCACAAGTTATGCTTTATTAGCTGCTAGCTTGCCATCAGTATACCCTTAGTATCAATACGTGTTTGACTGGAGTTGAGAAGTCGTAAGTGTGTGCCCTGAGCTTGCATTGTTGATGGTCAGTAACTTAGGCTAAACGTCAGTTAGCTGCTTCCTATCTGTGGTCTGGCTTTCTCCTGCGGTAAAGTGAGCCGCTGTCTGATTTACGTTGCGCCTGAACTAGAATAAATAGGGTAAGCATGGTCCTAGACCAAAGTGAAGGTCCTAAAAGATACATACAGCCTACGTGCTTTTGCTGATATGTGTTCTTTATGAAGATAGAAGTTTCCTCATGTTTTATCAGGTGTTAAGTTTTATTTGATAGTTTATCAGACTCCAAATGATTGTTTACTCTGATATTCTCCTTCATGGTATTACATTATTCCCACTGTACCTGTTTGTTGAAATTCACAGTGAGACACTCTCTTCGCTCTGTAGGGAGTCTGCTGTGTTTGTTTCTCATGTTTTTTAAGCGGGCTTTACAGGGGTGGGCTTTTATTTAATTATTTAATTTTTTTACATTTTTTGTTGGTTTTTAATAGTTGATGTGGTCGGTAACTCCAAATATCATCTCCTATCATGCATGAAATCTGGAAATATTGTAGTTGAGTTTCATGGATTTTGACTTTATGATCAAAACCAAGTCAAAAGGTCTATATGTTATTCTGACTTTGACCTTTCACCAAACCAACTCCTTCATAGTTTAGTTCTTCATTATCATTCAGTCCTCTTCCTGAGCCTTACTCTATCACAGGTACACATTTGGTTACATTTCACTGCAGCAATGTGGAGAAATTTCACCTCAAAATCTCCTAAAAAATGAATAAATTGACCTTTGACCTTACGTCGCATCAAAGTTCCGTTTATGTTGTGTGAGTCATGGGAAGTAACTAAACAAATTCTAGTGTCTAGTTGACATGAATAAATGATTCTGCCCCTTTTTCCTATCATATGTGGCAGTAGGCTATAGGTTAACTACCGTTTTCCCACATATGTAAACTAGGTCAGACAAGGGAGAGAAACAAAGGTAAAGTTCCCGATAAATGAATAATGAAAAAAGACAGCAGGTTATGATGGTATTTTATTCAATTTTGGTGACCATTGGTTTCATGGACAATTTTACAGCAGGACCCTGGACAATTATCAAATGTGGGAGACATCTGGGTTCGTGTGTGGTGGTCTTTCAGTCATGATGCTGTCCAGTCCACCTGACAGACATGCCAGGCCGCAGGTAAGAAAAATACATTTTTAAGTTATGTGGAAACAGTAAGATTTACAAGTAAGACAAAAAAAATGGCTTAAAATAGTTCAATTGAGTGTGGTATGTCTAATGATAAACTTGATATCTTTCTGTTTTACACTATAGCATTAAATGACTTTATTAGTTTAAATTACGTATGTAATAATATTTAAGCAAAATTTTATTCTTGTTGGTCGAGGTGATGAAGCTTTGCAATTATTTATGTTGGCCTGCTGTTTTTTTCACTATGGATTCATCTGCTGAATTTCTTGATCAATAGATGCATTTGTTTTTGTTGATAAAACAGAGAAAATAGTCAGAAATGCCACCACAGTTATAAACACCTTCAACTGTCTTTTACCCGACCAACAGCCTAGCAGAGGGCCGTATTTTTTTTTTTTTTAAAGGAAAACCAAGAAAAAAAGTCACAGCAATCAAATTAGTTAGTCTGGAAGGAGTACAATAATTGCCTCCAAGATGCTGTATCGTAGAAGTATACAGTTTTATGAGTTGGGAAAGGGTCAAATACAGATACACCTTTAATTTATACTTAAGAAGGAGGCGCTGACAGCAAAAACTGTATAATTAGCTCTTACCTGGACTGTGTATTAAACTGTATTGTCCTCTAGAGGGCATTGCTACTCTCCATAACTCAAATTGTATTAGTACAGGTCTGATGCTCCACAGACGGATCGGAAATCGTTTTGTCCTCCTCATCACAATTAGATAAAGGCCGTCTTATTACACTATATGAATGTATCCGAGCATAGTAGAATTTCTCAGTTCAGTTTAGTTTCTCATCAGTATAGGACACACGGGCTGTATTATAATGCACTCTATTCAATTGTTAATTGCTGTTGCAGACATGCTGTATTACAACATCACATTTCATGAGCATGTCAGACTGGCCTACTGAAATATGAATAACAGTTTATGATTGGATATTTTGGGTTGAAATTGGAATCTCGGTGTTTGCTCTTCATCCATGGTATTAATCCGAGCAGCTGTGCCCTGTACTGGCACACACACACACACACACACACACACACACACACACACACACACACACACACACACACACACACACACACACACACCATAGCACACATGGACACTCTCTCATACAGTATACACATCCTCGCCCTACAGATAGCCTATACATGGCTCCAGAAAATTACATACTCTAAAAGCTTTTTTCTTTTCATGGGAATGGCAGATGCTCCCATGTGAAGTGACTTGGCGCTCTCTACTCTTCTCAAGGGGAAATGAGATATTGGAGCGCCTTCAATGAAGCTAATACCTAAAGGATCTATCCAGAGGCAAGAGTGTGCATAGTTTAAATTCATACATGAAACGTTAAGCTGTGAATATGCAGTGCAATCACAATATACGTAGCAATATGTGGAAAAATTGGCGCATGAAATGTAACTCAACAGTAGATAATCTACCGCTCGTAAATTTCAACTTTGAAAGTTTTCAGCAGACAATTTTTTATAGAGAAAAGTATAGGCTATTCAATTTAATTTCTTTTTAGGTAGCCTGATGTATTAGCTTTTGTGCATGTAAGTCACTGTGTGCATATGTTTTCCCACTGGGTTTGGGTATCTGTTGTGATGCTGTTTTAGGCCAAGAACTCAGAGGTGGTCCAAAACCGCACATACAGGCTGAAATATCTGTATTAGTGTCGACAGATGCAGCCAGCAGAGCAGAAAGGCAGACTGACTGTAAAAGCTGGTATAAATAGCCTGGGAGTGGAGATGATGAATAATAGAGACTACCAGTGCTGCTGACAGTGAGGGAGAGAGGCCATGACAGCAGTCAGAGACAGAGTCCAACAAAGCTTAGTATAAAAGAGTAGAATAGGATGGGAAGAGGGAGATCTATCTGTCCAGCGGCCGACACTAGATCATGTAAAAAGTCATATGCCTGTATGATATTGGACTTTATGACTAATCAGCATATCCCTATTTTCTGTGTCAGATTTGATGTATGGGATGGACTTTGTTGGATTAGATCTTTAACCTGTACATGGTCCACAGTACAGATGGTCACATATGTAAACTGTTCCATACAAGTACAGCCCAGTCGTCCAGATAAAATGTTATTGGCAGTTGATGTTTTTGCAAACCGTGGATATGTTACGGCTACATAATATATTGACATTTCTTCAAATCATGTCACAACACGTTCGCGTTACGTGTTTATGGTCTGACTTTCATAACGAGAGACAGAGGATATGTGGTATGTTTTAACATACATAAGCCTGACAGCACAGGATATTTTAAAAGGACACCTCGGGGCAATTTCCAGCCCTGTTTGTGGCGACAAACACTGAAGAGTTTTGACGGAAAGTCGTGACATGGCCAACCGTGTTTGCGGTGACGAAAGCGGCTGTTTTTCATGAGGCCTCATGACATTTTACCGTGTTTGTGACAACCAAAACAAGTATGTTGAGCCAAAACATTATGTTTTCCCAACCTTAACCAATTGTTTTTTTGTGCCTAGACCTAACCAGATGTACCTAAGTTTAACAACACGTTTAGGTATGCATGAAGGCTAGCTGGCGTATCCTGCAACTGTTTGGCGCGCCGTTTGTACACTTCTGGCTTTGCGTACGTAAGGTGCTATTTGTGGTAGCACAATGGTAGGAGCAGAGTAACGCTAGTGTCGGGGTGAGTCAGGGTCAGCAGTCAGTAAGCAAGTCAGTGGCGGCAGGGATAACAATGGGATAACAAGCTAACTTGTCCCATCTAGTGGTATCCTATCCTCTGGCAACATAGGTAGTATATAGGCAAGTATGTGCACCTCACAGCCGGTTGTCTTCGGGAATGTGTGGTTCAACTGCAAGTATATCTCCGGCCTGAAGTAATGTAAATTTTCAACATAATGGTGGTTACAGAAGTGTAAATGTTATAACATGTATTCAGGCTATTGGGTTGCTAACTGATAACTCTGATATCAGTGCCTCATATCTATGTGGTGATTCATAGAATTTCCATGAGAACACAGATGTTGGCAAAAGCCTACCAACAAAACAACGTCATAGTCGGTCTTCACTTTCACAGCCTATAATTTCAATCAAACCCTGCTATGAGCCAAAACAAAACAGTCGTAAGCTATATTTATGTCAGCCTTGGAGCGTAACTGTCATTTCATATCAACAACAACTTTCAGGTGAAAGATAATGCTTAAGGTGTATTCAGCGGCTGTATGTGTTCCTCACAAGGTATCGGTGAACCAGTCTTACAGGGTTCACTCCTTTTGTTTTGCGGACCTATAGTCACAGTGAGTGCATGTGTGCGTGTGTTAGTATTAAAAATAAAGGGAATTATGTGCTGCTATTAAATGATATCCAACACCCACATGCACACAGTCACATTGGAGGTGGTAAAGCTGTCCCTCCGGTGAAGGATGACTCAGAGGTGGAGGTCCTTCGCTTCAACCAAGTTACGTAAACTGTGAGAAGTGCACTTTACTGGCATGTGTGATTTGGCTTCTGTTAGTACGCGTAGTTGGTCTGTGAGCAATTACGGGGTAGTGTTCTTTGTTTTTCTCCATACATATCCATCTTTGCGCCCTAAAGCACTGCTGACAAGAACCAGTGCGGGCACATTTCTGGAGGTGGCTCTTGCTTATCGTTTCCCCGTAGGGCTGCTGCAGTATATGTATGGCCCAGCACTCCAGCTGAACTCCCTGGACAGGCTTTGACTTGTTTAACAGCTTTCATGCTATACAGTGCTTAGTACTCTCTTCCACCCATCTTCAATCTGTGTAGAAGATTCCTCCGAGAAGGAATTTATTTTGCATTTTCCTGGGTATCAATCATTCAGAAAATGAAAAGCAGTCATGTAGGTATGTGTGGGTTTCTAACAGATGTGACAGAGGCTAAATGGCTGTCAGTTCACTTTTGAAATTCAGTTGCAACTATTGAACTTTATCTCAGCCGGGCAACTGATAATATATATACATATTTATTATCGATTAATGAGCCCTCTAAAGTTTGATAATTTAATCTCAGTTTAGCTTTTCTACATATTTTAACAGAAAGATTTCATGTGGATGTGGAGTTTGAAACACATGTGCTCTTTCTGTATGAATTAACCATCATCATTTTTAGCTAAGGTTAATGTTTAAAGGTGCAATATGTAAGAATTGTTACTTTTCAAAGGTACCTCCAAAAAACGGGGAGCAGCATATCGCCACCTTAAATGCTAACTCCTGCTAGGGCTGGACGATAAATCGGCAAAATCGATTAATTCGAGTTCATAGTGAGCTCCGCCCCCCACATTTACTTTCCACAGAGAAACAAACACAACATGCAGTGAGCAAAGAGCTTGTTCCTAAAAAGGCACTGCCTCGTTGATAGCTTGGTTTTGTGGCGTCGGACCTCGAACAAACCATGGTCCACTGCAAAGTTTGTTTAAAAGCTGTTGCAACTAAAGGCAGCGGACCAACACATTTATTCCAGCATCTCAAACAGATGCATGTATCACAGTGTTGTTGTTGACTATGAGAAGACCGCTGCAGCCCACAAACACCCGCTGTAAAGCAGCTGACATTAGTGGAATCATTTAATCATTGTGTCCCATATGAGAAGAAAGTGGCCCGATGGAAAGCTTTTACGGACGTAGCCACGTTGAATATCGCTTAAGACATGCTGCTCGTATATACAGTGGAGTCGAGGTTCATCTACATGCTGAAAATGTTCGACCCCAGGTTTGTGTTACGAAGCCACAACGGGGCATGATGTCTCAAGCCAGAGGAAGCCGACAGGCTTGTTTTCCTGGCCAAAAATGTGTAAAACAGACAGCCAGCACACACCTCTTGTCCTGTACATCTACCAACATGTCATGTTTACTATGCAGCATGCAGATGTTTAATTTAGTTTAATTTAGTTTACATATCTTCAGGGATACAAAATACTATTTGTAAACAAAAGGCACCTTTTGCTAAATAAATTACTTAATGAAAGTTATGTTAACACTTTATCAATACCAATATGGAAACTGTTTTTATAATAGCAAGCAATCTGACATGTTAAATGTATGTTTACAAAAGCATTTTATCAAAAAGGGACACATTCATTTCAAAAGGATGAACTTTTCTATATTTTTTCAAGTGAGTTTGAAGCTGCAATGTTTACAATGGCAGGACAAATTTGTTGTAAATCATAGCATTAAAATGAAAGCAATGCTTTTGATTATTTCTTTGTAATTTGTTTGTAATTTTTGTAAGTTTGTTCTTGAGAAGAAAAAAAATCGATTAAAATTGTAAATCGAGTTTGGTGTGAAAAAATCGGAGATTCAATTTTTAGGCCATATCGCCCAGCCCTAACTCCTGCTAATTGTAGCTGATGTTAGCTAGTTCGCCCACTTAGCCACCAGTGGTCCAGACTGGCGGCTCGGAGTGGTATTATGTTAGAGGACAGGCCAGGGCTAGCTCGTTAGCATTCCAACTCCAGTTGATGTCGCTGGAACAAAATACTTATATGTCAAACATGTTTTTCTTTACATTCTGTTGATGTTATTTTTGAATGTTTCAAACAAAATTTGTGACATTGTACCTTTAACAATTAACATTTACAACATTAGCCAGTAATGCCATATTTACCCAAAGGTTTTACCATTTTATTTGTAACATTAAACTACAACTTAACTCAAACAGATAAGCTATATGTGTATGTCTGTATGTCCAATGTAATGTTAGCTTAATAACAATGTAATGCATGTGTTTAATTATTTTGATTAATTCACCCATCAGTTCACAGTTGCTACATTAAGCAAGGAATGCTATTTTAACTCGCAATGAAACTCTCTGCTGCTCCATCTTCTCAGAGTGTCCAGAATGTGCTTTGCCACTCTGGGAATGAGGTTCTCTGAATAACCAGCGGCATATTGCAACAGTGCTCCAAATGTAGGAACAGTCTAGTTTGTTCCCAGAGTGCTTGGAGTGACTATTTACAAATGCACCCCAAGCGTTCAGTCGTTACTCTTAGAGAGAGAGAGACAGCTTTTGGTCTGGTAACCGCATGCACACAGATGCATGTTTTGAATCAAACACACCTATTCTGACTGCTATCGTGAATGATCCTCTTTAGGTATATTGGTGCTCACGCCCCTGTGACCCTCTTCTATTCTCTGGGGTGAGAGTTCACTTTCCGGTACACCATCTACCACTGACATTAGGGGATATTTTAGAGACTAGGAGCCATAGGTCAGGGGTGAGATACCATAAATGGTGCCTTTCCTATGAGACATGGTTGGTTGGTAGACAGACTAATTACAAGGCCCCCGTGACCTAACCTCTGCCCCCTGAGCTCTGTGTCATGTGACCATGAGAATGGTGCCCCCCGTTGCTCATAGATCTGACAGCTAATTTTTGCTTTTTAGGTGTTCATTATATTCTCTCAGTTACATATACACCGCTGACATAATTTTTCACTCTCTATCTCTTGCCCAAGTGTCATCATTTGGGCAAGGAAGTGTGAAAAGAGAAATTGTTTGGATTTTATAGCAAATGTATGAAAATGCAGGATTGGGTTACATGTGTGCAGGTTGTGTAGAGATGACACCAGCGGGATTCAAAGGCCCATTTAACACATTACTACCTTCCTCTCATCCATGGTCAAACAGCAGTCTAGGGGTCTGACCTTTGAACTTAGTGACCTGCCAGCACTGTGCGACCATAACTCTCACTTTTAGTCAAGAAGGTGCTTATTATTCTTCCGAGGATGGTTGCCTGTAGGGTTGGGCGTTGTGTAGATTGCTGCATGAAGGAAGTAGGGTTGCAATGGTATGAGATTTTCACAGTACAATAACCATCTCAGAAAATATCACTGTTTCAAGGTATCATGTTAAATTGTATATCACAATTATGGAATACAAAGGAATGTATTCCATAATGAAGGAATGAAAACAAGGGTTTTTTTTGTTAAACAAATGCTCTATTATCCTGGCTGACATGAAATTTGATGTTAACTTAATAGATTATTTTTGGAATAACACTTATTCGGTAGAATTCATTACCACGGATGTGTGAATGTACATTGTATGATAACTGTCAGTTTATAACTAAGTTATCACTGCCACCCTAGAAGGAAGGCAGAAAGACTGACATAAGTGGCTCTTTGGCAGCTGAGTCGCTTGCCAGATGCTGACCTTGTGTGACATTCCAGAAATGACTATCGTGTCTAGCTCTTGAATGGTCAATGGCATATATGTCACATGTGTTGGTCACAAACAGGTGACAGCATGGTATCCCATGGGGTACTTTGCATATAAGCAAACTGTATTTGTGTATTTTTTCTTTTTATGGCCATTTTCATACAGATTTGGAGTAACAGCAACAATAAGATTCATAAATGCTAGATTACTTACACATATACCTATAGTGTATGTTTTGGATATTACACACGGAATGTAACACACAATACTAGTACCTGAAAGGATTATTCGAGTAAGCGATTAGTCCAATGCAATAAAATGTAGTTTGACCATTTTTCATCATGAAATTGTTAATTTAATGTTTTTGTGTTTTGGTCAGATGAGCAATTTGGTCAACTTGGTCTATTGGAAATAGTGATCCATTAAATAATTTGTCTCTTGAAACAAGAGTAAGAGCCTACAGCCACGCTAGCGACTTGGTTTGGCTGTATGTCAGCTAAATGCTAAGTTCAGCATGCTTACACATTCACAAAGACAGTGCTTACATGTACATTTTAAGCATGTGTAAGTTAAGTTTTACCTTAGTCAAAATCATAGTTAGCATGATACCATTTGATGACGGGCAAAAAGAAAAACACAAAGCTGATGTTGAGCGGAATGTCTCTCGTTTTGTTAGTATTTATTGATGAATCAGAGTATTGGACAAACTTGATACCTTTTCTGATGGTGGTAAGAGATTAAAAGTCAGTGGATCACCAAAGTTACAATTAGGCTGCCACTTATCCTGAAAAGTACATCTGTGTCTACCAAATTTCATGAAAATCCATCCGATATTTGTGAAGACAGTTCATTTAAGACCTCAAAACCTCAGGGTGGTACTGGAGGAAAAGGCAGTGAATCAGTCATAGTAATTTGGATTCATCCTTGGCAAACATAACTGTATGTAAAAATGGTTATAATCCGATTTAGTAGTAGTTGAGGTATTTCACAGGACAAGTGAAAACCTTTAACTGCCGATGACACCAAAGGAAAAGTCAAGATCACGATTAGTGGGTAGGATTTATCTACTTGGGATCATGAAGGTCCAAAATTGGTGTGATATTTCACAAAGCGGTCGGCCAACTTGATGCCAGTATGGCTAAAGACACTTTGCAGAAATGTAATGGTACAAACCACACTAAGCGCTTATGAAAAAACATTATTGTAAATGACATCTGTGTGAAAGTGTTGGTGTTTACCTATGTTACATAATATAAATGACAAATTTTACAACATATATGATTACAGATTGTTTACAGAAATGAACCAATCAGAAATCTGTGTGTTGAATTATTCTCTCTCTTCTCCCCCACCTCTTTGTTCCCCCAGAGTCTGTTCATGCAGATTTCCCCCCGCGGACAGAGTCTGGATCCTGTTATGTAAATTTGCTCCCTGGTAAAATGTTATCAAAGCAAATATTTAGGGAGATACAGAAAGAGGAAGCTGTGAACATCCTCAAGATAAAAAACCAGTTTGCTACAGTGTCAGCTTAAATTGTAGGAGGGTCACAGAGTAGGAATGGGTGTGTACAAGTCCATAGATACGAGGACGGATCAGTTGCACTAACCCATAGCAAGTATGTTACCACATATGTTTTTTATCTGCAAGGTGACCTCTCTGTGTAGACACACCATGTAGGTTTCATATGCGTTTGTGCTTATTTTCCTTCTTGAGAAGTGATCCAGTGCGCTTACGTGCGTGTTTGTGAGTTTTCAATTTAAGACTCTCATATGTATGTGTGAGATGTGCTGCTCAGGTGTGAAGTGTTCTGCGGTTCCCAGCAGAAGGAAGACCGCTACACACCCTCTCTTGTCAGGGGAGGGTGGGAAGACTTTGGGGGGAAGGGCGAAGAGTAGAAGAGCAGAAGAAGAAGGTAATGAAAGAGGGAGAAAGGGTCAGCGATGCTCCTGTTCATCTCACAGAGTATAGACATCCACATTGTGCGTGGCAACACAAGCAGCAATATGAATACGTCCCTCGCAGACTGTCCTCTATTTCCACTCTGTAGTTCACTTTTTTTTTTATTTCTTTCTTTTTCTTCTGCTCTTCTTCGTTCTCCTTTCTGTCCGTAACAGATAATGGACAGAGTCTGGGCGCTGACCCCCACGCTTTTTGAGATGAAGGAGGAAATTACTCTGCTAATATGCGCATATTTTGCATTCTTTTGAATTACCCAGCCCGAAATTATACACTTCACCCCACGTTTTGCTTAATTATTCATCTACTTGTGAAAAGATTGTGGAAAGTAATATGTTCGGGGGAATCTGTACTGTAAGAAGAAGACTACGGCTGCGTCTCGATGCAGTTTTTTTCTTCTTCACTTAATTGTCAGAAGAAGAGCACGAGCTGACATTCAGGTTTTCTTTTGTTCAAAATGTATTTAGATTTCTTGGAAAACAAAAACAATAAGCAAATCTTTACATTTGAGAAACTGGAACCAGCTAATTTTTGTCATTTATGCGGTTGATTTACTTACTGATTTGTCAGCTTATCAGTTCAGCTTGAGAGAGGACACAGCAAACTGTAAAACAAACAAACAAAAAACCTTCTTCTAAAGGCTTGATCTTACCAGATTTCATTTCAAGATTGTTAACATGAACATCTATTAGAGATAGTGGCCAATACTGCGCAAGTGCTCTGGAGCTCCTGAGCACTTGACCTCTGTACCAAGTTGTATCTGAGGACTAATGTAAACCATCTTGCATAATAATTTGATTTCTGCTTCTATAATCTGTTTTCATATGTCTGCTGACTGAACACGTGATGGATGGCGTATTTGTTTTTCCTCTCAGTCCTCCTCCTTGTTCTTCCCCACAGATGTTGGTGGCCATTATTCACAGTTGTGAGCGTGGGTGAACGAGTGCGCTTAACTAGTGTTTAATGCTATCGTATTAATTACTTGTGGTGCCCCCAGTCTTGTTAGTGCTGGACTGCAATTAACCTGTTTAATTAGAGTCTTGTAGCCGGAGGAGGTGAGACCACGCACCTGCAATTATAAAGAGAAGGTTATAGTGAGAGTGATTATTCTGCTACTAGCGAAGCTCCTTGAACTCCTATTCAAGATCGAGGTATTCTATGATCAGCTTGCTGCTAACAAAACTAGCCACCATGCTAGCTGTCTGGGGCTGATTTGTAGTCGATGCAACATTATAAGTAGTTGTTAAATTACTGTTGGACTAAGTGGTATATATAGATGAATAATAGAGCTAGATACCTGATCCAAATTGCTTGGAAAGTTCATAGCTTCCAGGTTTACTTCTGGGTAATTGTGATGATGTCTCATTTTTTAAAATCACTTTGCTTGGCTCAAGGGACGTTTTACAAATATGAAACCTCTGGAGATCAATAATTCTGAGAAAAAAATCCTAAAAGAAAATATAAAGAGTCATTACTGACCTTGTTTCCAGTTTGAGGTTTCCTGTCAAACGATGAATAATGTTCAGTCTCTTTTTGAAATGGTACGCTTGGTAGAAACAAGGATAGAGGAGAATTTTTAGCTGCAATACCTCCAGTGACCACTGGGCAAAACTGAAGCAAGACAGCTGTGCCACAGTATTCATGTGCAAACACAGCTAAATGCCGTTCTTCAAATGAATAAACCAACACCAGTCTGTTTGATATTCCCTTGACAGCATAATAATAAAAACATGATTTATGTAAATTAAAACTTGAGATATATATCTTAACAACCCAACACTAATTTGATTTGTGTTCCCTGGAGTGCACATAGACAACAGCAGATCTGTTTTTGCAAATTAACCGTCCATATGTTTACCAGAATTAATAACTGTGCTTTGTTTCCTGGAGGTATTTTGTTTCTTCCTGGCTTGAAGCACGATGCAACGAAATTGACATTCTGTATTGTGTAGATCTGGTTTCCTTGTTGCTGCGGTAATTCATTTTCCCATCCCTTTATGGAATCTCATTCTTCTCTGATTTGTCATCACTATCATTGAATTTGTCATCCAGAACTGTTTTCAGCATTTTACAGCTAATTGCTGCAATGTTCAGCGTTGTTCTATTGTACTTGACCTTTATTGGAAGTGTATTGAGCTCGCTGTATTTCACAGTGAGGACGGAAGAGTGATGATGAAATGAAAGTGAGGAAATGGGCGTGTTGCATGACCCAAAGTATTCCCTAAGATGAGGAAAATACTCCAAAATAAGGTAACTGAAATTAGGATATTGTTAACGTAAAGGTCAAACTTAAACCTTTGTGGTGTTGAACCTTCGATCACGTATTGATGTCCTTTACCAGGATCAATACCTGCTCATTAACTGTGGCCAGGCTTCCGCTGTGACTCAAATCTTCAATTGAACCAAGTCTGTCATAAGTCTGTTATAATCATTACACAATCAATAAAAAAAACAACAATAAGGAAAGAGGTCATTAGCAGGGCAGTTTGCCACTGATTTAGGAAAACTACCTGGATGTTCTAAGCACCATCTAAAGAGGAACAATATGTTTGTGTTGAATGGGGAACAGCTTTTTCTTCAGCGAAAGGTCATGTGTATTCTTCTTATATGAACCAGAGCTAGGAATTTCTGTGTGCGTGTGTGCATTTATGTTACATAATTGAGACATATGACCAGTGCTCTCCATTCAGTCCCCTAACTGAAAATCATTTCACTAAACCACTAATTCAATACCAGATAGGTCGTTCAAATGCCACAGTAATTGTATATAAAGCTAATTAGATAAATGCAAGCAATACCAATTATTTACCTTTGAAATCCTACGATGTAGGTCAATGATAGTGACGGCAGCACCAATGAAACGATTGATAGATACTTGAAATAGGTCATCAGCAAAGCAACCAACACATGAATTAAGCAAAACCAACATCATACAGTTTTTTTTTTTTAGAAGATTTAGGCAGTGATTGTGTAATGATTATAATTAATGGATATGTGTAATTATGTAAAGTGTAAAAGTAGGTAGATCAAATGGCCAGATGAAGCATGGTTTGAGGCTTTGTGGGGTTCACTGAACTAAAACCCTTCACCGGATTGGCAGCATCTCGCCGCCCTACCAAAATCCCATCCCTGTCTGCTCCCTGTTGTCTGCCTCTTCCCCGGCCTGTTTGTGCATCTAATTATTTGAGCTTGCCAGCTAACACGGCATAAACCTACCAGAGCGCTGATGTGCTAGCATATTCACACCAGTCCACATCCGCCACAGACAGGAGAGAACAGCAACACACAACAGACAGTCTTTTTGCTGATGTGCGCAGAAAGCATCAGAGATGGAGGGTGCAGCCGTGTGTCAGGTGTCCTCGCCTGACACCCCGCTGCACAATATCTTCCACTTCTGCAGTCTGAGGGATTTAACCATGCAGTGCCTGCTTTTGTAGAATACAACATTTTAGATTTACTGGAGTCCTCAGACATGTTCTTTGATATTTAAGGACTTTACTGAAATGAAGTATTTTACTGTACAAAATTTGTTTTTGTGTCACGTGTCCTTTGTCGTGAATAATTTCTTTATTTCTGCACAAAATACCACAATTATGAGGACCCGTCCTCCATCCAAGTTTGGCTGAAATCCGTTCAGTGTTTATTTTGTCTAGTCCTGCTGACAATCTAACCAACCAACCAACAAACAAACAGACAAGCCGAAAATTGTGGAAGAGGTAAAAATGCTAATCATTCACAGTATTTTCTGTAAATAAGCAACGTCTTCAGATTGCTTCTTTTACTCATAAATGACAAAGAAATGAAGCAAATTCTTAAATTTAAGAGCCAAGTACCAGCAAGTGTTTGACATTTTGGCTTGAAAAAAAAAACAATGAACTGACTAACAAAATAGTAGGCAATCAGTCTTCTTTCGATCAACTAATAGACCAATCGTTGCATCGTTGTCTGGCTATTGATGCACCTACATGTGGATGTTTGTGTAAATGCTTGTGTATGTGTGTGACTGTGGGTTCTGTCTCTGTCTCTGTGTCTCCTCTCTCAGTGGGTGGTAACTGTTAAACTCTTCCATTTGGTGGGATTACTCCTCTAGTCAGTCCTGTGGGAGCAGCCATCAGCCCGTCGTCTTTTCAGAGGAGCACTACACCTTCTGATGCTTTAATCCCCTCTCCCCCCCACTCCTCCCCTCCTTTTCCCACACTCAACCTCTTAACCTCATCTCCCACTTTCCTCCCTCCCTTCCTCCTGTTCCTTTTTTGCTGGCGCTGTCAACTTTCAGCTGAAGTGGCTAAAACTCAGTTGATGCAGCAGCGGCTGTGTTAAAGCTGTGATCTTACAGCTCCGCCTGACAAGTCGAATACTGGGATGCTGCTGTTTCATATTCTTATGGGAAGAAAAATTCTCAGTGTCTTGTTATGAAAAAGTGTCATTTAAAACTGATGGGGAAAAAAGCAAATATGGTAATGAGCTATTTCCATAATATCCATTGTTCATTTCAGTAGGTGTCTGACAGTGATTATTATTAATAATAATCTTAATCTTAAGAATCTTGATATCTTTTTGATTCATTCAGATTATTTATTTACTGCTTGATTAATTTCCTTGTGTCCGGTCGTGCGTGTGGAAACCTGAAAGCCTCCGAATGGTGTCAGATGACGCAAATTTGAGATGGCTGCGAATGATGTAATGAGACGGGCACAACTCGCGGACAAGAAAAGCTCTAATTCTGTCTCTGCTGCTTGACCTGGAAACAACCCGTATACAGTGATTTCTTAAATGAGCCGGAAGTGCATAGGAATATGTGTGTGTGTGTGTGTGTGTGTGTGTGTATGTGTGTGTGTGTGTGTGTGTGTGTGTGTGTGTGTGTGTGTGAGTGTGTGTGCGTGTGTGTATGTGTGTGTGTTTTGTGTGTATGAAATGGGGGAAGTGAGAAGGTGAGAAAAAGGGCATTTTTGAATCCGTATTAAGAGCCTACAGCCATGCTAGCAGCGCTGTGAGGCAGTTCTTAGTCACAGTAGTGTTTTTAATAGAATGGTAATATCATTGTGCTAGCATGCTCGTGTCCAGCAGGTACTACTACTTACCATGTTCACCATAATAGTTTGGGATGTCGGCATGCAAACATTCGTTAAGGCGCTAGATTTAAGGTCAAGAGATCACCAACGTCAATATGATTTATTCTGTAGGGAATGTCCTACTTAATGTAATCAATCCAGTAGTGTGGTTACATGTGTTTGCCTACATTTAGGTTGTGTTTTGATGACCCCCTGTGATTTGTGATTTTGAGTCAAATGTCTCAACAAATTAAATGTGAGCGTTGAAACAGAGAACATTTTATGTATTCTTATTACATCAGTGTTAACTTCTTAAGACCAACAAAATGCAATCGAATCTGTTGTTATACAGTGATGCATTATACCCTACTCAAAACAGAAATTTATAGACATGTTTTGAGCTGAAATGAAAATGGCATGTTGCTGGTCTAAAATGAACAGAAAGTAGTCTTTGCAAATCTCTGTTTCACAATTTCATACTTTCATTGTATGGAAACATGGGATAGTTGGTGGAACTGCCATAGTGTGTGACTTGTAATCTGCATTTGTACCAGTGTATCCCAGATATCCATTATTTCTGCAGAGCCAAGACTTGGTGTCTTCGTGTGTGACTTCTTACGCATAATATCAGAGCTTAAGGCCAGCGGTTCTGCCAGGATGCCATGTCAGAATCCATTTTCATCCTTGTCCAAGAGTCTCTGATGAGCAGTGAAATCTTTTGATGTGTGTGGCGTCAGCCTTGTAAGCGCCTGAGCGTGCTTTAATAACGAAAGAGCAGAATGGTATGTATGTGTGTGTGTGTGTATGTGTGTGTATGTGTGTGTGTGTGTGTGTGCGCGTGTGTGTGTGTGTGTGTGTGTGTGTGTGTGTGCGCGCTTTTGTGTCCCCAGAGAGACCGGGTTACTGGGTTGTGTGAGTAATAAAATGGGCCGTGCAGTTTGCGCTCATGAGTTTGTGACGAGGTCAGGATGTTGGCATCTGAGCATCGCTACAGCCTGATCCGTCTCCTCCCTCGGACGACTTGCTCGCATCCTCCACGGTCTTCAAAGGCACACGCGTTCTCACTTCCATTCCTCGTTAATTTCTGTACAAATGCGAGTCAGAGAGTGGAGGTAAGCCAGCATGAAAAGTGAAGAGACGTATACACTGTTTCCACCCCTCCCATGTTCTTGTATCCCAGATAATCATCTCGGGATGTAGCACCCTAATTAATGCTGCTCTCTGTTTACATTGATGGGGATTGTGATTGATGTGTATGATAGGGTACATTTACTGCACTGATCTGGAGGATACCAACATGTAAAAAGGACGGATAAGCCCTTATATCTGATGCTTTGTCTAGCTGATTACGTCTTGCTGTGATGCTGTATATATATTTACATGACTCCTTGTCCGCCCATGTCCTCCATTATATTCTTCTTTATCATTATGGGGTGTTAAGTTTATCCGGCCTGAACTATTTTAAAGACATATCTTGTCTTGCTACATATAATTATTTTCTTCCCAAAACTGCAGACATATTAACAGATTAACATGTGGATACAATTGACTCCTTCGTGGTCATTAGTCAAAATCCTCGTCTAGCTGGTTGTTGATGGGTTTAGCACAAAGCCCCTACAGATAGATCTACATCTCTGCTGACTCTCGCAAGGTGCTCCAAGTATTTTTTTTTTTTTTTTTTTTTTTTTTTTTTTAGCACTTGCATTGTTTGTTATCTATTTTGGTCTTAATCTAAACCCACTTCGGGCACAATCTTAAACCCATCTGATCCTGAAATAAGGCAGTGCTGACTGCAGCGCTGCGTCTTGGTGTATTCATCTTTCTGTTTATCTCAGCATAGCCTAGAAAAAGATATGCACTGTACATGAGTTTGCAGTGTTAAATGTGTAGTGTCTGCAGGCGAAGAATTGTTTGTGTTCGTGCTGTATGTGAAAGACCAACTGCAAAGATGGGACATTGATGCCAAGTGTTTTTTATGTTGATGGTTGACTTGAATTTATTATAAGACAGTGTCCAGAAATGGAAAGAGTTTAAAAATAGCCTTGAAATATTTCTATGAGCAGATGTGATCTACTGTTGGGGGGTTACGTGCTGGACTGTTTCTTGATTGGGACCAGTGTACCTTCCTGGAGACTTTGCTGGTTGCCCTGACAACTACACCGAAATATGGTACAGAATCTTCTGTAAAATGCCAATATTTACATGTTCCCAAGGTCCCAACACACATGGACCCTCCCATTGTCACATTTGACATGATTTGAATGAAATTATTGCAAAAATACTAGTATTACATTTTTTTTCTTTTTCTTTCTTTTTTTTCTATTTTCATTATTTGATTTGATTTGGGTTACCTTAACCCAACCCTAACATCTTTTTTAGTTTTCCATAATGTGCTTATCTGAAGATATTTAAAAATGGTAGGCAAAATAAAATGTTGCAAGTAGATCTTCAATCAGAAGCGTTCAGTGGAAAATGCCCCTATACAGGGACTTTTTGGAAGGCAAAATAAAGTCCCTTGAACTTCATTTTGACCCCGGTCCCTGCAGTGAAAAAAAAAAACGAGGTTCCTTCCGAAGATTACGGCTATTGTTTTAAATTTTAAAGACTCTGCACACCCGTTGTTAAACCCCGCAGGTGATTTTAATTATATTGCCTGATTAGACCTTTTCTCTAGACTGTGTGTATGTGGAGAATCCATGTTTGATTAACATCAACATGACTCTCCTCTTAGCTTCGTTGCACCTGTTAGTATTGGACCAATTGCACCTTTGTCATTGTCATCAGTATATAGAGTCAAGTAAGAGCTTGCCATTCTCAGCATAGCTCTGCTCACCTCAGCCAGAATTACTGAAAACACCTGCACCGGTGCATGTTCTGTAACAAAACATTTTCAGTCAGGCCTGTTGTCTTGTGATAAACAACCATATTGCTTTATGTTAAACAGTGTAATCAACGTTGGAGTCAATACTCCTATTTACTTAACATTGCCTCTTGTTTTTCACGTTTTTTCTGCAGAAATACAACAAGATACACCGATCTATACGCGAGCGTATAGAACAGCAAAAACAGCAAATTAAGCTTTCGTAGGATGAATCAATGATGATTTCCATACAGTCTGTAATTATAAGATGCTAGGGCTCTAGGGGAAATGTTTATGGACGAAGTAATGTTTTAAAGCTTTGTTCACAGTCCATTTAGTCCAATTCACCAACTTCCTTTCACACTCTTTGACCCAGTTTTCAAGACATAAAGTAAGTTGATCATTATCTGCACCTCATCAGTACTAGATCAGTCACTTCCCCTCTGATGGCAAGCCTCAGATATTCTCATATTTCTCCACTGCGCCTGTCTGACTTAACTTTTCTTTGTGACAATGCGTAATCTGTGGTGATCAGACACTTTTATGATGTAAATAACCCACCCAGGTTTTTTTTTCTTCTGGACTGAAGGTAATTTTACTCTTCGCTGTATGAGCTTATTAAACCATGTGAGGGTCGCAGTGGTTGAGGAGCAGTTTTGTAAGAGTGACCAAAGCAAACAAGATAATATTCCATGTTCCTGTTGGATAACCACAGGTAATGAGCGAACCTCCCCCACTTGAATATAAATTAGACTCATCGCTGTGGGCTTATGTTGCACAGGTGTGTGTTGTATGACCTTGCAGTATAAGGACAAGAATATACTTGCTCATTAGCAAATAATAATAACGTTAAATTGATGGCTGATATATTTCTGGGCCACTGGGAGCACCAACCATAGTTAACATCTCATATTGGCTTAGACAATGCCATTGACAAGTGAGTATCAAGCATGAGCTTGAGTTCAGCCCTATGTGAAACTGCAGGTGAGGGTGTGGGGCCACAGAGGAGGTTGGGTCCAATGTTTGATCTGTTACACTTGGAAATTGAAATAATTGACATCTTCCCCCTTCTCCTCCAACCTGAGCTGTCCATCATGGCGTTACATCTGATGCATGTCATCGTCTCTTTGTGTCTATCGTGAAGGGGTGCAGTCTAACACCTGATGCCCGCTTATTCTCCAGTTTATGGGAGCTGTCAGTCACATCTGTCAGTCACATCTGTCGCCGCTGGTAATGAGTGCAGTTGTGTCTGTCTGTATACCTGTCCAATTTATTTCTCTGTGCATTCAACACATGCTTTTTTGTGCATACCACTGTGCACGTGCATGCTAATGGAAATTGTAATAGCGGTAGACAGGGCTTCGCTGATATGACATACAAGCAGTAGGACTAGCCACCGGTAGCTACTGTGACTCGAAAAAGGAAGGTAGCATGCTGGAAGGAATGTACTATTGTGGCCCAGCAGTGCATACATTATTCATTAGTTGTACTCGCATGGCTGGTGATAATGATTTTATCAAATCTGGCAAGGTGGGTGGTTGGGTGGAAGCAAACTGGTATCCCAAATGTGCGTATGTGCATATCTTTTGCGTCCATTTTCCAATACAGTATGTTCATGAATTTCAATATGATATGTTTAGCAAGAGAGATGGCAGAAGGCATGAAATGGGAAACCAATCTCCTCCCTTCAGCCCTTAACTGAAGTTGCCATCCCCCTACCCACACATGCACACCAAGATGAGGTGTGATAAGGATTGAAAGGTGGAGTCTATTGTGTTGAAAGGCCAGCTGCGGTGTGATGGAAGACACAGTGAAGTCACATCGCAACATTTTGCCATAATGACAGACAGACACACACACACATATACACACACACACACACACACACACACACACGCACACTCACACACACACACACACGCACACATAGACCAACAAACTAAAAACATTACCAGCTGAAGTAGGGTAGGGAAGTATGGTCATCTTCTCATAAGCTTACATAGAATCTGATTTCTTTTTGGAACCATTGCCAGTAGAGTTGTGGAACTTAAAAGAAAATGCAGGTTTATCACACTGTTGCAGTGGCTTCCCTTTTAAGACCCTGGAACTCTGCTCATATTTTACATCAGTCAGTGGGGAAGACAGCGTAACAGCACAAGCTACACTTCAAGCGCTGCTACGACATAGTCTGTTTGTTTGACAGAAAATGCGACTGGTGAAGTGCCTTCCATGTTAATTTACTCCTACTAACTGCAGAGTGCATAGCTGAGAACAAACGGTTCACATAACAGGAGCAGCATGATGAAAGATGAGCACAGACAAAGCAAAACAAGCAAACAAAGAGAAACCTCCGCCATCCTGATGTTTCTCCAGCCCTCTTCCCTGCTTACATAACATCCTCCACCTGCTGTTGTTATTACCTCCTATGTATTCTGCTTGTGCCGACATGCCATCTCAGCCGTTGCTCTGTGTTGCCCTTAAACAACGAACCAATTCCTCCCCACGCCTTTTGCATAATTGCATTACAGCCCAATAACACAATGTTTGGGCAGGACTGTGGGAACTGGCTGTCTGAGTCGCTTGTTCATCCTCTTGGATTGGTTATTTCCTGTTTCAGCCGGCTCCTCGCAGGACAGGACCTTCTCCAGCTAATTTGTTAGATAACACAGAGAAAGAAACAAACGGGGGGAGACAGACAGAGAGAGAGAGGAAGGGGGATAGACTGGGAACAGAATGAGGTGCGAGGAGACAGACAGACAGCATATGTGCACACATACGTACACACAGGCTTCCCACAAAAGAATTATAATAGGCAAGAAGCAATGCAACGCACGGTACTGTCTGCGTTAAGGTGAAATGTCATTATATGCCTGAGGGTATAAAGCTCTGAATGTGTGTGTGTTGTGCGTGCACCTCTACTGTTAGCGACTTTGTGCTCGCGACTGTCTCCCCTCTCTCCCCTGTGGAGGCTGTGTCAGGTCCTTTTGTCGGGTAGATCTGTTACCTTCCCTGCCCTTTGTCCCGACATGTTTGCTTCTGTAAATGTTAAATACTTCCAAACAGTGGTTGTTTCAGGAGCTACACTGTGCAGCAGATCATCAGCCTATTATGTAATCGTCTCTGTTTTTCTCCTAAAACCCCCGTGTCCTCAAGGCAAACATTTTGCCAAGTGATTTGATGATGAGGGAATTGTTATCTCCAGAGAGGAAGAAAGTTGTCTATTATTGGAGTGTATTTTGTTTAAAAAAATTTTTAGCTCATATTTGCATGTTTGCAGATGTACACGTTTGGCTGAGTAAAGGCCAGACATTTGTCTAATCTTCCTGTCTCCCCGACTTGATTTTAAACTACAGTATTGTGCACAAGCAATATAGGGCTGTTTCTAAGACCCAGCTATTAAATTACAGGTCCAGTGTAAAGGATTTAGGGGTTTTAGTGGCAGAAATTGAATTTAATATAAAGAATTATGTTTTGTATTAGTTTATAATCAACTGAAACTAAGAAATGTTGTCTTTACATTACCTTAGAATGAGCCTTTTCGATCTCCAGAGCGAGGGAGCACCGCCGTGTTTTTACAAGTAGCTCAGAATGGATAATTCAAACACTAGACTGTGGTGCATGATTGCCTGTTAAAGCATAAGATATATTTCATTGTTCATTGCTCATACATTGCTGCTGTTTTTAGGTTGTGTACTCTCCAAATATTTGGACATGTTGTGCTTTGCTGCTTTGCTTATGTTGTTTTTATAATTACCATGTCAATAAAGTAAATTTGAAAATTGAAAGAATGCTGTCTGAAATAAAAAAAAAGTAACCATTCTCATAAATAAACAGATTTCCAGTTTTAGTGAAGTAGAGTGCATGCTTGCCCAAGTGGGCAGCCAATGAGCCACTCAGATCCAGCAGCATCTCACAAACAGGTAGTGACAGGTAGTTTACTCAACAGTGTGTGTGTGGTTACACCAATGACAATAGATGAAATACCTGAAAGTGTCATTTACCAAATCATGGTGAGAAAGGGCAAACTCAAGAGCAGTGAAATCGACTCGTGACTGGAGCCATTATAATCTTACACCCCTGATTGCCAAAAAGTTGGAAAAGCTCATAAAATGCAAATAGAAATAGAATGCAAACATTTACAAATGAACTGTGTTTACTCACGACAGTTTTTTACGACGAAACGTTCTCAAGCCCATGTAAAAACAAACTGTATATAATCGTGCGTTACAAAAAGTGGTGACCCTCGACCCATCCTTGCTTTTGAATGTCTGAACCTTTCAAGGATGGACCTAAACAGGTAGTGCAGTATATGGAGCTGCGACTGAACGATTTTTTTTTTTACACATCTTGGCAAAAACAGTGTGTGGAGCATACTCGGCACAGGAACGGACAGTGGAGGAGTTTAAAGTGCTGAATCAGTTTCTATTGACGTCTTGATGCCTCTTTGCCAAAAATCTGGGTCACTGTTGGAAGACGTTGCAATTGTTGTAAATCCAACTGAGTGAAGGAGCGGACTGCAAACTTTTCAGAGCTGCTTTTTCAAGCCTACAGGTGGTGATTTTTTTGATACCCAAAACATGAGAAAACAGTAGGAATAGCAAAAACTACTGAACGTTCTGCCTTTTTCATTCAAAGCCTGGTGGGTTAGCAGATAGCGAAAGCAGCAGCTTAACAGGTACTACAGCTGCTCTTGTGGAAAATTTCCAAGGAATGAGATGGATTCTTCGTCTTCATCCCTGAGCACCTTTCTCACCTCTCCACTCACACTACATCTCTATTCTGGTGCGTTCACACATTTTACTTACTTTTCAATTGGAGAAAAGACTCGTATTTACTCTGTCAATCTATATTATTTTACTTGCAGGCGAATGTGTTTTGCATCTGCACATGCATGCTTGTCTGTGCGTGCCTGTGCTCGTCCGCTGTGTGCCTTTGTTTTTTTGTGTAGAGGCCAGAGAGCCAGCAATTAAAAAGAGGACTGGGACATCTAAAGGCTTAGAGGCACAGACCCAGCACACATGCTGGCAGTCAATTGGCAAGCCGGGGGAGGTGAAATTGGAGTGAGTGAGTGAGTGAGTGAGAGAGAGCGAGGGAGGGAAGGAGGAGGAGGAGGAGGAGGAGGGCAGGATGAGTGCATGCAGGAGAGAAGGGGAGAACCAGAGAGAGAGAAAAAAAAAGAGGGCGGGCTCAGACTCAGGCAGAAGCGCACACACACACACCCTCTCCTCAGCCTTCAGTCTGGTCTAGGCGTGCAAGAGGCAGCATGTGCGAGTATGTGCTGTAGAGTGTGTGTGTGTGTGTATATAGAGTCCAACAAGCGCTGTAGTCTGGGAGAGACGTCTGTCATTGATGCAAGGATTCCCCCCCTGTTTGCTCCCGGAGAGGACACGTGCTGACTTTGTTTTAACCACCGCAGGGAATTAACTACTACTACACACACACAGAGGAAACACCAGGAGCTTAAGTTGAAGGTAAATGAATACATGTTTTTTTGTTGTGAGGATGTTTCGGGAGCCTTTGGGAGTGACAGGGACAGAGAGATAGAGTTGCTTTGGTGGTTGAGATAACCGGCTTCATTTTCCTGTGTTTTAAGACGAGAGATTAGATTGTGAACCACTTGTATGAAATTCAATGTTTGTGTAAGAGAGAGAGAAAAAGAGGTGAACTTTCAGAGAGGAATCCAAATGTGTGTGTCTGACTTCTTCATGGAATACAAGGTTTTTGTTGTTGCTGTGTGTCTTGATGTCTGTATACCAACGTATTGGTATATGGCATTCCTTACACAATGTATCTCTATGTATGAGTGGGACTTCTCTCCTTGGCTAGTACAAGGAGAGACTGTTTGGTGGTGGCACTTTTCTCTTGATGGGTCTCTCCCGCTCTTTCTCTCTCTCTCTCTCTTTTACACACACACACACACAAACACACAAAATCATATATTGATAAAAAATATAAGAGAATTGGAATTGCATTATTGCTTCTACACATTATGGTTAAATAGCCATCCTGCTGGAGCCAACATGTGCCTGTGTGCCTGTGTGTGTGTGTGTGTGTGTGTGTGTGTGTGTGTGTGTGTGTGTGTGTGTGTGTGTGTGTGTGTGTGTGTGTGTGTGTGTGTGTGTGTGTGTGTGTGTTGCGGAAAGAAGTTCATCAATCATTAATGTTCACACTGGGACGTTGACTAGTTTCCTACTGGAGCTAATGCGGTGATAACAAAATACCTTAGCAGCCCTCCGGACTGGCACCTGACGTTTCCCCGCCACTGAACAATTCAGCTCAGCTCAAAGGGCAAACATGCAGTAGTAATGCATGCCGTAACAGTGCGTGTATTTGATCGTGTGCTTTCAAGTACAGGTGATCTGACATTGCACCAGATAAAGTGAAATATCTGGAAAAAAAAAGCCAAGCGGCACTTACGCCTTATCAAAAGCTTGTTAGAGAGCCGCAGGCGCAGGTCAGTCCTCGAAATGTTCTGGTTATGCCATCAAAGGTTCACAATGTAAAAAAAAAGAAAGAAGAAGAAAGAGAGATCGTAATGGGTTTGGATCTGATAAAGACATTAGCCTACTTTGTGTTGTGTGGAAATATTAATAGAGGATGGGAGAGGATAAACAGCTGAAGAGCAGAATAGAGAAGGACTAGACAGACAAAGAGGGGAAACCTACTGTAAGAGCTACTGAAATTCTTGGGGGAACAGCAGTTAAAGGCAGCACGGTGCCGAAGACTTGGCAGAGAGTGCCAGTAACCGATAAGACAGAATAAGAGAGAGAGAGAGTGTGTGTGAGAGAGAGGGGGGCTAAGGGACAAGTTAAAGAAGATTGAAAAACAAAAGGTGGAACGTCTGCAAATGTGCACTCTTACCTCCTGCTTCAGATGTGTTTACCATCTGTCACTCAAATGTGTGTGTGTGTGTGTGTGTGTGTGTGTGTGTGTGTGTGTGTGGTGTGTGTGAGTGTGAATAAGTGAGTGGACGTGCGAGGTCTCAGCTGTGCAGAGGGTCGTCTTCAGGCATCCAGATTGCCAAAGAGTTATGAGGGGTCAAAGGGCATTGAGTCTCTGCTGTTCTTTCTCTTGCCTCACTTTCATGCTTCTTCTCCAGAGAAGGAGGAAAAAAAAAACAAGTGCTCTTGGGTATTTTGTTTGGTCCATTAAAAAGAGTCAGCACGGGTCAAATGAAATGTAGTAAAAACGTTATAATGTACAAGTTTAGTTTTGCGGGTCATTTTGTTATTAAGTCCTGGATTTGATTTCAGACATTTACAACTTGTCATGGTATTTAACATATATTATTTAACATTTCTGCATTAAAGTATTTAAAAATGGTTTGTTGATTTGTTGTATGTTTTGTTGAGTCGTGTACATTATTCAAAATGTTCTTATTTTGTTCATGGTAATGGTGCATCTCAGTTGGTCACCTGTGGTACTTACTTTCGAGCAAACACCAGATAATGTGTCGGAGAGTGAGGAGGGAAGTTAGTGAACGTGACTCAACGTAACACGAGTAAAGTTGTAATGCGCTGTCTCGTCTGTAAACATTTTCGGGTCAGGGCGGATAGATTTTCATCTGTAACGGTAGCTTTTTAAACAGTAACTGCTCCCCTGATCCCATGCCAGTTCACAACAGTCATCAAACTACGTCTTTGCCATTCATTATTTTCATTGCGGCAGAAATTACATACCGTGCACGTGTAAATGTGCAGTTTAACATTTCTGTGGTTTTATTTGCAAGAAATCTAAACACTTGTAATTTTGGTATATGGGCGGCATTATATAACCCTTTGATCCGAGGGGCTTTACAATTAGCCTCTCATTCACAATGCCAATGGCAGCGAGCTAGCATTCAAGGGGCTCGCCTCACCATCTGGAGCGATATGGGGTCCAGTGTTTTGCCCAAGGTCACTTCAACATGCAAACAGGAGAAACTGGGGAACGAATCCCCGACCCTGTGATAAGCATTGCAATTTAGTAATTTAGTAATTCATGTCAACTTCAGTTGAACACCATTGTGCTGATGTATTTCTTTAAGAAAACTTGCACTCAGATCTTTCACAGGACCCTGATAAGGTGGTAAATCACGAAAAGGTTTTCAGCCATATCACCAAGATTTAAAAGGCTATCAAATACTGTAAGTGCTTGATTTGATTTTGACAAAACTGAGACATAACCTAGTCCTCTCTTTCTTTCTTTCTTTCTCTCTCTCTCTGTCTCTCTCTTTCCTTTCCTGTTATCTTCCCTTCACGTTATCTTTCTTGCCACAATTCACTGCTTCAGTTGCCGCCATGAGGAAGTTGAATATTGGCAGGGTGTTTTGAGGAAGTGATCCGTGAAGGGATTTATAGTGGCAGATAAAAACTGGTGTGTGTGAGTGGTGTGTGTGTGTATGTGTGCACATGTGCTGTTTTTTTTTCTTCTTCTTCTGAATGTACAAAGACTTTTGCGAAAGCCTGGGGGCTGTGAAAAGGAGAGAAAGCCATTATCTCTTACGCTGTTACACACCGCTCTTCCAGCGTGCATGTGTATGTGGTGTCCATTTACTACGTGTGCAGGTGTGTGTTTTGGACAAATAAGTGTGTGTGCACATCCACACAACCATGTGCTCTGTCTGTGTACAGTAAGCTAATATAGTGTGTGTCCGTGAAGGGGGGGATGGGGCTCCGTTAAGTGAGCCCCTGTGGCTGTGTGAGTGTGTTTTTATTGTGTGTGTGTGTCCATAGTGACCCAGATTGATACGCTGCACTAATGCTAAGTCAGCTCACCTATAGGGCAGATATAGGTAGGCGTATTCTCTTTTACACTCAGCCAGGTTCACATAAAGCACCCACACTCCAGCACTTGTTTTTGTATTTTTTTGCGAGGATGCTGCTTTCACTTACATTCATGCCCCAACCTGAATCCATTACCACTACACGAATGCAGTAACGCCAAACACACACAGTCACAGATATTCAGCAGCGTATAATATGTTCTATAAATACAAATGTTTAAGTCATATTTATCCTTTGATCTGCTCATGGCAGGCTCATGAGGCGCTCCACGCATCACGTAATACATTATAGAAATGGAAATGATAATAATAATCGACGTTATCATCATCGACATGGAAACTCGAGCTTACTGCAAATACCCCCTCACATCTTTATCCTCCACAGTGAATATGACTCTCGTGACCTTGTGGCAGAGCAGACGAAACGCCCTCTCTTTTATGATTACAGATACAGTACATAGGATGCAGTTTGATGAGCATGTGGCGGGCACGATAAAGGGATGATGCAATTAACATGAAAGGGATGATCTCCTCTTCCCTCACATCTTCGTCCGCCTGCCTCTCTCGCTGTTGGAAGATGCTCCATCCCTCTCTTCCTCAGTGGTCCACTTATTTCTGCTGTTAAGCAAACACAGGGCTTATGCAGCCCCCGGTGCCCACCTCCCCACATGCAATCAAGCTGTTTAAATGCTTGTGTTTGACTGTGTGTGTGTGTGCATGTGGGTTCACTGTGTGTCTCTCACTCTCCCAGTTCTCTGCTGCTGTCACTTGCAGCGCAGCAGCAGACAGATATTGTCGAGGTCTGTTTTGGGAAAAACCAAGACAAAACTGACAGCTGAGGGTGGAGAGACACTGAAATCTTTTTCCTCTTCTCTGGTTTCACAGAGTGCGTCTAATTAAGGTGCCGATTCTGTCATGGTTGCTATTCAACAGCAGGGGGAATCCCTTTGCAGAGTAGCTGAGGCAGTGGTTATCATGCAGGGGGTTGGGACCCCCCCTCCAAGGGGTGACAGGGTAGATCTGACAGGTTGAGAGATGCTTTACAGAACAGGAAAGCAGGGAAAACATTTTTACACAAAATGACATCAGCTTTTTCTGATGTTTTCAATCTTCGTTTTTTCCTTTGAATAATAATGATTTAACCTCTTTAGGGCTCTGAAAATCACCAGAATAAATGTAAGCCAAGTATGTTTCTGCAAAACCAATGATGAGTTAAAACCTCGACTTTTCTTTATGTTTCTTCTTTTCATGGTTTGTTCAGGTTTAGGCACAAAAACCACTTGGTTAGGTTTAGGAAAACATCATGTTTTTTTCTTAAATGCTTGTTTCTGTTGTCACGGATTAAGGTGGTCCGACTTTCGTAATGTTCCAAGCTGTCTTGAACATACACCTGGCTTTCCTGCCGGAAAACACAGATAGAAAGTACTCTACAGCTCCTTAAAACACCTGGTTTGGCTGCCATGAAACCGGTGGAAATGTCTTCAGATCTTCTTAAAAAAACACCTGTTTTTCACACCCTAAAACAGAGAAGGAAACGTCTCTAGGTATCTTTAAAAATGTCGAGTGGTGTAACTCGAATTCCGGTCCTCCATTTGGCAGTCTTGTTGGCTTGTAATAACGTTTTGTACACTTCATTCTTGGATTTCCTAACGACTGGGCTGACACTATTCAAATAAGACAAAGTGAAATATACTCTTTGGTCAATCTGGTCATGTACCGTCTACAGGTGGTGATCTGTCACAGGTAGATACTTTTTCATGTGTGTTTGTTTATCTGTATTCCCCTGTCTTAGCTTTTTGCACGAGCTTAGGAAAATATGAGATACTGTGCAAGACGAGCGAGGCCAAATGAGTCAGTGTGAACATTATGTCACGCTGACGTGTTTGCTTATGTGCGTCAATTTGTAATGTCGCTCGTCTGGTTGATCGGGACTGCAGGAGTTGTTAGCTGTGGGTGGGTGTGCAACATCAGGTGGAGAAACATTTGTTTTGTGTGAGACTTCTCAACATCAACCCCCTGATGAGAAGAAGTGGAAAATGCAAGGAGCGGGAGCAGCAAAAGGGGGTGCCTGTAATTTGTAGACCGGTCCAGGCGGGGGAGGGGTGTCTCAGAGCTGACATGAGCTGACATGTGTGCCCTCTTTCATTTTTTCGTCTTCTGTATGGCTGTGTCTGCTGATGACCCGGGAGTTCCTTCCTTCCTTCCTTCCTTCCTTCCTTCCTTCCTTCCTTCCTTCCTTCCTTCCTTCCTTCCTTCCTTCGCTCACTCCCCTTTCTTTCTTTCTTTCTTTCTTTCTTTCTTTCTTTCTTTCTTTCTTTCTTTCTTTATCATGCCCTCTTTTTATCCCTCTGTCTCTTGCTCCATCATCCCTCTTTTCTTCCGCTCTCGATGTGACAGCATTGCCATCCCTGTCATGTCTGCCCATTATCTGTGATCAGTGTTGCGTTCCAGCCCACACATCGGCTCAGACTGCCAACCGATGATGTGTAAATGCATGTGTGTGTGTGTGTGTGTGTGTGTGTGTGTGTGTGTGTGTGTGTGTGTGTGTGTGTGTGTGTGTGTGTGTGCGCATGTATCTTCATCCTATTTGATATACAGAAGATTGGATCTTTGTTTTTTTTAAGGGTGACCTCGTTTCAGAAGAGTAGCAAAAAGAAAACTAGCAGAGGAAGATGAATATGCATAAGTTTGTTTACCGAGTCATTAGCAAACAAAGGATGTGTGCAGCGCAAACAAGCTGACATGTGTCGTCCCAAAGAAGACGCTGAGTTAATGCGGTGCAGTGTAACGAGAAATGCGTGCTCCAAGAGGAGACGGGAGATGGGAAAATGTTACCTGAACAGGAAACTGCTGTAAAAGACTTGAGAGTGAGGGAGTGGAAATACATTGGTGTGTGAAATGCTGAGTAGGGATTCAAGGGAGGAATTAGTGTGGGAGAGTAAAGAGCGTCTTCAAAGTCTTTACGCTTTGTTTGTGCCAGGGAGGTTTGGCCTTCATGGGATCTCCTTTTGTTATCTCTGCTTGGAAATCTTTATACCCCTTACTTTGTGTGTTTTTCTGTCCAAGTTTACATCCACGTGTAATTAAAGCAGAGGAAACAGGCCACTTGGCCTTTGTCTCTCCTCTCCTCTCCTCTCCTCTCCTCTCCTCTCCTCTCCTCTCTTCTCCTCTCCTCTCCTCTCCCCCTTTCAACCCCCACACGTTACATTAGTTGCATGAAGGCGAATGCCGGCCAGCTACTCGGTGCTCATCACATAGTCACACTTCACGTTCCTGCTCGTTGACCTGGAAGTGATGCAGTGCATACAAGGTGGTCTCAAAAGCCTTATGTGTGCATTTGTAAGTGTGCCCGTGTGCAAATATGCACATGAATATGTCTGAATACGTGTGACAAAAGCGTGGATGAAGGCTTACGGGCAGAGCTGTATGGATTTCTTTGGCTCTTTGGATTGAATTTCTTCAGGGATAAAAAACCCTGTGGTGAGGGCTGTCTAAGGTTTCAACCAGGCTGTGTTTTTTTTTGTTATTGTCCTTTGGTGCATTTGCTTTTAGACACGTGAATGTGTGTGCATATGTGTGGTCAGATTGCCTTTGTCCTCTCCCCTCAGGCCTGCACTCAGATGTCAGTGAGTCGTGTGGAGCTTATACAGGTCACTAATGCACTGAGAGAGGAGACTCTATTCAGCGTAGCCACTCAGAGCCCAAACAATAACCCCCAGCTCGAGTCAACGCAGGAGCTCAACTCCCAGGAAATGGACCCATTGACCTAGATCCAACCCCATCTACTGAAGAGGCGCCACGTTGCTGACATGTTGTTGACATCCTTGTCTCAGTGATGGTGTTTGTCATGGGATGCCTTTCAAACATTGGCTTGAAGTAGCTAGGGATTAGATGATGATAACTATCATAACCTTTTTATCGTGACTACAGTTTCCCCACAGTGGCACATGTTTTTTATGATGAAAAATGTATAATTCCTACTCCCAGCTGAAGAAAATGCATTTTTCAGGTAGATACTGATTTGAAAAAGAGAAATGACTGTTTTCTTTCTGGAAATACAGATTTTAGATCACTACGCGGAGGTCATTTTTCAGTTATTGTCGTTGATTTGACACATCACATGATGAAACTTATTTGCCCTAACTTTATCTTTATGACATTTGTTCATACCACTATTAAACTAAACATATGTGTAGCAGTTTTAGCTTAAAACATTCACAAACTGAAAATCAACAGATACAAAGTAAACAAGAGTTAGGTACTGAAGTTAGCATACTAACCAGCTAGTCCCTGCCTATCCTTTCTTGTAATACCACTTGGTACCTCAAGAGGTCAAAGTGAGTCACTGTGGTGTCCAGTCTGCCCTGAGTCAAAAAAATGAGAGGATCAAGATGTAGCACTCCAGGGCAAGAAACAGGTTCAGCAGCAGAGAAGATTCGTAGAATAGAAGCCAAACACGAGTTAAGACTGGTGTCGCTTTACACCACAGGAGACTGTGCTTGATGAATAAACTTAGATCTAGAGCTGGTCCGATGCCATTTTTCCTTCCCGATACCGATTACGATACCAGGGCTTTGGGTAACAGCCGATAGCGATCTGATACCAGTGTGTGTGTTAAGAACAAAAAAAAAGAGACTTATTTTCTTTCAACAGCTGTGTATTGCAACCCTGTATGGATATGATATGATTGCTGTCATTGTTGTATGGCCTGGCTCAGGTAGACCCCATTCTATTATTATCTGTTTTGACAGTCAGTCATAACTGAAAAAGAACAAAAACAAAAACACATTTTGGAATAAATAATAGTTCCTTTAAGCCAAACATGTTGCCTGTTACCCTGTTTCCTCTTAGTACTGTAGACCTAAACTTAGCCTGTGTTTGTGAAACTGACCTGATGTGCTAAATGACTGAAGCGGTTTTGTTTTTCTTGAAATTTGCAGAACACTGATGCAACAATCTGGGCGTAGGTCATTCTCTGAATCTGTCACACCTCCCTGTGTGCAAGGGTGTCTTATGTATGTGTGTGTGTGTGTGTGTGTGTGTGTGTGTGTGTGTGTGTGTGTGTGTGTGTGTGTGTGTGTGTGTGTGTGTGTGTGTGTGTGTGTGCATGGGGGGAAAATCAGAAATGAAGAAGTAGGTAGACCTTTACCTACTTCTTCATTTCAGGGTAGCTTTTCTCGGTAAACAGATGACCCATAAAAAAAAAGAAAAAAGAAGAAGAGCTAAGTGAAAAACACCGTATGTGCTACAAATATTTACATCCTGCGTTAAAACCATTGACCTGGAGGTTTACTGTTAATGTATAGATTTGCGTGCAGACATCAGCTATGTCTATCTATAACTGGGAAAAAGTTTGTTTGGCCAGTTGAAACCTTATTACAAGTCTTAATCCTTACCTTATCTTATCTTAACCCCCTGGCAGTGTATCATAGGTAAGGTTTGTGTACCCCAGACCCATTCTGTATTGATTTGGAGCTGTGTGTGTGACACAGTGCGGTAACCTGCTGTTTGTCTGTCACATTCTTTCGTGAGCATTTCTGAGCCGCGTCCCTAACTGCGGCACATTGTCTCAGGTCTCTCCTTCAAGGGGCTGCTTTGTTTGCAAGCACTGTTGTTGACTCAGGTGCAGGGATGCACTAAGATAACTTCCCCTTCCACTTCCTGCTGTCCCCCTCCCCCCATCTCTCTGCAGTCTACCTATGTGTTGCCCAGTCCTCTGCCAATAACTTCTTCCTTTACACTACCTGCTTACTCACCTCTGTCAGTTTTTTTTTTTTTTTTTTTACTGTTGTGGTTTGCCCCGGTATCCTTCTCCACCCTTAATCTTTCATTTCCGTTCTCCTCTGTCTTCTCCCATGATACCCAGTCCACTTTTTCTTACCCTCTTACCTGTCCTTGTGCAGTCATGCCGAAGGCTCTCTCTTTTGCTCCCTGGTAATGATTAGGGTAGTGCTACAAAGGATTTGCAGAGCCTCAGCAGAAATCATAATTAATAAAGTGATAACAATGTTGCTTTGCCTTTAATTAACTGCCTTTGCAGTTCTCTACAGAGTACACTAATTCCTGCATATCGTATTGCTTCAATATTTAAACCTTAATCACGCAATCTTTGTCACGCTTAGAAGATTATATATTAAATATATGGGTGGATGGATCTGAAAGGTGCCGTAAACCTGCATTTTTTTTTCTAATGGCCAGTAGGGGGCGATTCCACTGTTTTCAGAAAGAAGTTCGATGTATATAAGCTTATGAGAAAATGATCCTACTTCTCAAAAAATGTTTTACCTTAGCAAACAGTTTCCTAATGAGTTAATGGTCTCAATCACTAGTTTCAAGTGTTATTCAATACAGCATGATGTTCATTTAGTCAATTATGATCCCATTCAGAGTAAAATAGTCAACCCACCCCAGCATCCAAATATGGCCACTTCAGGCTCTAGAAAACCAAAATGGCCATGGCTGTAATGCTTCAAGGCTTCCACAAGCTAATGGATGAGGTCACAGTGGGTTCACAGTTGATTTAAATTGTAATCACAATATCTTTGTTGCACTTGATTTGGAATCAGCATATGCCAAAAACTCCATCAACACATCCAGGTTAATAGTTGTTCTTTCAATTTATTCTTGTTAAGCATATGGCATGGTTTGTCTTTTGCTAAGTTTGCTAATAAACAGCCCCTCCATTTTCCGGTTCTATTTCCTGTCACACATCCACATCAGTGTAAACTCAGCTATCAAACAGTTGTTGTATACCTGGATGACTGGAGACGAGAGACTACTATCAACCACATGTAAGCATCTCAATGAATTGTTCCCCAGTTCTTACATTTTGATTGCGATAAACAGCAGCAAACAACCATTTGTCCTCGTTCTTACAGACAATGTGGTCACACCTACACTCACTAACACGAACAGTAACCTCTTCAGTAACTCTCACCAGATTGTCTTTCTGCACAGTTGTTACTGACAACAAACGGGGGGCCTGTTCACATCCGCCCTACTTTGACCTGACACAACATCTATCTCTATCAGCCCCTCAGGACCTATCAGCACCACTCCACCTCTTTACCTCTCATGTCTCCTTCCACCTCAGCACACATCATTCATCTATCTACCTGTGGCCTAACACTCAATCCCACCAGCTCCACACCATCTCTAACAGCCTCTCATCCCCCTTTCAACACCATTATATATTTTTTTTTCAAACCCTCTTGCCCCTCTCATCCCCTCCCCCCGTGTCTCAGCCTCCCACCTCAATCAGTCTACCTTTGCCTAAAA
This sequence comes from Diplodus puntazzo, assembly GCA_963678695.2. Classification (NCBI taxonomy): domain Eukaryota; kingdom Metazoa; phylum Chordata; class Actinopteri; order Spariformes; family Sparidae; genus Diplodus; species Diplodus puntazzo. The sequence continues at coordinate 11,477,359 of OZ023167.1, read as the reverse complement.
CCCTCTTATCCCTCTCTCTGGCTCACTCATCCACCCTGTTATTTCGCTGTCCCTACAGCTTGCACGGAGCGGAAGAGGAGGTATTACCCACCAATTTGGCACCATTCACACCTGCCTGTACTGTCTGCAGGTGTCTCAACAAGTCTGTGTCTGGCAATATGTGGTGCCAAAATTAAGACACTTGGCTTCAGTAAGTTAATTTGTTTCAACAATACACTTTTCACACTAAAAGATGAAATGAATTCCCTTTGCATAGTTGCCACAATATCTCAGTTACAGGGAAAAGGCTGGAAATAATGGGAAGGAATCCCCTTTTCAAGATGGCCCAACAAGCCTTAGCGCTACTCAATTATTTCAGGCTTAACAGCTCTATGTAAGTGTGTCCCATCGCACTTCATTACTTTATTGCCATGTCAACCAAACTGAAAGGAATTTCAGCTCAACTTCGCACATCTCTACAGACTATAAAGTGGTAAACGGACAAACAAAGTAACACAACAGATTGATAGAGTGCAAAAAATGTTGAAAGGAGAACTGTCATACTTAGAATTTTATTTTGGATTACATCTAGAATAGGTTTACATGGTTTAGTGCTCTGTATTCCCCCCTCTCTTAAAACGCTCTGTCCCTTTAAAGCCCCCCCTTCTGAATGCACTGTCTGATTGGTCAGCTCACACACGCCTGATCCAGCACCATGTACGACAACATGCCAGATGTGCTTAATCAATTCTTAAGGGGCCAAACCAGACTCTATGCACAAATTATGCAAATGTGTAACATGGTGACGTAGTATTATGTCACAAAGTCACAGAATTAAAGGCGGGGCTGCTGACGAGGCGTTTCAGGAGCAGTGTTTTCTGTGGGAGAGAAGAGCTTCTGTTGGTGCGGACTTTGACCTTTTTAACTTTCATGATCGCTTATCATGCCCAAGAACCTATGTAAAACACTGGCGGAAAGGAAACAAGTCTAAAAAGCATAATAGTTATCCTTTGATTGAATTATAATTTGGTATAAGCGTGTGGTTTTTGCCATCCTCATTGCTCCAGTTTGTAGGTTTTGCCAGTAAAATTCCAAAGGGATCTCTATAATATATTAATGCTTTGTAAAAGAATTGATTGACACGGACAGATGGAAACTACACTCACATTGGCTACGGATGACACAGCTCTCCGGCGTTTAATGAAACCCCAGATGTACAGGTCTAAAAAATGCACATGCTGCCATGCATGAGCGTCCTTTGCCATCTGCAAGTCGCATATCATTGCCCACGTGTCAGTCGGAGAAATACAAATTCCCTGCCACGTCTGTACAGTAGTAGTCTCATTTTTAACGTCTTTCTCTCAATCTTATTCCACACTCCCAGCCGCTCCTCCCCCCAGGCTGCGTCTCAGCCCGCAGGGTTTCTACAGTTACAGGCTGAAACTGGAGCACAGTCAACGTCTCGTCCCACTCCTCCTGGATAATTAAACAACACTTCTTTTGCTGCTGCTCCCATGTTTGGAGCAGCAAATCAGGACATGAATATTCCGTTGATTGGTTTTGATGACTTGGTGGCAATTGTCTGCGCAATCACTACTTCAGCAGGAAAAAAACAGTCAGTGTTGATTGAGGAATGGCAAAAAAAGAGGTTTCTAAACATTTAAGAAAAAGGAAATAGTAGTTCGCCATGAGTCACGCAACCTGCAACCTATAATAAGAGAGCAAGATGGATTTGATTCAGGCTTACACACCTTCCTCTTTCATCAGAACAAATCAGAGAAAACAGAACACTAATCTTTCAGTATCCACATTAAAATATAGATCTTAAAAATACCATAATGACGGTAAAATCAATGGGGTTTCCTGTCTTTGAATTCATACAGGGACTCGCCGATCGCTGAGCTTGCACTCGGCAGCAGCAGCAGCACCAGCAGCAACAGAGTGGAGCGTCAAAAAAAGCTACACACACTCATTGACTCTCTCGGGCCTCTCGCTCAATGGAGGACTTGTGCTGGAAGGATTTTCTTTAAAATATGGTAATCCCTGACTGCACCAAGCTGCAGAGACAGTCGGCTGAAATCTGAGTTAAGGAGCGTACAGTGTAAGCTCCCAGAAATACGGAGGAGCGTATTTAATGAAGTTAGTGACACTTGAGGAGTAAAGTGGAGTGAATTGGCTGCCACTGAATTCCAATGCCCTTTATCTTTTCCTCTTGATCCTTACATGCCACACAGACCTAAAATCTCAAATCTGTTATATGTAGGGCGCGGCGATATGGCCTTAAAGTAACACTGCAAAATTTTTAGGCTTTATCGCTATACACAGTATGTATCTTGACTTTTTGCTACTGAGGACTAAGTGAAAAAAAAAGCCCAAACATTGCAGATTTTTTAATCAAATGTGTCAATGTTGTGGGGATGACATGATTTTGATACTTTCACAGAATATTAATGCTGAGAGTTTTGATTAATAATGTAGATTTACTCTTGTACTTGATTTCTTTTCCATCCCCCCATCTTCAAACTTGTCGCTGTCTTTATAAATTAGTTTAGCTTTGATTTCTTCACTCTGTGCCGCATGCCTTTTCTCACAGGAATCAGGCCGCACATCTTCTCTGCCACCGCTCTCAACACAATCCCAAATCTGGATTCTTTTGTACTCTACCTCTCTGTTAGGAGAAGACAAATGAGGGGACCGCAGTAAATGAATAACAATCATCTCATTTCCTCCCACTCCACTTTGTTCTGTCGGTTTTTTTTATGCTTCGCCCTCCTCTGTGGCTCCAAAATGAAAGAGCTCTTCAGGAAGGGAATTACAATTTTTGTCTTTCACCAGTTAAAAGAAATTAATGTTTGATTTTAAGCAGCAGCCGGGACGCATGCTTGCAGGCACGCTGTTTGTGTATGTGTGTGTTTAAGCCAAGGGAAGAGGGGAGGGTTTGCGCGTGTCTGTCAGATCCCGAAAGGATGAATAAGAAGCTAATCTCCCTCTCCCAGGGAATTCTAGCAGTGATGTCTCAGACAGTCCCGTCTCAGAGGAGCTGTGGGAGTGCAGTGGAGTGTGCGCTCCCATCTCCACAATAGGATGTTTGCGGAGCATATCTGACTGTTATCTCCACATTGGATGGATAGAGTTCCTCCTCAAATGGGAACAATGCACACAAATACCTAGGCGCTCACATGCAGACAGGCACTCGCGATCCTTATTTGTTTGGACTATTTAGCCTCCCTGCACCTAGTCCTAACTCGCGTGTTATTCACGGTGTGTTGTTATCTTTCGAAGCAGGTTTGCTTGGGGTAAACAACAACAAGAAAGCCCAGGTGCAGACGCATGCATGCAAGCCTGCAGGTGTGTATGCCAGAAGGTGTGCGCGGGCGTGAATGCAAAATCGCGGGGGGAGCATGGGGGCACTCTGATAAACCCTTCTCCCAGATTCCTATGGTATGGCATCTTGGGATGACGTTTGCCCCATCCTGAAATTCCTTTGTTTACCCCCCAGAGTGTTAACCTCAACGACTTCATTCCCTGCCCTGTGGGAGGTAACCATTAGAGGAATGTGAAAGGTGCGGGAAAAGACCCTAAGGGAAGGGTGAGTCCAGTGACTGCGTCATGTGTCTTGGGGCTTGATTGGGGGTTGGTCGTGGTTGAAGGGTCCAGAGAAAGGTCAGAAAGATCAGTCAAGCTTCTCAGGTTACAATGTCTAGACTGATTCAGGCTGGACTGTTTGGAATAACAGTAAACTTTGAGTGATGATTAAATACATCGGGTGCTATGTTTTAAAATGCTTTAATCTAAAAATAAAGGCTACAAATAACCTAATTTGTAATCTTTAGTTAGTCTTTGGATTGAGCACACATTTAAGGATTACAAGCCCGAAATGTTTGAGCTCAAAAGACTGTCTAGTCCAAAAACTATGTACATCCAGTCTGGATGGAACCTGTGTGGGAATCTTGAGAATGTTTTTGATTACGTCATGTCGTCAGTCTTTCCTGTGCTTGTATAATACACTCTGACTGACAGCCAATAGCTACAATAGCGAAACGTCAGTGCTACAACAACAGTACATTCCACAGTACAACACGAGGCACTGCACACCGAATGAAAGACGTGTCACCTGTCACCCAGTGAAGCACTTTTTAAAGCATGGGAACACTTGCTCTTATTCATGGGCGAGATCCTGTTCAGATATATTTCTAAAAAAAAAAAATAGACAATAGATATTTTATTGATGACAAGGACAGTTTCAGAATAAAGTTACACATACAAGACTCCAGACTTACTTTTTCAATTGGTAGCATTGGTGCTCCTTAATCAAAATCTCAGGAGCACCAGCACAACTTTTAGATGCAGCACTTAAATCAGCATGCAACGCAACACATTCATATCTTCCATCCTAAGAACACTACTGATACAGAAATACAGAAATAACAGTAGTGTTCTTAGGATGGAACACTACAGTTATTTCTGTATTTCTGTATCAGTAGTGTTCTTAGGATGGAACACTACTGATACAGAAATACAGAAATAACAGTGTTATGTTTTATTTGAAAAGATGAGTCTTAAGAGTCTTAAGAGTCTTGCAGGCCTCCTGGAAGAGTAACAAACGTGTTGCTCAGCAACAACAACCACATATATACTGAGGAAGTGGATCTGATGATTGATACCTGCGAAATACGCTGTTCCTTGGAATGGTGATGAATCCAAGAAACAAAATCATGGGTGGGGATTTACTAGTCACACTGTCCTAATGCTATTTTGAGTAAATGGCCGCAGTCTGGAGCCTTGACATACTCCAGCAGCCACCTCCACCTCTATGTCATATCATCTGACATTTCATGAGGAGTTAGTGCAACAAGCGAGTAAAATTACGTAATTCTATGAGTTTGAACATTGTCTGAAACATCTGGACATTGTGACAGATGTGACGTTTTATGTCTTTAAAGCAAGTACATTAATGTTGGCTTTTTTGGAGTACAGGTGCTCGAGTGATTTCATAATTTGATTTCAGCAGCCAGTCCAGCCTGCGGTCTAGACTATGACGAGCTTGAAATAATAATGAGACAGTTTTGGTTGGCCCGTATTCACAGTAAAGCACCGTACAGTAGAGCGCATCCACGTCATGGGTGGTTTGATTGTGGAGATCCGAGATGTGTGTCATGTAGGGCGGAGCCATGATGAGACAGGTGCAGAGATGAAAAGATTGGCGGTGGGAAGTAGGGTGTTGCCTGCTCCGTGGCTGTTCTGACAGGCCTTTGGTATTTTTCCAAAGAGTGTGAGTATGTGGGTGTATTGGTGTGTGTGTGTGTGTGTGTGTGTGTGTGTGTGTGTGTTAGTCAGAAAACCTGCTCACAATTCTCATGGGATTGTGCAGGTGTTAGCGACTGGAAGCACGTCTGCCTTTGTACTATTGTAGTCTAGCGCATGCCACAGAAAACTACCTGCATGAGTGTGTCTTAAGTGATAGACATGAGAGCCCAAAGGTGTTGAGCGTCTTTCTAGACGCAGCCGTGGCAATGTGGCAGTGTGAGTTTGACAGCACCGGTACAGAGTTGTTTCTGACAGCTTAGGTAAAGCACATCCTGTCCCAGTGCTCAGCCACGTCTCCATCTCTCTTTGTTTTTGTGCCCAACAACCTTTAGTCGATTACCTGCTTGTCTGTCGCCGTCTATTTGGTAATCAGTTAACTGTTTCAGTCATTTTTCAAGCAAAACCTTTTTTGGTTCCAGCCATTTTTGGTTCCAGTAGTCAGGATTTGCTGCTTTTTATGATAGCAAATGAAGAGTCTTTGGGTTTCGGACTGGTGGCTCAATAAAAGATGCTGTGAAGATGTGACTTTGATCGTGAAAATAGTCATCTCTTTAACACCTCCCTTCCCGGTAGACTAGTCTCCACTGATTGGTCAGTTCACATATGCCTGACCCAGCACTGCGAACAACAGCAAAGCAGTTTGTCAAAAATCAATTCTTACAAATCAGTATGCATAAATTATGCAAATGAGTGATATGATGACTTAGTGTGATGTCACAAAATCACGGAATTAAAGGCGGGACTAGTGAGGAGGCATTTGGTAGCAGTGTTTTCTGTTGGAGAGAGGAGCATCTGTTCACATAGACTTTGACCTTTGAACTTTCAAGACCCTTTCTTTGCACGACAGCCTTTATAAAACACTTAAGGAAAGGAAAACATTTTTCAACTAGCTGTTGGAGAGAAAAGCAATAAAGAAACGGCTAGCACTGTGGTACCGATACTGCTATAGATAAGTATTAAAACTGTTTAAAAATATTCAGAACTGATGTCTATCGATACGTTTGACCAACGCTAGGTGATGTGATGAATTCACCGAATAAAAATCAAATATCAAGTTGGAAACGAAGCAAACAGATTTTTACAGATGTGTGTTTATGGTTAAACAGTGGACCAATATGGAGTTTTATTTTCATCAACATTGTTCTTTGTCCCCCCTCAGTGTGTGTGTGTGTGCATTCGGCTCATCTGTGAGTGGGCACGTCTGCATGGTAATGATGCTTTGGCTGCTGTTGCGCGGGCCATTGTGTTAATACACTCTCCCAATGTGTTAATATACTGCGAGAATGAGAGCGAAACCGGGCGACCGACAGAGAGAGAGAGAGAGCGAATAATTATGTTTCCCCTTTTGTCTCGGCTCCCTCAATTAAGCCTGAAGAGAGGCAGCCAGAGCACATGTCTACTTATCCACTTAAAACTCGGCAACAATAGGACCCCCCTCACTGTCTCTCTCCCCTCTCCCTCCGTCTGCATCGCTTCCTCCCACTGTTTTCTCACTTTTTTTTTTCCCGCATCAAACTTCTATTCATAGCGCCGTTCTCCAATATGTTTTCCTCTCCTCCTTCCGCTTCTGTGTCTGCGTCAACCTCAGCGCCCCCTCCACCCCCTTCTGTATGCGTTTCGCCTAAAGCCTCGCCTCACCTCTCAGCTCTTCGTGGGTTTTAGCGGAGTCCCCCACCCCTTCTCCCTCTCCTCGTTACCCTGCTCCCTCCTCTGTGCTCTGCTGCAGGGCATGGGGAGAGGAAAAAAAAAACGAAGAGACTAAACATTTTAGACTGTACACCGCCAGAGGAGAGGCAGCGGTTTGATATCCCCCGTGTTGTGTCAGACGGGATTGTTTTGTTTGTTCGGACCTATACACGCTTTCACCGGCAGCACACTCATATAGACGTGTAGATGTAGTAAACCCCCACACATATTGTAAACGTTTATATAGTTTCATTGAGACAATTGTTAACATCATTTATGTATAGATCATCTTAACTTTAAGGAAAAAGTCCTGTGTTTGTGTGCCAGATTAGAAAAGAAAAGCAGGACTAGCTCCCAAATAAATATCCAGCACCTGTCAAGCATTGTGGGTGCATTATACTGTGTGTGTGTGTCTGTTTGTTTTAAGGGGGTGGGTTGCGAGCATGAGAGCTGGGATAAGTCTGATGAGGCCGGATGCGATGGAGGAGGAATGAGAAATAAAGGTTGGAGCGAGAGACAGAGGAGAAGAACTATCAGGGTCAAGTTTAGCTTATGTAACCGCTTCCCACAGCTGGCCGGAGTTAAAAAAAAAAAAAAAAAATGTGCTGCAGTGGCCAAGTTTAAATACAGGAACACACACGCATACTGGCATGGTGCATTGTCAGAGCTGACCTGTGTGCATGGTTTCTCCTCTTATTGTCCTTTGCACTTCTCCTTTTCTGAACTCTTGTTTCTGCGAATTTTTCCGAGAACTGTGACTCGGTTGGCGTGTTGCTTTAAGGCCCTAGAGACTAAACAAATTGACAACCTTTTATCTGATGGCGATCGATAATAAAAGCAGCAGCTGTGGTGGAAACTCAGACCTGAGGGAACACGCCTCGTGCTTCTCTATTCTATTCTGAGAAAAACAAAGAAATGTCTCACCAGATGTAAGAGATCTAAATAGTTTGATGCGAGTGAAATAATTTCTCCTCCATTATATTCCTGCTTATGGGCTTATTGGAACACAAGCAGATCTGACAATAGCGTTCGCAGCATTTAGGGCAGCAGTCGGCTGAGCTCGCCAGAGGCCTCTGAATGCCGATATTAACCGACTGAGAAGGATCACCAGTTCTGTCTGCCTCGTTCGATGTACGCGCTTACAATTTTCATCTGGTTGTAAACTGGAAATATGTGCAAATCCACACAGAAGGCGAGCATGCCTGCACTCGCATACCTTCACACTATACATAGCACATTATGGAAATCGTGGTCTACTCTAAGCAGCTCAGGGCTGGTATTAGGGAAAATTAGGTCGTGTTGGCATGGATCATTTAATTGAGTCTTAAGCAGAAAATCATTCTCCGTAGCTGCTTTCATCTCCTGTCATTTTACCAGCAGCATGAGTGTGTGGCAGTGAGTGTGTGTGTGTGTGTGTGCGTGCGTGCGCATCTCTTTGTCTGCAGGGAAACAAGGGGTGTTTTCCCAAAATGTTCTGTGCACATGCCTGTGCATGCCTGCGAGGTTTTGGGTTGGCGATGAGTTTTCAGGATGCAGTTCAAAGAAATTCCACTTATTTGTGACTTTTCTTCCCTTTCTGATGATCTGTGTGTTTGTATATGTGTACATTTAAATGCATACCCTGTTTTTATTCTTGCCGTGCTGCATTATCCTTACTATCTGACCACCCTGTCCTCTATTCTCTTTATACTGTTTCATCCCATATGCCATCTCTTGTCCGTTAGACTCCCTCTCTAGTGTGCTTCACAGCTTTCCTTTACACTTGACTTCACCTGACTTTGTGTGACGCACCTGGCGGATCCTCTGCAGTAGTTAAAGAGAGGCACCGCTCCCTGTTCATTCTCATCTTCTCTCTCCTCCTCCTCCTCTGTGTACGTTTGACACGTCGGGTCACTTTGAAGTTGCGAGAGCTCGACTGAAACATTCCTCTCCCTTCTTGTTCCTCTCAGGGCAAACCGACGCTGACGTTTGAGGATGTGTGGAGGATCTTGAAGTCGGCAGGAGATGACGTCGCACTGATGTGGAGAAGCTGGTGATGCGGCTGCGTAACCACAGGTAACCGCAGTTTGTACACATTGGTCTTTCACAAGTAATGAGAAATTTGATTGATTCATAATGTCCTTCCAGTTTGCCAGTATTATTTACTTGTTTAAGCCATATCGTATGGAAATATGTGAAAAATGATTCTAGTAGGCTTTGATTCTCAATTCAAGCTTCAGTTGTTTGTGAAAACAGATTTTCGACTTGTTAGAGGAGCTGTTTGTCAGTCTCTCTCTGCACACTGAGAACCTGATGGTGTGGGTTTGATGATGTGTGACTCACAGAGGACCAACTGATCTGACAGCAGTTGACTCAGCAGCTCAATGTGCTTATATAACAGAGAGCATGAGGTGAAGCAGGATGCTCAGACAACTTTATGATCAGCGGGACGCCGCAAAGAAAAAGGATTTCTTTGATCATTTTAACTGTTCTGGCAATATAGCTAATGGATCTTTCTAGCACCGCTGAGGGAGAAAAGTGCCGCAGAAAGGATTGGGCGATCAATCCTTGTGTCAACCAAGCCAATATACATTCATCACTGTCTGGGTCTGAAAGGGAACAATGTGCTTTTGAGGAATTTGCATAATTTCAGATGAAAAAAAGCTTTTAAAAGTATGAGAAAGGAAGTTTTGGCATTAAATGTCTTCATAGTAGCTCAGATAAATGAATGAGATTTTGATGCATTCTGAATACCTGGATGCTTCAACATCAGAAAACCCTTAGGAGGTCTCTGTGAAACATTTATGCTCTAAATAAATCTTTAATTAACTTTGCGGTTTCCTGTATAGCAGTTTTTTTTTGAGTGCATTGTCCCATGCAAACTACCAAACACCAAGGCTTGCTAAAGCACTCAAAACCTGGCAAGGGAGTTTCCACCTAAACTGTAGAAACCTGATCCCCGATCTCATTTGAATGACAGTTTAACTCCAAAAGGCAATCAAAGAGATCCTGGACACATTTCACACACCACTGTTTGTTAATGGGCCATCAAATGTTTCTCACTCATCCAGCACACAGATTGACCTGGCTTTCAGCAGTGAATGTGAGAGAGTAAACTCGCCAGTGCCATTAGAGGGCAAGGCTTACCATTTGGTAATGATTTAAAAGCAGAGTGCACACTGTAGGGCTGCAGCTAATGATTGTTTTTTATCATAGATCAGTCTTGCCTGTTATTTTCTCCGTTCATTGATTGATTAGTTACCATTGGATCAATAGAATGTGAAAAATGCCATTACAATTTTCCAGAGCTTGAAATGACTGAAAGAGTAGTTGCCAATTGATTTTCTCTCGATCGACTAATCACTTAATCAATGAAGCAACTAACAGCTGCAGCGCCAATATCCTGTATCTCACTGTAAGAAATAGGATATCCATATTTATAGACCAACTTTAACACCCCCAAACTCAATCACAGGCATAAAAGCACTTTTGCTCAGTTTAGCGTAGGATATTGGCAAAACACACCGGGATTTTGAAGGTTTTGGATAGCAGCGCTAGTACAATATTTGAGTTGTTACACAAATACTAAAACTACTTTTTTTCCAAAACCCGCTGTGAATGAAATAATGTGACACAAATCCTTTCCTTCTTTTCTTCTAACAAAACCAAATAAACTTAAATATAATTAGGGTAAAAATGTGATCAAGCGTCTTGTGACATTTTTCAGCATCTAACAGATTTCGGTAGTTGCTGCTGCAGACACTTTTATTCTTACAACTACCCACAAAGTATTGAAGTTTGACACCTCCCTCAACCAGTAGGACGATGCAGTATTAACTTTTGAGACTCTGTACTTTCGGTCACGCTGAAAAAACACATTACAGATGGCAGGCTGATGCATGTTTTTGTTTTAAATGTGTGCTAATACAAGTACATTTAACACGCTTCTCCATTTTAATCATGAGAGGGATCTGACACACCAACTCCCTTTTATACAAGTGGTGTCAAAGCCTTGGTATGAGTTTGATGAACTTAATAAACACAAATATAGATAGCACTCTTGTTAAGTTTGGTATGAGTTAAGCTGTTGAGTTGATAAATACAGATGTTAGATATCAATTGCAGATGTGGGACAAACAGATAAATAGCTATGAAACACTTACATCACTTTTTTATAAACTTACAAGAATTAGTCTAAGATGAGTATCTTAACCTCTTCCTTCATCTACAGTTGAATCATGGGAAATGTGGAGAGTCAGAATGGGGACAGCGGTTTCTACGGCGATGTGACGGGACATCTCTCCCGTAAGCACACGTCCCGGTCTCTCCGTCTCTCCAGCAAACAGCCAGTCACCCGCCGATCGCGGCACTCCTCTTCAGTAAAACAGGAACACAGAAACTCTGAGGCCTCAACCCGCTCTTCAAGCACTCCCAGCATCCCACAGTCTTTAGCAGAGAACGGGCTGGAACCTTTCGACGCGGCAGATGCGTTTGGAGAGTTCAGCATCAACCCTCACTGGACACAGCGCATGGCTATGACAATGAGGCCCGAATCCTTTCAAAACGATGACGACCCCTTGGCCACGCCAACTCCTGAAACCTCGGAGGCGGACACTGTCGCCCAGGACGGGGGAGAGGACTCGATGGGGGAGGAGGAGGGAGACGCCATCGGAGAGGAAAGGTACCTCCAGCGGATGACTGAGGGTCCGCGGGAGGGGGGGAGCTTTAAAAAGAAGCGGTCCAAGTCGGCGGACATGTGGAGAGAAGACAGCCTGGAGTTCTCTCTGTCCGACCTGAGCCAGGAGCATCTGACCAGCACTGAGGAGATGATAGACGGAGGAGAAGAAGAGGAGGAGGAGCAGTTTGCACGCCCTAGAGGCAATGCAGGTAAGGATGGTAAACACACATCAAGGTGTCTAGTGCATTTATTTGAAACCTACAGAATACAGTTTTACTTCCTAGTTTCCTATGATTTATTACACTAGATATTGTGTTTTTTGGATTTCTTTTCGTTGGTGTATACCTTTCAAAAAGCACAGATGTAGCGGTCCAAAAAGTGTTCATATATGTGTCTATCTGTGCGTGTGTGCAGGGGTGTTATCTTGATTTGATTGTCTTTGCAGTTGATGAGGGGGAGAGAGGTGGGAAAAAGATGCGCGCACACACACACACACACACACACACACACACACACACACACACACACACACACACACACACACACACACACACACACACACACACAATGGATGCCTTAGCTCCTAACACTGACCTTAAACATTACAATGTTACCTAATTTCTTATTAGAACCATGAAACCAAGTCTTAACCATCAAACAGTAACTTTTTGAAGGACAGGCCAAAAAGCAGTAGTGTCCTCTCAATGCAGGTAGCAATACATTCATGCACACACACACACACACACACGCACACACGCACACGCACACACACACACACACACACACACGCACACACACACTCATGCTCAATCACCAGCGTCGTACAGATTCACAGAAGGGCTGAGACACACGTGGAGAAGGGTTCATTTACATGTCAAATGTAGCAAAGTACCCTGAAAGTCAGTGACAGCAATCAGAATACACTAACCGCATCTTGCTCTCACACAAATACACACACTGCTGTGCATTAACCACCTGTGTATGTCCCAGGCTCAGCCGAAAGGGCATCGTCTCTGGACCATCTGTGCAGCCAGCAGAGTCCCGGCCTCAGGGGGCAGAGGAGCCGCTACGCTAAGAACCGAAGAGAGGCAGAGTGCGACGGAGATGGAGAAGGGGAGGAGGGGTTGATGTCTCCAACCGATGAGGATGGTGGCGGGTATGGAGCGTTCACATTACCCTGCCGACGTTCCCACTGCCTGTCGGAGGGCTTGGCAGGGCTCGGCATTCCGGCTGCACCGTGCCCCGCTTTCCAAGGACGGCGTGCACAAACTACACAGGTGAGATCACAAATGATGCATACATGAATAAACATGCAAGGCAGATGAAAGTGCTCTCAGGCAAAGTCTTCTTTCTCCACTTTCTCTGGTATTTTGTCACTCATGTCTGAATGACAGAGGACTTTGTTTACCAGTAGTATCCAGGAAGTTCACAGTGTTCCCAGACATGACAGTCCCTTCAGAATTTAACATTTTGTTGACAACCACAGCACTTCCTGTGTATGCTCATGCTTTGCATTTGTGCGTGTGTGCATGTTATATGCATGTGTGTGTATCTGTGTAAGGCTGGAGGGAATTGTAAGGAGCGAGATAGAAAGTCATTTCACTTGTCCAAGCCTGGTTTCTCCGTTCTCCCTCATGAAATTAAAACATTAAAGCGCAAGTCTTTGATGTCCCATTCTCTAACCACACACGCAATCAGATACTCGCCTTACATGTGTAAATATGAAAAAAGAAAAAAGACTTAAAGGAGGTTAAAGAAGAAGCAATCAATATAATGTGTGACAAAGAAGCCAATTAAAAAGATATGGGAAAGACAAAAAAAAAAAAACTGTATCGGTACAAAAAAACAATGTTCCTGTGTTTTCTGTAATTTCCATGTGTCACTGATGAAGAAAAAAAGTTGCTAAATAAGAAGGAAGTACTGAAATAGTGAACCAGGCTTTTCTTTCAACTCATTCCCAAAACCCCCAAGCACCCTTGGATAGCAGAGCCCCCTAAGTGCTTATTATAAATTCATCTAGCCAGGCTGTGGGGGTTGCTAGACCGGATATAAATAGACCGACAACACAGCAAAACAAAGAAGAAAGCTCGGTTTGGTGAAGGAAATGTGTGAAAGCACAGAGAATGTCTTGCTCGGAGTGAAGAGCTTGCTTTTAGCACAAATGAAAACACACTTTGGGATGCAGTAAGGGATCCAGCCACATACATATAGACAAAAGAAATAAACTCAGAAACCTCTTGTGTTTTGAGGTGGATTGGTCATTCAACTCAGTCAGACTGTTGCTTCTTTAAGTGTGTACTCAAGTGTGTTCCATCAGTTTGTCTGTGTGGGAGTAAATCAGTTCTGTTTCTTCCCTGTATCAGGACATCTCAGGTGTTTTGGGCGAGGGAAGCGAGTACGGAGACAGCGGCATTGATGGCGTCACCACGGAGATAGACGGGGATGGAGAGCTGGTGTCACGTCGCTGCAAGGCGATGTCGGCCTCTTTCTCAGTGTACTCGGCCGCCGAGAGCAGCGTTTTCAACGGGAGCGACAGCGGGAGCAGCAGTGCAGGAGGAGGAGAGGGAAGAGGCGGCGAGGGAGGCAGAGGAGGAGTGTACGAGAATTTCCGGAAGGAGCTGGACAATCAAGCCTGGGTTAGTTAGTTTGTGCGTGTGTTATTCTATCTAAATGTTAATGAAAGATGTTTATCACTCAGTTTTTCCGTCGTTCTCTCGTCAGACACATCAAGGTCGGGACTGCACCGAGGAAGCCGGCTCCGCTGTGAGCGACGAGCAGAGCAGTGGCACGCTCAGTAGTGCATATCCATCGGACGCTCTGATTGGCTGCGCACAAGGCACAGTCAGGAAGGCAGGAGCTCTGGCTGTGAAGAACTTCCTGGTTCATAAGAAAAACAAGAAGGTGGAGCCTGCGACAAGGCGCAAATGGAAACACTACTGGGTTTCTCTGAAAGGTATGGCTCAATCAATTTACATCTTATGTAATCTAAATAATTATAACAACAATTAAAAACAGTGACTTATTACTGAGATTAAAATATTAGGAAAAACGTCACCAAAACTTTTGCTTTAAAAACAACTGCCCTGCCACAATGTCACAAGATAAACATCTACACCTGACCTGTTTAATCTCCCACTCTCTCCCTCCTGTTAGGCTGTAATCACATCAGTCGTAACATAGTCCATGCCCTTGGTTGTCACCTCCACTGTCCTCTCTCTCCCTCTTCTGTGTGTGGCCCCACATTTCTTCTCCTCGGCCTCATCACAATTTAATTTTACGGCAGCATCCGTGTCTAATCCAATCTGGTCCTTGTGAAATGCACAAGATACAGCATCTGGGGCTGCATTCCTGCCTGCCTCCTGTCCTTTACGCCCAACCCCTTAAAAATAAATACAACAGACTGTCCCACAGTATTTGTCCAGACCTATTGTTATACATTCGTACTGATAGTAAACAATGTACTTATTTCATTATTTATCCTAAACACCAATTGCAATGTTTTTCCTAATTTCAATGGGGATTGTAGTAATGTAAGTAATGTGGCATCCATCTTTCTCCTTCTGGATTCTTCAAGGGTGCACTCTCTTCCTGTACGAGTCCGACTGTCGTTCTGGGATCGACCACAACAGCGTCCCAAAACACGCGTTGTGGGTGGAGAACAGCATCGTCCAGGCCGTACCTGAACACCCCAAGAAAGACTTTGTCTTCTGCCTCAGCAACTCAGTGGGAGATGCTTTCCTCTTCCAGGTGAGAGACACTGCTATTGAAAAACATCCAGATAACTTAGGCGGAGGGGGAAATGTACTGTTCATAACAATGGTTTTAATTAATTGTCAAAAACATGATGGAGGTCCACGGTTTTTCAATCGTTTCATTGTGTTTTGGGACGACACAAAGTCATCAGATCAACAGGAGAGAGAGAGATGGCTGAATATCAGAAGCTACTCTTTCCCCTAGTGTGTGTGTGTGTGTGTGTGTGTGTGTGTGTAGCCGAAAATTACATGACATTTAGCCATATGTGGGAGATAAGCCAGTCGTGGGTCCGTGTGTTTGTTTTATGTCTGACATGTTTAAAGGCCACACTGTCACACTGTGACAGTGATCCACCACAGTGACCATTGTGTAATATGAAAATGTGTCTATTTATATTCATGGCAGCTGTCCACGTTGACATTCATTCAAAACATAGGAAGATAAGTAATAAATTGATGATGAGATTATAATGACCAACCTCTCGCAGAGGCTAATAGTGGGACTCGTACTTCAATTCTCTGAGCTGCCAGTTTCTAATCACGCTATTGTTGCCTGTTTTCGATCGACTTCTTCTTCGACTTGTGATTTTTTTTCCCTTTTTTCCCCTCTTTTGTCAGACGTCGGGCCAGACAGAGCTGGAAAACTGGATCACGGCGATCCACTCCGCTTGCGCTGCCGCTCTGGCTCGGCAGCACCACAGGGAGGACACGGTGCGACTGCTGCGAACCGAGATCCGCAAGCTGGAGCAGAAGATCGACATGGACGAGAAGATGAAGAAGATGGGAGACATGCAACTGTCCACTGTCACCGATGCCAAGAAGAGGAAGACAATACTGGAGCAGGTACGGAGCAGGGATATTGATGATAGATGCAAGAGAAATAAAACGTACTTATCGTGCATGTGATGTTAATCCGAACCAGGTTGGTGATCTCATCTGAGTGTCTCCGGTTGAGTTGAGTGAAAACACCTTAGGGCCTCTACAGATGCACATCTTTGTACCTTTGAACTGCATTGATGCTCTCACACGGCGATATCTCAGCACTCAATCATCTTTACTGCATGGCGTCATGCAGACAAAATGTTCTCGAGCAGTACGTGCGACGACAGATGTTCTCAAATATTCCAACTGGTTCTCATCAATAAACACCAGGCAAGTGAGGCAGAATGCTGAACGTTCACCGCACATGTTGAAACGCATGCGATGCACACATTACCGCGCAGGTGAGCTTGCTCTCGCTAATCCCTCCATGTTTAATAGCTGTATTGAAATGGGCCACAGCTGGAATCTCAAAGGTCTTCTAGCATCAGGTTTGATCACTCTCAGTGGAACACGGGGTATGGCTTTAAACCTACTCCTGCATGTCTGGAGCTGCTGCCCGAATGTTCAAGCAACATCGCATGCAAACATTGCAAACATTGCAAACATAAGAATGTGCGCACTTGTGTGAGCAAGCCTCTGTTTCTTTGTACGTCTGTGTGGTGTTTGCTTGATAGTCAATAAAAGGAAACAATATTACATAATAAAAGCACCGGGAGGCGGTTAAACCCAATCACGGCAAAATGCTTCCCATTTCCGAGAAAACATTCAGATTTTTGTTTTTGATTGCCTTCTACAAAGACACGTTAGCTTTGAATTGTGGGATCAAAGGATTAAAAAAAAACAGAAACTGAATTTGAGTGGTCTATTATATCATTATCTGACGTCTTTCAAGATCAGTATCTGGAACCACATTAATCTACTAAATGAGTTTACAGAAATAGACTGGCATGGGTTTTAATGTTGAACAAAACAATCAAAGAAAGAGCCGTATTCATTTTGTATTAACTCCTTGAACAAATAGGTAAAGGCAGGAACCAGTGCAAATTAAGTCTAGATTGTGTTTCATTGCAAATGTGTGTGTGTGTGTGTGTGTGTCACTGTGTTCCACCTCCCACGGCCCACCCTGTGATACATTGCACATAGCACAGCGGGTCAGTGACTGGTGGGGGTTGTGTTGGTGAGTAATACCTCTCCACAGGGGCTTCAGCTCTCCCACTTCTCACTCCTCCTGAAACGACCAGCTAACAAAGAGTGATCTTTTCTACATATTTTATCTTTTTATTTATTTTGTTGTTGTTGTGGATGTCTTTATCGCTGTTTAATCAGTGGCCAAACCTGGAACCATTCCATAGATAAATCTGGGACTAAGTTGCATAATCATGAAATCCATCCTTTTTTATTCATCCTTCCCTCTGTTAGATCTTCCTGTGGGAGCAGAACTTGGAGCGGTTTCACATGGATCTGTTCCGCTGTCGTTGCTACCTGGCCAGTCTGCAGGGGGGCGAGCCCCCCAACCCGAAACGCCTGCTGGGTTTTGCTTCGCGTCCGACCAAGCTGGCCATGGGACGACTGAGCATCTTCTCCGTCTCTTCCTTCCATGCACTGGTATGGTCAAAAAAAAATCCCCACCCACCTTCATGCACGCACGTTTTTGGTACTTGTTTTTTGCATTCCGCTCAATCCAAAATTCAAATACAGTCCCATGTGCCTCTACATGTTCCAGTAGGCATTGCGTGAGAGGGTTCCCAATAGCTGACCTTCAATACCGGCCCGGCTTGTAGAGTGGGTGTGTTTATCTGGCTGTTAGAGCGAGCCTCTTGTCGCATACTGTACGCCTACTGAAAGCAAGAATTTCTCCTGACAAATGTGCAGACTAGCAGTCATTGCACGTAGCCTCGGGTTCAAACACAGTGGAACTTACTGAAGGTTACATAATGAACACCCCTACACCTGTACCTGCCATGTGAAACTTTTTCAGAAATCCTGTACAGCCGGTCCTGAAGTAGCTTGACTAAAAAGTTTTGTTTTTTTTAAGGATGTGCCAGAATCTTCCCGGGTCTAGTGGGGTAAACTTACGTGTAAGCTAGAAAGAGATGCAATGTAAGCAAACGTTGTGACGCATGCCTTGTTTTTGTTTTTTGGGGTAATTCTTGACGACATTTTGAAGCTGTTACTTTTCATTAGAAGCAACCCACAGTAAAGGTCACTGCAGCTGTGACATAACTGGTTTCTATTGAGCTTCTGCTGCATTCTTTCAGTTGTGGATTTTGACCCTGAGAGTGTGTTGTAAAATTAATTGAATTTACTCTGAGGGAAAGCAGTTGCACTCTGCAATGGGCTATTCTCAGCTGTGACTCCCGACAGTAGAAACAAAGTTGAAAATTAGTGACATGACAATTCTAACCTTAAACAAGAGTATGACTGGAATCTATATTAGCCTTCTAAGAAAATATGAACCAAACAAAATGTAGAGAATTGCACTTTATCTTTTCCTTGTAAGGACAATTACAGAGAGACATGTGCTTTCGTTTACATACCTGCACACACTGTCCTCTAGCAATCAGACAAACTGTCCTCACGTTGACAGCTTTACCTGTGGCTAAAAGCCAACCTCATTGCTCTGCACCTTGCACTTGTTGTCACCTTGAGCACTCCAAGAATGTACTGAATGAATCTCCGGCATTTAAAGAATGATACACACGCTGGCGTGTATCGGGCAGCTTGATGCCAAATATCATCCGGGAAACAAAGAGCAGAGCGGAATGAAAGAGGTGGAAACGGCATCTCTGTAGACCTGATTCCTACAAGCAGGCCATCGGATACACACACACACACGCACACACACACACACATCAGAGGTTGATGGTGTTTTTTTGTGATTGGTGGATCAATACGAACTCTGTTAGTAAGCTGCCATCCCCGAGGCACTTTCCCACAAACAGGCTTAACACACTCTGCTCTGTTGACCCCCCCCCCTTCCTTTTACTGCCTACACCCTCACTTCCTTTGTCTCTCACTGTGTTTCCTGCTCCATCTCCCTCCATCTCTCCTTCTCCTTATCTGACTTATTTTCTTCTCAGCTGTGTTGCTGCGCACTGTCCTCCGACTCTGTTATCCCATCTTCTTTCCGTCAGCATCACATTTTTAAATTGTGTTGTTGCATTAGCCAAAGACCTATAAATGATTTTATGAATGATTTTATAAATCATTTTTGAGAACAGTCATACATTTACCACATGTAAAATCACAATATAATTACTGAATTAATTATAAAACTAAATGAGAATAAAATGCATCGGCAGAATAAAGAATATGTGTTTTTAATTAATTTATGAATTACAAAAGCATTCAAATGAACCTATTCATATTTTCTAATTAATTATCTTCTCTCCCAACTCTTAGCTGTTTATGCTCTGTGACAAAAGGAATTTCTTTCATTCTTTTATTTTATTATTATCCACCGAAATTCACGCAGTAAGGGTTGTTATTATCCATAGCCAAAAGAGACATCAAAACCGACTGTTGAAAGGCCTCTAGCAAGAATCTTACATAATACGAGTCCTGAAGACAGTTTGACCTATTATGTTTGACATGTGTGTGTCTCAGAGGCAGTGACTTGTTAGGAGGCCGATAAGCACACCCCCACGTAAGTATAGTATGTGCTACAGCGCGTGCACATACACACATACATGCGTCAAAAGTATATGTTCGTGTAACGTATAGTGAGTCAGAGCTGCTCATAGCTCGGTAGGTTTGATGTGAATTAACCCAGAAATGCCAGGAGTGGTTTCTCGTCGAATATGTAGTAGGTCACTGAAGGGGATGGGAGGTTGACAGTGTTCACAATGGGCCATTAGTCTACATAGTGCGCAGTTGAGAATGTGTTTTCATGTGTTGGTTTTGTTTTCCATGCCTGCATGTGCATTTGTATGTTTGACCCATTTCTAAGTGACTCATAACAAACACAGACAGTCACTGCTGTCGGCGTGCAGTGTACATACATTGTCCCCGACCCTCCCTTACTTGTGTTCATTCAAAGCCATCCCAGTGGCTCGGTTAGTACAAATAATGAACTTACATCAACAAGATGAGCAGCAATTGTCAGCTGTCCTTATGTTTTTGGACGTACATTGAAAATCAAATCAATTACATGAATGAAAAAGTGCTGATCTAAAAAGTCTTTCTCTACAAAGTGTTTGGATTGTCATACGATTCTATAATTCAGCTGTAATTGTCATCATGACAGGTGTCGGCCCGCACAGAAAGCAGCATCAGGAAGCGGAACCAGGCCGTGCCTCGCACCTTCAGTAAGCGCCGCAGTCGTTTCTCCTCCCTGTGGGGCCTCGACACCACCTCAAAGAGGAAGACCACGGGGCATCCTTCCATCAACCAGGTTTCTCTTCTTCAGTCTTTTGATTGTGTGGCATCTAGTTGTAGATGTATTAACTACTTGATAACAGCTTGTCATTGTGTTTGATATATTCGGATGCAGTTTAACACATCCGTCCTCTGTGTGGTTGCAGGTGTTCGTTGATGGCATCGAGCCGGTGAAAAAGCCGCTGGAGCGCATGTTCGAAGACTCGGCCAGTGAGAAATCTGTAAGAGCTCAGCCATCGTTGCTAGACAGCAAAATACACATGTCCCATTATATTAACGATTACAATAGAATTGTGTCCTCCATGACACTTTTAGATGTGTTATTTTGCATTTGCCCTCTTTTATTTTCAACCAAGATGAACTGAATTCTAAGTGCTGCATCGTAGGCAACTGGACTGGTTTCTTGAAGACGTTTCACTTCTCTGGACTTGTTTCAGTTCCAACAACTGGACATGTTTCAGTTTCTTGAAGACGTTTCACCTCTCATCCAAGAGGCTTCTTCAATTCTAACTAAAAACAGAACTGAAGAAGCCACTTGGATGAGAGCTGAAACGTCTTCAAGAAACTGAAAAAGTCCAGTTGCCTGCGACACAGCATTTAGGATTACCAAGTCCTGGATGACTAACAACCTTCGTCAACGAGATTAACTAAAAACTCAAAAATGTTTGCTGTTGAAAGAGTTGAGCTCAAGTAGGCCCGAACTTGTCTGAACCTTTGTACTTGTATAATGGGTTACGGGGCTTCTACAGACCCCGAGGCCAGTACCGTGGCTGGATTTTCCACCTCCCTCTCGCTTAACTGAGATCCTTTTGGTGCTCTGGCTCTTCATTTGCAGAGGTTATCTGGGGGAAGCACAAAATCCATGAACCCTTCTGCATCAGCGAACATTTCGTTGAGTTCATTTTCAAGTCCCTGCTTTAATGTTATCACACAGGAGAAAGGAGAAATTTGCAGACGGTGAAAATTTAAAAGCAGCAGAGTTTTCCTCTTGATGGCATTAGATGATTTCTTGATTTTATCTGTACCTTAGCAGACTTTGGATCCATCATTGCTTTCTCATTGTTCTCACCGCTGACCACTGTGCGTCCTAGTCAGAAATAAAGCCATTATTCGTACTCTCTACCTTTTTTTCACGTCAAACACTATTCTCAGATTTGCGTTGACAGATTCCCATTTCTTTTTTCCAGTCGCTCCAGGCAATTCCAACTCTATCAGCATCACGGGCTATCGACTGGAGGGATATTTCTGTCCGCTTATACCGCTGAGACAAATTTGATCTGATATGTTCAGATCATTAGCTTTCTGATGTCTCAACAAATTATGCAGACATTTGCTACCAAAGGACTTTGGCGGTTTCACACCATCTGCTCTCTGTCGTATTGACCGCAATTTACAGACAATTGCATGTAATGAATAATATTTTAAGAAAGAAAAATTGATTATCCATGCCACATTTCTAGTAGAACCTTTTTACAGCCTGTTAAATGATGGATTTATGTGAACTGTAAGGGAAGAAGTCTAATTACCCACGGGTTGTGCAAGGACAAGCATACCAGCTCCATATTTTATGAGAACTGGTAGAAGGCAACAGAGATGGAGGGGGGTGGTGGGAGAGACAGGCCTCTGTCTGAACTCAGTAGATAGAATAAAACTCTGCAGCACTAACCCTCTGTGACTGCGGAGGCCCTCAGTGGCACCATGGGAGATTGATTTCCTTCCACCCACGTCCAGCTTCAGCTGGCAGGGTATGAGATGACAGTAAAGAAATGCACAGGCTCTTCGCTTTGTTGCAAGACAGACCTGGAAACGCTGCATCAGTAGCGGTCAGCATCTCCAGCAAGATTTATTCCAAATGTTCACATCTGACGGCCTTGTCCCACTTTAATTCTCTGTTTGTTTTGGGGGAATCCCACTGCTGGCAATGAAAGGGAATCAGAGAGAGGAAGAGAGAGTCTAGTGAGCCCCCCAACCCCACAGTAGAGGCATCCTAGATGGGCCAGGAGGGGAGCCAGATGGTGCTGAGCAGGGCTGGGGAGTTCAGGGAGTTGAGGGGAGGTACTAGTTACGGGCCCCCCGGTCTGTTCTCTGTCTGAGAAAATGTGTGTGAGTGTATGTGTGTGTCTGTTGTGTTTGTTTTCCTTTATAACTCTTTGTCTCTATATTTTGTTTGGACATGTGAACATGTGTGTTTGTTTGTGCACACAAAAACATTCTTTTGGATATAGCGCGCTCCCTCTTTCTCCTCCTGTGTCTCACTTTAACTCCATCCAACACAAAACACACACACACACACACACACACATGCACACGCTTCATTTAAACAGGGACCACCAGGCGGGATTGTTAACAGTCAGCAGATTGTATGGCGCGAATGTGAGATGGGGAGGAGGGAGATGATGGAGCGATGTGCAGATAGAAGGGAAGGGGCACCAGAAGGAGAGGCAATGATTAGCGGGGGCGGGAGGGCGAGCGAGGAATGAAAGAATAAATGAGTTTGTAGATGCTGTTACCTGAAAGGATTAGATAAGGTATCAGTGACAGGCAGCGTGAGGTCGAGCAGTGAGGCTGACGTGGCTGCCAGATTGTCTGAGGTCAGGCTGATGGGCTTAAAGGTTACAGACTACGGTTTGGATGGAGTGCACTCACGCCTGCGAAGATGCAAATGCACACAGATATGTAACACATACCTAGGGCAGGGCGACAAATGTATCAAGAGGCTCTCTAATCAACACAAATGAATTATATTTTGTAATCAGATCTCCTGCTGCTTACAGACCACCGCCAGTTATCATCACATTAGTCTAATCAGTTTCAGCAAATCTGTTTTTTTTTCTCTTTTGCGAGCGAGAGGACACATAATGAAGAATTAGGAGGAATATGAATATGGTTCACTTATCTCTCTGGATCTCATTCTTCCCTCAACTACAACTGAAAGGCTTTCATAGTAAAATTGAATATATTATTGGGTGCCTTCTGTTTTCCCTGAGCTTAAAGGCTACTGAAACACGTATAAACCCTGCGTGTGTGTTTGTGTTCGTCTTTCCAGAAGGAGAGAGAGAGCTCGGTGAAAAGTATTCCCCAGCAAAACGTAGACAGCGACATCTGGGTTCCTGACTACCTGACTCCATCTTGGGTTTGCCTGCCGAACAATCAACCCGTCCTGGCCATCATACAGCCTGGGGAGACGGCGCTGGAAGTCCTGAGCACCACCTGCAAGGTGGGTCTTCACCGATAGCATTGCTGGAGACTATTAAGGAGCTCCTAGTTTGCTGTATATGGGTGATAACTGCAATGGCAGAAGTGCAAACATCATGCACTTTAGAACTTGTACTAAGAGTGCTAGTACAGACACACATAAATGCCCCAGCAAAACAGGTGACAGTCAACAGCTGTTTAGAATGCAAATGATTTGTTTAAACAGGTTTGTCAAACACACGCATTTGAGTAGTCAGTATCATAAAACTGCACACAGCTCAGTTGGTATAAGTTTACAGCAGTATGAGTGGTGACACAAGGATGATAAAACTCTTACTACGATGATAAAGTGTGTGGACAGCTTAGGACAGGCAAACATGTGAAAGACAACGTTTTTTTTAAGATCAGTTCGGTGTAGCAGGAAAACAATAATTAGAGGCAGAGTGTCAGATTATTTTAAATGTCAGATTGAGGAGTGATTCTGAGAAAAAAATTGTGACGCTGTCGCTTCTGGGAAGGCAGTAAAAGTGAACCCTATAGACGACGCCTCAGACCGACGGTGTCTCAGATCTCTTCTCACAATCCAGTATACACGGCATATTACTGTCTCGCACGTCTCTCTCCACTTCATCTCCTCCTCTCCCTAATTGGTCCCAGCCAGAGACGCACTCGAATAATGATGCCTAATCGTACGTATACGTTCCACTTAAGAGTCTGTTGAAACATGCAGCTAGTGTATAGCTGATAGACAAGTGCGTATGTGTGGGCGTTTGCGTGCATAAATGTCACAGAAATGTCACGAGGAAGTGGAGCGTCTAATTCATGGTCCCTGTGTGTGACATCTGTGTATATATACGTGGATTCGATACATGATGGGATACATACAAGTGTGTGACATTTTGTCAGGGGTTATAATGAGCTATAATGTCCAGTAACTCTGTTTTGATTGTTGAGGTTACAGTATTATTCGTGTGAAGAAGGCTTGGCTTTAAAATTGCTGGAAGAACAAACCGCATGTAATTAGAGGGATTGTCTTTTGTTTTGGAAAGAAGAATGAAGGATTGCTCATTTGACATTCCACCAACGCGCCTTTTTTCTTCATTTGCTTCCAGACCCACAAGATAGACCCGTCCTGCCACTACGTGCGTTTGAAGGTGTGGATTGACAACCAGATGCTCTTTTATGTTCCCAAACTTGAAGAGGACATCTCGGATCTGGTGAGGAAACACATGCCGAAGCACAGCTGTATTTACATAAAGCGAATATCCAAATTTTGGACAGTCACATACACTCACAGCAAATAAGGAAAGATAAAAGATGTGTACAGTTATTTCACTTTTCAGTTTTTCAGTCTCAGCTGATACAGAGTGTCCCATTTGGATTTTCGGGGTCATCCCCTTATTATGAATTAATTCCTGTGTCTTCTCTGGCAGATCTGGATGTGAGCTTGTGCATGTTTTATGACTCGGTTGCACATTTGATTTGCAATGCATTCAAAAATTCCCAGGATGCAAAAGACGCTTTGTTGCATATCCTATAAATTATGCAAAATAGAATCCCGAGTTTATTGTGTGCACTATGAACTGTACGCATCTGTGTGTCCCCGTTTGTAATTTTCTTATTATTCATATAAAACAATCACCAACACTGAACAAGACCTCACCTCCACCTCCTCCTAATTCAGCCCCCACAGCAAATTCTCTTTGCGACGCTGCTTTGTAGGTGATACGCTGAACTCCATCACAAAGCAAAGTCATTGTATAACTCGCTCTTTTTCCTCAAGAGGCCTTTTTATCTTCTGGCTTTGATCGGTGACTCATTTCACCCTCTTTCATCCTCAGTCTATGATACTACATTATTATTGTGGACTTCTGTTCCCGTCTGTTGCTTCATACACACAGCTGTGTCTATGCGCTCGCTCCGATATGAGGTCAAAGCCTTGTCTGAGCACCTACTCGCTTCTCAGACTTGACCTGGATTTTGACCCTCGCATGTGATTGCTCTGTTAAGGAGCCTGAATAATACATGACTCTATCTATTCTTTATTAAGAGCCATAACATGACCTTGAACCTTCTCCATCCAGCAACACTGCTCTTCTTCCATTCCCCGCCAATTAAATATCATTTTCTTGTGTTTGCAGCTCTACAAAGAGATTGAGATTTGCCCCAAAGCTACCAAGGTGATCCAGTTTGACAAAGCCGAGTCCTGCAGCATCGGATATGGTATGTTGGTAACTAGTTGACTCAGTTCCTGTCGTACTCCTAAAGTTCTGAATCAAATCAATTTCAGAATTGAACTTAACTGAGTCATGCTTTGTTAATGACCAAAGAAGGATGACCTAATGTGAGTGCATTTTGACTTAAGTGGATCTAATTGCTTGGCCGTTATGCTGCAGCAGTGCACACTGTCAAATTGAGATATTTCAAAGTGATAGAAAAGGATAATGACTGAATCTCTCTCTGTGCCATCTACGTTTGTAGGTTTTTCTGTGGCGGTTATAGATGAGGATGGGATGCAGCAGCTCCATATTACTGAAGTGAAAGCGGAGGGACTTGCCTCAGCCAAAGGTACGTACTTTTGTACATTTGTTCTGTGTACATTTGCTGAGCATTCAGTGTCGTGGGAGTTGAAATTCAGACATAGAAGAGAAAACAAACAAAGCAAGACAACAATCTATGACAATTAGCATAGTTGAATCTCGGTGCAGTAACAATAGGGGTTATGTAAAGGGGGGATGTGGAAGCTGGGTGCATATTTCTTCCTTGAGTTGACTCACCAACTAAACACCTGACCTGAGAAACACCTGATCCCACACGACTTCTTATCACTGCAGCTTTGTGTTACAGCTTTTCATCCGCTGCTGAGCCAGCAAAGTTAAATGCCTTTTGTTTGAGAAAGAAGCCGGGTGGCTTAGGACAGAACAGAGAAGAGGCGAAGACAAAGAAAATGCTCGACTTCTCTTTAAAGGGGTTGGCTTGCAGAAATATGGAAAGAGGCACTCTTTTTATGCCCTTTTCAGGATTTACAAGGGAATCAACTAGGGATCGATTGATTATCTGCCCCACTGATCATCAGATAAGATAATACATTCAATGCAAAATAAATGGTTTCAGAATAGAAAGGACATTATTTGCCTCTGAATTGTAATGGAGTGCAAATATAAACTAATAGAAAATGGATATATTTCAATAAAGCACAGGTACCTCCAAACTGTGCTGAGGTATAGTTCCTGTATATCAGTTTCAAATGTAGGTTATTCCCTTTGCCAGGAAGTTATATTTACAGCCATGTCTGTTTGTTGGTTGGTTGCTTGGTTGGTTTGTCAGCAGGTTTACACATAAACTGCAGATCCAGGAATTATTTCTCATCACGAAATAGGGTGTCAGACATATTTAGCTGGCTGGTATCTATGAGTAAGGACAATTTGATGTGGATCTGAATAGAACCAGGATCTAGCAGATATTATATATGTTTCAATATGTATATCGGATTCAGCTCGATTGAATCAAAGGGGAACTGTTGGGGGTTTGTGGAGGTCCATATGTGCTGTTCTAGTTGGAGTCTGAAATTGGTGTCAGTATCGGTCCTGAAAGAAAACCTCAAAACGGTTGATTCCTACAATCAACATGAATTTAGAAATGCAGTCCACTCTACATGATAGGAACCAGAAACTCCAAAACAGAAAAACAGATCAAAACATCTTAACAGACTTGAATCACCTACGCACTATATTTTTCAATCTGATGTTGGCTGGCTTTTATCCTGCAGATGGGATCATGTGCCAAAACCTAGAACCATGAAATGAGAAAGAGAACAAAGATTCCATCAGAGTTTTGAATTTGTGGCTTTCGTCTCCTTCGTGAGAGCAAAGAAGAGAACCAGCACACCTTTGTCTGCATCTGGCTGCGGCGCAGAAATCAACCCCCATTCATGTGCTCCTATCTTTTAACGCAGCCTAATGGGTTTGAGAAACACGCGGCCGCTCTGTAGATACAACACTAATGTATAGAAAATAACATGCCCCACTGTTGTGCCCCGTGGTCAGACCAAGGTTACTCAAGTGTGAGATTGTGTCCCCAAGCGCATTAGCAATCTAAAAAAGCTGCTAGCTTAGCAGGCTGCCAGCAGCCGGAGGACACAGCTGTACCCCCTCTCCACCTCTGTGTGTGTGAGTAGAGATAGAAAAAGCTTGTGGCATCCAGACAACACATTGCGTCTTTTTGGATTATTACACTATATTTTTGCTGAATCACAGAATTAAATATATCAGGCGCGACATATTAAGTCCACGTGTATGCTGGGGGGATGGGCCTGTGTGGGCGTGCATGTGTTTTACTCAAAGTGAGGAGAATGAATGGGGAGTGAAAGAGATCACGCTACAGTTTCTGCAGGGTATACGCAGAAACCAGGCCAGCGCTGGACAAGCAGCCCCAAAGGCTCTTCTCTCTCTCTCTCTCTCTCTCTCTCTCTCTCTCTCTCTCTCTCTCTCTCTCTCTCTCTCTCTCTCTCTCTCTCTCTCTCTCTCTCTCTCTCTCTCTCTCTCTCTCTCTCTCTCTCTCTCTCTCTCTCTCTCTCTCTCTCTCTCTCCTCTCTCTCTCTCTCTCTCTCTCTCTCTCTCTCTCTCTCTCTCTCTCTGAAATTCCTGCTCCCCCCCCCGCCTGCAGAAGCAAACACAAAGACACATGCATGCAATACACACCCACACACAGAGTCACACACACACACGTAGCAATATTTGGCCAGAGGGGTTATCTCTCTCTGTCCAATAAAGACTCTGCTACAGCTGACATTTCACATCCCAGACAACTAGGTCATAACTCTGGGCTAAATGTGTGCCTTGTGTGTCTATACATGTAGCTGTGTGTGCGTCTGTAGCATTAGGAAAGCCATATCACAGAATGACGGCTGTTACTATTACGGCAGACGATGAAGTGGATAACAAGCAAACATGTACTCATTTGTGACTGTGTTAACAGGACCAAAAGCCTTTGTCGAACTTAATTCTGCAGGTGAGACTGCAGTCACATCTCCTAAACAGCTGTCACAACCAATCAGGTTTATTGGGCGAGGCTTCCTGCTAACTGGCGGGCTGATTGAGTGCTAATTTGCAATTAGCGGACCCTGGCACAGGTGGTCAAGGGGGAGGGCCTAACCGAAAAAAAAAAGGCCTCAGTCTGAAGCTGTGTTCCAGTCGTGTCTGTAGTTTTCATATATAGTGCAATGTATAGTGTATACATGATGACAGGACAGGAATAGACAAGCATTGCACCCTCCTTCTTAAGCCCATCCAGCCTTGTTAGATCAGTAGTTGCCTCAAGCGAACAAGCACAGAAGGATACATTTTTCATGTATGGGAACACATTAGAGTCCCAACATGTCTGACTAGCCAGCGAGTATGGCACTGAAGTTCTGTTTGTGTAGATTATTGTACACATTAGGAGTCTTGAGTTTATGGCCCACAGGAAAGCTGCTGTGTTGGACGGTGTTTTGTTGTATTGTCACAGCCAGTCAGCTAATTTTTCCCCTTTCTGTGTATTACTTTTATTACTGTTTTTTTTTTTGCAATGTTTTTTTTTTTCCATTTTAAAGGATACATCTGCAGTTTTCAGCAACATAAATTTCTTGCTGTCCGCCAGGTTTGAGAGCAGGGGATGAGATTCTGCTGTTGAATGGGAAACCTGCATCTGCCCTCCAGATGGATGATATGAGGGCTGCGTTTGAAAACCAAGCATTGACCTTGAGCGTCAGCACCCTTCCCCAGCTGGACCCGCGGGTGCTCTGCTCCCTTCCACCCCGTCGCTCCGACGGGGAGCAGGACCCGGCCACAGACATCTTCTCCCAGGACCAAGGTAAAGCTTCCTGTCCTGTGTGAACAAAGTTGTGGATACACTGCCGGGGTTATAAGTTGTTGTTGTCATTATTTGTGATTTGAACAATGGCAAGTTCCATTAGATGATGTGTACAAACCTCTAGTGTCCCCTAGTGACAAATATAGTGATACCATGACAAAAAGAAAAAATGGAAAGAGAAAACCCATTCAACACATTTTTGATTTTATCAAATGTGAATATTGTATTGTTTTAAACACATGGTATGAGGAAAAAATAAAAAATATCGATGCTTACGATGACCTCATGCTATCTTACATCCTCTAAGCCACTAACTTTCTGTGGTGGAAAAAGGGAGAATGCAGATGGCGATCTTTGTAAGCAGAGGGTGAATAGGGCGATCTGCTAATTATGCGCGGACACTGTCTGCTAACCAACCTGCAGGCAGCCGCCAGCTTTGCTCTGACCTGCTCGTTTTATCCGCGCAAGGGCACCATTTGTATTCTTTTTATAAATTGGGGCTTGCAGTGCACAGGCTGACAAGCTGGCATTGTTTATACAGGGACTCAAGAGCGATATGAATATTAATAAGAATCCTTCAGCGGTGCCGAGCTGTCATTGTGTAGGATACGCCATACGCAGAGGGTCAGATGGAGAATGAAAAACACTTCAGCGGCCAGATGGAGGTTATCAGTGATGTCATGCTTAAGAGGAGATGGTGTATGTGAAAGGCCTTTAACTCAGAGGAGGCAGTAAATTGGACATTTCTTAAGGATACAGGCAGAATAATAACCAGGTTAAAGGTTCAATGTGAGTTATTTGTCATTATGCAACACAGGATTGCATAACGAAATGAAAGTCTGTAAACTCCTTCATGCTACACAAACATTTATGGACATATATTCTTTAAAAAGTAGCTATACACCCAGCAAAAAAAAATTCTGAAGTGCTTTGTGTCTGGGGAATGTAAACAGCAACAACCAGATGGTGATAATAACATGGTCGGCTCCGAGCATCAATGACACATGCATTGGTGTCCAACTCTTCAGTATTCATCATGTCGTATTTTTGATATCAAAAATGGCTACCTTGGACACACCATTAAAGGAAGTCTAGAGAACCAAGTACATTAGAGCAGGTTGAGATGTGTTTTTTTTTTTTTACTGACACACAGTATGTCCCTGGTGACCTCTGTCCATTTTTTTTTTTTCTCTACAGAGGACATCCTGGATGATGTGTCGGGGTTGACGGTGAATAGCCCAGATGAGAGTATGGAGGAAGGACATCGGGTGATCCTGCAGAGCCCTGGAGGTCATCTGGAAGACAAAACCTGCATGGGGACCGGACAGAAGGTAGGACACTGCAGGCAAAGAAGCAACTTTGATGTTGCTGGGAGACGTTCAGAGGTTTTTTTTCTCATGTGATACTTGTGACCTTTTACACAGAGGCTGTTTTGGGACAGAAACCGTGTAAGAAGTCCAACATGCATGCACACACGCTGCTTTGAAGTTTCTTCTTAGTAAATTTTAGTCAAACTCAATGATTGATCCATGCAATACGTTTGAAATTGTAATCATATTTGTATATGAATAGCAGATTAGTTTTTATACAGTGACGACAATAAGAATACTACAAATTTACATTGCGGTGCGTTCAGTAGATTGTGTGTGTGTGTGTGAACTTTTCAGTGGCAGCAGACAACAGGTGTGTGTGTGTGTGTGTCCGTGCGCGTGTGTTCTGCAGCGCAGAGATGGAAGCAGACAGGTGAGTGAAAGAGCGAATGAGCGGCGTCACTTTCTAATTAAGATTACGTCTGGTCTGATCAGGGTCGACGCTATGATTGCTGGGCCTCGCCTTGTGCCAGTCGGTCTCCCTTGGATACGGTTGTCACTTCCATTACCATGGCAATGTCTGATAAACAGTAACCACCGGAAACATTTTCTTTTTGTATCCCTCCTTCGATAGCCCAGATATGAACAAAAAGATGAGGAAAGGGCAGGGAAGGCGCCGTGCAATCTCTTGGATATGTGTCAGTGAGCTTCAGTCTCGAGGGAGAGCTAATGGGTGAGGTCAGAGCCGGCTCTGGTCTAGACGAAGTCCTGTTAGGCAGCAATGGTTCTTTGACTCCAATGTGCCATTATTAATTGGAAGTATTAGTATTAAAAGATGAGAGTGAGAGCGACGGATGGGGTTGCCATGGTGGCTGGATTGGGACGAGAGGTCTGCTCAAGTCTCGTCTCGTGTACTTGATGTGGAGAAAACATTCAGCAAGCGTGAACTTGTTAAACTTTTACAGAACAGCTCGAAGCTCTGCACAGTCCCTAATTAACATTTAAAGTCTTAGCTATTTTGAACACGGCGTTTCCTACAAGCAAAAATAAATCTAGTCAAATCTATTTAAGTGAAACAGCAGAAAACACAAAGCCAGCATAAAATCTTCATGTTACACCTTTTTGATTAGAGTGCGGTTGCATCACTTTAACGTGTTAGAAGCGAATGCAATGTGGTCAGTGCCGGTGTAGCTGTATGTTGTTTTATGCAGTGATGTGAACTTGTGTTGCATCTTACTTCTATTAAATGAGGGAACATTTGTATATGCAGTGGGAGTAAACACAGATTTCAAGTCTCTCAGCACAAAATGAATAGGAGTTCTACCGCTAGATCCCATGTGTGCGTGTGGTTTTTAGAGGGATAATTTGCCGGATTTGTCGGTTGCTGTTTGTAAACACACCCGGCTCAATGGTCGACAGAGAGAGCTAGAAGGTGAATGACGAGAGGGAGCGGCATTAGCGAAACCAAACCAGCCTATCATAGACAACATCTAATTTTCTGATTGTATCACATGGGTTTGGTTCTAAAGCGCAAGCAAACACGCTCACATCTTCGCACAGCCCTCCAGATTTTGTGTGAATGCAGCTGAAGTGCATACTTCAATCTGTCCGCTGTTTGATTCTCCGCTCTGTGGTGTACATGTAGTTCAGCCCCGCCCTCGGTCAAACATACAGAGATCTGAAGATCTATATATGATAGACAGAGAGCAGAAGAAAGAGTCCCGACCTGTTAGCATCCAGAAGTGTCCCGAACACACCGCCACCGCCATATTCTGTTAGTGGGACATAAGTAATGATTAAGAGGGATTTTTTTTTCTTTTACAGCTCTATAGATTGTTTATTTATCTTGCCTATGATGCCTTAATGTTCAGCTTTCTGATTTATTACAAGAGGCTGTTCCATATAAAAATGGAAGGAAAACAGTGTTAACAAAGCTCTGGGAATCTATGATCATCATCTCACCTTTCATTTTCTCACCTCCTGCTCCAATCTAACGTGTGCTGTCTAATTTATCTCCTAATTTCCATCTGTCGTCTCTCTCTAGCACTCCCCTTGTCATCTTCCTTCTTTTCTACCCCTCTTTTTCCTCTGTCAAGTGATTTATTGTCATATATGCTGTGGCCATGTCCTGTTTTTCAGACATGACATTCCTTTTCTGTTCATCCTTTGTGATCATTCTGTCTCCTCATCTGCCATCCTTTGTGCTTTGAACACTCTGTCTTTTCTCATGTCCTTCCAGTTTCCTGTCCTTCTTTACCCCCATCCTCCCCTTCTTCCTCCTCCTCCTCCTCCTCACCAAACCCCCTGCTGTTCATTACCATAAACAACATGAGGCTGCTGCTGGCTCTCAAGCAACTCTGCTCCCTTAGCTCTCCGGGCAGCCGGCTGTGAGCCCTGACCTGAGCCTGAAGCACTTGGAAGCTTCCTCCATCAACAAAGACAATCCAAACTTACCACAAAATCCCTGGGAACTTCCAAAAATCATGTCATTTTTCTAAGAAAACTGGGTTGCCCTTTTTCATTTTTCATTTTCTTTTTTCCCCCTCATGTCTTGATCACGGTTTTGTTTCCTCTTTCGAAAGGCTCTTAAGTGCAGAGGATTCACCTCATTGCATGCAGTGCCTAAAGTGACATGGTGGCAAGACTGAGGAAAAAGAGGCAAAGTGGGACAATTTTAATTATCCTCGCATTCTAATTACTTCATTCTCCACAGTGTTTCACATCATTTAGTGGAGATAAATGAATGTCTGGCTAGCCGGAGGAAACAGGGAGGTTCATTATTTTAGACAAAGCACACAGCTACCTCCTCAATATGATAAACCAAACCAGAGAATAAAACAGTGATTGCTCGCGATTACAGTGATAATAGAGATGACGGTGATTGCTAGTGTTCTCCAAGGTGTAGTCAGCACCACTGACAAGTGCCGGGTATAATTGACAAACCTCTATCAAGTTGGCTTCGGGGCATTTGAAATGGAAAATGCATTATTCATTGTGTGAAGGATGGGGGGCAGTTTTCATCAAGCTTTGTTTTGATTGACTCCTGATGGTTCAATTCTGGTTAAATAGCTCTTAGCATGCAGGGACCTCATATAAAGTACACATTTACAGAGGGATAAGAATACTTTACAATAATTAAGAACAGTTCTATACATCTTCAACTTTAAAGTAATATTTGTTTTAAATTAGGTTTGAAATTTAATCTCCAATTAGGCCTTGCAGCATTGTCCCAGTTGTTGCTGTCATTTTTATTTGTTCCACTGGAGGGAGCGCTGTGCTGAGACTGCAAAGCAACAATGTTTCTTGCACAGACCAGATCTGCTTCAAAATGAATTACATATTATTTCCAATATACCTTTTGAATATTACACTACTCAGCCATTAGTAAAATATATTTCTTGCTTTTGTGTAATATTTGATAAATTAGATTAAATGTGCAAGGCTGAATTTTCTGATTCTGTTATTTATTCCATGAAGGTAGGGAAGGAAGGAAGAAAAGATAAGGGGAAAGAAGGGGAGGTACTGAGAGAGAGAAAAGGGAAGGAAGGAAGCAAGTAAAGAGTGGAATGAAAGGAGATAAGTAAGGAGAGAATCGGAAAAAATAAATAGAATGTGCTCCTCTCCTGACACCTGCTTCACCCTCTTAACTTCCCAGAGTTGCAGGTCGGAAGTTGCGAGTCTTACTGTTCATGCATATATTTGCGAAGACTCATGTCATAACATGATCATCCTTTCACTTGAGATTAAATGATTAAAGTCTCTCTCTGTGTCACGGCGTATATCCCATCATGCCGCGTAGGGATTTATGGATTTGCATGTTTCCCCGATTTCAGATGAAACTGAACTTTAAGACTCTCGCTACCTCCCTTCCTCTGCTCTGTATTTACTCACACTCACAAGTACATGCCTGTTTGATCTAAGCAAACAATCCAAGGATGGATGAGATGTACTGTCGAGCACCTCCCATCAATGGTGCTGTATTTCTATTTGCTTGCCAAAGTACACTTGTGGTATCTGAGGTAGTAGTGTACTGTACAATATACCTAAAAACACTTAGAATGAAGTGGAATTAAAGTGAACTGCTAATAGCACATTACAATGGACTTGAAAGTAATTATACTTTTTGAAACTAAACTGTAATAAGTATTATTTGTACAATTCAGTATGCCTTTTAAAAGTACAGGGAACTGCTAAAAAAATAAACATTAAAGTGCACTGTAAGTATACATAAACAGACTTTTTAATGTGTAAGAAAGCACGCTAAAACGACTACTATAAGTATTTACAATTTAGAACATGTTTTAAAAGTGCACTTTCATTCAATTTAGAAGTATACTTTTTGCAGTATACTGAAATACCACTTGCAGTAGTGCAGGAGTATATTTGTTTTTAGTGCACTGAAGTTGAGCTTAAGGACATTTATTTTACAGTACACATTGTTAAAATTGATTTAAATATACTTTAAGCACACTAAAAGTATACTCGCAATACATTTTGTATACTTTGATTACATTTTAATGCAATAAAGTACAATAGTATTTTTACTTGGGTACGTGTAGTCCTTCATTAGAATGAAATACGCCAGGTGTGTATACATGTGTGTGTGATGTGTCTCTGTGTGATGCTAAGTGTGTGGATATGTGTAATCTGTGTTTGTAATCTTTGTAATCTGGCTCCCACTGTACACGGTGTCAGCTGACGGTGTGTCAGAGCAGGTTTGTGCTTGCCTCCATGCTCCTCCCTCATGCTGTACTTGTGTCTCTCTGTTCCAAGGGCGGGTCTGCGATTTAGTCCATTTTGTAAAATAGTCAGGATTCGCCTCTGGGTTATAGGAAATGCATGTATTGGACTGACTAGAGAAAAGGTATTGCTGCCCGGACATTCTTTCTGATTTTGCTGCCTGCCTTGGTTT
Organism: Diplodus puntazzo; assembly: GCA_963678695.2. Lineage (NCBI taxonomy): Eukaryota > Metazoa > Chordata > Actinopteri > Spariformes > Sparidae > Diplodus > Diplodus puntazzo. The sequence goes on along the minus strand of OZ023167.1, from coordinate 11,441,512 downwards.
GTTTACATTTGCTTCTGTAAGCTGTTGACTTTTTCCTCATTAATGACGTCAAAGTGCTACGTGTGGTATGTTATTAGGTCTGTGTGTGCGCACATGTACGCTTTTTTTCTGATTTATGATTTGACAAAAAAATGTGTGTCATCGAAACCATACTTGCATTTCAGAAAAGGACGAGTGTCCTTTTTTTTTTCTTTTTTTTTTACAGCGCAGTTTTCAAAGATCTACCTCAGCTAAGATTTTAATCAGAAGTGTGTGTGGAAATACCGGTAATATCAGTACCGATATAATCAAGTAGTATTCTTGCTTGAGGGGAAGGAAAATCTGCGACTTTCCCTTCATATTTTACAGAAATTACATTCTTTTCCTATCTCTGCTTCCTTGTCTGCGAATCAGTCAATATTAAGACATGATCTTGTGCTGACAAGAATTATGTAACCCGGGTTTCTCAGGAATGACAAGTGTTGCAGCAGGTGTGGCATTGACAGTCATCATTGGGCTGGCAGAAGGGTGATGCTTGGAAGGGAATTTAAGCCTTTTGCAATTATACTAGCTCAGCTTTCCAGTCACGCCTGCATCAAATGTCATCTGTAGAATTTGACTTCAAGCTGCCTTGACTATCTGGAGTGTGGTGTGGTGCATCAAGTCATGTCTTCATTTTCTTGGGTATGTTTCTTTTAACATATTTTGATTGAATCAGTCTGAAACGGATTGTATTGTGTTCTTAACACACAGAGGTGATGGTCGAGAGCATTATCGGCGACTCATTATGAGATGTCAGAGCGAGCTCAAATCCATAATATTTGCCTTCTGGTGTGTGGCTGCTGTCCTTCTCAAGTGTGGTGACATAAGTCGCTCTGGGCTGCGATGAGAGGGAGAGAGAGAGAAAAGCCAGATGCCTGTTGTCTTTTCCTGTTGGAGTGTTTGGCTCTCGCCACCCACTGCTTCCTCACCTCCCATTCTCTTCTCCCTCCTTTCTCCTCCCCTCTTTTCTTCCATCTCTCACGAGGATGCGATGTTTGATCTTGTTGTTTAACATTGCGTTCCACGTTGCTGCTGCTGTTCTCCAGCACCTGGACAGAAGTGAGAAAGGCAACAAGGACAGAGACGGAGAGAGAGAGAGAACAAGAAGAGGAGAGAGGAAAAGGGGGAGAGCATGCAGAGGCAGTAGAAGGGGATTGGGAAAGAGAGGCTGCTTAGACAGAGTGCCGTTGTTTATTGCAATCTGTTCCGTTCAATCTGTGTAATGACCTATTTGTTGAGCTGCACCAAAATAGTGTTTTGCAGAGCAGGGTGAGTGCTTACTAGCGGATTCACTTTTGACCAATTTGGCTGGACACATTCAAGACCCCCATGTCCTGCACAGTGTTGTGAGAGGCATGGAGTAACAAAAAACTACCTGCGCTGGAAGAGCGGGACAGCAAGGGGGGACACCTGACTTCTTCTTGAACTGTGTTTGACCCGCCAACATGTCAGCCTTTAGGAGGAGGAGGAACTCCAAACCCTCGGCCGAATCCATCTATGATATGTTGCAGCTGGTGAGCCATGCGGTCTCGTGTGTGTGTGTGTGTGTGTGTGTGAGATAGCTTGTGTTGTGGATGTAATCCTGCAGAAGTCAGTGATTATGTGTCTGTACCAGCACAAGGTAGCCAGGGTTAGAAGTTCAATTTCCACATGGCAGCATAATCCCTAACAGTTACTGTAAGATTCTTCGGATCGCACATTGTGATTACGTCGAGTCTAATCGAAAAGTCTAATTACTGTCATCTATCAACATTTTCTGTATTATTGTGTTCATGCTCATCGACATTTATCAGTAAATTGCAGATTGAAAAGTTGTGCGTCGTCACGCTTCCCTTTTGCATCTTAATTAGTAGTGTTGGTAAAGCTCTAAGCAGCCGTCCTTCTCCAAGCCGTCCCTTTGCCTCCATCTCCATCTCCCGCTGTCATCCGTCTCTGTCGCTTCTCCATCTGTCACTTGGCTGTCACTAATTCCTCTGGCTGTCGAGGGCGAGACCTCGCTTATAAGTGGCAAAACTGTCAATGTCATTGCTCTGTTTTGTATGTATGGAAATGGATGATCCCTGAAGCGTTTTTTTTCTATTCCTCACTACTTTTGTCATATATATTGACAACATATTTGAGTACTAGCCAAAAAGTTAGTAATACTTGTGGATGTTTCAAATGTGATTTGTATATGTCTCCAATTTAGGGCTGCGACTAACATTATCGATTAATCTGCAGACTATGTCTAGATTATTCAATTGTTTTGTCTATAACAGGTAAAAGATTCTAATCAAAATTGCTCATAGCCCAAATTGATTTCTTCAAATGATTTCCTTTGTTCAACAAACAATGTAAAACCCAAAGACAACACAATCCCTAAATGTTTAAGGAGCCGGATCTAGCAAACGTTTAAAATTTTTGCTTAATATACGGCTGAAACCATGAATCAATTTTCAAAAGTTACTGTCTTTTGCCCGACTTATCGATTAATGAGCTAATCATTTGCAGATCTATATGAAAGGCTATACTATTTTACTAGCATAACATATTTATCTGTGGTAGTTGCTGTGGTTTTCCTCTATTGACTCAAGGAGCTCATCTTGACTCTGTGGGAGGAACATCAGCGCGTGTGTCAAATTGCGTGCGTGTGTGTTTCATGTGTGTTGTTGCCAAACTGGTTTGAATACCACAATGGAAAATTGTGTTTGTCACCGCTGCAGCCCAACAGGAAACAAACTGTGAAATCGGCAAAGACAAGCCATGTCCCCGAGCTGACCAGCTGTCTGTAAAGCAGTCGGTAGAAACAAACAAGCAGGTGCTGGCACAGATTACAACTGATAAACAGTTTTCACTGACCCCCGCTAAGAAGAGGGATGTTTGTCTGACATACAATTTGCAAAAAAGCCTGGTCCTGGTCACTGTCCTGCCTTTTTTATTTTCATTTTTTAAAAAGCTTTTATGAAAGATATTTGCAGTTTAATTAGGGTAAGAATTCTAATTAGTTTTGTTAAGGCTAGAGGTAGGCGTGTGGTGGTAGTCTTGTACAGTTGTTCCCATTAAATGGAGCTTGAATCCCTTGCAATTAGCATTGGCTGTGTGGGCTGAGCTCATGCATTTCACCACATTTAAAGGAGATTTTTTTTTCCCCTTACTGTCTATTATATCTACTAGTTCTGACTCAGTGCAGACAGCGAAAAGATGTAAATCTGCATCTCTCTTTCCATCTCTCACCAGACCTCATGGTCTTCGCAACAGCCTGCCTGCACTTGGCTTGCAAACAATCCCGCGAAACCACAGATTCACCACCAATATGTGATGGGAATCCAGACAAAATTGATTTTTTTTTTTTTTTTTTAAACACAGCAACTAAATTATCAGTTGTATTTGCAGACACTGGAAAGATAAACAGCCTGTTTTTTGCTATTTTAGGTCTAAGAATGGCTGTATTATTCATGGTACATTTCAGATTTGCCTTAACACATCCAGCCTCTCACTTCTGATGACGCTCCTATGTCACTTTCTCTATCTGTGCCTACACGTGGGTTGCATTCACCTTCGCAGCCTTGGGCCTGTGAAAGAAAAAGTCAGACTTGGAAAGAACCTTGCGATCCTAACTATATACCTTATTGTGTGGGTTCCAGTCTGCAATTCTCAAACTGCTGTTGCACAGCAGCGCATACGATGACTCATCTGAGTTTTCTTTCAACAAGTCGTTGACCCCCACTTTGCAAATAATTCCTCCAAAATCCTCCTCGTGACTGAGCAGTAATTTAGTGTGTTCGGCAGGACAGAAGCGGAGGGAGAGCGTCCTCTATATTTTTAAACATTAGACCTACTACTAGTTTGACTATGCAGGTCTGCTCATGCTTGGTATTTTAGATACCTGGGGTGTAAGTGGGTGTTGTTTTGGCAGGTTTTGCAAGAATGTGCTGTGTGCGTTGTCGGTTTCCACTTTGCTGCATGCGTCCCTGTGTGAACATTATGAATATCGGTGTATTTGATATCCTCTACATAAGCCTACAACTAAGAAGACATTATTTGGGAAGGAGTTGTCACATTTTACTTTCTCCTTGCCATAGCTTTTCAAATTTTCAGAGATGAGTGCTTTCTGATTATAAATGCATCTATTACAGTAGCCTAAACTCGGAGAAAGGAGAATATACTTTTTAACATGACAAAAATACACCAATAGCAGCCTTCTCTGACATGAAACTACTCTCAAAATAAAAGTCTGGCAAATCAAAGTGACCCATTTCTTCTTTTATTTGTCTCTTTCTCTGCAGAGCACAGAGCAAGTCACTGCTTTTTGCCGCAGTCTCCATGACATGAATCCCCTGGAGTGCCCTATGTCATCCTCCTCATCGTCGTCGTCGTCATCCCTCTCCCCGAGCCCTGTGTCAGCTTTACCGCCCACGGCAGGTGCTGCCACCCAGAGACAGCTGTCCCACGCAGACAAACTCCGCAAGGTCATCAATGAGCTGGTCGAAACGGAAAAGACTTATGTCAAAGTTAGTACAGGTTCTCCTGGAGTGTGTTTTTTTTTTTTTTTTTTTTTATCTGTTCAAATGTTTGCCACACCTAGTGAGTCATCAATACCTGTATCTGTTTGATAGACACCCGATTTCATAGTCTCTTCTGGTAAACCACACTCAGTTATTGTGGTGTGGAGTGTCATTATGATCGTGAAAGGTGTGCTGCACATTGACATACTTTTTATGTTGTGTGGATTTTGTTCACAGTTATGTCAGTAGCCTTCACATCAGCAGGCGCCCACGCATGCCCTTCCTCATTCCCCTCTGAAAGTCTGATCTCAGGCTGAACTTAATCATGTTCCTTTCACCTTCACGTGTCTTTTACAGGACCTGAGCTGCCTGATAGAGTGCTACTTGACGCCTTTGCAGAAAGAGAGCTTCCTTACACAGGATGAGGTACTTTCTACTTGATCTGTATAATCTGAGAGTAAAGAAAAAAAATTAGTATGAATTGCTGTAGATATACTCTATATATACTTTAGAGTATACTCTACTCTACTGAGCCTTGCAATTGCAGCGTCAGAATGATGCTCTATATGTGTGTGTGTCTGTTTGTGTTGTAGCTGGACGTTTTGTTCGGTAACCTCGGAGAGATGGTGGAGTTCCAGGTTGAGTTTCTCCGGACGCTGGAAGATGGAATCAGACTGGTGCCAGATCTGGACAGACTGGAAAGGGTGGAGCAGTTTAAGGTGAAGGAGGCTGGACCATCTGAATGCATCTTTTAGATTCTAAGCCTCGGAAAATTACAACTGGCTTTAAGATTATTTCCATTAGGGGGTGCTGCTGCGTAGATGCCACTTATAGGCAGCTCCACTGGCCTTATGAGAAAATTACCTTACTTCTCACTTGATTTATTATTTCAGCAAACAGTTTTCGAGTGAATCTTTCTTCAACACGGCATGTCATTCATTTAGTTAATTTCTATTCTATCTAGAGTAACGTAGAAAATAAAGCAGAGTATGCTGAAGGCATGACTACCTTGTGATTGACAAGTTGCAATTTGCTCTCGGTGAGATCCAGTCAGGATGTCCTCTCCAGCTCCCTCCTCTGGTACAAATATGGTCACGCACCAGCAGAACAAGGTGGCTACAGCCATAAAAACGCAAGGCTTCAAAATGGTGTTCTGCAAACCAATGAGTTGACACCACAGTGGGGTTTACACTTGGTCTTTGTCACACAATGAATTTCACTATATATACATGTCTCTAACGGCTGGGGGCTTCCCAAACAAAACCTGTTGACTCTAACGGGATCAAACACAGTTCAGACATTTGTATATTTGTTAAACTGTTACTCAAAAACAGTAATTCCTCTTTTCCGTAGGCCATTTGGTAAGTTATTTGGAATTGAAAGCGTAACAGGCTCCTTTGTTTCCCCAGAAAGTGCTGTTCTCCTTGGGCGGTTCATTCTTGTATTACGCCGATCGCTTCAAGATCTACAGTGCCTTCTGCGCCAGCCACACCAAGGTCCCAAAGGTCCTGGCGAAAGGTAAAAACACACACACATCCTCGACTGGCTCACAGCCACCACTCACTCATCTGATAGTTCTACAGTAGTTTAATGCCAAAGGGCTGTTGTAATAAAGGAAGGATGTTGTTTTAGTCACATGCCCCTGCAGGTACAGCAGCTCGTCTTTCAGATGCAGCTGTCCGTTTCCGTTTCAGTGTTTTATTGCCCTCTGTGCGAAATAAATGCATGCTCATATTTCTGCTCCTCCAGCAAAGACCGATCCAGATTTCAAGGCTTTCCTGGCTGAGAGAAACCCCAGACAGCAACATTCATCCACCCTGGAGTCTTACCTGATCAAACCTATTCAAAGGGTCCTGAAGTACCCGCTGCTGCTGAAGGAGCTCTACTCTCTCACTGATCCTGACAGTGAGGAACATTACCACTTGGATGGTAAGCCGGTGTCCCTTTTTTTATTTTTATTTTTTAAATTATATATCATCTCTTAGTATAAGTAATGATTATACAAGAACTTCTGGTAATTATGAGGATGAATATTTGTTCTTTTCAGTTGCGATGAAGGCCATGAACAAAGTCGCGAGTCACATCAACGAGATGCAGAAGCTTCACGAGGAGTACGGGGCTGTTTTCGACCAGCTCATCAATGAGCAAACTGCAGCTAAAAAAGAGGTAAACATGATGATGACTGTTACATTTATCGACTGCCAATCCATAGAATATCCAGTGACTTAATTTTATATATTGTATTCTTCTATTATTTGTATGTATCTCTAGGTGGCTGACCTCTCGATGGGGGATCTTTTACTACATTGCACTGTGGTGTGGATTAACCCTCCCGCCTCTTTGGTCAAGAACAAAAAGGACCCTGATTTGGCTGCGTTTGGTAAGGACTAATGCGGGGTCTTGATTTCAGTGTGGGATTGATGCTAATATTCCACTGGCTGTATTAACATGTGCATTTCAAACAATAATAATAATCTTTATTGTCTACAAATGTAGAAATTGGTGTTTGGTTTCACGGATTGGTTAAGAAATGCACTCCAGTTAATTACAGTTTATGCAATAACAGATCATGCGCAGTGTAGACAACAATAAGTAATTGTATTTGGTATGAAAGACTTTTTGTAAATGTTATTGGTTGCTGCTGCAGCTCTACAGTGTCTATCTGAGGGCAGTTTTATGAACAGGATCAGACACAATTCTGCTGCATTGCTTTCTAAAAATGTATTCTGTGTTGGCTGGTAAAACCTAAAATGCAATCAAAAAAGGTCCCTAATTATTTAAACTCTTGCACTGCTTTAAGCAGCTGATCATTAATCACTCTTAGATTAAAATATACTTCTTTTTTTTTTTTTCAAAAAATTTCAACTGTCTACACAGGAACAGAGACCTTTTTCATAATAACAGCACGACTTGAAGTATTACTAAGGCATTCATTAGGTTGAAATGTGCATTCAGAAAAGTGATTCAAGTATGTAAATGTTAAGGGTTTTCTAGATTCACCAAGCTACTGTATACCCAGTGCAATCAAAGTCAACATCCTGTTTTTGATTTTTAGCTATTATAGTAAAAAAAAAAAAAACAGCAACTTCCACAGTCTTCATTTTCAGGTCTCCACAACATGGACATTTATAAAACAGATGATGTAATACAATTTTGCGTCTCTATGCACAGGATTGCTCAAATTGTTATATAACTTTTGAAAATCCCGTCACATCTACAGGATTTGAGATGGAAAGATTATCTGTAAAGGACTCATCCATCGTGCTTTCAATACTAAAACCATGTGTGATGGTTGGCTTTATAGATGAATAACCACATATTTTCCATACACAGCAGATATTTCTTAGCAGAAAAGAACAATTTAGCGCTATGCTTGAATGTTATTGCCGTAGCAGAACACTGCATACTGTATATAAGCACATGGCCCTTAAGTGCATCTCACATAATGTTGTCACGCACGGTGTGATGCTGGATGCTATTTCAGATGGTGAGAAAATAGACTTGGTAAAAGGAAAACCCAGTCGGGGCATATTTCCTGAGAGATCTTTGCATTATTCTTTTACTTCTCACTCGAAGTGCAGCATGTCACAGTAACAGTAATGGGATCACACACCCAGAAGTGCCCTCTGTCTTTAAGATTTTCCTCGGCTCAGACACTGTTGGCAATAAATATTACATCCACGCGGTATTAAGGCCTTCCTTGGCAAGGCGATAGTGAGTGGAAGCGGGTGCTTTGTGCATGCAGTGTCTTGACTTTGCTCCATTTTTATCTTTTCATGCTGCTGATGTCTAGTATTGGGGGGCTGTTTTTCCTAAAGAGCCGTAACTGAACGCATCCACTGACGTCATGCTGTTGCTGTAGTGAACTGGATAATGAAATGTCTTTTTGCTATAGGCAATGACCCTCCTAATGGTTCCTCTTCATCTCTCCCTCGCCCTCTTGTAGTGTTCAAAACGGCGGTCGTATTTGTTTTCAAGGACTCCTCCAAGCACAGGAAAAAGATTGTGAGTACAATTTTTCAAGTGTTTTGTTTATGTGTTGAAGGGATACACTGTAAATATGTGCGCTGGGCTTCCTCTGACGTGCTGTTTTAAGATTTGTTAGTTTTGGATGCCACATTAAGACCACAAAGAAATGAGGGTTAATGTCTTTCATCAGGGGACAAAAGACTAAATTGAATTAGGGTAGTTAAGAGACTAACACTTGGACACTTCTCTGTTTCCCCTGCACAGTACAGTACAGTACTGTGGATGGTTGTGTCTGCTAACCCGGCCCTTCTGTCATTGCGCTCTTGTGCTCTCTGCTGTCACCTTGATGTATTGCAGCGGCCATGTGTCTGACATCCAACCTGTCCTTCTTCCTCAGGGTGCATCCCACCGTGCGTCTGTGAGCGACGACAAGGATCCTTTCCGTTTCCGGCACATGATTGCAACGGACTCTCTGCAAGTCCGCGCCCTTGCAAGTAGGTCTATTTTTAAAACCGCAACCAGCAAATTTAATTCTCATCTTGTATCACCATCACTCGAGGTATTATCAGCACTTCAAGGACTCTGTTGCCTTGCTGTTGGGGTCGATCGCAGCTTGAGGAATGGTCAATCTCCAATTCAGTTCACAGTAGATAGAGTTTAATACAGGTGCCCAACTCACTGATCCATTTTCTTTTTTCTCAGGTTTCTAAAAACCTCACTAAAAAGCTGCAGCCTAATTGAAATAGATGACCTGCGTGATCGAAATCCATTTAAAAAAAAACATTTTAATATCTGGTCATTAGTCGAACACATTTATTGGACAAGAATTTAAATGTTAGAGGTTTTTGAGGCACCATGTGAGAAGAGACAAGAGAAGCACAGACCTCAAAATTGAGAGTGTCAGTCAGCAAGATGTCTCTATAATGAAAGCCTGTTCAGTGGGGAAACTTATGAAGGGAATTCTTAGCCCTGTGTGTGCGACAGATTACGTTTAATGCATACATTTATTTCGTATTATTCTGTAAGAATGTGTGTTGAATCTGCAGCAAAAGTTAGTGTGATTAATGAAAGTAATTTATCCTCGCAATTAGCAATTCAACAGTGCCTGAATGAGATTTCTTCTCCTCTTTCCAGGAGATTTGCTCCCCACACGAGTGCACATAAACCCAAATTCGATTTTTCTTTAGGAATAAATGTTTTTTGCATTTTTATTTCAAGGTTCTAGCAAGGATTATTCAAATGCTATAAATCTTAGATGTTATTGCTGATACTCAATATCCTTCAAAGCCTCTGGGGTCCACTCCGTGTTGCTGTTTTTTTTTCTCTCACAAAGGAAATAAATGATAACCTTTTGTACATAAAACCGACGCAGACCTGTTAAAAGGTCTGCATGCAATCTTCCTCACATCCCATCTCTGTCTGAGGTGAACCTTAAATCACCCTCAGGCAATTCAGCTCAAGTGTTATCGTTTATCTGCCTAATGGCCTGTTGTTAAACGGAAAGAAATTGATGACCGAAATTACCAGAATGGTTTTATAAATGTGGATCAAATATCTTCTCTCTCCCTCCTCTCAGACTCCGAGGGTACAGCAGTGTGTGAGATAGTTCACACGAGGTCTGAATCTGAAGGAAGACCGGAGAGAACCTTCCAGTTGTGCTGCAGGTATGCTCAAAACATGTCAATTGAAGATACGGCACTGAACAAACGACCATTCTCTAGTATATGATTTTCTAAGCTCTTGTGTTTTTGTCAAATCTGCAGCTCTCCAGACAGTAAGAAGGATTTCCTGAAAGCAGTCCACTCCATCCTCAGGGAGAAGCAGCGCCGTCAGCTTCTGAAGACGGAGTCTCTGCCACCTAACCAGCAGTATGTTCCATTTGGGGGCAAACGTCTTTGTGCTCTCAAAGGTGCACGGCCCGTCATGAACAGAGCAGGTGACTGGAGCTTCTAGTTCACAGAAACCTCAATATGCCGTCAGTGCCAAAGAACCTAAATGCTGTGGTGCTTGTGATGGTTGTAGAGTCTTCTTGTCTTACTTCTACTTCTTCCTCTTCTTCTTGCTCTTCCTTTCTTCTTCTTTTTCTTCTTTGTTGTCTTCTTTATCTAGTTCTTCTCCTCCTTCATTTTCTTCTTCCTCTTTCTTTCTCTCTCTTCCTCTTCTACAGTTACTTCTACTTCTTCATTAGCAATGGCAAACTACTTGTTTTTATTTCCAGTTCACAACCTCTTCTACTTTCTCTACTGGCATGCATAATGTTTACATAACTACGCATAGCCTCGTTTATTCACTCCAAACGGGTTAAAGTTCCCATGAAATTCCCTTGACAATTAGATGGAAACACAGCTAATGTTTTGAACGTGACATTATCAAGCTGAAATATAATTTCCCTTGTCTTTTTTTCTGTCTCTTTAGCATCAGCTCCATCACGAACGTTAGCCCGCAGAAAGCTGGTGAGGAACCGCTTCACCATCGACACCGACCTGGTTTTCCACGGCAACAACAACAACAGCAACGATTCTGACCCCTCGCAACACTCGTCCTACCCGTCCCTGTCCCAGCATGCTCTTCTCCAGTCCCACAAGCCACAGGGCGAGGACACGGACCGTTGGGTGGAAGAGCAGTTCGACCTGGGTTGCTACGAAGACCAGGGCGACGGCATCGACGTGGGGCAGGTGAAGGAGACGGACATTCTGAGCGATGACGACGAGTACTGCAAGTCCGTCCGAGCCGCATCGGCAGAACCGGCCGACCTCGACGGGAAGATGGAAGGACTCGACCTGCAGAGCGGGGGGGTGAGGAGCTGCAACCTGAACGGACGAGTAGAGACTGGAGGCGCGATGCGGGAGGAGGACGTTGATCGGCTGAGGCACGGCGATGATTCCGGCTCTGTAGACTCCTTCACCTCCTGCGGTGTCTCTCTATCCCGCTGTGCAACCCCGACGATAAAGCTCGCCCCCTTGAAGCAGTGCGCTGTGGAGGGGGCCACAAACAAGGACCACGATGTCATCTGGGTGCGGCGGGACGACTTTGCCAACGGGTGCAACAGCGACGTCTTCTGATTTGAGACGATGATGAAGAAAAACGTGGGAGAGATTGGATACAAGCTTTAAATATGTAGAACCTGGAGGAGAAGAACGTGTACAGAAGGTGTTGAACCTCGGCCAGTCCTTCATGTATCACCGCACAACCCTACTCTTCCCGCCTAACCTGCATCTCCCTTTTTCTGACAATCCTAAAGTACTTAAACACAGAGTGAGTTGGGAGAGATAAAACGGACTCAGCCCACGGGATTCTCAACCCGAACTCGAATAGAGGGTCCTCACTGTTACTGGACATCACACACACCTGTGGAGTTGTATTTAAACGTACGAACAAGACACCACTGCATGTACACGCAAGTATAACAAGCAAAGTGTGTGCATGTACACTGTAAGTGCGGATAAAACACAGAAGCACAGACACTAGAGACTCTAGGCAGCTGCTGTACCATGCACACATTGTACCGAAGCGACGTCATCACTTGAACTGTGACCTTGTGGCCAAAAATGTCTATTTTTCAACACAGGAATGTGGGTGTTCTATTTTTTTGACTCTGAAAAAAACTGTGTTTGTATTTTAACACTCAAGGGCTGTGTGTTACTGAACTTCTCTTCAGGGGCTTTTGGCTTAACGACTGATGTGTAAAAGGAAAAAAAAAGAAGAAGATGGCGAGATCCCGACTAGCTTTACTGTGCTTTTTATTGTTTGAGCCGCACATTGGTATATAGTCAGGAGTACAATAGAGTGCCGTTAAACCTCTTGTATGAAAACGTTTTGAAGCTCACTTTTGTCTCCTTGCATATCCTTTTTAAAAGATAGTTTGGACAACAGATAAGTCAACCTATTCTCTATTTAATTATTGCCTTTTTACTGTAATTTTTTAATGTTTACACCACACGCTCAGCTGCCCAGTGTTACAAACCACCTTTTTTGTGTGTTTGGTGCCAGAATCAGGCTTGCGACGGAGCCAACGCTCCTTCACATGAATGTCGGTCTTTGTGTTACTCAAATGAAATTAGGGTCATTAATATAACTGGACCGTTTCTCACCCCGTCAAGACATTCTCTCGTCATGCTTCATTTTTCCCCGGTACATGACATAATAATTCTCACAACAACAATCCTGTTTTACTTGAATTTTCTTTGTTCTGAAACGGAGGATTCAGCAGAGCCATGTTTAGTGACTGTACTGTAACTCCAAGAGGAGCAATCATGCAGTTGACCTTTTCGTCCTCTGACCGAGTCAAACATCTTCCTTTTTTGGACTTTTTATGTCACATCCAGGCGACCACAAAGACAGACTTCACATCCACGACATTAGTCCCTCCTGCATTTTCTTCCTCTGACCACCAGGCTGTGCTGTTTCACTTTATGTCATCACAACAGCTCACTGATGGATGATTGCTCATCACAGTCATGCACACATTAATGGATGTATTGAACATGCACTTAATACCCAACTGTGAGAGTGGGAGAGATCTGCAAGCTACTCTGATTCAGAGCGCCGGGAGGGTGGAGAGAGGGAAACACTTTGGATGTTCTTTGTTATTGTCTTTTTATTATGATGCTGGTTTCTTAGATTTTAGCTCACTGGGTGATTAATCCCAGTAAAGGACGTTCAGACTGTGAGGTACAATCCCTTTTGGCCTTGGAAGGCAGATCCTGTGAGAAAACCCCTTCAACTCCTTCCTTTGTATTTAAAAAAAAACTGTGTTCGTACATAAAACTGTGGAGTATTATCATTTTTATGTTAAAATAAATTTTCTAAATTTAGCTTTAGTGTGAAAGTGCTTTCTTTGTATTTTATTCATTTCACACATGTGATACTGAAGTCAAATGTCTGGTTTTTCCTTTTCTGTGCAGCATGAACACAAATCTTAGTAACAGCATTTCCTCCCTCGCAGGAAGACCCTGAGTTTTCATTAACATCATAACCGCCCCGCAGAGGTTACTGGAAGATCACGTGCAGTTGATCGAATAAAGGCGATTGATGCCGGACGATTGTGGGGATTAAATTGCAGTCCTCAAATGTATTATGTTGAACCGCGAAGGCACACCAAAGGATTGAAGTTTGATGGAAAACTGAACAAGTACTCTGAAAGCAGAGGCAGTTAAGACTTTAAAAAGGAAAACGAAGGCACAGTATGAAGTAAAAGACACCAAATTTAAAAGCACAAGTAAATTCTACATGAATACACAAGGTTGACCAAGACAAAATGCCTTTGAAATCAGTTTATCAAACCAAAATGCACCAATACACTAATCCCCAAATGTTGCGCACCAGTTCTATTTCTGCAGCTATAGCAGACACTCCCATATATGGTATTTAACAGCCTCCTTATAATTCTGCTCTGTATTCATATCAGGCCAGTTTAGCGTGTTAGGACTGTTGCCCAAGGACTCCTTCTGGAGAGGCTGGGGATGGTCATTTTCGGAGCTAATTAAGTTTGTCTATAGGCTGTTTGTCAGTGGTCCAGGTTGACTTGGCAGGTTTTTTTTTCAAATCACTTGGCTCCCAGCTTTTGAGGGAGTTCACAAACACAGCGATGAACAAAAATGTCAATTCTGATGCGATGAGGACTTTGCTTGAGGAGAGTGAGGCTGGCAGCAGGAATCCTCTTTTTAAATGTCACGTTATCGAATAAGACCCAGAGTGAACAAAAAAGTTTAGAAATCCAGCCGTGCCTCATAAATCACTGTTTTACTCACGAATGGAGAAACAGCATGAAATATTATTCTGTATTATGATTTTTATTGTATTTTTTATGAGGGTGGGTGTTGGAGTGCATCAGGTGATTATTCACATCATCCCCATGTCCTGCAGCCCCCCCTTCATTTCAAGAGTGGTGGGACTGGATGGGAAGGCATCCAGTGACCCGGTCAGATAAAGACTTTGCTGGTCTGCAGCGAGAGATAATCTGGCATCTGCCCTGTAACCTGAAGATTATATTCTCCTCTCATCTGGACCGGTGGAGGGAACTGCTGCCAATCCATCTGCGCCTTAATCCAAACCGAAGGGAGCCAAACTAACCAGAATTAGACCATGGGCACCTTCAGTACAAAAGCCAGTCTATCACGTTTGGAGGAGGGGGGAAAAAAAAGAGGGGACCAATTATTTTTCCCTTTATTTGGAGAAATTATTGGGGGAAATTTATCATGAAAAATTGATTAAAATGACCATTACTCCTATTACAAAAATGCATTATGATTCCCTGTGTAGAGTTGCATATATTAAATTCAAAATAGTGTGTGTAGCCTGAGCCTGTATGCCTTATGTGCCTCTATAGTCACAGACATCACATCTTTGGACGGCAGCATGAAACAAAAACGCCTGATTTACCTCGACGACCAGGTTACAGGAAGTTGATTTTATTTTGAAAATCAGCACAGGAAACGGGCTGCGTTCCTGCTCGCTTGACGCTTATCCGTGCGCTCTCACTCCCCTCCAGCTCCTTCCACCTCTGAGGCGCGCTGACTTGTGAGGAAAAAGTGGACCCGTGTACCGACCGCTGGCTGGTTTCTCTTCTTCCATCCGTGTTTTCGTCAAGAGGATGTGACTTGGATGGAATTCTTAAAACACTAAAGTTGGATGTATTTGACCGGCGCTCGTCGTTTGTTTCCTCTTATTTGGTGCGACGGGAGTGATGCTGAGTGGGAAAAGGTCGAATCGGGGATGAAACTTGGGCTGCGCGCTGGCACGGCACGTCGGGTGTCCGGGTTGCTCGGGTAGAGGCGTTTCCCCTCTGTCATGGTGTCAGCGTCCGCGGTGAGTTCGCCTGGAGCACCATGGAGGGAAGAAGAAGACTTTTCCTCTGTCTTCTCGTGGCGGCGCAGCTCTGCGTGAGCTCCACACAAGTCCTCAGAATCGGTAAGCGCAACAGCTGTTTACGCACGGCGGGCAGAGTTTCAACCAAACGTTACCTACAGGCACACATGAGCGTCCCATTTTCATTTTTGCCTTACACTTTGATAGTTTTCTTTTTTCCATTTCAGCTCTGTGATGTTTTGCACCTTTTTTTTTTTTTTTTTTTTTTTTTAATACCATGACAGTGATGATGGGATTACTTCTTCCTTAATACTACCGAGGTTACAGTAGTCAGTGAGGCTGTGTCAGAAAACACTGATTGTCTGCCATCAAAGGATAAAACACACTCTGACAACTTCACTCCTCTGCTGGTTCATTTAGTTTAGGAGATAAGGGCTGCCACCTGTCTGCCCTAATTGAGTTCATAAAGCAAACTGCATTGAAAGCAAAGAATATTAAAAATATTCAGAAATTGCTTTTAGATCATCAAAGCTCCAAATTGAACCTTCCCTCCTTTTGAGCTGTTGATTAAAACACTCCTCTTTGTTCATCCATCATCACTTTCTGGTAAAATTTGAAAGAAATAATATTAATTCTGAATCCAATATAAACTTGTAAACTTTCTGTCCATGGTCTTAAAAGAATCATCTAAATTTAGATTGGATTTCCAGTCACATCATAGAGGAGTACATGTGCCCCCACAACACACAAACAGCTGCGAGTAATAGATTATTGATTCCCCCACGATTTCAGCCCACATCAGAGAGTCCTGTTCGGGGGGCTTTTCTTTCTTTTTTTCATTCAAAGTATGTCCCCCAGCAGCTGATCTTCACATACATGCTGAGACCTATCCATCACCGAGGCGGACGAGTCACAGCCAGCGAGGGTGATGCAATCATCCTCGGTCCGTGCCGTAGTAGGTCGTGTAGTGGAGTTAAGAGTCGGGAGAGAACTACGCCTGATTGAGAAGACACCACTGGTGGTGGTGGTGGTGGTGGTGGAGCGCTGTGTGTGGGCTGGGTTCAATATCAAAGCGTCTCACTTTCAGGCTTTGAATCAGACCACAGTCAGATTGTAATATGTGGATCTAATTGGCTGAATGCATTGAGGGTTGCAAGGGGAATTAGCTCAAATGTTAGAGCGCTCGCTTAGCATGGGAGCGGGAGCGGGATCGATGCCCGCATTCTCCAGGTCACTTTAGTTTCCTCTCTTCTAACAGGGGCGGCTATAGCTCAGCAGGTAGAGCAGGTCAGCCACCCCTAACCCTAGTGAATGGAAGCTGAGCTTCATGTCAAAGTGTCCTTGAGCAAGATACTGAACCCCAAATTGCTCCTGATGACGGTTGGCACCTTGCATGGTGGCCTCTGCCATCAGTGAGGGCCCTGCGATGAGCTGGCGTCTTGTCCAGAGACAGCTGGGATTGGCTCCGGCAAAAAAAAACCTGCGACCCCATAAAAGGGATAAAGCAGTTACAGACAATGGATGGATGGGCATTGAAGGCTGGGGTCACTGCCACCTGTTTTTAACTTGGAGAGATCTGAATAGGTTAACATACATACAGTGCTGCTGGTCCAGGAATGGGTATGTTTCAAAGTGCACATCTTTAGGTATATAATAATGATGGTTGATATGTTGACACTTTATATTTCTTTATGTTTCCGTGCTTATGACCTGGTTAGGTTAGCGAAAAGACCGGTTTTGCACCTGAGTACTCATCAGAATTACCCACTTTTGATGCCACAATCGCAGCTGGAAATGGTCCCGAAGTCTCCTTAAAAGTTCCAGGTCATGAATACATAATGCGATTGTGTTGTGACACGTTTTTTTGTCGAAATGTCGACATGGTACGTAGGCCTTTGGCACGTGCAGATGTCAACTTAGATATAACTTGCAGAAATATGACAACATTTTAGGTGGCAACTGAGCTGCTTACACACAACAATCAAACATAATTATAAAAGCTTTGATTGTTTTGGTGCTTTAAACAACAGAATAGGGTGCCTTTATACCCTCTACCAGTTTAAAGACTTTAAAATGTGCTGTCTTTTAGTAGCTATTTATTCTCCCTTATTGAAACTCTATCAATATGCAGATGATCTGCTGGTTTTTAGATGTCTCCTACTTCACTCAAAAGTCCATTTGTTACATACTTAGTTAGGTATCGGACCGCCATCAGCCTCCAAACTAGTTACGATGTCCCGGGATCCTGTTGGTTCGTACATCTTAAAGGAGCAATTTGTAAGCTATAGGCAAAAAAAAAAAAAAAGAAATAAACTAACAATGTGAAGAAACAATAGAGGACATTATGTCAAAGACATCTATGTCTTGTGTTGCTAACCAGCTAGCCGAGGCCGCAGTGTGGGAAGACTCCAGTCAGCTAATAGGGCCACCTAGCGCCACGGCTAACTTGCCAATGGCAGCTAGTTGCTACACCCAAATATAGCTACAGCAAAGGGTGTACTGAGCAGCATATGAAGCGTTGTGTTGCCATCTGTAGTTTTAGAGTTGTTTGATTTGACACCTTACAAATTTAAGAATTTAAGAAGAGCAGATACATATGGAAACAGTCTTCTACTGCCGACTTCTGCACGCGCATCATTCTGCACACTGAAATTCAATCGTTTGAGTAAAGTCACTGTAGATTAAACCCATTTTTGAATAGAGGGCGACTTTAAAGACCTTGCTGAATGGACTTAGAAGTTATGTCGATGGATCTGTGGGAGTGAGACGTGTGAACGCAGTTTTTTGTCTCTTATCAGCAGACATGCTGTATTCACCACCATTGATTACATCTAATAAGTTATAATCCTACATGTCTTTGTCAAACTTTGTGTTTTTTTCCTCAAACAGAACATTAGAGGACTTCTGTTAGGCTGTATGATGCCTTGGTGTTAGATCTTTTTTTAGCACCGGCAGCATTTGGTCATTTTAGCCTGTGAAGTCCACATTTGCACATGCACATCCAGGGGGTGTCTGATCAAGAGTTTAGCTCTGGGTCACACATTAATATTCAGGACCATTCAGGACCAATAAGTTCAGGCCTCGGCTCCAGACACCTTTGAACAAACGCGAGCCCCACCGAAATTCACACAGGATTTACACGCACAGACGCGCTATCTGTGCCTGTGAACTGCAAAGTTTGGCTCGAGGTGTCTCCTCCCGTTAAAATGGAGCCGCTCGAGTAAAGTCAGTGCCTTGTCCTGCATTTATTAAAAGGGTACCTGCTTAATTTTATTCATTCATTAGTTGCTTTCTCTCCAACAAATGGCCATTAAAAAAACGAATGAATCTCTCCGCGGCCAAATTGCAGGAGTTTTTGAAAGTTGGCCCTTACTTCTGTAGAAGATATATACTAGCGGATAAACTGTGGAATTGGCTGCCTCAGGAGCTGGATCGTTTATCACGCTTGGCAGAGACCCAAGACTTTTGGTTTGCGAGGAGGGAGATAGAGCTGTAGCTCGTCGTGTAGCTGGACGGTATGCATTGTCGTTCACTTGTCTGTATTGATCCCACGGGTCTCATGAGTCTCTTTTTTTCTCGTGATGTGCAGATTGATTTCAGGCTGGTGAGTGAAACAGTTGTCACTCGCAGACGCCCTTTTTCTCCGTCTGATTTAGTGGCGCCTGTGTCTGTCTGACTTGTGAGCACAAAACCTGAGAGAGACTGAACCTGAAAGGAAGCCGTGTTTTTTTTTTTTTTTTGTCAGCGTTAACACGTACCGCTGTCATGGTAACCGGTTCTAAAACCTGCAAATTACAGGTAATACCTCCTTTTTCTGGCTCTCATTTGAGTGCTAATGTAAAAAAAAAATATATTAAAGGATAAGTTCACCCAAAAATCAAAACTCAGTCATTATCTACTCGGCCTCATGCTAATGTTAATGTAAGAACAACCAAAAAAACATAAATTGGCTTTATGCAGCTCTCTGGCTGCTCTGAGATACCGAGTTGATTTGAAAAAAGATGTTATTTACACTCTTTTTAAAGCTGAAATATTCACTGTAGCTGTTAAGCTAAGAGTATTAGCTGAGGTGGGTGCACAAGCTCGACAGGAAGGTGTACATCATTTAGTTTTAAATCACTTTGAGATCTCAAGGGGCTTGTGAAGACTTTTAAACGAGAATGCTGCGTCACTGTCTTGTAGTGAAGCTCCGGAAATGTTATGTGGACGACGAATTTTCCGTTTTGGTGTATAATAACTTGATGTGATTCTGTCGAAATGCCAAGGTTAAGACGTATACCTTATTTTTTCCAAAGCCTTGTATATTCTCGATTTTGTATAAAACCCCCTTGCGGTCTGTTTCAGTTATTCTTGTCCCTGTTTCCCTTTTTTCTCTCTCCTCTTGGCGTTCCTGATTGCACATTTGCCTTGTTTGCCATTTGTGCGGCTCCCTTGATTTGTTGTCAGGGAACAAAATGTTTCCCCCGTGTTTGGTTTTTTCAACCATAGTGCAGTGAAATGTCATTCAGTTTGACACCTGAGACCATTTTTTGTATTCATTTTTGTATTTATTTATTTATTTTTGCAATGCAACCCTCCCGGATGCATTTCCTCCTGCCTGCGGCTGCGTCGCCTCTCCAAAGTGCACGTCGAGCGTTTTTCAGAGAGAGACGCAGATGGTAGTAGTTTCCCACTGTCAACAAAAAGGAGAACATCTCTTCACATGTCCAGCTCAGTGATCGCTCAGAGCTGTCAGGAAGATTTGTTCTGTCACAGGTACTGAGTGGCGGTTTGTGTCGCCCTCCACTGAAATATACGGTGGGTCGTGATTTTTTCCACCGTTTGGAGGTCACAGAGTCCAGCATGAAGAAGAAAATATTCGTCTTGTATTCCCCCCCCCTAAAAACTTTCCTCTTCTTGTCGAAAGTATGAAAATAAATGGAACATGCTGATACATTAAACCCTGCGTGGCAATTGATTAATCTTTAATCAGAAATGTGTAAATCGAGCCTCTCCAGAACCAAGAGAGTTTGATTGCTTTAACGAAGAAAAAGGCAACGTGCTACACAGCATAATTAAACCTCCCACTATATGTTATATGTGCACACACATCTGAATGCAAACGGAAGGTTAAGCCAACACCTGCTCTGCCAGTCACAAACCATTTGTTTGAAAAAGGACAAATACCATAAAGCATAGTTAGATAACACAGATCTCGCGCAGACATTAATCACCGCTGACGCAAATGGAAAGACTTGTTTACGCCCGTCCTCAGTTGACCGTAATGAGCTGCCCTTGTGTTTTTAAAGCAGCTTGAGTGTGCTCATATTTTATGCAGATGAAATCTACCTGCGAAACCCCAGCTGCATGTTAAAAGGCATTTACGGAGTCCTGCGGGGTCGCCTGAAACTTTTAATGCTCATTCGTGCTTGTCTCGTAGGTCAGACTGATGTGTGTTCCCGAAGGCAAATTATTCCTCATTATTTCGGAGCTGAATGGATGCTTTTAGAGCTCCGATTGTGCGTCAAATCATTTGCGAGGGAGGTAAAAAAAAAAGAAAGAAAGAAAAACACCTTGTTCAAAAAAAAAAAAAATGCTGTTTTTCATGACTGCCGCAGTCACAATGGCGCGTAGAGTTCAAGGTGTCGTGGCGCGTGACGAGCGTAAGATGTAATTGTTTGTAATTAAACAGCGAAGTGACGGATGGGCGGCATGAGATTCTACCGTGCGTGCACACACACACACACGAGCAGTCTTCTTTATCCACTGGGGCGTCGGTAAAGAGATTGATCAGGTTTTTTGCATGACAGGTTGGCACAAAGCTCGGATTCTCGTTCCTCAGCGTCTTGTTTTATGTTTTTGTCCTCCCACCACAGCAGGCGGATAAATCTCCTCGCATTCCATCTGCCGTACTGTAACACATAATCCACGTTTTTATGGCCCGGTTTTCCCTCCAATTACAACCATGTACCTGGCGATCACGGTAATTGCAGAAGAAAACGACAATTTCATGTTAATGGCGTAATGGTTCGTGATTATAATTGCTAATTGGCTGCTGTTGCATTTACAGGGAATTCGTCCGTGACCGGGACGTCTTCTTGAGCGCCTGTGTTTCGTGTCGTGTGCTCAAATGTGCATGTTTGTAGTTTTTTGGAGTCTTTGCACTGGAGCTCTTTTCTTTTCTGTGTTACACTTCTGAGACATAATTTCAGAGTGAGCGTAAAACTTCCGTATGCTTTAAAACAAAAAAAAGAAAAGTAGAACCTGGTGAAGTCGTCGCCATTATTTTGATAGCAGCAGAAGAGACAGGAAGCAGAGGTGAACAAACAGACCAAAACGGTTTTAAATGCATTCAGTTCCGAGCAAACGGCTGCAGGATCAGCAAGGGGAGCAAAAAAGTTGCCCTCTCATGCCGAGGAAAACTAACTTGAGAAATGTAACTACAAGTCTGACAATAATCCGTCCATCATTTCTTTTTTTCTGCTTTTGCCGTCCATCTTGAATGATGTGAATTGACTTGTCCATTCGAACCTCCGCGAGAAGCTCTTAAAGACTTTTTATTGCCTGCCCTTTCACACTGCGGGAGCAATTACGCCATACTTCCATTTCATCTTGCCCCCGAGTCCACGCTTCACATCTTCCATGCCCGGATGACAGAATGTTGATGAGGAGTTTCGGGGCAATTTCAAAAGTCCGTCCGAACTGCATTGTTTTCTTGCTTGCGTGGCCTGTGTTTCCCGTATGGTTAAAGTCCAGAGCAACCTTTCGAATCTGCATGACTTTCCCCCACTTTGATTTAAAAAAAAAAATATGATGTCTGGAATAATACTTAACGCCTTGGAGGCAAATTCTGATTGTTCATCTTGGAGCACTTAACATTCATCTTCATTTGCATGCTTCCATGGGAATTCCTAATTAATTCCTCCGCTCGTAGAATATTAAAGCTGGAGGCACTGAAATTACAAATATTATCTTTTATCGTGGACGTAATGTATTTATTGGCTTTCTTTATGACGGGGAGATTTGATTTGCATAAAAAGAACCGTCGGAATTGACCCTCATTAAGTCAGGCCGTTTGCTGGTACTTTTAGATCGCGCAGACTTGTCGCGCCGCCTCGTTCCACGAGTGTATGTGAATGTTGTCGACTCCGTCTGGGTTTCCGGAGACTCACACACCTCTTCTTTGTGCATCCTGTCCCTGTCTGGCTCATGTGAATGGGATGCAGACCGAGTTTTATCTGCTGCTGAGGCCTTTTAGTTCATTTCTCACTCTGTCCTGGCATACAGTCCTGTCCTTATCCTGGGTTGTCAATTAAGATATCAGGCATTCACATCAGCTGGTCGCATCCATCCACTATAATACAGCCTACCTCCACTCCCCCCTCCCCCCACCACCGTCACCACAGCTTCATCATTCCATCAGTCTATCGGTCTCAGCAGAGTCAACAGCCACCACCACTGCCACCAAGCCCACCACCACCTCCACCTCCAGTGTCTGGACTCCACAGGGGGATTTATCTTGCTGCTGCTCAGGGCAGACGGCCCTTAATCACAAAATCTCCTCCGTAGAGTCTGACTTTCTGCCAAGATTGTATTATCACGTATCATCTGCTGCAATAAGCATTATCTTTACTGCGCCGACTAGTCTGGAATAATATGGTAACACTTTCTAACCCCTTTACAAAGCGGTTATGACTTTCCTATCGCCTTCGTTAACGACTAACACTTCTTTTTGGTAACTCTTGGGTCAACAGCTTGTGAAAAATCCCTTCGATTGATTAGGCATGCTGTTTAGAACTAGCACCATGTAGACATGTTGGCTTGGACAAAAGTAAGAAAACAGAGTATGGCTTTATGGCCGCATTCAAATGAAAAGGGTATGCAAAGTAAAACCAAAATGTGTTCTTATTATCAGCTTATAGTCACGTCAGCGGTCCACAGGGCTGTTTGTAATTGGGATAGTGGGTGAAAAAGGATTTTGCTTTTTTTCTGAGATGGACTATACATAATCACAGTGTCTAATCCTTCTCAGTTAATCGGGGTGATTTTGTAGGTGCAGTGCATTTTATGAAACGACCCAATGAGGGCCTGCATTGTTTAATAAACTCATCAAAGAGGGATTGTGATTGGTGATTTTGCTGCGTCTCTAAAGCCAGCATTCCACTCTCAAACAGCAAACTCCCGTGTATCCAAGAACCCTGGATTTTTGGAGAGAAAGCTGGCGCATGATGTATTCAACTTGCCTTACTTGACATTAGAGTGAAAAAGGATTTCAATATTGATATATTGGACGATTTTTTTTTATATACAAAGAATACGTAAATACACCAACACCTGCAAAAAAGATATGAACCTCATGGAAGGCAGGATGTTGCACGGTTTAACAATGAACTTCAATGTCCAAAAAAAGATAGGAGCACTGAAAGCACTTGAATTGTCATCATTTTAACCTACTAATCATAGTCATATCGGCTTACATTGGACAACGTGTGCGCCAATACCAATACATTTGCGGTACGTCAATACTGGTCGGACTCTACATGGACTATTGCGCATGTGCACATCGCAGTGCTGATGCTGAAACAACACGTTGCGCCGACCTATCACGGAGGCCTTGATGTCACGTGTTTCCTGTGTTAGTATTTTCTCGCATTTAATGAAATATAAGCAAATTCACCAGTGCAGTGTGCAATGGCAGATAAACGTGTTTGATTTGAATCACAAGGTCAATGATGGGGAGACATAATTACCGACACTTTAAAATGTTCTTTTTTTATCCTATTTCGCTTTGTCAAGCGCTCATATCTCCCATCAGAAGTTTTTCAATATCCAGTCTGCAGTGCATACTAAGGCAAAATTAGAAAACTACGAGATGCTTTGGGGGGGGACACAGCAAATGGCACATCATCACTGACAAATCTGACAGCCAAATCGACCGCCTTGCTTCATTGAGCTTGTGTGGCATTTTGAAAGACTCATTTAATGTTAACCAAAGGTGGCAGAATTTACAACCCCTCACAGAAGCACTGAATCACTCCGTTATCACCGCGGCCACAGTGTTTGTTCACATTACACTGACAGGCGGTCTCCTCGTCTTTTTTATTTTCCCATCCAGGTGGTATTTTCGAGACCCGGGAGAGCGAGTTGGTGAGCATGGACGAGCTGGCGTTCAAGTTCGCCGTCAATAACATAAACCGCAACAAGACCCTGATGCCCAACACCACTCTCACCTACGACATTCAGAGGATCAACCTGTTTGATGGCTTCGAAGCTTCGAGAAGAGGTGGGGGAAATTATTATTATTATTATTATAGCTTTGCTAAGGCCAGAACAACATAATCGCCTAAATTACTCATGTGTCCTTTATGGGTAGATAACTGCTCTGAAAAAGTTAATGGCCCAGCGTCAAGAAACGAGGGGGATTTAAGGGCAGGAATGGAATATAACAGTGAAAGAAATGGAATTTAAGATTCATGACTATGTTTTCATTAGTAGAATACAGATAATACATCTCCTAGCCATGCTCAGTGATGACAACATAATGTTAATCACCTGAATCCTTCATGTGTGTCCTCTGGATATAAAACTCTCAAAAAGTTAATGGTCCATTGTTTGGGATTGAGGGGGATTTAAGGGGCAGGAACGGAATAAGATATTGAGAGAACTTGGATATAATATTCATAGTTATGTGTTCATTTGCAGAATTTAATGAGATATATATTTCCTATCTTGCCAAGTTGGCGAACATTACATCATTTCTGTGTCCTTTGTCCAAGCACTCTGAAAAAGTTAAGCCAACACTTCCAGAATAAAAGGAAAATGAGAACTTACAGCGGCTGTAATTTCAAGGCGCTGGTTTGGATAGCTTATTTTACCATTTTCTTTTACCTTACAGTGTGGGACAACTTCACTCATGTACGTTTAAGGTCTAACCTACATTTTGCATGCTAGCTTGTGTTTATCTAATTGATTAGCAGAGGCTAACTTCGTTAGTGATTAACCTTAAGGGGATAAATAGCATCTATCAAAGGTAAGGAAACACAATTTTAAGTTGTCCAAAAATCCTAGCATTGATGTATTTAATTCCATAAATGAGATATTCAAAACTTACCAATGGAACAGATGTATTTATTTAACACTGAGAGTGACTGCTGCTCACATGAATTGTCTGAAGCTTGACTAGCTAACGTTGCTAATGTGCTATCTTAGAGTGACGTTAGCTAGCGTTAGCAGTAGGACTCGCCAAGGCTAAAAGTTCAAAATGTTATTTAAGTGAAATGAAAACAAGTACAGTGGTTCCCTCTGACATGTAGTGGTGAAAAATGTAAAATAGCACAAAGCGGAAATACTCATTCTACAGGTACCTCAACATTAAGCTTAAGTGCAGCCCTCAGAGTAGCCGACAAGATGTCCGTTCAAGTCAATCAAACCTGTATTCAACATCTACTTTCTGTTGCTCTTTGCCACCAGTGTGTGACCAGCTGGCTCTCGGGGTGGTTGCCGTGTTTGGGCCTTCTCACAGCTCCTCGGTCAGCGCTGTCCAGTCCATCTGCAACGCCCTGGAGGTCCCTCACATACAGACCCGCTGGAAACACCCATCGGTGGACAACAAGGACACCTTCTTCATCAACCTGTTCCCAGAGTACACCGCCATCGCCAGGGCCATCCTGGACGTGGTGACTTTCTTCAAATGGAGGAAGCTGACGGTGGTCTACGAGGACAGCACAGGTAGGGCCAAACTGCTCTTTTAAAATCGGTCAGATTGCCGTTGTGACTTCCAAAACTGTTCAAACAAAACTGATTCATTAAAACAGACAACGGAAGGTAAAACCCCGCAGGATTTAGTCAGCCTTTTTTATGTTGTAATGAAAACAGATTTGCAGAATAAAAATGGAATAAAACTGAGTTAAGGCAGGACGTTTTTTAAGGAAGAATAAGTCATCCTCATGTGAATATGACGATCAAACAGACAGAAAGAGGGGCTTTTTTTACAACAGAACAATTCAGGACAGAAATGTATAATTTAATAACTGTGACATACTGTAGTGATATAGACCAGGAACGCACAATTTAATCACCGTATTATTACCATCAAAAATCCCAGATTATCTGTTGGATTTGGATTTCAGCATTTTTTTTTCTTTTTTTTTTATATCTGCAATAATAATTTACTGTAGATGGCATTTTGCTCATGATGTCATTCTCCTCCGCATCATTTAATATCAGCCATAACAGTTGCATGACATTTAGAAGTGAGGAACTGAGAAGCGGAAGAGGTCAAAAAGTTCCGCCTTGTGTTTTCTGGACCTTACAACGTATTCATATGTCAGGGTTATAATTACTCACTAGATGCGATCCCACCGCCTGCGACAGTCACCTTTCTCGTGTCGGCCAATGAACCCAATCTGTGACAGGGCACGAGTGCCTCGCATTCGAACAGCTGCCAGTGTTGCCTGCCCTCTGACTTTGAGCCAAACCACAACGCTGACGGCCAGAAAATCAAGCCGAGTCCCGTGTAGAGGCAACCCAGAGAATATGAAATGCTGCTGCAGAAATGTCATAGTTTATAGATTTTTTCAAGCCTTTTTTAATTCGATCAGATTTTTATTTTCCCGAAATGTCACGCGGAGACACACCTGCACGATTACACACCTTTTTTTTTTTTCGTGTGCACACACGTACAGGAACGCAGGATTGTAGGGTGATATGTACAGACTGTAGAAAGCGGGTGTGTGTTTGTCTGATTTTGAGGTGTCCAAAGACAAAGAAGGAAACTCTGACAGGAAGATGAATTTAAGCAAGAAGTTGGCCAGTTGGGTGATGCTGTAGCTGATCTCTCAGTTAAAGGATAGTGGTCCACATTCCTCTGACCCTGTTCTATGTCCTTCCTGCAGAAGAGTAGGGGCAAAACAAACAAACAAAAACATTTAAATTGCATTTTTTTTTAGGTCTGATGCGGATGCAGGAGTTGATCAAGGCTCCGGCAAAGTTCAACCTGAAGATCAAGATCCGCCAGCTGACCCCGGGTAACCAAGATGCCCGACCGCTGCTTAAAGAACTGAAGAAAGACAAGGAATTTTTTATTCTCTTTGACTGCTCCTATCGCATGGCCGCGGAGCTCCTTAAGCAGGTTTGTACATGGACTGAAGGGGCTTTTAATTAGTTGGTTCTGCTGATTTTACAACACATTTACGAGTCCTTTGGGGGGGGAACAACCTTTGATGGCTCTTTTCAAGGAGGAAACTCATATGAAACCTATTACCTTGTTTATGAAGGCTTACATTACCATTTAAGGCTATGATAAAGAAAAGTTGTTGAAGTTCAGGATGAAATAGCATTTCCTTTATTGTTGACATATTATGAAACGGTCCACAGCTTGTTTCCCATCTTGTTTCTCTTTGGAAAAATCTAATTTAACTTATAAAATGAAGTATCATATTTGATGAATCTGAAGCAGACATGCCGACAAATGCATCTGCAGCTATTCTTCTGTGCATTAATTCCAACATCCTAAAGTGCCATTTTAATGAAGCCCTGTGTTAAGCCACACATTTGTTTAGTTTGTAACTAAGGTTAGATTCATTAATCATGTCTGTTCTTTTTTGTGTATAGAGGCACCAGCCGTCTTGAATGTCCCAAAATGAATTAACCGAAAAAATGTAAATGTAGAACACATTTGATGCTCCGTGAAAAGCCAACCGAAACGCTTTGTTATTCAAGTTGTGGAGCTCATCATATCTAAAATACGCAATATGGCCTGGCATTTTCTCTTACTGCTTTTTTTCTCTTCATTTCCTTTTGCAGCTTTCGTCAATGGGAATGATGACCGAGTACTACCATTTCTTTTTCACGACTTTGGTGAGAAAAAAATGCTTGTATGGGAAGTAAAAACCAAACTCATTTTGGCCTTGAACTGGTTTTATAAATCCACTGTTGCTGTGGATCATCAGCACAAATAAAAAAGCTGCTAAAGTGACACCTGTAACCACAGCGCCAATCTCTCTGCTTCCCTTTCTCGGCAGGATTTGTTTGCCTTGGACTTGGAGCCGTACCGCTACAGCGGGGTCAACATGACGGGCTTCAGACTGCTGAACGTCGATGATCCCGGGGTGGCCTCCACGATGGACAAGTGGGCCATGGAAAGACTGCAGGGGCCCAAACAAGAGAGTGGCCTGATGGATGGGATCATGACTGTAAGCCCTGTACTTTTATTTCTTACTACAGAGCACTAACAATACAAGCACCTGCTCTGCCAGTGATGCACATTTGCATGCTGCCTGCACATTTGTACACAATTGGAAAAAGCAAAACATCTGCTAGCTTGTAAACCTATTTAAGAGGCGTCCTTCAGTGTGATTTGACTGTTAAAGCTGTAATCCTGAGTTATATTCGTTCCATCGTTATATTTATACCGCATCCTGTTTGCCTTTCGAATGGCACAATCTTCCTTGAATAACCGTTGCAGTTTTATTTCGTTGCCTTCTCGTTTGAGTATCTTACTGTATTGTGTAGTTGTGTACTTGACGTGGGTTTTTTGAGTGTAGTGTGAGATCCTGATCAACGTCTTCTTCCCCGCTGGCTCCTCCGCAGACAGACGCGGCCTTGATGTACGACGCGGTGTTCATGGTGGCTGTCGCATCCCAGCGGGCCACTCAGATGACCGTCAGCTCCCTGCAGTGTCACCGCCACAAGCCCTGGCGCTTCGGCCCGCGCTTCATGAACCTCTTCAAAGAGGTCAGTGTCAGAGTCGCAGCGCGCCGAAGCCTCTGTTACATCACCGGCATGACTTGAGAGGCTCCTGTTGCTTTTTTTAAGCTTGACCTGCCATGCATTTTTGATGATTCCGGCGCATTTCAAACAGGCCTCCGTGAGCGCAGGATCCTTCATGTAAGTGTGCGTCTCTTGCAGATTCACCAAAATTGGATGTCAGGTCATTTTACGTGTTATGTTGCCTAATTGGTCCCCTCTGACAGGCCACGCTTTGCTTCTGAGAGTACACAACATGAAAATGTGCGGTATTTATGTGCTTATAAGTTGCAAGCATGTGGCCCGGCCCGTCTGTCAGACGTGGATGCCTACAGACAGAAATGAGGCCTTTGATGCACAAGTGTTTTGATCTCTTAAGTCTTAAATCCAGCAGAGGACCGTTGCCTGCCATGGAGGGGGGAACATTATCATTCAATCCCCTTACTCATATTTTCCTCTCCTCTCCCTTTTTCTTTGCATCTCGGCATCTCTCTCCTCTTCAGCTTTTTTTTCATTTTGTTTGCCACTGCCCATCCTTTGAAGCATCTGTCCTCCTGTGCTATTCATCACTAGATAAGAACCTTTTTGACTGCAAGAAACCAGGGATATGTCTCTCGCATGGCACTCGATTAAAAACCATTTTCTGAGAAGAGACACAGAAAATGAGGACGCAGCTTTCGTTTCAATGGCTGAAATTAAATCCTGGGCACTACAAGCTGTGCGTTCTCTTTCTCTCCCCGAGCTATTGTAATACACAGTATTCAGTTTTATATTGTGTTTTTAAATGTCTGTGGACACATTTTTCTTATTGAATACACATCATTTCATGACAGAAAACACAGAACAGGGGTTAGCATTATGGATTCAAAGATTTGCACCAGGAAAACATGTTTTTTGCCGATCATTTTAAAGTTACTTTTTATAGATACCACTTCTTCAAAATGGTTCGACAGCAACAAATATTTCTTCACTAAGAAAAATGATGCAGGGAGACTCATTAATTTCCTGTCATGGAGAACTTCCTTCTGGCTGTCCGGAATTGAGAGAGACGGATAAAAAAAATCTATTTTTCTATGTTTTTTTTTTTATATGAGAACTAAACTTAATTTTCTTTGTGCTATGCCTGTGACTGTGTAATAGCCTCATTTTAACCTTGATAACAAATTCCCCTTGTTCAGCTTCACTTGTTTAAGACTTTGTTGTTCCAAGGGGATGTCTGGCTTTCACTGATACATAAATTCAACCTAATACTCATAAGGTAGCGGTGGCTTGATATGTAACATGGCATGATTCATGTTTGAATATATGTTAATGTGTACCTCTGTTGCTCTCTCTCAGTATTAAGCAAATGAGAAGAGAATATGTTTTTTGATATACATAAAAAATAAGAAATTGGTGAATTATGTCACTTTCGTTAGAGTTGTTGTCAAAATCGGTTATATGTCAGCCATGACTTTGGAAATATAATCTCCAATCTCCACTCTACTCTCCAACTCAACAACTCACATCTAACGAGACATACATTAGAGCGAGGCCTCTGAGGAGTTGTTTCTTTAACGTTGTTATGCAATAAGGTTAACCAGCGCCAAAAACACGTTATTTTGCCCCAAAGGATTACAATGAAGCGATCTATTGGACCAAATCCAAAACTTTCGGCTAATCCAAAAGTGAAACTTGAATGAAGCTGAGGCGGCACATGGAGCCTGGCTGCTGACTACTAGCTAGAGTGCTAGGAGCTAGCTTTTACTCAAAACGACTAGATCTTTAGTCACGCCTAACTTTAAACCATAGTTCAAACAAGTGAGTGATATAAATTAAATCGGTATCATTTGGTACAGTTGGTCATGAATGTCGAAATTTACAATAGAGACCAAAACTGTTTGGTGCGCCAGGCTGTAAAATTGTTTATTTTGGGTTGTAAAGATGGGAATTTTAATATTGGGGTCCATTCGAGAAACTGCACTTCTGTGTTGGCTTCAAATTCAGCCGAGGAGGTTGCAGCTTGGTCCGCAGGCAGCCAGGCATAATTAGAGAAGACATTTAGGGCTGTAGCCATGTGTCAGAAAAATACAGCAGCCTGTAAAATATACTGGTTGGATTGCCTGTGAGTGCTGTGGTGTACAGATGTGAAAACTACCACAGGGAAAAAGCTAGTACCTGCTGTGTACTAAGTGCATGCATATTAACATACATAAATACATTATGATAAACCTTTAAATAATTGAATATCTCGACTGTAAATGGAGGAATAGGATTATGCATGCACACGTAGATGGTAGCAATTACGAGCACAAACTTCCAATACGTACGGGGATGGTACCGCTGAACAACCCGCACACATCGCTCAGTTTTCACCTGAAGTGCCCCAGCGAGTCCCCCAGCTGTCTGTCAACACGCGCTTCTTCCGGCTGCCTCTGGATCCCCTTCACTTCTCCTCCAGGGTCCTGACTCAGCCCCACAGCTAAAACTCCTGCGCGGAATTCAGTCGGCCTTTGAGACTATCTCCCACTTCTCTCTCTCTCCCTCTGCATCTGTTCTCCGCAGGCACAGTGGGACGGGCTGACAGGGCACATTGTTCTTAATAAGACGGACGGCCTGAGGAGAGACTTTGATTTGGACATCATCAGCCTCAAAGAGGACGGCACTGCCAGGGTGAGCGCAGAGGCCCGGGAACAGCCAATTACACCACTCTCATGCTGCTTCCATGCTGGCTGATTCATTCCATTAAGGCTTGTGTGTGTGTGTGTGTGAAAGAGAGTAAGCTATTGTTGAGATTCTGTGTCCTATAATCCATCCCCACATTTTGATTTTTTTTGGTTTACATATGTCTGGTCATGAAAATCAAGAATGCTGCAACAACTGATTATTTTTCTCCACACTGTACTTCATCTCGCACTCTTCACATTTTCAAAAGGGTGCTGTGGAGGCCGGCAGCCGCCTCACGAAAAGGTGGATCAAGGTTTGTGGAAGTGCCATGTTTGGCCCGAGCCCCTTATTGTTACCCCCCCCCCCCATCTTTTCTCACTCAGTATGCCATGCACCTTCCTGCTCCCTGCCTTGTCAACCTTGTTTCACTCCACTGGTTTTGTGTACAGCAACGCCATGTATTTGACATTTCAGTTTTCCCTGTGTTTGGGTCCAGTCATCGCTGCCATGTCTGACACTTGTCAAAACTTTTGTCAGCAGGGGTAGAAAAGTTTTTTTTTTTTATATTCCTTTGTTAAAGTACGACGTAACAGTGCTTCAGTGAAACATGCGTCCTGCACCTTCACTAAATGTAATGTCGTTCAAGTTTCCTCAGCTGGCCGTGGCTGTAAATTTATCCGACCGATCCTTCATTTTTGCAGAGACTTGTCAGTTCGCCACTTATAATGTGCTGCTCTATTATACTGTCTTCGTACTTTCATGGAAATCATACAGGCCAGAAGTATTTAATTGCAGCCAGGAGGGATCCAGTTAGCAGAGAAGACGACAGCTTAAGTCAAGACTTGCTACAAGAGGAGCAGATTTTCTTTGCTGGCCTTTTGATTGCGCTGTGTATGATAGGAAGGATATAATATAGGATTTTAACACTCACAATATGTTGATTATGGTGAAGGTGTCTCGCTTGCTGACATTTAGTCCTGTATTGGTTCCCTGATTTATTTTGAATTGCTGAAGCCTGTCACCATGGCTGAAGGTATGGCTGGCACATTGTATCCCCCACAAAAACTCAAATGTGTGTAAATACTACAGATTCCAAACTAAATAATGACCGGGAGATGACGTTACCACCATTTTATTTATCCTTCAGTTGTGCAGGAAGACCTCGTGATTTATGATGACTTATTTAAGATTCTTTGATTTCTTTGTATTTGATTATCAGGGTCACATTGTGAATTGCAATAATGTGGGAGAGGTTAATTGTGGCTTGACATTTTCATATGCTCGCTTCAATGCAATTTCTGAAGATGTGTGTTGAATGAACCTTGTCTTTATCAAATCATTCTTTCTATGTCAAACTAAAGATAAACTACGCCACATTTTTAAGTTAGAAATGTCTAAAAACGAGTACACCTTGCTCATTTCTTTATTGAGTTGTATCTATGGTACATCAATGTCCAAAATGTTTCCAGCAATGTTCAAACCTGATTTTATACGAGGTAACTGTATGTTTCATTCGGTCGCTTTTAACCAAAACGTATGTAGAAACAGGCGATGACGTGTCAGAGAGTGAGGAATGAAGCCGCTGAACATGATGATTTGATCTCATCTGTGAGTCACATTAGATTTATATTCACGGTTGTTCAACAATTAAGGACAACTCCCATGATCCCACGCTGCTTCACAATGTCATCAAACTTTTGCTTTCAGTGTTTTTGATTGAGGGTGGCTTTAAGCTAAACTATAAGAGCAAACGTATACCACCTGTGTTCTTATCATTTATGGCTCTTGATTTAGTCTCATAAAATACACTGTAAAACCTTAAGCGCAAACAGAATATTCTTTACTCAGTACCTCTACTTGTCACCTTGAAGCCAATTTGAAGAGCGAAAGAACGAATGTTGAATGAATTCATCCCCTTAAACACGTACCTTACTGTCAGACGTTGGCAAAGTTCTTCCTCTCTGTCTGTCTCAGATGTCGGACAGACAGGTGTGTAGGCAGGCAGCAGCTGTCAAGGCACAGAGGCAGTGATTTATACTGTAATTTTAATTCCATTCAGCACTTTCAGCCCTCAGAAGCCTCTCCCTCCCCCAGAGGAAATAACCACAACATGGTAAGAAGTTCACATAAAACGCTCGACTTTATGGTGGTAAAAAATGAATTATCAGTCGGTTGCAGTCGCGTTAGTTCTCGGGCACTGGAGTGTTAAATACACTCTGAAGAGGATGATGGGGCTAAACAAAGTGAAAGTCGCCTGGGGAATTTTCTCTTAAAGTTGTTGAATTTCTGGTTTCTTTTTATTTATTTATTTTTTTTTACCGCTCTCAGCTCTCCTGGCCTTGTGTACCGTGTCTCCCTGCTCTGCTGTTAACGGTTCTCCGGTCTGATTTGGTTCTGGACAGAGATGAGCTTTAGGATTCACAGATAACATTTTACTCCCAGCGCATGAGAGAGAATCCCTGTCAGTTTTTATAGCACACTTTGTTGTTGGAAGCTTCTCTGGTGCGCACGATAAATTTGCAAGGCTATACCCAGTAAATCCATGACTTAGGGTTTTAAAAGATGATGATGCCGTGCAGCCGTCCCAGGCTATATTTTAGCATTGATTCCATTGGCTGGGTCAGATTACTTTAGCACTTAAACTTCAAACTGACTAATCGTGCGGTTGATATTTCATAGAGGATGATGATTCATTTCCTGAAATAACACTGTTTTACGACGTTCAACTTGAGCTGGTTGATGTCGAACTGCACAAACCTTAATTCCCTCCGCACTTTCAAAAATATTGTTCTTACTCTGTCCATTTATCTTTGAGATTGAGGACAATGCAATTAATTAAAGCCAACTGCATTCACTTTGTTGCTCATCTGCAGTGTCCAGAGATAAGACAGATTTATGGAGTCCTGCAGAGAGTGCAGAGTGCCGGCGGTGGAGATATAGTGCTTTTAGCAAGGTTATAAGTGAGCACATTTTCTGTCTGTCTGACTGGGTGAACAGAATAAGATAGAAACGTAATAAGGAGTGAAAAGCGCGTTATCTCTTCCGATAGGTAATCCTGCATAGCCCTTTCTCTGAAGAAGAAATAGTAAAAAAAATATGACGGTACTGCCTGTAGAGCTCAGTCTAATAAGAAGTACTGATGCGTTCAGTACTACTCATCCTCTTATGCAGTGAGTGAATGAACAGGCCTTTTGTTTCTGACTAAAAATACCCCAATCCATTTCTTCGTCTGAACAGAAAAAAAGGAGGAAAGCTTCTCTCCATCACTTCTCTTTATTTCTTATTTACGTTGACACTGATTGTTTAATGCACTTAGCTTTATAGCATCACTGTCATGAGCCCCTTGACCTTTCGTCAGCCCTTAATGAGTGAGGGGATTTTAAACACTGCCAGACGCCTGTTCTAATCTGGTAACTGTCTGGATTATCAAGCCTGGTCCCATGAACCGAACACTCTCATTCACAGTTATTGCGACGGTACGGAGGGCAAACACCATGTGGTCGACTATCCCCGTTACCCTGTCTTACCCTCCTCCTCTTCATTCATACTGTCCCCAATGGTGTGATTTTCAAAATCTTCCCCTTCTTATTTGTTTAGTTATTGTTCCTTATAATTTATACAAATTAAAATGGTAAAACAATGATTTCCCAAAGCCTCATATAAGAAAACCTTAAGATATATCACAAAAGCAGCAAACTCTCATAGTTTTGCTTAAAAATTAACTCCAGCTCAAATATATTCAACTATTATTATGCACCCAGGGTATCTGCAGGTCCTTATAAAGTCTAAACATGTCTTAAATTCAAGTCAATATTCAATATAAAGTCTTAAAAGTAATTTCATAGTCTTAAATCTCATTTCATTCATCCTTCTTTTGATTGATATTCGTCAGTATGAGTCAAGCTCTTCAGTTTGAAAGTCGACATTTCCAATTTTGCAAATCTTTAAACCTAATGTAGCTACACTGGTCCAATGCATTAATGGCTATGTCATAAAAGTTTCAAAAATATGCATCACAGACACACTGCTGAAGTCTCTCAAGCTGGTGTCTATTGATAAGCAATTCAAAACACATCAGCACAACAGAAATTTGCTGAAATAAATACAATCACTTAACATGTACAGCCAATGTCCATGTGAGGGTACATTAAAAACATCATGCTGTATAATTTATACATAAATCTGAAATAAATTAACAACAGTTACCGTGAGCATCTCTATGTGTAGCATTATTTTGGAGCCATATGCTTCTTTTGTGGCCATGTTGGTTCTGACCCATAATGCTACCGAGATACGACATCAGAACAAGGCGTCACAGCGTTTCTCACAATGCTCTCAACTAAACAGGAGTCATTTCACATTGTGCATTAAATAAAAACCTTACAAAAAAGGCAATACACTTTCAATGAAATGTTTTAAGTTACTACATTAGTTACTTAAGGTAGTTACTAAGTAACACATTTCTTGTCAACCTTTTGCCTTTTTGAAACCCTATTTTAACGAGTTCATGGACTTGAAATGACACATTTCGACCACTTGACACAGTCAAACATGCCTTTTCTTACTTTATACTTACGCTCACCTGTTCGCAAAATGTCGATAAACCTGCATGGGACCACGTATATACTGCTTACCTGCAATGCTGAATAGGAAGAAAGAAAACCTGATGTTTTGTGCAAAAATCAGTCTTAGATTTGGTAAAAAAGTTATCTTGAAAAGGTTTTAAAAAGGATTAGAAAGATAAATGTCTGATACCTGTCGACAGCCTGTGCACAAACAGTTATTTCCAACAGTTATTGTAATTTCTTATTTTTAAATGCTTATGTAAAGAGCATTCAAACTCAGGCTTCATTCTGCTGTCTGTAAGATCTCCAGTATTTCAGATTCAACAGATGTACGAGCCAACCCAGAGCTGTGATTCACCATAAAGAAAGTGTTAGCCTTCACATTTGTCATAAAAAACTGTTTTGTTGTTTGGCCTGCACAATATGTCTCCTACCCGACAGTCGGATAAGTCTAACACAACAGGAAAGGTGCTGCTTTGCTCTGGAATAGCTGTGAACTTCTACCTGGCACACGCAATCAGCAGCTCCAATGGAACAAGCTACCTCTTCGTTTTCATATTCATTCTACATAAAATGAAGTTTTCGGCGCTTTGCCCAGAACCATCAGAGCAAAGCTGAGCAAAGGGAAATGGTGTCGTGCAGAATAGTGAATGGAGCAGAAGTTTGAAAGTGAGCCAAGAGTGTCAGGTCTTTTAACCTGATACTTTTTCATTTTTCTGTTCGACGAATCAGAAAGTGTGATTAATATGCAGCGTATCAGAGCAGTTTTTTATAGTTTCCTGGTGAGGTTTGGAGACTAATTCGCAGTCCGTATATTTGGTGTCAGAGATAATAAGAATAATCAATTAGCTTCCTTCCTTGAACAGCGATGTGTGTCAGTGATCATTAATGACACCACTTCAGCCTTATTCAAAGCTTCGATAGAAGTTAATGTCCATACACTGCAATTAATGTCTTCAAATAACCAACACCACCAGTCAAATGTGACACTGATTAAAGCAGGAAATGTGGTTCAGTCAATCTCAAGCACTGTTTGCCTTTTCAGATTGCTGTGTGGAACTCGTACAAAGGGATGAACCTGACGGAGACCAACCGAGACAAGAATAACAATGTGACAGACTCTCTGGCTAACAGGACTCTTATTGTCACCACAATACTGGTGAGGAGGAAGGTTAAACAGAGGACACTGTGGGGTGGGGGGTAAATATAGGATGTGTATTGCGCAGATAGGTTGACAAAGGAAAACAAAATGGTTGAGAGAGGGAAAGGACGGGAGGGAGTAGTGTTTAGGAGAGGAAAACTTGAACTGGATAATTTGAATGTGCAGTTTCACAATTATGTTGAAGTGATATGCGCAGAGGCCAAACACAGAGGAAAGGTATATTCCTCATTGTTAAAGTTAAGTAATATTCTAACATAACAATTCAAAGACAACTAGATTTGCTGTTTAGACGTAGTTGCCACTCATCTGTGGAATATGAGTGAAAAAATCGGTGAAATTCACCAGATCTCTTTTGCTTTACAGGAAAATCCTTACGTGATGTATAGGAAGTCCGACAAGGAGCTGGCTGGTAACGACCGTTTCGAGGGTTACTGCCTGGATCTTTTGAAAGAGCTCTCAAACATCTTGGGTTTTACATACGAAGTCAGACTGGTGGTCGACGGGAAATACGGAGCCCAGAATGACAAGGGGGAGTGGAACGGGATGGTCCGAGAGCTGATTGACCACGTGAGTTAAAGCCGTAGCAGTCACACTACAGTAGATGGGCTCCTATTCACAGGTATATTAGTTACAGTAGCCGGGAGGTATGTTAAGTTGATGAAGAGCAACATTTGGGCATAACCTGTTTTGATTGGCAGATAAAGGTATTCGGATCCCTTAGTTAAATAAATGTACCACAATGTAAAAATACTATACTCAGTATTTTTACTTTTTTTTTTTTTTTTACATTTATGTTGTTACTTTTGTTGTTGTGTTTGTTTGTTTTTGTTACTTTGCAAATGTACATTTCTATTTTCCATGCCCATAAAGCCCTATTGAATTGGTATCAGAGTATCAAAAGCAACACTACTCACTTGATTTGTTTTCCAAAGTGTCTTTGAGCATCATGAAAAAGATTATATAAATGCAATGTATCATTGTTATTATTATTATTATTATGAATACTATTGTTATTATCACAAATATTTTTAATGTTTTTGTATGCGATATTGGATAGAGAAAGATCTCTCTTTGGTGAAACTTCTCTGGTAAAACAACACATAGACATCTGACACATGACTAGGGGAACCAACTACACGACTTACTTATTTTTAAGAAATGTTGGGAACTCATTTAATCCGTAGCTCTAGTTTTTATAAGATCATAATACAGTGTGTGTTTTCATGTAAAATGAATACTGAATGAGTATTCAGCAACTGCTGGTAAATATACCCCCCTATCCTCATTAATCAGCTCCTTTTTAAATTAATCACCTACAGTACAGGGTCGTTAATGTGCATAAAAAAAAAAACTTCATTCATATTCTATTGACAAATTAGCATTCCATTGATTTAAAATGGGAATGTGCTGACCAGTGAAATCATGTTTCTTTGATAATATCAATAGGAGGTAGATTATAATCAATGGTCTTAGCATATTTGAACTATATGCCCCCTATGATTATAAAAACATTATCAAAAGACAGGTTGACCATAGTTTTGAATTGTACATATAAAAAGCAATGGAATCTTTACATTGATTGGTTTAAAGTAGGTTGTTGCGCTCTTATCTAACCCAATCTATATTGTTCTGTATGACTCATTTATTCACAGTTATAACAGTTTGTTCCTTAGTTGTGAAAAAACACAAACGTTTAACAAGGTTTATACGTTGTTGTAATGATAAACAGACATTTGTTAGCTGGATTAATGGAAACAGGAATGCTATAAAAAGCCATGTGTATCTCATAGCTGTGCCTGTTTTACCTTCAGTGTCTCACTTCGTCTTCCGGCTTTTAAAGGTTGCAGACCTGGCTGTGGCTCCTTTGACCATCACCTACGTGAGAGAGAAAGTCATCGACTTCTCCAAGCCCTTCATGACCTTAGGAATCAGCATCCTGTACCGCAAACCTAACGGCACCAATCCGGGCGTGTTCTCCTTCCTTAATCCCCTGTCTCCAGACATCTGGATGTACGTGCTGCTGGCCTGCACAGGAGTTAGCTGTGTGCTCTTTGTGATTGCCAGGTGAGAGGATGGATTGATCCTTGTTATAATGAGATGATGTATGGTGGGATGGGAAAATATAAGGATCAGTGAGGGTACGCTGTTGGACATAAAGTCCACGATCGGCTTTGTTATAAGCGCTGTTAATAGTCCCAAAGAACAAACTCAACTCAAATTTATTTACAGAGAGTTTTTCATACGTGCAGCCCAGAGTTCTTTCGCCAAGGACAGGAAAAGCTGTGATATTGTGCCAGCAACGAGAAAAACAAAACAGAGAGTCATGCCCGATGTATCAAATCCACATGAAAAGAATCATTGATTGTCTGGAATAATTTGTCTTTCCCTACTTGGGGGAAATTTCTTATTTTGCACAGCTATTCTAAAATAATCAGCGCTTCCTGTCAGCTGCCAGATTGGCTTCCATTGTGTTTGAAGTAGTCTGGGGTCATTGCAGGCTCGCTCCTCACCCTCCCTCTTAGGTACTGTGTGAAACCGCTGCTAGCAGGATGCACCTAGCAACCCATAACTGAGCTGTATATTTACTGTGAAAATCGTAATGCAGATGAAGTGTGATGGGCAGCGGTGAGGTGCACGGCCAGTGTGCCCTCGTGCCTCAAGATGAGCTACAGTACAATGCTTCTTCAGATTTAGCATCTTTCCTTCTGACAGTATGATTTCCCTTCATCTCTTTTTCTCTCTCTTTTACTGTCTCGCAGGTTTACTCCATACGAGTGGTACAACCCACATCCGTGCAACCCGTCCTCGACTCTGATACAGAACAATTTCACTTTACTCAACAGTTTCTGGTTTGGAGTTGGAGCTCTTATGCGGCAAGGTATTTAGCTCACAGTTAAAGGGATTATAATTGATACTTTTTACAGAACAGTGGATCAAGTAAGTCTTTGTATGTGAAAGAGGTTCGTCCAAATTTAAATGACAAAATGCTAGAAGCATTTAGATTAGGTTTAGACCTAAAATCAGCATGACCTAGTTTAGGGCTCATGGTTTGGGATAAAATGAATCACTTTGTCAAGGTTAGGGAAACAAGTTTTTTAAGGGGATGGAGCAATGATGGTTATGCTTGAAGAAATAAATGTAAAGTGACAGTTTTTAATGGGAAATGAACAGTGGTCCCCTGTGTTAAAAAATGAGATTTAAAGTCCTGACATTGCGGTTCACCTGACTTCCTCCTTTGCACCTATTATTAAAGTTAATAGAGCGCTTTGTCACTTGAGTGTAACCAAGTCATTATATTTTTTTTCTCATGAGGACTCACAAAACCATGAAAATTGTTTTCATTTTCCAGACCACAACTTTGATCGCTGTCATCAGTGTTGTTATTTGGTTGCAGACAGCTGTTTTTAGCTAAAAAGCTCAGATGAAACCAAGCGCATGCTCAGCACCACATAGCAGCCAAATGGCATTACGGTAAAGATCGGATGCGAGCCGAGAGGAATTTAATTTGTCAGGTGGTCGGAAACACAACTCAGTTATTGCAGGTTTAAAGGATTATTAATAACAAAGGCTTTAAAGGCCACCTGGCTCTCTCCTTAAGAGCAGTCGTGAACTTCCTGTACCGCAGTAAAGACTGCACTGACACCGTTAACACTACTCTAAGCTGTTTAATTCAATACATCAATGTCTGCCTCTTTTTTCCTGGGAAATGCCCTTTCTCATGAATTACAATCATACTGTGTTATAAGAATTATGTAGCAGCTGACCTCCCTTAAGGCTGGAAGTTTGGGCAGGATAAGTCCCACAAGCTTGATTGGAGGGTAACAAACCTACCGCGGATGAAATGTTGTGATTTCTCTGACTGCAAGCTGCATTTGTCAGTTGTTTCAGTTCTTCAGAAATGCAGCTATGTGTATAGATGAAGAGACAAACCAGTGAAGCTTTCACTAATGACCTGGGATGCCTTTACATGTACATTTGTTTGATTTGTAATGTGCTTGAACAGATTATTTCGAAACATTCAGCATCATGTGCTCCGCTGAACTGTAGCGGGGTTCCAATTATCCGTTCCATCACCTTATAACAAACAAGCTCAGACAGGGTTCATAGTGAATGTTCTACAAGCTAGGTGTCTCAGTGTCATATTATGCATATGTGTGACGTGTGTGTAATTAGGACAATACCCGAATCACAGGAATGGCAGCTTTTTGAAAGAAGGTACAATATGTCACAACACACCATTATAAATGAAGCACTGTGGTGCTACAGGGAGGCCCTTGCCTACCAATGGCATTCTCCAGACGTAAGGAAACCTTCTTTTTTTGGTACAGACCCAAGCAAAACTCATCCTTTGGGTATTTTGTGACTCATATAACAATCAAAATATCTATCAATATAATCCTGATTTGACTTTTTGCATATAGTTCATCTTTATGAACTAGCTGTTTGGTGATTAACAGCAGCAGTTTCATCATTTATTTTCCATAGTATCAC
The DNA here is from genome assembly GCA_963678695.2 of Diplodus puntazzo. NCBI lineage: Eukaryota > Metazoa > Chordata > Actinopteri > Spariformes > Sparidae > Diplodus > Diplodus puntazzo. The sequence continues at coordinate 11,399,642 of OZ023167.1, read as the reverse complement.
TACATCCGTATCAGCTACACTTTCTCACTCTCTCTTCTTTTAAACGGTGAGCTGACACACATACCGTTGGAGTACCCGGATAACCCTGCCTTCCTCTCGCTCTTCTAACTATGGTCATAAGCAAATAAACAGATGCTGTGGGGCTTAACATACAGGACACAATCCTTGTTATATTTGTTTTTTTTATGAAAATGCAAAATCTTATGCCCACAATGTTGTGTCACTTTTGCCCCGTGGTACCGAACATGGCATCGAATATCAATATGTTTCAAGGTATTATTCTGAAAGTTTGAAATTCCAGGATCGTAACAACAATAGTTAACAGTGACCTCAAGTTCTCTGTCGGATTCCGGAGAATAAATTCCACCTTAGATACGTGGCAGGTAAACCAATCCTCCATGGCCCTCGACCGTGAAAGCAAATTAAAGCAGCATTCTTTCAAACCAAGTGTAAGAGGTCTGAAGATGTTTAGAGAAAATAATTCCAAACTTTGCACATTTCATGCATCTTAATTTTCTCTGCATGGAGAAAGAAACAAAAGGGACAGAGCTCATTCTGCTTTTTCTGTTTTTTTTTAATTTTATTAATAACATTTTCATTTTCTTTATGTTCAGCTTTTCTCTCTTCTACTTTGTACTATTTCGTTCTCTTCTGTTTCCTTTTTCACTCTGATCTACAACAAAGTATCACAGAGGGTGGAAAATAAGCGCACTGTATGAAGAAGTAGCAGTTTATCATTTGGGGCTCAGGCTGAAAATCTAATTGGAGCTCTGGTGTGAACAGTGACTCATAGTGCACTGCCTGTAACAAGCCAATGTTAGCTTTTTAAGCTGCTTTTTTTTTAACCTTTTGTCCCCTTTCTCTATGTTTCCAGGCTCTGAGCTGATGCCTAAGGCTCTGTCCACTCGTATAGTCGGGGGTATCTGGTGGTTCTTTACCTTAATCATCATCTCCTCCTACACAGCCAACTTGGCTGCCTTCCTCACCGTGGAGCGAATGGATGCGCCCATCGACTCAGCGGACGACCTGGCAAAGCAGACCAGGATTGAATACGGAGCAGTGAGGGATGGATCCACCATGACCTTTTTCAAGGTACGACTGGTTTAGAAGGCTCTTAATGAGCTTTATCAAAGTCACAAGAATTTAATCATTGATATTACAGCAGAGAAGTGCCTGTTTGCTTTTTCTCAAAAGTTCACAATAAGTTGTACGTCCTGTCAAATTATGTACAAGTGTTGCAGCAGAGGTCAAATTAAAGCCCCATGCCATATATTGTGTAATTCCTCATATTAAACACATGAAATCCTTAATTCTTAAGTCTTCTAGGAAAAACATCAAGATGCAACAAACAGTTAGCATATTACCTCTCTGTTTAGCTTCATCTTAAGCAAAGTAGTTTATAATTGTAAAATGTTTGCTTGACTTTTAACTGCCATGGGTTCAGACTATGCTATGTGTTTGTATTTAAATAGATTATTTATTCATCAATGTACTTGACAGGGATGGTACATGTAGGCATTGTTACATCTGATTGAAATGCAGCCGATGCAATGTATACGGGACTTCTAGCTATAACAGCTCAGGTTTTTCACTACCAAATAAACCAATATTAATATCCACCCACTGGATGCAATAGTCTCAATAGTGTGTGCTATTCTATCTATCTCTGATAGATTTGTCGTTTACTCCTGTCTAGGATTCTGAATGATATTACAAAATATAAATATGAGTGTGAGTCAGTAGTAGAGTACCTTCACTTCCATCAAATCAGGGTCATGAGGGTTCCCTCAGCTGCTCTCCCCAATCATCCTGTATCTTTGCCAAACAGCCAATGAAAAAAAGAAAAATCCACTTAAGTCAGAGTCAGAAAAAAAGGCTACATTTCCTGTAATGACAGAGGTAAGTATATGATGGGAAGTTGAGAAGATGTGTATTGAGACTAAGTGTGCTTTGGGTCATCCGGGTTGAAGTTAAATATATGCCAACTTTTTACCTCGTATTATATAACGTATCGCAGTAGCAATGTACTCAGGCAGGGCTGTCACTTCCTTCCCCCCACCGCCACCCACCCTCCTTGCATCCTGGTGGCTCAGCAGGGGTGATCCATGCAGGGCTTTATCCTCCCAGATTGCAGCCAGTGATTACGGCTGCCTGGATAGGAAGAAGCAGGCTGTGTTGATGGCTCGAACAAATTGAATCAGCTGGAGGAGATTAAGACCACAGCTGTCCCATTTTCTCTCACTGAGCAAGACGAAACACACACATGTGTACACCAAAGAAAGATAGATAGTCCCACACACCCTGCTGTTAAACTTAGATGTGTTTATGATTATCAGGAGTATTTAAAGTATTAAAGTACATGTGTATAGTACTAATGAGTAAAAGTTCTCACCAACTTTTCCTCGGCTCGTCTGGCAGAAATCAAAGATCTCCACCTACGAGAAGATGTGGGCGTTTATGAGCAGCAGGAAGAACACCGCATTGGTTAAGAACAACAGAGAAGGCATCACCCGAGTCCTGACGACGGACTATGCCATGCTGATGGAGTCCACCAGCATCGAGTACATCAGCCAGAGAAACTGTAACCTCACGCAGATTGGAGGTCTCATTGACTCCAAGGGTTACGGAGTGGGAACACCTATTGGTAAGAAGATAAGATGGAGACGAAGCTCCTTAGACTTTTTTAAATGTCTTTTAAAACCGGCAACAAGTAATAAAAAAGAAAACTTGTTGCAAAGAATAATTAGCATTGTACGTTGAGAAAAAATGTTTGGTGTTGTCTCAACTTGTTTAGCACAGCAAGGCTTTTCAATGATCAGGTAAACTTTTGTGCATTCAATGCAAACTAACAGGACAGCCTCTGAGTTAACGCAAACAAGCCAAGTATGCACAAATCACATTCCTCAAGCAGAACATTAAACTGTGCTGAAATACACTTCACAATTGACAATTGGAGGCTTTGCACCAAGATACACATTTTTATTCAGTTGGAATTAGCATTTTTATTCTTCAAGAGTTCAAGTACAGCGCTGCTGTCCTGTATCTATCCTCAACAGGCAAATGCTTTTCCATCAGAACAGCCTGCCAGCTGTTGACTGCAAATGTTCATGTAAGGTTTCAGGCCAGTTTTTTGGATTGAGAACTAAAATTGGAAACAAGTCAAACCGCTGGGGCGTGTTTGCAGTCGGTACTGTTGGGTCTCTCATGTTTTTTTTTCTCTCTCTTCCTCCTCCTCCTGTTGTTAGTCTTTTATTTTGTTGTAATTTGTCTTAAGATATTCCCCCTGTGAACTGTCTGACTGAGCCCTATTATTTTTTTCTTCTTCGAGCACAACCAAAATGTGACCTGTCTGTCAGTATGTCTATATTTATACAGCATACTTTATATTTATTATATTAAAAACATTATGTCATTTCTGCCGCTATGGATCCTTTAATCATAGTAATGAAAGGAAAAGAGATGTAGTTGGAGCAGTATGTAGTTTTGGTGAAAGAAATGAAAACTCTAAATTTTAATATTTACAGTATTAATGAGGTAATAATAACACAAATTCAGAAATATGTGTTTTTTTCCATAACTGAATAAACAAGCTGTTCTCAGAGGAGAAAAAGGTCTGAAGAACACTGCACTGTTTGAAGCTAGAAAGGTGGCAGGGTCCGCCAAATATAAACAAAACCTAAAACTACATAGTCTACCTTTAAAGTTATATTTACCTTATGTTTTAGTCATGTTTACCCAACTTCCGTCCTCACTCTCTGACTCGGCCCTGGAAGTTACAAGCGACCAAATGAAAACTTGGGAAATGTTGCAGATTTCTTTGGGTTTGAATGATATTTTGTTGAATAACTCAACAAAATATCTTAAAAATGTAGTCTAGTAGACATTAGATACATAGCAATTACTGCCTTTTTTGTGTCCTCTATTCCTAGGTAAGATATGGCATAAAAAAAGATTGTATTCCACTGAAAAACAGTTGTTGCACAAAGGATGAGTCATGCAATATACAATAGAGAACGGTGCAGTAATTCCAAAAAGTGTAAATATGAATTTAATTACATTCAAGAAAATGTAACATAAAAGAAAAGTCAACATTTCAAAGGTTGCAAGCCTCTCCTCCCAGCAGCAGGGGGAGAAGTTGTTCAGTCTGGTGGCCACAGAAAACAAAGCACTTCCTGGATGATTTTAATCAGGAGCTCACTGGCAATGCCTTTTTCACCACTACATGACATGATGGTGGCATACTGCGGGCGAGAGGCATTGCCAAAGAACCTCTGTAGTTTGACAGACCTCCGCTCAGTTCAACTCATGGCAACGAGCCAACCATCCTGATGAGCTTGTTGATTCTTAGGTTGCCGGCTGCTCTCGCCCCTTCTGCCCACGAACACTGCTGTGTGCGATATAATGACGGCCGCCGAAGAATGGAGGGAGTATGTGAAGCACAGAACTACAGTTGAGCAAATGAGCAGATCCTCCTCAGAAAGTTAAGTCGGCGCCGACCCTTCTCGTAGAGGGGGGCGCTGATGTTGCTATTCCAGTCCGGTTTGATGTCGAGCTGCAGGTGGTTCAGTCCACATCATTTGTCTGAATACAGCTTCTTTTTCCTGTGCTGGTACGAGCTAGTTAAGGGAAGACATGTGAAAGGGAGTGCAAGAGCAGAGGCACCTGTGATGTTACCTGTTACATACTGTGGCTGATCATCTAGAATCCGTGACACTAATGAGAGCATCTGCCTGTACGTGTCGCTGAGCGTACAGAGTAGGTCAGTTGATGTGGCATTAAAACCCTTTAAAAAAAATCCTCTATAACTTCAGTATCTTTTGGTTGTTTGGTGTGTTTGGCGGGATGTTGTCAACAACATAGAGACTCTGTACAGGTTCAGGTTTAGGTTAAAGATGTGCTCAGCAGCTTAACACAGCTGATAGCACCCTCAAGCTGGTACCCTCGGGGTAGAAGCAGCTGTGCCTGGGCCGAGCAGAGCCGAGCTGACAAATGAGTCTGTTGGAGGTCACTGGCGGATCGCGGAGGAGAATGCCCTTGAGGAGCCGTCTCCTCGTCAAACCTGTTGAAAGTGGTTTAATTGCTTCAACTTCTTGAACCCATCCATCTCGTCCGAACTCTGTTCTGCTTCCAGCTGGTGACGGTAGCCCCCCTCCGACTCTGCACCTCACTTGTGTTGTAGCTTCCCCCATCTTCTTTTTCAACAGTCCTCTCTCCATCAGACTTTTCCGTGCCAGCAAGTTTTTTCACGAGGCTTTACTTTCTTAATTAACCCTAGGCTACGGCGGAGGATACTAAAGTTGTGATATCGGTTTGGATAAAAGTAATTCCCAGCTTGTATATCGTATTTTACGCACACTGTGATTTTCACCACGGGGCGTCCTGCAATCAAAACAACGCAAAGAAAAGATGCAGTTTGATCGCATCTTGACTCAGCGTGGGATCATGGGAGTTGTTTTTCTTCACCGTTAAACGTCCTCTATCTATGATAAAGATCTATCTTTGTGACTCCGGCAGAAATTTTCTCAGACGAGGTAATGTTTTGAAGTTTTATTCGCCGTACCTGCAGTCGCGATTGCCGACTTCCTTCCTCTCACTGTGACGTAAACATCTGATGTTTCCCCAGAAATTGTAGCGACAGGTGACCGGATTAAATGCACCTTTACACAACTCAGCAAAGTCAAAGTTCAAGATACATGAAGAGTAATGTTTCCTTGCAAATGATCCCATTTCATAGTAAAATATGCTTATTGTTCACTTAAACATCGTAAACAAACTTAACAGAGGGATGCCTCAGCAGTGCTGCCATGTTTTGTCAGAAATCTGACCTCCGAATTCTTGTACTTTTGGAAAGTTTAACCCCCCCCCAACCAGGGACTTGTCCTCTGAACTTAATTTAGACCCTGTTCTCTGCAGAAGAAAAAGCTTATGAATTCCTCCTAAGGTTCCTAAGCCCTGTTGCTGCAATGGAAATGCGGCTCAAGTAACAGCACATAAATTCTTTTGTCAGTACGTGATGTGTTTTCTTTTTGTCCCTCTCCCACCCCCAGGTTCTCCATACAGGGATAAAGTGACCATCGCCATCCTCCAGCTGCAGGAGGAAGGGAAGCTGCACATGATGAAGGAGAAATGGTGGCGAGGCAACGGCTGTCCGGAAGAGGACAACAAGGAAGCCAACGCTCTGGGCGTGGAAAACATTGGCGGTATCTTCATTGTCTTAGCTGCCGGTCTGGTCCTCTCTGTGTTCGTGGCTATAGGAGAGTTCATCTACAAAGCCCGCAGGAACGCCGACATAGAGGAGGTGAGTGAGGGAAAGTTATTGCTGTTCATCTGCTGAGTTATCATGACAAATGACTGAATTAAAGGTCATTCCGCTCCTAGGGAGCTGGCAGCTGTAATGAAATCTTGTGTTTTTTGTTTTTTAATCAAAGGAAGGAGGTGGTTTAATTAATTTGTATTGTAGGAAATTAGAATACTTATTGCTCAATTATTTTCAAACAAGGACAAGCAATGTTTTATTTTCTCTTTTTAGTCACTCATTAGTATTTTTTAATGTTTTGTTAGATGTCGTTTGCTTCATCCAAATTCATTTACACAGAAGCATATTTGCACTTTCTGGATTTATGACTTATCAGTTCCTGCCAGTCCTACACAGTAAACAGTGGGTTTAACGTAGCAAAGAAGTGCTGAGTTTGCAGCTCCAAATGACTCTGTTGCGTAACCTAATTCTTTCTCATGTACCCAAAAGTGTGTCACCAGCACTGGATTATGCCTGAATTTACATGTTTCCGTTCCTCTTTTTAGTGATTCTTGCACGATGTTTGCTCGTCAAGCGGCACAAATACAAAGGAAAATGTACTATTTATTAGTATTTTTTAGGGGAAGCATGTGTTGCGTCTGCTACTTTCCTTTTCACGCTGTAACGAAAGAGCATCCATGTGATACGTTTCTTTTGCTCTGCCTCGTTTTGCGTCTTGCATTGCTGTGTTTCTTTTCTTTTCTTTGCCACATTTTTGCGCTTTTCATTCGTATATCTGTTTTGAACTCTTCTATGTTTTCCTCCCTTCATCCTTTTTCTTCTCCATGCATGCTTGCGTTAGGCCTTTTGTTTCTTTTACGGGGTGCAGTCCCGCCAGTTCCAGCGGCGCGGCTCCACCTCCTCCTCCGGCACCTCCTTATCTACTGATCTGGAGAGCGGCAGGCTACTGGGGGATGACACAGAGTAGCCCTTGGCAGCACATTTACAAGACATGCACACCCTAGACGATTAGGTTTGTAACCAGGTGTCCCTTCTCTGTGCCCGAGTGTACCTGCACCTGTGTCGGCCAATCCCAATTACCCAAACCATTTGACCCCTCAGTACCTGCCCCTCGTGCTCCCACTACTTCCTTGCAAAAACGTCCTGTTTTCCTACTCTTTCAACTGAAGTTGTATTCTTAAATCTGCTCCTTTTGTCTTAATACCCAGAGTTATGTTATGACTGTGTATATTTCGATACAACAAGCTTGTTTTATACACCTCATCTCCATGCAGGCAGGTCTGATTCACAAGTGACTGTCCCCACTCATTTGCATGCTGTTATTATTCAGCACGTAAGGAGCACTTTCCTGATGAAAGCCTGAAAATACAGACTGAAAAATAGGGAAAACACTCAAGACACCTGGAAAGCTTTTTTAAATGCAGGTCATTATATAAAATGGTCGAGTCACCTGTGTGTGTTCTTTTGAGTAAAACATTAATACAATTCAGAGTAATTTTCGAAATGTGACATTTCAGTCAGTTATAAACACATTTTATTTCTGCTGGTTGCCTTCCAATACAGGCCCACGAGTTTAGTTTAAAAGTCTCAGTGGGCATTTGTGTGTACTTTAGAAGCAGACTTTGAATGCCATTTGGGAAATCAAAAGATAGGAAAAGTTATTTGAATATTTTCCTACTCATTAAGCTCGTTGGTAGACCACTTTGGTCTGCTGATATGGAGGATAACAGTGATGGAGCAACGTGTCAGGTTAAGATGTCCCCCGACACAGATCTGCAGCCGAAAGGGAAGTTGTAATTTCATCAATAATTTCCGGCGACTGCAGGATATTTTAACTGAAGAAAAAAAAATGATGGATGGGATCACAGAGGGCTGCAGACTTTCAAGGTCTTCGCTCGCACCTCAAGGAATGACCTTGATATCTAATCGCAAGATCAATCTCTGTCCGAAGTATGGTGAAAAATATTTTAAGAAAAATATTCACTTTGTTTTAGCAAACTTGAATCACCGCAAAGAGGAGAAACTGATAATACTGTCATTAAAAAAATTAAATATCAGTGCGCATAAGATAAATAAGTAAACTGCTTAATTGATAAATAAGATGCAGTATTAAACAAGGCAAGAGTCAACAATACATGTTGGTGGGATGTTTTTGATCTCCCTGTGTCCAAAGGTGAATCAGAAGTCTGTACCGGTTATTCTAACAAGATCAAAACATACATGAATTCAGGGTTTCTGTCAGCCGGTAATTACTGTTTTTCTGGGGGTTTTTTTTACAGGGAAATCTGTGGAGGTACAACATATTTAAAGGGCAACATTAATGTGTGTTTACAGATCTTGGAAAGTACGACTGCATATGTGAAAAAAGTATTGGAAAGCCTTTTGTGGCTCCAGAGGAAGCTGCATGTAAGCTCATAAATTGCCCCCAGTGATGTCACTCAGCGGCTAAGTTGCACTGTGGGTAATATAAGCAGATATCTCCGGCTCGGCTCTGATCATTTGCTTTTCAAATCTGGTGCCTGTATTACCGACAATGCAACTTAGCCACTGAGCAACATCACTGGAGGCAATTCATCAGATTACATGCAGCTTACTTTGGAGACACAAAAGTCTTTATAGCACTTTTTCAAATATGCAGTTGTACTCCCCAAAACCAGTAAACACACTGCAATGCATACAATTGGTGGAGTTACCCTTACAATTTCTCCACGCAAAATGTCCGGTGAAAATAGTGCAATTTGTAGTACAGTTTGAATTGTACTTAAGGTAGAGTAAGCAATTCTGAAGGAAAATTTAGCTGCTTGCTGAATCTCATTGACAGGTTGTGAATTACAGATGCTTTGTTTGCGAAACAGAGCGTATTTTCCCCATCTAGCCAGAACTTTTGAATCTTCCAAAGCCCAAATGGAAACCCTGCTGTTTTTGCTCCTCCGTCTCAGTATTTTAAGTCTGAGGTTGGTACAAGGTTGGTGTTCTACCGTACTAAGATGCTAAGTCTTCCTAGTATTCGTGAGAAACCCTGCAGGAAGCCACGTTTTGTTTGAGAGGCCTTAAGCAAAGCCCAGGGATGAAAGGAAAGAAGACCTTCTGTGGTCGTCGGATGTAAAGACCATCAGATGAGTTAGTGCTGTGAATGATGATTTGCTCAAACAAATGTAGCGAGCCCCTCCCCCGCTGGAGGAGAAGCAAAATAAAAGGCAAATAAACATGATCGAAGATTAATGAGTTCAATGCGATGTATTATTCCGCAGAATCAAATAAGCCCGAGGCTTCTCATCTCAGACGGCCCTCTCTTTGATCATTTCAAATAATTACCATATTATGAATTCATAGCTCCCCGCATTAGGATGTTGCTCAGCAGACATTGTCCTTCATCTCTCATCTGTGTAACTGGATTTTGCGATGAGACAACAGGCACTCCTAGATACGTTTATGATAAATGTGTCTTTTGTCATTTCTGGTTAGATGTTAGAGCCAACCTGTGGTCATAGGTTGTGAGCTCACACTCAGCTACAGGCAAGCCGAATCAAATGTCATTGCCTTAGGTTTAAAATTTAATTACCGGTAGTATAGCTTTCAGTTAACACTGTATCAAGTAATTCCCTTGTTGATACAATTATGAGGCAGCAGTATTTCTTTTACGTTAACACATTCACACAGTCTTTAAACTCATGGCCAAACTTCTTGAAGGCTTTATTGGCAATCAGCTTCACTGGTGTCCTCACTCCTGGCCTTTAATTCTTTTCTCTCTGGCAGTGCGTGTCTTTTAGCGCCGTGATGGAGGAGTTGGGCATCTCCCTGCAGTGTTACAAAGGCATCCGGAGGAGGTCGCGACCCCACAGCGGGGCAAGGTCAGCTTGCATCCTCTGTCAACCCAAACGCACTCCAAAGAGGGAGGGAGCGAGGCGGGACTCCAGCACGTGAGCCTCGGATCCTGAAAGAACTGGATGGGACTGAGATCAGAGACCGCTCGACTGATCGCTCTCCACTCCTCGGCTGTTTGTTTGTTGGCCACCAAATGACGCAAAAGTTGTTTCCTCGCCACCCCTGTCTTTATACTGTATGTGTATGAATAACTCATTAACCGTTATACTGTAGGTGTAGTTTACAAAGTCCTGGCCTTGTATCAACATGACGATGTTAAAGCGGTAAAGTGACGACGACGTGAATGAAAGTTCTCTCGTAGTATAAACCACCGCTGTTCCCTCATGAATCTGCACACTTTATAGGTACTCCCATTGTGTAAATGTATGACAACTTCACTGATTTTCAGAGTAAAAGATTTTTTTGCATTTTTTATACCCTTGTCAGATTTGCTGTTTTTGTGTACGGCTGGCAGTCAGTGTGTGCGCCTGTTTTTTCTTTGTGAGCACGCTGGCAGGCGGCGCAGGAGCTTCAGAGCGTATCGCTGAGCCAACGCTGGCCAGTGAAAAGAGATAAGGACCTCTAAAGGAAAGTCAGGAACACACCTGCTGCTTTATACCCCTCGAGCACCCACGCCGCAGTTATCACTCCACATACACGCTCGCGCAGATAAACACAGATGTTTGTGGTCGTAACGCAGCTGCCTACGCGACAGAGGAAGGATACGATACATGGTGGGGGAACGGACCAAATGAGACGCGTTTCTTTATTTTTTAGTATGCATGACATTCTCAGGAGGACAGAGACAAAGCTTGATTTCCATGTTCCCCTGGGAGTAACGGTGTTTAAATTTTATTTTTTTCAAGATGTCATTTTGTTTCAGTTTGCACTTGTCTAATTTGAAAGCCCGAGGGAAGATCCTGTCTCCCTGCGGGGACGGTGGATCTCCGTGTATGTGCGCAAAATGGTAAAAACTTCTCTTAAAGTACCTCACAAGTTGTGTAACGTACCTACCAGCATGTTTAAGTCTCACTGTGGTTTATGATAACATGATCCATTGACACGAATGATAATTTCAACATAAAACATTGACTTTGGACGTCACTCCAGCCAATATTTTTCAGACCAGGAAGGTCTGACAGCAGTGTTTAGAGCATTCTGGCTTTCACCTGCAGGCACTGTAATCAGAGCGAGGGACAAATGTGTTCCCAGCAGCTGCAGCACAATTAACTCTCTTCAGCATGAATACAGAGAGCAGGGATTCATAATTTCCTTTTGCTGCTTCCTCATATTCCAACCCAATCACTGGAGTAAATGTTGGCCAGGTACTTTTTCTGTAAACCGCGGTTGTGTTGCAACTGTTCAGTTTTTTAATTTGATGTTGTGACAACACTGCTTATGGTTCAGGCACAAAAACCACTCGGTTAGGGTGAGAAAAAAGATAGCGTTTTCGGTTAACTGCCACAAACAGGATGGGAAGTTGTCCTGACGCAGCTCCAGTAACAATTTGTAACAACTGACATGTAATAATTAGTTTGTTAGTTTTTTTTGTGGATTGGAACATCACATGAAAAATTATTTTAAGTTGTTTAATGCCACTGGACTGTGGATTTTCCACAACAGTCCAAAGGGATGTGACTTAATGCGTGTTCTCAAATGCCTCTTTCCAGTCCCTCTGCTACGCTAACAGAGAGCAAGAATAGCTAACGTTAGTTTAAAATAAAAAATAGCCCGCTAACAAAAACTAAGGACCGGCTTTCAGCAGACCACAGATGTTCCACAGAGCCCCTTTGTAAAACAACCAGTTGTTTAACCTTTACAAATGTTGAAACACCGACTCGAGCAGCGGTCTCTTGCTTGGAAGCCGCCTCCTTCCCCTGCACCTCCAGACATGACCATCATCTCATATTCATGTTATGTGAATGTGATAGAAATACTGATGTGACATGTATGACAAGTCAGACATTTGAGTGCATCTATGGTTTGCAAAAGTGTAAAATCCCAACATTCTCTTCTAGCAGCTGGGCTGCATATCCTCGGGATTGTTTCTGTCCTCTGGGCAAAAGAAATGTGTCAGAGACGAAGAGTTCACTCATGCTGTCTGTCTCCCCGCTGCCCCTCGCCCAACTCTTTTTAATCTCTTCCCCTCATCACTGCTGTTTTTATTCCTCCCTGTAGCCCTTTAGTCTTGCTGTGCACCTGCGCTAGACCGTGCAAGCCTGTTGAAGCAAGCAATTCAGTATTCCTGACTTTATGGGAAACACTGGCATCACTAAAATCACAATCAAGTAAAGAATGCCATCACTCAGGACACACAAATCGACAAAGAACTGTACTTATATACGTCAACATGACCGAATGCTGGTCAGAAACTAGGTGCAGATGGAAAAATCAGGAGGAAAAGCTGCTAATGGGGCACCTTTAGCATTAAATCGAGTGTAATTCATCATCAGTAATGTAAAGACTGACCTGCAGTCCGTAGCTTTCACCAGCTAATGCGGTGACATTTCAAACAGGAAAGAGCAATAAATGGATATAAACAGTTACTACTAGTGCAGTAAATTACTCGGGTCAGGGTTTTTTTTTTGTTGTAGCATTCCTCTCGGTGGATCGTGTGCACTGGTTTGTGCGCGTCCCTTGGAGAATTGGACCGAGCTTTTCTTAATCTCTTCCTGTAATGAGTTTTCTTCTTTTTTGGTATTCAGATTAATTCTGGGATTGGGCCCCGTCCAATGTATTAGCGTTTGGTCGCCTCTAATCTCCCTAACCCTATAATTCTTAATCAAAACCAAAGTCAGTACCGGTATTTTATTTATTTATTTATTTATTTTTATCATTATCTAATCCGTCATGAATGAGGCCATGGATTACAACTCCGACCTTGGCATTCCATTCTGAGCGAGACTCTCCTCCAATCACAGTGGCCTCGGTCAGCCTCACCTGAGCAGTTTTTTTTCCTGCTGTTGGACAACGTTTCTGTCTTCTGTCAAACAAAAAAAAACAAATGCTTGCCTCGACTGATCCCGGTTTCACAGAGCCCTCAAATTCATTGGCGGTGGAGGAGGAGAGGTGAAATAAGAAAAAATGGAGGGGAGATGAAGAGATGGCTGCCGTCTGTCTGCTTGTGCCGTCAGTAAGAAGGTCAGAGAACATGATCCATACTTCTATACCTCTGGCACAGATGAAGGGAAAGATTGAGGGGGGGGGGGAATCCAGGGAAAGCTTGATGGAGGGACGGTTCGAAGAGCCTGTTTTTGACAAATTTCACCATCTTGTTGTATAGGAAAATCTTTCTTTTTTATATCCGACAGCACTTGTGCAAACTTTCTTGTAGAGCTCGCGGAATTGTGTTCTTAAATCTCGCATATAAATACTTCACAAACCTGTCAAGTCGAGTTCATGTATCACTTCACAAGGCTCTCGACTGTATATAAGAGTACAGAGGAGCTGGATCCCGGCTGCGACTCCGGCGTCAGGAGGCTGGCAGACGAGTGCGAGCGTGACCCATCCATCACAATGAGATGAACAGTCTCCGGGGCTGATAAGGCAGGTCTGTGTCAACAGCCTGTCAATGAAGACAAACGAGGAGGAGGAGGACTCTTGGAGGTGCGGCGCGTCATTTATCTCTCTCGCTCTCTCTCTGTTTGTCTCTCTGTCTGCTGCCATCTGAAAGCCTGGCTGTAAATAATTCAGGGGGAAGACTCGTCTCGCGCAGGTGAGGTGGATAGAAAACCAAACTAATTCTGTCAGAGAACCCGCGGAGGCCTGATGTGCGAGGCTTCTTCATTCACATCCTCAGAGGCTTAAGATCAGTTTAGCATTCTTATTATGATGAGTCTTAGGCCTATTGTGAATTATGTCTGCCTGTAAACAGAGCAGATGGGAGGCAGGTCGCGATGGAGCTTTATCTAAGTTTCAAGCGGAGATTAAATATGTGAATCTGTTTTTTTTTGTTGTTTTTTTTTTTCTTCATCAAATCTACACATCGTCCACTTTATATGAACAAAGTCAGACGCCTTTCAGATCTGTAACAATGGATTATTCAGATAATCCTGTGGGGGTTTTTTTTTCCCCCAGGGTTCATTTGGTTGAAGAAGCTTGGAAAGGAACTCTTAATCCTTCATTTTATCTGAAAAATGTGGCATGTACGTTGTTCCATTTGACAGGAAGTGAGTTATCCAGGAGCCACACTTGTTAAAACAGACTTTTCAGTCAATTTTAATCACAAAGTAGTAGTTTCAAACAGTGAACTGGGGACCTTATTTTTCCTCTGCAAACGGCGTGTTTATTCAGTTGAGGAAAAAGATTATATTTGAGATTGTCTTATAACCTCATTAATATTGTAAATGTTAAAATCCAGAATTTGGATTTCTTCTCCAAAACTACATACTGCCCCGTCTCTTATGAATCACACATAATCACACATGTCCAACATGATCTTAAGACTAAGTTGAAGTATTAATCTATGAAGAGTTTCATAAATGAGGCCTAATGTGTACCGGAGGATGAACAAAGCATGGGCTTCACTCTCTGTATATGTTTTATCACATAAAAGTGGTACCTTAAAGGACAGGTTCACCAAAAAATGAAAAAAATCAGTCATCATCTCCTCATCCTCAAGCCGACAGAAAGTCCAAGTCCGCAAAACCTTTCTGAAGCGTGACGTCAAATCAACGTTGCAGTTTTCTCCTAAACAACTGAAGAAGCTGAGGGCTGAGGAAAAAAATTAAAACAAGAATAATTGTGAAATATAAAATGGTTCCATTCAGGTTGTCCAGCGTCATCCAAGACTCTGGAGGCCCCATGCCCCCAAAGGGATTAAAAAATGCATTATTAACACACCTTTTAAAGTGTGATCCTCACTGTAGCTGCTTGTCTGAAATGGAACTCAACCAAGGGTGCAAAATAACATCTTTTCTAATCAATGTGGGATCTCAAGGCTTCTGGAGACTGAGATCACACAAACTGTACAAAGCCATTTTATGTTTGTTTCTTTAAAATGGGTTTTTAAAACAAGTCCCCATCCGCCTCAGTTGTTTAGTAGAACGCTGTAACACTGCTGCCAAGGTCCAGAAATATTGAGAGGGCTGCCAAACTCAACCCGACTCTCCATCCATGTGGGAGAGAGTAGATATTGACTGAATTATCATTTCTGAGTGAGCCTTTCCTCAACCTTTTAATACACAAAAGAAAGCTGAAATATCCAAATCTAAATCTTGTCAGCTCCAAAAAAAGTTTTCATAAGACCCTTCCTGTCTGGTAAAGGCCCAATCTATCCAAAAAAATCTCCACCCACAAAAAGTGAAGTCTAAATTCTAGCCTGAACAAATAAGAAAAGTAAACTCTATAAGTGTCCAACCCTCCAAAAAAGATAAACGGACTGGGAGGATGCTCTATTTTTCTTCCAGCAAGAGTCTATTACAGCAGATGTTCATTCTGAGCAGCTGCCTCATTGCACAGCTATTGCAGAGCCCAGAGACCATCCCGACGGCATGACCGTGTCACTCAAAGCCGCCGCTCGAGCTATGGGCATTTTTACGGGCTCGAGTCATGTCATCTGAGACATTTAATTGGGCCCTGGCCGCCAATGGGGAAGGGTGGTGTGGGTGGGGGGGGGGGGGGACAAGCGGGACGGCATTCCTCCACAGCCCTGCGCCCCTGTTGTGTTGCTCTCCGCCGCGTGCGCTGCAGTCCGCGGATAACATGCCCCCCGTGCCCACGCACAGTTTGAGCCTGCTGGACTGACACATGGGTACGCCTCGACCATAGTGGACAACTTTTTAAAATACTAAAATAATACACGTGGAGACTCAAGTGGAGGTGGTGGTGGTGGTGGGGGGAAGTGGTGGTGGACTCTTGGTAGGGATAGTTGTGCCATATTTGCGCGGCGGCGCACGGAGACCAGCTGCGCCTTTCCCGGAGGACACAGACGACGGTCACTATTGAGGACGTACACTGCTGCGTAAAAAAAAGTTAATAATCGGAGTTTCCTGGCTCGGGATTGTGTCGCTTCAGGTAACAATGACCTGCTCGCTCACGGTGCATGCATGCGAAGTACAGCCTCCACTATGAAGCCTATAATAAACCATTCCACATTACTAATACCCATATTTATTCCCCCGAACAGTGCATGTTTAGATCACCAAAATGTGACCTTTTTAACTTCTTTTTTTTTTCGTTTTTAAAGTGCTCATTCGTTGCTGTAGAAGGTCACTGAGGCATGTTTTGTGAGACAGAGGGGTTTACCAGGGTTAAAGCAGGCAAATGGCCTGATATAAAAAGCCTGTACCTTCGCTGGAGGGCAGGGGGGTTTGGTCGGGCGTGCAAAACCCAGACCTCAGAGCCAGTCCGTCAAAGCTCGCTAATTATTTAATCCCACCGCAACTCTCAATGCCTGATGAAACCGGTGGCACTGTGTGTGTGTGTGTGTGTGTGTGATCACAGGACTCCCAACACTGGTGCGGTTTCATCACGTGCTTTTATCAAGGGGTGTGCAGGCTCTTTCATTCCAGTGGCGTGCTACACCTGCTGAGTTCAGTGCTCAGCCTCCCTCTCTGATTAAAGTCGCAATAAAGGGACTTGGTTGGAATGATTTAAAAAAATAAATAAATAAATAAAAATTACCTCTAGCCTTCCGTGTCAGCAGGTAAGGGGCAGCGATTTATCTGCAGATTTCCTTTTGATCCATCAATCGTTTAGCCCTTTAAAATATGATAAAACAGTAAAAGTTAAAAAAAAACTGGAGGAGAAATTCAATCTGAATTTTTATGTTTGCAACATCAGTGAGGTAATGATACAAACTCACGATCATTCATTTCCTCCATAACTGAACAAGCTGTCCTCGGAGAAAGATCAGGACCTCGGAACACTGTTTGAAGATAGAAATGTGGCAGGGTCCGCCACATGTAAACAAAGTAAAACAGTCTTGAGCTGTGTTGTCATTTAAGGTCGGTTTGTTCATTCTGTCGTGAGAACAAAGACAGTTTGTTTATTTAGTTTGTTTCGGCATAAAAAAAAGGGAATGGATCTCTTTCTCTTCACCTACATAGTGCACCTTTAAAGTGACCTCCTCACATTATTCTGTCCATTCTTAAAGGCGGAAACTGTCTATTTTTTCAGTCGCACCGCCGTTCCCCCATCTGTCATGAGATCCCTTTTGATTGTGCTGACGGCTCTCTTTTGTTTCTGTGTGGCCCCCCGCGAAGGGATAAATGATCACCTCAACCAGAAGAGTGTCTCCTGATAAATCCGAAGTTAGGATCGCCTTCAGCCTCGACGACACATCAGGTAAACGTCTGCTCATGCGCCCGCTTCTTACACACACACACACACACACACACACACACACACCTGTGTTCCAGCACCCTCCCAAACCATTCTAACAGCTTATTTCGAGTCCCTCACCTGCTCGTTTAACACTCGGCGGAGCTCCAGTCTCGCTGCGTTTTCCAGTATGTGCCCCCCGTCACCCCCCCTCCTCGCACCCTATCACTTTAACTGTGTTCATTCTTCTTGTGCCGTGGCTGGGGACAGGTGCACCCTCTATTTCTGTAGCAGCGCAGCATATTAAAAAAGGACGAGCGCACATGCACGGACACAGCTGTGGTTGCACAATCGGACAACCTTTTTTTGGGCCCCGGCATTAATTAGCTCTCAAACAGACTGAGTCCCCCCTACCTACCTATGGTGCTCGGTACTGTCGGTCAGGATGTTTTACTGCAGTGGGGCCAGGCACTGGGACAGCAGCTGCAGCCATGCAATGGCAGAGTCAGGTTTCCCCCCCCCACCCAATACTAACAGTGTCCCACTGCCTGATTCACTCTTCAGCTTTTAGAACACTGGCCTATATTTATAAGCAGTTAACACTTCTAGTCCCACTCCATCCACCCCTGATCCCCCCCTTGTCTTTCTCCCAGGAAGTAAGATGAAGGGCTGACACTCAAATCCCACTCTGAGCAGGGAGTCGTTGAAGTCGACGTGACGACACGGCCTCTTACTAAACTATTTTTTTTTGGTTTGTTTCTTGATCGTTCACGTCTCTGAATCGCTTCCCCTTCGCCTGCCAGCGACGATTTGTCTGGTTCTGGGCTGTGCATTAATTTTAGTGGCTGAGCTGTTTGGGAAAAAAAATCCCACCCCAGCCTCTAAAATACTCCCGGACGATCATGTTGTCGTCTCTTTGAACTCGTGTTTCCCAGCAGGGGGAGACTGAGACCTGCGCTCTGTCTGGGGATCATCCTCTAGGCCCCTCATGACTTCATGCCAAGCATAGTTATAACCCCA
The DNA here is from genome assembly GCA_963678695.2 of Diplodus puntazzo. Classification (NCBI taxonomy): domain Eukaryota; kingdom Metazoa; phylum Chordata; class Actinopteri; order Spariformes; family Sparidae; genus Diplodus; species Diplodus puntazzo. The sequence continues at coordinate 11,381,239 of OZ023167.1, read as the reverse complement.
CACTGTGTCAATCCCAAGCATGAGAACTGTATTCATTCCACATCATAATTGGCCCCATGGCTGCAGGCAGGGCCCGCTAATACTCCTGCTTTTAGAAAGTTGCATCATCCCAGGATTCTCCACATGTGTTCCACAACTCCAGGGGGACATTGCTGGCGAGGCAGACGCTGGTGCAGACAACCTGTCTGTTTTTGTCTGTCTGTCTGGCTGCCTGTCTCAATCCCCTCTCTGTACATACATCTGGCCCGTCTGTCCTTTCTGCCCACTCTGTTTGTCCGTCTGCTTGTGCTCCTCGGTGTCTCTCAGCCTGACAGCTCATTACTGCCGTACAATAAGAAGACATGGCTCATTTAAAAGCGGAGCACTCTTTTGCTATGTGGTGTCATATAAGAGGGCCCTATAGGGTTTCATTCGGGGCCATTTTATGAGGCGGAGAAAGGCATTAAAGCAACTGGCTGTAGGACACATAACTTGGCTGTGCATCAAGGACAAGCAACGAACAGTATTTATGTAAAACATTAGTCAGATTCACATTGTGCTTCAACAGCAGTGGCGGGACTGAGCTGGTAAATGCAGCACCTTTTTGTCATCAATCTCAAGTGGAAGAGTTTTCAGTATTTTCAAAGCAATTGCAACATGCAGTGGTTTCACCACAAGATCTCCCACAAGATTTCTTAGAGTACGATGAATGGAGGAAGGAAATCAATCTGAAAACAAGTGCTTAAGGGTACTTTTTAGGTATGCCTGGCGTATTTTAGTCGGCTATTACTCCATAAATCACTACATTTCAGAAGGTAATTTTGTAATTTTACTCCCTTACATTAATCTGACAGCTACAGTCACTTGTCAATTGCGCATTAAAGAGATAATATCTAAGACTCTCAGTTGAAAATATTTAACAATTAACTAGAATGATCAACAGAATGTGACTAAATGATGTCATGTTCTGATGCGGAGATATCTGCTGAGGTGAGCATGCTAACACAGCTAGCTCCGGCCATCCCCGGTCCAGAGCGCTTATGCTAGCGGTGTAAACACTAAACACTCACCTGGTCAGTGAGCTTCCAGTCCGAACCGCTAGCTGCATGGCTAACTGAGCTAACTAGTTAAGAGCGGCTATAGTTCACTGCCACACCCCTATTTGTTTTGAGCATGAGTTTAAAGGGTGGCCAATTCTTACACATTGCACCTTTAAGATATTATAGAGAACAATAGTGATTATCTTACATAAAGGAAACACACTGCTTGCCTTGGAAAAATAGTCAGCAGTGATGCAAAACCATTAAACAAATAAATTGTCTGCATCGGTAAAAATTATTCAATATTCTGTTTTTATGTGTCAGAGGCTCTCATTTATTGTAGCTCAACATATAATACATTTTGCAATAACCAGTTGCTAATGATAACAATGTGTTCTGTTTCAATAGATGTAAAAGATGTGGAGGACCGCCCTCAGACTTTCCCGGATCTTGAGCAGCGATTACAGGTATACTGTGCTTACCTACCTAGTACATCACATTACCCTGAACACACACCTCGTATCAGTGGCAGAGCAATGACAAGAGAGGAGAGGTAGAATATCTACGAGAAGACAAGGACTTAAATAGTGTTATATCCTTACTTTTAAAGGAAATATAAAGGAAGTTGCTGGGCATGTTCAGAGAAAGAGTGGATCAAAAATGAACCTCACTATAGAATAAATCCTGCAGTAGATTGGACAAAACAAAACAGGCTGTTTTTTAATTAAAGTTTGACTAAAGCTCTCTCCTGTTGCTGTGGATGCTGAATCTATACACTGTACTGTACAAATCAATGTGTTTTGTTTTTTTTAACTCACTGTGTCTGCTCGCTCTGCTTTGGGTGCTGTCATTGAATTATACTTCAACAAGTGCCAGTGTCAGGGTCAAATAAAGTGCACGTTGGTGTAGAGTATCAAATGAGAACAGTAGTGGCAGGCCAATGAATGGTACACCTCATGCACTGAACTACAGGCAAACAGAGGCTGGCATGTTTTTATTTTTTACTTTATTTTTTGCCCACAAAATTCTAAAGTTGAATTCATAAAACTGTGAAGTTTGGAGTTTTGGCAATTCTCTATTTCTGGTGTCAGAAGTGCCAATATTGTGCCGCTAGTCTCACTTGTCTCACTAGTCTCACTCATCTTTTTCGCTTTTTATTATTATTATGTAATATGTTGTTGTTTTGCTGAATACGCCGCCTCCCTCTGGCTGGCGTCACAGGCCTCTCTTTCTGACCTCTTGCAGCCCGTGCCCCCCTGCGTGTCTCTGAGAGAGAGCGTTCAGGTGTACAAGGAACACTGCAGGATGGCGAGGGAGTTCCACCAGGTCAAACACGACATCGCCGTGCTTGAGGACCGCAAGTGAGTCACCACAAACAAACTTGATATTACGCCACACATATAAACCATTGAAGAGTTGCTTAATGGGCTTATTATAGTCGAAACTGTTCGGGTTATATGTGTTAAACTACTAGTGTTTTATTTCTGAGTTACAAAGACTTGAGAGTTATTTTGGACACCATTAAAACTTTGTTTTGTTACATAATAGAGAACGTCTGTTCTTGTGCTACTACCAACTTTATTAATGCCCCAGTAGTTGTAGAATACGTCAGGGAGAATAAGGATTAGGATTACAGGGATTAGTGCTTGATATAGAGCCAATATGCTACTTATATGCATGCTGATGAAGCAACTAGTTGTGTTCCTCTAATCTGAAGCGTTCCTGCTGTAAAAAAGGCTTTTTGACGTGTTCATAAATCCACTGGTACACTGTTTGGTGACACTGGTCCAACAAGAGCCAGTGGTAATATAAAGGTAACAATACCACAAAAAGTGGGAAGTAATAAAGTTCAAATATGCTTCCAATAAAGTGTTAGTTATGCAGAATGGCCCAATTCAGAATCATGTATATTATAGTGCAAGGTTATAATTATTGAATCATCGTTGTGTTCATCATTTTAATGATGCTGCTGGGATTCAAATTGCTTTGCACATCTTTTTTAATGAGCCAAGAAACGGACCAGTAGCCCAAAGGCTGCAAGCAAACTCCTACACACACTTTTTTTTTGTTGCCAATGTTGCAAATGGTAAAGGTGGCGCAAATTTCAGCTACTGAATGTATTTTGTATACTTTTTATACATTTATTAATTATATATATATATACATTTATTTTATCGTAGTTTTTTTTTTCAATTCATAAGACAAGAGAGAGACAGAGAAGAGGCAGAGGGTAATAAATGAAAAGTTATTGTACAGTGGAGGCTGGAAGCCAAAAATGTTGAATTATGAGGATGCCTCCCCTTTATAAATAACAATATTCATACTTCAGGGTATTAAGACTAAGCAATTCAAGATAGATGTTTAAAAAAAGAACAATTTACATAGAGGTCCGTTATTAATCATGATATGAATCTTCTAAATAAGTAGTAACTCATAGATGGGGTGATGTAAAAACGAACAATATTTCCATCTGAGATGTACTCCAGTACAAATAGAAAGTAGAATGAAACAGAAATACTCAAGTGGAGTACCTCAAAATCCTATTTAAGTGCAGTACATGACCTAATGTACTTGGTAACTTTCCACCACTGAGGAGAAGAAATGCTCTTGCGAGACTGCAAAGCGCAGAGGATCCAAAAGTCCACCAGATGGCACATGCTAATAGCCTCCACACAGCGCTTAGCACCTGATCCTGATCTACTGAGAGCAGTTTCCTCATGTTGATATGTGAGCATCTGGTAGCATATGACTTTTTAAAAAATGATTATGAATACTTTTGCATTAAAACACGAGATCAAGCGCCAGCGTCGAGTGTATTAGTGAAAGTCAAGCTGGTTTCTTTGTTTTGCCTCTGGGATGGATATTGTACTAACTGCAGCTATGTCAGGTGTAAGCGAGTGAGATCTACTGTATGCCTTAATGCACATATCTACTGTATAAGCTTTCACATGGGTGGAGTTGTACAAAACACACACACACACACACACACACGCACACACACACACACACACACACACAGACACAGACACACAAGCACACAGTGTGCTCTGTCCCTTGTGCCCTCGGCAGCTGTGGGGAGTCTTAGCGGAGGGATTTTCAAGGCCCTTGCCGTTACCCCCACCACCACAACACCTACACACACACACACATACACACACACACACTGACATGCACACACAACCTACACCGCTTGGCAGGTCCTAAATAGAGAACAGCGGGCAGACTGATGGGATGAGTGTAGCCTTGAGTTTAGATAAGAACACGATGAGTCAGGCTGGTTGAAACTCTTGGTTCTCTCTTTTCATGCTGACACTCATGCCAACGTCCGCTCACGCACTCACACACACACACACACGCACACACACACACACACACACACACACACACACACACACACACACACACACACACACACACAAACACACTGTAAATTGAGACACAACTTGATATTAGTGAAGACAATGCCATTCTGCTTTTTTCTCTGACGGTTAAAGTATAACGTGGTTATGACTGACACTGATACCTAATCGGAACGCTGCATTTATTCCTGTGGGGGAGTGTTTTGATTTTTTTTCAGATGTGCACAGCACAATGAACATTTGGTTACTTCCCATATGGGGAAGATTACAGTCAGAATGACTGGATCATTTCAGCCATACAGTTGAGTGTTGCAAGGATGACAACAGGAACAACATTTTGACATATTGCGGAGGGATTTTCCAAACTTTACCCAGTCTGCTTTTGGTCACTATCAAAATGTACAAGCTGGACTACAATTACCTCATATGTACTGTGCATTTAAACTCCAATAGCTGTTTTCTTTTAGAAACTTTCGAAAACAACCCTTAGTTTTTTTTTTACAGAAACTCAGACACTGATGTTAAGCTTAATGTGGTTAAACCTGTTACTGACACCATCATTACACAAACAGAAGAAATACCCCTATTGTTAAATAGTTGCAAAAACAAACAATCATGTCCTTATTATGTTGAGTTACTTTTGGTAACCAGGGTACAAATCTAGTTTCTAGATGAATTCTGTGGACTGAGAAAGGTCTCTTCCTCTTTTTCTCTCTGTCAGACAAACATACATAAACCCAGCCGCCCCTGCATGCATGTTTCGACTTGCCTCTACAAAAAGGAAAAAGAAAGTAATGGCTCCGCATTACTAATCTGTGATAAGTACGATTGTAAAATCATGTATTTCAGTAAACTCATGTCTTTCCTGCGCGTGGGTGTTATTAAGTCAATCATAAAATATGATGTGCTAATTACCTGGGATGGAATTAGCAGGGACATTTAAAAGCTCAAATATATTGTGGTCGTGGAGAGTCACACGTCTGTGCCCGGTTTTATTGACGAAAGGACTTAAAATAATTAGCCGGGTTAAAATTATTCAGAAGAGCTGACTGTCACTTACAGATAATTTTGGACTCAAATTCATTTTATTTATATAAACAGATATTTTGCGTACCTTGGTCATTTTAACGTAAATTGACTAAATGTTCATTCAAACAGAAGTGGCTTTATTTGATAAATGCACACACGTAAGCCTCTAAAGTACTTATTCACAATTTCAGCTTTACAGTAAGAACATGTTTTTTTTTGTTTTTGTTTTTTTTTTACATTTTTCTTTGTTTCGTTTTTTACAGGATTTAAAGAGTCATTTGTGATCCGAATGCAAACAGAAGAGTAGCTCCACTAACAACATTTTTTACACTCATGAATCATATCACACTGATATTAATAGACTGGTCTATGAATAAACAGAAAAATCCCAGACGAAAAGTCAAAGTCGAAATTATTTGTTTCCTCTTATTTGTTTAAATCCCATGTGAAAAAAGTACCCATCAAATACATGTGCGGATTTAGCTCAAATTGAAAAGAAGCTACAATGGCACTCTGTAGAGCACATACCTCCATCAAGGCCCAACATCAAATAAAAGTTATTTAAATGCACCAGATCCTGATTTTTTATTACGATCTGCAGTAAATTGTCCTCACAGCCACCTAAATATGCTTTCCAACAAGATCCATGCATTATTTCCTGAAAAATAAGGTTGGAAAACGATCTCGCAATATTAAAGTAAGGAAAAATTCCTGGATTCATCCCTTTATCTGGATCCATTCGAAATGTCAGGTTATTATGGACTAATGAAAACATATTGTAACACAATAATCCTACACACTGGACCTTCAAATCACTTAAAGTTCAACCTACAGTATATAAAAACCAGTACAGTAAAGCTCTGCAGGGGGCCTGTATCGTAGAATTGTGACTCCTTTTTCTCCTTTGTTGATGCTGCTGTTGTGTGACTTGGCACTTCCCAGTAGTAATACAACACTGACTGTCACACACTCTCCGAGGCCATTGACACGCACATTGTACATGCTTACTCTGCCTCTTAAAGTCCAAGGGCTGATCTCGTCCCAGAGAGTGAAGTCGGGTCATGCCAACCAAACCAGAGCTGGAGTCCTTCGTGGTGGTGCGGCTTTATTAGGAGAGATACTTGGGATGGGAATAAATGTTGTTAGTTCATAGAATCTACTTTGTAATGCACACGTAAGCCAGCCTGCAACCTACAAGATACCAAAAATACTGTTGGAGTAGAGAAGCATTTGTCAGACAAGAGCTTGAAGTCCTTACATGACATTTCAAACAAATGACTTTGTTTTCCGTCTTCTCTGTTTGATAAGATCTGCCACAAAAAAGGTGTGTAGCTTACATAGCCACAAATAGATACATGACATCGTCGCCATGCATCTTGCAAAAAGAAAAAGTAGCATTGAAAATATGCGGTGTCCGTTTCGCTCACTTCAAAAGCAGATGCACACACACTGACCAGATCAAGATCTTTATGACAGGCGGTGGTGGGAACACAGGGGCCGCCAAAATCAACCCCCCAAAGAAATTCCTTATAGCTGCTTTAAATCTTCACATAATGAGCAGATAAGAAAATGATGGACTTCAATCTCACCTAAATCATTTATACTTTAGGGAGACCATGAAACCTGCCTGTTCCTATAGCTAATAGACCTGAATTTGACTACACACACATAGACCACTGTAACTGTCTTTATCAGCCATTGACTTTGTAGTTAGTTTCAAATATCAACACAACAATTTGTGCTGAGGGTCATGATTATTATACTGTGTTAGGCCCACCAATGCCCTTGTCACGTCGTCCACATTTAGCTTTGTTTCACAACAGTATCAGTATTGTTTCTCCAGCTCAACCCTTCCTGTAATTTCGCATTGTTCCGATGATTACTGTAGTTCCTTTTGTTTCCTCCCACTCACTCGAAACAAGATAGCTGGAGAATCTAAACTACTCATAGGTATGAATGTGCATCGGCTTTTCTATGAACCGGGAACCTGTTATGGGTGTTCCTCTGCCTCTGGCAAAGTGTTAGCCTGTCACAGTCTCCAACTTTTCATATCAGATGATGAAGGTGGCGAAGCAAGTGAGCAAACAAAACAAAAAATAATAAGAAATATCAAATAATAAAGATATGCAAAATGGGGAGATCATGATAGAGCACGAGAGCGGATCAGTTCTTCATAGATTATAGAAAAGTACTTAACATTTCCTGCATTTTCATCTGTTTTATTTTTTTTTTAAAGAATGAATCTAAAAATGTGCATCTGCTTCTATAATCTCTATCGTACTCATCGACTCAGGCGCAAATTGCTGGCAGAGCTGGTGGAGGATGAGAAGGTCGCCGTGGAGATCGCCCGTCTAGAGGAGGAGTTCCGGCGTCTGACGGAGGAGAACCGCACCCTGGTGACCGTCCACAACGAGCGCGCTCAGCAGCTGGAGAGCCTCTGCTTGACCGACCGGACGAGGCAGGACTCCTCGTGACCTCTGACCTCCGCAGAACCTGAGACCTCCGAAACGTCCAGCTGACGCCCAGCCGAGATAAAGGCTCATTCTGCACAGCAACAGTCAGTGAATCAGCTAATTACACAGAAGGGCGCCGTGTTTTCTCAAGCCTGAGTCATTCTGCCGAACCACAGACTGACTGTCGTCATCATTGTGAGGTTGTTGTAGAGATTCTACTAAGCTATGACACATCGGCCACTTTTCTGGGTGCTGTTTGGTTATTCTATGATCTTGCAGAGCCTTCCTGCAACACCTCATGGCACACTATTTACACAATGTCAGCTGCTGTCAATGTGATCCGTCTCAGGTCCTGTGGAGACTCAGATCTTTTACCTGAGGTCTGCGGAGGAGGTTGGAGATGATGTGGTCCAAATGTTGTGTGTGTGTGTGTGTGTGTGTGTCCCTGCCCCCTCCCTCTCCCACTCTCCCACCCACAGCACTTGCCCGTCAAAGTTCCTGTTATGATAATAATAAAAAAAAAAAGGAAATGAGATGAGTGTTTAAGACAGCGTCAGGCGACGGGGGAGTTAAGGGCCATTTGTGAGATAATCCTTTTCACAATAAGTATCTGTTAGGGTTGTACATTTTTTTTTTTTTTTTTGATGTGTCACCCACCTGTCGAAGGGGAAGTATTCTACAAGATAAACTGTTGCTTAATTGTCGTCGTCTATTAATAAAATGTGTTTTATTTTACTGCCAGCGTCAGTTCCTTAATTTCATTTCTCCAAGCCGCTGCAGTTGTGTTTGCTGTGTGCTTTATGTTTTGACCACATTGCCAGCATTTACGTGGAAAAGGGAACTAGATTTTTTTTTTTTCCTTTTTTTTTTCATGAGGGAGATTAGCTCATTCTGGAATTATGAAACAGTCACCTGATTGGTCAGTTAGACTCCGGCAGGCTTCGCTCTTCCTCCTTCTCAATCATGTGACATAAAATACAGTGCCTCGCAGTGATACTTTGCTGCCTGGCTTCTTCAGCTTTGTAAGTTTCTTTTTCCTTACACAAAATTTTAGTGCTACTCCGTTTTCGTGGCAGTATTAATTTGCCTCTATAATCATCCGATCATAGACGGATGTTTGGTGGATACTTGTGCGGCCAATAACAGCTGCTGACACCTCAAAGGCCACAAAAAAAAGATGTAGAATTTAGCATTCATAATGGATAAACATTCAGCTGTATTAATTGCGTTGGTACTGCTGACCTTTTGTCTCTCTGCCAGGAAGGCATGCTCTCTCTCTCTCTCTCTCTCTCTCTCTCTATCTCTCTCTCTCTCTCTCTCTCTCTCTCTCTCTCTCTGACACACACACAAACACAAACATAACAAAGAAGACTTGAACTGAGAGCACACAGAAAGACTTCCTGCTAACCCTACGAGCTATGAGACAACAAGGACCCACTGAAAAATATTAATGCAACCGAGCCTCTCTCTTCTTGCCGCAGGTCAGTTTCCTCGTTTTTTAACACTCTGTTTTTGCTCAAGTTGTCCTCGGAATGCACTCTGCAATTAGCTGGCCAGACAACTGTAAAAATCTAAAGTTGCAATATCCTGTTGAAACACTGGCTTTTTAAAAAAAAATATTCCCAACCTCCACCTTGATCCCTGGAATTGTGTTCAGGGGGAAACCTTAAAAAAGGGGATTTTCTGTGGAAGGAAAAAGTTCACCAGACTGATCCAAGGGGTGGGATTGGTGTTTGGACGGGAAAACTGCTTGCTCATCCCATATCAGCATGAAGCACATGAGTCAGCGCTTGCTCTGTTACACCCAGAGCTGTTGCGACACACACTCACACACACTCTCTCTCCCCCTCTCCATCCCTCCCTCCCTCCCTCCCTCTCACATACTCACACACAGGCCTCATGACTGAGTCAAGCTCAGTTTTTAGTGTGTAGCCGAGTTGTGATAAGGCTTTCTGGGAAACGTAGCCTGGTCTGACAGCATTCCATTTAGAAATAACCATGAGTGCGCAACAGCTGGGACTTTCCTTGACGCTCTAAGCAACTTGGATACATAAAGCTCTGTAAGGTAGGCATGTTTTTCTTGTTGTTTTGATGTATAACTTTTTTAAGAGTGTTTCTTCATAAAGAGGAAATAGTTAGGTATTAAAGTCTGTGTATGTGTGTTTGTGTGTGTGTGTGTGTGTGTGTGTGTGTATTTGTGTGTACATATAGGTGTCCCCTGACGGCCATGTCTTCCCCACGGTCGTCTGTGTTTACATTCGAGTCCACAGTGCATTCCTCCCATGTGCTGCGCCGCCTGGACGAGCAGCGCCACCGGGACATGCTGTGTGACATGACCGTGGTGGTGGAGGGCGAGAGTTTCAGAGCACACCGCTCGGTGCTCGCCTCCTGCTGCGAGTACTTCGCACAGAGGATCTCCTCGCTCACACAGCACGGAGCGGTCATCACCCTGCCCCAAGAGGTGAGGTGTCACCTCAGAGTGGCGTAGAGATAAAGGGCAGATGCACACAAGGCTTTCACAAAATAATCGCATGGAAAAGTGAAGTGTGAACGGAAAGTGACGGAAAGGTTTTGATGGGAAATACTGTTGGCTGTAGAATCAAGGGTTTCTGGTTCTCCAAGAGACCTGATTTCAGTTGGGACTGTGATGGGACTTGATGAATATTCCTGAAAAAAGAAAGAAAGAAAGAAAGAAAGAAAGAAAGAAAGAAAGAAAGAAAGAAAGAAATAGGATCACGCCAGCAGCATCACCAGTCAACATCTTGATACTCCGACCCACGAGCACTCAGTCATCATTGCTACATTTTTACACGAGTACTCAGTACTCATAGGTCAGACCACGCCTGTCTTTGAACTCAGCCTTAGTCTTGATGATCAACTACACACCTGTAAAGGTTAAGGACCATATCTTGCAGGGTTGTGACACATTGAGATAATATTAATATCCACAGGCAAATTATGCTCAGTGGTAGATTTCTGCTACAATAAACATCTCCAGGAGCACACTTTGCCATCTTACGTCATATGTTTTATGGCACCATGAGCGCAGAGTTGTCATCGGCGTGTGTGGTGTGGGTGTGATGCCGTCACGAGATGATATTTTAGTCTTAATGTCTTACAGTGGGCAGGAATGATTCAAACTGGAATACAGCGATCTGCGACTTAAAACGGATGTGGGCCAGAGGCGTAACGTTGGGGGGGCTGGTTGCCCCGTCACTACTTCCAACCACCCTGCTTAGTCTATAACCATCTTTGATCTCAGCCTTCATTTTCTTGGTTACTTTATTTTGACGTTTCATGGCTTTATTATTATTTAATAGAGACGACAGTTGAGGGGGGATGATATGCTACAGGTTGGATTTGAACCTTGGGCCTCTATACATGGGGCAGACGCTCCACCAAATGAGCTACTGGGGCGCTCCTCTGCCTTCATTTTTTTCTAATCTACACACCTCTAGATTACAAAACTAAAATCTGGCCTGGGAAAGAGAGGCATCATAACACAAAGACACACATGCACAGACTCACAAAGTGAAAACAACACCATCTGTCTCAGCGGCTAAAAAGACGGTGTGGTCTTTTCAGTGGAAGATGTTTAAAGCATTCTGAGTTTTCCTTTCAGTTTGCCCCTGCAATATGACTATTTTGAAGTGATCGTTGTTGACTCTCATCACCAGGTTTTCAATTACAGTTGCTTCGGGCTAGAATTATGGTCTGAATATCTGTATTTCACAAACTGGGAATGAAACTGTGTTTGTTTTTAAAATATAATTTGCACTTGACTCTTTAAATGTGTGGGATGTGCTAGTTAACAACTTCTTTAACTGCAATAGCCACCGAAACTAACTGTGATGTTTACATGTATTGGCTGCTAACCCAGTACAGTACTACTATCTTTTTTTAAGCTTTTTTTAGTTGTCAGGATAATTCTATTTTCACTTCTGAGCTTACGGTTGTGTGTGTATGATTATCTGACATCTGACAGCGATATCACACTATAACCTATTGCTTTGAGGATTTCAAAGTGGGGAGAGAGTCTCTAGAGGTGCTGAAAATGTGAAAAAATACCTCTTTCCAAGAGTCAGAAACCAATAAATACCACAAGACAGACCTTTTTTTTAAAATGAATTTCATGTAATCTGAAATTAAGTCCAACCACAATGGAAGACTACTTTTTAATCAGATTAATTAGCAGTCATGATCCCATAATCATTCAGGAATTGAGTGAAATTAAGCAAGTAAAGTAGTGGGTAAGGGGAACCTCTGAACTGAGAATAGGAAGTGCTAATTTGTGTGGTTTTTACTCTCTCACAGGTGACAGTTGCTGGCTTTGAACCTTTGCTCAAGTTTGCCTACACGTCCAAACTTCTCTTCGGGAAAGACAACGTCTTAGAAATACGCAACTCTGCCTCCATTCTTGGTTTCAGGGACCTAGACGACGCATGTTTTGACTTCCTCTTACCCAAGTTCTTGTCCAGCATAAAGGGCTCTCCCCCTTTTCCGAGAAAGACCTGCTGCAAGAAGAAATGCAAGGGGCAGTGTTCTCAGGAAGACGGCACCACCACCTCTGGCGATCCGTTGCTGGATAAGAAAGAAGTCAAACCAGTCGCTGACTCACCGTCGCAGCAGGAAGTGGCTTGGCTCTGTCTCAAATCAGCGAGTGGCAAAGGAGGAAGTCAGAACGGGGCAGGCGCTCCCACACCTGTAGCCGAAGGGACTAATGAACATTTCATGCAGTGTCCAAAGTATCGCAGGCAGCTGGCTTGCGGGAAGGAAACTTGTGTCACAGAGAAAAGTCTGAGCAATCGGGCAACAGTAATCAGGGATGACTGTGATCTTTCCTGCTCTCCCCGCTCCAGCACTGGCAACAGTAAGAGCGAAAGTGAGCTGGAATTCCCTGTAAATTCAAGCTCAAATCCAGACAGACAGACGAGAGGCGGGGCTGACGACCCATGGAAAACTGAGATACATGATAAGAAAACCGAGGCTGGTGTTGATACAGTCAAGAAGGAAACAAATGAAAGAGATATAGAAATGAAGGCGGACATCGGCGTTTCAGACAGATCCAATGTCAAGGCAGTCTCCTCAGAGTCAAGCTCAGCGCTGGGGGAAGGGTCATCAGGGTTAATATTGCACCATTGCCCCCTGAAGACCTTTGGTGACGGCCATGCAATCGCTATGCCACTGAGGCATGAGAAGTTTGTCATGGACATTACAGAGGACAAGAAAACAAGCGACACTGGTGTACTAGCGCCAGTATCAGTTTGTCAAAAGACAGAGGAAGTGGTAAAAGCTGGGTGGAAAAGGGCAAATGAAGAGAGGGGTTCCAGCTGGCTAGAGAGAGGAAAAGGAGGACAAGGCCTTGAAAGGAGCAGCATGGAAGGGGAGGTGGCAGAGAACCTGGCCAAGCGGCCGGGGTCGGATGCGTCTCAGCCGAGCTTCCACGACCTCGACGCGGGAAGCTCCTCCGATACAGGGAGCGGTCAGGCTCAGAGCACATCCCTAGGGTGGCTGAATTTCCGTGCTAGCCTCAGCGCCACGAACCCCAGCTGTCCCTTTTTACAGGATCTGGACCAAAACAAGTGTTTATGGAAGGGAGCGGAGCTGTCCGAGTGCGAGGGGGCATCTCAGTCGGGCCTGTCGTCCCTCAACTCTGGCGAGGATGGAGACTCGGGGACGGAAACCGAAGGGGACAGCGAGTCCTACACGAGAGAGAGGGCCAGGCAGGTGAGCGACTTAACCGTGATTTGAGTCTTCGGTGTATATCGTTGCTGCTGCCAGGTGTGAGGCTCCTACTTGCTCAATTGAATCTGCGTCAGTAAGCGTCAGCAAACTCACACTTCCAGCAACTTACAGCACCGTGTTTGTTTTAGATAAGAGAGTTAGGTACAGGTACAAGTAGTGATGGTGTGTCGCGGCGTGCGTGCAGCCCGCTAATTAGGTCAGAGTCCAGTTGAGCAGAAACTGACAACTCAGCCTGCCGGGGTTACCAATGGTTACGGGCGACACAAACAACAGGATTGAGTAAGCTCTCGTGCTTCACGTCCAGACTGACTGAACTCAGCAGGGACGGTCGTTTCAGAGGAGAAGCAACGGCTTTTATTTACACGAGATAAAAACTATTACAAGACTTCCAATAAACTGTTGAGTTTACACTTCCTGCCACACATTGGCAGCAGCAGCAGCAGCAGCAGCAGCCCAGTGTAAACCCACCTCTGCTTTTTAAAAGCTATCTCCTCCTTTCTGGAGTTAATGATTAACGGCTTGGTAAAAACATAACTGACTGAACTCAATGTGCATTTTGACTTTTGCCCCACTTCACTTTTCCTTTTTTTTTCCATACACAGCAAACTCCACACAGACTTTAATCATTACATGTATTTTTTTGAATTTGTGTTTTTAATTAAAGGGTCACTCCAACGATTTCACACATAAAAGTGTGTTCACGAGTCTTTGGGAGTACTGCTGCCTTTAGTAGGATAAAGCCTTTTGTGGCATGTAATTGGATAAATTGCCTCCAGTGATGTCAGGAAGTGGTTACGTTGCATTGTGGGTAACGTGGGCGCGAGGTTTTTAAATGGAAGAAGAACGGGTGGAATAAAAAAAGATGATATCTCCAGTTCTCCTGTACTGACTTTTAGCATTTGTTTTTTAAACGGTCTATCAGGAGTCTATATAGGAGTTTGATGCGAAACCAGCAGCCTGCTTTTCAATACCTGGCAACTGCGTTACCCATGGTGCAGTTGATCCATCACTGGTGGCAGTTAACAGATTACATGCAGCTTCATACTCGCGGTAGTCCTCCTCAACACACTCACTTTAATGTGTAAAATTTGTGGAGTTGCCCTTTAATTGAATGACATCCTCACGTTAGTTTCATTTTGTTCAGATTCAAGAAATACACGCTTACAATGAGTATTTCCTATGATCTTATTGTCTGAGTGCCTCCAGTATAGAACATACAGTTCATATCATATAAAAATCAGTATAAAATACATCGATTGTGGCTCCTTCTGTCATTAAGTCTGCTCAATCGCCGATGCAGATACTTTCTCACTGCGACTGTTTTACCCATTTGCGTGTCCTCAGGTGCAGTTGCCGTTCTCTGTGGACTGGATTGTGGATCTGAGCCGAAACGACTTCCAACAACTGCTGAAGCAACATGTCTTTACAAGCGAACAGCTGGAATTCGTCCACGACATGAGACGGCGCAGCAAAAACCGCCTCGCAGCTCAGCGGTGCCGCAAGAGGAAACTAGACTGCATTTATAATCTGCAGTGTGAAATCAACAAGCTGGTAAAGACCTTGTTTTCTTCTCAGTCAGTACACCGAACTTTAAATTGTTTGCAGGCGTGTTAATCAGAAAGTGTTTTCCTGGATGTTGCAGAAGACAGAGAGGGAGAAACTGATGATGGAGAAGAGCCATCTGGGCCAGCTGAAGTTGAAAGAATGTCACAAGGTCTCTGCGTTATGCCAGAGGGTCTGCAGCGAAGCCAACCTGCTGCCCGAGCAGCTCCAGGTGTTCGCCAAGTACACCTCGCCAGACTGCCCTCTGTCCTCTTTGTTTCCTCACATAGACACTCTCCTTTCACAGCACGGGCTGCCGCCCCAGGTCCAGGCCTCGCTCTCGGCCTGTTCCGCGGCCCTCGATGAGTACATGGCGTCCGAGGAGGCTTCATCCGGCTCCAGCAGGGATACACTCGCACGAGACAGCCAACACTCGCTTTAGATGCACATCCAGCGCTCATACTGCTGCTGTGTGGGATCCAACCTGTATCACACAGTGTGTGAAGACATTACCACAGAGCGTGGACTGAGTGCAGGCTCCAAGATAAGACAGCAGCACGCTTGTGATGTGACCAAACATTTATAATGAGAAGGCTGTACTCTTTGATTTGACTTTTCAATTTAAGTTACTTTTGAGAAGCCGGGAAGGTATTCCAAGTGTCAAAACCATTCCTTCTCACCGATGATAAGTCTTTGATGACCTTTTTCCGGGTCGTCAAACGGATTGCGATCCAGTTAAAGGCTGAAGGTACCCCCTCAAATCAGCTGAGAATGTTGAGATTTTTGCACTGAGACAATCGCGACTTAAATCATAAATCAAAGGGAACAATGGTCTTTTGATTACCTCAGGATAACACACTCATTATTATGCTGTACATATGCGCTTTAGTGGTTCAACAAAAAACCATCTTGATACAGTTCAATACAACCAGGTCCTCAGGTGCTAGTAGGAACATTCAGCATACCTCTTGCACACAAAGCAGCATTTTTTTTCCACCGAAGCCAGACAAGCCAACAAATGGGCTTGGCGTAGTGCGTCATTGTTTACTCTCTGGTCGTGTGTCTGGCTGTCATTGTGGTCAGCTAACCGCAGTGACACAGCTCTTCTAGGCTGCACACACCTCTCAGAGCTTCGCCTTGAAACTCTTAAAAACAGACCTCACACGTTTGCCTTAGTACATTTAAAGATCCCCTCCAGAGTTGTTTTAGGATGTTTCTAAGAAAAAGAAAAAAATCTCTACTTTTAATAATAATTTGTGTCTGATGTGATTTTTCCACAAAAACCCCCCCATCCTGTTAAAATCCTCCAGATGGCCTCTGCTCCCTTTCCCTTATTAAAAATTCAAGAATCTATGAATATGTGATTCATTTTCATTTCCCAAAGTCTAACTGCTTGAGACAAGAGGGTCCCCTGTTTCTCCATGAAGTCCATCCTCAGTGTGGGTGCACTGGAGGCTTCACATTGCCGTATCACACCTGTGTATTCTGAATATCGGACCGGGTTGGCTTCTAACAAATTATACTCGTGAATACTAATTATACTACTCAAATTATAAATCAGATATTCAGTGTGCAAGGGGGGGGGGGCAAACCAATGTGGAAAACTCTAAAGCTTAAATGTTCAACTGTAGAAATAAAAAATGTGCCTGGAGGGGGACTTTAAAGAAACTGCACACTAGCAAAGTACAAGTTTGGGAAAAAAGCTGTCTGTCCTTGATTTACGGCAGTCGGTGGATTTTAATTAGATGTACATATTGTGTGTGACTACCAGCCTGCTTATCTTCGGCACCCTTATCTAAATCTCCGTCAAAGGTCAAGTGAAGCAATAACTCATTGATTGATACAGTACAAGAAGATTTATGTACATATATTTTTTAATGTCTCATGTACTCATCAATGGCACAATTATTTCTAGTTGTTTTTTTTATTAACTCCATTTCTTTTGTCGTCTTTCACCTTTAACCTTTCGCCTGTTTTTCCTCCCTGCTTAAAGTAGGTATTCGACACTCAGGACGGCTTTACAGCTCCACCCCCCCACCCCTCCGATTCCTCATGATCGAGTGTCACTGTATTATATGCGTGGATATATTTTTATAGATGTATTTTCACTCACGATAATCATCCTCACAGTGCAGCTGCTTGCGTGTGATATGAAATGAACAATGCTGTAAGTACAACATTCCAAAATCCCTCATACGTTGATTTTTATAAAGGAGGAAATGCTTGTGTAACCGTGTTGTATTATTGAGGAGAGTCTTGTGATGGCTAATGACAGGAGAATGTTTTTATGTTTTTTTTTTTTTCCCCCACTGAACCAACTTCAGTATGATAACACTGTTGCTTATCGCCCTCTAGTGGCGGCGTGTGCACAGTCGACAGTCTATGCAGCACAAGCTGCTCCTCTCCTGTGTTTCTTGCACATAAATCACTGTATCTTTCTGAGACCTGAGTGTCCGAATACATTTTTTTTGTTTAAGCACAAGTGAAACAAAATAACAATCAACATTAAAAACAAGAAAAAAAGAAAATTACTCCAAAGTGTTATTGAAAAACCATCAGTGAGGTTAATGAGATGTTAAAAAATAAAAAAATAAAAGAATCTGCTAGTGTTCGGTGTTAGTGATGAATGGCCGAGCTCGTGATGTCTTCAGAGGGCTCATCTTTCAACCTGCACAGACATATTAATGATTTAATACCGCGCTCAGTCACTCTCCCTCTCTCTCTCTCTCACACTCACCTCTGTTACTTTTTAATTTACATTCCTGAGTTTCTCTCTTTCTTCTCTCCTCCTCTCTCTGTCCTGGGGTTATTTTGCATAGCAAGGACTGATGTCCGTTTCCCTTTATGTGAGCAAACATGGCACAATAACCCCCCCCCCCCCCCCCCCAACGATCACAAAACTGCACCAATATCTGTAAATCACAGCAGTGTTGGCCGTTCTCATTTGGCTGATCGTGTCCCTGTAGTAAAGAGAGAATTAAAGGAAGATCGACGTGGCCTAATAGATTTAATTTGTCTTGAGGGAGTGGGAACCGAGAGTCAACGAGGTCCCAGGGCTCGCAGATGAAAAAGTCAGCCTAATAGAGGAGGTGAAAGCCTGGGAAGGCATGTGTCGGTGTTCACAGGCTGTCATTAAGTTTCAAATCCTGTCATTTCCGAGTGAATGCACTTCAACGTGTGTGTGTGTGTGTGTGTGTGTGTGTGTGTGTGTGTGTGTGTGTGTGTGTGTGTGTGTGTGTGTGTGTGTGTGTTTTCTGCATGGGCATCCAGGAACGCTTGTCTTTGTGGTTTTTCTGTAGAAAAGAGACACATCATGGCCCCGTTCAAACTGCCCTTTCAGTGCGGGAATCATGAGCCGATTCTCCACATCAACGCCTGTGTGAAAGTGAAAAGGGCTTGTATGAGTCACTGCTGGCGATGCTTTGTCACCTTATAAGGCCTTAAAAGTTCCATAAGTGCGATTCAAAATAAAGGAGAAGTTCGCAGAAGGAGAGGTTGTTTCCTGTCAATCAGAATTCACTACTTGATCCAGGAATTTACATTAAAGGGCCAGTTCAGCCCCAAATCAAAAATTCATATTTTTCCTCTTACTTGTAGTTTTATGCTATTCATCCATGGGCAGGCATCTCTACAGCTGATTCCTCCAACACGTGGAGTCTTTAACTTCTTATTTATGAAAAGAAACAAATGTAAATGCCTCCGAGTTCACTGAATAGCTTGTTTTCAATGGCGGTCCCTCCGCTAAAATAGTCTTATCTAAAATTGATAAGAATTATAATAACAACAGGTACGTATCACAAAAACATATAAAGTACAGTTAAATAACACGAGAGGGCAAAATCCATAATCAGATGTCACTGGTAGACAAGAAATAGCATCAGTGTCCAAGCCTTTTTTTTTTCCTGGCACTGAAATGAATACTAAGATAGGGACCAAAACAATCTAGATGAATAAGCAGCGCTACAAGTAGGAGGAAAAAAAAATATGCTTTTTGGATTTTTGGGGTGAACTGTCCCTTTAAAGGGAATAAAAAAATGCCTGCGATGTTACTAATTTGACAACAGATGGCACCACATGAGCAGTTACTGAAGGCGAGATCAGGGTCGAGAGAGGCTCGATGGAATCTGATCGAGCCTCTCCTCTGTCATCTTGAGTTCTTGGTGGCTGAGTTACATAACTTCCCGCAGGACCTCTCGGGGAGTCATCGGTAATAATCTGTGAGAAAGTCTGTCTGGGAAATATCATTATTACATTAAGGTTGGCTGAATGTGACCCCGTCAATGCGTCTCCTTCCTGTGTTTACCTGCAACGCACTCCTGATGAGGTGTCCGTCACCTTTTTGTCGATGCGAGACTTAAGCATCGCTTTTCCCACCATCTCGTACCTTCTTATTCTCCCCCGTCTCCATCTCTCTTCCTCTCCCTCCTTTTCCTCTGAAGAGAAGAGAGGAGAGAGAGAGAGAGAGTCTGTGGGTGTTTTTTTTCCTGTAGGTGGTTCTCTGGCAGAGCCTGAGAACTACAGCGAACACAATATGTTGGGCTCACAATCACAGTAACGAGTGGTTAGATCTGTGCCAGCTGTTGTCATAGGGAGGAGTTAACAGACCAGAACTTCGCTGAGTCTTCCTCGAAAATGAAGTTTAATTGTGTTGTTTTATTCCTAACCACATCTTCCGAAATATAATTACGCCACCCACTCCCACGACTCCATCAACATCACAAGAAACATCACTGAAGTTACCTGGGTTTCTTAGATCATGCGCTTCATTTAGCTATTTTATGTTTTTTTGTTTTTTTGTTTTTTTAGATATCTTGATGAATTTCAGATGACGAACCCCTTCCAAAGAGTCAGGGAGCGTCTTTGGATCATTTGACGGTGGTGATGTTGGTGGTGATGTCTTAACGTGAGCCGAGAGCAGACGACCAAATCTAATCCCTCAGGCAGAGAATAATCCACGCAGTCATGTGGCTCACTAATGAGAACCTGAGAGTCCTGGATCAGCCACACACACACACACACACACACACACACAGTACAAGAGAATGAGCTAATGACATTTGGAAGCTGATTCACTATCTCTTACAGTGATTTGTGAAGCTTTACATAAGCATCACAGTGATTGTGAGGCTGTGAAATGTTTTTTTTTTTATGTATCCAGGTTAAAGGTTAAATAGCATCAGTGTACTTCAGGGACGCATTAAAAAAAAGGTAAGTAGTTTTTACGTCTTTGCATTAAATAATGGAGTAAAGATGCGACGGAACACGAAATATTTTCCCACACAGCGTTGTCCCCCACAGACAGGCCTGAAGACGTGTGAGCGAGTTCAGATCAGACCAAACATCCACAGTGTGACACCATGCTGATGTCACATGGGGCCACCGCCGTGACGTCACACGCACCCCGCCACCCTCATGATGAGCCGGACAAACGCTGTGAAATTGTAGTTGCATTGTTTCCATCAGGCCCTCGGTGCACGCGCTGTAGAGTAATCACGCAGCAGCACATGACACTGTTGTGATCGGGCCCGACAGCAGCCTGGCAGGAAACAACGTGACACGTCTACGCATAGCATCAAAATGCTGACTTTACTTGGCTCTTGCTGCATTTTACACTCAGGGATTCAAATAAACTTCATGAAAGACATTTTTTTTGAGCACCTGCGAAGGAGGGTCCCAACTACCTTGGCTTTCAAAGAAGACACCGAGAAATAAAATTTAAAAAAAAGAGGACAACAACTTCACATGCGTGCAACCAGAGTCAACTTGCTCGAAGATCAATAAAAGCGCCGAATCTGTGGGTGTGCAGCAGAAGCCTGTGCACGGTTTATATAATGCGCTGCATGTGAATCAAAGAACGAGAGAAAAAGAGGGGCCGGGGACACGTAGAAAGCAATCCGTGTCGAGAGAGGACAGGGAATCATTTTCAGCAGAAGAAACAATGATGGAGAATGGAGCAGAGTGGGAGAGGAGAAGATGTGGTAAAAAAAGCAACAGGGACACGGAGGGTGGGAAGAAAATCTGTGTGCGTTTGGAAGTGTGTGTCTGCGTGCACGCGCATGTATGTGTGTGTCTGTATGGTCGTGAGTACAGCAAGAAATAGCTTCACAAAGACGTTAGAGGATACCCATAAGAAAGACTTGATCTAGTTACCATGGATACAGAGAGTTCGTCTTTGGCAAGTGAACTCATTGGAGTGTCCAGTTTATATTCAGATAATCAACACCGTTTTCCCTTCCGACGAGGACAAATAACTGACATTCACTCATTTGCAATTTTTTTTTTTGAAAAAGTACAAGAAAAAAGCAGAAACCACTTGATACACATTTTGTCATGATGAAAGAGCGCTTTAGGCAGAGGGACTACCATTTATACATTAAAGGAGCTATATATGTGAGAATTTTAACTTGAAACTATCAAGAGAATTTGAATAAATAACAGTTTTGATGTCTGTTTTGCGTTGAAGAGAAGTCTCGGTGGCTGGCCTCGGCAACATCCTGTCGTGATGGCAAGAGGCGACAGTGAGTCACTGCAGCCTCCAGTCTCTGAATTTCTCTACACGGGTAATTTAACAGCTACTGCTGTAGGGTATTTAGTGACGGCTTATAAAAGTAGCTAATTGTTCTGTACACTGACACACTATTTGATATTAATTTTTTTATTGTCACGACTCGAAAGAGAGCAGGCAACTATGCACACGAGAGAGGTTATCCACGTTTAATGTTGCAAAAGGGTTCATTTTAATACAAATCAAGTTTTCCTAAACCTAACCAAAATTTTTTTCCTCTGTTCTAAACTTTAGTTAACAGCAACATGAAGCTGAAAGAGAAATGGAAAACAATGAGTGAAATTAGTGTAAAAATAAGAAGTGAGCAGTACAATAAGTTCCGGCCAGAATGTAAACCCTGGTCGCCTGAGTTAGAGTCCTCTACCTAACCCGCTCACCCACAATGCCTTGCTCTAGATTGCTCCTGGAACAACATAAAGTATGACGTTTCAGGAACAGCACCAACACGGTGATATCAGACACACCACATGCTTCCTAAGGTAGCTGTTTGCTGACAGACCTATGAGAGGGACTGTGCATTATTCTTCCTTACAGGGATGGTCATCTCAAATTTTCTGGCAACCCCCCCAGCTTGTGTAGAGTATGAATCTCACAAGTGGCCAACTGTTCCATATAACACTCTTAAAAGAGCAAACATGTCTGACAAGCCTTTTTCACGAACTGGCTCAGGGAATGTGACAGGGAAGGGAGCCCACGCGAGATGTTTACTTAAGAGAAGATTCATTCGTCGTTTTGAAGTCGACACAAATGAACAATGGAGTGTGTAGACAACCGGCAACAATGAAAGCCGTGCACGGGTGCGTGCTTAATGTGCTGCAGAGGTGTCGAGGGTGCGGATCAAAAAGGGGGATGATGCGGGGGTGAATGTGAGCTGCCGTAAAGGGAGAGACAGGCCCTTTGTAGCCAGAGGGCCCAGGTGACGCTCCCATGTCACCCAGTCAACCCATCGACAAGACAGCGGGTGGGAGGCGCAGGCGCTTAAAATCGTCCAAATAAATAAAAGTCTTGACACAGGTGAGCTGTAGGAAAGGCTTTAAGCAGAATAACACAATACATTAGCCAGCATGACAGTCGTAAAAGCATACTGTAAATAAATTAAAAATCATAATAAAAAGCCAGGGCATGTGCAAAATTTACATAATTACACAATAGCAAATCTGGGATCCGCTGACAGTGGTCAATACTGCTGTCTTTGGCTCTGCAGACTCACAGAAGCCTGCGCGTCCCCCACACTGTTTTTTTTTTTTTTCTTTTTTCTCAGTAAGTGAATGTGGAGGTGAAGGTAAATAGACGGAGAACGGCAACACAGTCACTTCCTTGAGTCGATGAAGAAGAGACGAGACTCCTGTTTTTTCGCTCCGTCGTTACCGCGCACCCTCGGGTGTGTTGCATCAGGCACGTGGGGAGCATTTGGTCCTTCTGTTCAGTTTGGTCAGGAAGGTGTCAGTCCTTCTGACAGTGAACCGCTGTCAGAAGAGAATGTAATAATTCCAGGGTTGGCGGTCTGGTACCTAAAATAATCATGCATTACCAAAGTTACCAAAACTCTTGTTACATAAATGTGCAACTTCTGGCTCCAAAGGGAATTTCAGTCTGCAAGCTCTGAAGTTTGCTCGAAACTGAGCTCCGAGCATCCAAAACACGCAGCAAGCTGAAAATCCTCAATACTGCTTTTCGGGCCGAAGAAGCCGAACTGCACCGCGTGTTCGTCTTTCTCCTAGTATGTGTCCAGTCTGTTTAGTCCCCAGCCAATCGCTCGTCTCCTTTCGTTATTTGAAGCAGCCTGAGCAGCTCATCTGCCTGTTGGAGTCGAGCTGGGGTGAGATGGTGTCCGGTACCACGCTTTTTAGGATGTCGTTCTCTGTGGCCATGATGTGCTTGACCAGGAAGTTCGCAGCTTCACAGATGTTTAGATTGTCCTGAAGGAGAGAAGGAAACTGTGGTTAATTATGCCTCTATAATTTGTTTTTAGAGATACAGTTTCATTATCTGTGTAATAACTTTTTGCGATACAGCTTATAGGTTGTTTACATTTTTATTATCATCACCATCATCGTGAAAAAAAAAAACATTAACGGATTCTGTTTTGGAATAGTTAGCTAAGCTCCTACGGCACAGGATGTTCCAGCTTAATTAACCTTGACATCAGCACACATCCTGTGCATTAACAGCCATCACCGTGTCTCAAAGCGTGGCCCTGTTGGTGGCCCTCAGGTGCATTTTGCGCGACCCTCAAGCGTCACATGAAATGCACGCATCGCATCTCAATCAGCTGAGGTCGATTTCAACACATTCAGTTTTCTGCAGTCTACATTTGATACGCCTGAAAAAGCTTCCGTCAGGTTAGGGATGACAAATTATAGAACGCTGCCGGTTGCATGGCAACTAGTGGGACCTCATCGTCCACCTTATTTGCAATCTGGAAAAAGGAATTTAACATTTTGCAAACATCATTACGAGGTGAATCCCAAATCAAACGGCTTGCCCTTTCCCGTGCGGTCGTCGTCACATGCTCCCTAAATTGGCACTCAGGCATCAAACCTTGGCTAATCTCTGACCTACAGCATCTTCAAAATGAGGCTAACGAACTTGCTATCGCCTTCGTGTGAACCACACCGCTTTACACTTCAAATGTGTCTGAAACTACCTCTTTTGAGCGCTGTAAGCATTTTTTCTAACTGCTACCAAAAGCGGGACGTGTATGTCTGTTTGCCTAGCCCACCTCAGACACCTCCGGCTGAACCTGCGCCTTCTAACCTTTGACCTCTCAGAATGTTGAGCCTTGATGCCACAGGAATGGCAGCGCACTTAACGCTGCCACGACACAGGAGTGTCAACAGAGGATGTGTGAATGGAGACAACTTTTGCAGAATTTACACCTGCGTATAAGTACTGCGCTTTTTAGTTTATGTCACTGATTATCATTTGGCAACAAACACAATCTGTACATCAAAACTACGTAACTGCTGTAAGAAAAAATCATATTTCAATCAATAGAAGGCTGATGAAGCTTCAATGACATATATTCACGCAATATATATGTGACAAAGACAAATAGTTTCTGTATAACTCTGAATCCACTCAAGGAAAGAAACTAATTAAAAAACTTTTACTCCGATTGGAAGGACTCTCTGAAAGATGGAGCTTTTGAACACCAGTCAACGAAAAAAAAAGCACTGAACAACCCTCCAATACTTTTAACTTTTCACTTCAATAACATGTTCTGACCCTGCTTTGTGAATTTAACTCGCCGAGCCACTTTCCACGAGGATATGAAATTCCAGTTGGCTCTGTGGGGATGTTTTTTCGCTGACTGAACTGACCTGAGTGGGAGATGATCTCCACTAAGCGTGTTAGCCACTCACTGCCAAGGCCCATTCATTCTAATGCTGATACTAAAAGCAATATTTCAACATTTTGGGAAATGGGCTTATTCACATTCTTGCAGAGAGTAACGGGGGAAGATGGATCATTACTCTCTTGTCCGTGTAAAAGTGGGAAAACGGATGGAAGCAGCTAGCCTAGCTCCGTCCGAAGGGACCCATTTCCAGTTACCAGAACCTCTAAAGCTCACTGGTTCGGCACAGATTAAACAAAATAGATGTAAGTAAGTAAGAATTAGAGGTGCTGCTAGACAGAGTTTGTTACCTTTACACAGAGTGAGCCTAGCTATTATCCCCCTATTTCCAGTCATTATGCTAAGCTACGCTAATTGTTGTCTTTGAGAGTGGGATCGATTGCCAGATAACGGATATGTTAAAACTTTAAATTTCCTTACCTTGCAACTTTCACTAGGTTCAATTTGATATTGCGACAATGCTGTGGTTATGCTGTGGTTAGGTTTAGGCTCCAAAACCACTTGGCCAGGGTTTGGGGTTGGGACACGATCATGTTTTGGCCCTAAAATACCTGTTTCGGTTGCCACAAACAAGACTGGGGATGCCTCAAGATCTTGTTAAAGAAACCTGGCTTGGTCGCAGACCGAAACGTGACAGGAAATGTCCCGACTTCTCGTCAAAAAGTATCATTTTGACTTCCATTTCGAACATAGCAAATGGCCGGCAGATAGGAACACTTCAACCATGATTCGCTCTCACCTTAGCGGAGGTCTCGAACCACCCGACGAAGCCGTGGTCCTTGCAGAACTGGTCCATTTTGATGCCGTTGCTGGTCAGCTCCCTGCCCTGGTCACACTTGTTGGCCAGCAGCACGGTGGCGATGCTCTGTCCGTCGGCCAGCATCAGCTTGGAGTCCAGGTCCTCTTTCCACTTGACGACGGCCTCAAAGGTCGTGTGCCGCGTCACGTCGAACACTATGAAGGCTCCCATGGCTTCCCGGTAGTACACTCGTGTCATGTTTCCAAAACGTTCCTGACCTGTGACACACACACACAGAGACACACATTTCATTCATTAATTGTTGTTCGGAGTCTGACGAGAGATTCTCATTGTTTTCCTGCATTTTTCTTTTTGCCGGAAAACAACTAATACAGCTGGCATTAGGATCGCAGTCAGCGGTGTCTGCATTCCTATGAAACGGCACATTCCTGTGGACTTACTGTCACGTTGCACTTAACCAGACGGTCAATGCGACTGCTGTTCCCGCTGATAATGGGCCCACTTACGCAAATTAAATCTGTATTTTGCCCCCACCTGCAATGAAAAATAAACTTTGACCTAGACTATAACCCTGTAAGAATATAGCCATGTGAGACGTCTGTGTGCAGGTACGTCTGTGTGTATTCATGGACGCTTATGTGTTGTGCAGGGAATTGACACCCGGGGGCTTGCAGAGCAGGTTTACGACAGCTGTCAACATGACATCCCCACCCCGGGGGTGTGTGTGTTCTGCCGTCTGATGTGAGCACTTCCTGGCCCAAGCCCGAGAGCGTAGGCGTGTGCACCTTGCTTTGTTTTACATAGGCCACCCTCTCAGCAGAAAAGTTTATGTGACTGATAAGTATAAACGCCTGGAAAGCCCACTAAAAAATGCTCTCATGGGGACAAAGTGCCGCCACTTGAGCCTTATGAGTAAGAGGAAATGGAAAAAAAAAAAAAAACTGACTGGACATGGGTTGAGAACTTCCTCCTTTTCTGAGCCAGAGACTGCAGGGCATGAATTTCATCACCTCTGATTTGCAGTGTTGTGACCAGACAGACGCACACATGTCGCACACGTCACCTGACACGCCGTCATTCAATCAAAATGACGGTGCAGTCTTTACAAGCGTGTTGGAGCAGTGAGCCGCCCCATTAATCATACTTCTTTTTTTTCCAGGCAGGCAGGCAGACAAGACCTAAGCACACTCCTAATCTCATTTGATGGATCCAAATGAACATCTCGAAAGCATGTGCCCCGCAGCAGTAATGCTGTTTTGTTTTTATTTAGGCTACAAAGACACTCCTGTGACCGGCCTTTAAATCTCCCTCACATGGGCGTACTCACATGATGCAGCACCATACCTTGGATGAGTGACTGAATGACAGTGTGCTTGTGTGTGTGCGTGTGTGAAGAGAGAGTACTGTTCCTGTCAGATATCAGCTCTCCACGGTGACAGTGCATCTTTGGGCTGTGAATGTTTCATAATTTTACAAGAGTCATGCCTTTTGTCTTGCCAAGATAAGTTTTATCTTCATAAATCATCAACTTTTCAGGAACTATGACAAAACATATGGCTGAAGAACATTTAGACTTGGTGTTTCTTTTTCTCAATGAAAGAGCTCCTTAAGACTAAACAACACAAATATCCTAAAATGTAAATGTATGTGACCCTGCAGATGATTTACATGAGTAAAAAAAAAAAAAAAAATTGAATTGAAACAGACATTGGGTTACACATACAGACATTGAAACTTTCTAATCTGTCCCACCTGCTATGTCCCACAGCTGGAGCCGGACGGTCTCAGAGTCCCAGTTGAGCACCTTCAGGGCGAAGTCCACTCCGATGGTGGCCCGGTAGTTTGTGGAGTAGGTCTGGTGCACGTACCGCCTGATGATGGAGGTCTTCCCGACGCCCAGGTCTCCGATCACCAGCACCTTGTACAGGTGCTCCTTCCGGAGGCCCTGCATGCCGTTGGAGTGTGAGGGGTGATTGGTCATTTATCCCACCTGTCGGATCTCAGGCGCAGCAGCGGGAGCAGCAGGAACAGGAGCAGGAACAGGAGCAGGAGCAGGAGCAGCAGAGTTTGAGAGCTCCTTCGTCCCCAGCGTCTCTCTCTTTCTTTTCGTGCTGGGTTTCAGAGCACGCCCTCTCAGCGGGGAAGTGTGTGATCTGCTCAGGGGCTGTGCTTGGGAACTTGTGACCTCGCCTCGTCAGAGACGCGCGGCGCAGTGCGCACGGTGTACTGACTGCACGGTAGTTCCTCTTACTTGGTGAGTCTTCCGAGTTACACACTGCCGCATACGTTACTGTTGCCGTGTTTGTGTTGCACAATAGTCGCCTCCCTGCTTCAGTTTTTAAAGTTAATATGGAGTGGCACGCAGGAGAGGCTGGCACTGGCCTTGGATTCCGTTTCAAACGCTACATTTTTTTTTTTTTTTTATCTCAGCTCCCTAAAATGCGTGTTGACATGCAGCCTTATGATACAATTATCAGAGCCCAACACATTTTTTGGGGGCCAATGTCGGCTATATTAGGAGAATAAAGCTGATATCAGTGGCTGATATACACACTGATATTTGCACTGATCCCTCAAATGTGGTTATCAAACACTTGTGACAAGATATGTAATGGAGGTAGTTTATTTTATGGTTCAACAAGAAACTTTATTGTGTAAAATGACATCAGTGCTCTGATAAACCTCGCAGGGAATTTAAGAATGATACATTATAGCATATTTTTCTACATTTTAATCTCTAAAAATAAGTTTTCTACACAACTATGATCAGGCCCTAACAAAAAAAAAAAACAACCCAAACCCCATGTCATCACCACCGCTGGACCAGGCATGTCAAACAGGGCTGAGACTGTTCATTAAGTCCTTTCCACTGTTTCATCATTTACAGTGTTTACTGGTTTACTGTATGATGTTCAGGCAGAGGCTGTACTCTGCAGAGTGATGTGTCTCTCTTTGAATGTTTGCACATTCACAGTCTATCAAGAGAATGCATTAAAAAACTAGTTTTATTGTTGAGCGATTACAAAGATCAACACGAGCCCTACGACTAATTCGCAGCACAATTTCAACAAAAGAAAGTTGGTTTGGGCTTTCAGCTTTAAATCAGATTGCGATCTACAGAATATTAACATAACATAAACAACTCCTCCTAATCAGAGTAAGATATCTTTCTCTGGTTTTGGTGCCTTAATTGGATCATTGGATATGCTATCATATTAAATTAAGCCAATTTAAGAACATGGAGAGAAGATGCGTCTGCTTGAGTCACGAGGACCCGCTCCATGGAGACATGTCTGCTGGGACAGATGTGTCTCCATGTGAGTTAAACCAGGGAGCACAGGCCGATGTCAATCAGCAACGCTCTTGCTTCAGCAGGACTACAGACCTGGTGTTATCTGCCAAACTGGATCAGAGTACCGAGTTTGAGTGCATTCACGCAGACGGGCAAACGGATGCGACCAGGCTGACAGTCTCTTCGGTCGATCTGCAACTTTATTTACATCCCCGACTGCACTGAACACAAGGGCCATTATCCCATGCGAGGCGTCGCCCACGGAGCTCTACAGGACATGCCACGGTGACTACACTGACATCCTGCTGCTTCTCGTCTCTTAATAGCTTCACATGTGAATGGGGAGGGGGGGGGGTTAGTTTTTTTTTCCCCCTCTTGCCTCTGACAGTGTCCACACACACACACACACCTTGGCAGACAGCAGTAGACTAATGCAATAATGTTGAAATTGATGTTTTCTGTCGCCTTTACTAACATGCACATGAATGCCAAGCCAGAGGCTGTTAATGTACATATTTCCTGCAATCTCAACCCCAGTGCACTCAAGCCATGTGAGTTGAGTTTCTAGCCATGTGAGTCTGAAGTGGTCTGTGGGAGTGAGAGGAATCATCACAAAGTATACCTCCAGGTCCAGGATAATAACCTCTCCCAGCACACAGTATGTCAGTGTACAGACTACGATCTGTCTACAATGTTGCGTGTTTGCTGAAGGCGTCGGTTCAGCTTCATGGTGGCTCTAAAGCCGCAGATTGTGGCGCCGTTGAATTATATTGCATTGTAGTGAGAGGTACGACCACAATCAGTTTTCAAGGATAAACAAAGGGTCGTGCCGCTGAGGGCTTGCTTTCTCCCAGGACTCATCAAAGCCATTACACTCCAACTATGAATAAACCTTGCCCACCATCTAGCGAATATTCATTTCGCCGAACAACGTGGTCTATGGTATGCGACATAGGAAATTATATCACATTATTTAATAAAGAAGTGGCCTAGAAACCCTATTTCACGTTGGGTTTATTAATTATCACACTGTGATTTGACACAATTATCTTATCTTATTTAGAAAAAGGTTCGGAGGTAACATCGACTCAGGAAGTGTTAAAAATAACGCCGCACCCAGTCCAGTTCTCAGCGACGGAAAGGGAAAACGTGACTCCTTCGATCGTGACACGTTTAGTTAAGGAAAGCAGATTTTCAAGTGTCCTTTTGAAAATGAAAAATAACACCTGTTCTTGTATATCATGATTATCGTTGTTGCTGGAGGAAAAAGGTGAAGATAGAGGTAATGAGGTCATTTTTGTCCTGTCTTTCAGTCGGGGTATGATAAAGTTTGTTCACATCTGACATCAATATGCACCCTGAGTGATCTGATTGGCGGACAGACCGTTTCTACTAAATAAATGAAAGAATATAACATAATGACAGTAAACATATCACATTTTGCAAATACAGTTAACCATAACGAATACAGGCCACTTCTATGTCGTCTGTGGCGAGGGTCACCAGACTCCCTTTAAAAAAATGCCAAATTTTGAGACCTGTTACTTTAAGAGGAACCGTATTCACTTTGTGAAACGCTGTCTAGAAGACAGTCTTAGCTATTCAGGTCTATTTGTCAATTCGGCAAACCTTATACATGAAAATGTTTTTTTCTTTCTGTAAAAATATCAGTTTGTTCGGGTTTGTAAGGTGTTTATTTGTATGTAGAGCGGGGGAGCGGGATCTGATCGCAAGAAGTCAACAACATTCAATCCCAGTGATCGGTTCACTCGGGAGGGATTGTGAAAAACTAACTGAACAGCCCCTTTGTCCTGTAAACAATGAATTACAAACAACCGGGAAAAGAAGTATCATTTTTTGGATGGAAACCTTTAATGCATCACAAGTCTAAATAGTAAATTCCGCCTATCAGAGAGGCAGACCAAGAGATAAGACCAAGACAAACGTCTCCTGCGGAGAACGTCAGTGAATCATTGGCATAAAGAGTAGTATGCACCTGCAAAAATGTTTAGTTGGCACAAACTTGCATGCAAATATGGCAACTGTCTATGAAGATCTTTACATTAAAAACCAGTATAAAATACAGCACGTTTCAAAAAACATTAACACATTCCTGCCTGTGTAAACATACGGAGAAAAATAACGCAAGCTAGCTCCCACATGAACATCATCAGTTACACCTGTCAATTTTTTTTCATTAATGTTCATCCTTAGAGAGGCCAACATTTAGATACAAAAAAAGAATTAAAAAAAAAGAATATTCATTGAATATACTCAAGCATAAGAAACAACAAAGTCATAAAATATTATAAAAAATAATATCCTCCTTGTAATGCCTCGGAGATCGGAGTCTAAATGGGCTCACGCTAGGATTCTCAGTGTGAGCCCATTTATAGAAACAAGACGTCATTTACTGCAGCGAGACGTTGGCGCATATGTAGGCAAAAAGCCAGGCTGCAAACAAACTGTTTCGCAATACGTGTCTGCAAAAAAAAAATCTGGCACACATTCAGTTCGCTTCCTCCTCCTTAAACTAATCTTAAAAAAACACACACACATCAATATCACGTAAGAGCATCGTTACTTTGCTACCGCATCTATTAATCATAATGCACAATATTAAAATGTACTTCCTTACAAATATAACTTAAAGAGTGCAAACAAATCTTTGACATCATGCAGATCGGAGACAGGTGGCGGCGGCTCGTTTCGGCAGGTGGGAGCTGACGTCAAGAGAGGATTTTGGTTCGGACACATCCTGAGGTGGAGGATCATTTTGGTCCACTTATCCTACATTCAATGAAGTCACATCAAGAGAGAGGAGAAAAAAAAAGATTTAAAGAAGACATCCAAGTAGTCCATAAGCTCTTTGTGGGTTAGACACCTGATGATACTGCGTCCGTTGAGACGATGTCTTACATTCCCTTGAGACATAAAGAGCTCCCCGTCCTCTCAGGATGGTTTCATTCTCAGCGAATGTTCTCTTTCCGAGAAAAGAGAAGGTCGTTGAAAATGACCTGCTTCACACGATGCAGCATCTGTACACGTTCTTCTTTAAGATACAGAGTCTCTGGTGCCGCTGACGGCAAATCAGAGGACAGAAAAAAAAAACGGGTCAAGTTTCAGGCAAAGGTATCGTCTTCTGCCTTCATGCTCGTACAATCTGCATCCACCCGGGTCTCCAAATATGAATCATTACGGCAGTTTGTCAGTAAAAAAAAAAAATATTACTGTACATATACAGAAAGTCAACAGCAATAATAACATCAGTAATAAAAAACAATTCACGCGTTTTGTGTTAATGATAATAGATGATGTAGAATAATAATAATAATAAAAAAAAACTTAAAGGGACAGTTCACCCCCAAAATCAAAAATACATATTTTCTTCTCACCTGCAGTGCTTTTTATGTAGCTGGATTGTTTTGGTGTGAGTTGCAGAGTTTTGGAGATATCAGCTTCCTCTCAAATTTAATGGAACTAGATGGCACTCGGCTTGTGGTGCTCAAAGTGCCCCGAAAAATACCGTACATTTGAAAAATGCGACGGCAATGACTCCGGAAATCATGACGTGAGTTACTCGAGGTAATTCACAGACGTTTCAAGTAGGAACTGTTTTCTTTTCCAGTATCCAGACTCTACAACTCACACCAAAAACAATCCAGTTTGATAAACTGCTCTACAAGAAAACAATACGTAATCATTCTTGATTTTGGTACGAACTGTCCCTTTAAATGCAACTATCTTAAGTGTTTTGATATCTTACCTAAAAAAAACAACTACCAATATGACTTAAAATACATGATTTTTTTTTTTTGCAAGATCCAAAGAAAGACTGAACATAAATATTTGGTTAACTTTCCCCACTTATGATTGGTCTTCGTGTTATAATGAAATAGAAATGGAACTGGCGATTTTTACGTTTCTTTAAACCCAACTCATCAGTACCTCTTTGGAATTTGAAACGTTTTAAAACTGAGTGAGAAACCCGTGTCCATTCCCGTGTCGTTTAAAATGCCCGTGTGTGTGTTTTTTAGCTTTTCTCAAACTTACTTTGCAGACAAAAAGATGAAGCAATGATTTCGCAGTCTTGCCACTGGAATTTTCTCTCTCAGTCCGCTCGATGGAGGCATGCGTGGGCGTATTCAATCCAATGTGAAAATGAAGAAAAAAAAAAAGGGTTGCAAAAAAACGCTTAAACATTCAGGATATCCACATGTAGAAAGGCATCAAAGAGTTTTGGTCCAGTCTGAAGTCATGTGTGGTTTAAAATACTCCGAACAGAGAGGGTAAACGAGGTGAATAAGGTAGCTGAGAGAGCAAATTTAGAGAGAGGAGGAGCTCTGGCTGTAGTGTCTCAGCAGCAGTTGGTCATACTCAGCCTCGGAGGCCAGGGAGCTGCCATCGGAGCTCAGGGACGAGTCTCTAAACGGGGACGGAGGCGTCAGGGCCACCAGCTCCTCCATATCCTTGGCTCGCCTGCCGCTCACACAGGTCCCCGCCAGGTGCTCGTAAATCTTACCTGCTGGTCGCTGGTTCTCGCAGAAGTTGGAGACAGCCGCCACCTCCGCATACGTGGTGACTGTGGAGGGGGCCTGTCTGCTCCTGGGCGGCTGGTATGGAGGCGGGCACGGGGGTGTGGCTTCTGCGGGCTGAGGGGCGGCGGAGTTGGGGCTGGCGGCGACACCCCCCGGCAGCATCATGGTGTTTAGCTCGCTGATGTTGGCGGTGAAGCGGTTAACCACGCAGCTGATTTGGTCCATGATGGTGGTGCCCTGAGGTTGGCCGATCATCCCTATGCCGATGTCGCCCACCCCTATGACGCTAATGTCCCCGCCGTCCACCATGCTGTTGTCCCCGCCTTTTCTTCGGACCCCGGCGGAGTGCTCAGGTACGTAGGTGGGTAAAGCCTGCGTCTCCTCTCCGTCCTCTCCTCCCTGGAAGCTCATGGCCTTGGCTGCATGCTGGCTGACTGTGGGCAGGGGCGACTGGGATGGGGAGCAGGCGAAGGGCTGAGACGCCTGCGGCTCCTCGAACTGCTCTGCGACTCCGGCGTCCGCGGGTGAATCTCCGTCTTTAGAGAAGGGCTTGATGATGGCCGTCTGGTTTGCCTCGACTGCCTCCTTTTTCTTGACGTGGAACGACATCCTCTTCCACAGGTTTGGTCTGTAGCTGCGCTCATTCTGGGTCCATGTCACCGATTTCCCATTGGAACTGCAAAACATATAAAAGGCAGAGGCACTGGTTGAGAACTGATGATCACATCTCCCCTGTGATTAATATCATCATTTGAGCAAATCAAGGCTATTCATGTTCTACTTCTTCCAGTCAGAATATCTTCCATCCCCCATCCTATCGCTTGCCCTCTGTGTAATCTCACATCTCCCCTCCATTTTCCTTTCTTCTTCCCTAGAAAGAGAATTCCTTAAAGGCGATGAGCCTCCCCTGGGAGTATTTAACCCAAATGAGGTTGCCTTTTCGCAGCTCGGGGAGCAGTTTCTTTCCCCCGTGGAACTTCCAAACTGCTGTGGTGGATTGAAGCTCTGATTTATTAGAGACAGATCGAGAAAAGGCGCCATGAAATGTCTCAGCAGACTCATCGTCTTTAATACGCGGATTATTAAAACCAAAGGCAATCCAGAGACTTCAAACGAGAAAAAGCATCAAGCTGGCTTTTTTAATGAGTGCCCTTTTTCATGCTTTATTTCATGCCTCATTTTGATACGCCCCTGATTACTGAAGTACTCCTTTTCCCATTTTCCAAGACCACCCAACACGATTTTTTCGTCAACACTCTTGATGAACGTCTTCTTTACACGCTGTCTTGGACATAAACAACTTAAGTATATGTGGCAAAAAGGAGGGTTGTTACTCAAAATACGCCAAAGCAGGTTGGTTCTTTATTAGACCTTGTCATGTCTGCCCTGTCCATGCCTGCCTTCAGCTCTCCCCTCTTCACCTTCTTGCAGGAGTTTATCGCAACAGAGTCCTTCCGAAAGGTCAAAATGACGATTGATTGCAATGCAAACCAACGATTGTGCTTATCTGTGTTTTTATTGTGCAATTTTTTTGACACAATGTGACAAAAATCTGCACAAAAGGAGGCTAAATTCTTGTTGGACTGATTCGCCAAAAGAGAGCATAATTATAATACCAAGTACATGTGGAATGGTGGATCAGACAATTTGACGGACAACATACAGTAGCAAAAAATAATGACAAAGTCTCACCAGAGATGGGATCGTCTCACTCCTCTGCTTCATTTAATATAGTTGTCAATGGCCAAAAAAGAGGCTGGCTTAAGTATTTTCCCCTTAATTTTAAATACTGACGACTTGCATGCAAGAGAACACATAATTTAATAGCAGCATAATCCAATCTTCTTAAATTCAGGATTCATTTTACGGTTCTTGCCCTGCACAGTGAGGCACCTGTGTACATATCTGACTTGCCTCATCCTTGTATCAACAGTAGGTCTGAACAGGACTCTGGTTTTCCCTCGCACTAAGAACAAAAAGATGATTTCTAAATTGAAGTGGCGGCTGCGACACCGTGGAACACTCTCACTCCAGACTTATGTTCTGCCGTCTCCGCTGACACCTTTTTAAAAAGCTTCTTTTTTTTAAACTGCCTTCATCCCACTTGATGCCGTGTCGTGTTGGTAATTTTGTGTCTGTTGTTGCCGGTTTAATTGCTTTTGCTGCTTTTTAATCATCTTTTTTTGGCATTTTTTTGACTTTTCATGAATCACATCGTGTCCTTGCTCTGTGAAAAGCACCTTCCTAACTAGAACCAATGTTCTCATAAGAGGTCCCGTTATTCAACTGGGCACAGGTGTTTTTTTTTTAAATACCGAGGTGTTAATTTATTCACAGTTTAATACCCACTGAATTCGCCTCACGCACCTGATGTTGTCCTGCGCTGACCCGCGTCGTCGAAATAAGTTGGCCATGCTGCTGGAGGGTTTTCCAGACTTGGCAGCTTTCTTGGCGTCGCCCACGTGCATGCGCACCACCGTGGATGTTGTGAAAGCGCTCCGGACATTTTTCTCCGGCTTGGCAAGCATGATGTACACCTTGCCGGGGAAAAAAAATGAACAGCAAAAATACTTGTTAGCATAAAAAGACACCAAAAAAAAAAAGAAGTGAGGAAATTATTTGAATTTGCATTTCCATTTTCTTACCTTTGGGACAAACATGCAGCAGAGAGCCACCGTGGCGCTGAGGCTGACACTAAAGCACATGGTTATGATCTTGTAGTTGGAGCCAAAGTAAATAGGGACAAAGGCCAGCCAGATGATGCAGGTGGTGTACATGGTAAAGGCAATATACTTGGCCTCGTTGAAATTAGCTGGAACATTACGAGTCTGTGGGAGAAAAAAGGAGGAAAGTTGAAGTTGAGATTCCCCAAGGGCAAAGAAAGAAAAAGTTGAAGCACGATGTCGGAAGTACCTTGAAGGCGTAAAAGGTGCAGCTGAGGATGAGAAGGCCGTTGTAGCCCAGAGGCGCCACCACCCCCAGAGTGGTCAGGTTGCAGATCAGGTGTACCTCGCGGATACTGGGGTAGTCATAGATCACCTGAGAGGACACAAAAGGGTCGCAGTGGCCGTATAGATAATGCAAATGAACGTCCCCCTTATTGCAAAAACGCATGCACTCGTACCTGCGGTGGCTCTATGATGAGCAGTGCCACAATGATCCCCAGCTGCAGCAGTATGAGTAGGAAGGCGATGACCAATTGTGCGCAGGCGGACATAAAGCGCGGCTTCTTGGTGCAGATCTTCTTCTTGCTGCCTGCCAGGATCCGCGCTATACGGTTGGTCTGGAACAGAAAATAGATCAAATGGTTTTCATGTTGGCTTCGCTTAAATCAGCTGTGCATAATACCGCTCACTTGCGCTGATTCACGACAATAATCCACTTTTCAGTTCCCAGATCTTAAACATCGAACCCAGCCCACACACAGATCCTCAACTTCTAACCAAAACTCCCTTACAGTTGGCCATCATCCAAGCCGTGCAGGTAGCTCCTGGTCGGATCCTTGGATGCACTTCTCTTTAGGCTAAAAACCACAAAAAAACACTGACAATAGACGTGTTTTCAAATGGTGGCTGTGGATGAGAAATGCACCATAAAATAAATAAAAACACCCTCGCTGTGTCAGTGTTGATGATCCCACACTGTAAAAGAAACATGTGTTTTAAGCGATCTAATCTTGTATGCAACATATCTACCAGGCTGACTCATAACAACAGCTGGATCTATTTGGGTGTCAGTATCATCATCAGCCGCCTCCTCTGCCGAAGGCTCCAACACATACAATATACGCCTGCATGCTGTATGCTCCTCCTTACAATGTGCGCAGTCTTCCACAGCTTCTTTCCGTCTACATTTTGCACATTTGTTGTTGTTTTCTGAACCTTTTCATCCAAAGCATCTCGCTCAGAAACATCCTGTTTCACATGGAAGCGTGTCACAAAAAATGGAAGAAATATAGAATTCTAAACGTCATATTCGATTCAATCAGACCTTTTAATCGCTGAGAGATGACTCTTTACTTTGTGGAATAGTTACACCTCACTGGCATTGTACGGTTTAATTGACTTTAATGACTCGGTTTCAGAGGAAGTGAAACATAACACTGACTGGAAGTGTGCGTACTTGTTCCTTTATCTCCTGGGAACAATAAAAACAGAAAAGAGAGTACCTTGGTGACCAGAGCGGAGTAGCTCATGGCCGGGGACAGGCCGATTCCCAGCCGCTGGAGGTAGCAGTACACTATGTGGGGCTTGGCGATAAGGCTGAAGGTGCACAAGTAGCCCAGACATATCCCGGCCAGGATGATGTAGCAGAGCTCACGGCTGGACGACTTGACCACGGGGGTGTCCCAAAATCTGCAGAGAGGTCACATTATGTCACCAAACTGGTCAAAGATGAAGCAGTAAAGGAAAGCAATAAACACATAAATCATAGGCTCACTGATTTCTTTTTGAGTTACTGTATAGTAACGTTAATTTTATACCAGCATGATTATACTGTATATATTTTTGTATTTAAACATATTTATATTTTTGTAATTTTCATGCATTTCTTTGTATTTATCGGTTAGCGTTTAAATTATGTTAGCTCAGTTTCAGTAGCTTTATTTCTAGATATAGTTTGTTTTTCTCTTTAAATGTGCAATATGTAAAAACTGACCACCTGCAGAATCAAAAAAGTGAATTCTTACATGGTTGTGCAAAGACAAAATAAAATCACACATAGATTTATGCCATCAACAACATGACTGTCTTGACTAACACGCATACATCTTAAAATCAGTGTATTAATGTACCCAGTTTGGGTCATTATAACAATTTACTTAGTACTAGTGGGCTGTTCTAATTTAGAGTTGTGGCTATTTTTTACCGTTGGGTTATTCACCCAAACTAAAGTACCGTTGTTTTGACCCAGTTTGAAAGATCTATTCAAGTTTTACCTAAACAATTGTCACAAATTTACTGCTAGCTGTACAAAGTAATAGCAAATATTAGTAACTTTAATAATAACATAATAGTATGTATGTATGTATGTATGTAAGTTTAAACAAAGCAAGCATACATTTTAGTTATAAAAGTAAAAAAAAAATGTTTTGAAGAAGAAATTCAAACTCAAAGTTTTAATTTTAGCAGTATCAATGTGATAATAATACAAACTCAGAAATATAAGCTAATTTAAGCTGTTTTCAGAGGAAAATAGGGTCCCTAAAATGCTGATTGAAGCTGGAAAGGTGGCAGGGTCCGCCAAATATAAACAAAGCAAAACTGTATGAAATTGTGTTGTTCTTTAAGGCCAGTTTGTGCATTCAGTTTATTCAGTCATGAAAACAAAGAAAATGTTTATTTAGTTTGTTTGGCCATAAAAAAAAAAATCATCAGTGAAGCTTTGAATAGAATTTCCGCAGCAAAACTACATACTGCACCTTTAAACCTATAATTGTATTGGTGTATCTACCCCGAACCGGCTCAAACTCTTTGACCCATTGATTTTAACTGTGTATCTTAACAAGCTTAATGTGATTATTACTTGATGAAGACAGAGGTAACGAAGAGTGTCGCCATGAGGCCCAGGCAGGCGAAGACCACTGCGGCGATGGGCTCTGGATCCCCCCAGCGCACATACTGCACAGGGATTGGCTCACAACCTTGAGGGGAGGGGGGGATACAGGAGAGACTGAGGGGACGACGAGACAGAAAAGTTCGTGGAAATTCTGGATTTGTCTACAAGAGTTAAAGTGGATGTGTAACTGTGTGTTTGCGTGGAACACTGCCATAACTTGATGTGGATGTGAAACTTCAGAGGGGATCAGATTAATAACAGGATCAACACACGAAGGCGTCCCACGGAGGATACACACTAAAAACTCTTATTTGTTCAAAATACAGGGAAACAGAAATATTGTAGAAGACAATATGTCTTTACAACAGGGCCTGAAAATGGTTTCAAGCTGTTTTTTTAAATTTTTTTCATACAGACTTTGGAGTACATAAATCTGCCCTCAGCCAAATCCTGTCTTCTGGCAACGTTCTAAAGTCTCTCGATGTGTGTACAGTACATGGGTATTTGTGTGCAGTAGAGAGTGCGACTGTTTGTGGTGTGTGTTAGCTACGTGAGGCGTAAGGGGATTTGGGGTTGCGTGACCCAGATTGAAACGCTTCTCTGGCCTGTGCGCAAATCTTGTAAAGTTACAGACACACAAATAAAGGGCGCTTACCAGTGAGGTCATCCGTGGGCCACGAGCCGAGGAAACAGGCTCGACAAGTGTACTCGTCGAACACAAACTCGTTCTCTTTGCAGGGAGTGCAGGTCCAACAGCAGCTCACCTCTCCTTTACGGATCACCTTGAGACACACACACACACGCACGCACACACACACACACACACACACACACACACACACACACACACACACACACACACACACACACACACACACACACACACACACACACACACACACACACACACACACACACACACACACGTACACTTGTAGGAATGGGTGGAAAGGTCTCAAAGCTCCAGTGGCACTTTTCTGTAGCTAATCTCACACTCTGACAGCCCTGCAGGCCAGGGAAATGAGAATTTCTGCACCGGGGGATCAAAAAGGATGGATTTATAGAAGAACTTTGAGATGGTTCAATAAAAATTAAATAAAAGGAGCGGCAGCATCAATACTGAAACTTTTGTCACTGTTTTGCATGTTCCTACGGGGCTCGCCTGGGTGATCACAGTTTACTCTCACAGTCCGATGACGCGCAGTTCAGCAGATCTGCAAACTATACGTTGGACGGATGTAACTCAGATCGCCTCAAAGCCTGGCATGCCTGATAAGAGTTCTCAATTCCCCACGAGCTGCCACATTACAGCGAGTCAGCAGAGAGTGTGTAGGAAGAGTTTAATGTTAGAGGACTGTTGGGATGATGGAGAGGAGGCGGGCTTGCAGTGTCCTCCATGATTTGGATGGGCAGCGGGGAGCTACAAAAGCCCAGATGGGACATGATTAAAGCTTGAACAGAGAGCCTTGCTGAGTCCCCTGGTCGTCGGGCACTCGAGGATCTGATTGGAGGGATTTTTTTAGACTGCAAAACCTGAGGCGCTAAAGTCGAGGCTGGTGTGTGGGTCTTGCTTGACAAGTCTAGAGTAAAACTATGACACGCTGTATGCTCTGGTGTAGGTATTTCCACGGTGCATACCTTGATCTGCGCCTTCTGGCAGGGCTCGGAGCACACTGACTGGATGACATCACTGTTGTTACTCCAGATTTCCTCATCGTTCATCTTCAGGCCACCCTGGTCCCAGCTCCCCACGTGGATGTAAGCGTACTCCTCCTCGCCTATGTGCTTGAAGTTCATGATTTCATACCTGGGGTGAAATGGCACATGCATACATTTAGACATTCTTTTCCGCTTGTCTTTTCGCTTTCCCTCCTTCTCTCCTTTCGTTCCTGCGTCGTCCATACCTGCCGGGTGAGTCTCCGTTCTGGTCGAAGAGGATGGCCTCCCCGGACACGCCTGTGAAGTTGGTTTTCATGAGGAATTCCAGCAGCTGCCGCCCGTCAATGGGCCGCATGGCTTCACACAAACCCTGGCACCGAGGGAAGAAGCAAACACTGTCAGTACTGTAATTGTTTATATAGTTGTTTGATTTTCAAAGCACACTATTAATTATTGTACCTTATATCCCGGACACAGAGACTCCTGCATGGCGTGCAGGCCATAAGCCATGGAGTAGATGGCATTTATGACAAAACCCATCTTAGTGTCTTGGGCGTAATGGAGGCGCAGAGATTCTCTCCCTGTGGGGAACAGAGACCTGCTCATAAGGAGAAAACCCAATTCAGTGTATACATATGGAAGAGGCTTTTCTGTGTCATACTAACAGGTGCAGGTGCGGTTGTACGCGACGCTCTCCTGCGGGTGTCCCCTCAACCTGCACTGGAAGCGATGCTGCCAGAACTCGGGGAACCAGGGGTTCCTCAGGTTGGCGTCGGGCTTCAAGTTCAGGTAGTAATCGTCGAACCAGGTCACGTACGCCGACTTTAGCTTGATGGTGATCCCGCCAGCCGCCTCCCTCTGGTAGCCATCAGTCACATCGTACCTGTCGGCCCAGCCGTCACTGAACAGGAGACACAGACAAACGTATATCAGGTTGTTAAAGTAAAGGTCAGTCCCAATAAGACTTGATTTATTTATTTTACATTTCTTTGTTGTTTCATTGCTTTGTCTTCTTTTTTTTAAATAGATTTTTTGTTTTCTTTAAAGCTATTAGTAAACCTTTAAACTAACATTAACAAGTGCTAGATTTATAGTCAGTTAAACTGTAGGTTATTTTTATTTTACTGCTAACAAACAATGAAATGCTTTATAAATAATTCAAGAAGTAGTTGTAAAGGTTTATGAATATTAGTAACATCTTAGATGAGGGCCATCCAAATAATGTTTATGGATGAACTACACGTTTTTTATGAATCCTTTACAAAGTATTTTCAGCATCTTTGCAACGTTACATAAAACATTTCTTAAAACATATTTTATAAAGCATTTCATCGTTTGTTAAGGACATCATTGCCAAAATTGGAAATAAATAAATAAATTGCTTTAAAAAAGTAATAAATACAACATCAAATGCGCCAAAAATAATGTTGAAAATATATGTAGCTAATAATTAGTAAAATGAATATGACTTTAATGTATATTTTTTCCCTTTAATTTGACTTTTCATTTTATTGACACATTTATTCATTTGTAAATATATTTATTTAGTCCTCCACAGGATATGGTTGTATATAGACAGCAATGTTGCCTTAGCAAGACTCCTTTTGTCTGTTGAATGTAAAGAATAACAGATGTTAGGATTACCAGGCACAGTTTGTATTGACCTTCACTCTAACATACTGTAGTTAACCCCAAAAAACTCTGAAGCGTTCAGAACCAGCAGGTAAGCTGGTGAGCAGCAGCCTGCTTTGTAACACATCTGCAAACTGTTGACACGGGCAGGATGTCTAGCGT
Source organism: Diplodus puntazzo (assembly GCA_963678695.2). Lineage (NCBI taxonomy): Eukaryota > Metazoa > Chordata > Actinopteri > Spariformes > Sparidae > Diplodus > Diplodus puntazzo. The sequence continues at coordinate 11,338,567 of OZ023167.1, read as the reverse complement.
GCGTGGCAGAGGTGGTGGGTGGAAACATCATCAGGATTATGGCGCTGACGATGATGAATAGTTAACCAAAACAACCATCGTGCACATTCTACCTTAAGCCGTGGAGCAGGGTCACAATTACAGCTGACGAAACTGGTTTAACCTACAGGAGGATAATAAGGTGGCTGACAAACCTCAAATAGTCCGGCCCCGCAGTCCAAGAAGCAAATGTTAACGTTACACCTAATATAAGCTTGTATTAAAAAAAACACTTTGAGGTTTTAACTACAGGATTGGGGTTAGAACAGATTACTCTATACAGTTTTTATAATGGTTATATAAAGTCAAATAAGACCCTCCATCATTGCAGTTTTAATAAGGCCCACTGTAAAAAAAAAAGAATAAACTGCCGTTGGTTCTCATGACTACATTCCTAAGCACTGTTTCACAGATTGAAGGAGACAGTTGGTGCCTCGCAAAATGAACCTAATGACTGCTCTGCCGAGACTTACAGTAAAATACAATATTTATCAGGATGACTCAGATGTACAGACGCAAGACTCACCGGGTGATGGAAATAAAAAGTATTTGCTCACAAGAAATTGTGAGGTGAATTTTTTTTTCAAAATGGTGTTCACGGGGAAAAAGATAAACCAGGGGGGGTTCAGAGGTGGACGGCGCTGGGGAGGACTTGTGCTTGCCGGGATAGAGAGGCTCGTTATCGTTGCCTTTATTTGTTTTCGAAGTGTCAGTCTGAGTTGTATGCTTTGTTTGCCTGCGCTGCTTCCGCGGTCACGTAACTTCGCTTATAAAGTTTGAGTCCGTCTGCCGATTAATTAGATCTCCGTAGGCTCATTATCTGTGAAACCCATTAAGGTGCACCGGTAATGAAGAGCGGATTGATTTACTTTAACAACAAATATCTCAGTGCAGATCCAAGCAGCCCCGCAGTGCAGAAAACACACTGCTGTTATCAACCAATCTGTTATCTGATCCTCAATCCTGATTGTCAGAGCGTATATTGATACGTAATGTGGAAGTGTTACACTAGACACCTAGATGCTCAGTAATCTTTAAACGCCAGACGAACAGCAGCAGGCCACGGCGTCTGCAGACACAATCGGATCCGCCATTTATTCAGAAAACCTCGTGGGCTAAGGCTCGGCAGAACCATTTCATCAGTGAACTCTTTGAAAAAAAAGCTTTTTTACTCCGTCTATTATTATCGTCTTTCCCTCCGGACACTTGTCTACAAACCACAAAGATAGACGGGGCTGATTACACCTCCACACATGTGCATATATGTAAACAAGTACACCTCACCAACACACACACACTCTTGTCTTTCTAACCTACAAAAAAAAAAAATAAAGCAACAGAAGTCATTTCTGTAAAAAACTTCGCTAACCGAGCCGGAGTTACACAACAGTTGTGTGGGTGGATTTTTTTTTTTCCTTTTTTTCTTCATGATGCCTGGTTCTCTGGGTGAGGTAGGAGATCATTTCATAACACATCCTTAGAGAAGCGAGCACAGAAATTGTGCACTGGCATAAAAAAGACAGGAATGGATATGAAAAGCATGCAGGGCTTTGACTCTGGATAGTTTGAATCACTCTTGAACGAGAGCTCTGAAACCCACACATCGACCTGGGAGGGCAATATGCTGCATGGAGCGTGTTGCTGCACCCACCTACAAGCCTGAAGAAACACACAAGTGTGCGGCTTCACACGCACACGCACACGCACACACACACACACACACACACACAGAGAGAGAGACACACACATATTTTGCTTTCTTTTCTTTTTTTTTTCATGAAACACAACACTGCTGAGCTTATGGAGCCAGGTCTTCTCTGAGTGGACACTTTAGAGCTCTGTAGTGGTATTAACTTGAGGCTGGAAAGGAGTCCATTTTCTAAAATTAATTCGAACAAGGCGTGGAGGGGAAAAAAAAAAAATCGAAACAGCTGTCAGAACGGACCGGAGGGAAAAACAACCTTTCCTACCCAGGCAACCTCGGCTGCTGTGTTTCTTGCCAATGCAGTTCGTCAAATGCTGGCGTTGCTCTGTCATGCCCATTGAAATCTCTCATCTATGAGACTGCCAGAAAGCCTTTTTGGCCGCATGGTCCTGAAATAACCACAGCTTCTTTGTGAGGTTTATGCACCAAAGTGACTTGGTTAGGTTTAGGAAAAGATCATGAATGATGTTTGTTAGTATGAGTCTCTCCATAGATCGCATCACTCCTTCTTCTCCAGGTCTCTGTTAGATATCGTATTGATTGTAAGATTCTGCTTCCTCCATGACCTAACTCAACTGTATCTCTCTGAACTCCTACATATATACACACCTTACGTTCAGATCCTATTCTGCTATTCAACTCACAACACCGTCTGCACGCGTCACTAACGTGGGTCTTGGGTCTTGCCATGCCCTTGTGAGGTGTCCTTGAATTCTTTGAAAGGCGCCTATAGATAAAATCTTTTATCATTATTCATAAAGGCACTCATGTATGAAAGTTACCATAAGTCAACGTTTAGCTGTCAGCCATCTACTGGGTGAAAGTCTTGTGTTCGTTTGACTCATCTTTCACCCTCAACCTCCTTTTTTCCTTTCGCAGACTTTCTGGCTCTTTATGCCACATCACCACCTCCTGAGTTGCTCTAGAGGGGCTCTATAGTTGAGTTGACAGCGCTGCACGTCTCACACAGACAGTAAATAGTGTCTATGTGTGTCCGTATGAGACGCAGAGAACAAAATGTCAGCGTTCGACAACCTGGGAATGAGAACAGTCTGCTCTGGCTTAGTCAGTTGCACCAACAAGCACGAATAGCAGTACTGTGGGTGGGAAGCCAGTGGGGGATCTCCAGAAACACTAAGTTGTTTGGTTGAAGCTCCTTTGCGTGAAGGGGAATGCCACGCCTCATCCGAGGACAACTAGGAGGGGCGGCAGTGATGGGGGCTGAGGAGGAGTGGGCCGCAAAAAGACTAAACTAATCCAATAAAACATCCGTGGAAATGATATAGAATAAAATCAGCTGATTGATAAATAGAAGGATAAGAAGAATAAAGTGGGACACAGTGCCACCCCACTTCTCCCCCTTACCTTTCCTGCTATGTAGACCCACTGCCTCAAACTTTACCTTCAAAACCTCGTCCTAGTGAGTGTGTAACATTGAAAAGCCATTACTGTAGCCAAAGCTCTCAACAAAATGTAATAAACCCTAATTAAAATCTTCGCTGTGATTAAACTCGTTTCTACTTGGGCGTGAAAGACTTGATTTATAACGTGTGTGGACGACTTTTAAATTACCCGTGCTCATGTTTATTTCAGCACGAGAGGATTTTTATTGAGTGGCACCAAACGATGAAGAGTGGCAGGCGTGATTTCGAAGGTCTCGGTTAAGCACGGCGTCGATGAGATCTACATATTGTTCGCCGTTAACCGATAACCCCTAATTCAGTGTGTCAGCATGCTTACGTCAGCTTATTCGCACTGAACCGAAAGCTCAGCGGAGGTTGACGGGGATGTCAAACCAGCGGCGTCGAGAGTGGAGGAGATCTTTAAACTGGACTGCCCTCACTGAATCAGCATTGTCAACAAATAACTTTAAGCTTTTAGCACATCTAAGCTGTTATCCACAGTATGTTATTTCCTCATTAAAAGCCCAAGTGAAAGCCACAGAGGCATCATAATCTGATAAAAAGGTGAAAGAGTGGACAAACATGACTGAAAATCTATGATGGAAAGCCAAGTGAATGCCGACAGACGTCAACCTCGTGGTGTTACCGGATTAAAAGCGAGGGGCTCACTGATGTTAGTTAGGATTCATCCTTTGGGGAAATATGAACGCCTCCACTTCATTTCAAGAGCAATCCAACCAACTGCGGAGGCTTATAGAGACGCACCTGTCTCCATATCATGTGTGTGAACAGATTGAAAAATCTGCATTTGTGAATATCTTCCTAACACGTACAAGGTTTGAGCGGCGTTTTTAGAATCCAGTTTTCGAAGATTTTTTATGGATCTCGGTTCTGTGCTCGACGATTTTGCGTTCTCACACACGGAGTTTGACAAACTTCCCGCCGCTCTGAACAAAAATCCACTTGTATCCCTCAACCTTTTTTTTTCCCGGAGAGCGTGTGATTGCCTGCTGACGACGTCACTCCAGCATTTCATTTTTTCCTTTCTTTTTTTTTTTTGTTTGCATTTGTATTTTTGCAGAAGGTGTTTTTATATTTACAGATTACACATGTATACACAGATTGTCCATCTGTTCACACAAACGATATTCAGACAAAATCCATCGCCACAAAGGCTTACGGTGGCTTGGATACAAACAGTTTTAAAAATCGGATTAAGCAGCGCTGGCAACAAAACAAATAAAAGACAACAAAAACAAAACAGCTCCTCTCCGGCCTCTCTCTTTTCTATAAATGGAACGCAGGCACGCGCCGCGCATGTACACGGCCCCGGCGATAAATCCTCCAGGCCGACATAAAAAAGGACAAGTTCAGGCAAGGCAACTAACGAGAATAACAGCGAAAAAAAAGGTGACGAAGCCAACAAGGCGAGGTTAAAAAAACACACCGGAACATCTTAACAAATCCAACACAGTCTTCAAAGGTAATCGTACTACAGCGCCACAACTGCCTGGCAGCTCTGTGGCAGCATGGATTATAGAGCGTGGTGTTTTGCAATATGTAGTTCAAGGTTACTTTATGTTTCCAGCTGTCAGATTTGAGCGACAGCCTACATATGTGGCTCCTAATGAGGAAAGGCATTTATAGAACACCAGGGACGAGAGCGAGCCAGAGAGCTAAACCTTAAAATAAAACATGTTATTCTTGGAGAGATTGAAGCCTCCTGCTAGATCAACCCCCTCTTTCCCACTTATTTCTTTAGAAAAACAACAATGTATTGTACACTTTGTCTCTTACACAATATGCCCAAACTCTGCTTAAGTGTAAGCAGAGTGTTTTTTTTTTTAAATGGTTGATCTTCTGCAATGTTTTTCTTTTCAAGGATGCATTCAGATGCTGCGTATTTAATCACAATGGGAAACCAATCGTTGCTTCATCTGTTCGCTTGTCTGTTAAGCTGGCTACCAGCTATACCTCCTCGTTTCACGGGTTGTTGTTTACTGTTGCAACGGCGACAATGACAATATTGTACTATTTTGATATTGATTTTATGATTAATTCACTGTGTCTCTCTATAGGAATCTTCTGAGTGTGGGAGGAGTGTGGCTCGCATTGTGCTGGCATCTGTGCACAACGTGACACTCTTATGAATATCCGTTTTATAGCGAACACGGGCTGTTTTCCAAGTTTAGCGCGAGCGAGCGAGGCGGCTGAAAGGGACATGCCTCCAATTATTGATCGCGCTGTGCCGTAACAGCTCCAAAAGACGCACTATTCAGCAGAAGTGAAAGCAGTACAGGTGGGAAATTAATGACATACAGTAAGAACTTGAGAGCATGTGCAAACAGTGTGTGTTGTACACATCTATGCAGCTGATCTGCTGTTAACAAGGCGTGTAATAACACTGCAACATCAAGACAGACTTGAAACAATGTTTTTACGCACAGACAGGAATAACTTCATGTATTATATTTGCCGAATGTCCGAGAGGTGACAGTTGATTAAGAGTCTGTCATAGAAAGTGTTTGACCAAGTTCATAAAGTTTCAATTAACTCAACAAAACCGTGATTTTATTATATTTTTCGCGTCGCTCAACAGCAGAGATCTGATCTCAATGAGGGTAACAAGAATGCATCACAAACACCAGGTGTAAATGCAAAAGGCAGGATCAGATCACTCTACCTGGATAACATATTCAGATAGAGATCCCATTTAAATACCATGTGTAACAACATCCTGATGCTCCAGTAAATCATCTGCGGGAAGGAACCTCATTTAGATTAGCAAATAAAAACAGAGCAGTATTCTTAATGATGGCAAAAAGCGACCAAATGTACCAAGTCCATCAAATTTTAAGATCAACAAAAATCACGAACTTTGCAACAGTGTCATGAATAAAGAAGTCCATAAGAAGTACCTTAGCTTTTCCTAGGCCGCCATGAAGCTGATGGATGCGATGGGAGTGACAACAAGGATGATGATGATGATGATGATGATGATGATGATGATGATGATGATGATAGGACAAACATGGCGCCGGTGACAACAAACACACTGTGGCCGATGATTCTGGACTTCTAAAGAGAGCCTGGATTGGAAACGAATGCACAACACAAGAACGTGAGCGAGCGATGCGATCGCACATTTCAACACACACCGTCGGTCCAGTCGCTCACCTTCCGACCAGCAGGAACTCCCCCACCAGACGCTGCCGCCTCATGGCCATCAGTATGCCTCGGACCGTCATGCCCTCGCAGAAGCAGGCCACCACCCGGGCCTTGGGAAGGTGGCCTCGCAGCTTCTGCAGCAGCTTGTCAAAGTTGTGCTCCCCCGCGTTGCTGTAGATCTTATCAGAGTGGGCGATGCAGATTCCCTCCTTTGCCGCCATGTCTTTGAATGCCTCCATTCCACTCTCGCCATAGTTGCCTGCAGGGGGGCGGGGGGGGGACGTGGTCGTTATCTCGTTAAAGTTAACAACCCAAACTGATCAGACTTTTATCTTCTTCACCTCACAAAGCAGGTTAGATGTGTAGACAATCAAATAGACTTGCTGTAACGGCAGGTTTGTGGGCAATTACACGCACTGGTTCAATGCTGGCACGACACTTGAGGATCTGGAGATTTGATCCCCGTTAAGGGAGCTGTCGTGGGGTTAGACTTGCCTGCTTTTTCGCCGGGAAACGAGGTCACCTACTTTCTGTACTCTCTAACTCTTGGCATGACACTGTTCGAGGCATCCTTTTCACTACTACGTGAGAGTTTTCCTCCCATATGTGAAATGCCTCCTCGGCTGGTACACATAGTATTTCAGCTTTGAAACGCTCTTGTTTATGTCTGCGTTTTAATTTAATGTATCGTTTTAATATTCTTTCCCCTCTCTCTCTTTCTCTCTCTCTCTCTCTCTCTCTCCCTCTCTCTCACCCTTTTTGTGCAGCCAACATTGTAAATAAGACCTAGCCTGTTGCCTGCAGGCGTAGGCAAACTGTAATTGAAAAGTAACACGGAGCAGAACAGTGTTTCATAAGCAAGGTCGTAACCTCTGGAGCTGCTGTCAATCTTTGAAAGTTGATGTCTTTTTACCGGGTCATTCACCTCATCGTTAGATTTATGTAAATGCTGTGCGATTTGACATGCGAGGTTAGCCTGCATGTGACAAATGAGGTGTTTTAATTGTGGCGTTGGACTTACCAAGGCAATTATATTAGAAGAGATTAGAAACCCCAAAACAGAGTCGGGCAGGGAATCAGAAGAGGGGAAAAAAAGCATATTAAATGTGGGGCAATTTTGTTGTGTTTGGTTGTCTTAGCAAAACCTGTACAGGGCTCTTTAGGTAGATTTGAACAGGCTCTGCATCAACTTAATTATCCCCCCCAAAAAAAGAATAAATAAGTCGAGTATGTGCATCGTTTAATACACAGGACAACAAATGTGTGGTCATCTTTGTCCCATCTTCAAAAGACACTAACATGTCTGCAATAAGAGCTCCCCATGACATAAGGTTTTATCCCCGGGGAAAAAAAAGAACATCTAGTGTGCAAATGACAACCTCCTCTGCCACGGTTTGGTGTTTTCATGGGAAGAACTGGAATGATCCAGTCAGGATTTAGCGCTTATTCTTGTCAAAAGAGATTTATTCCGAAAACATATGGCCTCGAGCCACAAAGAGGTTAAAGAAAAAAGCCCTTAAAATGAATGGAACGGTATTGAATATTCAGTCCGATAATAAAAATGATGCCAGTACCATGTTTTTTGTTTTTTTTTTGAACAAGTGGGATTGGTAATACATAATATGAGTTGGAGAGCAGCCTTAGAGCTGTACTAGATTCAATTGTGGTAAGCAATGTTTTGTTTTGGGGAAAATATGTTCAGTGCTTCCTAAAGTTATGGGTGATTTGACATAAGTATCTTGTCAAAAAGGAAGTGATAAAATGGAAATCTGATCACGAGTGAGAATCTGATCTAAGGGCTAAAACATCGCTGAGATCAGTGGACATTGTGTCCATGACACCCAGAGAGTTCAAAGCCCACGGCAGATGTTCCCCAGGAAGCTCTGCCAGCTTTGCCACCGGATAACAGAGAATATAATCAGGGGCTAATTTCATTTACATTTCATATTCGTGCCACACGCTTAATATAGATTACAGTGACAACTAAGATCAGGAGTTTTACAGGGAAGTGAATTTATGGCATTTCTTTGGCGTGTTTGCTGCAGCAGGTCGATCGCACGCTGAGACACACAGCACGCCGTTCAGCTGAGCTTTTGTTTCCCGTGTTGACGGCAGGCCAGAATGTCGAAAAGTAAAAACTATGAAAGTAAGAACTGAAAGTAAGAACTGAGTCAGGCTCTGCCCACAATAATGCAGATGCGTCTCTCGTTTTCTGTCAAAGATACAATTTACTGTTGAACACAGATGCAGAAGAGAACGACGGGCTCACCCTCTGTGTGTATTGCGGACACGTAGCTCCAGCCGTATCTCTTGACGATGTCCACCATGGCTCTGGCCTGTTGCATATCTGATGGCACCACTCTCATGAAATATTTATACAGGCTCTGCAGGGAAGAAATGTACATGTTCACATGATTGGCAGTCTACTCTGGACGTCTCTCTGTGTGACAGACGGTCTACCAGTCGCACATGCATCCACAACACCCCCTATCACAAGCCCTGTCCCATTTAACATCGCTGTACATCGACATCCAGAGGAATCGCAGAATAAAGGACGCTACGGATATTTATGTGTCCATTAGATAGCTGATCCATCAAAGCACACATCTGTTTGTGCCGCTGCATAATCATCAGAGGATAATAAAGTTACAAGTCACTTTAAAAAGTCTGTTTTTTTTATAGCTTTGGTCTTCTGCCACACTTGTGTTTGGTGAAAACGTTCAATTTGTATGTTTTCTCACCTTGTCGCTGAGGTCCATGCTCGTGGCCGAGTAAGCAATCTGTGGGATGTTGAAGAGCTGGAGGAGGTTTTGCACCTGGATGGCCACCGAGCTGGATCCCGGTCCGATCAGCCCCACGATGGGCTTCTTCCCCTGCACCAGCAAGCTCCCCGCCTCGGCCGTACACCTGCCCTGGCTCTCCTCCTCCTCGTTGGACACCAGTGTGTCCCGGATGAACTCGATGCTCTGCTCCAGCGCCACCGCGGAGTGCCAGCACGAGTCCCTGTCCAACGAGAAAGATTGGTTGGATTCATACTTGTTCAGGCGGGCAACATGGGAATAAGAGGAGGATAAACCGGAGTGGCCAACTGGACGCTTTTGGAGCATGTAGCCCTGCGCCTCGTGCTTTTAAAAGAACCACTTGACTAACACAATTTTTTTGGAGCAGCGAGAAAGTCCGCAATCCAAAGTTCAGCCAAACCTAATGTGAGAATTCAGCTGTCTGAGTCAGTCGAGGCAAGCTGGTATCCTTTTAGCACAAATTTGCCTTTTTTTTTTTTTCAATGCTTTCCTCGTTTTCCTCGCTTAGCTGCAGGGGAGAGATTATTACTCACATTTGACGCTAAATGGCACAACGGCAGCAACACGCGGCCTCGTCTTTCCCTCAGCCGGAGATTGAAACGACATCTGTGGAAAACTGAATCTGTGGATTTTTTTGTCCCTCGTTCATTACGGTGTGGGTGCGCTTGGAATAGATCACTTCACAGCCCTTATGGAGAGGAGGAATGATTGCGGCCGTCAAATCATTCAACTCACAAATGGCACTCGAATGCTGTTGAAAAAAATCTGAACCTGCCCTTTGATTTTTAGGGTTAATGTCTCTAACCACCCTCTGTCAGAAGATCAGGTAGTCCTGTTGTTGTGTCATGTGGTTCTGTAATAGGTTTACTGTAAGTTAATGGATACAGACTTCTGCCTCTGCCTGGTTTAATTCACCGCATACGCTCTTCCATTTTCTTCTCTAATGGCCTAATTCCTTCAGCCTCAGTTCTCCTGTTAACCCACAGTCTCTCTAGAAGTTCATGTGCTCCTCCAACAGTTACTTTACAATGCAGCACATGGAAATACTTGTCCATATAAGACGTTAGAACCCGCTTAAACACACAGTCCTCCTTCAATGAATCCAAATTGAACAAAAGTGCGTTGTATTATAACAGACCGTGCCCTGGTGAATTGTTTTTTACTTGGCATTTTGTTAAAAGCAGAATCCAGGCAAATCGTTCCTACATTTGCGATGATAACTAGGGTGATGCCCAACTAGTCGGCTAAATTCGTGCCGTTTTTCTGTCTGTTTGTGAGCTTTCTAGCTGATTTGAGACCTGCCAGTCTGAAGTCCTTGCACGCTGTTTTTAAAGGAACCGTTCTGAGCCGAACCTCAAGGTTCTCCTGAGTGTTGCCCTTCTAGTCTCGGATGAGCCGCAGGTGGTTCTTTTGCATCGAGACTCTTCATTATGTAAACCATCACAAGCCAGCAGCGAAGCTCGCCAACAGTTAACTGCTATATGAAGAAGTTCTGTGATTGGTTTCTGACCTGATCTCGCAGCCCAGGCTGATATTCGGGAGGATGTTGGGGTCTGCGTTGATTCGATCCAGGGTGTGCATCATGGCCTCCACCCTCTGGATCCCATACTGCTCTCGCACCGCCCCGCACTTTCGCTCATGGACCTGAGCAGAGTGAAACATGCCTGGATTACTAACATTTGCTACAAATGGTGAAAAGAACCACACACACACACATGCATAAACACACAGCCGAGCGAGGTACCTTGTCTGCAGGTGGTTGGTGGTGCACAGAGAACAGAGCCCCTATAATGATGTCCCCGGGGAGGTGTGCTAAAACCCTCCGCTCATTGTTCTGGGCGCTGACCCCGACCCCTTTCGGGCCCGGCCAGCTCAGACGGGCTCCCAGGAGCACACACACAGCCAGCAGTCTCACACACAATGTGTTCCTCCTCGCGCCTCCTGCCATCCTCTGTCCTGTCTTAGAGCTGGGGCTCAGATGGATGCGTTGAGTTTGGCATGGTGCGTTTGGGTCCAGGGGTCCTGAAGACAAGGACGGGGACAGGAAGTCAAAGAAGGCTTTTCCAGCACAAGACAAGGGAACATTTGTTTTTAAGGTGGACTGATTGTAGTAAAGCAATTTTGGGTGTTAATTTAAAAAAAAGGGTTTAAGGGTTAAAAAAAAACTAAAAACACTTGTTTAAAACCAAAATATCTAGTTGCTGTCCGTGGTGCTGAAAAAAGATGGTTGGCAGCTTCGTTCAGTTTAGCTAACACTGACACATTCAGCCTTTTTGTTCAAGACGAGACATCATCAACTTCCACAAAACTCAATTATCTCCGGCATCCCTTCACCATCTGCGCGCACCGCATTACTAAAAAAAAACAACTTCATCCTACCTCTTCTCCGCCAGCAGCCCTGCAGATGCCATTCCTTCAGAGACCGTCCCCATCACACAGCAGCAGCAAGAAGGCAAGAAAAAAGCGCTGCCGGTTTTGTTTTTTTTTCCCCTGCTCAAGCTGGAGTCTGGCGCCTGGCTACAGCGCACTGCAAATGGCAGCAGATAATATAGCCCGTTATTGGAACATGTTTGACTTACTGACGCACACGGCGGGCCCCCCCTCCATCCATCCCCTCCATCCCTCCTCCTCCTTCTTCTTCTTCACCACCTCCTCCTCCTACTCCAAAACAAAAAAATAAATAAAAACACAGTGGAAGGCATGGAGCACCAACAGTGACTAAACTGCTACTGTGGAAACTGTGGAGAGCTGCAGGAGGCGAGCCAAGGGGAGAAGTAAACAAATGCAAAAGGAAAGTCGTAAAGGATGCGAACGCGTAAAGTGGCGGCGCCGGCTCCTCGACCTGTGGCGGCCATCAATTAATCCATGATTAAATCCGACGTCATTTAATTGGAAAGTTTGAGGCTCGTGGCACATTTAGTTTCCACTTCAAATGTGATAAAGGTAAAAGTAATGACTGTCTAATCTGCTGGGCTCCGTGCCTCTTGGCTTAAAAAAAAAAAAAAAAATTAAGTGTTCTTGCTCTCTCTGTAGTCAAAGAGACATGGTTCTGGTTCTTCCAAGCATGTTAAATGATCCTTTAATATGCCTCCACTGCCACTGCAAGGTCATTTTTATCTCTGTTTTCATGTGTTTCTTTCATGAGAGCCATTTGTTAAAAAAATAAAGCCATTTAAAGGTGCAATATATAAGAGCTGGACAGCTGTCGACTCCACACTCCAAACAACCAGGGGGCAGAGTGATCTGTAGCTCAGTTAGCTGCTCAGTTAGCGGTCCGGAACTGTGAACTTGGAGCACCAGGTGGGTGTCATGAAGCCAAAAACTGTGATTTCATCACATTCTGTTGTAATTGTTTGTTAATTTTCAAATGTTTTTCACTAAAATGTGTACATTTTGCACCTATAAATGTAAAACAACAAAAATACCGGTCCGCGCAGCTAGGGTTCGGAACTGTGAACTCGGAGCAGCAGGTGAGTGTTGCTTTCGACCAGGGCGGGTCAGGGATAGCTGGTTAGCATGTTAACTTCAGTAGATGTCTCTGTAACACAACACAAAGATATCATAAAGTCATAACTGTCATTTCAGTACATATTGCACCTTTTTAAATGTAAAACAAACAAACAAAAAAATAGAACTTCTTTGCTCTCAAGTGAAAACATCAATCTGAGGTAAATCGTGAGGTTAGACACACGTGTCACATTTTCACTTCAAATGCAGGGTAACCTACAAAAAGGAATAACTAAATCTGAACATAAGAAAGCACAGAATCATCATCAGTGAGTCTATCCACTAACTATTGAGGTGATTACATTTAATGGTAGTTCCACCAAGTTTACACATTAGTGTATGTTTACAGGTGTTGGGGAGTACAACTGCATATGTGAAGAAAGTAGCATAAAGCCCTCTGGGGCTCCAGAAGAAGCTGCATGTGATCTCATGGATCGCCTCCAGTGATGTCACTCAGCGGCAAAGTTGCATTGTGGGCCATGGGTGAGGTGCCAGAAATCTCTGGTTCTGCTGCATTGATTTTGATCAGTTCTTTTTAAACTGTCCGACAGTGTTATTTTGGGTGCCTGCATTTCCCACAATGCAACTTTAACATTATAGGAGGCAATTTCTTCAATTACATACAGCTTCCTCACATATGCGATACATAGCCAAAACCTGTAAACACACTTCGATGTGTGCAGTTGGTGGACTGACCCTTTAAGAACAGGTCAGGAAATGAAATATGCACATTGGTGGTTCAGTTAAGTTTATCAGATGAAACATTCAGCTTTAACTTACATCACAGCTAAGAACAAGAGCAAATATGTTGATCTGTGCTATCTGAGTATAGTTTATCTAAGACAGAGGAGGGGAACATCTGATACTTGGAAATCATGGTAGTCCAGAAGGCGAATCCATCCTGAATGTTTTCGGGTGTAAGATGAACAGAGGATCAGAGCTTTTAGCAGCTTCCACACGTCACTCATCAAGTCTCAGGTAGCACAAACCCTGTTTTGCAGGGTAAGATGTGTGACGCATGTCCACTAAACAAAAGAAAACAAAGATCTTTTTCAGAGGTTGTTCAGAAAGTCTCATCGAATGGAGGTCAACCAGAATTGGTCTCCGTGGGGTTTCATTATAGGAGCCAAATTCATTAATTCCAGCCTGCAAAATTGTGGTTTGTTAGTTGCCTGGGGAGACGGAGAGAAGAAGTGAGGGAGGAGGTGAACTGTCATTTATTCAGACAGAATGATGGTGGAAGTAGTCACATGGCGCCCTCTGGTGGAGACTCGTCTGCTTACATAGACAAATGATAACACGCCTTTCTCAATAGCTTTACTTTTTAAAAACTCTTCTCACACACACATATACTCACCCTTTCTTGCCCTGTGAATATCACATGCAAACACATTTATAGTCCTCAGAGCCTTTGTCCTTCTGACTAAAGGTCAGGGTGCTCAGAGGTTTGTCTCAGGTGTTGGGATTCATGTGAGCCGGCAGTACTGAGAAATATCAAAAGACATTTAAGTTTTCTTGTGAGAAAGCTTTGTCTGAAAGCATATGCACATACTCTTTGCCTGGGGGCAAAGTACTGGCTTTTTATTGTGCTTTGCTCCTCAGTTTGCACTCAGTAAATCCTTTGAGTTCACACTGTAGGTTGTGACTTAGACATACTGTGCTGTGTGGTCATATGACCACAAACAGTCATATCACCTAAAATCAAAATGTGAAGGTTTAGATAGTTTTGTGAAATGTGCAATCAACATACCCTTTTGCATGTATGTAAGCAATAATACATTTTGACAGGAGCTTATTTTTCATTCATTCATAGCCGACTACAGTATGTGTGAAGTTTAAAGGTGCAATATGCAAGACTTTTTGTTGATAACATTAAAAAAAATGTAGGTAAAGTTATCAACAGAATTAGAAGAAATACAATTCTGACTTTATGATTTCTGTGTATTGTGTTGCAGAGATATCTATTGAAGTTAGCATGCTAAGCAGCTAGCCCCGGTCCGTCGACATCAACACTTCTCCCGGCGCTCCGAGCTAAGGGGAGGCAGAAACAAATATAAAGTTATACTGATCACACACAAAAATACACCAACACCTGACTTTTTCCTCTTCATCCTCTTTATATCTCTCTCTGTCTGTGGTCCTAGTATTTGCATGGTGATTTCCATCCAGTAATGACAGGAATAACTGTTGACTTTGTTTGTGGTATGTGCGTGTGTGTGTGTGTGTGTGTGTGTGTGTGTGTGTGTGTGTGTGTGTGTGTGTGTGTCTGGGAAACGATCATGAGTTATGCGCCTGTTTAGGAAACGACACAACATTCCCAGCAGAAAATCACTGCGAAATCATTGTAACAACATAATATGGGTTCCATGTGTTCCTCTGTCATAGATGCGTGTGTGACTTTAAAGGAGCAGTACGTACTTTTGGAATACAACATTTGAGACAGTTATTTGACAACCTGTGTTTCCATAATGGAATAAACAAGCTGAAAAACAAGAATGATAAACAAGTAAGTAAGTAAGTAAAAGCTTGGCTTATTCAGTTTATTCACTCAGAATACCTAATCAGTGAAGACTTTTCCTCTTGTCTTTTCTATTCTCTTTAAAATAGGTATAGTGCACCTGGAAGAGACACTTCCATTCCCCACTGAGCAGCACAGATACTGGAAATCCCATTGCACACATGCTTCAGCGATTTTTTGTGCTTCATTTTCATTTTTTTTTCTAGAAAGAGTTTGGCTGCAATCTTAAGATGTGTGCATTAGCTCTAATGCCCCACAACCCACCCACCCATGGTGTGACCCTGAGGTTAAGCGGCATGTGACTGGCTCAACAAAGAGGAGGAGGAGGAGGAGGAGGAGGAGGAGGAAGGGGGTGAGGAAGGGGGGTGACGGCCTTAGAGGAAAAAAAAAACCCTGAAGAATTTTACCCTGTGAATAAATGCATCACATGGGCTTTCCGACTCTGTGGATTCGTCTCATACCTCGGCGCTTGGAGCCTCACAAACCTTGCTGTGATGTGGCCCCTGGTAGCCGTCATTAGTTTCATGTTATGTTTGGATCCCAGCTTTCAGCAGTTCCCCCGTCTGTGCGCCACCCGGGAGGCCTTACGCACCAAGGAGTGCTGCCCGCCGTGGGAAGGAGACGGCTCGGCCTGCGGAGCCAGCTCGGGCCGAGGCTTCTGCCAGGATGTGGAGGTGCCGGACCAGCCCGACGGGCCGCAGTACCCCTTCTCCGGCCTGGACGACAGGGAGAAGTGGCCCTTGGTGTTCTACAACCGGACGTGCCGGTGCGCGGGGAACTTCATGGGCTTCAACTGTCAGGACTGTAAGTTCGGCTACTTTGGAGCGAACTGTAACGAGAGGAGAGAGTCTCTGAGGAGGAACGTGTTCCACCTGTCCAGGGCCGAGAGGATCAGACTCGTGTCCTACCTGAACTTGGCCAAGCAGACGGTCAGCAGGGACTACGTCGTGGCTACGGGCAACTACCAGGAGATGGAGAACGGCTCCAACCCAATGTTCGCCGACGTGTCCACGTACGACGTGTTCGTGTGGATGCACTACTACGTGTCCAGGGAGGCGCTGTTAGGCGGCCCCGGGAACGTGTGGAGCGATGTGGACTTTGCGCACTGGGCGCCGGCGTTCCTCCCCTGGCACCGCGTCTACCTGCTGCACTGGGAGCACGAGATCCGCAAGCTGACCGGAGACATGAGCTTCACCATCCCGTACTGGGACTGGAGGGATGCCCAGGGATGTGACGTGTGCACGGACGATCTGATGGGGGAGCGGAGCCCCCAGGATCCCAGCCTCCTCAGCCCCGGCTCGGTCTTCTCTTCCTGGAGGGTAAAACACACTCAAATCCTCCAGATTCTTGCAGAGAGGTCGCCAAAAGTGTGCTGCTCCCACTCTCCCCGTGCCTCTCTCTATTACCTTTTATTCAGTTATGAAGGGTTGTTGCCAGAGCTGTGTTACAAGTTCAACATTAAAAGTAAAAGCACTAATGTTAAAGGAAGACTTTGCTCATTTGGAACTATTTATTTATTGGACTGCAGCTGATTATTCATTTCATGATCTATCAATCTGCCGATTATTTTCTCCCTTAACTTATTGATTGTTTGGTTTTGTCCAAAGTGACACCTTCACGATGCTTGTTTTGTCAAACCAGCAGTCAAAGTCTGATAATGATAAAAGATAAAAGTGACTAAAGTAGCAAATCCTCAAGTATGAGAAGAAAGATGAATAAAAAATGACTTCCTCATTATCGAAATAGCTGCCAGATAACAAAAAAACAACAACAAACAAACAAAACATAATATTGTATTAACCTGACATATTTTGTGTTTAATTTGCAAAGTAATTTGTAACAAAAGCTGTCAGATAAATGTACAATATTGAAAAAGATGTGGAGTTATAGCAGGCATGAGAAAAAAAACAAGTTCCTCAGATTTGTACCTAACACAGTGCTCGAGTGCTTCACCACCGCTTGTTGCTTATGATATTTACACATGTATGCATATTTAAGTTCACCCAAAAATGAAAATTCAGTCATTACTCACCCTCGTGCTGATGGAAAGTCAGTAGCCCCACAAACCTCCTATGAATTCCTACAGGCATGAGAGTGAGTAGATAATGACAGAATCCTCATTTTGGGTTGAACTTGTCCTTTAAAAAATCATGCAATCGTGTAAATAAAAGAATATGTCAAATTTATATTGCTGCTCATTTGTAGGGAAACGAATGGATAAACATGATGTTTGACATTTGCGCCTTCATATCTGTTGATCTGGGTTTGAAAAATGCTTGCATGGTTCATCTCGGCCTGCTTGGTTGAGATTTACACCGACAGTAATTAAGCACAACACGGCAAACCTAACCGTGGCCCCCGTTATCAAACCCACCGAAGCCGATAAACGTCTGGCTGCTGGATTTACTGCAGATGCTCTCATGCGCTTCATTGCAATATGTTTCCCCCCGTTGCGCCTCCATCAACAGGTGCTGTGCTCCCGGGCGGAGGACTACAGCGACAGAGGCGTGTTGTGTGATGCCCGGCACGAAGGCCCGCTGACCCGCAACCCCGGGAACCACAATCGTGAAGTGGTTGAGCGGTTGCCAACTTCGGCAGAGGTGGAGTTCACTCTCAGTTTGGCGGACTACGACACCGGAGCCATGGACCGCAGTGCCAACATGAGCTTCAGGAACACTCTGGAAGGTCAGATAAGCTTGACTGCAAACACACACACACTGCTGACACTGCACTGCTCCATCTTAATTATACACAGCTCTGCCCATATGTCCTGGCTATGTGTGTGAGGCTGCTATGTTGTTAAAGACCTCTCACTTTAGTTTGTGGCCTCAAGCAACACACACATTTAGTTTATTTGCACTGTGTGGATATAACAGAAGAATGGGGATACTCAGCAGATTGATCAAGACTCAGTTGGTTTTAATAATGCATCGTAGCATCTTAGTCATTCTAAGAACGCTGACAAATAACCCCAACATGGGTATATACAGTGATGTGCACAAAGGGGGGGCAGGGGGGCTGTCGCCCCCCCTTGTGGCCCAATTGTTGAAAAACGCGCGCTAAAGTGCCCTCCTGGAGCCAAAACGTGCGCTAAAGTGTCCTCTTGGGAGCCAAAAAGCGTGCCAAAGTGCCCTCTTGGTTGGCAAAACACAAACTGCCCCCTTGGCTGGTTAAAACATGATAAACTGCCATGATAAACTTGGGAGCCAAAACAGGCGCTAAAGTGCCCTTCTTTTCGCTCCTGCCCTTCAAAAAGTCTGTGCACGCCACTGGGTATATATGAACCCATACCCTGCCATTGTTTGGTACCATGCTTTGTCAGTGCAACTTGTGGATGATTGCAGATTTCTGAGTTATTTATTAGTAATCTGCAAATGAGTAACTGGTCATACGTAACAACACACACACACACACACACACACACACACACACACACACACACACACACACACACACACACAAAAAACCCATTTTAAACTATGCAGTGAAAATGACATTCAGTGAATCTGTGAATCTGTGAATCAAAAGGCCCGCGACGTGCACGTCTGTCTCTTGAGGCTCAGGTGACATCTGCCGAGTTTCCCCCCGGCGTAAGATAAAGTGAGATGAGCTTTTATCGATTCCCGCAGCTGGGAAGATTCGCACGCTGCAACACGGCGGCGATGTTGAGAAGCAATCGTTTCAAGGAAAGGAGAAAAAAATAAATAAAAATGAGCAACACAAGCAAAACAGTGTGGCGTTAACTTTAGGGTTGGTTGGTTCTCGGTTACAGACATCTATTTTCTACAAATGGCGAGTTGAATATCAGCACAGGACTACTTAAATAAAGCGTCCCCTGCTTACACAGCTTTATGGGCTCGTGGCTCATCGATGATTTTCCTGGGACACATCAGATCTGAACACGGTCATTATTATCATCATCTTGTTGTTTCTGTTTTACAACTCCCCTGACGCAAGTCCACAAAACTGCACTCCAGAATTAGATCCTGGGTGTACGAGAATACCTACACATGTTCCCTCGTACAGGTTCCGTGGGTGTATACTGTATGTGTTAAATGTTACCTGAAGCCCTATCTTTAGTATCAAAGTAGAAGTAAAAGTATACATATATTCAAATGTGTAGTATGGTGATTTGGTAATGGTCATTTCATTCTTGTGATAGTCACAGGGGAAACCATTCAAGGATTATTCACTTATCTGAAGATCTGCTGTTTGTATGAACTGTAGCATATGGTATAGTGGCACAGGCTTATACTGACCTTTTGCGGAAGAGACCATGCTGCACACGTTCTACCGGAGATAAGTTATCTGTAATTTCCAGGCGTTGGTAAAAACAATGTGAAACATTTTTTTTTTTTCAGACTACAGTCGAACTTTGAACTACTAGAAATAAGATATTCTCACATCCGGAAATCGTGAACGAGTATCTGATCGATCAATATTCAGTATTTTTCTCACTAGTGGAATCCCTTTTATTTTATCTGATTGGTAATAAAAAAAAAAAAATGTTATTCAAGATAGTGCTGCTCCTGCTCTGATGCAGCCTGCAATCTGCAAAGCACTGTGACTATTAACAACATTTATCATACAAAATGATAGAGTAAAAAGTTAATTGGAAATGGAAATACTGCATAATGTATTAGCTTACATTCCATTACTGCTGTGTGTCTATGTATATTAATACATATAACTGTATATATGTTCTTTGTGTGTGTAGCATTATGGAATTGCAAATGGTATATCTCAGAAAAAGAAAGATCATCCTCTGTAGGAGAGCCTCATGAGGCAATGCTTGTTTGACAGGTCGATTTTGAGTGACAGTATCTCATCTTTGTTTTCCTCACCACTGATTTAAATACTTCTCCCCTCGCAGGATTCGGGGACCCACAGACTGGGTTGGGAAGCAGCTCTCGTATGGGGATGCACGCTGCCCTCCACGTGTACATGAACGGCTCCATGTCCTCCGTGCAGGGCTCAGCGAACGACCCCATATTCCTTCTCCACCACGCGTTTGTTGACAGGTGAAACGTGTTTCCACATTTTTTTTTTTATGATTTCAGATCACTCTTGCGCTCAACAGCTTCACCTTACTTATTTATTTTTTTTTATTGTTTTCTTTCTCTGTCAAAGCATCTATGAGGAGTGGCTCAGGAGGCACAGACCATCTGCAGCTCAGTATCCGGAGTCTAACGCTCCTATAGGGCACAACAGTGAATACCACATGGTGCCCTTCCTGCCTCTCATCAGAAACAGGGAATACTTCATCTCCAGCAAGGACCTGGGATATGAATATTCATATCTGCTAGATGCTAGTAAGTTATTATTCGGTGGAGCCTTTATTGTCTTTACAGACGTGAATAACTGCCTTGTATTAAAGTGAAACTCTTGCCAAAAAGCAACCTAGGCTTTATTTGTGAACGTATATGAGTCAAACCTTCGTGTAAATAGATAATTATGACGAAAGAGGCACTTTTAGCGTAGTTTTTGTTTTTGGGCAAGGAGAGTAATGGTGGACCTCCTACCTGTTTGATCGCACTTGGGGATCGACACTTTTTGTCTGCCATGGCGGCGACGCGCCAGAGATGCTAAAGCTGGTGATACTACGAACAAAGTTTCATGTTGTGTCGAGCCTTCTTAGTGTTTTAAAAATAGCGGTTTTGATGCTAGCGTAAGAATGCCCCTGCAAATTAGCTTAGCCCTAACCCCTACCCTAACCCCCGAAAAACAAAACTACGGTAAATCTTAAAAGTGCCTCTTTCGTCGTAATTATGCATTTACACGAAGGTTTGACTCATATACATTCACAAATATAGCCTAGGTCGCTTTTTGGCAAGTGTTTCACTTTAAGGAGAAAAAACCCAACAACTTCTTGTACCTTTTTCCAGACCAGAGGCTGGCAGAATCCCTACGTCCTTACCTGGAGGAGCTGCAGGATGCGTGGCCCTGGTTGCTGCTTGCAGGGCTCTGTGGAGGGATTATAACACTGACCGCAGCCGCTGCCTTCCTAACTGCAAAACGCAGATACGGAGGGTCGCCTTGGCTGCAGGTGGGGAGGTGGAAAAACGTATTCGCTCTACCGGAAAGACAGCCACTTATCAGGAGCAGCGACGCAGAGGAAACCAAGCACCGTAACTACCAAACGACTATATGAACACACAGCCAGACTTGTGAATTTTAAATATCAAAACACTGTGAATTAGATATATCATTGGCCCTAACCCTAACCCATAACTGTAAAGAGCCTATAATCTTTGTTAATGGCGATGTAATTTCAGCTGTATTAAAAGAGTAAAAAAAAAAAAAAGTGCATTATAGGACATACTGAAATTGGTTTCAACTTGACTTGACAGATTGTACCCAGACGCGGCGTGTTCAGCACTTATGGCTTCTGTCCTTTCCACAATGACTTGTCATGTTTCCTCTCGGGGGTTCACGTGGTGTTTCAGCTGTCTACCTTTTACAAGCCGCTTCTGCCTGCGTTGCAGCACGTTGCATCACTCATGTGCGCCGGCTTTTATTCCGAACAAATGACGGCAAACGTGCATCCAGCTGCCATCCAGAGCGAGGAAACACAACCTCTTCAAATCCACACAAGCCTTGGGTGACTTTTCTCAAATGTACGTGGGCGTTTGATTGAACCACATTTTGATTAACGTTGATTTGTGTTCGTACTGCGAGACGTGCGCTTGGGAAAGGGGGAAAAGGGTGATAATGTCTGCATAGATGTCAAGGTCTGAGACACCTCCACAGCACTGAGATGTAGTTCAACGCTCAAACCTTTCAGTTGTGTAACAGTTTTTAAAAAAAAACTTTATGACATTTGTAAAAGTCACCGCAATTCCCTTAAGTTGCATGCAGTTCAGAAATCCTCACTTGAAAGGTTACATCTGCTTAAATCGTGGAGCTTCATTTCTCCAGGTCTCAACTGTCGGGAAAGTGTGGCGTTGATATCAGTCTGTCAAACCTCGCTCTGCATGAGAAACATTCAGTCACACACACACACACAAACACAGCCCAGTTTTACAAGTCCAACAAAAAAAGTTTATTTTTGGTAAGATGTACTGGTTCCCTAATAATTTCACCCTCATTCAGCCACAATTAAACACATACATTCGAAGCCTTGAGACATGCTGCCTAGTATAACATTTTTTTTAATACAGTACTTTCTCCATTGGCATTCTCAGAAATTACAGTACAATGTCATTATTAAAAATTGCGCTATGTTGTGTTGAGATAAATACAGCATTGAATATTTGGAAGCTTGTACTAAATATACATTAGGTATAATCGTGAGGAAAAAAAACAAACAAATATGGAGCAAATTTATCATTTTAACGGCAAAAACGTGGGATTGTCTGCTGTTAAACATTTCATTTGAAAGTCCCAGTGAGCTATTTTCTTTCTTATCTCAGTTTATTCAGAATAAACTCCACAGACACAGGTGCAGACATATTAGAGATCCAAATTTCCTACTTTAACTACATAGAGCAGCTTCATTACCACAGGCATGGGAATACATCTGTGAAGACAGCATTCTGACTGGTGGACAAAATGCAATCATTTATACAATTTGTGAAACGGATGGAATGAGTCTTTTCCAGAGATGGTCATAACTGTCCAGTACAATGAGGAGCACACACAAAAGGCTTCATGGGTGTACATCTGACTCGTATCTTATTGTTTGGGTCCATTACCCGGGGGGGGGTTTCAGTGCAATTAACAAGTGGTTCATCGTTCGACTTGATTAAAAGTCAACGAAAAAGTCAGTGTCCCCCTCCTACTCAGTCTGTACTCGTGTGAAAAATTATTGTAAAAATACTTCCGACCTACATAATGACCAATAAAAAATGGAACAAAACTTCGGAAAAACAGGCAAAAATCAAGAATGAAACCCCTGTAGAGGCTGAAGTCCCATGACAGCAAAAGAGGAGACTTTTAAAAGAGGTAAGGAATGGACCGTGTCGCTTGGATTCAGCTAAAATAAACGCAATGTTTTTATTTTAATTCCTCATCATTCGTCATCCTCGCTATCTGATTCCTCTTCTTTCTTCTCGGTCTCCTTGGATGGGGGGACAGGGGGAGGGAGGTCCAGACGAGCCCATGACATGGCCTCGGACTTCTTCATGGCTATCTCGATCTTGGCGGCCATCATGTTTACTATACTCTTACTCACATCTATCACCTAGACAGAAAAGAGGGAGATAGAGAATGATGGAATTAACAGGTGGTAAAAAAAAAAAAAAAAAAAAAGACTGCAAGACTTTTTGCTTTGAAAACAAGGTCTTTTGATGTTCATATCAAATAAACATATTATGGTTCATGAAGAAGCTGTACTTACTCCCCACAGGCTAATTTTCTGCTCAAACTCCTTCTCTCCCTCAAATATAACATGGATGTTGAGCTGAACGGGGTAAGAAGGAAATAAAAATTAGTTTAAGAAGAACACAATGAAAAACTAAGCAGTATAGATATGGAAATACGGTAAATGATTTGACAGGCTGCATATAGCCTCCCTCACCGTGGTGCTGTTTGCATCCACGTAGCTGAGCTCCGGGATGGAGTTCTTGGCGTAGATGGAGATGATGACCTGCGATCCGGTCTGGTGCCAGTCAAACCGACACGGAACCACTTTCTTACCCTGCGAGAGGGATTTCAGATAAACATTTGACACACACATTCAGCTATTCAGTCTCCACTTTGACCACTAGATGGAGTCACAGCTGAGGACTTGCACACACAAGTGATGAATTGCTATCACACCTACCGAGTCTTTTTTCCTCCATAGATGTGCTCCCTTGGTGCAGCCCTCTTGAGAGAGGAAGGTGTTAAAGTCAGAGGTTTTCCTCTTACAGCAGCTCCAGTATTTCATCCTGGAGACGCAGGAAAGACATACACCCGCTGGATTTCTAGCAGTCGATAACTTGTCACTCAAGAGGACCAGAAAACAAGACTAACAGGAGGTGTAACAGGAAAGTGCTAGTGTTGCTCTTCACGCTTCTTTTACAGTTTCCAGAGAATTTTCTGCTGTTTCATGTCAATAAAGTGGAAGGAAGAGATCGAGAGTAAGGGGATGTTATGAGCGGGTAAATAATTATCAGTCGTACTAACCCTTCATGGAAGATAGGAAACCCAGAGTGGTATGAGCACACATCCGAATCGCTTGCAGGTCCGTCAAAACTCTGTCGGTGGAGACAAAAGTGCGGTTCAAAGACTGAAGCAGATTGTTCTTGTTTGATTCAATTGTACAGTATGACACTCCTTTTTCTTCTTCTTCTCCTCAAATAATGAAACTCTGTACATAATAATAATAGTCAGGTTATTGAACTGACAGGTTTTAAATGATTTTCTAGTACTTTCATCTCTTTGCAGATGAATGGAGTCATTTAGAAGCATCACTTAAAATCTATTTCCCATTATTTTCTAATATTACAGTAGTGATAGAGGTGAAGTTTTCTGGGGATGAGTAATGACTACAATGTTCTTTTAAAGTGCCAATTTATACTCTACCAAGACCTCGACTGATTAATCAACTAAAAGCAGGCAGGCCTTGAGAGAATATCTCATGGCTTTCAATCAAATCAGTTAATGTACAATTATGTAAATCATTAAAGCCCATCTCCAAGCTTCTACAAACCAAAGTCAATACAAATGATTCTCACAATTTATTTTCTAATCTTGGGGTTTCTGCTCTGACAGGCCATATTATCTTGAGCACATATTTTTTTAAAATTTTTTTTGCTTTGCATTCGTCTCAGAGTGAATGTGGAGGAGGAGTAGAAAAGGAGTTGGATCTACTTCCCGTCACCCAGTGCGCTGAGCTCTTTCGGTGTGTTAGAATTTCTTTGTCAGGATCAGCTTGGATGATTTGTTTTTGTTTGTCGTTTATTGACATCTGTTTATGGAAATTTTTCAAATATGGTAATTGGATTTGGCTTAGAACTTGAGAAAAAAGTGGAAACTTATTTGGCAGCTTTCAGAGGTGTGAATCGAAAAGGGATTCAAGCGGATGTTGCCAAAGCCCTACAGAAGTGTAGATAGAGTTTATAACTTCCATTTCCATGGCATAACAATATATGTTTTTCCCCAACAAACACTAACACATACGCCTACCTTAAGACAACCTCCATTTTTACAGGATGTTCCAATCTTGATCTCGTCACCGTCTTCCTCTAGAGAGACAGAAAGAAATGACACCCACAATTTGAAGAGCACCTAAAAAAATGCATCCACAGTTATGATGACTTGTCCCCTCCCTGTCAGCTTTTACTTAGATGCCACATAGTGATTGATGCAGGTGAGGGCAATTTCCCAGCGGCCATCCATTAACTTCCACTGTCAACATGACCTTTCAGTCTACAAGGAGTAGATGGTAGTCGTCTATGACAAAGAGGAGAAGAAAGTTTGGAGACAAAGTTCTGTTCTTACCTTTTTTCTCTTCCTCATTTTCAGAAAGCTTCAGTTTCTCCAGAGCCTGCTTCAGAGAACCGGAGACTTTATGCTGCAGTCTTACCATCGGCTCATCTGCGCTATAAAAAAGAAACAAAAAAAACAAATTGGTATGAAACAATTAGAAACGGAGGGAGAGAAGGACTCTCTTTTTTAATTGAGCTGTTAATTGAAAACTAATTGGAAGTGTATTGTGGTCTTCATGCAATGACTACATAATCTGCATCTACATCATTTCAAAATTAGGTCTCGGGCCCAAAGCTGGCCTAAGACCGACACTCTACATGAAAGGAGTTCCACTATTCACACATAATCGCCTCATCAGTCGTCTGTCCACTCTCTTTTGAACTCTGCTGGGAAGTATCCAGGGTAAAAGACGGTGGAGCACCGTCGACTATCCTGTAGATTGATAATTTCAAGCTGATTTAATACATCTGATACTGTACCAATCCTTTTATGTGTTTGATACTAAGCCAGAATACCAAACAGCAGAATGTAGCTCGGGAAGCTAATAGGGATGTAAAGAAGCCAGCTTAACATACTGAATGGGAAAAAAAGGAGCTCTTCTTCTTTCCTTTGTTTAAATGTGATCCTAAGATTCTGAATCTTTGTTTTTTGAAAAAAACATCTGCTATTATATAAATATTTCTAACCTTGGTCTTTTTATCGCCTCCTGAGGTTTAGGTGCCGAGATGATGTACTCGTTAAACTTTGATTTTTGGTCATCCGTGTCTTTCTTTTCTCCCGATGATGTCACATCTGGTTTCACTGGCTCAGGGGGCTTTTCCTTGTTGTGGGGACCTTTTGTGCAGCCCTGCAAGGAGAAAAGTCACTGGGTTGTACTCACAAACAATGAGCAATCAGGCCAGTATATCCACAGCAAGAATGTGGCAGTCAATGCCTATGAAAACAATAGACAATGGAGACTTAACCCTGAAGGATCAAGAGTATGGATTAAAACGGAAAGAAAAAACTTACAGCAATGCTGAGGAAGTCTGAGAAGTCGGTAGTTCTTCTCTTGCAGCAAGACCATCCCTGAGGAAAGTCAGAGAGACGTTAACTTTAGGCAGATAACGAGACACAAGCCAAACGTTGCATTTTCAGGCATTTTACCTTCAATGCATCATGGAATACTGGGACTCCTGGATGATAGGTGCAGCCATCTGTGGAAATAACACAGTAATTTAGAGGAACGATATAGTGAACAGGTGTACCGGCATCAGATAAAACACAAACCTGCCTGATTACTGACTTTTTAGCTTTTCTGGCCTAATTCTAGTTTCATAAAAGAAACAAACTTTCAGCTTTCAAAAACACACCCCGAGCTGCTCACTGAGGCAAAAAAAGCTCATTTCTTTTACAGCATGATGGGTTGACTTGTAAAATAATAGTTTCTGAATGCGTTGAGGCAATCTGAGAACCAACAACTAAAAATTAGCTATAGTACTTTTCAGCTGTTTGATGGGCATCGACCCTTTGATGGTAAAGCACTACAGCATCTGTGATGTCTTGTCTGCACTCGCTTGTCCTTTCATTTGTGGTACATCTCTCAAAGGACTTTGGTCAGCAGTGTCTGATGCTGTCTTCACAAGGCAGTCAAACAAAATGTGGGAAGAGAAAACATGTTTTCTTATAGCGGTAGATAAGATTTCTAGACCAGGACATTTGCAGCACTACACCACTCAATTATAAGGCTGTTTTGTCACACATTTGACCTTTCCGAAAAATATTTCAATTAATTGTGCAGTCCTATTTGTTGATATATGCACTCAGCTGCTCAGTAGGGGTTGGCAATCTTTCAAGCAGTATTTGATGGCCATATGGGGTCAAGTCTGTCCAGCATTTATCATAATGTACTCTGGCAAGTGTCAAAGAGACTTTCATTCTTGAATAAAAATGATCTAATATACTGAGGTGGATGAACTTAAATGGTGTATAGATTGTTGCTTATGTTGTGGAGAAAAATAACCGATCACAGGTCCAAAAGTGGCAATGATACAGAATATTACACGGTTAAAACAAACACCAAACTACAGACTTAACAAACCAAAGAAACCCAAAACGGATAAATAGAATTGAAGTTTTTGTAGATAATGATTTTCTGATACTCAGTATTCAACTTTGATTAAAAATGGACATAACTGGACTGTTACATAAACTTGAATCAGATTTGGATATTTTGTCCTTGTGAAGTGCAGCACTGACAATACATAGATAAATAATGAACGTGGTAATTAGGATATGAATTGGAAAGATTTATTAAACTGTCCTTTTTAAAAGGGAATGAATTTCTGTGGAAGCAAAAAAAGTTTTTTTCCAAATAGAGGCGAAATTTCAATACAAGCAACATAGAAGCCAGACAAGACAAAAGGCAATCAGGAAGTTTTATACACGAACAAGTTTAAACCAATGGCTTTATGACGCACTAGAGATTACATCAGAAAGTTTGACAGATCCTCATTCGCAATTTGCTTTAAGTGGAAAAGACAGCATGATTTTGTAAAATATCGTCTTCTTGGATCTGGCCTACAAGACAAACCACGGTGGGATGAAAAAACAAAAAAGGACTTGGTCTGACCATATATCAAACATTTTCAAGCACTAAAAGTAATGACTTTACTCGACTGTTATGAAATGAGGCCTCCAATTAAAATGGAAATCAGACTTGACTCTTGCAATGAGATTCTGGTAATACAAATACCATGATTACTTTAAGGCAGGGAAGGCTACATCTAATAAAAAGGAAATAAGGGACTCACTGAGGTTTTGTTGTGGGAGTTGAAGACAACAATACAACCCTGAATGTTCAATTATATTTAGATCATATTCATAAGCAATCTTTAACTTAAGATTGAGAATAGAATAACTGGGACCATAATCTTTTCCCTACACAGCCACTATCTTCCTAATAGTGTTGCTGGAGTACTGCACTTCTGGAGGTTTGTCATAAACAGAACAACTTAATTTAATTTTGTGTGTCAAATCTGGAAAGAAACTCAATTATCGCTTTTAACATGACAAAAGAGCTTATCTTCTCCTGACTGGTGTTTCAAATGTATTTGACTCCCTTGGCATCTTGTGTAACATTAAATTAAAAATGTGGCCACTGTTTGGGAAAAGATAACGCACTGTAAACATATCATGACTTCATTGTCGGATGTCCTGATTTCTAAATGAGGCCCTTGGTTATTGGGGAGGCTGCTGGCAGGAGAAAATGTGGGTTCAAAAAAACACACTTTGGCATAAGCCCTTCTGGAAGTAAAAAGAACAGGATTAGCTCATGAATAAATGTTACTTTTATCTGTTTCCTATTGGTTTCTGAAGAGCAGACAAGCTATAAATATGAGGTTTATAATTTCAAAAACCTAAAATAATTAGATGAGGGGGTTCAGATTTCCTTATGTGCATAGTGTATGAGAGGCTGTGGCGATTGTGTTAGTATCAAGAAAATATACAGTAAATCTTGGGTGGGTAAAGGCTGGGTGATACTGCCTTGAAATAATAGTGCAATATTCTTAGGCTGTATTGCCATACACCCAACAAATCAATATTCTTTATAAATGCTAGGTTTTGCTGACAAAATCAAGTACAGATCTGCACAATATTTTTGCAGTACTTGTCGGGCCCACATAGCAGCACTGCCTTGAGAAGTAGATTCAATTAGATGCTGTTTATAACACACAGTACACAAGAAATGTTATATGTGATGCCCTGTTGTACCAATTTTTCCCCTGAAGTTTGAATTGAATACTGAAATCTAACTATTATTTTGTAAGTATTGTATCAAAGTTAGAAATTCCAGTATGGTGACTATACTTTAATTGATATTGTGACAATAATTGTAGGGATGACAACTGGTACCTTAACAGATTATTCATACATTTGATTTTTGACAAATTCTCACCATCATAACGACTAAGTGGGTAAAAGCAAGTAACAGAACAAGTTGAACATGCCCTGGCCGATTATCGGGCGATATTCAGCATTTTACACACATTATCAGTATCAGTGATTTTTTCTGTCAGATTGCCGATAAAATTAACAAATTTAAAAATGTGTTACTTTGGCTCTGATGCAGCGTCCTCTCCTACAATGTCCCCCCCACAACACTATCTAATTGGTAACAATTAATAGCCCATGAACACTGAATAATCTGAATCTTCAAAGTAACTAAATGTATCAAATATACCTTGTGGAGAGGAAGTATAAAGTAGCAGAAAATGGGAAGTACTTGTCGTTAAGAACAGTATTTGAGTAAAATTATACTTTGATGGTTTATTCCATCGACGGTTATTCAAGGTTTTGACACAAAGACTTTCATTTTTACTGCAAATGGATATCAGTCCCACATATCAGTATTGAGTGTTCATGGTTTTCTGATATTCGGTATTGGCCCTGAAAAAGCTACATCGGTCTGGTAAGTTAAAGAAATCACATTACTTGACTGTAAAGCAGCCTTTTAAAACCAGGAGAAGACAACATTTTTGCCATTTCATGATATATCTATATCACAACATAAGAACTTATTTAGTCTCATGTGTTCTTTAATTGAGCTTCACAGTTAACAGCTCCAAAAGCCATCTGATAGATATTTTTACTAGTTAAATCAGGCCAGTGGAATAACTTGATAAAATGAATAAAAACAGACATAACGTTATTTCATACATGTAGACACTATTTCCCCCACTGCTGATTGTCTTTCCTGCCATTAGAGTTGTTGAGAGGGGAAAAAAAAGTTATTTCTCTGTTTTAGCACTTGTGGTAACACCGTTATTTGTATGGTATAGCACTGAGCCGTGCTGCAGAATACACTGCATGTAACACAAAGACTGAATGTTTCCTCCACTGTAACTTTATACCTCTTTCTGTGTGCCCTGTCCGGGAGAATGCTTCTTCTAAAGTCTAAGTTAACCTCTAACCTGCTAATCAAACAGGAGCTTAGCATGCTAACAACATCGTGAGAAGTCAACGAAGGCCCACGTGTTATTAGCTTCCCGATTTATACCACACTAAAGCAGTGTTCATGAATTAAGTTGTAACTGTGTTGGGTCCGATCCGCTTATAAAAAGGTTAGCTACATGGGCTCACCAGGCCTGCTCGCTGTAGAAATTTCCAGAATGTTCAGAGGTTAGCTTGCTAGCGGACTGTTACCGGGCACAGCGACAGTTAGCGTGAACTACAAGACACTTACTCACCGTCTGGGTTGTTTTCTGGGTCAAACCGCTGTCCGCATCCCTTATTATAACACAAGACAGACATACTGATGAGTGAAGTAGGTTCAACTGATGGCCAGATTTGTAATTCACTACTAAAAAGCCCGTGTGAGAGAGATACAGAGCCGCAGCCGTTGCCTCACACTGCTGTACATTACACCGCGCTCACTTCCGGATGTTTTCGGCCGCACTCGGCAAATATCGGCCGCTCGCCCAGCCCGCCTCATCCATCCTGTGAGCGCACCGTGGTCCCGCACAAGCGACAACTGATGCTGACCGCTTCCAAACTTGCGTGAAGCGACACGTTCCCTCCGTGCCACATTTGTTTCGGACCTTAACCTCCTCGCAAACGAACGCCCGGCTGTTTTAAACGCCAGTTTCGCGTTAACTATTGCAGTTAGGAGCCGAAATATGCCCACTGCACTCAGGGTTACAGTAGTCAGGTGCATGAAAACTGGGGCAATAGCTATTTAGTTTTACGAGGATGGCTGCAGCTCAGTAGACAACAGCCCGTCGGGATTTTGTGCACATTAATTTTTCCATCTCTCCGATCCACCATCGACTTGTGCGCGACTGGTCAAACGCGTTTTTCTTTTGCCTTTTTTGTCTTTCTTTCTTTTCTTTTCTTTATTTCTATTATTATTGTCAGAT
Source organism: Diplodus puntazzo (assembly GCA_963678695.2). Lineage (NCBI taxonomy): Eukaryota > Metazoa > Chordata > Actinopteri > Spariformes > Sparidae > Diplodus > Diplodus puntazzo. Next base: position 11,307,137 of record OZ023167.1, on the reverse strand, counting down.
GCCTGCCGGAGAGAGGATGGAAAAGGATTTGCTCTCACTGATCACAGCTGTTTCGTCTAAAGGTAGGGCACGCTGTGATGTATGGATGTCTTGTGCACAATACAAGTCAATTAAGCTGCAGACGACCAGAGTTTAATAATAAAACTAGTGCATATTGCACGGAGGCGAGCTACACTGGATCCGCATCAACATGGGAGACGATAATGCACCCCAATATCTCCCGGGACAGTCTACCTCTGGGGAATGTTGATTCGAGTCGTTAAATTCCGACTGCCTACTAGTGCTCATATAGTGCTGAAAATGAGGCTTTAATTTGGGTGTCGTGCAATACAAAGTAAGTAGGCTCCAATTTTATATCATCTGCTGTATTATTTTATTTCCATTATTGTAGTTCCTGTTGAAGTTGTATAATGATCTAGGAAAGACTGCTGTAACGCCATGCATACATTCAGCAGTATATTTATATATTCTAGCTCATAAAACATTTGAAAGGTGTTGTAATTAAAATGGTTAAAAATAAGATAAAAACAAATTAAAAAGGAGAAGATGTTTTAACTAGGCCACCTCATTTATGCCCTCCTTTCCATTCCTGGATGTTATTTAATGGGTTAAAACTTGTGGCTGTGCCTGCTTTCCAGTTAACACCATGATAACTTTTTTCTAAGGAGGCTGTTTAAAAAAAAACAAAAAACAGGCAACTAATTTCTGAAAGAGTTCGCATCTTGTCAGACCATGGTGTCTTTTGTCTGACCTACATTTGCTGTCATCTTATAATATCACATTCCTGGTGATCTGTCCAAAGAGGAGTCTTTGTGTCTTTTAGTCTTTTTATGTCTCACAGGGGGTTGTGTAAATGCACTGTGCTTTGATGCGGTTTGTTGAAAGATATATCATTCTTTGCTTGTGAGCCTTTCGAGTGCAATGTTCAGTGTTTGAGTGCATCATTGAATATGCTATCATATCCCTGTAGTGATGAGCTGCACCTCTGAAATGCCTTTGTAACTTTTGTCTCACAGGTCTATATCAAATTTTTAGCATGCAGGGAGCATGTCTTTAACAACTCACCAACTGAATCCAGATCTGTTTCTCTTTCTTATTCTTTCCAAATGTAGGGTGACTGGGTGATGGAATAGTGATGAAGCCTAATCGGTGGGGAAATATGCTTCCTCTACCCAGCTTTTCTCTTATTTTTCATTTTATTTGCCTCTTCCTCCTCCTCTGTTTCCCTCCAATCTATGCCCAATTCCTGGCAGAACCTAGGGCAGGACAAGGCCTGCTGCTTTTCACCCAGCCTGCCTATAATGCCTCTATCTTTGAGAACTCTGCTACAAGAACTTATACCAGGAGTGAGGTCAAAATGGGCATCATTCTTGGACCACCTCGGTCTTTAGACATTAAATATTCCATTCAGTCTGGAGACAATGAAGGAATTTTCCAAGCTGAGGAGTTTGTAATGGGAGATTTTTGTTTCCTCCGCATACGCACTAACGGAGTCAGTGGTGCCATATTGAATCGGGAAGTGCAGGACAATTACACACTGACAGTTAAAGCATCTGCACAAGGAGGCCTAGAGGCCTTAGCTACTGTCTATATCAAGGTCTTGGATACCAATGATCTGCGACCTCTCTTCTCCCCAACCTCCTATTCATTTGTTGTCTCTGAGAGTGCCCCTCTGGGTGTCAGCATAGGACGTGTGACAGCCACAGATGCTGACATGGGCTCCAACGGGGAGTTCTACTACTTCTTCAAGACCAGAGTTGAACTATTTGCTGTTCATCCGACGAGCGGGGTCATAACCCTGACCGGTCGGCCCAGGATGGACAAAAAAGATCGATTTGAGCTGGAGGTGCAGGTGGTTGACCGAGGGATGAAACTCTATGGCAACAACGGTATCAGCAGCACTGCTAGATTAGTCCTAACTGTGAAGCGAGTCAATGAATTTGCACCTGTTCTTACTGCTGTTGCTGTCATTCCATCGTGGGTCGACAAAGACCCAGTCTATGCCATAGTAACTGTGGAGGACAAGGACGACGGGATATCTGGGGATATAGAGTGGGTGTCCATCATTGAGGGTGACCCCTTCGAGCAGTTTGTGGTTGATCGATCGCCCGTCGGGAATGAATATATGGTGAAGACCTCAGAATTGCTCGACTGGGATACATTCCCTTACGGCTGCAACTTAACTTTCCAGGCTAAAGACAGAGGTATTCCTCCTAAGTTTTCCAAACCCCAAGTTGTTCAATTGTTGGTTACAAAGCCGGACCCAGTGTTGGCGAGGTTCGAGAGAGATGTTTATGTATTTAAGCTGAGTGAAATGGCCCCTCCAGGCACTATTGTAGAGGTGGTGAAAATCTCCCCAGCTCCTCTGAGTGTCAATTACAGCTTCAGCGGCTTGTCTGATCCAGTGTACTTTGATATAAACCCTTTGACTGGAGTTATTACGACCACAAGGCAGCTGACAAGGATATCACAGGATTTCATGGAGATGGAGGTGGTTGATATTATTAGTCAGCAGCGGACAAGGATTCAAATCACCATAGAGGATGCAAATGACAACTCTCCAGTGTTCAACAAGCCATTCTATGATATCGCAATCAACGAGAGCTTACCTGTCGGCACTGTTATCCTCGTAGCATCTGCTGTAGATGACGATAAAGGAGACAATGGGTTTGTCACTCACACAATAAGTGGTGAACAGTCACTTCCATTTACCATAGATCAGTACACGGGGGAGATGAGGATCACACAAGATCTGGACTTTGAGTCGTCAGATGATATGTATGCTTTCACAGTGCGGGCCTCTGATTGGGGTACACCCTACAGACGGGAGACTGAGGTTAATGTCACCATTCGTCTTGTAAATGTTAATGACAACCAGCCCCTTTTTGAAATGATTTCTTGCAGGGGGATGATAAGCCGTGATTTCCCTGCCAGCCAGACTATTGTCACTATGTCAGCTGTGGACATAGATGAGCTAGGAATGGTGAGCTACAAGATACTGTCAGGTAACGAGCTGGACTATTTTAACTTAAATCCAGACACGGGGGCTTTGTCGCTGAAAAAATCATTAGCAGCGGAAAGTTTAAAAAACGGGGTGTTCAACCTGAAAGTCGTGGCAACAGATGGAGAGTTGCTCTCTGATCCTACGTTTGTGAATGTGTCTGTGGTGAGGGGCAGGATGGCACCCATGGGGTTCAACTGCAAGGAGACCAGGGTAGCCCAGCTGTTGGCAGAAAAAGTGCTCTCAAAAGCATCTGCTATGGCAAGACCAAGGCCAGATGAGAGATTTACAGACCTTTTCTCTCTGAACAAACAGGCTCCACAGTTTGAGGCCTTGCCCACAAGTATTCTAGTGAGAGAAGACCTCGCTGCTGGCACCAGTGTATTTCAGGTGAGAGCACGCGATGGTGACCCAGGCTTCAATGGCCGTGTTCTCTTTTCCATATCTGATGGTAACAAAGAAAATTGCTTCAATATCAACATGGACAATGGGTTGATAACTGTACTGGAGCCACTCGACCGCGAGCGATCGGATCGTTACTTCCTTAATATCACCATCTACGATCAGGGTGTTCCTCAGATGTCCAATTGGAGGCTACTGACTGTGATCATCGAGGATGCGAATGACAATGACCCCCAGTTCTATGAGGACAGCTTCTCTGCCCTTGTTGTCGAGAACTCAGCCATTGGTATGGAAGTTATTACCATCACTGCATTTGACAGAGACATGGGTCAAAATGGACTGCTCTCCTACATAATGCTGACCAGTGTGCCTCAGTTTGGTATTGATAGCGAGACAGGAAGCGTGTTTGTTGCCAGCCACTTGGACCGAGAAGCCATCGAAATGTTCACTCTGAAGATCGAAGTTAGAGACAAGGCTGAAAGAGGTACTCGAAGGTCAGCAGTCACTACTCTAAGTATAATAGTGGACGATGTCAATGATTGTGCCCCGGCTTTCATCCCGAGTAGCTACAGTGCTCGAGTTTTGGAGGACCTCCCACCAGGGGCTGTGATTACCTGGGTTCAGGCTCAGGACCCAGACATTGGCCCCGGTGGACAGGTCCGATACTCCTTGATTAATGACTTCAACGGGACTTTTGAGGTAGGTGCTGTCTGTCACTTTTTGTTTTGTCTACACAGTTGCATATGCTGATCCCCTTTTTATTGGCAGTTTATGATGAATGGGATTGTAATGCTTTGTACAGGTCGATGCTGTGAGTGGGATGTTGAGGATTAGGAAGGAGCTCGACTTCGAGAAACAACAGTTTTTTAACCTAACATTGATTGCTGAGGACAGAGGAATACCCAGCCTCATCAGCCAGACGTTTGTTGAGGTGGAGGTGTGTAACAACCACGCACACATGTACACACACATTTGTATCAGAGCAAATTTTAATGATCCGTTTGATCAATTAAGCACTAACACTTTTGTTGAAGATTTTCAAGCTTCCAATTCTTGATATGATGATTTATAGTAACTTTCATTAATAAATTGTAAGTTTATAGTTAATACGTTTTAGTTCATAGTTATTGAGTTGTATTCATATTGTATAACAAACAATGACATCCTTTATAAACCATGTATTAAAAGGTAACTCCAATTATTTCACACATAAAAGTAGTATAAAGCCTTTTGTGTCTCCAGAGAACTGCAAGTAACTTGACAAATTGTCTCCCGTGATGTAACTGAGTGGCTAATTGGTAGGTTTTGAAAAGTGAGAAGAACGTATGGATTAAAGAGGTGATTTCCCTGGTGTATTGACCTTGATCATTTGGTTTTAAACTGTCCATAATGAGTTCGGCAGTGTAACAGGAGTGCAATGCCAGACCAGTAGACCGCTTTTCTGCCTACATTACCCACAATGTAACTTACCCACTGAGTGACATCACTGGAGGAAATATATTAGATTACATGCAGCCTTCTCTGGAGCCACAATTTTTTTCACATATGTAGTAGGACCCCCCAAAACCTGTAAACAAACTTTAATATGTCAAAATTGATGGACTTATCCTATAAGCAATTGTAAAGGTTTTATCAGTTTCTACTTTATAATGGCCATCTAAATAATGTTTTTAGATAAACTACACTGTATTTATTAACCATTAACCATTAACATTTATTAAGTGTTATACACATTAATTGCATCTTCACTATAAACAATTGCTTGATAAAATTACTTTTTGTTTGTTTACAGTGAATTAACTGTTAACTTAAGTTTAATCAGCAATGCATTTACCTTTTATTAATGATGGTTATCATAAAGTGTTACCTATGTGCCAATATTGATATATATATATATATATATTGATATTGATATGTTTTCATTGATTCTGTCTAAATAGAAATATATCAAGCTATGCTAAAAGTCAACAGTCTAACCCACAGAAAGGAAACGGAAATGACTATTTGAAGGACAAGATGTAGGATGCCCTACAATTCAATTCAATTCACTTCTGCTAAAGGGGCCATGGGCAAAATACATTAGTTATTTACCAAAATGATTTCTTGTCAGGAAACAATATTGTCTGTGGACATTGATAGCTGCGAGTTATAATATAATCAAAAGGTAATATTTCTATCTTGGTCCAATGAGTTTCTGTGTTCAAAATGATGCTGTTTGATGCTCCACATATCTTCGCTCAGAGTTTCAAAATTAAAGTGAACCATTACATGTCCTCAGGTGGTGGATGTCAATGAGAATTTGTATGCACCCTACTTCCCTGACTTTGCTGTGAGAGGCTCAGTGAAGGAGAACTCTCGCGTCGGCACGAGTGTCCTGACAGTCAGCGCTAAGGACGATGACAAGGGGCGAGATGGCGTGGTGAGGTACTCTGTCAGAGGAGGCAGCGGACTGGGCACTTTCACCATTGATGAAGACACAGGTGTGACACAAGATCAATTTTGAAGCCTATTTATGTAAAGTGGAAATTCAATAACTTACAGTGCCATGCGTGGAATATCAACACCCAAATTGCCTGATCATTGCATATTACTGGAATTCTTTCTAGCTCTGTGCCATTGCTGGTGACTTTTACATGTGTGGAGTTGTTCACCACTCTCACTTCTTGTGCCTCTGTCAACCTTGTGGTTCTGTATTGCAAGTGAAAGCATCACCCGTGGAAGTTTTTTTTTCTTCTTTTGGAGTGAATGTCCGTGTGTGTAGTAGAGGGAGAGAGGTGGAGAGACTGCGAGGTACAGTCAGAGCCAGTGAGCTGATGGGGCCTCACATGGGAGCTGTTTCTGTGTGAGCCGGGCAGAGATCATTACTGTAATGAGGGCAGCATGGCAGCTACACTGGCTGGGCCTCGGGCCCCTCTGTCCAGCTGATCCAGTGCTATGTGGATAACATTGATCAAGGCTCTCCTGCACAGCACCGCCATCTTTTTCAAGAGTAGTGAAATCACTGTAACTTATTTAAGGAGGCATGCCCCCTACCCATGGGTCGTTGTCTCCAACTGTCCTGCAGTGTTAGGCCACAGCTGAAAACACGCTGATGCAAACACAAAGCCATGAGTCACTCACCCAGGAATGAAATGATTCAAATACCCAGTATGAAAATAGGACAGTTCCAATGAGCTCATATTGGCTCTTGTGGAGAATTAATATATATTTATATATATGTAGGACAGCCGCTCTGCCATCCATATATCTACTTTATTTCTAGTTTATATCCAACTTGAAAAGATCTTGGCATTAGCTGCGTCTTCCATCAGAGAAATAGGACTTGTGGCCACTGTGGGCACAAAGATATTAGCTCGGATCCAAAGTCTGCATATTCGAAATTTGACATAGGAGCCAATAAAAAAAGGTGTGCGTGAGAAATCTTGCTTTCCCATCAAGGCAGCTCGCAGCCTCCGTCTCTCTCTGTGGTGCTGAAGCTTTCAGACCTAATCGCTCCCTGTGCTTCTCTCCATGGTGCTGGAACATTTAAACTTCAAGCTCCAAAATCAGTCCCCCAATCACTCATTCTCTCTTCTCTGCATGATACTGTAGAGTAGCTACTCCACAGTGAGTAGTATTTCATAATCACCACTTGGTGCTGAGCGTTGCCACTGACAGGCCCGAAGTGTGGATGTTTTGAAGGTGGAAGTCTCTGTTTCACTCTGGTATGTCACTGCTCTGACTGCTAATAATCTCTGTTGACATTCAGATAGATATTCCTCACTACATAAAGCACTTTACAGCTTTTTATGTTATGTAAGTGTTATATTTGTATTTTCCTCTCTCACTGCTCACTAATTTAATAACCCCATATTTAACAAATGTCACTTATTTTATTAATTAGTTCACTGTATGACAACGTTTATTGTCACGGGTTGCTTCAAATGAATCAAAAGCTTTCCCACTAATTGCATTTTGTACCATCCACATTTTTATTTTGTAAAAAAAAAAAAAACAGTTTCTCACAGTCAACATCACTAGTCAAGAATTTTTATTTTGTTGCATGACTCAAACATGAAAAACTTAAATTCTTCCGGTCAGTACTTCATTAAGTAACAGCGCAAAGATACCATAGCAACAGGTGACGAATACATTTTCAGTAATTCAAGTTTAAGTCCTCTTTGCTCGACAGTCGCACTGAAGCCGTCGTCGGTAATGCAATTCTTGTTCTTGCCCCCCCCTCTAACAATGCTCATACAATATGTATAAAAAAAATCCCACAAGTGAATGAGCACTGAGAAAAAGAGAATGGAAGTCAAAGGCATAAATAGTGCAAACGTTAAGCCATGGGAATACAATACAGTATATATATATATATATATATATATATATATATATATTTATATATATATATAGAATATCAAATAGAATAAAATGAATACATATATAAAATGAAATAGCACACCGTGAAAGAATAAGAATAAGAATAATAAGTAACATAAATATATATTCTGTGATGATTTAGCAGCTTGTAAACAGTGGTGCAGCATATATGAATGATACACACAGAGATGTAAACAGCAAGTGACATTAAATATAGAAGATGTGTACAGGTAGAGTGCACCTGTAACCAATGCATCACAACTCATAGAATAGAACAGGATAACACTTGAGAATATTGAGTGACTAATCATGAATGTGCAGCCACACAGAATTCAGTCAAAATATATACATTATAATTTTTGAACTTATAGCACTGTGAAGTGATAAGAATAATAACTATCTAGACTAATGCAGAGTAGTGGTTCATTTTAGCTGGTGGAGTTTATTTTGGAAAACTTAGTTTTAAGGGCCACATGCGAGCGTTCCTCTCCTGGCCTCTCCTCGCCTCTTGTCACACTGGCGCCTACTGTACACGACTTGCACTGGAGGCCTGTAGTGACCTTTATCTAGGCTAATTAGTATTGACCACAGTTGAGAGAGAGAAGCAGATGGACAAATGGAGGGAGAGGGAATATCTGTCGCCCTCACTCCCTCTGCGTCACTCTCGCCCTCTTCATGTACTGTACAGCGTGTGCGCAGAATTGCATATGCGCGATGTAGACAATGTGCTCATAGACGAGGCAGCGTTACAGCACCTAGACGGATCCCCACAGTCTTCTGTATTCAAACCTCAATAAGGAGCGTCTCAGCCAGCGAGAAAGTTTATTGAGTGCAGATTTTCCAGGGGAAATCAGAGTGCTTGTTAGAGCAGAAAGCGAAAGGGAGAGGGGAGTGGAAGTGATGCGAAGAGAGGAAGGAAGAGGATGCAGGGGATTCTGGAGTACATAAAATGTGTCAGAAGAAAATATTGCTTCTCTTTCTTCCTCCCAGGCCTTTATATAAATATATATATATATATATATATATATATATATATATATATATATGTATATATATATTTCTTTCTTTGGGAAGTTTGTTTTTAAGCTGTGACTCCTGTTCCCCTCCAATATCATGAGCATGCGAGGAAAAGATCAGTGCGGTACTTTCTGCCTATCAGATAAAGAGACACAGCATGCACATGCCAAGTTTCTCCTTCATCAAGTGCTTCATTTTATCTCGCAGTGTAGAAGTCAGTGTTGTCAGGCATGGACAGAGTGGCGGCGCTCTGTCCTCCCACCATGCATTTAGCTGCCATGTTGAGTTGCTTTGGTCTGACTGCTTGTCAATCCGTGGCTCTTAGTGCCAACACTAAGTACGTGTAGACAGAGTGTGATAGACAGCGTGAGAGAGTAAAAGGGACAGAAAGAACGAGGAAAGTGTGAGGAATAAACGCCGTTTCGTTTTTTCATAACTCTGCGGTTCGTGAACTAGCTTGACGATGCGCCTTACGTAGTCGTGCCCGCCGCGTGTGAACGCAAACTTCACTCCTATTCGATATTTAGATGTTTAAGGTGACTCACTCATGGTGCATGGTGGAAAGCGCAGGGGGTGTCTATCATAAAAAGAAGCAGGATCTTCTTTGGCTTAAACCCTTAGCCCTGCTGTACTTTGAACAAAAATTGGTATTCTTGTCGTTGGTTAGCGGGAAAGCAAGCCCTGCAATTTCTCATTGGGCAGCTGTCAGAAGCCACCGCTCCTCTATTATTGGGTTTGCAAGCACAAGGATTTATCACAGTCGGGATAAAGCACTCTTTAAGTTACAGGCGAACACACGTTTAAATAGTAATCCATTCTGCATTTGTTGGAAATTAACGGGCTGTAATTTTTTGATGTCCTTGTTTTTTTTTTGCCACACGCAGAGCTGTTCAGTCTCAAGATGCAGAGAAGTATACACAGCGCTTTCTCATCAATCTTGGGATTGATTATTGGAAAAATGGTGGCATTAATTAGATAGTGGGATCCCCAAACTTCTTTCTCAAGAGTGGAATAAAACTGAAAAGACATGACAGATGGATGTAAACACACACGTACTGTGAACTTCCAGATAAGAAAATGTGCCGTGACCCTTCAATTTCTGTGTCCACTCTTTGAAGTGTGTTATTTATGGTGAGAATGGATGCTGTCAAGTCGGATTTATATTGAATCCACTGAATAGTGCCTGTCGGTCTTAAAGTTCAAAGAGCTTTTTGAAACAGCCAACTCTGTTTTCCGCGTCTCCCTCTGTCGAGCTATCTGACAGAGATGAGATGTGGTTTGAAAAGGACGTGGTCAAGGACGTCAGAGCGAGGATGTGTTTCAACAAACACTTTTACTATGCACTGTGCATGCCCTGGGCAACTGCTTAGGCATAATCTGACATACACACACACACACACTCTCCGGTGATAAGGTAACACCTTTGCCATGCGACCGAGGAGGCTGCAGCAAGACTGAGTCAAGCACTCCAAAAAAAAAAAAAAAGGGCCTCAAGTCACTGATTTGTATGCTTCTATGACTCTAACCTGGGCTCATGGGGTTTGTGGCTGAGTGGAAGGCCGAGTTAGGGAGCAGCAGACGTGTACTGTGTGACAGCAAATCAAGCAGAAATCTCTTCAGTCCACACAAAAAATTAATATATGTATGGAAGGATCCGTCTATGACCTTTTTAAAAGAAGAGTACCAACGTACTGATTTAATAATCCATTCAGTAAGGATGCCTGACATGGCACTCGTGCTCAACGTCTCTGGTTGGAGGATTCTCACTGAACAACAAAATGTTTTTGCGATTGTTGGGACGATATCCTGCAAAAATGTTTTTAATAGGGTGGTCGAGGTTAGACCAAAGTCCTTCTAGGCAAGTCATGCCACTCGGCGGCCATCTTGGGGACGCTTTTGAAAAGCCCAAAGAGACCAGACCCCTATCTAAATGAATGGAGGCATGGTCAAATCTACCCTTTAACGTGATAGCAGGACGGAAAAAACATACAGACATGCTCGCGAGTGAAATAAGATACAGATAAAAACCAAAAAACATTGACTTTACCGTATAAATGATGTTTAAAACGCTCTTTTCCTCCAGGGAGAACTCCACTGCGCATGCGCGCAGATTTACGACACCGGCGTCCATCGTACGGCTGAATCTGTGCCGGCTGCTGTGCTCTGGCTCTACTCTGCCTGACCACTCATGTATGGACCAGATAATGTCTAATACATCATTTCTTATCATTCACTCTATAAATTAGATAAAGATCTGAACGCAGTAAATGTTTTACAACAGTTGAAAGTCTCTGATGGTCTCTGTCGTAAAAAAAAGTACTTGTGCGCATGCGCTGGTGAAACAACATGATTGGGCTATAAGTTTCCCGGTTCGGCTGTGACAACGCAGGTGATTGGCTGTTGGTGAAAGGGGCGGGATATGCGCCATCTTTGGCGTCGCAGATTTCCCCATTCAAAATGATCAGAGTGGCCTGTCTCTACAATATAGAACGTCTCTGGTTAGACACAGAATCGAGCAGAAGTGGAACTGAGCGTGTTTACCCCAGGGGCCTGCAGTGTGGGCTGAACCGTCTTAGCTCTCTGTCTCGTTAGAGTCATAAAAAATAGGACCTTATTTTTGGTCGAATAAAAGGAGTGCCCGGTTTTCTTTTTGTGCAACATGGCTCAGGAAATACAATTTTTTGATAAAGATGTGTTGAGATTAAAAATAAAAAGACAGGCAAAGCAAAAAAGCAAGTTTAACCTCCCTTGCTACTTTTGTAGATACAGAGCACTAGATGGGAGATGTTAAGTGCAATATGTAAGAAATGTCCACCTGTCAAATGTACACTCTAAACGTACAGGGGGCAGGGTATCATCAGTCATTGCTAACTGCTGCTAACTGTAGCTGCAGTCATCTGATAAGCAGAGTTAACCACGCAGCTAGCGGATGTTTTGGTTGCCAGGACTGGGAGCTCGGAGCAGCGAGGGATAGTTGATTTTCTTTACCATTGGACAGTCTGCAAAGTGGCTAGGTGGTAAACATGCTAACATTAATAGATACCTCTCTAACATAACACATAGACTTCATCTGCATGATTACAAAACGGTTATCCCTTCGCATGCTGTTCACAAATTTCCGTTCAACAATTTGTGACTTCAACCGTGAAGATAATGTCATAAGTGTGCATTTGTATTGCAGTCAATTCTTTATATTTGTTCAGTTTTGCTAAAAACTGTCTTTAGTAATCTAAATGGCTATTATACTACACTGAGCAATATCCTCTATGTACAAATACACACTGTATCTGTATCTATGACCACTGTTATATATTATAACAACAGATATAATGTTGCGCTTGGCAACAGTGTGGTTACACTGGAAATTAAGGCGCATAGAAAGTTTATCTTTATTGATCTGAATTTGGCTTGATGACAGGTTAGTCTCCAAAGACCAACACCCTATACTGCTCCTAGTACAGCTGCTGTACCACATCTCCCTATACTTATTCTAACGGAAACACAATTATAAGTCTTTCCACATTTTTTTTAATTATGCAAAGTGTAACAGCAGTGATGAGGTTCAGGTAAGCATAAAATAGTCAAAGTAAATACACTGGCTCACACATCCGGTCTCAGCTCTGTTTGACGTCTTCTTTGGGTTAATTGCTTGTGTACTCAAGCACAGACGCATGCACAGACTCCTCGAGCATCGGCCAACACACAATGTACGCCTCTGCTCCGACTGAGTTCCTTTAAGGCGGTTGAAATAAGAGATTCATGCTGGCTGTTTTGAAAGAAATGCATCCCCTGCTCAGTTTGCGCTTTATAACGAGCTCAGCCTGTTTATTTGCAGATGACTTGTGTCCATTTCTGGTGATAGATTGGCTATATGTGTGTGATCCCGATGTGAGATTTTCTTGTCCGAACAAACTCCTTGTGCCGCCCGTGACCTTGCAGGACTGTGCCTCAGCGCTCTTGGCGACGTTCGGAAAACGACACGAACGAACTCTTGAAACCTAGAGTATGAAATCATCAATGTGTGTCATCGTTCGAGTGTTTTCTGAGAAAGTCCTGCATGACCGATTAAAAAAAAAAAAAAAAAAAAAAAAAAAAAAAAGGCGGCCATGTGTCATCCATTGTGAGCGTAAGCCGGCCTCGTCCCCCGAGAGGTCACCAAAGCTGTCAGCTACTCATCTTCCTTAAGGCCACTAAACACACGCCAGTCAACGTGTGTGAGTGTGAGTTTGTGTGTGCATGTGTGTGCGTCTTTATCAGCGGAGGGCAGTTCAGGGTACGTTTAGCACTAAGCGAATTGCAGCGGGAGCAGTTTGGTCAGCTGCGATTAGCTGGAGAGCAGCTGAAACATTGAAGGTGACTACAGCGGCGCCACTAATGCCTGTGAATGTCACCGAAGCCAGGACACGAAGTTTACTCCGAATTTGTGTCTTTGCTTTCTGGAAACTTAGTATTCAAAGTCTTTGCCTATGAGAGCTTTTAGGGGTGTATTATGCTGATGACACCTAAACTGCCCCTTCACACACACACACACACACACACACACACACACACACACACACACACACACACATACACACACCTGATAGATATGCATTCTCAAGCCTGAGTATCAACTCCATTAATCGTTCTCTGCCTCAACAGGGGTGATTTACACTGCCGGTATCCTGGACTGCGAGGCCAAAGACTCCTATTGGCTGACAGTCTACGCCACGGACAGAGGGGTTACACCGCTGTCAGCTTCTATTGAAGTCTTCATTCAGGTACCTGCTTTCACACGAGCACCTTGCACGAGAGGCCTTTAACAGAGGAAATGAAGCGGCCAAACTAGTGCTTCACGTTTGTAATAATAACTCATCACTGTAACCTCGATTGGTCACGAAATTACAACAGCACCCAGCTTTAGAGATGCACAATAATAACATCCACACCTGCAAATGCTTTAAAATTGAATATCAGAAATCAACATTTCTGCGGATGTTGATAAAACTATGCTTCGATTATGCGCATGTGAGGCAAACTGTCTTATTTTGTCAACCATTGTCTGAATCTTGCTAGCGTCACGTTAGCTTCCTGGCTAATAGCTGAGCTAAAAGCTTCTTTAATTTAGAAATATCTTGTTGCTAAGTTGTATCTAAGGTTCATCCTATTTACTGAAGCGGTGAATGTCTCCATCGCATAAGAACATTATGAAAGGACTGCCTGGAATGATTGTTCCAGGCTGAGTCACTGTGGCGTCACGCTAACAACAACAGGCACTTCCAGGTTTTATTTGATTTGCACTGTGGAGACCTGAGAAGTTGGCAAACTTGTTTACATCTGCCTTCAGAATGAATGGTAACACGTAAAGATACATAGTTAAACGTGTTGGTTTATGTTGATGTTTCTGCTGGTATTATTTCATGTGCTATATTGCTCCGTCGCCGTCTTTGATAGCTACACGACAGCGACGTCTCATGCTAACTGCTAGTTTTGGTTAAACTCAAGCTGTCGTTGTCTTTAATTAAATTGTATGTGAGCTAATGTGTGATGCTGGAGTTTTTTGGAAGTTAGTCAATGAGGTGTTAAAATGTAAACAGAGGTATTGCCTGTGAAAAACATATGAAAATATAAATGTATGGTCTTTTTTCTTCTTTGACCATGATATAAATAGGACAATTAGGGCTGTCAGTTTAACGCGTTAATTAGATTAATTAATTACACTGCAAATTAACGCGTTATAAAAATTAATGCAATTAATTTTGAGATTCTGACTAGCAATTCAATGCGCAAGCATTTTAAATTTGGCCCATTGAATGATCCGTAGGCTATTGGCAGTGGCACGTCACTGTAGCACTAGCATCTAGCGAAGCTGAAATAGGGACACTCAGATCCACAAACCTGTCTCGCGCTGTGAGAAGGCAGAATCGCGACACAACTTCCAGTCCAGATCAGCCCTATGAGCTGTAAGTAACACCACATTAACACCGCAGCGGTCGTTCGCTAATTCTCCACCATTGTTCGTTCACACAGAGCGGAACACCGCTGTAAAGACGAACCGCTGTGACATTCACACAGAAAGCCGGCGCTGCGGCTCCTAAAGAGACGCGACCGTACACGTCATGATGATGACGTGTGTGTGTTTAAGGGGTTACCCCGGTGTCCCCCCTGTCAATCAAAACCGAAGGAGACTGTCTTCCGGGGTAAAGTACACTGGAGTTTCGGTCCAGAGGGCTGACCGTCGCGGAGATTTTTTTCCATCAGAAACACTCGGTGAGGTAAAGTTTATCGTCGGTGACAGACGCATGGCAGAAATGTGACAAGGAGTCTGTAGGACGGGCGGGAGGAAGGACGCTTCTCCATTTACAGCTGTGGTATTTTCAACAAGACAGTTACAGTTACTACGTTACCTTAGTTTGGTTCTGTAACGTTGTTTTGTGGGACATTTCTCTGTATTAAGTTGAGTGAGGGATCTGTGCAGTTAACAGAACATCAGATAGACGCGCCTCCACAATACTGAGCCTCTGATACTATCGGACAAGTATACATAAATTATTGAAATGTTACATAAATAAAAAGTTTAATTTAGAAAGAAAAAAAATCGAAGTTTGTATTAAAATGTGGGTCAAAAATCGTGATACAAACCAAATCGTGAGTTTGGTGTATCGTTACAGCCCTTGTCACGAGTCAAAGCAGGGTGACAACAGACACGGACGCGACTCAGGGGAGCGAGGCGAGCACATCGTTGCTAGCCCCTTGAACGGCATGTTCTTCTCTTCTTAGTGTATTGAATTGATTAGTCATGCAATACAATGTTGTAATGTCCTAGAATTCGAATTCTTTTTTTGTGTACCTTTAGCAGATATGAGATTAAAATGCGATTAATTAGATTAATTAATTACAAATCCTGTAATTAATTAGATTATTTTCTTTAATTGCCTAACAGCCCTATATATATATATATATATATATATATATATATATATATATATATATATATATATATATATATATGTATGTATGTATGTATGTATGTATGTATGTATGTATGTGTATATATATATATATATATATATATATATATATATATATACATACATGTATGTATAGACACATATACATATCTATATATTTTTAAAAAATTTTTTAAAGTCTTTAAATTACAAGCAGGGACATTTTTCTCAAATTAATCCAAATGTAGCCTAGCAGTAGTAGCTAGATAGAAAACAGCTTAGTCATGTTGTGCCTTTGCAGCCCAAAGGATTTGCATAGCAGCTTCTAAGACATCACATAAAGGAGCATAATCTGTCAAAGACCTCTTTCAAGTCCACCGGTGGGAAATAGTTTGATATTTTGAAAAGACTTGGGTGGAGCATTCCTCGCTTAATGTCACATTGATTTCCGCCACATTAAACATAATTCTTCAACCCAATTTATTTAATTTTATACTTTTCTTAGCTTTGATTTCACCCTGTGTTTCTTATGCATTCCATATTTGCCATAAACCGACGTGTCCTCGATGTCTGATGCAGTTTTCAGACGTGTCACTTGTCACAATTTCCCGCTGCAAAAGTGATGACATTGCATGGAAGCTCGCTTGTCTTCTGTATTTTGTGCTGATAAATATTTGCCGCCTGCAAACACGTTACCCCAGCCTAGGTAAGACTGTTCGGTGTTACGTCCACAGCAACAGCATGAGGCCAAACAATCAGTTCGTTACTCTCTAAAATGCTGACAGTGTTCAGCGCAGAGGATAACTTTAGCAATGCTCTGTCTGTAAGCAAGAGATACACACTGGAGGGAATTCTCTGCTTCAGCCTCTATTATATTTGGCACTAAGTAATCCACTGTCTAAACACTCAAATACAAACATTACAGCTCCAACACTGCTTACCCTTTGGGGAGGAATTCAGCAGTGTGTAAAAAAAAAAAAAAAAAAGAACAGTAACAGGCTTTTCTGGCTTCAGGATATTCAGGTGTGAGCAGGGCGCTTTATCCCAGCCTCTTCATCACAGACAAAAATAGGGAGATTAATCAGGCACAGGTGCTCCTCATTCAGCGGCTGAACCATCTTGGCTCTCGATGCCTCGCAGCGAGCACTCAATCAACGCTGTGTTTGCCATAAATATTCTAGATCTATGCTGTAAGAAGGGGGGGAAATTAATTTGCAGTGCATTTAAAGTGTGACATCTCTGACATTTTCTGGCGAATACATTTCCATTTTTGTGATTGATAACGGATCAGTCCGGGCTCAGTCCACGCCACAGTTCATGAGCCGTGGATTAACAAAGATACTGAAATCTGCAGGCGGCTTTTCCTCACAGTGTAATATTACCATATATGCTGATTTAAACGGTTTTATCGGCTCATCCATTGGCCAATTTAGATCCAACTTCGATAAAATGTTAATATTGATATAACAGTGCTTGTTCCCTACCCTTCGCCTTCTCTCCCTCTTTCCCTTTTATCTCTCCCTCACTCTTCCTCTTCTTCGCCCTTCTCCCTTCTTTCTCTCTCAGGTAGAAGATGTCAATGATAATGCTCCCCTCACCTCGGATCCTATCTACCACCCAGCCGTCATGGAGAACTCCCCGAAGGATGTGTCAGTCATCCGCATCCAGGCGCAGGACCCTGACCTCACCGCCACGCCCAGTCGTCTGAGTTATCGCATCACGGCTGGCAACCCGCAGAATTTCTTCTCTATCAACCCCAAAACAGGTGACGCTCACGAACGGCGGTGACAATTCTTGATAAGTGCCTTGGTAACATAATTGGCAGTATTATGTTGCAGACTAATAGCATAATTAGTTGAATTTGTCTGTGTTTGTATGTTTGCATGCCTCCGAAAATGACTGAAATTGTCTTTCATCATGCACCTCCTACTAGGCGTTCTTTCAATAAAAGCCTTTGGTTCCCACACAACAAATTAAAAAGACTTTTGTGCCCACACAATCAAACATCTAGGACACGGATGAGCCGCCGAGGCAATCTTCACTGCTCTCTTAACTGAATTTCGCTCCCAGTCTTCTACAGGGGGCGAAAGCTCTTCGCAATGTACTTGAGGATATTAGCGTAGTTAGTTTTTTATTAAGCCAGTGTGTGGGTGAATATCCTCTAATCATGAAGGAATTTACAGTCCAAGCAATTTTCTTTCCCATTACTTTTGTCCCCTGAAGGAGGGTCGGACGGTTTATTTCTACGCATTCTGTGAATGTATAGTGACACAAGTTGAAAAACATGCTATTCTCAGTCGGTTTTAAGAAGTCAAAAAAGTGAAAATGGAAGCTGAAGTTGGCTAAAGGTTTCAGGAGTATTTGCTTGGATTTGGAACTACTTTGGGATGAAGACGGGGTCTTAAAGTGTCTGAGCCTGTGAACTGATGCTCAGAATGCCTGCGGTTGTATATTACCTCTCTTGAGCCTGTGGGAAAGCACTGCATGAGAAATTAAAGCCTGTGAATGTGTAACAAAAAAAGGCGGGGGGGGGGGGCTGAGAGTAAAACATTTGCACTCTGTTCCTGTCTTGTCTCTTTCCTTGTAATTTAACTTTAAGTACCAGTGATGTATCCAGGGGTTGAAATCTGCTTGGCCACCCCAAGTGCCAACCCATTCCCCCAAAGCATGATTAGCTATCTGCCAGATGATAGACGGGACCCCAGTTCAAACCAAATTTGACAGTATTTTCGATGTATGACTTTTGTATGGAGCCTGCTTTCAGTGAGGACTTAAAGGGTAACTCCACCAATTTTACATACACAAGTGTGTTTGCAGGCCTTGGGAAATTGTACTACATATGCCTAAAAAGTAGAAGTATATGGAGCCTTTTGTGGCTCCAGAGGAAGCTGCATGCAATCTTTCCATGTAATAAATTGCCCCCAGTGATCAGTGGATAAGAAGCATCGTGGCTAATTGAGACACTAGGTTTTAAAAAGAAAGAAGAATGCGTATACTCCCGCACTTCTACAGTAAAGAATCGTTGGATTCATGATTGGCCAGTCGAAAAAATCAGAGTAATCAAGGCAGCAGAATCAGAGTTAATGTTGTTTTTATTTCACACATTTCTCAAAAACTGGTGCCTACATCACCCACAATGCAACTTGAGCACAGGC
Source organism: Diplodus puntazzo (assembly GCA_963678695.2). Taxonomy (NCBI): domain Eukaryota; kingdom Metazoa; phylum Chordata; class Actinopteri; order Spariformes; family Sparidae; genus Diplodus; species Diplodus puntazzo. The sequence goes on along the minus strand of OZ023167.1, from coordinate 11,288,271 downwards.
AGCTTAATTTTTTTTTGCTGTAAACGGACTTTGAGCTTTAATTCTACACAATTTTCTTGCTTTTAAGCGCTGCCAAGATATTCACTTAAGTCTCTTATTTTTCTTTCAGACTGTGTAACTTCACAGTTGAGAGCATGTATTTTGTTTCTCCGGATGTTTCTAGAGGCACAAATCTTTTCCACACATCTGTGAATTTTATGCGCTTGTAAAAACTTTTTTTTAGACAGTCACACACTTGAATTCCTTGTGCACATTTTAATAGGCTCACAAAAATGATTTACAGCTGCAGACTGTGAGCTGAATATCATCTCACAACAAACTCCGAGGCTTTTAGACCCCGCGTTAGAGGCAGGATCCCTGTCAGAGCCTGTTTTGATCCCATACTTTTCACAGCCTTGATCTTCTACCAAACAATATCAAAATCTCCTTGTGTTTTTCAAGTACTTTTAAATTTGACACAATGTCCACATTGGAATTATCATTATACCTGTGCATGAATGACAACATCACTAGAGCAGACCAATTCTGATGTTTTTCAGTGTGTGCTGTCAGGTTTGAAGTCTAGGGAGGGCCCTGTGCATTCTCAGAACAAGCTTTGCTTGAAGCTTCCATTAAAGAATTATTGAAGAAGTGAAATGTTTTATTCAAATCCTGAAGAAACAGAAAAGTCTGAAGTCTACTCTGTCTCTGGCCTAGATTAAATGATGAGTGTTTCGGTAAACAACAAAAGGCACATTTTCCACTGTTACAGGGACTCGTACTCGGATTCAAAGAAATGTCAATGTAATGATCAAAAACTGACCTATATGTAGCACGCAGCATGTCAGTTATCAAGCTTATAGTAGAAGGGGTTCCCTAGCGGTGTGCTGTCACATGTTTAGTCTGTTTGTGGTGGGCATTTCCATTTCTTGTCATCTGTTCCTGAAACGTGATGGTCACGTGCCTGTTGTATTGTATTGTTGACATGCACAGTATTGCTGCTAGGGGTCCCTCAATCAAAACAATGAAAACAAATGACGCAGTTTGATGAAGTTAGGGATCATTTTGTTGCGTCTTGGCCGTTTGCTCACACAACACAATTTGGGGCTCTGAAAACACCGCTCTTTCTGTCATCGGCTAAACTGGCAAAACACAATTTCTGTGAGCAATGTGACGACACAACGCTGCTTCACGCATGTGTATTGCATTTTCAGCCTCGTAACTATAGAAGAAGGAGGACATCAAGAACAATGGCGTGCTATCGAGCTGTGTTTGTGCTCCTGACACCACTAAGTTTATCAGTGCTCTTCCAGCAAAGTGTGGAATAGCTGCACCATTTCTTGGATGTGATGGTTCACCACACTGTCGAAGAAATCATTAATGTGCAGGTGCATGGTGTTATTCACTGGTTTTTAATTGAGTAGTTGCGCCTGCACCAACTGGACTGGCATGCATACTACGGCGCTTTTGATCATTTTTGCGGATCCACATGTGCACAGGGATTGTTTTCACAACGTTTTTGTACGAGGGCAAGTATATATATATGTTTTATTACGTTTTTAATGTGGAAATATTACAGATTATATCATTAACTGATTCACTTCCTGTTTGAAGCATCACTCTGCCTGCCGTGCTCAGATTATTAAAAGTCATTAATACTAAGGATTGACAAATATTATCTTGATATTCATATTTTTTTCTAAAAAGAGCATAAACGGTGAAATACATGTTACATTTGTTTTATAGATGGTTTTCCCTCCCTTTTATAGATGGTTTTCCCTCTAGAAACACTGCTGAATCCACCTGGTGGGCACCCCCACTTTGGGCAGTCCCGGTGTGTAACATGAATGTGCCTTTTTGCACTACAGAATCCTACAGAAATATTGACAATATGGAAGCGGACTGGACAGAACCAGGGTGACGAGGCTTATATTGATCCCAGTAGAGACTCATTGGTCCTCACAAGCTCATTAAAGCGTAAACTTTCTCTGAGCTCTCTGAGAGTAAAATATGATTGAGGTCATACATCTCTCGGCTGTAGCAATCACTGCTTTGTCTGTGTCGATGCATCTGTGTCATTCATACAGTTGAGTTCATTACAAGTGCTGTTCACACATCCAATCGTCCTATGTATAAAACTTGTGTGAAAGAGAGCGAGAGAGAGAGAGAATATGTGTGGCAATCTAATCTATTCTAATCTATTAGCTGGTTACAGCGGTGTGTTACAGAGAGCAGCTCTGAGTCGATGAACAGGGTGACACTCTGTGGAGTGTGTACCCGCGTGTGTTCATTTCTCTGTGTGAACCCACGACACACAGCTGTATAAAAATAATTTGCCTTTGTGTGTGTGTGTGTGTGTGTATACAAGAGAGCGCACTTCTGTGTGCGTCTGCACGTACAGTATGCGTTTGTCACAGGGGAGAGTTTTTCGGCCATCTGAGCCCTGCTGTCTGTCTCTGTCAAAGACCCACATTATTTTCTTATCTGTTCCTCATTAATCCTGTACAAGGCAACTCATATTGATGACTATCTCGTTCACGCTGTGATAAATGAACTTTCTGAACGTTTCTCGCAATCTTTTCTCTCAGAGGTCACACTCCAGGGTTGCTTCCACCAGCTTATTGAATCCCGATAAATAACGTGAAAACTGTGGACTTTTCAGGGGATGTACTACTTCAGAAAAGTGCAAATTTGGATGCACCTTTACCTTAAGTTTCACTGCAGTGTGACCGACATGTGGCCAGTCTGTTAGTTTGATAATGAGAAATGCAATCGATATGAGTCACACCTAGCTGTTTACCCAAAAACTTTCCATGCGCCGGCATGATTTTATTGGGTAGATGAATAAACAAAAGCCAGCTGATTGATTTGCTTTCATGAAGCAGCTGTCAGCCACACTGTGACCCGAACTGCCGGCAAAAAACCCTTCAAGTTTCAAATTGTTTTTCAAAACTCGGTGCGGGGCTGTTCAAAGTAATGCATTTTTCAAGTTCACTCTGGATGTGTCAGTTTGATGGGTTTGAGGTACTGCATCAATTCCCACAATGAATCAAAGCAAAACTTTGAATGAGTGCAAAGTGTGTAAATGTGCTGTGACAGCTTACAGTGCTTGTCTGCTTGTCACTGGGTGTGTGAGTGAAGCCCAACTCCTCTGGGGGGTGAAAACAGAGCAGATAAGTGTTGACACAGGGTGTTAGATGAAGTGCTTCTTATAAAAGCATGCATGTTTGCCGAGCGCCATCACGGAGTCACAGTGACCTTTTTTCACAATCCACTGTTGGATTGTATTGGTTTTGTCGCTCCACCAGAATATTAACAAATCAATTGTACGTGTTTCGGCCGATACTCGTGATCGATGATGAACAAAAAGGAGGAATTTTGAAATCTCAGGGTTGTAGTTTTATTCATGCCCCAGTTAGAAAGCATATCAGAGATATTCCCCCCAAGAAGTTGATTATAAATTGACAGAGTTTTATAGAACAAAGGAGAAGTCTTAACGTTTTGAAACAGGCCACTGGACCATGACATAAATTTTCTGCGAAGGTGTGGGTGGGGATTTTTAATTTATTCATTCACACGTCCAATTAAAACATCCCGATTGTCCAACTGCAGATTTGCTGCGAGCTGTTAGATCATTGATTTTTATCAGAGTTGTTAGTGGTGCCGTGTTCTGCTGAACAAGCCCCCCCCACCCCACAGTCTCTCCCTCTTGCAGCTTGTGACCGCTGCTCTAGATTTACTCCTAATTTGCTTAATTGAAGTTAGCCTGCGTAGCAAGCTCAAGGTGACACTGTGGCATGCGCGGGCATGAGAGTGTGTGAGTGTGAGTGTGAGTGTGAGTCTGCGTGCGCACCGCTAGCCTGCCCACTGAGTGTTGACTTTCTAACCATCCAAAATAATCCCACTTCAGTGCAACGCTTCATTACACTGAAAACAAAACGCATTATCACCATTGTAGCGCATTCAGTGTAGGCAGTCCACAGAAATCCACAGAAACAATTTAAGGATAAACAAGCATGCTTGTTTTGAATCTCTACGTGTACCCGTGTGTGAATGGATGTCTTCACTGGCATTTTATTTAAGAATCAGTATGATTATTATCATTATTACTATTCCCTTTTAACAATAATGTTAATTAGGTTAATTTTATTGTGTTCCCTTCTCATCTTAAATGTTTTATTTTATGTTTTTTATCTGATGTGTTTTTATACATATGAATACTGACATGCAGTGGCAGACTGGAAAGAATAAAAATACGGGCATCAGCTGTATGTGGTGGGGCACCAGCACACAGAAAGGGCATTCAAGTGGGCACCTTTTATTTTAGCCTTTCATGGCTTCATTGATAGGACAGTGTAGGGACGAGAGGGGGGATGATACGCAGCAAAGGTCCGCAGGTCGGACACAGACCCTGTGGGCTGCTGCGGCGAGGACAGGGCCTCTGCACCAAGATGTGCACCCCACCAACCGAGCTCCCCAAGTGGGCACGTTTGCTGAATTTTTATGGGGGCATTTTGCTGTGCATTTGCACTCATGTGTAAAAAAAGATCAGCAGGCCGTGACAAATGCGCCCATTTCACTGTGTTTTTTAAGGCTCTTGTGAGATGCTAAATAGTGCCCCAGGAATATGATCAAGAACAACTATCTCAGCTGGAAAATGAGAGCCTGCTTACATTATAGTAAAACTGTCACATAATGGGTTGAATCTGCTTATGGATTTCCCCTCGCTTCCCTTTTAGCCAGAATCCCTTCTGGTGAACTTTTGATCTGTTCGGCACACGAAGTTTATACAGACTGAAATCCAGCAATTACAGATTGATTGACACAAACTGTGTCTGTGTGCACATTGTGCAATGACAGTGAGATCCAAGCAAAGGAAAAATAGAAGAAAACACTGAAATTAAAAGAGAGAACATGAAACATCGGGGGCGGAAATGCAGCTGTCGTTCTCTGTGATCTCCACCGCGCCCTGCTAGAGTTTCCGTCTATCATCTGAATAATCTGGTTCGATCAAAACTGTTATCAATAGCCTCACTCCCTTCCTACTGGCCTGGTGGCATGCTGGCCAACTGAATGACCCTCAGCTATACAGTGCCATATGAACACGTGCCAAATGCCATCATCCCTGCCAAGGCTGCAGGCTATATTTCTTGGCTGTATGGCAGTGGGTGTTCACATGCACTCGGCTTTTTAATGTGGAAGAACTTCTTGTAGGAAAATTATTTTGGCTTTGTGATTTGTGAACTGTAAACTTTTTTGTAAAATCCGTAAAACCGTATCAGGTCTTTATCAACTGCCAGCAATTTTCTGTGTTTGTATAATCTAAACTCGCTCCTTTGTGATTTTTAGGGCTAATCACCACAACGGCGAGGAAGCTGGACCGGGAACAACAGGCGGAGCACTTCTTAGAGGTATAGAAACCGCTGAACATTGTTCATGGCTTTATAATGTTATTATTTATCTGGCCCTGCCACCTGCCACAGCCCACTATTAACAGAGACAGGGTAGAGGACAACGCTGGCAGGTCCTCAAGGCGCCATAAACTGTGATGAATGGTTGTAGTTTTGGGCCCCAGGTTTAGGATTTTCTAAATGTAATCATTCATCATTGGTTATCTACTCCACTCAGGATGGGAACAGGGAGGAGAGGAGTTGGTCTGCTCAGCATTTGATAAGCACAGACACTAGGCATACAGATAGCTCTGTGATTACCATTTCTGTTGCTCCTGCTGCTCTGCATGCAGATGAACCTGATAATCAGAGATTCTCGACTTCTGAGACATGAGCAAACTTCTACTTCCCCGTACTTTTCTTACAACTTATTAAATGCTGCTGGATCTAACAAGCACTTTGCCCTCCTATGAAATGGAATGGAATAACCCACGGTTGACCCACAGTATTGCATCATGGTGTTTTGTCTCGGTATTGCCAATTGACTTGTCTAGACTCAATTGCTCTTTGGACTGCTTTGTTCGGCTCCAATACTTAATAAGACCCCTGCGGTATTGACAGACGGTGAAAAGAAGGTAGCAAAAGTTGTGAGAAGAAGCCTGCATCTGACAGCATCATGCACTTAAACATTCGCACCTATAAGGAGCTTAGAATTGGGGTCAGAGAGGTCTCTGTTGGTGCATCGTCCTGTCCTGTTCTGTGTCCTGAGATCTCAATAGAAATGCCAGTCCACGCATGCCACCCACTGCTCCACCTGCCAGTCTCTGCTCTCCGCTTGTAATTAATAGTCTAGTGAGCAGTCAGGCTGGCAATGATGGTGTTCACCCTGATCTGAGTCGATTGATCAGTGATCAGACCTCTGCCTCCAGGGGATCGATAATAGAAAGAGATTTCCCGCAAGCCCCACGTGGTCCTGTGTCTGGTGACGCAGTGGGAGCTGAAGTCAGTTGAAGATTTCAAGATTCAACGTTCAAATTCTGGCCACTTTTTTTTGTTTAAAAGTGATCTAACATTATCAACAGAATGTGAAGATGTTGTGTCAAAGACGTCTATTTATTATGTCGAAGAGAAATCTACTCATGCTAGCATGCTCAAAGTCTCGTGATCCCATTTTGTACCTCAAAAGGCGACAGCCTGATAGTATAGCACCCCATAGTTTTGGCTGGGTGATGTATGCGAGGAACAAGTTCTCTCCAGTTCACACTCTAAGTTAGCTTCTACAGTCACAAAAGACAAAAACTCCTCAAATCTCAAGCAATGAAATTTTCTTCGGCCTATTTTCCTTATTAAACAGAAAATACGACTGTGCACCGGCTGAATCCGAGTTTCCAAATTACCTTGTGAACTCAACTGTTTCAAATTTGACAAAGACAGAATAGAACTCTCTAAATCCACATGGTTTGTCTTCCTGCTGTTTAAACGATCACCAGCACTTCACATCTGTCCCGTTCCCTCCTATCGTGCCTTCTGATCCCTGGAGTTAAAGGCCTGTATTTCCCTTTGTCAAACTAGCAGCTGATAGTCTCACAGACTGTGTTTTGGTCCTGGACTGATCTTTCCTCTGACATCACGCTCAGGGTGGGAGCCTCAAATATTACTACAAATGGACTCTGAACATTTTTTATAATTTCACTGCTTCTTACGTGATCAGCAACTCATAAAACAATGGATAATGAAAATGGGGGGAGACATCAGGCAGTATATCAAGGTGAAGCAACATCTTTGTTAGCTCAACATTCATTAGCATGCAACCACCTCCAAGTAAACATTACTGTTTGATAGCATAATATGATACAATAGAAAAGGTGTACATTGATTCTAAAAATCAACCAACGTCTTCAACTCATTTATTTAAGCCTGGAAGTGAAACACACTGGATGTAACCAAACAGTAACATGAGCAAGGAAGTGGTTCAATGCTAACGTTAGCTAATAGGCTATTGAATATGTTGCTTTACTTTAAAATCCTTCCAGATTCTCGCTATCCATTGCTCTTTTAGTTGCTGATCGATCGTGGGAGTGGTGAAATGAAAACTATTTGTCAGATAGCCTATGTTGATACGACCTGCAGCCTGGAACACAGCAGCATGACATGTTCCCAGCAATCAAGTTTCCCATCCTGAGTGTGACGCCAGAGGAAAATGGACACCATGTGAATATGGTCCATTGCCTGCAGTGTAAACACCAGCAATCGATGGGCCGAGGGCCACTGGCTACACGGCTAACTGATCAACCTAAATAACAGCAGCTAGTAGCTACAGCTTAAAATAGCATCTGCAAAGTGTATAGTGAGTGGTTGCTGGTGGTTACCATTGTGGTATGCTGCCCCCGTATTTGTTTGGAGTGATGTTCGACACGCGGCCAACCTTTGCATCTTTAAGAACAAATACATTCATTTGTAACATTTCTGTAGTCTAGTATTGGAGGTATTCTAGTAAGACAATGTGCAGGAGTTTGCTTCCAGTATAAGTTCACACAAATAAAATCCCACAAAACGTGTAAGACACAATGGTGCATCACCGTGATGCACCATTGTGTGTTTTATCGTATGTTTGCTCACACACTCTCCTCAGGTAACAGTTATAGATGGCCCGGTGACCACCCGCCAGTCTACCGTGTGGGTCATAGTTCACATTGAGGACGAGAACGACAACCCGCCCACTTTCCCAGAGGTCACCTACCGCATCAGCTTGACTGAGCGAGACCGCAACAAACGTGGCGAGCCGGTCTACCGCGTCTTCGCTTATGACCGGGACCTTGGCGCAAATGGCAACATCAGCTACAGCATCGTTGACGGTAATGAGGATGAGAAGTTCAGCATAGACCCGAGGACCGCGATGGTGTCGTCAAAGAAGATGGTGACAGCGGGAAGCTACGATATCCTCACTGTGAGTTTCAAATACAAGGTTTTTATACAGGGTCAAGATATTTTTGTTTTTATTTCAGCTGCTGTTTGGTCCAAAGTTACAGTGTTTTAAGGTAAAATACAGTGCTCTTTAGCAACATGGCAAACATGACAACAAATCTATAGGCTCAATTACAGATTGCGACCCCTTGCAGGCACAGTGCTTCTCTCTTTCCAGCGCTGCCTTTACGAGTCCTTTTTCTTGTTACAACTAATTTCATAGGCAGCTGGGCCTCCATTGGTTCACAGGGCTCTGCTTTCAGGCACCTGCACATTTGACAGCCAGCTAATGGAGCCACATTGTGAATTTTTCATCGGATACAAGCCCAATTTAGCTTGTACGTTTTTGTATTTCCATAGCCAATGGAGGCAAAAGTGCCAAGGAGGGTTGAGTGGCGCATCAGATGTTGTGTTTATGGGCATCAAAAATGCATATCATTTTTGATGAGATGGCACTCGCCCCGAACACAAGCACAAATTGCAGTTTTTGCGAATCAAATTCTAACAATGTATTCACCCTGCTCCAGCCCCTTTTCACATATGCACCGCACTGATTGATAAGTGATTTGCACTGATTGGGACTGATTTCTCTCGTGCATTTACTGATTGATTAGTTTCGCCCATGTGCCCCTGGACTCTCATTGGACAAGAAATAGCATTCGAATTGTTGAAGCGGTTTTTTCCTGTGTCCATGTGGCACAATGTTTGAGACTTAAAGAAGCCACTTCCAAGAAGGTTTTGTTTTCAGTACACTTGTCTGGAGCAGGGTTCAAGGAAGAACCCAATCGGAGTGGATTCCAAAACAGCTTTCTTTTTTTTACTAGTTAAATAGTGTAAAAACAGCCAGTTGTGGAAATACGATGACTCCGTTTTGCGATCCACATTTATGAGTACCAGTAATCCTCTGGTTCTAGTTATTTAAACTTCATACAGAGAGCAGTCATTATGGAGCACCATTTGTAACATCGCCACAATTGTAATGATGCATTTTTTTTTCTCAAACTAAGGTGTGACATGAAAACGTCGGTGCACACATATCATGCTAATTATAAATAATGCTAATAAGGTTTGTATGTGCAAACTGAAAGGTGCAGTGTGTAGGAACTTCCTGTGCTCCCCTGGTACCCGAGCTCCCACTTTGGACTGCTAGATGAATGGCTAACCGAGTTAACCAGATAACAGCAGCTCCAGTAAGCAGCAGTTAGCAGTTAGCCTGGTGAAATGCTGATGGCCAATTCTTACATATGGCACCTTTAAATTTCTTCCTTGTGAACATACAGCTTTTAATTTAAGAACTTTTTGGTAACAAGCTGCCATGTACATAATGTTATTTCAATCAAAGCATTTGATATTTGTATAATTATGATAATAAAGTGTATAATATTTCCGAATTAGAAGCACATAATAAATGCTTTGACATAAAACATTTTGGAAATATAGCTACACATATTCCATGTTTTTCGCTTGCAGGCTTCGGCCTTGGCTGGAGGTCTGAGCCTCTTAGAGTGCCGCTCTAGTTTCACACAAGTTCCTCTCAGAGATTTTGTTGATTTATTTTAGTCAATGCTTTCCCTATTTGATGTGAGGAAAGCAGCAAGTTATTTGAAGTCAGGTAGGGACAGACATGCCATTAAAGTTTATTAGCTGGAATCAGTTTTGAGGTTAGCAAAAGTATTGTTTATGGATGAGATGCTGTCACCGGGTGTTGGTGTAAGAAAGTGCAGGTGACATGTCAGCGCAGGGAAGATCAGTATAGATCTTTTCTGTATAGATTTTATTAAAAATCTGTGGAAAGTAGAGAGGCTGGAGTTCTAATATGTTTTTGATGTCGACTTCCCCCAAAACATACTAAAATTTACATACTAACCACAGATCCATGTAGAGGTAAATCCGACGTACAGTAGATCTTGTCCTTTCATCTGTGAAATCTTGTGTTTTCCCCTCCAGTCTGTTATTGCTCCAGCGTTTTACTTAAATTCCCAAATGACTGATGCATAGGCTCCTGGATCTGTCAGCTGAATGTGAGGTTTTCTCAACATTTCTCCCTCTCCTAGATAAAAGCGGAGGACGGTGGTGATCCCCCATTATGGTCGACTGTCAAGCTCCATGTAGAGTGGATTCGCAAACCTGTCCCCTCGCCTCTGCCCCTGCTTTTCACCCAGAGGGCCTATAATTTCTCTGTTTTGGAGACAGCTGCTGTAGCTCAGCCGGTGGGAGTAGTTGCTGTCAGCCAGTCGACAACACCTGTCTGGTTCAATATCATCGGTAGGAAAAATTTACATATTCATATTCAGAGTTTTTCTTGTGCTGTGAAGTTCATTCAAGTGCATGTATCCAAGATTTTTCTCTTTTGCAACTATAAAAATAGCCATGCTGCGAAAATTTACTACATTACTCTTGTCATTTCTCATGTATTTAAATTGCATTTAAAGGATAGGTTCACCCCAAAATGAAAATCTAGTCAATATCTACTCACTCTCATGCTACTTGATAGTCAGGTGAGGTTTCGCAGTCCATAAAACATTTCTGGAGCTCCACGGGAAAACAGCTTGGCAGCATTCTCCTACATAACCGAATTAGATGGGGACTTGAAATGGGTCCATACAGCTCATCCAGCGTAATCCGTGTATGTTATTTACACCTTCAGCACGAGGTCCAGCTTGTGAACCCACTTCAGACGCGATGCATGCTACCGCTTTTAGCTGAGCCGCTGCAGTGAAGATTTCGGCCTTAAGAATGGTGTAAAAGCAATGTCTTTTCAAATCAATCTGTATTGACGAGCTGTATCGAGCCATTTTATTTAGTTTTTTTTTGTTGTGGTTCGCTGCAACATTATTTTGATGTGAAAGCGCAAACGTTTTTTGGACTGCGCAGCTTCACCCGACATCTAGTCGGCATGGTGAGTAGATAATGACTACGCTTTCGTTTTTTGGCGAATTCATCTTTTAAAGCTGCAATCGAAATGGTTTAATTGATGTATTTGAAAAGAAAATGTGGTTTTATTCATAAAGCCCATCAGATTTATGAACAATCGCGAAGACGAGGTATTGAAGTGCCCCTTGAGGGATGAAGTAGTTTGGATTTTAATTGAACTGATAAATCCTTCCCGCTTGCTGGACAATCACGAACATGCGTTTGAGAAATGCTATTTGTCTTTGCGGGTCAGACCTGTTCTGGATGATCCAGGCGCAAAACAAGGTAGCGATATATTTCACACCCTGCAGTATAAACTTGATTCAAAGTGCAGGCTTCCTCACGGAGCTACACAACAATATTTCAGTCTTTGTTACTTCTCAGTGCTGGAGAGGTACTGCCGACAGTTTTTAGAAGGGTAACCGTTTGGATTATTTGTCATAATCCAAATTAGCTTGTTAAAACTCTAAAGGCCACTGACACCTTCTGCCATTGAGATTAATTGTGGACAGGCAAAAGTGCATTGTCCATATAAAACATTTCACTTCTCCATGGTTTATTCTGCTAAAAGCCAGCTGGCAAACAAAGGATAATAAAAAATGTCTTCTGCTGCTGCTCGGCTCCGGTGGAAACAATGAATCTTCTGAAGGAGCCGTCTGGTTCTATACATGTCTGCCGTTTACAACTGGCTCTGTCTTGCCCCTTGATTCAAGTCTCTGAAAATATAATCAGTGAATCGCTCACCATTGATTGCTACTCAGCTGTTCTGATTACAGCTCTGCTACTCAGATATTAATATGAAAAAGAGTTGATTATTAGTTGATTATTCTATTATCCAGGGACATATATCAAAGATACAGAAAATGCAAATGGGCTAAGTTTTTTTTTCCCTGTTCCTCTCGCACTGTTGCTATCAGAGGAGTAATTGTGCAGGAAAAGCTCATTAATATTTTACGTATTGCTTCCGCAAAAAAAGCGAAAGCCGGCTGATTATCTTTTCTAAACTTTGAGAACTCGACTCCGGTGTCAGCCACGAATGATTCCCATTTCCCGCACTCTGCCAAAGTATTCCGAGGAGAAGTCCACTCACATTATTTCTTAATTCGCATAATGGTGGGAGACGTCAAGAGGTCGTCTGTGCAGAGTGCATCAGATGATGCAGACCTTTGATCAAAGGAAGATCCTTAACTCCCTAAATATTAATATTATCTCTTTTCTCTTTCTTTTTTCCCCTCTCTCACTGTTCAGGCGGACGCCTGGCCAGAGAAATGTTCTACATTCCTCAGAATGCGTGTGGAAGAAACTGCTCCCTCGACACAGGTCTGGTCAAAACCAATTTTGCCACACCTCTTAAATGCCCCAGGTCAGGAGAAATTCAGAAAAAACGCGGTTTAGAGTATCAGCACCTTGTTTAGCCAAAGGCAGTGTTGATTGATCTGAGCCTGAAAAAAGGATTCTCGTCGGACTCCTCACAAACACCAGCAGTTTGTTATCTCTGCCCAGACAGGACAAGTTCCTAGCTTTAGTTCAGCCGCTCTGCCGCTATCACCCCGATTCCCCACCAGAAAGTGTGACCAAAAAAAAAAATGAATGCAGTCGTGTATAAACAAACTGTGGACAGGTTCTCTCGAGCCCATGCTGTAGTTTATTTTGCAGAATCACTTGTTTCACAAAGTTGGTGATGTCAAGGTATTGATGCCACTTCAGTTTTGAAATGACTGCATGATGATCTCTCTTCAGTTCCTTTTTATTAACTCCACCCAGGAGTTACAGACTAAACTAAACTACAGACAAAAACTATCAAACAGATTTCCACAAAACTTGGATGGACGGTGGGCCTAGCCTAGAATAGACCCCATTATTATTGAATAAAAGGATGGATCCAGGAACTTTTTCATCTCTTTCTGTAGCATTGCCAGATTGGGCATTTGTGTTAACTTCTCAGGCAATAATGCATGGATCTTGATGAGAGAAATCTGGCGTATTCAGGTGGCTGGTTTCTATGAGTGAGTACAAAAGGGGACTGTTGGGCCTTGGCAGAGGTATGCAGTCTGCTGAGTGTCTTTCTAGTTCTCATTATAGATTAACGTGACACTAATTCTTCCAATAAATTAATGAAACTTCCAGTCTATAAAATATATAAAATTTATGGAAGAATTGCTTCTTTCGTCTAACAGTTGAAAACCCAACCACTCCTCATTAACTATCACGAATGACAAGTAAAAGCAGCAAATTCTTACATTTGAGGAGCACGAGAAATGACTGAAAGGATTAATTGATAATCAAAACATAATGTGAATACATTTTCAATTGATTGACTAATTTTCTGATGATTAATAAACTGACTGTTGCTGCTCTATTTATAGACAAGCTAAACATAGTTGTTGTTACCATTAGTGATGTAATGTGATATGTTTTTTTTTTTCAGCTGATAGAGATAATTCAATTTTTTGGGTTAAAACTCAGTTGTAGTTCTTCTTCTTCTTCTTCTTCTTCTTCTTCTTCTTCTTCTTCTTCTTCTTATTTTCTGTGTTTATTGACAGATTGTATACTAACTTCAGTGGAGCACGCTGCCACCCACTGTATTGCTGTTTGTAAATTATGTGTTTGTTCAGTCAATTTGGACTCATTTTATGGGCTAAATCTGAAACCCATAATTTAACCGATCGCCGATGTGTGACTGGTAATCTTAAATGACCCAATATGAGAATGAATTGGCCTGATACGTATCGTACATCGCTAATTGGTGTAAAGAAAAAAAGTCTGGTACTGTTTTACTAATGTTAACGCAATGGTTGATTACTTCTCTTCTAGAGATATACAGTTTTAATTTATCTCTGTATCTTTTGGTTTGAAGTTAATGTACCCACTCAAAAGAACTGCTCTAAAGCACCGGTAATGATCCGAAACTCCACAGGGTGCCTTTAGCTTTTTAACAGAACATTAATTAAAAAATGTCTGTCCGTGAATTTCTCAAAACTACCACGCTGTAGAATTTAGCTGTTCAGCTTTTTGTAGTATGTGTGCAAAATACAAACTGCTACCAAAAATACTGACACTAACTGCTGATCAGACCTCCTCGAGGCACCTCTAACAGACAGGAAATAAATGGTACCTCTTTCAATTTGAGACTACAGACTGTGATTTCTGTTTTTTTTTTTTTTTTTCTTTCTTGAAGCTGTGAGATTGCGGGGTAATATTGACCAACCCGGTCCTCTAGAAAAAAAAAAAGAAACAGCAAGGAGAAAAAAAAGGAAAAGAGAGAAAAAAAAAACGAATCCCCGTGGTTTGCTCCGACTCAACACGCATCAGTGGGTCCGTGAAAAATGCCCAATCAGTATTCATATGCTGAGGAGAGCTCAGGCTCCCAGATATCTCGAGAGAGAAACTGGAATGAGACGAAGGATGGCACTGAATACCTAACACGTATCAATCCTCTCCCCCGCTCTAATCAAACATTAAGCCTCTAAACTGTACACTCACCGCCCGTGGAAAAGACCCGGCTGTACGCTTTTTTTTTTTTTTTTTTGATCTCCGAGATGGGTTGTGTTTCGGAGTGATAAGACAGATGTTTGTGTGGCTGTTAACAGCTCTCCGGCTGCCAAGTGGGTTCGGTGCTACATTGCATTGCATTTCAGTTTCTTTTTTATTTCACAGACCCTCCAGCTCCAGACGCAGGCACCTGGCCAAAACAATTACACAGTAATAACTTAGAGCACCTGAGTTTAGCGCGCAAAGTGAATACTAAATGACCGAAACTCTGTGTGAACTGCGTGTGTGTGATTGCAGGGAGCTTTGACATGCAGTTTGACCTTCAGGTGGGGGTGGGGACTCTAGTCGTCGCCAAGCCCCTGGATGCTGAGGTTCAGTCTGTGTACAACATGACTGTGCAGGTGACAGATGGGACCAACTTCGCCACGGCGCAGGTACAGGACACACTTGTGATTTGTTATGCTCTGGCGCCGCTTCTCGCACACTTCAGACCCACATCAAATTAAATTATTGTTACCTCTTCCTGGGGGAGCTGTTTACTCACAGCGTTCCTCCCTTCCTACGCTCGCACTCCCTTTTTGCTGAAATTATCTCTCGCTGACTATGAAATCTGCTTTTTGTTGCTCCGTCTTTGACATTTCCCGTGCTCCCGCTGTCTTGGCTGGCCTACAAGGTCTGCCTTGTAAGGGAAATCCTTGATATCAGTGGATTAATGGGATTAGCTAGGGGAAATAAAGGTCAAGCGCTCCTATGGATGGAAGAAAATGCCCACATCCCTCTTGGAAAACACCCTGTCCCCTGTACTAGTGTCACTCTATAGAGATGTAGTGTAAATATCTCCACCTTTTAAATGGAAATTCTAAGGGTAGCACCACCCTTATGTATAATCAGTCACCAAAGCTAGCTCTCTGCCAAGGCTTTTATCTGAAGGGATAATGTACTGAGCGCACTTCTACTCTGTGCCTACCTTTGACTTTTCAGACTCCGCTTCTGTCTCTTTGTCATTCAGGTGTTCATTCGCATCCAAGACAGCAACGACAACCCCCCAGTCTTCTCACAGCCAGCTTATGATGTCAGCGTCTCGGAGGACGTGGCGGTCGACATGGAGCTGCTGCGGGTTAGAGCTACTGACATGGACGAGCGTGCCCGTCTCAGCTTCTCCATCTACGGCAGCGTAGACCCGGCCAGCATGAGACTGTTCCGGGTCAATCCTGGCACGGGGGTCGTCTACACGGCAGACACACTGGACTATGAGGCCAGGACACAGCACATCCTCACTGTCATGGTAATGAAGGAGACGAGGAGGAAAAATGTTTCCGCGTGTGCTGCGTTGGCGGTTGTGCTCCTCTCGGCAGCTGTGCATGCTTCGCTTGATTTTAGCCGATTTCTTTCATTAATCTCCTCCAACAACGCTCTCCATATTATTGTCAAAGTTAATTTAATGAGGACCATGCACAAAAAAAAATTAAATTAAAGGGACAGTTCACTGCAAAACTAAGATATGTATCGCAGACAAACCCACAGACGAGGATTTCTTGGGAATTATTTTTTTTCAACCAACCAACCAACCAACCAACCAACCAACCAACTAACCAACCAAACAGATCACCACACAGAAGGAAGCATGCATCTGAAACATTAGCTAGCTCAGTTAACGTTGAAAACTAGCCTGGGCCAATGAGCAGAAGAATTTTCTTTCTACTGACTACACCCAGCAACCGTATCACCGTGCAGAAGGAAGCATGCATCTACTGATGATAGGCTAGCTAAGCAAGCTAACGTTACATCTCAGCCGAGGAGGACTCCATTAATGTTGGCAACTCTCGCCTTTCGTCCATGAGTAAATGCACGCTTCCATCTGCATGGTGGTACGGCTGCTTGGTGTAAATAGCAGAAAGAAAAATAGTTCCTTCCTACATGAAACATGGTCTGTGTATTATCTCGAGTAACCGGGTCTTGATTTCTGTTTTTGCTGTTGCATTTTTCAAAGTGTTTTTTGTTGTTGTTGTTGTCACTTTGAGCACCACAAGCTGAGTGGCATCTAGTTCCATTATATTGTAGGAAACACAGACATCATTGTGGTCAGTTACTCCACCAACATAATGTAGATCGATCTATAGCAATAGGCCCTACAGGAAAAAGGACAAAACATGCGTTTTTGATTTTCAGAGTGAATTGTCCCTTTAATATCAAAATGAGAACAGATTATTATGACAGATGTAGCCGGGAGCTAATTTCCATCTACAGTCCCGGGGGAGTTACACAGCAGAGTCACCAGACCCAAAAAGCCATTTACGTGCGACACAATTACAAAGTCTGCATCACGCTGACAATTATACCGGCAAAATCTGCCGTGAACACCCGCACGTTCTTCCAGCACGGCTATAAAATTACAGCTCATTAAGTCTAAAAATCTGAGTCAAATTAATGTCAGCACGACTGGTCGCTCAACAGTCGCGTCATGGGGGGGAAAAAAGAAATGAAGTCTTTGCCGAAGTTTTAAGCTCACCTGGAAGCATATTCCAAAATTAATACTCATCTCTCTAATATTCTGTCTCATCGCATATTCATCTCTTATCTCGCCCCAGGTCAAGGATCAGGAGTTCCCATTTAACCGCGACCTGGCTCGCATCCTGGTGGCGGTGGAGGACTCCAATGATAACATCCCCTACTTCACCAGCACAGTTTACGATGCTGTGGCCTACGAGTCTTCTCCCAGAGGCACTTCTGTAGTGCAAGTGACAGCCTTAGACAAAGACAATGGGATTAACGGGCAGCTCACCTATACGATGGAAGCAGGTGTGATGTTATCTGAAAATAAAGACATTTATTAGTTTTTTTATCTTGTGTTTTAAATGGGGGCTTGAAATGTGACTGGCTTTTAAATGCTTTGTCAGAGGAGAGCAAATTGGGATTCCTATTTTTCAGTAATGATGTCTGTAACCTTTCTGCTACCTTTCAGGTAACACTGCCGGTGTGTTCGGCATTGATAATGCCACCGGCCTTATCTTCATTGCCAGGGATCTGGACCTCACCTCTGTGGGCTTTTACACCCTCACTGTGCGTGTCACGGACAGTGGATTTCCTCCGTTAATGGCCACAGCGTCTGTCCGCATCTCCCTGATACTCTCCGACTTCTCCAAGCCCAAATTCTCTCAGAAGGAGTACCAGGCTGAGGTAAAAAGAGAGAGATGCGTGTGGGAGAGGTGCGGGGAGGAGGAAGGAATAGCTGTAATAAAGAAAGGCAGGGAGGTGGTAGGGAGGGATGGATGGTAAATCTCTAGACAGATATACAGTAGGTGAATATCGTGAATTTAATCACGCACATAACTCAACAAAGAGGCAGAAATGTTCAACGCCGCCATCTCTGTGTTTACAGATAATGGAAAACAGCACTATCGGAACGCACGTGACCACCGTCAGCGCCCTCAGCCGCTCAGCACTCATTTATGACATCACCCGGGGCAACGAGGAACACTGCTTCTTCATCAACCACCACACCGGGGTCATCAGCACGCGCAAACTACTCGACTTTGAGGTTTGTTAATCCTTACCTTTTCAAGAAGTGGGCATGCAAATTTATACCATCTGTTAGAGCTCAGCGTCGAGTCGAATGCCTCCTCTCATATACATTTACTCAAGTAGCGTAATTACGTTCGAAGTTGAGGTGCCTGTTCTCCACTTGATGTCCATTTTATGCTACCTTGTATGGAAATGCACACAACATCTTACAGGCAAATATTGTATTTTTACTCCACTACATCTGTCTGTCAGCTCGTTTTTTTTTTTTTTTTACATCCTATAACTATGTGTTGTGTTTTTTTAATGTGAATGATAAACTGAAGGATGGTGTGTTCATTTATGCGTTCAGTAAATTCTCTATTAACTATTGAAAACCCTCCTGGATGAGCGGGAAAGTGCATTATCATAAAAATAAAAACAAGCTGTTTTTTCCGAGTAGAGAGAATTAAAAAGTTCGAGTTCTGAAGTTTGAAAGTTGGGAGATCTGTGGCTCTCACGGTACAGCAGCACTGCAAACTTATGATGACCTTATAGAGTACGATGCACTGCTGTAGATTAAACTACCAACAGTATATAGAGTAGTTAAAATGAGCTCAAACTTATACATCTACAGCAGAAAAATGCAGCATCAGTGCAGCAACGATATACATCCATATATTCATTCATTTTTTAGTATTTTTTTTTCTCATTTGAACTCAGTACTTTTATGTGTTTAATTTGCATTAGTTCTTTTACATAGCATTTTAAAAACAAACAGGTTTTCTCCCAATGTGCAGACATGTGCATAGTAAGGCAGGACTGAGATAAAAGCAGGTTTAACCGGGCGAGCATAAGAACGTCAAATGTTAAAGAAATACTGCAAAAAAAACAACAACAAAAACATTGAATCTGATGAAATAAAGCAGGGTAAATACAATACAAAGCCAGAGAATATAATTGGGTTTTGGTGATGCATATTAAAAGTTTTTGGGGAGTGCTACTGCATATTTGAAAAAAGTACTATGTAAACCTGTGTGGCTCCAGTCAGAGGCTAAGTTGCATTGTGGGTATTGTCGGTGGCACGTGTTGAAAAGGAAGAAGAATTTGTGGAATTAAAAAGGCAACATTTCTGGTTCTGGTCCATCTGTGTTATTGGAGTGCAATGCTCGCCTTGTGGACTGCCTTTCAAAACCTGGCACCTACATTGCCCACAATGCAACATACCCACTGAGTGACATCACTGGAGACCATTTATAAAAATAAATGCACAACTGCAGTCTTACATCAACCCCCAAGACCTGTAAACACACTTTGATGTGTAAAATGGGTGGAATCACCCTTTAAACCATTAATCAGAATATTTAGAATTTAATTGAATTTTGTGTTTTGGGTTGTTTTTACACATCGCATTTCTTTGCTTTGGCAGCAAAAAACATCCTATTTCCTGGTGGTGCATGCCCTGAGCATGGCTGGAGTGGAGGCCAGCACCACTGTCATCGTCCAGGTGGGGGATGTCAATGATAGCCCACCTGTCTTCCAACAAATCAGGTATCAGCTCTGGTCATAACAGAGGAGCTTTTGGCCCCGACATGCTCGCCGAGCCGTGTCGAGTGCTGACGACGTGTAATTTTCTGGAGTGATTCAAGTGTAGCTTTCTTCTTTTACAGCAGTGTCCTTTTATTTATTTATTTTTTTTAACCTCAACAGGTATGTGGGAGCAATCAGTGAGGCGGCACCGGTCAACAGTGTGGTCCTGGGAGAGGATGGAAACCCTCTGGTCATTAAGGCTACTGACAGGGACCGCAATCATAACTCCCTGTTGGTGTTCCAGATCTTAGACGAGACCGCCCGCATGTTTTTCAGCGTGGATTCCGGGACTGGATCGATTCGGTAGAACCCACAACGACTACATCAATACTGATGATGTCTCATTCATGTCGTTATTTCTTGATGAAAACATATGCTTCTTCTTATTGCAATGGCTCTTACATTTTAGAACAATTGCCAGTCTGGACTATGAGACCTTCGCTGAGTTCTTCTTCCGGGTTCATGTTCGAGACAGTGGGCAGCCTCCTCGAAGTGCTGAGAGCCCAGCAGAGGTGCTCATAAAGGCAAGTAAATAACACATGAATATGGTTCCACTGCCTCACAAATCATTTCTGGACTCACTTTGATTCTTATGTTGCCTTTTGGGCATTATTTTTACCATCTCAGGTGATCAACATCAATGACTCGCCGCCAAAGTTATCGCAGGACATGTACGAAACAGTGCTCCTCCTGCCGACCTATGTGGGAGTGGAGGTCCTCCGGGTTGAGGCTTTAGATCCCGACATGACCTCCGACCTCGCCCTGAACCCTGACAAGTCCATCACCCCGCAGCTGCTTTACTCCCTGGTGGACAGCAACGTGGAGAACTTCTCTGTGGATCGCTACACCGGAGTTGTGACCATCGTTAATGAGAACCTCAATAAAGACCGTTACCGCTTTAATGTAAAGGTGAGAAATTGGGCACGACACGTGTTTTCTCTAAGCCGGGAATCACAGGCAATGCATCAGCCTTTCTCTCTCTGCGCTGCCTGTAAAGACCTCTGTTTTTTTTTTTTTGTTTGTCTTGAGGTATGGGATGGACGTTTCTCCAGCATGGCGTCAGTCACAGTGCTCGTCCGAGAAGCCATAGACAGCGGCCTGCTCTTCACCCTCCCGGTCTATACCGCCTCCATCCCAGAGAATGTGCCCAACGTCACTCTAGTTACTGTGGTCAACACCGTCGGCCACCGCCTCAACGAGCCGCTCAAATACACCCTGCTGAACCCCGGCGGGCGCTTCACCATTAGACCCACCTGCGGAGTCGTTCTCACCACGGGTGTAGCTTTTGACCGGGAGGAGAAAAGTAGTTACGAGCTGGTGGTGGAGGTCAGCAGAGAAGATGAGATACTGAGGGTTGCCAGGGTGACTGTGCAAATTCAGGTGGGTGTGTAAAAGTGTGATTTTGGGGTGTTTTGTGTGTTTTTTGTCTTCTTTTCCACTTATACCGACAACATAATGTTTACTCATGTTTACTTATTGCTTTCTGTCTCCTCATTTTAGTCTGTTAAGTAACAAACAATTTTAATATGTTGTTCTGTGAAGCAGGTCATTCACGCCCGTTTATATTCTTGCGTGTCTCATTTTTGCAATTTGCAAAAGCCGAATGAAAATGTGAAGTTTTCCAGATCCCATGCAGAAGTTTTTTCTTTTGAACATAGAGTTTTTATTATTATTTTTTTTTTTACTTTAGAAGGGGTCCAGATTTAATAACCATGATGTTTTTAATATTTCAGTGTGTATGATGCAAAGTGGCTTCAATAGAAGTCTGGAGCAAGCCGAGGGACAATGTTACGCTTTATAGTAAGCTACACAAGGAGACATTTTACAGGAATATTCAGCTTAGATTCAGTGATGTGCAGCACAGTTCATCTTCATTTGTTGTTTACGGCGCAAAGTCTATTTTTTTTATCTTTTCAATGAGCCCAGTGAATGAATGAGCCCAATTTGTTAACATAACCGTTCCTTTTTTTCTCAGGTGGAGGATGTAAACGACAACGCTCCAGAGTTTGTGAACCTCCCCTACTACGCTGCAGTGCAGGTGGAGGCAGATCCAGGATCGCCTATATTCCAGGTCTCAGCCGTTGACCAGGACTTCGGTCGGAATGGAGAAGTGACATACAGCCTCAAGGTGCCGCACAGAAACTTTCAGGTAAGCTCATCATTTTCTGCTCTTTAATGTTCTCAGTGTTCATACAGCTTGTACATACTTATGTTATTTACATATTCCATGCAGGTGAACCCTTTGACAGGAGAGCTGACTCTAAAAAGAGCCTTTGAGGTCGACCTGTCGAATGCAGAGTACAAGCTGGTCCTCGTGGCCTCAGACAGTGGCTTCCCCTCTCTGTCCAGCACCGTGGAGCTGCCTGTCACTGTAGTAAATAAAGCCATGCCGGTGTTTGACAAGCCCTTCTACGGCGTCACCGTCAGAGAGGACGCGGCCATCTCCACCTCAGTCCTGTGCATCAACGCCACCAGTCCCGAAGGCCAGAGCGTCATCTTCACCATCACCGATGGAGACCCCACCTTCCAGTTTGACATTGGCTTCGACACGGGAATCATCAGCGTGATTTACCCGTTGGACTACGAGACCACGCAGTACTACCGGCTAACGGTGAAGGCCACGGACACGCTGACTGGAGCGAAGTCGGAGGTGGATGTAGACATCGTGGTGCTGGATGTGAATGATAACCCGCCGCTGTTCCAGAACACCTCTTATTCGTCTGTGCTGGCTGAGAACTCCATGATTGGAACGACCGTCCTACAGGTGTGTGTTTTGTTTATTGAGTCGGTCCAGTGTGTACTTTATCCAAATCGTTGTTTGCACCCATGACTGACTTCGGCAGTATTGTGTGTGAATTTTAAGATGCCAGATAATTTATTCATGAGAAGATATGTGCGATATTTCCCTAGAAATTTCCCAGTGGTAGCTCTTGACCTTCAGTGAATAATAGACCGGTACTGTTGTCACAGTGAGAGGCATGTTTGCATTCTTAGACTCCAAAGTACTGACTGCATTTTATTCTATAACCAGTTTTATCCAGTCATCAAGACAGGTTAATGGCCTTGTTTGACTATAGTATTGAAGAAATAGGAGGGAAATGTTAAATTATAAGATCAGATGTATGTTTATTATGCCTAAAAGTACACTGTTCAGCGTTGGGCCTCTGGCTTATCACCTCCCAGTAGCGCGGGGTTGGGTCAGATTACTTTGAAATGTTTCAGTTACTGAATACAAATTATGTAATTAAATTCCATATTCCATGGTTGCAGCCACAAAACTGAAAGTTCCACAAATATTTTTTGTTCTTTTTTTAAAAATCTCAAAATGTTTCCAATACAAATTAAATGCTTTTTTTTGCAAAATTTGTTCTCACAAAAACATCAACATGATCATAATCAGAAGAAATGCCATCAAAAATGTTATCAAGTAATCCTTGACAATGTAAATACAATCTAATTACACATTTTTTGAAGTGTAAATGTGGGTAACACTGACACATACACAAACACAATACATACACAATAACCAGCAGCAATAAATGGTGAATTTATATTTAGTTAAACTCGAGTTAATAGTTATTTCACTGTTCAGCATAAAGCTTTCCTTGTTTGTAATTAAAATGGAATTAACCATAAATGTATCAAACTTTAATGATGATTAATTATTATTAAGTGTTACCCTTATTTTTTGTAATCTGATTCCGTAATCCCATTGACAGATGAACCGTTACTACCCAACTGAGAGGTTAACATTTAGAATATAAAGTTTTTGTCACCGACACGAGCCGGAAGCTGTATGTTTCTGTTAAAACAAAGAAAACTAATTCATTTTGTTTCCTTGTTTATTTTTAGGTTTTGCAGTTTAATAGGAACCCATGGCATCGACTAGTTTTCTCACGCGCAAATCACACTTCACATCGCATCTTAGAGAAGTCGATCAAACCTGTAAAAGAGTTTCGCGTCCTTCACCGTCACATGATTACCTACTAAAATTATTTTCATTCAATCATGTGTTTGTACTTATAACCTTGAGGTCAGTATGTTCAGACCACTGTTATTCATGCTTGTGCCATAGAGCTGTGTTTACTATTAATTGAGCTGCATTCATTATAATCTAGCAGCGCTTGCATGCACGGTACAGTTATGCTTTTTGTTTGCAAAGTATTGCCCAAAATGATCCTGCCTGAAGCTTTACAGTGCTTTGATGCAGTTTTAGATAGAACTGTGCCCTAAAATCGTATCAGTGGAACCTACAACTTCATTTCCTTTTTCATTTGGACTCACCTTGGGCACTGTAGCTACGGCCAGTGCAAACAATTCAGACTTTCTCTTGAATAATGCATGAAAAAGTACATAACTTAATGTTACTCTCCTCGTAGCTGTTTGCCCAGGACCAAGACTCAGAGAAGAACGCCATTGTGAGCTACCAGATCCTCCCTGACGTCTACAACAGCACAGACTACTTTCTCATCGACATAAACAGCGGCCTGATATTCACGGCTCGCCTGCTCGACTATGAGCTCATCCAGCGGTACAACTTCATTGTCAGAGCGACAGACAGCGGAGACCCTGCCCTCAGCAGTGATGTTAGTGTCACTGTGACTGTAACTGACACAAACGACAACCCACCCAATTTCAGCCAAGCGCTGTACGAGGCCTTTGTCAGCGAGCTGGCTCCCAGGGGACACTTTGTGACTTGTGTTCAGGCGTCGGATTCTGACATCTGTGACGCACAAAGGCTGAGGTGAGAAAAAGGCTTTACAGAGAGTTGTGGGTGTTTTCTTTGTGATGTTTTGTGGCAGCGATAATACGTTTGTTCATGGTTGCCGAATGAACATTAGTTGAATTTGTCTGAACCTTTCAGTTCATGTTGTTTATCGTTTCTCATTTCACGCCAGTCTAGTTTTTGTGGAAGCACATTTCCACCAGTGTGATAAAAAAGGTCCTGTAAGTCATCATGAAGAGAATCTTTCTCTAGCTATAATGACAAAGTATCTTAATATGGTGACACAGTATCTAAATATACAATAGAATTTCTCAGAATAACGACAGTATCTAAAAGATAATGACTTAGTATCTCAAAATAATGACTTATTAACTCAGAATAATGACTTAGTAACTCAGAATAATGATAGAATTTTCTCCAAACAATGACAGTGTCTCAACATTATGACTTATCTCAAAATAATGATAGAATTTTTCAAAATGCTGAGAAACTTTGTGAAGACATTGAGAAAGCTAGTCAACATATGACTTATTGACAGTAGGCTTCAATCAAAATACTGGGAAAGGCTGGAGTCATAATGTTAAAGAAGTTTATCATTATAATTACTCACAGCATTTCCTTCCAAGCACACTGGCGTACATGGACTCCCTTATGTTTTTGTGTTTTGGTTTTGAAAATTGTAGCTATTGACACTCTTATTTTACGTGTCCTCTCAAGTGGTCAAGTGGTTTTGTCTCAGGACAGCTTAAGAAAAAACATACTTTGTGTTTCCAGCTCTTTCCGAGCAAAGTACTGTTTTATGGAACATAATCAGCGCTGAACTCTTGTTTTTTTCTCCCTAAGGTACAGTATTCTCTCTGGGAATGAGAGAATGACTTTTATGATGGATCCAGATACAGGGGTGCTCAGTCTGTCTAACAAGAGGCGACAGGGCATGAAACTCTCGTATCAACTCAATGTGTCGGTGTCAGATGGAGTCTTCACCAACACTGCTCAGGTGAGACAACTTCCTCGCCAGTTGCGATTTAGTTCTGTCAACTGATTTGCTCTTTTATAACCCTTGTAGTGTTTTATGTACAGCGAGCCGCGTGACCTTCTTTGGCAACCGCTCGCTACGGATTTGTTCCACACATTCGCAGCTGTCCAACGCGACTGCTGATTTCTCTACCACTGGCTGCTTTGCAGAGCACCTCTGCAGTTGGAGGTTAATGTGCGTTCGTGTCATATTGGATTTACTGCGAGGATGAGCTGCCAGCTGGAAAGAAATGTTCACATCTGTCTTTTAGCGATAATTACAAGTGGGACTCTGATATCCCCACATCTCTGATTGTCCACATTATATGTCGTAGCAATAACATGTCGCACAATTCTCATGTTCCTCTTCTCCCGACGCGACGTTCCTCCACAGCAGTCTGTCAGAGACTATTACATGTTTGCAGCCGCATCAATCACCCCTTTTGTCACAAGGCGGATGCTCTTACTGCTCGGCCATATGCCGCGTTGATGTTATCATGTTTGACAAATCTGCCACTGTTAATTACTGCGATGGCACTAACGAAATGTCAGCAGACGTGCGAATGATGATGGCGGGACGGCGATTATAACGATGATGGTGATCCCCAGGTGGTTGTACGCGTGCTGGGAGCGAACCTGTACAGCCCGGTGTTCAGCCAGAGGTTCTACCTGGCTGAAGTCCAAGAAAATGCCCCTTCAGGGTCAAAGGTCATTCAGGTTAGTTTGCCTTTTCACTACTCACTTTGAGAATTAATCCTACCGACTGTGGTGCTTGCAGACCCCTGAGGTAAACTTTTTGTCAGATCTCACTGGGTGCCTTGTTTTCCCATTGCAGTTCATCATGACTTTGTCAATAGATTTGTTTCCGTTTTGTAATTAGTGCTTTTTAAAAATACCATTTGCATCCTGGGGGAACTTAGTCAAAGGCCTAATCCCATCTATGCAGTTTTAATAGATGGAGCTGTTTATTGAGGTCATGTTTGCCATGGTTCCTAATTTAAATATCGCACACTATCAGGGGGGTAGGGGCAATCTGTCAGACACAGATGCAGTCGACACAGATTAAAAAATGTTGAATGACTGTGGGTTATTTCAAATCATTTATATTCAAGTCAACATGACCCTGGTTGGTGCCACATATAAATATAACACAAATGATGTGAACTTATTTTTTAATTTTTAGCTAAATTATACCCGATTTATAGGATGGTAATTGAATAAGCTTTGATATTAAATGACATTAAATACATAACCAACTAGAAACGGGACTCAGTAGAGCACATACCTCCGCCAATGCCCCACAGTCCCCTTTTAGAAAGAAAGTGAGAAACATGTCCTGGATCGGTCCACATACCCAGATCTGCACCAAAAGTCCTCCATCCAAGTTTCGACAAAATCCTTTCAGTAGCTGTTCTGTAATCCTGCTGACAAACCAACTAAACAGCCAACAAACGGACACAGGTAAAAAAACAACAACGTAGACAATTCTAGAAAACGGTAGTTGATTGATGAGGCTCATTCCCAGGTTGTCAAATTTTGATGACATGGGTTGACCACCATCCCTAAAGGTTCGTTATTTGATGCCTTGAGAATCTCTCTAGAGTTGTCTACTTCAGCCTTTAATTATGTTGGCAGGATAATGGAAATAGTAAACTCCCTACACATGAATGGCACTGAAGGACCTCATAATGACCAATCTGACATCATTTCCTGAATATCTGTCTGGACTTCCAGGTTCGGGCAACGGACGAGGACTCCGGGCTGTTTGGTCAGATCACCTACTCCTTCATCAACGACCTTGGGAAAACTCAGTTCACCATCGATGCAGATGGAGTCATCACCACTCTTCAGAAATTAGACCGAGAAAATCCTCTCAACAAGGACATGGTGCTGACCGTTATGGCCCTGGATGGAGGAGGTACTGTTTCTGACCCTGACCGGGCTGACTGTAAACTGATTACCCGACGAAAAACATCTTTAAATCAGCTGATATAAGACTTCCTGTGCCCCTAAGTCAAACATTTAGCTAACATTAATGCATGAGTGGGCACTGTTTTTGGTTAATGTACTGTAGGTGTCAGATAATTGCTTAGGTATAAGATCCCATTCTCCTGCATATCTATGAATATTAAAGCATATTAACTTTACAGATGCATTACATCTTGCCATCCGGAACGAGAGAAGAATAAGCCATTTTGGTTTTTGTACTACATACATTCCATGAATCCACGTGTGTTTTTCTTCTGTTATTCTTCCAGGTCGTGCATCGTTTTGCACTGTGCGAGTGGTTCTTGCTGATGAGAACGACAACGCCCCTCGCTTCAGAGCTGTGGAGTACCGTATGAGCATTAAAGCGAACGTTGCCAAAGGTTCTCTGGTCACACAGATCCAAGCCAGTGATCCTGATGCCGGGTCCAACGGGAGGATCACCTACTCCCTCTACAGCGAGGCACGTCTGTCGCTGGTAGATGTGCTGGAGGTCAGTACGTTCCGCTCTTTAACTTCATGCATTAGTCGACCGCAAAACATATTTTTGCACCACTGAGCTGTGGGTTTAGTTTTAATGGACTTGCCAACACCTTCTCTGTTCTCAGAAGCAAAAGTTTAACCGGATTAAGTCTTCCATACATTCAATTAAGACATATTCTCAAATGAGCTCCCCACCGCTTTTCAGGGATTAATAGCCGTCTGTTAACAATAAGGATTAAATAAACACGATTAAATAACAAACAGATAAACAACTAGAATGACACTCGGTACAGCACATACTTCGGCCAAAGCCCAAAAGGCCCCATTGTATTCATTCGTTGATTCCAGTGACCTAAAACTACATAAGTGCCCGAGAAATGAACAAAAAATATTGAAAAATGCTTAATTATAAGAAAGTGAGAAAAAGTTCACAAATCTTTCACTTCTGCACAGATCTGCACCAAGGTTAACAGGGATCAGAAGCATTTTTCATCTAGTTGTTGTGTAATCCTGCTGATAAAAACTAACCAACAAACAAACAGGCATAGGTGAAAATATAACATCCTTCCCGCAGGTAACTATGACTGTTTTGAACAAATTTGAACTAAAAGCTCTTAGTTTATGAGGCCGTGGGGGAGGAAGTGTTCGTAACCTTTACTAATACCACGCTGTAAAAAGTACATCCTGCATTTAATTATGTTAGTCGTGTAAAAGTATGTTAGTATAACCTGGAAAATGTACATATGTAAGTTTTAAAAGAAAAAGTTACCATTGTGATGAGTGTCCCATTAGATTACTATTATTAGGGCAGGATTTTACTGTTGTAGCTGGTTGAGTTGCAGCTATTTTTTGTGATGATTTTTTAATGCTTATTTTCATCATGGATTAATATGTTGCTTATTTTCTCAACTTATCTATTGATTGTTTTGTGAAACTTAAGAATAAAAGTGAAAAATGTCATCACAATTACCCAGAGCCCAAAACTAAACTTAATCCAAACAATGGTCCAAACCTTAACATTATTTAATGTAAATGGAATTTATTCAATAGTTGAAAGAAAAAAAAAACGCAGCGTGAACCATGGATTGCCAAATTGTTTGATCAACAAATTGTGCTTGTATCCACTGTTGGGCAATTTGATTGATAGAAACTTCTTCATTATGCTCTGTGTGCTAAAATGTTCACTTGTAAAGTAACGAAAGATGTCATTGTCAAATAATTGTAGCAGAGTAAAAATGACAGTATTTCCCTCTTAAAAGTGTTCAAGTAAAGTACAAATAGCTCAAATTTGGATTAAAGTAAAGTAATGGAGTAAATGTACTCAGTCAATGATTAAAGGCTAATATAAGATGAATGCATGTTAAAAAATTAACATAATATAAATAGATAAAAGGCTCATAAAACATGTTGTCCATGCACTTGTTGTGGAAAAAAAGGACAAATCCTGTCCAATTTAAGCCAGAGGCCAAAACATAAGAACCTGCTGGCTCAAAGACAATCGAATTCAGGCTGAGAGCTGAAGATTTAAGCTCTGTAAGTAGTATATCTGTCACTTAATGGCATTTAACTTGCAGGTGGAGCCAGACAGCGGTTGGATGATGACCAAAAGCACTGTGGACCACCTCCAGGGGACTGTGCTGTCCTTCTTTGTCAAAGCCACAGATTGCGGCTCTCCAGCCAAACACTCTCTAGTGTCCGCATTCATCCATGTCGTCCCACCGGACGCATTTGTTCCCTCCTTCAGCCAGCCTCAGTACTCCTTCACCATTCCCGAGGACACACCGGTAGGAACGGCCTTGGGCTCCGTGTACATGGGCCCCGGACAGACCGCCTTCTTCAGCGTAGTTGGCGGGGAGACCTTCGACAGCAACCAGGGAGGGACGTTCCTGGTGGAGAGGGAATCAGGTCTGATCCGCCTGGTAAAGCCTCTGGACTATGAGGAGGTCAGCATCTTCCGCTTTAAGATCGCAGCAACGACAAGAAGAGACCTGATCGAGTCCGTCTCCACTGTTGACCTGGAGGTTAAGGTCGGTGATACATTTTAACATAGATCCTGCTAACGTCATGTTTCTTACATTTGAATAGAAATGTATCTTTTTTACAATTTTGGATTCCAATACAATGCCATTTAAGAAAACAAGAGAAAACCTAGTTAGATGAAAATGTTTTCATTAGTATTGTGACTTTGTTGGGTGAATTCAGTGAAGAGTCGTCATTTTACAGATCCTAGACGTGAATGACAACAAGCCAGTGTTTGAGACGAACACCTATGTAGCCACGGTGATGGAGGGGATGCCAGCTGGGACAAGAGTGGTCCAAGTGCGGGCACTCGATCCAGACTGGGGCTCTAATGGACAGGTGCGTGACGGCTTAAGTACTTTGTTCTCTTTGCCTTCTCGTACAAATGAGTCTGCTTGGTGTTTGTGCTGTTTTTCAGTTTGAATTGCTGCAGGTATAAAACTACAGCTTTATTCACCTTTTTGGAGAGGGCTGAAACTCAAAGGCAGATTTTTGCTTGCTCGTGGTGGAATGTTGGTAGTGAAGTCTAGACCTCTGTTTGAATTAGCGTTAAACAAATTCAATTAACTCGATTTAACATGAAATTAACGTGGTTTTCATAATCGATTTTTCAATTGATTTTTTTTTTTTTATGATTACTCCTTTAAATGTAAAAAAAGATTGTGAAAGATATAATATTATAAATGCCAAAGAAATGCTCCCAATCTTTACATTTAGGAAGCTGGAACTGGCGAATAACAGTTGTCAGTTAATCATCTTTGATCTATCAATCAATTACACCTCTATTTTTTAAAACTGCAGGTGACCTACAGCCTCGGACCTCTGCTCACATACAACTTGGACTTGACGAAAGACCCTCGCTCCTTCGGCGGCCCCATCACCACGGGTTCCGTCTTTGCCATCGACAGTAAAACAGGCTGGATCACCACAGTGAGCCAGATGGACCACGAGACCTGCTCCAGCTACAGCTTCGAAGTGGTGGCCTCCGACCTGGGGGAGTTGCAGTCCCTCTCCTCCAGCACGGTGGTGACCATCACCGTGTCGGACGTCAACGACAACCCGCCACGGTTCGAGAGGGAGCTGTACCGGGGCGCGGTGAAGGAGAGCGATCCCCTCGGCGAGGTGGTGGCCGTCCTGAAAACCAGAGATCAAGACGGCACGGATCAGAACCGCCTCGTCAGCTTTTACATTACAGGTGAGGAGATGAAGAAAGCGCTGACACAATGCCGCTAAATGCATTCTGTGCCGCAGCAATTGTCTCGACGAGGTTTTGTTGCATACAAATTATTCATTGGCCTAATGGGGCTGCTATTATTAAAGGTCAAACTTAGAATTAGTTTCAACTCAAATGTCAAACACGACTAATCTTTTTTTTTTTCTTTTTTACATCTCTTTTCATTTTGATATTACAAGGCATGCATATTACAACAAAACATTTCAGGCGAAGGCAGAGAAACCTGTGTATTCACATTTTCATTTCTCAAATAAGACGTAAGAAAGGGAACAGACTATAATTTAGATTAGTTTTCAGCGGGTCTAGCTCACCTGGGAGCGTCTGCTTTAAATGTTTCTTGTGAAACTATGTAAAATTATTACAATAGTTTGAATTTTACAGACTTCACTCCTTTTTTATGTGAGTGATAAAAAAAAACACTGCGAGGGCCTCTCTACCAGAACTCTCACCTTTCCCGTTCACAGAACACTGTCTGATAACCACAGAGGATGATGTATTTTGGCCTTGTGTTCTGGCATTTAAGAATACTGATTGACCCTAATGGAAGCATTGTAATAAAAGGTCAAATTTTTAAACTTTTAAAGGCCAATTCTGCTACACCACCAGCCCGCTTGACTACGATGATAGATGTTTATTGATTGTGCCAAAAGGTTTGTGCATCATTTGTTGTTTGTGTGTGTGTGGAGGGGGTGGGAAGCTGATGCTTATTCATTCTCTGAACAAATACTTACAGTTTGTTCACAAGTCTGTTACAATGCATCTTCACATCCGTCTTTGCTGTGTAGTGTCAGCTCTTGTTGTCCTCTCATGCGTTACCTTCAGGAGGAAACCCGCGGGGCGTGTTCGGCCTGGCCCAGGTGCAGGGAGAGTGGAAGGTTTATGTGAGCGGCCTGCTGGATCGCGAGCAGCAGGACTGGTATCTGCTCAACATCACAGCCAGCGATGGCCTGTACGTTGCCCGTACCGCTGTGGAGGTCACCGTCATGGATGCCAATGACAACAGCCCCATCTGCAACCAGGTCAGAGATATGATGGAATTGGGTTGAAAGGAAAACATGCAAAGCAAACAAACATAGAGCAGAGTGTGAGAGATGATTGTTCAGTGTTTGTCCCCAAGCTGACTACTTTCCTATTAGTGTGTTGTCTAAACGTAGACAGCTGACTTGCATTTAATCCATCACGACTCTAGACTTTTCTGTTAAACGTTGTTGAGAGGTAAATTATTTATTTGGGTTTGGTCACAAATGTGTGCAAAGGAGACCTATTATACGTTTTCCTTTTTCGTGTTCTTCAGTGTGTTATATAGTTTCTTGTGCATGTAAAAGATGTTGAAACGTAAAAAGGTCAAGGTTCACAGCAACAGAGTCTCTTCTCTCTGCTCCTGAAACGACTCGTCAGTGATCCCGCCTTTAGTTCTGTAACTTTTTGGCATCACACTACTTCACCCTGACACATGTTTGCATAATTAATGCCTAGCAACTAGTCTGGCTTGTTAAAATTCAATGAGCACAGCTTCTCTGTTGTTTGTTAGTCGGTGCTGGGTCAGGCGTGTGTGACCTGACCAATCAGAGCCGACTGGAATTTGGGTTTTAGTGTGATTCAGACAGAGGGTAAATACAGTGCTGCAGCACTGGACAGTATGAAGAAGCTGATGTGATTATTGAGCAATAGAGCATGTAATCCTATTCTAGCAGTAACCTGAAATTAAATTATGCACCTGAAATTGAGCAAAATACGTTTCTTTTAAAATAAGTGAAATTAGTTTGGTGTTTTATCATCAAACATGTCATGCAAAAGCTGAAGGCAACATACAGCGACGGCACTCATGACCGCATGAGTTTTGAATTGATGCTGAGTTATTTAATATTACATTTACATTATACCTGACGACACTGTCATACTATTGTGATTAATTAGTTAAGGCCCCAGTACCCAGAATGATGAACTTCCCCTCTGGTAATTTTAAGGGTGGCTTAGCTCAGAAAATGATTCTGGTGAATAATGTTAAAATTTGCATACTGTATGTATGACTTTAGCCAGTATCTGGGGATGTAATGTAACAGGATTTAATATAAACAGTTAATATTGATTCTCTGTTCTACAGTGTGCCAGAGTACAAACTCAATGTCACTCAATTCAAACAAAATGTGCTATTTTTCCCAGGGAATGTACGATAACTTGCATACAAACTGGCTTTTTACATGAAAAGTCAAAAGCTGATGCTCTTTAAATAGCACAAGTGACAGAGCTGACACAAACACATCACATGAATCAGTGACCTTGGCTTGGACTCGTCCTACTGTTGGCATCAATAATCTGACAGAATCTGATCTGCGAGAGGCAAATCAATGTTAAAGTGGAAGATAATTGGGCTGTCCACGCTTCTGGGGATTTTTTCCTTTTCATTGAGTCGTATTCTCAAATTCTTCGTTTTTTTTACATAATTAGCTGAGAAACTTTTACTCTCCCTCTAAACTCTGACTAATTCTCTTTGAAATCAATCCTCCCTGTCTCCCTGTCCCACTCTTATATTCTTTTTGTTCTCTTCTCCGACGTGTCAGACCTGTGTAACTACAAAGTGATTAATCTGACGAGGAGACATTAAGATGGTCAGACAGATGAATATTACCATGTTTTTTGCACATTTTCCTAATATTTTTCCCCCATGAAGTGGATGTAGTATCAGGAATAGTAGTCGTAGTAGTACCTGTTGTAGTAGTAGTAACGAGAGAAGCAATAATGTGGTTATTCTGAGGGAATTGGTTTCCTGACTTTTAAAGTAGCTTTTCAAATTGACTGTTAGAAGCAGTTATGTCTGTAAAAGTACATATACTGCTTCCACTTATTAAGTATGAGGAGCAAATAATATTTTAACTAACTCCTATCTTTATCTAACTTCCTGTCTGTTTATGCAGTTAGCATTCCCCTGGATAAAGCTGGCATTCATACCAGGAAATATATTTTCCGTTTTACTGCATAAGCAAGTGGGGAGGAGAGACATGGCTTACTGACCAAACGCAATCTGGAGCTCTTTAAAAATCTATTTCAAAATCACTTACAGCAGCTTTAAACTATTAATAATCATAATAGTTGCAGATGAATTTACTGTCGATCAGTTAATCGGTTAAGTGACTTAGTGTTTCAGCTCTAAATATGATTAAATCGTTCACATCGCTCTGAAGGACAGAGCAGTTGCAGCAGGGTCAGATACGCTGCACGATACTTGGACATACTACAGTGGTTTTCCCATTGCGCTGGTCTGTATTGGATGATAGAGTGAGGTCACAAAGTTCATTTCTAGAGGCGGCCACTGGCAAGAGTGCAGGCGGGGTCAGCAAAGGGCACTTACCACTGTTGCGCTCATTCTGCTGTGATAATGGATGCAGTGGCCAAAGTTGAATGTGCTTTTTGATATGTGGACAGATGTGTGGTCTCACTTTGTGGTTGCGTGTGTGTGTGTGTGTGGTGCAGGCGGTGTATAGCGCCTCTTTTCCTGAGGACATTCCCACTAACAAGGGCATTCTGACAGTGGGCGCAACAGATGCGGACTCAGGCTCCAGCGCCGAGATCCAATATTCCCTGTTTGGCATCGGGGTCGAAGATTTCTACATGGACGCAAACACTGGTACATTCAGTGAATATCTTTCCTTTGGATTTTGCGCGATCTAAACAGTGTGTCCACCTTGGATTCGACATCTTTTTTTCCCAGCCTCTCCTGTTTGTGTTTTTAGGTGAGCTGCGCACAGCCACTGCCATGGACCGAGAAATGACGCCCACCTACAAACTCATTGCCCAGGCAACCGATGGAGGCGGGCTATTCTGCCGCTCAGACATTTCTCTCAAAGTACTGGACGTGAATGACAATGCCCCCTCTTTCTCCTCTACTCATTACCTGGCTAGTGTGTATGAAAATGCCGCCCCCAAGGCGTTGCTTACCCGACTGCAGGCCAGCGACCCTGATGAAGGTAAGCTGTTAAGTGATGGATAGGTAACAAATTAAGCAAGGATGATAATGAGCACAGGAAGCAGTCAAACTGCTGACTGAAAAACGTACCCTCCTGCAGCTGATTGAGACACATTACCACACATAATTGCTTCATGTAGTCTGTGGTTGGGCGTGATTTCTCATCCTGCTCCCTCCAGGCCTCAACCGCACAGTGGTCTACTCTCTGGCGGATTCAGTTGGCGGCTTCTTCTCCATCGACCCCATATCTGGGATGGTGATTCTGGAGAAATCTCTGGACAGAGAGAGTCGAGATTCCTATCGCGTCCGTGTCCGAGCCACTGACCAGGCTGGACGACAGGGAGCTCTGTCCTCGCAGGTTCGTGACATGCATTCAGTCTCAAAAAAGATGACACTTCTTGAGCTGTAAATGAATTAAACATCAAAAATGCACAATATTGAAATTCACGGTCCTCACAACATTTATATTTTAGATGATATAATTGTGGTTTTCTGAGTAATTAAGTCAGACGCAGTGCAATTACCTCAGCCTTTTAGCAATCAACATTAATTATTTCTCAAAACAAAAATAGACCCTATTATGCAATTAAACCATTTGCTGCAATAGTGTAATTAAAATGCACACACTCATGTTAAATTGCTGATTAGTCGGCCGCGGTTCCATCCATCTGGTGATCTTGAATTTCTGTCTGCACACATGGATAAGAGAGGCCAATGAATAAAAACATGCTGTTTACTGAGGAGATCAGATAGGGAACCGGGGAGATTTAATCAAGATAAGTCTTCATCAAATTGTGCAGTGGGTGGGAAAAGATGTGGGAGGTGACAGACCACAGAGAGGATGCATGTCAATGCCAGGTGTAAACAGAGCCAGAGGCAGTGAAGAGAAGAGGAGGAAAAATACCCACAAGACAAGCTGAAACAGTGTTTGCTCTCTCTTTTTTTTTAGGTGTTTTTGTTGCTTACAGAACAAGCCGTGAACTCAAAAGTCACACTCAGGCAAAAAGTGAGGTCAGGGTTGGATGATTTAAGTCTGTACAAAGAGGTCCGGTGTCCGGTATTTGAAGCAATAGGTGCCATTACCGCCGCAAATACAAGCAGCGGTAGTTGTAGCCGTAATAGCAACAATAGCAGTGTTATTAGCGAAAATGAGTACATTGCCCCTGGAAAGATTGCCCTTCTGTAAAATGGGCTGACTGTGCAGTAGAAGGATGTTAGCAATTTTTTGATTTTGGTGCTACATGACCTCGGCTGTGGTCTTCCCGTTTGCTCAAAAGGTAGAAAACCAGATTAAACTGCAGCACATCGGACTAAAAAGCACTCCTGCTGATGGATGACATACTGGAACATTGGCCGTGCTCGGTTTATTGAAACAAGAAACAATAAGGTGGCCAGCTGGTGACAAATAACATCACATTAAATCTAAACAGTGCACTAAAATATGTTTTTGAAAACATTTTAGGTGAGAAATGTAGCGATAAATTTGAACAATTTGCGTTTTTTTAGCCTCCGTTTTCACAATACAGGATCAGGAGCTTTTAAAATAAACTTTTTGCCCTATCAAAATGACATGGTTAACTCTTTAAGTTTGTAGCATCATAGCTTTATTTTGAAGCGTGTGATCTAAAGCTTCCTTCAGAAATGCAGAAACAATGTGACGAATCTTGACTCAGATACCATCCAGCAAAAGCAGCCTTTATCGACTAAAGTAATTCTCTCACATTTATCCAGCAAGACCTTCTCTCTCAGGCTTTGGTGGATACTTGAAGTGTCTGTTTTGCCTCAGGCCACTGTCTTGTTAGTAAAACCTTCTTCTTTTGCTCCCATTAACGTACACTGTCCTCAGCGCTGAAACTGAACTCTCAGGACCTGGAGCGAAGCAGACAAATTAACTGCTAAGGCCTCTTGTTAACAGTCTATTGTGTCTTCGCCAGGTGGATTTAACCATTCTGGTGCTGGACGTGAATGACAACGCTCCAGTCTTCCAGAGGAGGGACTACGCCGTCACCGTCCCTGAGGACGTTGCTATGGGAACTGAGGTGCTGCGAGTGCTGGCGACAAGCGTCGACATCGGACCAAACGCTGAGATCACCTACCGCATCCGGTCAGGGAACGAGTTAAGAAAGTTCTCGATAGACAGAAACCTGGGTAAGCACAGGTCCATTGTACTGTGTTGTGTCGTATCATATTAATGCTTATTTATGCTATTTGACTTCATATATGTATGTTTTAGGCTCTATTTCTGTGGCTGATGATTTGGACTTCGAGGTGTGTAAGGACTACTACCTCACAGTTGAGGCCTGGGACAGCGGAAACCCTCCTCTCAGCACTGCTACCATGGTAACCATTGAACTCATGGACGTCAACGACAACGCTCCGGCCTTCAGTCAGGACATTTACAATGTTCTGGTCAGCGAGGACGCATCTATTGGGCAGTCGATTACAAGGGTAACATTCGCACTGAATTTGTTCTCCACTTTTATGTTCTATCAGTGCTTCTCTTTCATTTTCGTCTACTTTGGTTTTTTACTCCATATCGGAATTTTTCATTTTTTCCTATAGTTTCCAATTTTGTGTTGTCACCCATGCCTGTGTTTTTTTTAATTTATTTATTAGTTTGTTTGTTGGTTGGTCGGTTGTCAGTAGAATTAGACAAAAATCCTCCTTGGATGGAGGATGGGTCTTGGCCCAGAACAGACCCTGTTAACTTTTAGTGTGGGTTCACACAAAAGAACGGATTCAGAAATTCATGATGGATCATGATGAAAAAATAGGAGTATTTAGGTTTCAGTGAATTTCAAGAATGGCGTTTGCTTGTTTCAGTTTAGTTTTATTGTTTAAAATTGTTTACTTTATGTAATTTTTATTACTTTAGGGTGTTCTAGTCTAGTTATTTTCAATTATTTTTTTTGTTGTTGTATTTGTTGATTTATATCAGATGGCTAGCATACTTTTTCACTTTTTGTTTTTTGTTTTTGTTTAAGTTTTACTTGACTGTAATAACCCTGCCTCATCTGTGTGCGATCTAGGTCTCGGCAGAAGACTTGGACAGCCAGGTGAATGGGCGGATCACCTACTCCATCCTTAAAGGTGACCGCAGCAACCAATTCTGGATTGACCCCGTGACGGGACTGCTCAAAGTCAATAAGCGGCTCGACAGAGAACTAGTAAGGATGCATCTTAAAGTACAATATCTCATAAACAATCAATAGTAATTTTCTGGTTCATGAGCACAGCCAAGAAAGGAAAAACACCAAGTCCGCTCAAGGTCAGCACACAATGAAGTGTCATATTATGCAGGCATAGCAGTGCTTACCGTATTGCCTAATACATACAAATGATAATGCAGTCTCTTCTCCTCACTCTGCAGGTATCCAGGTACTCCTTGTCAGTGCAGGCGTTCGACAGCGGCTCTCCCGCCATGTCCTCCACCGTCATCCTGAACATCGACGTGTCTGACGTCAACGACAACCCTCCTGTCTTCACCCCTCCCAACTCCACAGCCATCATGCAGGTAACAGTCCGTGCGTGTTAGTGTCGGCTTCTGTGCTTTTGTGATCGGCTGCACACCTCAACATTTTCTCTCTTTCTCTCCGCGCTTTCAGCTGAACCAG
This sequence comes from Diplodus puntazzo, assembly GCA_963678695.2. Taxonomy (NCBI): domain Eukaryota; kingdom Metazoa; phylum Chordata; class Actinopteri; order Spariformes; family Sparidae; genus Diplodus; species Diplodus puntazzo. Next base: position 11,249,405 of record OZ023167.1, on the reverse strand, counting down.
GCCGCCGGCACCACCCTTGCGCAGCTGTCAGTCAGCGATAAAGACTCCCCTAGGAATGGCCCGCCCTTTGAGTTTCGCATCGTGTCTGGAAATGAGGGGAAATTCTTCACCTTGGACCAGACCGGAACTCTGAGGTCCAACCGTGTGTTTGACCCTAAAACCCCCAGAGAGTTCACTCTTGAAATCCAGGTTAGGTGTTTATTTATTTTTTTATTTTTTTACATATATTCTGGAGAAGTTGACCGACAAATACACTTTGTTTGCATGGCTACACACAGTCAGCATTAGGAGCTGCCCGTTCCTCACCATCAACTGCTAAATCCGGCTATTAGAGCTTTTAAAAGTAGCCCTATATAAACACACTTCTGTAACGGAAAAGCTATTAACTCCAGTAATACGGTGGCATAGAAGGAGGGTGTGTTAATATTAACTGCTTCTCTGTGGGGGACTCGGGCAGTCTGAGGAGCTGAGGTAAAAAAGATGAAAAGGGCACCAGATACATATGGTGAGTTTTTTTTTTTCATGGAAAGGGCGCCCTGGAGAGCACCGCAATATGTTTTCTCACACTTTGGGCCTCCACAGACACACTCAAATACATATTTCAGTTACTTTTTAGTATTTTGTCATTGGTATTTAACAGAGCTCAAGAAAAAAAATCAAAATGTGATTTGTAGCAAAATACGTGTGGTTTAATGTTAGATTTTCATTCCAGGCATCCAGCTGACCCCTGATATAGCTCTTTGTAATTTCTTTAAATTGAACAGGGAGCAAGTTGCGATATACTGTAAAAGACGCCCTATTTTACAGGGTTGTTTGTTGTTCTGCTAGAGCGAGGGGCCCAAACTTTTAGAACCAAAACAGTGGGACACAGGCCAAAAGCAAACTGATATTGTATTGTGTTGTTGTGATATATCAAAAAAGTACTAGGATCCCAAGTTCCCTTAACTGATAGACTTCATACCCAAACCCACCATGCTTGGATCATGAACAATTCATTGGGATGTGATGTACTTTTACTCAAAAAATATTAAACTGCATAAACTTATTTATATATGTATATATTTATTTTACGGCTGTAAACGCAAATGTTGTTGGCAGGCTGCTTGTTGGCACCAGTTTTTATTTTATTTAAAGGCATTTTGCATTGTGTAACATGATACATTTTGATGTATTTTTGCCCATCTCTGTACATGAGTCAGGGCCGGGATATAGCAGTATTGAAATTGATTCTATTTTCTCCCCATGAGTCCAGCGGTGCTGCTTTAAGTCAGTACAGTTCTTTTTCAGCTCCAGCTACGTCACTATCCGTATTCTTTGTTTACTTGTACAGATGCCAAGAGAGACAGCGTCTCATCATATGACCTTGTCATGACCATCTTTACATAATCATAAATGGCAAATTAATTTTTTCTGACTTTACTTTTTACTATAGCTCTGTTTCTTTGATCTGAGTCATTTAATATCTTTATGTCTCTTTCTTTTGCTCCCTCAGGCCAGTGACTCTGGTAAGCCAAGTCTCTCCAGCTCCTCCTGGATCTTCCTGAGGGTCATCGGGAACAGTCAGTACAAACCCTCTGTCTCGCCCTTGGAAATCTTCATCATCATGGTAACAGATACCTTTGAGGGTGGCCCGATTGGTCGAATCTACGCGACCGACCGCGACCCCAATGACATGCTGTCATTTACTCAGAAGCTTCAGGCCAAGAGTATGTTCAGGATAAACAGACAGGATGGCAGCATAGTGGCTCTGCCGGGCCTGGAACCTGGCAGGTACACACCGACTACGCCACACAAACACACTCTCACACACACGCGCGGGCTAAATACTGATTGATATGGATTACACTTGTTTTTGTGTCATTTCCTTGTCCTCTCTCAGATACCAGATGAATGCCACAGTGAGTGACGGACGCTTTGCTGTGATCGCTGACGTGTCAGTCCAGGTCGAACAGGTGACAGATGTACTCCTGCGTAGCGCCCTGACCTTACGATTCAGCTCCCTGTCTCCGGAGGATCTGCTCGGTCGCTACCTGAGCCAGATCAAAGTAATGTTACGGGGGCTCGCCGGCTGGAAATGGTCACCAGGACAACAGGATCCGCTCCATGTACTCAGTGTACAGCCAGTGATAGGGACATCTGGCGTGGACATGCTCCTGGTCATGGAGCGGCCAGAGGGCAGAGGACGGATGGGTGGCGGGTTCTACTCCAAGCAAGAGTTGTCTGCGAAACTGGGGGAAGCGGCACAGAGGGGTCTGATTCGGGGCGTTCTAGCCGGAGCTGTGGTGGTGAACAGCGCTTGTTCTGGGGAGCTGGAGTGTGGGGACAGGGTGTGTGAACAGACGCTGGTGATGGAGGGAAGCTCGCCTATCACCTACAGCACCGAGAGGGTCAGTTTGGTGTCACCGAGGTTCAGCTCTACAGAGATCTGCACCTGCCCCGGTGAGCACACCGCACATATGCTTACACAAGCCCAGCCCACACTGTGTTTGCCCCTGATATTTGTCTTTTTACCAGTATCGATCATTTGTTTGAGTTTATTCTTTATTTGAGCTTTCAAACCGTGGTCACTGGTCTTCGCAGGGTCCATATCAACTTAACAAGCAGAAATATCAATAAGACTTTTAAAAATGCAGCGTAATCCATGCATTAAGATGAGACAACGAATGAAAAAAAACTCATAAATCAATAACCATAACCATAACCCATGAAAGAAATAGGAACAAAAAATTGTCAAAAACATGGCTCCAAAAAATAAACAAAAAGCAAATGAAAGCTACCAAAACTCATAAAACACAATAACATCCATGATAGATTGCTCAACTATATTTTTAAATGGCCTGTTGATAGTAAATCTATTTTTAATCTGTTTGATGTAGTTGGGCGGCATGTTGCCAAAACTGTGAGCTCCTGTAGGGTCGGAATTTGTGGGTATTTTTTTTCCTTTAGACTTTGTTGGTGATTGGTTGCTTTTTCTGACTATGTTATTGTACTTTCTTGTGTTTTAATGTATCTCATAAAATCAGTGTAATATTGGCTGTGTGAAGGAAAACCAGGCGACAGACAAACATAACATGAAAAAGGTGCAAACATTCACTGCAGAATAGAATGTATAAAAAACTGTTTGCATAGATAGGATGATGAAAGTATTATTTCCTAATTTTTTTGTACTTGTCCCTTGTCCAAACAGGAGGGACATGCCCCACTCCTGTGGAGCTTTGTGAGGGCCAGTCCTGTCCAGCAGACATGCAGTGTGTCCGTTCTGGTCCTACAGCGCCATCTGTCTGCCAGTGTCAGCCTGAGAGACTCGACGAGTGTGCAGGTATGATTTATCCTTTCTTATGTTTGGGTGTGTCTGATCGGGGTAGACAAGTAGATTCCATAAATTACGTGTCTTTCCCCCCATGAATTAAAGCCTTTCCTCTCGTACTTGACTCGTGTATCTCGTATTTTTGGTGACTTTGTAGGTCAAACCTCTCTGAGCTTCTCTGGAAACAGTTACATCAAGTACAGAGTGACAGAGAGTGGCCAGAGTGGGGAGATGAGGCTCGGCCTGAGGATCAGAACACTTCAGAGAAGAGGAGTGATTATGTTCACGCGTGTCAACCCTTGTACCATGCTCAAGGTTACCATACTCACATCCTAATTCCAAATATGCTCTGCAAAGGGAGTCCTGTATTTTAGTGGTTGCGTCATTTTTCTTATTTTTTATTTTCCCTTTCCTCCCTCAGATCGAAGGGGGTCGACTCTGGTTCCAGTTGGACTGCGACAACACCCTCGGCATTATGGGTATCTCTGGCAGGCCCATAAACGATGGACTCTGGCATGCTGTTGCCTTGGAGCTGACTAGGAACTACACCCTCCTGTCACTGGATGACAGCTATGTGGAGCGCCGCCGAGCAGCCCGAGCGCCTGTTCGCCTCTGGCCTCTGGCCCCGGATGCGTCTTTTTTCTTTGGGGCCCAAGTGAGGCCGCCAAGCGGGCAAGGCGAGAGGCCAAGCCCAGGGCCAGGGAGAAGCCAGGGGGGTCCTGGATTCGGGGAACGTGGAGGGAGAGCCCCACCGAGAGCCCAGGACGGCTTCCAGGGCTGCCTGGGCTCACTGATGCTGAACGGCAACGAGCTGCCACTCCAGAATAAGCGAAGCCGCTACGCTGAGATAGCCGGGCTGAGCGAGGTCAAGTTGGGCTGCGTGCTTTATCCGGATCCATGTGTCAGTCAGCCCTGCCTCAACGAAGCCATGTGCAGCAGCCTGCCCTCTGGAGGTGTGTTTTTAGATGCCGGTGTGGATGTATGTGGGTGTTCAGTCATCGTGTTATATAAATATATGGCATCAATAAATGATAAACACTTGACTGTCATTTCAGCATATGTGCTGATTTGCTTGTTTGTGCAATAGTGACCACATATTGTATCCATTGTATGTATTGTACATATTTATCATTTAGTTTCCTCCAGTATTAAGTCAGTTACTCACAAATAAAATTGCCTGTAATTCCCAAGATCTGATATTGATGTTATTCACTCATATTTATGATTTTACACATTATTATTTGACACATTCTGACTCTCTCTCCAACAGGCTTCGTGTGCAGTTGCAGCGCTGGCTTCACTGGGGGGCGCTGTGAAATTGAACTGACATCCTGCATGCCCAATCCATGCCAGAACGGCGGGGAGTGTAAGCCTTTGGGCAGTGCATTCTTCTGTGGCTGTCCAAGAGGACTCGGGGGACTTATGTAAGATGAAATAGCCTGCAATCACACACACACACTTTTAGACCTTAATTGCCAATCATCAGACAGCTTGGTGAAGAGTATGCCCTGTGTACACAGCATCTTTGCAATGTTAGGTTATTGATTGTTTAGACACATTAACATCTGTAGCCCCCCCACACACACATTCAGACACAAAGAGCATGAATTCTGGAGGCAAGAAACACAAATGCATTCATTCATTAGCCCGCATTAGCACTCACAGCACCCACTGTGTTGTTTTAGTTGTTATTGTGCAAGATAAATTAGTGTTTCTAATTTAATTCAGTATAATTCTGGCTGAAAAGCCTATAATCATTCTCCAGCTTCCTTCTTAATTACAGCTCAGTAATTGCCTTTGAAATAACCTCCCTGCTCATGCGGCTGTTCAGCTGAGCTGCCACTAGAGAGCAGTTTCTCCTCAAAGTAGAACATGGCTCTGCTTTTTTAATTTTTGATTTAACTTTGGCTTAGCGGTTCATAGTTTGTTCAAATCATTATCAGTTTATAATGAACACACAGACTGAAAAACACTATGTTCTGCCACGAGGGAACAGCTGCGGATCATAATTGTCTATGAAATTGTTCTTTCTGCAGATTGATAGAAAGTAATATCGAACTGAATAGAAATAAAGTATTGAGTATGAGCAGAAAATTCCTTTAAAATGAAAAAAGTTGAATAATTAAGCTTCGGAAGCTGAATCACGGACTTAGAGACACGATAAAAGTTTGACACAACTCACTGAGTGAATATCACAATCAGCTATACATGCATAATGACTCATTATCGTTCGGAGCAGAACACTGCGTACCTATGCATGGAAGCTTCCTGCAATACTGTTTTTTCGTCTTACATCAGACCTCTCGTACAGTGTTTTGAAAAATCCCATCAAGAGAAAAATAATTGAAAAGCGAAATACAAGCATTTTTCTATCTCCCTCACAGCAGGGCACCATGTTTGAAATGACAAGGCACGATGAGTACACGTGTGCGTGCGGAGTAGAACTACGTGTGTGATGTTCTGCCGTAATTTCTGTCTTTATTGAAGAGCATGTGTGTGTGTGTTAGAGTTTGTGTGTGTGCAGTGTGTGTGTGCAGTGTGTGTGTGCAGTGTGTGTGTGCGCGCAATCAGGCAAATTTCTTTACACCAGAGCCATGTTAATGGAGATAACAGGGGGATCCATGAAGATAATCTGTCGATTTAGAAAAGAAAAGAAAGGCCCTCTGAAAAGATGATCTCCAAAGTGTTCATTCGCTTTCCGTCTTTTACACTCACTGTCACGCTTTTATCTCATTCTTTTCTTTTTGCTTTGATACAAATCAACTCCATCACTCTCATGCATAGCAATGTATTTTTCGTCTGCACCCTTGCAGATGTGATGAGGATGTAAACGAGTGCGACCAGAGCGAGTGCGGAGACGGAGGAGAGTGTGTCAACACGTTCGGGTCCTTCTACTGTAACTGCTCGGAGGGGTATGAGGGTCAGTACTGCGATGATCTTGCGCCTGATGACCCGGGGGACGACACGCAGGTAAAGTGCGAACAACACTCGAAACTATTTTTACCTTACAGAATTCACTCACATATAATCCGAAAAAGGTACCAGCCTCTCGTCTCCGGGATTTTGCACAGTCAGCCTGCTCTTAATGGGGCTTGGCATACTCAGTGAGGTTATTGTTAATTGCGAGTGTGCAGTGGCCTCCTGGAAAGCTGTATTCACCAGCTCCGTATGTTTGTCTCTGCAGCAGATGAATGAAAGTGTGGTAATGGGCAAATCACAGTTTCCATTTGAAGTTGTCACGCTCTTGACTTTCATCGTGTGCTTCTATACCTTACATTGAGACTGCAAGCCCAATTAATGCTGCACATTGCGAGGAGGAAAGGCGGCTCCATTATTCCCTAGAAGACTGTAACCATAGTCGACAAAACCTCTTAGGCCGCCTTCGCAACCAGTCAATATGTTCGCGTTGTTTGTTAGTTTTAAGACAGTTGAGGGCGTCTATTGCTGGAAATAAAGCTGAATACATATTTTGTTGGGTTTTTTTTTCGCAGCGCCTACCAGCTCTTTTAAAGCAAGTATCCATGGAATTGATCATCTGTTTCATACCGCGAGCCTAGAAATATGATCATTGTCATCTCTGCGGTCATGATTAGAAGCTGAAAATGGAAATATATCCACCATCAGATGAGATGAAATGTCAGTAAGGTCATTAATCAAAAGCTGCTAATGAAACATACGTAAAACTGGTGGTCTTTTCAACCTGTGAGTTCTTCATTTACATTTATCTTCCTTTATTAGTCCCTTCTGAACTGTTCTTCAGAAACATGCATATTAATTATAGTTGTCATACAGCTGCCTGGAATCTGTACTAACGTCAGCCTGAGAGGGAAAAAGTCCAAATCGTAGCTTGACTCCTTGTTATCCAACATTTTTAGGAAGGGTTCCATCATGCCAAGACATGCAGAGTCATTTCAGCAAGTTGGAAATACACGAGTCCCTTTCAGGTTTTCATGATTCCTCTCTTCCTGTTGCCCAGGCGGAGCCCCTGTCTTACGTCGGACCCGGGGAGATAATTGGCATCGGGGTCCTCGCCTTCGTCATCATTCTCCTCCTCATACTCTTTATCGCCTTCAGGAAGAAAATCAAATTCAGGAAAGACTCAGATCCGGGCCCAGGGACTCAGAGTGTGATGGGTGTGTCAGCGATTTCCACAGAAACCAGCTACATGCTGCACAAGACCGGCATGGGGGCAGAAGGGATCGAGTTTAAAGCGGTGCGCGTGTCAGGTTCACCGGGCAACACGAGCACATACGGCGAGGTGGGAATGAGCACCGGAGGACCTCCTCAGGTCATGGTGCGACCGACTGCCCACTCACCCCTTCCAGGTGGACTCATTAACCCGGCCATGAGGGGTGGAGATGGTGACAAGACCACTTCGAGTGAGGGCAGTCAGGTATGCAAATGATTAGAATTTATTTCCTCATCTCCTGTTTCATAACACGACCATAAACTTTCAAAACTGGAAGACTTTGTAATGGCAGTTTATGAGTAATACCAGGAAAATAACTGGAGAACTGGGGCAATAATAAAAAAATCTGAATTTATATTAAAGTTTTATACTACATACTAATAAAATGAAATGAAATAAAATATCAGGTCTTGTAACGAGTTTATTTGCCAATATCATTGTTAACATCAGCATATCTCCCAGCGCCTCGTTTTATTTTGATGATGCTGTAACTCTTTTTCTATTGCTTGAAAGATAGCCAAGATGCTGGTACCTTATTACCCTTATAACTTACAAACAGCCATGTCTTGTGTACGGGGGAGTTTACTGTCCTCTGTGTACAATTACAAAAAAAAAGTGTTTTTTATGGCTGGAAGTTAGACTGTTAAAATGAACGGTGAAACTTAATATATAATATATTAATCCGATTATTACTTTTAAAAACCAGAAGGTGCTGTCTGATAATAAACTTAAAAGTCTGTAAAAAGTCAAGTTTGTTTAAAAAGCCACCATGTGTATAATTTGAACATTCATGATTTTAAAGGATAAGTTCACCAACAAATGATGAAATTCAGCCATTATGTCATGCAGATGGAGAAGTTGCGGTCCAAAAAAATTTTCTGGAGCTTCACAGCAAAACAGCGTTGCCGCGTTCTCCTTGTGAAGCAAGTGAAGCAGATGGGGACTTAAATCATTCTGGGATCTCAGGGCTTCCAAAACCATGGCTTACAGTGGGTGAACTTACCCTTTAACACCCTCCATAGTAGCATCAAAAGGGCCTATGTTAACTCATTCCCAATTTGGGGATGCTGAGATGTGTGGATTTAAAGTTATGTATATACTGCATCAATTTTTTATTAGTTCAGTCCAGTTATTCTTAAAAAAAAAAAAAAAACTTGTAATCAGAGTTATATTAAAGATTCATCAAATATTTCTTGAGATTAAAGGTGCAATATGTAAGAATTATAGTTTAAACCTCTGAGGTCGACTCACGCACCGGCGCTTCCAAATCACGTGACCAATTTAAGATGACATAGCAGCCTCAGTGAGTCTTGGTTCCAACTTATGTGTTGGTGCAGCTCTCAGACTATATACCAGTTTTTAAATTGTGTTGATAGGCCAAGTAAAACCGCACTTACGATAAATAATGTATGCCACGCTTTTTCGCTAACATTGCCGCCAAGTTTTCTGTGCGTTTGGTGCAGGAAGGAACGATAAAAACAGGCTTTTCACACAAAAGTGTCCGCAAGCAGGAAGTGTTTGCAAGCAAAAAAACACATGATACCCCCTTTCCTATTGGTGGAAAAAGGCACCACAAAAAAGTTGTAGGAGGGACGGCGGCGAAAGAGTGACAGTGACGGTGATAGAGACAGCAATAGAGATAGCGAGTTTTGAGAGTTGAGAGATTTGTGACATTTAGCGTGTTTGGAGTGTATGGTTAGTGTGTTATGTAGTGTTTGGTTTAGTGTGTTTAGTGTGTAGTGTAGTCCTTTTTTTGTTTGATGCTGAATGTGGACTGCTGAATGTGGAGCAGGCAGTGCAGCTCTTCATTGAGCTGGAAGGAGCTGAGGGAGACCTGAGCCTGAGGCACTGCCTGCATTTAAATGTTACATATAACTTTGTAAATTTCAAAAACGTATGCACAAATTTAGTAAACAACAAATTATATTTGCTTTGTAAGTAATAAAAATGGTTTGTTAAACATATTTGTGGTTTTCACAGTAAAAAAATCAAACCTTTTCCTACTCGAATTTTATGTTTTTTTGTGATTTTAGGTCCATTGTGTTAATACAGCATGTCAAAATGAAAACATAACTGTACAGTCACACATGTGAGGTTGTGCTAAAAATAATGATACCAAACAAGGTGTCAGTAGTTTTTAAGGTGAAATATAATGGCAAAATCAAAAATAGTCAAAAACGGCCAATTATACCCTAGACCCCAGAGTGTTCAAAATTGAACTAAAATCGTCAGCAGAATGTGAAAAAATAACAGAGCCGCTCTCCGTCAGCATTACCCACTGGGACCCAACCGCCCCAAGCCTGAAAACCTCATTTCTGTGGTAGCAGTGTAAACACCAGCACCCTGGTGCCCTGAGCTCCCAGTCCAATCCAGGCAGAGTCAGCTACGGACTGCTAGCTGGTAACTGAGCTAACTAGCTATTGGCAGCTACAATTAGAAGCTGTTACGGGTGATATGCTGCCCCCGGATTTTGTTTGGTGTATGAATTCTTACATATTGCACTTTTAAGATACTTTTCAAATTGAAAAGGTCAGGTTGTAATCGAGGTTGTATCCTTCAAATCCCATGAAAAGACCAAAAGCTGCATACATCATTCGGTCTCTCTCCCGAAATGGGCTAAATAGTTTCCTGAAGCCGCTGAGCGCTTTAGTTTTTAGCAAATGTTCCTGAAGAGGAATAAATATTGCATTTGTTGGGGAATATTTTGGCCCACATATTTGGTAAGTTAGGAAGAATTTATGGAGCAGAATAATGGATGTGGGATTGACTCAAAATGTGTTCAATTTAATAAAAGAGCATGTTACACAGTGTAGGGGTGCTGCTCATCAATGTTTTTAAACAGTTGGTAGTCTGGGTTTTTTTTTTACTGGTGTTGTCTTCCGTCCTCTGCAGTTCAGCAGCTTCCTCTCAGACATGTCCAACGTCCGAGGCGTGGCCAACAGGAGGGGTATCGCAGTGTGCAGCGTCGCACCCAATCTCCCTTCGGCGTCGGCCTGCCGCGCAGAGCACAGTCCAGCCCACAAAGTGTCCTGGGAGGGTGAGGAAGCCAGGGAGGAAGGGCTGGAGCGTGCGAGGGATGAGAGAGAGGAGGAATGGGGGCAGAGAGCTTTTGAGTTGGAGAGAACACAGAGAGATAACAGTCCACAGGGTAAGTCTGCGAGCGAGTGCACACACGCACAGACACACAGACACACAGAGGCATGCATGCACAGTTTCTTACCTCTGATCAAAAAGGCGCAGAGCACACAGGCCGTGAACTCATTGTGCTGCAGCCACACCATCATCTCCAGTGAGGGAGCTTATTTCACAGTGATCTCTGCCTTTTGATCACACACATCAAAGAAAATGGCCCAGAGTAAGCAAGAGTGGTTAAAAAGTCACATGTTTGATTATGCTTATCATTTCAGTTTAGCTTAACTATTTACTGATGGCATGACTCACTATTCTGTTACGCCGCCGAAATTGGCAATCATGTCCACTCGTATCAGTATGAGAACTCTTACATCTCCTGTGCACTTCTGTTTGAATGGTCAGGGTAATCAGCCAGAACTGATGTCCTATGTTCTTGTCCTACTTTTTGCTCAAAAAAAGTCCCAACAAAGTCAAAGTAGCTGGAACACAAAGAGAGTTTTTTTTTTCCCTGCAAAGTTTATTTCTTTATTTATTTTTCATCCAAGTTTGCCTCACACGTACCTTTGTCAACAGAGAGGACAACAAACCAAGAGCAAGAGCGGGTGAGAAATCGTTGTCAGATGATTCAGCTTCAGTCTGATATTTAGCTGCCGACGGCGAGAGCACAGCTCGCACAGTTTGTTCTCTGTCAATGAAATGACCATGTTGCATCTCAGTGCTGAGGTAGACGTCACATATTTCGATTCTCCGTCCGACCTGTTGTTTTGAATAATACAGCCTGCAGTGGGAACTTCCTGCCTGTTAATTATTGATTTCTTCCTGTAGGAATGGGAAAGAGATTGTTTTATTAATTTTTTTTTTGCTCCCCTGTTGAGCGTAATCACAAAAAAAAGAGAGAAAAAGCTAAAATAAATCCTTCCCTTAGTGGTCAAAGTTACAGCGTTAAGTCCAACGATTAATATTTGATTATAGCACAATCATATTCTCTTTATTGCGTTAATGATTCCAGCCTTAAGTGCCACTTTAATTAATCAATTGGAAACAGTTTAGTTCATTATTCACACCATGGCAACCACAAACAGGTAGAGTAATGAATACTGCAATAGATACACAAGTCAATACACAGGAAAACATATTGGTCGCTTTTCTGTCACTACCTGCTGCTCATGAATAAATAAGATGCAATGAATTATGAAAAACTTGGAAAATACATCAACAAATCAAGTCTCATATCGGTCAGTTTTTCGCAATTGTACTGTCAGATATATATGTCTCTCACAGTAAGTATTGTACATTGATCTTTTGCAAAGAAATTTAGATTGAATTAAAAGTTCATCGCTGAATGAACGATAACAAAGGCCTTGAGAAGCAGTCGAAGAACGCAGCAAAAGTGGCAGAAAGCATTATGTGAAGCTGCTAAAAACTTTTAGAGGTTAGGATTAATGTAACATTTGGTTAAGTAATAAGTACTGCAACGTGTGAAGATGCAAACGTTTTGACGTAATGTCAAAGACCTTATGTAATGTGTTGCTACTGAAGTTAGTATGCCAACCAGCTAGCCCTGGCCCATCCTTATTCTAAAACCACTTTGTACCTGCAAGAGGTCATAGTCTGATAGCCCCCACAGTTTCAGCTGATAGATAGATAGATAGATAGATAGATAGATAGATAGATAGATAGATAGATAGATAGATAGATAGATAGATAGATAGATAGATAGATAGATAGATAGATAGATAAAATATAAGGTGCTGTAAACAGATAAGGTCCAGTGAACTACGTGCGTAAAAACACAAAGTGCGTAGAGACTGTATGTTATGACCAGACTTTTAGCTGTTATTGTACAGTGTGATGGCCTGTGGCAGGAAAGATTTTCTGCATTTGTCCTTTCGACAGCAGAGCTGGAGCAGCCTGTGAGAGAAGGTACTCCGCTGTCTTTCTACTGTTTGATGGATAGGGTACTGATTATCGTCCACGATGGATAACAGTTTATTCAGTTTGCTACTTAGTCTGATAAGTCAATAAAATAAACTCACAAACTGTCAAGAAATAGAGATGTTTTTTATACCTGTTTTCCGCGCTCTACAGAAAAAAATACAACTGCACACCATTCGTGTTTAACAGAACGAAGCTGAGCTTAACTGCCTCGTTAACTCAAACTACATCAAACTCGACATGAAGGAAATAAAACTCTTCAAAACAATCTGTTGGTCTTTTCAAAATCACCTCCTTTGGTCGAAAGAAATCCTGAATTGACAGAGTAAGGTGTGAAAATATCCCAGCTGCACATGGCATTTTATGACCTTCATGCCTCTCTTGTAGCTGCCTGTTGTTGTCTTGTTGTTTCCGGGGTCATAGTCTGGTCAAAACAACTGTAAATCACCTCCATACCGTCTTCAAACATCTTTCGTACACAGAGGTTGTGCTTCGTCCCAGTCTGGCGTCTAGCTGTGTTCACTGGGAGGCCAGTTGACTGAGCATTGTTGCCCCTAGTGACTTCCTCCTGTCATTTGAGGTTGCAATGTGGATAAACTCTCGTCATCCAATAGCTCTCAGCTAAATATACTTTCTTACGTGACAGCTACAGCAAAGAGTAGCATGTCGAGTGTCGTGACCACCTGGAAGCCATAAAGCTGCCCTCTAGTTATGTAGCAAGCCCTTACAAATTACACATTTTACTAAAAGTTAATGTGACCTTTTCACCTCAATATAACCTTTAGCATAATTACTTTTTAATAGCCAGATAATGACCCCTTAAGATTTTTTTAATACCTCTTGCAGTAGGAAAAGTATAAGGGGTTTAAAAAGCTTCAGGCCAGGATGATTACATGGTTTGGCTGAGCGTTAGTGGTTGGATTAGAGCAGGCAGGGTCGACGAGTCCGACACCTCAGGAATGGCTGCCAATATTGCCACATGGCAGAGTGGTCACTGGCACAATAATAAAGGTGCCTGTGTGAGGGAGGAAAACAAACAGAACAGAGATAAAGACTAAAAAAAATAGTTTAGTTGTTTGTTTGTTTTTTGGTATATTGCGAATTGTCCCCTCACCTGCATGCTGAATCGGACCAGTGGCTGCTGCGCTGCCTTTCTTATTTAGTTTGATTGATGGTGCTGCCTTACTGCTCACATTCCCACAGGAGCATTTCACTTGTTCCAGACGCATTGGACCACGACCACCTAGCTCGAGCTCAGAAAGCCAAAGTTGATGTACAGACATCCTGGCCCTCGTGGGCAGCGTATGGTTTTGGTTACAAGATGGGCCAAGCCCCGACTGCTTGCTTGCAGAATATTCAGTGTAAAGCGCTATTTCGAAAGAGACAAGAGAATGCTCGAAGACGTGCCAGACAAGGGCGACAGAGACATGCTGTGCCCAGTGAGGAGCGAGCCTCCAATCTTAAAACCTCTCATAACAATCCAGGCTGCCAGGTACACTGACAAATTGTTTATTGCTTTCTTTTCTAACAGGAAAAGCTGTTTGCCAGTCGCACTGTTCAAATAAAGCAACAGCTGGAAACCACAAACAATTCAACATTATGCATTTTTACCTGCACAGGATTTATGAAAACAGAAGAACAGCACCGGGTGTTTTTCAGATAATTCACCCATGCAATAACTGTTAATGCAACACCCTAGATAAAGGAACAGAAACATGTTTTTTCTACAGGTCTGTTTTATTTTCCATATAACAAATTATGTCTAAATGCGTCAGTATTTACTGTCCCATGTTGTAGAAAGTGAAATTTCCATGCCTGTTTTGATTACCAAGCAGGGTCCAGGATAAATACTGTCAAAGTATCAAAACACCTAGGAAATACAAACAACGCATAATTCTTTTAACAAGCTGACTTCCGAAAAGGTTATGATGTCACAAATGTACAGTCGACGCCTTTGCGACGCCAAACATGGCTGTGATTTGGAAACACATATAGCAGATGATGTGAGAACATAATGGGTGATGGCTGCTCAGGCCTATGAGAACTGACCAATCAGAGCAGAGTAGGCTTTTCAAAAGAGGGAAGTCTTAAAGAGACAGGCACTGACAGCGCTTCTTCTGAGTAACATTATAGAGAGAAAGAGAGAGAGCAAGATTTCACTCCTGCACAGTGATTTGCTGCAATATTCCTATTGCAAAATACAAAAATTGCCATGTCATCGACATCTTTATTCAATTTATTAGCTAGTTGAAGAAGCTGCTGTTGAGCTTGTTTTACTATCTTGGCTGATGTTATCATTTTTACGAGGGTTAGCCAAAACTCAGAAGCTGATTCTGATAATGCCTTACCAGTGTGCTCTTTAGTATGCTATATGAAGTTTTTTAGTATGTATGAAACAGGTGAATTATATCCTACCTACGGGGACTATATGACATTATGACTTATTTACAACTAAAATTACATTTTTGTTATTACAGAGGGAGTAAAGTACCGAGAAAAATCATTGCGTATCGGTACCAACAGGTATCTGTCAATTTTCAGCCATATTGAAAGTATAAACCGGAAAATTAGCATAATGACATTTAACATAAGCAGCTGCCCATGAACGTATAGTCTTTAATTACTTAAGACAAATATACATATGTACATAAGAAAACATTTTCTCAAGACTAAGAATCCTGATTACTGACAATCAAGGATACTCAGTTTCACCCGTAAAGGTCATTGAAGTACTTGAAGTGTGAGAGGAGTCAGCCAAGGGGCAGTAAAAGAGTGACTGTTCTCTATTTGTTCCACCTTCCGACATAAAGCCTTTGTAGTTTTGCCAAAAGTTACTTTTAATCACATCAGCAGAGCTGCCAGCTCTTATTTCTGAGCAGCTTTGTATTCCAAATAGAAATGTTGCTCAAACCCATAGAAATTATGTTTTAATCTGTTGGTCCTTTGTGTCTCTTTCCAAATGTGAACACTAAAGTGAAACTAGGCATTTCATTGCTGCTCGACGACTGGAGCACCTGGTAAGGCGGCAAACCTGTCTCTGATCTCATCAGACGGTCCTATAGATAGGTTTTAAAGCAACTTCCAACTATCTGAAGTCATTGGGACACATGAATGCCCTGCTCTGCCTCTCTGGCAGTTATCTGACAACACTTACTTAGAGGCAATTTTGACCCCCACCCCAACACAAAATAGCTGCTCGGCAAAGTAAAACAGTGTCAGGAATCACACTGCCTTGTGAACATCTATTTATTTGAAATATTGCTTCTAAAGACATGCAGGTTAAGGCTAAGTAGAGACCCTGCGGCTGGCAACTTTCTCCAAATGAAATTTCATCTGACTTACTCGCACAGACAAAATGTCAAGTCTGTGACTGGAAATAAGAGCTTTGATTACTGCAGTGAAAGAAGTTTAGACTCATTTTTTTTTTGTCCATGTACCTGCTGTTTTGAGGAGTTTGTGTTGCACATCTGCTACACTTCACTGTACTAGGACAAGTAACTCTGCGGTCTCACCCTCCATGATTCCTCCAGCTGGTGCATTAAATCAGCAGACCTGGAGTCTCAAGTGGGTGTTCTGGGATTTTGTGAAAATTGCTTTACTCAAAAGCTGTTTGGTCCACCTCTGGAAACATACCAAAATGTATTTGGAGCATACGGCATTTCAAATTGTCTTGTGAATTGGTTGTTTTTATGTGTGCGTCTATATTTCAAGCCTATGCTAAAACAGTTCTCAAATGGATGCGTTGACAGAGGTTTTGGTCGCTGTAATCATTTCTCCTGTTGATCCCCCCTCAGTGTAAGAGATGGTAAAATCCCCAGACCTTGTTTCATGTAAATAATGTGTTCAAGTGCCAAATCCAGCGCTGACCCACTTGATTTGCTAACTCAAACAGCATAAGCCCCATATTACGTGGGAGTCATGCCAGGAGGGACCTCTTCACATCTAGGATGAACAGAATGCATGATTACAGCATTCAACAAGTCTTTAAATGTACATAGAGGTATGTGAGTAATACATTTAAAATACTTCCAAAAAGTGTTGGATAGATAAAATGTATCTCTGTGTTTGTACATTAGATGTGCCAGAGCTGGTGGATGAGGGGGCGTGTCTGTCAGACTCCAACTCTGAGGAACACTCGCTCAGTTCCTACACTTCTGAGTCCTTCAATGACAACGGTAAGACCCATTTCCCATTTACACCCGTCACTGCGTGTATTCACTCCTTTCCCATTGCCAGTGGACAAGTTTTCCTTTCCGTTTTGGTGTGTTATTTTCAAAGTCTCAAAGTACTAGAAAAGAAGGAAATAGTAGAAGGCAGCATGGACGCAATTGACAAACTTTTGCTTTAGTTTTTCTTTCAAACTAACTGAACAATGTTCAAGACAGCAACCCAATCAGAGGCAGAGGAGGGCAGGTCATGCTGAGCAAGGTAGTGTGATCTAAAATAACGCTGCTACAGCAGTAGCAACTGGAATGTATAATTTATAATCAATATATAAAAATAGATATTTATATAAAGTCTGTTACATAGTGATGCACATCAGTTACTGAAGTAATGGCTCGACTTCAAACCAGGTGTTTCAAGCAGTGCAGGAGCAGTGTTTTCTGTGGGAGAGTGAAACTCCCATTGGCGAGGACTTTAAGCTTTTTCACTTTGCAGACCCTTTAAATGCACATAAATGCTCCATAACACAATAAAGGAAAGGCAAAAACCCAAGAGCAAAATATGACCTCTTTAAGAGTTGTTGAGTGAGGAGAAACTTAACAAAATTTGCGAAAGGTTTAGGGCATATTGCAAAAAAATCATTGGTGCCTCCTTGTAAATTCAACATTAAACGCAACACATTAAGTTTTTTTTTCCATGTAAACACCAAATTGATGGTAAACATGACTTCTTCTTCGTCATCTGTGGTCCCCAGACCGCCTAAAAACAAGCTCAATTCTGGGGATTTAAGTTAAAAGTAACTGTATGAACGTTGTGATATGCTGTCAACAACACATTCTTAACTGTTTGTGCCTACATGTTACTTAAGCAAATGTTCGTGCATGACCACATGATTTCTTTCTTTGTGTTAAAAAACGTGTTCGCTAAGCTTGTTCAAGTAATGTAGATGTGTATTTGCATTTAGAGCTGAGAGGTGAGAAACCGATGACAAGAGGTCACTTGAAACGCATGTCGAGACACGTTCAACGCCAGGTGTGAATTGTCAGGCCTGTAGCTGTCCACTTGTGATCAAATCACTCAGGACAGACGGTAATTCCAAATGTGAACAGCCTCTGAGAGTCATTTGACCATGGAATGATAATGATTGTGTCCTTTCCATTGACGACAAAAGCCAGATGTTAGTGGGATTATTTTGTCCATTGTAAAAGGGATATAACTCTCAAACGGCCCAACACATTTGCACTCCTTGCATATACACATTTGCTTTACAAATGCACCACAGAAGGCCTTTAAGAGTTCTTCAAAAAAAAAGGTAAAATTCAAGTAGATGCTCCTCGTATAAGCAAAACAGCCTGAGAGCCACCGCCGCGGATCAAATTCCCTGAATGTAGCAACAGTCCACTTTGCACTTCGGCAAAGTGCATTAACTGTATTAACATACTGAAAACCAGGCAGTCAATAGACTAGTAGAAATGCGTCATGAGAGGTACCCTAATGCTACTGAATCCATACATTAGAATGCAAGGTTTTAATTCACCGGTCTTAAGTGATACAAGAAAAAAAAAAGAATCATGTTAAGCTCTTTTCTTCTTATTCTATAGAGTTTCTCTTCCCAGACAACTCAATACCATTAACCCTTTCCTTGAATCCTGTGGCGTGTCTTTTTCCCAGATAACTCGATACCATTGATCTTTTGTTAGCTAAGTAGGAGAAGGTTGGAAGCCATACACCCTAATGATCCCGTCTGTGCGTGGGTGTGTGTTTCTCAAATAAGGAACCCATGCAGATGCTTTGTTCCCCGTGCAATTATTGTAGCTGCAGAGAGAGTCCTCACATCTCTCCCACTCCCTTGTAGGACACACACTCACACAAACACACACACACACACACACACACACACCACAGGCATACAAACGTGTTGGCAGGACTAACATGTCTCCACTCTCCTCGACACGTGTGCACACACACATGCTCACACACACATTTCCCATCTCATCTCAGTCACACCCAGCTCGTGAAATCTCACTCCTATTCATAACTGCACTGACACTGTTACTGTTCTTCTCTCCCTATGTATTCTACCCAGCCTCCATAGTGACAGTCATACGTCTCGTCAATGATGCTGTTGATAATATTGAAAGTGAAGGTATGAAAGTATATCCTCTGCTAACTCCGCTGTCTATTTTGTGTCTGTCTTCTGACGCCAGAGTGTTTGTTCAGTGGTGTAACACTAAGATACAATGTTCGGAGAAGCCGAGAAGCTGCTGTTCAATCCCCTTTTCCATTCAGAATAAAGCATCCCGCTTAGATTTCCAATATTTTTGTCAGTTTCCAACACTGGATCTCTCCATATTTAAATCCCACCCCCCCATTGGTTTCTATGTTGTTTGTCTCAGTCTGTCTCTGACTTTTTCTCTTTCTCTCTCCCTTTGTAGTGTCGAACATGGACAAAGAGCAGCGGCGGAACAGCCCTGGTGAGTGAGTTGCAAAAATACTGAAAAACATCTTATTAACTTGCCATCCCTTTGGCTTTATTTCTCAAGCTGCAAGGGTGGTTGTTTCCATTTTTGAAACTCGCAAAAAAGCAAAGAACACAACGTAAAAAAATAGCAGTTTATATCGTCTGTTGCAAGTTAACATTAATCCTAGAGCATGACCGATTATATTGGGTGAGCTAGTATCGATATAAACCAATAAGTAACAAGAGAAGTTTATGTTTTGGTCAGAAAACAGCTGCTTTTTTTTATTTCAATTTTTTTTGCTAATGGCCAGCAGGGAGCAACTCCACTGGTTTCAAAGAGAAGGCAGATGACCCTAAATCTCCCTTGATGTATCACCTCACTAAACAGGTTTCTGAATTAGTTTATGCTCTCAATCATTGGTTCAAGTCTGCTTCAGTACAGCGTGATATTCAGTCCATTTAGTCCCATTTAGAGTCAATTAGACGGGGAATGAAAGTAGGCTTCAGTGCCAGTGGCCACCTTGTGATTGACAAGTCGCTACCCTCATATCACAGCTTTTTTCAATCCGACCCAATCAGGAAATCCTCCCCGGCGTTACCCTCTAATCCAAATATAGCAACTTCTGGCTCCAAAAAAAAAAAAAAAAAAAAAAAGATGTCGACAGCCGTTTTGCCAAACTCGAGGCTTGAAAACGGAAATCCACAAACCAGTGGGGGGTGTCACGGTGGGTTTACAAAAAAAAAATAAAAAAATCCATCCACAAACTTCTTCAGTAAAACATCAGAATCTCTAATATGAGTTCCATTAAATATCAAGTCAAAAATATTCTGAATATTTGGAATCCGGTGCTCCACTATTTTGAATAAGAAGCTTGAAAACATTATGCTAATGTGCTCGATTTACGGATTCAACATTAAGTCTTGTGCTGCTCTTTCGAATTCCAGATTGTAGTGGCAGGTTGCGATTGATTGTCAATACTGTTAATTACTAATTAGGCATCCTCTCAAAAGCTGTAGTGTCTCTGCCTTCATGGCCAACGAAAGCGGAGGAAGATCTCAGCTGTACCGTTTTGAATTTACGTCCTTAATTACTTCCATCTGCCGAAAAGCTAAGCCAGCATTAGCAGTCCCCAAGCAGGATCCGAACTTGAAACAACAAAAAATGTAAAATTGATGATCAAATAAAGACACTGGCTTTGCTATGAGGTAATATAATAGTCGGTTGAATTATGCTGACATTTATGACAATAGCTCGGTCAACTCGTGCATATGACTCCTCACTCCGACTAAAGCGGGTCTTTCATCCCGGGCCTTGTAGGGGATCTCAGTGGATTTTTGGTGGGGCACTCTGAGCCAAAGCCCCACATTCGCACAGCAAGACAGAGAAGAAAGCAAACATCAAACACTTTTCTCTCTTTTTTTCACACTAAATGAGGCATCATCGACAAGGCTGAACACTGACTTTACTCTTACCGGATGAACGGTTTTGCTCAAACAAAGATCAGAGCGTTCACAATCCGGTTGCACCTATCACGCGCGATCGCCTTGTTCTCGTCTCGTCTTTGCTTGTGGTAAACCAACGTTAATTGGCTCATAGTTACCGAGTCTGTTTGTTCTCAGTCGCATGTAATTTTCTTGGTCCACAAAGCATTTCGGTACTCGCGCGGAGCGAGGCTGCGTTCGCGCCTCCGTCTCTGCCAGCCGAGTGAAGCGTAAGAAGCTTTATTTCAGACGGAGAGAATTAAATGATGAATGAAATTGACGTTGTAGTAAGTAAGTTGTTCCAAATGACCTGTTGGATTCAGTCCATTTATGGAAAACACACGTTCATTTTTTAATACTCTATTATGCTGGAGCTCAAGACAAACGTGGGTTACCACAGAAACATCAAAATGTAATAGATTTTTTACGTTTTTCTCTCCCTTCAACATGATATGACATGCGTTCGTACATCACGTGCGTACGCGTGTGAGTGCGTTTGTCCGTTTACATGTTGCCGCCGCTAAATGGCTCCGTGCCAGCCCACCCCCACCCCCCCACCCCCGCCCCGCCCCGCCCCTCTCGTTATCGAGTGCGTTCTCTCTCCGATGTCATAATTTGCCGCGTCGCCCTGCACTCAGTTGTTTTCTATGAGAGGAGCATTTCATCATCAAAGGCTTCCCGTCCCATGAGATATTTGTTTTTGTTTTCCTCTTCACTAGCAGCGAGTCGCCACCTGCAGAGCAGAGATGAGATTTGTGTAGAGTTCATCAAAGGGTGCAGTGCGGACTGTAAAAAGAGTCGTTTTTTTTCTTTACTTTCTCACCCCTTACACCTTTTATTTGAAAGTATTCCAGAGATATTTCAGCAGCATGACACGCGCTCCCACACTCTTTTTTTTTTTTTTGGCTGTGTGTTTGCACGGCAGTCTATTAAATATCTCTGTCCACATGTGTCATGCATTATATACCAGGAGTATTGCTAATGAAGGGTACTCTCCATCCCACACGGAGGATGACCCCTCCGGGTTCTCTCTCTTCATCAATATGATATTTTTTTCACTCACAGCTCATTAACCCACTGATGAATAATGCAGCCTGCATGTAGGAAGTCGTAGGATTAGCGGGGAGTTGTGCGTCAGTCCGTTTAACAGCATGAAGTCGGAGGTGGTCTTTTTTTTTTTTTTTTTTGTCAACGGATTGTTTTTTGTTTTTTTTTTAATATGCACGTCAATAAATTCTGAATGAGAAATCGGAGCACTTACACAACGTAAGCGCGTGGGACGCATAAGGAACCCCTGAGCCGAGGCGGTGAGAGGAAGTCGTTCCCGGAGCTCCCGCCTCATCCCAGACACAGAGATGCAGACGCACGGGCGCGTTCTCACGCACGCGACTAACAAGCCAGAGATTTCTATGAAAGTAAAAAAAGAGATCAAGGGGGGAGATAATAAGCAGAGTAAACCAAAGAGGAGAAAATAGAAACAAACACAACAAGCCAGAGTATATATGCAGGCTGCTCATTAATTGAACAAAAATGTGCTGACATTTTTTTTTTCTTTTTAGGTAAAGGGGTTTGTTCATTATGAGGCAGTAAACCTCAGCCTCGAACTATAGAGTCAGCTGCTGTGGCTTCGGGAGGCCGGAGATGGAATCTGTGGCGATTTGAGTAATTGCGGGCATCTTCAGACTAACTGACTCGCAGAGGCACATCTGCCGGTGTCACCTCACTTACCTGCGGCAGATAAGATTGCGATGATACTGTTGTTTCAGGAGGGAGGTGATTTATTGATGTGGCACCTTTCACAGGCTGATCCTATTAGATAGATAATCTCATTCCTTGCTCGGAGTGCGCATTGCAGACAGGCTGTTTGTAAAGTAACTCACAAGCAAGGGCTCCATACTGCCAGTGATTTGGCAGCGCTAGTTTGTCCAGGGAATAAAGCCTCAGGCTCCTAATGCAGTATGTCAACTCAGATCCCTCTCTTAACTCTCTTAAGTAGGCCATCTCTCTACTTGTAGTCGAAATTAAAAAGATACGATTGGTCACTCAGTGAAGTCCGAACTGTTAAAAAAGATTTATTCTTTCTGTGCTTTTTCCTGTCAGCCTACCGCTGGGAGTCTTCCAGTCAGACCACGAGCTGGCTGTCACCGTCGCGTCTGCGTCCGCCAGAGGTGGGATCCCATTACGACCTCAGCGACACCCAGAACATCAGACGAGGAGGCAGCACGCGCTCTCTCCAGCTGGACTACAGAGTGATGGGCCACGGTGGTGACAGGGGCCAAGAGCAGGGAAGGGAGACCGAGAAGAGGGCCTTCCAGTGGGAGAGGAATCAGTCGGGCGAGTGGGTGAGGAAACGCATCCTGGAAAGGGAAGACAAGAGGCATCATGACGGGGAAGGAAAGAACCCAGGCAACAGGAGCAGAGACATGGGGGCGTGCCAGGACCGCAGAGACCGTCAGCAGACGCACGGCCATGACAGCTGCGAAGACAGCTCCTCGCCCGTTTACGAGGAATACCGCGAGTCCGGCCAGGACCTGGAGCAAAGCGAAGACACAGAGAGCCTTTATGACATTCTACCCCCGACCCGACCAGCCTACGAAGGATACCCGTCAAGCCCCCCGGGCATCAACCTGCATCCAGCTCAGCTCCTGCCCCCCCTCAGGGCGTGGGACTTACAGACAGGGGAGTGGAGGGAGTCGCAGGAGGATCGCGGAGGGGGGCTCGGCTCCAGCGGTCTGGCAGGTTCCGGGGACGAGCTAGAGAGACTACTGAACTTGGTGTCCCTCCGAGCCAGGAGAGCCACGCGAATAAACAGAGCCTCGACCAAATCTGAACCCACGGACTGGGATGGATTTAAATGAGCACACAAGACTGTTTCAAATGAATAGATTTAATAATCCTTTATACATGAAAAGAGAGGGAGGGAAGCTCCCTGATTATACGTGACATTTATGTATACTACTACACCGTTGGTCCACCACCTCAAAATAATTAAAGGAGAATATTACCATATATACTTGTATTATCCGGCATTATTATCCTGCTGCAAGCAAACACTAATCCACCACCAATCCCCCAGCTCGTTTTTCTAAGCCGGAGGAATAAGAGGAAGTGAATGTGCTGCGCGGACGCCTTCACCTGTGCCGCAAGTTAGCCGAGATTGGCTGTGAATCAATGCTATTACATTTATTATTTATGGAATTGCTGGAGCGCGGCATTTATTAACATCAAAATATGATGGGGAGCCAGGCTGCCTCTTTTCGTCTTAGAAGATGCCAATGTATGTACATATGTTATCACCCATTTCATACATCGTTCCGTCGAGGTTCCGCGGCGGGCGCACGCACACACGCACACGGCCGTTAGATTAGCTCAACCATGTAATGCATTTCTCCTTTTCTGTTGACACACGCTCTGGGTTGTTTTGGAGGAAAACACACATCCCAGACGCCTGCATCTGAGATGCTATTAAGATTACCATTAGTTGATGCCAGGAGATCGTTATTTAATCCCCCCCCTCCCAAAATTAATTATTCGATGATTATTTATTTAAATAATTACACTATTAATTTGTTTGGTTGCCTGTGAGCTTCACGCTTATGAACACAAGCATCATCGGGGGGGATCTGGCTCATGTAACTATGATTCACAGCACTTCAGGTAATGCAGCCGTGACATATGTATTTTTTATTTCACCCATGCAAATCAGCAACGGTTTTGACCTCTCGTTTTGACCCGCGCATATTCCCTCACGAACGCGGATCCTGATGTACATTTACCGTGTATATAACACCAGCGCTGAGCTTTTAGCGGTGCTCCAGATGGAATTTAGCCCACTTCACACCTGGCGTTAACATGCCGTATGAATTTTCAGACCTCGAGAATGATGTGGAAGCGCAGCCGTGAAGTGCACAGTCACTCACCCAAGATGCGTACACGCGGCCGCCTCGTCGACAACACCGCGCAAATGCTGCTAAATGACTACTTTAGTGGTATTTAAGGACTAAATCTCTGCTGTCATTTCTTTTCTTTTTTTTTTTTTTTTTTTTTTTTTTTACAGTTTTCTGCAATGACCTGCCTCCATCTCACACTTGTATCCTCTGGTAAACATGATTAATTGTGTTTTAATTTGAAATGGAAATAAATGCCTTGTGGTGTAGAAAACAAACATGCACGTTACTCAGCCAAAAAAAATATTCATATACAAAAAAAAAAAATGCTTTGGGCTCCTCAAAAATTAGAGCACCATCCACGTCAGACAGGGAGCACTGTACATGTATCTTAATGAAGATGCATCCGCCCATTCATCCTCTTCGCTCATTCTTATTCAGGTCTACTCTCTAAGTGGGCTGCTGAAGCGTGACCCAGCTCGCATGGGGCTACAGGCGGAGAAACATCCCAGTCAGGTCAGACGAACACATGCAGGGAGGAAGAAGAAGGAAAAAAACAAAAAAAAAACAACAAAAAAAACGTTCACACCTGTGGGCACTTTACACTTTTCGGTTCACCTGGCCTGCATGACTTGTGGAAGGGAAACCCTGCAGGAATACTGTGAGAACATGCGAACAGAGCCGCAGCTTCCAACGGCTGAAATTTAAACCTTAAAATTCTGTGAATCAAACACCGCCGACACGTGAGACGCCTTTGCTGTGTGCCTTTCAAGTTTTTTGCAGATTTTGGGGTTACTTCAGGTCGCTGGCGGTTATGTACAGTACAGGTGCGGATGTTTCAGTGACTGCACATTACAGGGGCCTGAAGAATACGCTCCAATCAAGCAGATTCACGCTTGATTAGAAGGAGCAAATGGCGTCTGTGTTGAAGGGAGAGGTGGTAAGTCATTCTTGAGGCATTTTCTGTCAGGTTTGTTGACATTTTCTGAACATCCTGACTGCGAGGGCATAGTGTGTTTGTGCGTTTTGGAGGAGGTGGTGTTTCTACTTGCTACACGAGAGAAATAACACACGTAAAACATTTAATGCTATTAAGGCGGTCTCGTCGCGCCTCTTGTATGTTTTTTTTTTCTCTCGCCGGCTGGAATCTGACAGATTCATTTGGGAAGAGCTTAAAGTCATCAATGTCCCGGAGGACATGCGGCGCGGGAGTGTCTTGTGTAATGAGAAGCGCACAAACTGCACGATCAGTCGGACAATACATTTTATTTTGAGATCACTTGAAAAAGGCTCCTGTGATCCCGACTTTGATTGCTTTTGATGCATTAAACTGTCAACAGTTGAGGAGATTTCCACGTAATCTTCTCAGAATGCCGTCTTGTTTACCTCGGGAGCAGATTTCTTTGCCGACTTGAATAGATGCATCCGGCTTATTGTGTGGTACTCTCTGTTCCTGCGAGTTTGCTCCACACTGACCCAGCGATATGATCAAATTATGCAGGCTGTGCATGTCTAAAAGCAGCATATCCCTGATCTGTGCAGAAAATGTGTTGTGAGCCTCGTACAGCAGTCGTCAGCCGCCCATGGAAAATGAAAACCCACAACCCGCAGCCTTGGTGTGTTAATTAATGAAGCGTGCTCCTCTGCACATGCTCCAAATTAAAGCAGCCTTAATTGCAGATTGCTACACAAGGTGTGCTCCCGCGACTAGAGTAAGGTGGCATTTATGGAGTCGCTGTATCTGCATCCTCAGAGGGTGAACAGTCGCTAAACGCCTTACTGTTGACAAAAGGTTGAAGGCAGGCGATGGTCGGCGCGCTCCAATGTCAACGCCTCCCACTCCCTCTTCCTGGAACTAACAAGGAGACGCATCGAGGAAAACCTTTGTGCCTTTTCGATTATTTCCCCTCCACCCCCCGTGGAGCTGACACACAAACTTTGTCCTTGTTATCATCCAACCCCTCCTGGTAGTAACACCAGCGGGCTGACTGTCTGCCAGAAAACATTCCCTTGGCAACTCAGACGTTCCCCTGATCGCGTTCGCGTCTCGTTCCCCCCCCCCCCCGTCACATACGACACATTTTAGCCAATTTAGGGGGCGAGGAGAAGCCTTAATGTCTGTCTCACATGAACATGCCTGCTCCCAAAACACTGTATCTTTCCCCTGATGCAGTGCTACAAAGAGCAGAGTTATTCGACACAACAAAAAAGCTCTCGCCCACTCCTTAACATATAATACGTAGGTATGCACGCGCCGAGATAAGTCAGAGTTCAGGAGGCAGCGTGGATGCCTGAGCATCCTGAGAGAACGGCGCCTTAAAATTATTTATAAACATTTCGAGAATCTGTCATTACATCCTTTAAAAAAATCCCCATTTTTGCAAAGTGTTCATTTTAAGCAGCAGTAGCTTTATTTTTAAGACAGCAGTCATTTTGTCGGAGTAAGCGTTACATTTTTTTGAACAGTGGATATCACTTTTGAAGGAAACACTTCATATATCTTTCAGTGCATGCCAGTTTGTGTCAGCGCAATAGATGGAAATAGCTCATAGTCAAATGTTGGCTGGGTTGTTCCGCTTCTATTCTCTCTCCCTGCAGGAACCATGAACCACAAAAGACACAAACAGGTACAAGGTAGAACTCGAGGGAGATTACTTTTTTTTTTTTTTTTTTAAATCTCTCCAGCCCAGGGAGAAAAAAATAAATAAAAATGCATGCATTACTGTGTAAAATGCACATGGAACTTTGATGAAACTTGTCACGGCGGTGGGGAGACATTCTAAAAAACCTCTCAATTACAGCCTCAGATAATAATCAGCCCGCGTCGCTTCCCGACGTGATCGCAACACCTGCATTTGTGTTTCCTCCATTACCCCCCCGCCTGTCACGACAAGGCAACACAGAAAATTTGATTTTGATCAATTAGCATAATATGCTAAACATGTCTCCAGTGAAAGGTCTCTAACAGGTGCAGGTGGCGTGTCAGCCCCTCTCCAAATCCGCCCCTCTGTCATTTGTGGCGTTTTTTTGTTTTTTTTTGTTATTTTTGCGGTGATCCTTGGGAGGGAGGGGGAAAAAAAAAAAGAAGGATCATTACCCACAGGACATGCATGCTCACAGGCAAGAACCTTACATAACGTTACCTCTGCCTCCAGCCGTACGCACCGAATTGGCAACGGAAATGTAAACAACCACACCACAGGTAGAAATAGTCCTGCTGTCGGGTCAGAAAGGGAGGGTGTGTGTGTGTGTGTGTGTGGTGGGGGGGCACAGTTTATTAAATTACCCTGACAAGGATTATGCAACATGTCCCGATAACTTACTCTCCCTGGCGCGCTCTTTTTGACGACCAATCCCGCTTTGTTTCAAGTATTCCTGGCATGCCAGCTGTCCTGGTGACAGACACAGGGTCAAACCAAAGGCAAACGCGAGGGCGTGCGAGGGGGACAGAGACAGAGAGGGAGAGGGAGAGAGGGGAGAGCAATAAACAAAGTGACTGCCGTGTTTATTCATCATGCATCAGAGGAAGCCGACGAGGACCTGCCAGTCCCTTTAGCTCTGCTGGCTTTTCATTGGACCGTCTGGCATTTACACCATAGAGTCAGCTAAGCCACTGAAAACCTCTTCCTACCACAACCCCCCCCCCCCCCCTTTTTTTCTCCCCTCCTCCTTCTTATTCTCTGCTTTTTCTTTTCTCTTTTCTTTTTTTTTTATTATAACAATGACATTCCTCCAGATCTGGCTGGATGCAAAGCAGGGAAGTGAAGGGGATGGACAGAGGGATGAAAAGGATGTTACATAAAGTAGGAGGAGGAGGAGGAGGAGGAGGAGGGAAACGAAGGATAGGTCATGTAAGAAAAGAGCGAGAGATGAGTAGAGGGAAGTGGGAAAAAGTCAGCGGAAGATTACCATTCCCCCCCTAGTTTGTGTGCTTATTGAGGGGTAGCTGTGTGGGTGATTATAAACCCATGCTGTTCTCGGTAACACCAGGATTACACACCCAGCCAGACCTAATCTATGCGCCTAACATCTGCCTCCGACGACGCGAGCACACGCGCGTACCAAACGCCTCGCATGACCATTACAGATGCAGCTGGTGTCTCAAGCAATTTCGCCGCATGTATTATTCACGGATACTTTAATCTTATGAGTGCGATCAGACACAATATGCCCACACCGCTAAAACAAGACAACTGGAGTCGGTTGGGGGGGGTGGGGCAAATTGAATGGGAAGGGGTCACGTCCATGGATGTCAATTTGAATTCAAATTGGAATGCATTCGTCAGCTGTGTGTGGCTGAGCAGGGGGGGGGGGGTGGCACACGACCAGCCCTATCCCATCAGCCACCCCTGTTCCCCCCCCCGCTGTTTTAACAGATTATTATTACGGCAATCCCCCTGGCATATGCCTGCAAAAAAAAAAAAAAAAAACGTCTACGTGCGAGACAGGGGGAAGTGAGCTCTGCTCCGCTGCGTACTTCACGTCCTTTATTGGATTTTCTTGCGCGTTGAAAGAGCATAAGTGTCATGGGATTATGCCACATGAACATTATAACAAGAGATTAAAAACACTCAAACTTGGATGGAAAACTGGCCACTTTCTGCAAAGCACACACACACAAAAAAAGCACAGGAATAAAGCATGAATCCCATTATCCGGGATATGTTTGTTTTACCCTCTCTCTGGGTCCGGGCCTAAGCTCTGATATGCTGATTTGACAGGCGCCCTAGGTGAAACCGTGTTGGACTTTATTACAACGCTCGCCAGTTTGTCCTGATCCTCGCGAAAAAGGGAACACGAGCCTTAAACAGAGGTGAGACAGGATGATGGATCAGAATGCTGTGGAGAAAATTTGGCTGCATCGCAGGGCCTCAGAGCTCAGCTTGTTATCTGCTCTAGCTCTGAGGAATTGGTACGCTGTCACCCGCCAGATTGCTGAGATCTGATTTCGGTAAAAAGGAGGGCTGCTCTATATTGTGCTTTGATCATCAGGGGGGTTTTATGCTCGCCAGCAGAATAAGCGCCTCGATTCGCTGAAGCTGCTACAACTGTTGAGATTTTTCTTTTTACGAGGTCCTTGTTGAACTGAGCAAGCGTGAAGTGCCTGTGATAGCAACCTTCATAGTCCAGCTTGATGACTCGAATGTGAGAGACAATCGTAACGCAGGAGATGGCGAGACTAACAGCTATGAGGCAACTGAGGAGCTGCCGCCGCCGCCAAAAACAAACTCTCCCTGTCACACCTGAAGACACCATTCCTGACGTTTCAAATTAAAATTCCTCCTCGTCGCCGTTCCAAGGCTAGTGGTAGGAGCTTCTGCGTCTGTCGCGTGAGCCTCTGCCTGTGTCAGCTTCTTTGTCATCATATAGCAAATCCCAGTTATGCCAAAATCTTCCCGAGACTTTCTCGATTTACGGATCTTTTTTTTCCACCTAATTCCTCCTCAAAGTATTTCGGAGCTTTTGCAGCTGCACTTATAAGCTGATAGATCAAACCAATGGGTGTGATTCCCTCCTCAAAACAGTCATGCAACACAACAAAACCAACCAGCTGTGTCCCAAATATCACTTTCCAATCACAGATCGCTCATAAAGGGTTTATAAAGATTCTAAAAAAAACATCTTTTGTGCACATACAAGTGTTTAAGGGCCCCGGGTTTCTTATCTTCAAATAAGCCTGCTGCCAGAGCCTATGAGTCACGCGCAAACATGAATGCGATTTAAAATGTAATAT